>CM072875.1:3550000-4990000 GCA_036937835.1 Pampus argenteus
CTAACGTTAGACAACAGACATGGCCTCCAGGTCCGGTGAGCAGTGGGTGTCGATTATCCTGCTGTCTGAACACCAGTCCTCTTGCACGTAAACACAAAGCCCCCCTCCTCTACTCTTTCCGGGGGCAGCGGTCATGGCGGTGGACAGTGCGACCTGCTAGCTCCACTGAAGTGTCGGTGATCAGTGGGTGTAGCCAGGATTCGCTAACAATCAACAGACAACACTCACGGATGAGGCGGTTGTAGGCGATCTGTGACTGCAGCTCGTCCATCTTGTTTGTGAGGGATCTGGCGTTGGTGAGGAAGATCGATGGTAGCGGAGGTCTGTGTGGTTTCTTTCTTAGCTGAGCTAGCAGGCCCGCCCGACATCCGCGTTTTTGCTTCCTCTCCCTACGCCGCCTCCGGCGCTTGCTGGTCCCGACAACAATCCAGGGGGCTCCCGTCGGTCTCGCTATCTCTGGAGGTATGCCGTGCCTGCGTGAAAAGGCACTTGTAATCTCTGATTTGGCCTGAAATCCGATGTATATCAGGTCTTGCCGGGTGTAAACTGGATAGCTGTGGCATATGTGTATCAAAAGACACATACAATATAAAAAGGTGTAAACTAGCGTGGAGCCTCGGGCCACTGCGACTGTGCGCGCCGCCATCTTTTTTTTAAATTTAAATATCTGTTCATACTCACCATAAGCATGCACTAGTACAGTAGTAGTAGTAGTTTTTATTGTTATCATGCACACGCTTAAAATCAGGCTGAACATACTCAAAGTTGATTGAACTAACGCAGATCAGCTGTTCTGGAACCGAAAACTCTGAGTTTCCCATCTCGGGGTAAGTCAACTCAGAGCTCAGGGTTAAAATCAGAGTTTGTTGAACCCGCTTTCTGGAACGGACCCCATGTGTCAGAAAGTTGTGCATGTTACTAAATAAAGTTTGTATATCAAATTACCAGAAACTAAACAATCCACAGGGTGTTTCAGGTGAGGGTTGAGTAAGGGTCCTACCGGGAAGATCGGGCCATGGTTGTCGTAGGGTCTGTACTCTTGACCTTATCGCATACACCATTAGACCTGGTTTATATTTCCTTCTGCTGTGTTTGTGTTTAAGCAGAATTGTCAGGATGGGAATTAAACTTGATGTACAGTGTGTCTACAAAGGACCTGTCCTAATATCTGCTCAAAGAAAGCCTCTATTAGAATTCTTTTTAATTTTATAACATTCATAAATATCTCTCTGGAATGTATACATGCTCTGACAAAGTCCTCTGGTGAAACAAAGTCTGGATTCAGTCAATGTTTGCATAGGTAATAGATGCCAATTGACGAAATCTGCTGCTGAACAAACATTACATACATACTGAAGATATTGTTTTTATACAGGAAACCATGCAAATGAAGATTTAGCACGCTCTACAAAAACTTCACACCAGCAAGGCATACAAGGAAAGCAGAGAGTTTGCTGTTCTGGTATCTCCTGTTGCCCCAATTATAATTATAAGGGATTGTAGGGCACAGGGTGCAGCCCATTAGATTATATTTACATCTGAAACTGTTTGTGCATGTAAGCACAGATGAAGAGGCTACGTCGAAGGGGGGGGAGGAAAACAAATTTTTAAAAAAAATGGTAGTTTCCTATCTTTAGTAGCCATCTTATTGCATTTTTGTTTAGTAACCCACAATAGTGATTTTTCAGTTATCACTTATTTTAAACACAGGAAGGTAATTAGGTCCCGAGTGTGAGGGACCTATTAAAATCGTTGTGTTTATTATTATTCTTCCGCGTTATTATTCTAACACATTTAAACGCCCAAAAGCAGGCCTTTGCCATGGTCTAAAAGTTGGTTTGACGTGACGGCCATATGCAACTTGCACACATACAGCTTGAGGGGGCCGCGCGAGCGCCCCCGGTGCAAAATGGCTCTGTAGCGCCCCCCACAAACTTTCCAAAAAGCCATAGGCGACGTCGACGATTTTCAAGTAGCCCCATGAAACTCGGGAAACATGTCAAGCATAAAAATTAAAGGGCAGTTTGCCTCTTGGGCCGAAGCTCTAATTCCAACAGGAAGTCGGCCATTTTGTATCAGCCGTTTTTTAGCCACAACCAACCCGTCCTATGGCTCTCCCACCACAGACTCCAAACTCGGCACAAATCATCTTCGGACCTAGCTGAGCTTAAGTTGTGCTCTGCGCATCGTTTCGCCAGAGGGCGTAGCTCTTAGGGAGGCCTAAAGTTTTGCGCGTCATATGCCATTCGCCATAAAAATAAGAACGCCTGTCACGGCCACAAAAAAAATCGTAGCCGCTTCAAATTCGGAACTTACAACGGGTCATCCGGCCCTGAACGTTCCTATGTAGCAATGACCCGCGTCGCTCATGGCGCCCCCCCGTGGTAACAGGAAATGGTCGCTATTTACACTCACGTATACGGCGCTCGCACCGTTTACTCTGTCGTCTTCGTTTCACTTCTAAAAACAGAAAACAAGTCGGTGAAGCTGCACGACACACGGCGTGCCGCTACCAGTAACCACCTTTGCGTGGCAGCGCGGCCATTTTGGGTCATTCGCAAACAATTTAGGTTTGCCTTTTTGACGCCTTTCAAATAATCCTATCGTCTTCAAACTTCATACACAGGTGAAGGCTGACGCCCTGTGTCGTTTGATACCGGCCACGGACATGGGCGGGGCTTAATGCCTCCACGCCGCCACCCTTTACGTTGCCCCATACTGACGCCACATGTTTCAAGCCTTCAATTTCATTCCACTTCTAAAACACCCAGAACCACTTGCTGAACCTCTATTATGAACGCCGCGGCGCGCCGTCTCTAGATTTTTTCGCCTAAAAATACGTTTGCCTTTTTGGCGGCTTTAAGAAACACGTAGAAACACCAAATTTGCCAGCTTGGCCAAGGCTCGCACCTTCTAACATCCCGTTGAGCCACGCCCCTGTAAGGCAAAAAATGGCTCAACTGCGCCCCCTTTAAATCTTTACAAACCCCTCCCCTTAGGGGTTGTTATGGAGTTGGAAGATGAAAATCGGTACACATGTGTAGCATCACCAGATGAACAAAAAAGTCTCTTGCACCAATGGTCTATTCCCAACAGCAAGCTGGCCATTTTACATTGAAATTGTCCCGGAGCTGCCGCTTACCATCACTCAGCAAACAATTTCGGCGGCCTTTTTGGTGCCTTTAACAAACTCGTAGTAACATTCAATTTCATACACACATCAATAGTCACACCTTCTAACATGTGATAGGGCCCCGGCAATGTGCGGCAAAAAATGGCTCCACAGCGCCCCCTTGAAATTTTCAAAAACCCCTCCCCATAGGGGTTTTTAAGGAGTTGGAACATGAAAATCGGTAAACATGTGGAACTCATGGAGATGAACAAAAAAGTCTATTGCACTAATTCACTCTTCCCAACAGGCCATTTTCATTTTCATTTTCCCCATTGAAAATCATTGGGAATTTTCCCCATTGAAAAGCAATGGAACTTTCCCCATTGAAAAGCAATGGCATTTTTAACCATTGAAAACCAATGGAACTTTCCCCCTTGAAAAGCAATGGCATTTTTGCCCATTGAAAACCTATTGAAATCCTACAGATTCATGCATTTCACACACTCGCATTTATTTTCCAAGCGTGTGACGCATGTCGGGCAGCGGCGGGCGGCATAAGCGAGGGACCTACATTACCGCTTGCGGTTTTAATTTACAGTTATAGTTTGCCTTGACATTTCTGCCGATGTGTGGTAACATACTTAACTTTTTTCTGTGTATGTGCCCTCTTCTAAAGCAGTTTTCAGTTTCTGATTAACACCTGTAATATCATGGTTTTAGAGGTGGGAGCCTAAAAAGCTTCAGGCTATACATGCACTTAACTGGGTTACAGTTGGCTTTCACCAGTAAGACGATTTCATGATTGTCATGTAAATGAGAAAACTGATTTCTAAAATTGGGGGTACGGGGCTAGAGAAACCTGATTTCATACAGGTATGCAGGTTTATAGTCATCTTTTTATAAAGACTAAAGTCTGACAAGATTTGAAACTAAGTCACCTGCTGAACACATTTGGCTAATGTCTCTGTTCTCTCCTCTGTGTCACTTCTAACTCTGGAGACACTGCTGACCTTTTTTATGGTGTGTGCTTGTCAACCATTAATACACTTAAAATCAGCAAGCCATGCTTCCAAAATAAGGTTGGAGGTTAAGTGACTTTAACTTAATTGGTTACTTTCATTTTACATATGAAGCCTAAATTAAACTTAGGTGATATGGTTAAGTTCAGTGAATGAACTGGATAAAGCAACAAAAAGGGTTATTGAGTCAGAGTAACTTGATGTGGTTAAATTTGTCTTAATTTAGTTTAGTTTGTCCATTTTAAATGTCAAAACGATAGACGATTGGGGGCGGCAGTAGCTCAGTCCATAGGGACTTGGCTTGGAAACCAGAGGGTGGCGGTTCAAGTCCAACATGGACCAACATGGAAGGTGGGCTGGTAGCTGGAGAGGTGTCAGTTCACCTCCTGTGCACTGCCAAGGTGCCCTTGAGCAAGGCACCGGCACTCCCGGCTCCTCTTCATCGGACATGTTGTGCATGGGTGACGAAACTCTGACGACGACCAGGCATGGCAGGTTGATCGAGATGTTGTTGGTGGAAATCAGCAATACGCTGGGGGTCTAGGATGTGGCCAGCCAGAACCCAGGACCTCTCTTGTGGACCATAACCCTCCCAGTCAACCAAATATTGGAGACCACGACCCCGACCACGAGAGAGCAGCAGGCACCGAACGGAGTAGGCAGGGCCTCCATCAATGAGTTGGGGAGGTGGAGCTGCAGGCACAAGAGGACCATCCTTGACTCTGGACACATGGAATGTGTAAGATGGATTTGCATTGATTTTGGGAGTCTCAGTCTTTCTGCACTGGGATTGATGATTTTCTGGATGGCAAATGGGACGATGAATTTAGGAGTCAGTTTCTTGGACTCCACCCTGAGTGGAATGTCCCGAGTGGAAAGCCACACCTTTTGACCTACTTGGTAGACAGGAGCCTGGGTGTGCCGTCGATACAATCTGTACAGGGAGTGACACCCTCTGTCCTTACACCCTCGATTCGAGTGAGGTAAAACTTGCCCACCAAAAAACCTTTTAACAGGGAAAAAGGTGGAAGAAACCTCAGGAAGAGCCACAGAGGAGGGATCCCTCTCCCAGGACAGACAGACGTGCAATGGATGTCACATGTACAGAACAAATTAACACACACATATTGTACACTCAATGAATTACAATGGATGATAAAATGAGAATGTTTACAATGAATGATTAATTATTACAGTAACAGTGGAACTTGTGATAGAGATACAGCAAATCATTAACTATAATCTGTAATGGGGATATGGTAACAATGATGACAGTGACAACACATGCAGTAGACGCCACGCAGGACCACAGCAGCAGGCACAGTCCACAAGAATCCATGCACTATTATCATTACACTTCTGAAGTTGATGCCATCAGCAGATACATTCTGTGCTAGATTAACAACAGTAACTAACTGCTACCCCCTCTTTAAGGACAAATCAAGACTCATTGTTGAGACTTGTGCAACCTCGAGAGAATTTTTTTTCTCGTGTGGACAGCCACACCTTTTGACCAGGGTGGTACTGGGGGGCTGGAGAGCGATGTTTGTCCGCTAATAGCTTGTTGCGCTGGGTGGATCGAGTGAGAGCTGCTCGGGTGGCTTCCCATACTTCATGAACTCTGCGAAGGTGCTCACAGACTGAAGGCACGGCGGCCTCACTCTCCTGGGTGGGGGAAAGAGAATGGAAAGAATGGTTGAATGGAGACATACCTGTGGCCGAGCTGACGAGGGAGTTGTGGGCATATTCAATCCAAGGCAGCTGGATGCTCCATGAGCAGGGATGTCTGGCAGAGACACACCGGAGAGCTGCTTCCAAGTCCTGATTGGCCCGCTCTGTCTGGCCGTTAGATTGAGGGTGGTAACCGGATGATAAGCTGGAAGTTGCACCAATGGCTCTGCAAAAAGCCAGCCACACTTGAGACGAGAATTGTGGACCTCTGTCGGAAACTATGTCCACTGGAATACCATGAATCCTGAAAACGTGTGAAACAAGGAGATCTGCAGTCTCGAGAGCAGAGGGTAATTTAGGGAGAGGGACAAAATGAACAGATTTAGAGAACCGGTCAACTATAGTGAGTATGATGTTACCTTTCGAAGGTGGTAGGCCAGTGGGAGATGGGAGAGGGCAGAACATGCAGCTGGATCTTCTCATGGTGGTTGCCAGAAATTACTAATAATACGGGCTCTGTGCGGTGGGTCACAGTGGCTATGAGTCTGCCATCTAGAGCGTTAGCATTTTGGGGTTTGGCAAGTGGTTCGAGAGGGATTTGCAATTGATTAGCAAGTTCTAGGTCAATGAAATTGTCATCGGCTCCAGAATCCACTAGGGCTTGAAATGGAAGGGTAACCCCTGCACAGGTAAGGTAAGCAGACACACTTACTCGAGGGGGAGAGCAGGATTGAGAGGAAGTCTGGCTCACCAGCGTGCCCTCCCTCACTGGCGAGCCCGGTCTTTTGGCGACTGGGGGCAAGAGGCAATAAAGTGTCCCGTCTGGCCGCAGTAGAGGCAGAGTCTAGCTTGCATCCGTCGCTGGCGTTCTTCAGGTGTCAGACGAGCCCGTCCAACCTGTATGGGCTCCTCAACTGAGCCAGACGGGGCTCCACGAGTGCTGGCTGGGGAGCTGAAGTGGGACTGAAATTGGGGAGGTGGGGGGGGGGGGGGGACTGGCTGTGGGTTGGGGCCTGCCGGTCCTTTCTCTATTCCTCTCCCTCTGTAGATTATCAATCTTGATGGCCAGTGATATTAACTCATCTAAAGAATTGGGTTCGTCGCGAGTAGCTCGTTCATCCTTAATATCGCCCGATTGCCCCTTTACAAAAACAGCTCGTAGCGCCCTACTGTCCCACCCGCTCTCTGCAGCTAGGATACGGAAGTCAATAGAGAAATTAGCAACAGAAGCGGAACCCTGACGTAGGGACAATAAACGTTTCTCAGCCAAACAAAAACTCTGCGAAGCTCAGCTATGAAGGAATCATATGACCCCAGGACACTAGAACCTCCCTCCCATAATGCAGTAGCCCACTGACCTGCTCTTCCTCTAAGTAAATTAACTATATATGCAATACATGAGCGATCTGACGGGTAGCTAAATGGTTGCTGATCAAAAACTAGAGAGCACTGTAAAAGAAAACGGCCACAGGAACCCAAATCGCCCGAATAATGCTCCGGAGGTGGAACAAAAGGTTCCTTGGCTGCAGGGGGGAGGGGTGTTTGAGTCTGAGGGAAAGCATGGCTACTCACTGCTGCTGGGATTTCAGCTGGGGGAGTCTGGGTGGACAGTTGAGAGGCAATTTGGGCCACACTGGCACTTAAGTCCTGCAACGAGCTCATGACACCGGAAAGTAATCGGTTATGCCTTCCAAGCAATATCCCTTGGGTGGTGACAGCTTCACGAAGAGCATCTCGATCTGCTGGGTCCATGGTATGGCCAGATTGTACTGTGGGGTCTCGCTGGTAGTGGACCCAAAAATGCAGAGGAGCAGAGTTTGCCAAATAAGCAGCCGTTTATTAGACCATGGGAAAAAGGGGCAGGGGGGTGTCACGGGCGCCAGGAAGGCAGCAGGGGCAGGGGAGCTCACGGGGGAGCTTGAGCTGGGGACGAGGTAGGGAGAGGCCGTCGAGGGGTTTAGGCTGGGGCGGACTGGTGCAGAAGCCTGGTGGTGAGGAGGGCGAAGAGCTGGAGTCTGGAGACAGAAATAAAAGTCAATACTCAGCTAAATCTCAGGTTACAAAGTCTTATGAGGAGCCTAGTTGATCTACCACGACGCGGTGACAATCTGGCACCAGCATGCAGGAGGCCAGCCTCTAAATACTGCTCGAGATGATGATCAGCTTCAGGTGTGTGCAGACACAGCACCACACCCATCCCTGTAATAAGAGCAGCTGGAGCCCAACCCCCAGCCTAGACACCACAAGAGGCCCTGAGGACTTAACTGGAATCCACTGACAGAAAATAACATCTATCAATGCTTAAATTGGAATAATGGTACTCAACATGTGTATTTAGAGTAAATGGGTGCATTTGGCTTACAGAAATGAATTTACAGATATTTTCCTGTCTATATATCTATCCATCTAATTAACTGCACCTTAACTGCCCAAGTTGGTGCTGACCAACTTTTATCCACAAACTGTGAAGACATTGCAAGTGCAGAGTTGGTGGAGCTCAGTCTACAGTGTTTCTTGTCACAAGAACAGCTAATCACATTCCTACATTTGCATCTTCTTTGCCACAAAATGAGAACATTGTCCCTACCTTCTCTTCCCTACATTGATTCTACTGAAACAAATCCTTAAAAAGAAGGAATCATATCAGTCTATCAAAAATATTATATTTTATATGCTTTTAACAAAGACTAAGGATATATGAACTTTCATACATCATTAATAATGTGAAAACAGTAAGGATTTAGTCACAACATGCATTAAATATCTTGCAAGTGACACTACTGCCTCTATATTAAAGTATATATGCAAACCAGAGCAACCTAGCAATAGCTAATTGGTAATAGCTAATAGCCCAGATTGATTACAGACCTGTGATTCACTCCCCATGTCTCAGATTGCCATAAAAATGAGACCTGAATCTGGCCTGTACCATATCTGTGATGATCTGGAAGCTTGTTTATTACTGACCAGTGTTGACCTTTTGTTGTATCGTTCTCCATTCACACTTGGTATTGGCTGTTTACATACTGCACATGACAAAGCATTCAAGGATTCAAAGAGTTTTATTTTCATTTTAGCGCATGTAAAACATGGGATAAAATGAAATTGGTCCCAGCAGCCCGATGTTTAAATATAAAAATATAAAAAATAAAAAATACATAGAAAATAAAAAATATAAAAGTAAAGGCAGAATTTAAGTTTAAGAGAAAAAAAACTAATACATGAATAGAAATAGAAATAGAAATAGAAACAGAAAAACAACAACAGCAATAAGTATAACACCATCCTGAGGTAGTGATTGTGCAAGTGTCCAGTTTGCAAAACAACTGCATTGTGCGAGTATTGCAGTGCAAGGTATTATTGTCTGTACATCTGTGGTGGGGATCCAGGTGGGGAATAAGGGGGGGTGGGGGGCTACAGGGGTCCTCCAGAGTTCAACAGTCTGACAGCTTCTGGGAAAAAGCTGTTCCTCAGTCTGGTGGTCCTGCTCTTAATGATCCGCAACCTCCTACCCGAGGGGAGAGAGGCAAACAGAGCGTGTGCGGGTCGAGTGGGGTCCTTCATGATGCAGGAGGCCCTTTTCCTGCATCTGAGGGTGTAAATGTCTGTGGTGGTGGATAGTCTGCGTCCCACAGTCCTCTGTGCAGCTTTAACCACCCTCTGCAGAGCCTTCTTCTCTGCCACAGAGCAGTTGCCGTGCCACACGGTGATGCAGGAGCACATGACGCTTTCCACCACGCATCTGTAAAAGGAGGTCAGGACCGAGCTCCCCAGTCCAGTGCACCTCAGTCTCCTAAGGAAGTAGAGGCCCTGGTGTGCCTTCCTAACCAGATAGGAAGTGTTGGTGCTCCAGGTGAGGTCGTTGGAGATGTGCACGCCCAGGTACCTGAAGCTAGGGACCACTTCCACCGCTGTCCCTCCGATGTGCAGGGGAGCCCCCCTGCCACTTCCTGCCTGGGCAGACATCCCCCACCTTCTGAAGTCCACGATCATCTCCTTGGTCTTCTTCACGTTGATGCAGAGGTTGTTTTCTCTGCACCAACCCTCCAGGTGCTTCACTTCCTGCCTGTAGTCAGACTCGTCATTGTTAGCGATTCGTCTAACCACAGCATAGATTGCCATACTCAGAGAGAGGAAATAAATAGCATTGAAAACTAACCAAACCCAAACCTAAAACAGACTCATGCTGTTGTATGCCAAATTTCCTTCCTTTATGTGTTATAAAATGTTTATTGTAACTGATGTTCTTTCTTTCTTAGGCGCATCCTATTAATTCCAGTCTGGTACAAACCCTCAGAGATCAATAAAGTTTCATCTTATGTCCTAATATTCGATTGGAGACATTCATCCACGCTATGAATAATATGATGCTGACAGATGATTCAGGTGGCAGCTGGTAGATTTTAACTGCAGCCATGGCAGTGTCTTCCTCTTTATCTAACAAAATGGCTACCGTGGAAGCCATGTCTGCATTTATTCATTAAGTGACAGGCTATGAAATTGCATACATGCTCATACAGAGATGACACTGTTACTTATTTACAGTAAATGAACTGGCATGAGTGGGATGAACCAGAATCAGTGGTTTAATTCCCAGCTCTAATCTGTGTCTTGAAGTGCCCTTGTGCAAGATACTTAGCCCCAAATGTCTCGGAGGGACAGCGGTGGAAGTGGTCCCTAGCTTCAGGTACCTGGGCGTGCACATCTCCAACGACCTCACCTGGAGCACCAACGCTTCCTATCTGGTTAGGAAGGCACACCAGGGCCTCTACTTCCTTAGGAGACTGAGGTGCACTGGACTGGGGAGCTCGGTCCTGACCTCCTTCTACAGATGTGTGGTGGAAAGCGTCATGTGCTCCTGCATCACCGTGTGGCATGGCAACTGCTCTGTGGCAGAGAAGAAGGCTCTGCAGAGGGTGGTTAAAGCTGCACAGAGGACTGTGTCTCTAAGTTACTTAGTTTTATTTTTCTTCCTCCTGCGTATTGAAACCATTAAACACCACATCACCTTTTCCTCCTGCACACTGTTAAAGAGCAACTGCACAACTGTTAAAGTCGCTTCATTCTCTCATGCACTGAAGCCACGAGTCATTATTTATCTTTCTCCTGAGCATTTAAAACTAATGAACACCATACCACTGTCACTTCATTTCTTCTGCGCACTGAAGCCACTGAAGTCGTCCTCTTCAGTGTTGGAGTTGAACAACGTCAGATAATCTTCATCACATACCGTCTCACCACGGCTGCATGTAAGCTTGCTGTTAATGAATCTATACCATAGATTCAATGATTGCGGCCTGCGCGGTCTTTATTTAAGTGTAATGTGTGTAGGTTCAAACACAACTTTTTGTTCTCTTTTAAAAATGTATGCTTAAAATTTGTGATGCTCCGATCACCATTTTTTGGGCCGATCACCGATACCGATCACCAAAAAACTTGATCTGCCGATTGCCGATCACTGCCGATCAAAGAATGAATTTAAAATTTAAAATAATTAACTATAAAAAACAGTCAAAATCTTCAAATGTACAGAATGCCTTTATTTTACTGTAGCCTTTGGGAATATCCATGTCACCAATATCAACAATATCCATGTTTCAAAATAAAAATATGAATCTTTCCATTCAAAATGTTTGAAACGTCGCTAATAATGTACGTCAGGTGATCGGCTTCCTGATCAGCATGTTTTTCCGATCGCCGATCAGGCTATTTTTAGACAATATCGGCCGATCATGATCGGCAGCCGATCAATCGGAGCAACACTACTTAAAATACATTTAAATGCCTATACCTTTAAAGGAATATATCTTGTGTATATATACACGCGTATATATACACGCATACATATGTATAAATATTATATATTGCAGTTGTGTCTGTATGTACACCTTGCACAGGCTAAATATGACACATTTCTATGTGTATCAAAATATATCTATATTGATTACTATTACCGTATTTTCCGAAATATAAGCTGCTACTTTTTTCCCATACTTTGAACCATGTGGCTTATACAAAGATGCAGCTTTTCTATGAATTTTTCTTCAGTTCACAGGGTATATTATATTATTACACCCTAACCCCCTCAAAATGGAAAACCCACGAAGAAATTCCTATGATGCAGCTTTTAAGTTGAATGCTATCGATCTGGTTATCCGTGAAGGACACAGAGCGGCTGCACGTAAGCTTGCCGTCTATGGTGAGACGGTATGTGATGAAGATTATCTGAGGCTGTTCAACTCCGACACTGAAGAGGATGACTTCAGTAGCTTCAGTGCGCAGTGAATTGTGATATGGAACAATGATGATATTGTTCCATATCATCATTTAAATTTAAAATATCTTTAATATTTTTTAGATATAGTCAAATAATGTGAACATGTATCATAATGTGAAAATCTAAGTGGACGTGTTGTGAAAGAGGATGCTTGTGGACTAGGATTTTTTCTTTTTTTTTTTTTTTTTACAAATTTTTAGCGTTTTGAAGTTGAGTCTGTTTGATGCAACAACAAGGAAATTAAAACAAATACCTCATTTTCTGATATGACATCTGGTCCAACACGGCAGAAACCTTTCTTTTTACCTGAGGCTGCTTCATAGTTGTTGCTGAATGTGAACCGCAAAAAATCTAAAATTTATTTGGATAGATACATCCCGTTGACAGATGCACTTTCTCATACACAGTTTGGCGTGTCAGTGTCGGTTCGAAACAGTTTCTGTATCTGTCAAGTGACTTTAGCAAAGCAATATGAACAAAGCAATACATGTGACAGCCATTTTGTTAATATGTGATTAAAGGGATGTTCGAGATTTATGTATGTTTCTAATTCTGAGTTAAAGAGGGGAATAAGTTAGTTGTTTTGTAATTTTGTAATACAAATAGTAATGTGAAGTAATTTTCTTCTTTCAGTTGTGAGTTAGGGGGTTATTTTCATGATCCTCATTACAAAAACTCATATGATAAATGAGTAAATATATATTCTGCTTATGTTTCAAATCATATCAGTTCCTGATATGTTATTGTTTTTAATTACCCAATGATTCATAAAACAGCACTTTATTTCTAGATTTGATAATTTTGAGCTTTAGCGTAATGCAAGGCCAGAATGTTAAAAGTGACATTGTCATTATACTTTAGTGTTTTTTTTGTACTTTTAGATTGTCTACTTGAATGCCCTGTTTATTAAATTAAACAGGTCAGGTCCTTTGGAGACCTCTAGTCTCCATAGGAAGATCCAGCTTTTGGAGATGATCCAGAGCCCTGGAAGGAGTGATTCAGGATCATTCTGTGATTCATCAATGGCGAGCCTCCCAAAGATCCTAAAGAAGCTGGATTGACTTTACGTTGCTGACTACAACCGGTGGTAGGGCCAACCTGGTTGGCTGGATTTCTACACAACCACAGCAGTTAGCATGTGATGCTGATTACACTATTAGAGGAAGATTTGGATTGAACACAAACAGAACAGTACCGGTAGTAAGAGAAACAAGACTCATTATTTTAAAGGCACCATTTTATTTTCTTTATTATTTTTCACATGGTTGTTTATATAAATGTTGTAAATATTATGTGTTGACATGTTCACTAAAAGAGTTACTTTTGCAATTAATTTTGTGGTTGGTGTTGTTCATTTTTCGGCTGTTCAAGTCTACAGTGATTGAGCTCTTCTCGAACCTAGGCATTCATTGTATCTACTATGGTTTACACTAGCTTGTTAAGCTGGGTATGATTCATGTCAGCACAACACAACGTTAATACTGAGTGTGCTTTCAGTCAGGATGGTTAGCTTGTTCTCTTCACAAGCAGCAAATCTTTGTCATGCCATTAACGTTATGTTACTAATGTTAGAAGGCTGAAGAAAAGAAAAGCATTGAAGGATATAATATAATATATATGATAATATAATACTGCAGGAAACATTCTGCATACAGATAGAGAAGTGTTTGTTTAAGTGTTTGTTTAGGGGCGACAGTAGCTCAGTCCATAGGGACTTGGCTTGAAACCCCCCCCCCCCCCCCCCCCCCCCCCCCCCCCCGTGCAGGGGGGGGTGCTCACGGGGCGCCGGTTTGGCTGGCTGCCCATCACTCCACCATCTCTCTCTCCACTTTGCATGTATATGCCGTCTATGCCTTGTACTGCATGTCTGTGCCGTTGCATGTGTGTGTGTGTAAATGCATGTAAAATGAAAAAATAGAGTGATAAGATAATTTCCCCAATGAGGGATAAATAAAGTATATATAAAAAAAATAAAAAATAAATAAATAAAAAATCATAAACAACTGAAACTGAGACTAAAAGCTTGATCTAGTTGAGAAATTAGTAGAATAAAGACATTTGATAAATGTGACCTGTCCTGTCTCTGTCCTGGCAGTATTTGCAAAAGGCCAAATGCAGAATTTGCTAAGATTGGCAGTTAGAGTCTCAGCTCCTCCAGTCCACCTGTCAAAGTGCCCTTGGGCAAGACACTGAACCCCAAGTTGCCATGGATGCTGTGTATCAGTGTGTGAATGTGTGTGTAAATAATTAGGGCTCCCTCATGAGTCCCTGATGAATCCCTCATCAGTGTGTGAATGGGTGATAGACATGTATTGTAGAGTTATTTGAGTGGTTGCTAATACTAAAGCACTTATATACAAGAATAACCAATTTACCATATCCTCCACTATGTCCCTGTACTTCACACAGCAAAGAACCTATAGTTGTGCATCACTTGTGTGATTATGAGAAGGCTGAAAAACCAGGAGTGACAAGATATCACCGGTTGCTTCGGTGTAAACTCAGGCAGGTAGGCAAGCAGAGGCAAAACATACAGAGAATGGATTTGTTTTTTGAAGTTCAAGTGCAAGTTCACATAAGTCAGAATTTTATCTAAGAATGCCTATGTCTCCAGTGGTAAGCTAATATTGTTTGTTTGTTTGTTTTCCCCTCATCACCCAGACAATATGAAACTGAAAAGTCTCCTGCCACAAGATCTTCAAAGCCAGTGAGTATTCATGTTATCCTGGCATAAATACTGTGAATGGATAATCATACTATTGGCCACATTACTGCCAGTTTGTCAGCAAAAAGACAGACAATACTGTACTCATCTATGCTGTGTATGAATCCATTGGAGAAATATGTACACATATTTATGACTGAATTTTCATTTAAAGTGGACTATAAATGAAATCTTGCCTTTTACAGTAAAGATCTTGTTTCTTTCTGTGTGTGTCCCCTCCAGGAGCACTAAAGATAGAGATAATTACTGCCAATTTAGAGGAGGATTCTGAATTTTTCTGCTTTTTCTGTGTTGCACCTCTGTTACAGATTCACTGATCTTTTGTGGTATGTTTTGATTTTACTTATTAATACACTGTATAGTTAGGATTCTTAATCAAAACACTGTAATGCTTGTCCAGAAATGTTATCACAAGTACGTTATGCAAAGCCCCAAGGGTTAGGACAATATTGTGGAAACAATATAACACTTAAGTCAAAAATTAAAGCTAAAAAAGGCACAAGACCACAACCCCCTCAGCTGAACAGCACAATTATTGCTTTCTCTACCCATTTAAAAGGTGCCATCTTGACCTCATTTGATAGAAATGGACAGGACCATGCTGCACACATGGACAAATACCAGTTTTCCAGTAGTTTTTCAGTTTCTCCTGGGGAGCTCTAAAGAACAATTTATGAATAATTGGTTGATATTGTAAATTCACATTTGGATACATTAAATAAAATAGTTCTATAATAAATAGTGGTGTGTACTTTATTTGTAATTCATTTCCCACAACATTTAGTATTGTATTTTTATTGAAGGTGATTGATGATAATTATTTGGTAAAAATCTGTAAAATAATTGTATTTTCCTGCAGAACACCAAGGGTTCTCCCTTTATTGAAAGTGATTGATCATACTTATTTGGGAAAAATCTGTAAAATAACAGTATTTTCCTGCAGATTTTTAGGAGTGTCCATTTATTGCAGGTGATTAATCATAATTATTTGGGAGAAAAATCTGTAAAAAAAAACATGGTATTTTCCTACCTTTGTTATGGAATTTTCTATGAGCCTTGTGGCCCTCGGCAGTATTAATTGTTTGTCTTTGATTTAGGTGCCACCATATCTCGACAATGTGGTGGCCAGGGACGAAGAGGCCTGTTGCTGCCTTCCTAGTCATAATAGATAGCTTGCTGTTGCTGTTCCAATCTGCGTAAGCGGACATCTGTGTCCCCAGACTGGAAATGTGCTGACAATAACACCTCCAAGAGTCAGAGACATTCTCTTTGACTAATTCTGGGGCGTGTAGTGTTTGGGTGTGATCTTTGGGTTTAAAGTATATCCACCATCATGAGTTCGTCAGAATGCGAGACCGACTCAAGCACTTCAGGTGTACTTTGAGAGTGTCTCTAGTTCTCGCTTGGCCAAGCGTCGATAAATAATACAGCATAAGACATCAGAGGCTCCTGAACACTTTCTTCCCTCCTGACCTCACCATTGACCTTTGACTTCAGCAATTTCTCCACAACACCTTTGGTGAATACACACCAACCAACATTTGTAACACAGTAACTGATTCTGTTCTTTCAGCATCATGTCAGCTTACTGCAAAGTAATATTGCCTCACTACTTCATGTCATGACAATTACAGTGCCGAGAAGATTGTATAAAGCATAAAACCGTTTAAAAAATTAATCACTTGGGTTATTTTTCAAATGAATTCCCTCAGGAGAATCATAGTATATCAGATATACCTGTTGGTTTTTAAATACCACATAGTGAGCTGTTTAGATGTCAGTCTGCACTGTTAGTCAAAGTAAATAAAAAACTGCACCAGGAGATTTGCACTGTGCCTCCTTACTTTTCTTTAGCGACAGAAAGTAAAACAGTGCCAGTGCCATCAATACACATAATGAAATGTGTCAAGAGCTTTCCTATATAAGCTCAGTATTCATATAAATGATGGTATTATCTATCATTATGCCTGTAGTGGGTATTGGCCCTCTGACATGCAACACTATTCTTTAAATTGGCTTTTAAATCTTACCCTCAAATAGTCGGCAGCTTGACCTGACCTTGTATCTACATTGTATCTACTGAGGCTAACCTACATCTGTCTACTTCTACCAGCCTACAACAAACCACTAATTGACCTCTGGTATGAGAACCTATTCCATGCATCAAATCATGGCCAAGAAGTCACCCATTTGTTATTCACATGAAACTATTCTTTGACAAGTTGAGTATTTTGTTTTTTTTTGTTTTCTGCATTAATGACCCTAAACTTAATTAATTTTATAATTAATTATTAATTTATAATTCTCACTTGGAAGAGTTCCAGAGAATACATCACCCCCATCCTCCGTCAACTTCATTGGCTGCTTAGCTTAGCTTAGCTGCTACTACATCGGGGTTGGTTGTTGATCATTTCTAGACTGGACTTCCTGCTTAATATTTGAAGAAAATAATTAAAGATACCTGTGCATAGTACCAGGCTGGCAATGTATCATTATCCCATGATAAATGTCAGAAAGAGCAGGGGGCATACTGTTCTGGGTGTGGATTGTGCAATACTGTGTGTCATAGTTGAAATCTGAAGCACAAAGTGTTATTGTTAACAATACACTATTCAGTCATATAATGTATTTTTTCTTTCATGAAAGAAGTGCAGACTGTAACAGAATTGAGTTGTTGATTTCAGTGAGATAGCACAGATCCACAGCAGTGTGATGTGATCAGTGTGTAATTATTGGCATTGGCCCTATGACAATCAATGGACTCTGGTGCCAGGGTGGTATTGAAAAAAGAGACTAGCCTCATGTAATAATCTACCAATCGATCCTAGTAGCTACACAAATAATATCCCTTTATCCTGAGAAGAAAGCTATAAACCACCTAATCCCTGTTGGAACAGCTCATTGGCTCAGTCTGGTCTGGCTATGAACTCTGTTTCCTCATCGATTTGAACCAAACCTGAGACCAAACCCCAACTTGTCATTTTCTGTAATACTTAACCTCAATACCCTAACATTGGCCTAAATAAAAAAAAAACCTTAATAATAATAATAATCCTATAAACAGGGAGCAAGCTGGAAAATACTATTTGAAGGAGGTCAGTCGAACTTATATGGTAGAGAAAATGAAGACAGACAGTAAAATTATTACTCAACCTGTTTTGAATATCCATCACAGTTTATAGCTCAACTCCATGTTTAAGGATTGAGGAGTACTTGCACATATTTTTCCTATCCTATCATTTTCAAATCAGTTGTCAAATGAATACATTTAGGTAAGCAGATAAACTGCTGGCTGATGGCTGACCATGAACCATAACATCCCCAGGTCATGCCTGTTCATGTCTGTCAACCTTTGTCTTGTTTATAACCTGTGACTACTAAGTTTTATGCCCTGTTGAACCAATTATAACTTTTACGATCTGTGGCAAAAGCACTGAATCAAAACTCAGTGTGTAAATTGTAGTTTCCATTAGCTACCACAGTTCTCTAAATACAATACACAATATATTAGTAAACATTAATATGACTAGACATGTTTAAGGTTTCAAGAGCTATCAATCTATTGATATATTGCTCTATTAATCTATTACACATGAGTAGTTCTCTGGGTGTGGATTAACAGGATTGTATTGTTATCGGTGAAAGTATTCATCAGTAGCTTTCATTTCTGTTTTATTTTCTGTATTTGTCAGCTGTTCACTTCCTCACACTGCTGAGGAAAACAATGACCCTGAGAACATATGACAGGTCAGAGTTGTTTTTTAAATAAGCCATCTTCACATTGACTGAGCACACTGGCCCCAACACGCCCCTGTTTCTCCTCCAAAGTCCTTGGAGACATTTGCCAAGGGCACTTCATGACAGACACTCTCTGCTGCTGTATTGCCCCTGTTTGCATCACTCTCCTACTTTCCCACACTTGTCCCTGAAAAACCAAATTAAGTGAAAATGGTTAGGAAAAAAAGATATTATTTGTTTCTGACGGATATTGCCTCATATCAAAGGCCAGTGTGGAAGTGTGGAGAGCTGCTGAGGCGAGTGGGTGGAAAGACAGAAATGGTTTGGAAAGACAAAAAAGACTCGGACCATTGCATATACAGTGGTGGTCAAAAGTTTACATACACTTGTAAAGAACATAATGTCATGGCTGTCTGAGTTTCCAGTTATTTCCACAACTCTGATTTTTCTCTGATATAGTGATTGGAACAGATCCTTCTTTGTCACAAAAAACATTCATGAAGCTTGGTTCTTTTATGACTTTATTATGGGTAAACTGAAATTGTGACCAAATCTGCTGGGTCAAAAATATATATACAGCAACATGAATGAGCAATTTTGGAGACTTAGAAAGTTGTGTCAATGACATGAGCTTAATAGCATGACCTCTTAACTTCTTGTGAGTGATCATGAGTGACTACAGCTGGTGATTTCTCTGAGGCCATTTAAAAAGGGCTCATTGGATAAAAACACCCACAAACGCTACAATGGGAAAGTCAAAGGGGCTCAGCACAGATCTGAAAAAGAGAATCATTGACTTGAACTAGTCAGGAAAGTCACTTGGAGCCATTTCAAAGCAGCTGCAGGTTCCAAGAGCAACAGTGCAAACAATTGTTTGTAAGTATAAAGTGCATGGCACTGTTTTGTCACTGCCACGATCAGGAAGAAAACGCAAGCTGTCACCTGCTGCTGAGAGAATACTGGTCAGGAGGGTGAAGAGTCAACCCAGGAGCACCAAAAAGCAGATCTGCCAAGAATTAGACACTGCTGGAACACAGGTGTCAGTGTCCACAGTCAAGCGTGTTTTGCATCGCCATGGATTGAGAGGCTGCCGTGCAAGAAGGAAGCCCTCGCTCCAAAAGCGGCACCTTAAGGCTCGACTAAAGTTTGCTGCTGATCACATGGAAAAGATAAGACCTTCTGAAGGAAAGTTCTGTGGTCAGATGAAACAAAAATTTAGCTGTTTGGCCACAATGCTCAGCAATATGTTTGGAGGAGAAAAGGTGAGGCCTTTAACCCCAAGAACACCATGCCTACCATCAAGCACAGTGGTGGTAGTATTATGCTGTGGGCCTGTTTTGCTGCCAATGGAACTGGTGCTTTACAGAGAGTCAATGGGACAATGAAGAAGGAGGATTACCTTCAAATTCTTCAAGATAAAGTCATCAGCCCGAAGGTTGGGTCTTGGGCGCAGTTGGGTGTTCCAACAGGACAATGACCCCAAACACACATCAAAAGTGGTAATGGAATGGCTAAATCAGGCTAGAATTAAGGTTTTAGAATGGCCTTCCCAAAGTCCTGACTTAAACCCCATTGAGAACATGTGGATAATGCTGAAGAAACAAGTCCATGTCAGAAAGCCAACAAATTTAACTGAACTGCACCAATTCTGTCAAGAGGAGTGGTCAAAGATTCAACCAGAAACTTGCCAGAAGCTTGTGGATGGCTACTAAAAGCGCCTAATTGAAATAAAAATGGCCAAGGGACATGTAACCAAATATCAGCATTGCTGTATGTATATTTTTGACCCAGCTGATTTTGTCACATTTTCAGTTTACCCATAATAAAGTCATAAAAGAATCAAGCTTCATGAATGTTTTTTGTGACAAAGAAGGATCTGTTCCAATCACTATATCAGAGAAAAATCAGAGTTGTAGAAATAACTGGAAACTCAAGACAGCAATGACATTATGTTCTTTACAAGTGTATGTAAACTTTTGAGCACCACTGTATGTCGCGGGGTTCTTCCTCCACCCTTGACTTTGGCAAGGGAAAAATCCAGACTAAGTCGAAAAATTTTTTTGGGGGGTTTTTATTCTCCTCACCAGGTGCAAGTGCCAATATTTACAAACCATAAAGAAACAAAGTGTATGAACCAAAATAATCTATACAAAAATATATACAGAAAAATAAACAAAAAAGAAAGAAAAAGAAAACAAGTTCTTCTAACACTCAACTTGCGATAAGTCTAAACACTCAGGTCTCACACAACTGTTACCTTCACTGTCACCAACACTCTTCTCCTCGGTTAGGGCCCAGGCAGCCCCTTTTATACTGGTAGCCCTTCCTACTCGGACTACTACATTTGTAAAACAACTTAAAACACCTTTTTCCTCATTAGATCCTCATTTTTCTTCCTGTGTGATTAACCCACAAATTATACAAAAATCACACCATGGTCATACCTCGTTTCCCTTCCCTAGAAACAGACACTGATCTGATTATATTAACATATTAATAAAAAATATCTGATTCCCACGTCACATGATCGAATGATGTTGATGAATTTTACGGCCGGTTTCGCCACCGGAAGCGGACAGGTATGTGGCAGCCGTATGTGGTAAGTTTTCCATCTGTAAAATGTATGTATGAATGACTTGGAATAACATTGCCAAGTGTGCACCCTTGGACGCGCTATTGTCCGGTGAGGGAAGGAGGGATGTGTGTGGTTTAATGCCGATTTAACGAAGAAGGGAACGGGGAACATGTGTATTACGTGTGTGTGTGTGTGTGCGCGCGCGCGGTTCAGTTTTAAAAGAATTCTCAATTTTATTTAACAAGACTAAATTGCTTAAAACCACACATTCATACCAGGAGGGGGAACACTATCAGGGCTAGAGCCTACTGGTTGTGATAAGGGACAGGTAACACTGAGTGAGAGGAATCTCAGAGAAGGAACGCCCGGTCCACCTGTGTACTCTCACGGTGGACACGGGACGGGAGGGACAAATCAGGGGTCCACCATAAAATCACAACAAAAATGTTGCAAATAATGACAATACAAACTGCCAGTAAGCCTGCTACTGGTGTAGGTAAACAAACAAAACAAAAATACATAAACAAATGACCTAACCAAACTTAACTCAAAACAATAACTCAAAAAGAAACAATAAATTGTTCCGCAATGAACAAACAAAACAAACCAATAACCCAATTCAACAGTAAATCACTTAAGTAAATCACTCAATAAATTAAGTCACCATATACCAGAAGACAAACATCCAAGATCCAACCCCCCGGTCCATTCAAACCTGGATCAGAATGATGAATAAAAATTTGAAAAACTCTATTAATAGAGTACATAATCCTAATTAAGCCGATGCCCACACTAATCCGTGCCACCGGCCAGTATACCGTGGTGTTCAGGGCCGAACATGCAACCTGGATAGTGATCGCTGTTGAGGCAGGAGCCAAGAGTAGCACTGACAGCTGCAAAGGAGGAGTGACAGGCTAGACCGGACCGAAAAGCAGCAGTGGAGCGGAGTCAAAACAGCAGGGCCTCTCGACGCTGCCCTAACACAAACAAACACTTAGTACTCAGGCTTATGTACGAGCCTAACAGGCTGTCATGAGGTGCACGTACTAATAGGTAGTGATGGCAGCGCGACACTGAAGCTTCGATACGTGCTTCGAACCCTGGACTACAATTCCATAGAAGCACTGCTTCGAAGCTTGCTTTGGTGCGAAAAAAAACACGTGACATGTGACTGTGACAGAAACTGCTTCGTTGCCGGAATGAATCACCTGACTGGTTTGCGGTCCAATCAGGTGAATGAATGGCACTGCCTCGTCTCGATTCTGACAGGCGACAGGTTGAGACAATTTTGAAGTTGAGCGCCTTCAACACTTTATAACCGCTCTAAACAATGCACTATTTGTGGGTTGTTGTAGTAGGAGTGTTGTTGTTGTTGATATTGTATTGCATTTGCGTTTTGGATCATTCTGGAGCCAGCCAGGAAGAGAGGTCGTTCTGACATGTGGGAACACTTCAATCTGATCGCTCCTGATAAGGTAAGTGCGCTGTTTATTAATCTAATAAATACCGTAGAAAAAGTAAAGTTACGTATACAACAACAATCTTCAGTACAGAAATATAGCTCTGATTTATCTTTATTAAGTAGCATTATAGTAAAATAGGTTATACTATGTGTAGCTATTAGGCTATAGCTTTATCAACTCAAATTGCATTTTTATTTACAAATGGCTTTCTCTACAGGTCCGGTGCTTGGTGTGTTCAGCTGAGGTATCATGGGAATACTTCCTCCATGATTAGGCACTTCACTGCCAAGCATGGAGCTGCTATGAACCAGGGGAACACAAATCAAGGTAGGTTATAACACAATATGATATGACAGAATTTCATGACTCATAGGACTGCTTCATTAATATGCAATTTCTCATACATTCTTATTTTCTTTTATTAATTTTCTTTTTATTTCTTTTATTTATTTATTTGTCTTAGTGGACCGGACGCGAGAGCTAGATGAGGCTCTTGTGAACATGGTGGTGAAAGACTCACAGCCTTTTTCCATCGTGGATGACTGTGGATTCAAGGAGTTTGTGGCATTGCTGGATCCCACATATACTCTTCCATCCAGACAGGCTCTAAAGAACATGGCGAAACAATTTTTATGTACACCCGCCTCATCAGTTCCTTGTGAGCGAGTTTTTTCAAAATGTGGAGAAATTGTCAGCAAAAAAAGAACCCGACTCAGTCCAAAAACTGTATCTATAATGTATCTCAATAAAAGTATTTGACTGCCCCCCATCCTACATAATCACCCTCTGTTACACAAGCACACCTATGTCATAGGTTTACCACCTAAACCTATGTTATAATTTACCATCACTTTCCTCAATAACACAATACACACATTCATGGTCTCATTAATCTTTATTTGTGAATAGAACATAATAACCAGTGTTTGTGTGTAATTTAAAAACTTCCTATCCACCAACTAGCCTAATTTGACTGCAGCCTGGCACTTCGCCAGGAGAGGTCACCATAACTGAAGCTTCGAGTAATGAACCCATTTTCTAAACAATTGGCTCAAGTGGTTTGGTGCTTCGTAAAAGCTTCATTTACCCATCACTACTAATAGGTGAGTCGGAGGAGAGCTTTATGCTTTCATCGAGACACGCAGGGCATTCAGCACAGGAGGGACACACAGCACTGCCTAGTAAGAGCTAGGCTGCTTGTAAAACTCAAGCAAACATCTAAAAATTGCACTGATGCGACGGTGAAGGTACCGGTAACTTACCTGCTTGTGTGAGTACGGAGTGAGGTGACCAGCAAAAGGGGGTCGAAGTACACCCTACCCCAGGGGTCACCAACTATATTTGTCTGAGGGCCAGAATTTTACCGGACAGTCACCTTGGGGGCCAGACCCTCAAAAAAAATTAAATAAAAATCTAATTTTGGCATAACGTTATTTGATGTTTATTGTTTATATATTGTTATTATATACACAACTGAAGGCATTTTTAGCCTTTATGAGTCAGGCTCCTATCACCTAGCTATACCACAGTCAACCACCAGGAGTGATAGAAATATTTTGCCTCAATTCAAGTCAACTTATTTTTTATAGAGCACTTGAAAAAAACACCACGAAAATGATAGGAAAAGGTCCCTTACCACAGGTAAAATGGCACTCTCAAAGGCCATGAAACGAAAAGTTGATGTGGAAAACAGATCTTGAGCGCATTTTGGGTATCTTGTCCTGGGGACTATGGCACATGTATGTGCTCTCCATGTTCGGTTCAACCTACACCTGTGAGGCTGCGTTCTCCAAGATGAACTCGATAAAAACACATAAGAGGAACCGACTGTCAAACCAGTCTTTGGAGGACTGTTTGTGCATAAGTCTGACAGCAGTCAAGTCTGATGTGAAAAAGTTGGTGTCAGAGGGGAAATGTAACTTTAGCCATTAAGCATTGTGAGTAACCCATTTCACCCTTGTGATATGATTTCCTTTTGTCCTTTTAGTTTGAAGGTTGTTGTTGAGATTTTGAAATAAAAAAAACAAATAGTAAAGTAAAGGCATGAGGGTACAGTTATGTTTTTAAAAAAGTGTGAAACAATAAATGTTAGGCTAAACAGTGCAGCGAGTCTGTCCTCATATTGGGATGTATAGAGTCAGAAATTGTGTGGATAACTAATAGTTAAGAGGCTCAGTTGTTGCTGTTTTCAGTTGCTTTAGTGTGGACCACATGATATTTTCTCTTTGATCCTCATAATTATGGAATCCAGTCGCGGGTCGGATTGGACGGTTCACTTATCACTGCCCTACCCTCTCTTTTACTACTGATTTAGCCACACACCCCGGTATCATGATTTATCCTCTGCAGGCTTCAAAACATCATCCTATATCCACAGTAATGCACTCAAATGTTAATGTGGAGGTCTATTTAGAGATGAAACAGAGGTCAGGTCAAAATAATGATATATTTATTCTCCAACTTTATTCTCCAACTACCTATTGTCAAATACTTTAGCTATGGTTTCCCATTATTTTTAAGTGTAAACAAAAACAAATTTACCAAAGTAGTTTTATTTCCTTTTAGTCAATTTCATCAATTGACTCAAACGAAATAAAACTGTATTATTGTTAATGTTGTTATTGAATATGCCACTTTTATTTTTATTTATTGCAATTATCTTCTGTCCTCATGCATTCTTTTAATAAAGCAATAGGAGAAGAATATGAACTTTTACAGAGTTCTGGGTCTGATCTACACATCCCCGACAACAAGAGAAAGTGTCAGTTCATGAAGTCTGGCAAACTAACTTTCCCTAAGCCAATGTTTTATGTAGCGCTCCCCTTAATAGATATATTAATTAGGGAAGGGCTTTTGGGTTCTTTATCAAATATTGTTGACCCTTATTAACTCAGTTTTGATAATTATCTTGGATCTCGGTTTACCTTAAACACATGAAATTATTTAAACTTACCCCTGATAAATTCACCTTTTAGGGCTTTAGTTTCAATACTGATTTTAAACTAAAGGTGTCTATATGTCTCTTTAAATATGAAATTATTCAGGCAAATGCAATAAAATCACACCACTCAGATTTTAGAAAGATAATACTCAATTATTTACTTATCAAAAGAATGAACAAAAAACATTAAATAAAATTATAGGAATGTCTTTGAACCTAAAGTAAATGCAGTTATAAAACCTTAATTAACCCTCTTCTAAGTAAACATATAAACACAACAAACTCAGGTTCAGTGGGCCCACTCACACACACCTTAGCATAAATGTCCCCTCAAGCCGGCAAAACTCAGGTTACTTAAAACAAAACAAAACGTTGCAGGCCTGAATCGATGCTCGTGATCGTGGCAGCCCAAAACAGAATGGCCGTTTCGCTCTCCAATGAGCAAAATAAAACTTGTTACCTTATCGATAACTCCTGGCTTGTCTGTGATCCACACGGCACAGGTACAGGTTCAGCAGCAGGTCAGGTCTCACCACAGCCTCCTCAGCGGGTCTTTCCCTCCTCGACCGTCACCAAAAGCATGCACAGATGAAGTCCACGTCCAAGTCTAAGTTCTCTGTGTCCGGGTATCGGGTCTGTCTTCAGGTCGAAACAGCCGTCCCGCTCTTAATCAGTTAAACTGGGTTAATTACCTATATCCGGAGACATCAGTTCACGGGTAGTGAACTGAATAAAAGCTATACTTTAGGTTAGCCTAGCCGCAGCACTAGCGATAGCGCTTACGATAGCATTAGCCTTAGCGCAAAACATACAAAGTCTCTAAACTTCGTGTTGAAGTTTCTCCTGTGCTCTTACTGCAAACTTTGTGCGCTCTAGTTACTATTTAGCTCGTTAGCATCCTCCTCTGTTGCTTTTGGCTCGTGGCTCGTCTCTCCTCAGCAAATTAACAACCGCTTGTCCGTGCTGAAAACCTGAAAAAAAACTGACGCTCCTGCAGCGTGTTATTAACCCCATAACTGCTGGTCTAAACATTTGCCAGGAAAACATTGCACTTTTTAACAAACACAAAGCACATCATACATTTTAAATCATGTTTACCCATTTTACAACTCTTCTTAAATGTTTTTTAACCTTTTATAAACTAAAACATATCTAAATGCTTTTAATAGTATTTATACTACTATTTATTACATAGCTTCAACAACCTTTTTACCAACAGTTTTAACCGGGTTACACCCTCCCCCTTCTAAATGTTTTTGATGTCCTCATCAAACATAATGAACTTATTTATTTCTTTTCCTCCTTCCAGTTAACTAGAGGAAAGGGTGCATGAACTACTTCAAATTAACTCTTGCCAATCTTAATGACAACTCCTCTATGCACAATAGTGAGAGGCTGATCTTTTGCCCTACCAGGCTCATCATAAGTTAATCTGATGACTGGTTTCACTATTCTTTTTGACTGCTTACCAGTACCTCTCGCCTCTTTCAGGATCTCCTTCAGATAAGCACTGTAGGGTTTTTCAGGTCCATAATACTCCACATCTGAAGAGGAATCTGTCGACTCTTGCAACCTTTGAAAAGCTTCCTGTTCTTTAGGTAAGACTTTCTTTGACCTCTTTTGTGCCTCAGCTCATGTTCTTGAGCTTGTCTTGACATGTGACTTGCTCTCAGTCTCTACTGTTGGCATTCTCACCAACTGTCCAATCGGCAGGAGGTGATCACGATGGAGGGTTTTGACTCCTCCTCCTCCATCCTCTGGTTTCACTTTGTACACTGGGAGGTTGGGCATCTTTCCCAGGACCATGTAAGGGATTGGACTCCAACGACTCTCCAACTTGTGTTTTCCCTTCAGTCCTAAGTTCCTCAGCAACACCCGTCACCAACTTTCAGTGTCTGAAATCCTACTCTCTTATCATAGGACCTCTTGTTCCTCTGATGTGTCTTGTAGGCAGCTTCAGAGGCAAGCTTGTAGGCTCCTTTCAAGTAGTCTTTCAGCTTGGCTACATATCATGAATGGCAACTGTCCGCTTTGCCATCAGGAGATGTTCCTAAACACACATCTATTGGAAGCCTTGCTTCTCTGCCAAACATCAAGAAATAGGGTGAGTACCCCGTAGCATCACATTTGGTACTGTTGTAGGCATGAACCAAGTATCCAACATGTTTGCTCCACTGCCGTTTCTTCTCACAGCCCAGGGTTCCGAGCATAGACAGAAGAGTTCTGTTGAATCTCTCCGGCTGTGGATCTCCCTGCGGGTGGTAGGGAGTGGTCCGTGATTTCCGGATCCCCATCATTTTCAAGAGCTCTTTGATTAACTGACTCTCGAAGTCTCTTCCCTGATCTGAGTGGATTCTTGCTGGCAGGCCGTAATGCAGGAAATACTTATCCACTAGGATCTTTGCCACCGTCTGCGCTTTCTGATTTCGGGATGGGAAAGCCTGCGCGTACCGGGTGAAATGATCCGTGACCACTAACACATTGCTGATAGCTGCAGAATCTGGCTCCATAGACAGAAAATCAATGCATACTAGATCCATTGGTCCACTGCTTGAAATATGATGTAAAGGTGCTGCTCTATGACAGGGGGTCTTCCGAGTGACACACTCTCCACAGTTTTTTATGTACTGCTCAACATCACATGCCAGTTTCGGCCAAAAGAAATTGCTCCTCAACAAGTCTGTAGTTCTTTCGATACCAAGGTGTCCTAGATCATCATGAGTGGCTTTCAGCACCACTTCTCTGAACCCACTTGGTAAGACAAGTTGAGCAAGTTCTTCCCCAGCTTTCATCATCAATTTCCCCATCTCTTTTTTTAGACGAGAGTGCTCTGGACAGGATCCATCCTTATCCGGCCATTTTCCATGTTTAACAGCTTGTATGGCAGATTGGATGGCTGCATCTTCCTCTTGAGCTTCAATCACCTCTTGTTTGGTCATCTGCCCCAATGGTTTCAACTCCAGGTGAGTTGGGAATGCATAAGCATCTGGCACACAATCAGGCGAAGCTCCCAACTGATCTACATACCTCGGCGGGCTGGCTGTAGACCCAGGGATGCAGATTCGTTTGCAGATGGACCGCACACCAGACTGTGGTATGGTCACCCATTCTTCTGAACTCTCATCCGGCATATTCCTTGAGAGCAGGTCAGCGTCTATGTTATGTTTGCCCGGTCGGTACTGAACATCAAAGTCGTAGGTGGATAAGGCAGAGAGCCATCTGTGTCCCACAGCACTGAGCTTGGCAGTCGATAGCACATACGTGAGTGGGTTATTGTCTGTACGTACGGTGAATCTGACCCCATACAAATAATCATGGAACTTATCCACGACTGCCCATTTAAGAGCCAAGAACTCTAGCTGGTGAACAGGGTAGTTTCTCTCAGATGTCTTTAGCTTCCTGCTGGCAAAGGCAACAGGTCTCAGACCCTCACTGTGTTCCTGATAAAGGACAGCGCCAAGACCTTTCAAGCTGGCATCCACATGCAGGACATATGGCTTGTTGGGATCCGCAAAGGCCAACACAGGTGCATGGGTAAGGCAGTGGATGATCTTGTGGAAAGCCTCGGTGCAGGACTGGTCCCATCTCTCACCAAAGGGCTCAGACTCTTTGAGGTAGGTCTTTGTGTTGTATTTTTCAGGCTTCTTACCCTTCTGGGTTGGAGTGTAGCCTTTTGTGAGTTCAGACAACGGCCTGACAATGGCAACGTAGTTGGCAATGAAACGCCGGTAATAGCCACAAAATCCCAAAAAGGATTGAAGAGCCTTCAGGTGTGTAGGCTGTGGCCAACTTGTCACTGCCTCTATCTTGGCTGGGTCAGGCGATACACCATTGGCTGACACAATATGCCCAAGGTATTTTACCTTAGGGAGGCAGAATTGACATTTGTCAACTGAGATTTTCAATCCAACCTCGGCCAGACGATCAAGAACTTTAAGAAGTCTCTCTTCGTGTTCCTCCAATGTTCGTCCAAAAACAATCAGGTCATCAAGGTAGACAAGGACCTCGAGCAGATTCATGTCACCCACAGCCTTCTCCATTAATCTTTGGAAAGTGGCTGGGGCTCCAGTTATCCCCTGTGGCATTCTCTCAAACTGGAAGAACCCCAGTGGGCAGATGAATGCCGTCTTTTCCTTATCTTCCTCGGCCATAGCGATTTGGTAGTAACCGCTCCGCAGATCAAGAACGGAGAACCACTTGCTTCCGGTCATTGAATCCAACACATCATCAATACAAGGTGTTGTGTACTGATCTGGGATTGTTCGGCTGTTTAACCATCGGTAATCAATACACATCCTCACAGCTCAATTCTTTTTTCGAACAATCACGATTGGGGATGTGTAGGGGCTACGAGACTCCTTGATGATCCCTGCACGCAACAGTTCTAGGAGATGCTTTCTCACGTCTTCCAGGCCAGCTGGAGCCAGGCGATGTGAGCGCTCCCGGAACGGCCGTGGATCCGACATACGGATCGTGTGCTCCACTCCCTTTGCCAATCCAACATCCCATTCGTGAAGCGAGAACACTGAGGACCTTGTGGATAGCCCATGACGGAGTCTCTCTTTCCACTCCTCCGACACCGGTGAGTCTGCGAAATTGATCAGGTTAATATCGAAGTGGGTGGCAGCTGTCTTGGATGGAGAGAGGGGAGTGACTGCATCTATCAAATACATATGTCCGATGACAGTTCCCTCTGGTATGACTGTCTTTGTCAAGGACTCATTTTGGACCAAGATTCTGAAATGGCTGACGTCCACATCTTTGCTGGGTACCACCATGGGCTGAAGTAGCACACCAACTGGGAGTGGAGCTACGGGCGATGAGTCAACCATCAGGATTTCTTTGTCGACCTGGTGCTTATACTCAACTTTGCAGACGACACTACAGTCATCACCAGGAGGCAGAGTCAAGGGGCTGGGGCCTTGCCATAACACACGCCCGACATCATCATCCTCTTCCAGGGCTGTGTCGGTGTTAGGCGACTTTGGATTGTTATCTCTATAACAGACTTGTATCCCCAATGTCTGGGTGACGTCAATGCCCTCGTCCTTACATTGCTGCACAAGACGTCGGATGTGACTGGCATTGGTCCCCACAATGACAGGAGTCTGGTCTGCAGTTCGGGGCTGGGGGCAGATAAGAGCGAGGATTGCCACTGTCTGATTGGCACCTGCAACCTTTGCTGGATATTCAATCTCGACCACCACATACCCACGGTAGGGATAGCTGATGTCAGATTCACTTAGCCCCCACAGGGCTAAACCAGACACTGGGTGTATTGGGACATCAGGCAGGTAAGTTTGATGTAAGTAAGCCTTTAGGGATGCCAGCCGGCTCTGATGAGGTAACAGCACTTTTTTTCACCCCACAGTTAACTTCACTGGTGGTGGCATCACCAGGCTGCTGTTTGTCTTTTGTCACCTTTAAAGCATGAATTAGCTTTCTGATAACCTTGGCTTGATTTTCAGGGTTCCGGCACTTTGTGGCAAAATGTCCGCTCTCACCACATCGATAGCAGAAATTCTCTTCTGAGCTTTTTGATGTTCCCCTTAAGGAGTTGGAGGCCTGTTTAGAAGCATCCATGGTTGAAACAGCAACTGCAGCACCTTGCTCAGGCATCTTATTGCTGGTTTTCTGTTTTAGTCGTTTCAGTTGCTTTTTCAAGGCAGCCAGCTCAGCGTCTTGCCGGTTCTCAGTGCCAGGCGGTGCCCTGATGGGTGTTACCTCCACGTAATCATCTTTAACATTAGCAGATTTGGTCACCACTGATGCAACCATTTACTTCAGTTCTTTTATTTCTGCCTTTAAGCTCTGTATCTCGGCTTGCCGTTTATCCACTTCTGAATTAACATGCACTTGATGTACTAAGGCACTGAGCTTCTTTCTAGAGGTTTCATACTCTTCTTCAGCACAAATCTCAGTCAAAAGCTGTAGAAAGCTTGGGGGTGCAGCCTTCCTCTCTCTCAAGCGCAGCTGGATCAACATCAGATCTGAAGCAGTAGCACCTCTTAACAGTTGCTCCAGTCGGGCTCGATCCATGCAGCTAGCAGGGAGGCCACCTCGTTGAATCACCTTAGCTAGAGACCGCTCTAGACGTCGAAGGAAATCTGATAGTTTCTCTCCTTTTTGCTGTTGCATCATTCAAAATGCAAAATAGAGATCGCCGCCAGACTCAGCACTACCAAAAGCACTTTCAAGGGCTTCCAAGCACTCTTTTGGGCTGGCGTCAGCATTAACGTGCCGCACTGCTTTCACAATTTCTAGTGCGGGCCCCTTTAAACTTCCAATGCGTCTGTGTCTTTTTTCTCTGTCAGAGCATTCAGTTTCATCCACCATAAGCCATGCCTGCTCTAGCCAATGGTCAAATGGTTCCTCACCTGGTGGTGTTGGTAGGGCTCCAGAGAACATGCGTAGTCGACCATAACCTCCTCCATCAGCTGGTTTTGTTGTCTTGTCCAACAGATCTCCGACAGCGCGAAGCATGGATTCAGTGGAGTTAGTGGGCGGGGATGCACTGGGGAACAGTGATTTAAGGTCCTCCATGGTTTTCCCATCAGCCTGCAACAACCCTTTTAGTTTGCTATTAAACTCTTGAACAGCTACCTGTGTCTTTCCTATGTTGACAATGAACACGCCTCTCCACCATTAATAGGCACAACTTCAGGAGGAATGCTTTCCTCATTCACAGTCTCTTTACTCTCACACAAAACCATTCGTTGGTTTAGTCTTTCACTGAAGTTTCTCCCACGGACACGCACCCGTCCTAAAGACTTGATCGTTTCCAGTGCTTCTTCCACTTCACTGATCTCTACATCTTCTGGGACGATGGTCATCAGTGCATGAGTCTCATCCAACCCCTCACCACGGCACCAGCGTTTTAACTCTGACACTAGATCAGTGTTCTCCATTTTAACACTGTTTGTAAATTAGTTTAGTAACTTTAGCCACTTTACCTTTAACTCTCTTTTTTCTAGGAACTGAGAAATCCAAGACTATCCCAGCGGTGCCTCCATTTTATGTAGCGCTCCCCTTAATAGATATATTAATTAGGGAAGGGCTTTTTGGTTCTTTATCAAATATTGTTGACCCTTATTAACTCAGTTTTGATAATTATCTTGGATCTCGGTTTACATTAAACACATGAAATTATTTAAACTTACCTCTGATAAATTCACCTTTTAGGGCTTTAGTTTCAATACTGATTTTAAACCAAAGGTGTCTATATGTCTCTTTAAATATGAAATTATTCAGGCAAATGCAATAAAATCACACCACTCAGATTTTAGAAAAATAATACTCAATTATTTACTTATCAAAAGAATGAACAAAAAACATTAAATAAAATTATAGGAAAGTCTTTGAACCTAAAGTAAATGCAGTTATAAAACCTTAATTAACCCTCTTCTAAGTAAACATATAAACACAACAAACTCAGGTTCAGTGAGTTCACACACACCTTAGCATAAATGTCCCCTCAAGCCGGCAAAACTCAGGTTACTTAAAACAAAACAAAACGTTGCAGGCCTGAATCGATGCTCGTGATCGTGGCAGCCCAAAACAGAATGGCCGTTTCACTCTCCAATGAGCAAAATAAAACTTGTTACCTTATCGATAACTCCTGGCTTGTCTGTGATCCACACGGCACAGGTACAGGTTCAGCAGCAGGTCAGGTCTCACCACAGCCTCCTCAGCGGGTCTTTCCCTCCTCGACCGTCACCAAAAGCATGCACAGATGAAGTCCACGTCCAAGTCTAAGTCCTCTGTGTCCGGGTATCGGGTCCGTCTTCAGGTCGAAACAGCCGTCCCGCTCTTAATCAGTTAAACTGGGTTAATTAACTATATCCGGAGACATCAGTTCACGGGTAGTGAACTGAATAAAAGCTATACTTTAGGTTAGCCTAGCCGCAGCACTAGCGATAGCGCTTACGATAGCATTAGCATTAGCCTTAGCGCAAAACATACACAGTCTCTAAAACTTCGTGTTGAAGTTTCTCCTGTGCTCTTACTGCAAACTTGTCCTTTTCTACATCGACTGTTTGGCAAACAATACAAGAAAAAACAAGATTCACAAAGCTTTGTGCGCTCTAGTTACTATTTAGCTCGTTAGCATCCTCCTCTGTTGCTTTTGGCTCGTGGCTCGTCTCTCCTCAGCAAATTAACAACCCCTTGTCCGTGCTGAAAACCTGACAAAAACTGACGCTCCTGCAGCGTGTTATTAACCCCATAACTGCTGGTCTAAACATTTGCCAGGAAAACATTGCACTTTTTAACAAACACAAAGCACATCATACATTTTAAATCATGTTTACCCATTTTACAACTCTTCTTAAATGTTTTTTAACCTTTTATAAACTAAAACATATCCTCCTGAGAACCAAGGGAAAAAAATGTCTTACAATTTCTGTTTTTGTGTGATTTCCTATCTATTTGGGCCTAAAAAAACACCTTACAATTTTAATTTTTTTAAATATATTTTTTATTTTTATTTTACAACATGTCCATTGTAGAGGACAACAGGACGATATCTGCATGAAAATAGCAATGGAGCAACAGTGAAAATAGAACAGAATTTAGACATAGAACATTACTATCATAGGTATAATTTTCTTCTTCTGGATAATTTAGGTGTGATAATCCAGGAAGCATTATTTCTTTTTGGTTATGCAGAGGAACATCTTGCATTTGGTGCACCTCCATGTATGTTTTGCCATTGCATTCCTTGTTCCGGCATCTTTCTGCATGTTTGATGTCCATCATCTCTGGCATATGTCTGGCTCCTAGCCTGCGTACAGATGGCTCTGGTTGTGGGATTCTTTTTTTGTTTAGTGGCTGATACTCATCCTCACTGTCTTCACTGCTGTCATCAAATGCAAGGCTATCCAGCAGCTCTTCAGCCAGGTGCAATTTGAAGTCCAGGTACTGCTGGGTGTTCTTAGCTGGTCGATTCAGCGCTTTGCTGTCAGACTTGTACTGGATCCAAGCGTTTGTGATGGCAACATCAAAGAAATGTGTCATCACACGTTACGCCCACTTCTTGGTCCTGGTTGAGATGCGGTAGGTAAGATTTGTAAAAGCTGCCAGATCCTCAAATATTTTGTCATCTATGTACTGTGAAAAGTACTGGATTGGACTCCACTGTTCACGGATTTTAGGGTCATCTTGATCGGCAGGAAGCTCAGGTAGCACAGGTGTGACTCTGGATGGATAAAAAGCAAAAGTTAATTTTTTTCACATCACTTTGGATTAATGCAGTAATTTCAGTCTCATGAATATGATATGACTCCCTATTGACCAACTTTATAAGCATATTTTTAGGCAAATTACATCACATAGTAGTAGTATTGCACATACTACAATAATCTATCTGATAGATACTATGCTAGATTCTAGCATCATCATAAAATGTAATACATTACCCTGAAACTAACTAAACTAAAAACAACATACAAGTCAGTCCTGGCCCACAGAGCACGGCGACTTTGCTGTTCCCTCTCTGCCTCTAACTCAGCCTCATCAGATTCTCCTGCATCTTCTTCCTCTTCTTCTTCATCATCATCTTCACCTATCACAGGCTTATACTCATCCTCATCCTTTTCCTCATCTGACAGCTCCAAATCTGAATCTCCATCTACTATCTTGTACAGAATCCTCTCTGCTTCACTTCTTTCTCCTACAAGAATGTGCAGTCAATAAATACATTAAAATGGTCCCGGTGTCCACTACAGTTGACATTCATTAAATGACTGTTATTTCAGAACAGAAACTGTTTTCAAATGTAAAAATATTGTTTTTAACATGTTTATGAACAAGAATATATATAGGTTTTATGGTAAAAATAGAAAAAGATAAAGAATATTTGACTTACCTCTCCTCTTTCCATAAAATGTGGTTGCTGGTATGCAGACATCTTGATAGAGGAGAAAAATACATTTCCCAGCATGCAAAGCCATGACATGACACATCACTGGAAAGGCCAGGATGTCCTCTACAGAATACTATAGGGCTTGATAGGGTAACTCAAAATACTTAAGAAAGGTACAGGTGAACACAATGTCCATTATGGAGGACATAAATGAATAGGCCGGGTCTCAGGAGGATATCTAAATGCTTTTAACAGGGAAAAAAGGTGAAAGAAACCTCAGGAAGAGCCACAGTGGAGTGATCCCTCTCCCAGGACGGACAGTCGTGCAATGGATGTCACACAGAGAGAGAGAGAGAGAGACAGAGAGAGAGAGAGAGAGAAAGAGAGCCCCCGGCAGTCTAGTCCTATGGCAGCATAACTAAGGGATGACCTGAGCCAGCCCTAACTATGACTATAGAGTTGGATGTCCATGTCCTTGCTGAAGGAGGACTGAATATTCATAAGCACAGTGAGGACCGGATCTTCATCCTGATGATTGGTGTATGGTTGGAGTCTTGGTGTTTTAACATCAAAACATTACAGACGGGAGGACATACATTCAGTACTGCATGACATTTTTCAAGTAGACATCCCTAAAGAGCCTTTGTTTTCATTGCTAGGTGCAGTCCCAGAGGCCTTTGAAAGCAGAGATGACATTTACCTGTTACAAATCCTACTGGCAGCTGCCATTAAGGGAATTACTGTTAACTGGTTAAAACCTACAGTGCCAACATTGCAAGTTTGGAAAGATATTGTATCTGGGCTCTATGGAATAGAAGTAATAACATTTAACTTAAGACTCCAGAGGGAAAAATGTTTGAAAAGATGGTACCCTGCATTTTTATTAATAATGTAATAACACTAATGAGCAAGCACCCCTCCCCACCCCCTCCCATTTTTTATTTTTTTTTCTCTCTCAAGTGTATATGTATTCAAGTGTGTCTCAAGTCTTGTCTTGTAAATTGATTAATATTTTTAATAAAAAAACAAGAAAAAAAAACATTACAGACAACACAACACATCACATACTCAACACATTACTGACAACACAACAAATTACAGAAAAAAAAACAAATTACAGAAAAAAAAATCATACATGACACAGGACATTATAGACTACTCAGCACACGAAAGATAACAGAACATATTACAGACTACACAACACATTACACAAAAAGTATAACACTACAGACAATACAGCACATTACAGACAACACACCACATTGAGGCAACACAACACAGCACACAAAATACATTACATAAACATATCACATAACAGACAATTACACACAGGGTTGCCAACAATTTGGGTTGGCATATGGTGCGGGAATATGAAAGGTTGGCTCGGAAAATTGCAGATTACAGAAACCACCTACGGTTTAATCTGAGATGCAGACAACAAAGGCTTATACCAACTAGCCTACGCCTATGCTCCACTATGGAAGGCCATAGAGTGGAAAGGATCATAGGAAAAGCACAAAACCAACTCCTCAATGAGCGGATAAAACAGATTAATTTCACCATAGAAGGGCTGAAAGAGAAAACAGACAAATTACTACTGAAACTGACATCACTCTTACCTGGTTCTATCATGGAGAAAGTTGTGGTTTTCACTCAGAAAGCACAATTATCTCAACACAACAAGAGCAAAGAAAGACAGACCAGGAAATTTCAAAAACTACAATCTCTGAACAACACAGAAACTCTTACTCAGAGGCAAAAAACGGACATTCCAACACAAGACAGATGGGTAAATAATTTGTCTGACAGAGAACTCACCCACACAGAGAAGGAGGTCTTAGCTAAAGGCTTGAATTTTGCGGTGACACCAAAACAGTTATCTATAGTTGATCTGATTACAGCTACAGAATCAGCTATAAAGAAATACAACTTAACTGAAACTGAAGCCGAACAGCTTAGGTTGAAAGTGTCAGCAGCTCTATCCAATGCGAAGGCTCCCCCTTCCAACCTCACTTTTGAGGAAAGAAGGCAGTAACAACTCTCAGCAAAGACCCCAACATCACAATCCTTCCAGCAGACAAGGGATGATGCACAGTAATACTCAATAAAACTGACTACCATGACACGGACACATATGAAATTCTGAAAAGAGACCTGTGACGGTTTCTCCGTCTCGTGGGTTCTTTCAGCACAGAGTAGACGGAACCACAGCTTGTTCACAGTTTAGACGCTTTATTTCATACATACAAATCATTCACACGGCAGCCGATCGCAGGCTTCTTGCTGCCGTCTGTCTTTGTCCGTGTGTCCGTGGCCGTGCTTCACTCGGTCATGCTCTCCCCTCCCTCTGTCCAGCACGCCACTATATCGGGAGGTGAGAGTGATTAACCACCTGGGAACCGGTGTGGCAATCACTCTCACCTGGCGCTGCTCTCCCGCGCCCTCTCCACACCTCTCTCCCGCAGCTGATGCACCACGCCCCCTCCACATATCCCCACCGCCCGATTTAGGCCGGGGAGCCATCCGGCCTAACCTACTCCCCCCCGCCTCCCCCCAGGGAGCGGGCGCGGAAGTCGTCCACAGGCATCTGCTCCCCCGGCCTGCGGTGGAATCTCTGGAGGGGAGGGTGGTCCGAGCAGAGGGTGAATGGGCGCCTCCGCCCGACGCATCAGTCTGTAATACAAGAGGGAGAGAAAAGTTAGGGGTGCGGAGAAGGGGCTCTCCACAGAGGGCCTGCTTTACCCTCCTCGCCCTTCTCCTTTTCCCGTCTAGGGGGTACAGAAGACAGGGAAGAGGAAGAGTCACGTCTGGTCCTCGAGCGCCTCCCTTCCTCCAGGTCTCTGCTCCTCGAGCACCTCCCTTCCTCCACGTCTCTGCTCCTCTCTTCCTCCCTGTCTCTATGAAGTCTCTTGACAGCCGGGGAACGAGAGGCGGGGGACATGGAAGCTCGGGACAGGTGCGCGTCCCTCCCTCTGCCGTTTTCTTGTTGAGGCGGCGACGCCGGCCTCTTCGAACATCTCCAGGTATGACTGGGCATCATCGTTCCCAGTCATCCTGTGCAAGGTCATACCAGAGAGCGAGGGACCCGTTGATGTTGTCCCCGCCCGGGCCAACATCACCTCCAGCAGCTGCGTCTGCTGCTGTATCGCCGCGAGCTGTTGCCTGCTGGCCGCCGCCTGGTCCCGGCTTATCGTGACGACCTCCGCCATCATCTGAGCCAGCACGACCACTGGCTGAACCTGCTGCGGCTCCGACATTATCCCTGTGCTGATCCGGATTGGGCGCCAAAATGTGACGGTTTCTCCGTCTCGTGGGTTCTTTCAGCACAGAGTAGACGGAACCACAGCTTGTTCACAGTTTAGACGCTTTATTTCATACATACAAATCATTCACACGGCAGCCGATCGCAGGCTTCTTGCTGCCGTCTGTCTTTGTCCGTGTGTCCGTGGCCGTGCTTCACTCGGTCATGCTCTCCCCTCCCTCTGTCCAGCACGCCACTATATCGGGAGGTGAGAGTGATTAACCACCTGGGAACCGGTGTGGCAATCACTCTCACCTGGCGCTGCTCTCCCGCGCCCTCTCCACACCTCTCTCCCGCAGCTGATGCACCACGCCCCCTCCACAAGACCCAACCAGTAATTACAAAAAGAAGGCAATAGAATGTCTACAAAAACTACAAAAAGAAGGGATTATTGATAGAATACAATACCACCGGTTATATCCACAAGACTCAATCCCCTGCATATATGGACTTCCTAAGATCCATAAGGAAGGGGCCCCACTCAGACCCATTGTCAGCAGTATAAACTCGGTCACCTACAACATTGCCAAACATGTGGCTAACATCTTGGCACCCTTGGTAGGCAACACCCCTCACCATATACAAAACTCTATTGATTTTGTGAACAAAGTCCGGAACCTAAGAATGGAGCCAGATGAAACCATGGTTTCCTGCAATGTGACTTCCCTGTTCACTTGCATACCAACCACGGAAGCTTTGGAAACAGTGAGAAAACAACTTACATATGACGATTCTCTCCAGGACAGAACAAAACTTGGACCAGAACAGATATGCCTACTTCTGGATTTATGCCTCAACACCACATATTTCCAGTTTAATGGCAAATTTTACAGACAGAAACATGGCTGTGCCATGGGTTCCCCAGTATCCCCCATTGTGGCCAACCTGTACATGGAGGAAATGGAACGCAGGGCCCTGAGCTCCTTTAAAGGAGTAACACCGAGCCACTGGTTTAGATATGTGGATGACACATGGGTCAAGATCAAAACCCAAGAAGTGCAAGCCTTTACTGAACACACCAACTCAGTGGACAGAAACATCAAGTTCACCAGAGAAGATGTTAAGGACAACAGTTTGCCCTTCTTAGACTGTGACGTCCATATTGAAAAAGACAGGAGCCTCCACATTAGGGTGTACAGGAAACCCACACACACAGACCAATATCTCCTTTTCGACTCACACCACCCACTGGAACACAAGCTTGGTGTTATCAGAACCCTGCAACACAGGGCTGATAATGTACCCACCAGCTCACAGGCACAAGGGGAAGAACATGAGCACCTGAGGGATGCCCTCAAAACTTGTGGTTATCCCAATTGGGCCTTTGTGAAAACTGCAGCTGGCTCCAGAAAAAACAACAACAAGGGGGTTGAGAAAGAAAAACAAGACAAAAGAAACAACATAGTCATTCCATACGTATCTGGGGTATCAGAGAAACTCAGGAGGATCTTTAACAAGCACTGTATCCCTGTGTATTTCAAACCCAGCAACACACACACCAGAGACTGGTTCACCCCAAAGACAGAACACCACACACTCAGAAAAACAATCTGGTGTATGCAGTACAGTGCAATGAGGAATGCAAAGACCTCTACATTGGGGAAACTAAGCAACCATTGCACAGGCGCATGTAACAACACAGTGGGCCCAACTCCTCAGGCCTAGAATCTGCTGTCTACTTACACCTCAAGGAGAAAGCTCACTCCTTTGAGGACAACAATGGACAGAGAGGATAGATGGTTTGAAAGAAGGGTAAAAGAAGCCATCTATGTGAAATTTGAAAAACCATCCCTAAACAGAGGAGGAGGTCTGAGACACCATCTATCTCCAATTTACAATGCTGCCCTTTCATCTCTTCCCAGGAGATTCAGCAACTTAGCCTCTAAGAACAACAGCCATTCACAGAAGGGCCCATGTGACTCTAACGACTGTCGTTATAACACAAAAGAGCACTAACGAAGTCGAAACTAACTTTCACCACCCCCAACGACTGTCGTTGGGCACATGTAGTGTTAATGAGTCAATGACATCACTGGCCATGTGACTGCCTCCACAGAGATTAAATACCTGGGTTTCTACACCAGCTAGTTGGAATAGTCCTAGCCTAGTCAAGCGAGCATGAACTGATGAAGCCTCTTGGATGAGAGGTGAAACATCTTCAAAGATAAATAACCAAGTCCAGTTGCGTTCGATTTAATCTCCTTGAGATAACAGACAACACAAACGATAAAAAAACTGAAAAAAACAGTACAGACAATATATAAGCACTTGTGGATCTGTGGATAGAGAGGAACAAAGTTAACGTAGTGCTCCTGCCAGAGTTTGTTTATTTCTGAACACAACTGCATATCATTTCCAGCCATATTATCTCCAAGCTCTTACATTAGGGCTTGTTAAATTAATACAAAAATGTTTCATAAAAATGCTAAATAAAAAATGGTGTTAGCAAACTAGTGATAAATAATATACAAAAATCTGCGTAAAGAAAAATAATTGTACATGAATTTAAAAGAATTCAACATATTCCACATAACCAAAAATTGGCTTAACTCAGAATATCAATACATACTAACATAATATAATTGAAAACACACATTCAATTTATTCTACCATCTACAGTCACTCACATATTTACACATACAGTCATACAGACACTCATTCAACACTAACATAACATTCTTACTATGACTTTCTATGACATTCTTACACATCACACTCTCTCACACACCTGCACATAAAAATACGGCACTACTGCCACATGTTAACGCGTGAAGCTACTTCAAATATGGCATCTTTCTCCTCACCTGGATAATACTCTAAGGCTATTTAGAACACATTTTAATATCCTAAAGAACACTAATGTCAGGTAATTCCACTTACAAAACTACGATGCAACACTGAAGCTTGTGAAAAAAACTATTCATGATGATATTCGATATGGTGATTAGCTACAAACAAACATTGCTACACACAAATCATGTAAAAACGTTGCAAAACAATCAATACTGCATTCCCATTGCATCTGGAACCAAGTTAAAGATGGAAAAATGAGTTGTTTTGCTGTAAATGTAAATGATTCATTCAAATTTATTCATTAATTGCTGAATCAATCAGGCACTCAGCCATACAATACTAAATAGGAATACTTGACCTTTAACATGCTAGATAGAGTGATATAATTATCAAGGTCTGAAAAACAGTTTTATCATTGCCTGATCCAGATACTCAGGTAAAAATGTGAAGAAGAAAAAAGTATGGGAATTATAATAAGAAAAGTTGTGTAATAAGTTCCAAGGCTTCATGCTTGGACCTCTGATGAGTCCCAGATTGTCCTGCTCCTAGGTGTGAGATAAAATTGTTTTCAAGGCCAAACACAGCATTATGAGGAATCCAGGTCACAGGTGCTGTCAACTTATTATCCCCACAGCTCATTAAAAGCCATCAGAAAGTAGCTGTTTATGCAGGCAGGCACTCAAACATCAGAGCGCTTCACCTGACCACAAGTCTCTTCTAAATGTTTGACTTGTGTGTGTGTTATTGTATGAATAGATGGGAGCTGAGCCTTATGCAGTTGCTCAGTTTGCTGAATAGTATGGTCTTTTTAAACTAAACATCTATATATAATGACCAGAGGGTTCTATTCAAGGGTTCTATTCTAAAATACAAACATTTGTTACGATCAACCCTGCTCCTTTGAAGAGTGGCTCAGTGCATGGGTGTAACGTGCAGGTGCAGGAAAAAAAATAGTGAGAGTGACAACCATCGATGATGGTGGCAGCCACACCAAGCTAAGTTAGCTCACGCATATGCATAAGTTTTGTTAGACCACAGCAGTGTCTAGACAGCTTATCAACAGGCTTGGTTATTGTATTTTGTTCCGACAACAGCAGAATTAAATGTGCCATTTTTGCACGTAGTAAAAATATGTGAAGTCTCAGATTCTTTTTACACGGTCTCAGAGTTTAATCAGCTAGTTGCCTTTGTCAACAATTAGGAAAATGTCAGCTGGTGCCATTTTCAAATCTTTAAAAATATTCTACTACCCTTCAAACCTTGTGTGAACACCCAGCAACCATGTGTTACTCTAAACAGCTGTGTAAGAACTCTTTGGCCACAATCAGCAAAGAAAAAGGATAGGTATTTCATGAAAAATTCCATGAAAAAGGGATAAATGATAGATGAATGATTTGCAAGCTGTGATATATGCCAGAGGGAATGTCACTACTGACTATGATACTGACAAACAAATTTATCAAATCAAATCAAATTTTATTTGTATAGCTCAGTCACAAAATACATTTGTCTCGGAGGGCTTTACAATCTGTACATGGAGTGACACCCTCTGTCCTTAGACCCTCGGTTCAAGAGAGGAAAAACCCACCAAAAACAACAGGGAAAAAGAAAAGAAACCTCAGAAAGAGCCACAGACGATGCAATAGATGTCACGTGTACAGAACAAAATCACACGTTATACAATCACAATAAATTACAATGAATTACATTAATGTTAAAATGTTACAATAAATGATAATTGTTACAGTAGCAATAGAACCTGTGATAGAGACACACAGATGCACAGCAGCAGCAAATCATTATGTAACTCAGGTTACCAGGCTCTGTCACATCCACTCCTCTGCTGCCACTTATTTTCCACTCTCCTCCCCTCTGCTCCACTCTCCCTGCCGGCCACACCCACCTCATCAGCCAACTCTGTTCACCTGTGAACTCTTCAGCCTTCATGCTAGACCTTACAGCGTTTTCACTTAAACTGATCTCCTGTTATAGACCTTGCCTGCCTTGTATTAACCTGCCCATCGTTTTCCCGGTAAACTACTCTGCCTTTTGTCTTCGACCACAATCTGTGTTTTGCCCTTTCTGGAGTTTGTCTGCTGGTGTGGCGAGTAGTAGCCATCACTCCAGGAGCTCCTTCAGTTCAGCCACCTCAGGCCGCAGCCAACTCTGTTCCTGATCCTGTCCGTGAGGTCCAGATAGGAACCCCAGAATGCTACGCTGGGGACCCGGAGAGCTGTAATCCTTTTTTGACAAACTGTTCTATTTTGTTTGCCCTGCAAGCCCACACATTTTCCTCTGAAGAAGTCAAGGTGGCATTCGCCATTAATCATCTGACAGGGTGATCTCGCCTTTGGGGAACTGCTGAGTGGGACAGACACACTCCTGCCTGCAGTTCCTTCCAGGCATTTGCTGAAGAACTCCGGAAGGTGTTTTGCATGGGGAGTTCTGGAATGGACACCTCCCAAGAACTCATGAACATGAACCAGGGCAACCAGACAGTGGCAGATTATTCCATTGATTTCCGTGTTCTGGCTCGCCGGAGTGACTGGAACGCTGCAGCCCTCCGAGACATTTTCCTGCACAGGCGCTGATTATATAAAAGATGAGTTGGTTTCAAATAAAATCCCTTTCACACTGGATGGAGTAATAGAGCTGGCCACAAGGATAGATCTATGCATCCAGACGGGAGAGACGACAGAGATCACCAAGACCTCTGCAACCAGTCCGACTGCAGGGGGTCTCCACAACTACCATCTTAACCGCTGTTACTAGTCCACAGCAGGGAGAGCCAGAACCCGTGCAACTTGGGCGCACCAGATTCTCCCTAGAGGAATGTGAGAGGCGTCGCTGAGCCAACCTTTGTCTCTACTGTGGCCAGGCCGGCCATTTTGTCTTCTGGTGTCCATTAAAAGATCTACTGGTGAGCCACTCTAATCTAACCTTCCATGGTCGCCGACCCCTGATACAAGCCAAGCTCCTCCTGCCGGGAGAATCTCACACCCTTGCCATTTTCATTGACTCTGGGGCGGATGCCAGCATAATGGATGAAGAATTTGCTCACCAATTGGGGATAGGGCATGTCCAGTTGCCTGGTCCTGTTCCTGCCAGTGCCCTTGACGGTCATCTTCTAGGGAAAGTGACCCATCAGACCACCCCTGTCCATCTCCTATTGTCCGGTAATCACCATGAGACCATCCAGTTCCACATCCTACAGTCACCGCGCATCCCTTTCATCCTGGGCTTTCTCTGACTTAGTCGTCATGATCCTCACATAGACTGGACAACAGGAGTCATCCTAGGGTGGAGCTCATCATGCCACCAGATCTGTCTGATGCAAGCCACCTCACTACAGCATTCGTCTTCCACCAGCATTGTACTGGATCTGGCAGGGTTCCAGCTCGAGTATCATGACTTCAAAGAGGTGTTCAGCAAGACCAAGGCTACTTCCCTGCGTCCTCACCGTCCCTGTGATTGTGCCATTGACCCGCAACCTGGCACGTCACCTCCCAAGGGACGGCTGTATTCCTTGTCTGACCCTGGAAGGGAGGCCATGGAGGCCTACATCAACGACATTGACTGCTGGCATCATTTGTCCCTCTTCATCACCTGCAGGAGCAGGTTTCTTCTTTGTAGACAAAAAAGACAAGACTCTGAGACCTTGTATTGACTACCGAGTTTAAATGAGATCACGGTTAAGAATAGCTACCCTCTTCCCCTATCTCTTCTGCCTTTGAACTTCTTCAGGGGGCCACCATCTACACCAAGCTCGACCTTTGTAATGCCTATCACCTGGTGCGGATTCGAGAGGGTGACGAGTGGAAGACTGCCTTTAACACCCCCTCAGGACATTATGAATATCTTGTCATGCCCTTTGGGCTTACCAATGCCCCGGCAGTGTTCCAGGTCTTGGTGAATGACGTGCTCAGAGAAATGCTGAACCGCTATGTGTTTGTCTACCTGGATGATATCCTGATCTTCTCCAAATCATGTGAGGAACATGTTCACCATGTGCAGTCTATCCTGCAGCGACTTCTGAAAAGCTCTCTTTGTCAAGGCTGAGAAATGCGAGTTCCATGCCTCCTCTGTCTATTTCCTGGGGTACATCCTGGCGCAGAATAGTATCCAGATGGATCCAGCCAAGGTTTCAGCTTCTGGCCAATCCCTGACAACCGCAAGCAGCTACAGAGATTTCTTGGTTTCGCCAACTTCTATCGTCGCTTCATCCGCAACTACAGCTCCATCGCAGCCCCTCTTACCGGTCTCACATCCTCTAAGGTGCTCTTCTGGTGGACACCGGCTGCAGATGAGGCCTTCCGCACCCTGAAGACCCAGTTTACATCAGCTCCCATCCTCCAGTTGCCTGATCCTGAACAGCAATTTGTCGTTAAGGTAGGGGTAGGGGCTGTTCTGTCTCAACACTCAACCTTGGATAAGAAGCTTCACCACTGTGCATTCTTCTCATGTCGACTCTCAGTGGCCGAACAAAATTACGACACTGGGAATCGAGAGTTACTCGCTGTCAAGTTGGCCCTGGAAGAGTGGCGTCACTGGTTGGAGGGCACCAAGATTCCCTTCTTGGTATGGACAGACCACAGGAACCTAGAGTATATCCGCACAGCAAAGAGACTCAACTCCCAACAAGCCCGGTGGTCTTTTTTTTTTTACCCGATTCAACTTCTACCTCTCATACAGACCAGGATCTTGCAACATTAAACCTGACACCTTGTCTCGCCAGTTCCAACAGAGGGAGGATGCTATCCCTGGGCAAGTTCCCATCCTTTCTGCTCCTTGCACGGTTGCCACTTTCACCTGGAAGAAGAGAGTGAGGGCCAGTTTGGAGGATCAGCCCGGTCCCAGCAACGTTCCCTGTAAAACGTTGGAAGGAATTTTGTGCTCTGCTTGGAGCCACCATCAGTTTTTCCTCCGGGTTTCATCCTCAGTCTAATATCCGATGAAGAGGAGGCGGTGTCGGATAGGACTTGATCCCTCCTCCAAACCGCCACCCACCCAGCTGAGGAGGTTTACCTTGATATGTGCTTTGCCCTTTCTGGAGTTTGTCTGCTGGTGTGGTGAGTAGTAATAATAAAGACTCTTTATTAAACCATCCTGTGGTTTGGGTTACTGTAATTGGGTCCTAACACACCCATTACAGGCTCTTAATAAATCCAGTCACTATTTAATGAATTGGGGCAATACATTAATGAGTTCATGTCTGTGGTATGTGAATAAACAAACAGAATAAATAAATAAATAAATAGTTGATTGAAATAATCTTTTACATTTTCAATATGTGATGAAAATGCCCTTCTTAAGTGTTATGCTCCAGTCTAGGGGTGTTTAGGGCATAACACAAACAGGCTTTATCTTCCCCAAGTCCCAAATAGCCACTTACAAAAATTGGTGATTGATTAAACAAAGATTTATGTACAATAATCAGAAGGTGGCCATTTTTCTCGATATGAGAGCTGCTCCATCCAAAGTGGGATGAATGCCATCTCTCCTAATCAGACTAGGTTTTACCCAGAGAGGTGTCCAATTATCTATGAAGCCCATTTCGTTTTCTGTACACCACCTCGACAGCCAGCGGTAAAATGACGACATGCGGCTATACGTGTCATCACTGGTCACATTGGGTAGGGGTCCAGAGAAAATTACGGAGTCCGACAAAATTTTGGCATATTCACATACCGATGATACATTAATTTTAGTGGCCTCCAATTGGCGTCACCGGCTGTCATTACCGCCAACGTGAATGATAATTTTATTATATTTATGCTTATCTTATCTATCTAGGCAGCAATTTTAAATTAGACATAAAGTCTATTTGTCCATTTAACTATAGTCCCCGGTGTCACTAACTTCACGTTTCGCACAATTGAGCTGCCGATGACCAGAGTTGGCCTCTCAGCGGGTGTGTCGCTGAGTGGGGAAAATCTCTTTAAAACGTGAAGCGGTTGGTGGTGTCCTGTGAGCTTCTGTTTGGGGCTATGCCTCCTTCGGACAGTCACCCAGCCTCCCGGCTGATCGAGAAACTACCAGGGACGGGATAGCTAAACTGCCCTCAGCTTTAGCTAGACTTGCTAACTATAGCAGCTACTGACTGTTCAGTGGTGCGGTACCGTGTCTCTAAGTCACTAAGCCTCGCCTCCAGAGCTTCAAATAAATTACATTTATTACAATTACCATTTTCGCTAAAGGAGGACAAGGGGTGAGAGAGGAGAAGAGAGAGTGGGAGAGGAGAGAGAAGCCATTGTTTAGCTAGGCTAGTTAGTGAGACAAAGAGAAACTGATGAAAACTATCAAAATGTGGTTGCTAAGGTTAAGAGACCTGTACAGGCACAAACGGAACAAGGCTAAGTGATAGTGTAAAGAAATACAAAGTGGCTCAGTGTAAAAGATGATTGACTTTTTTTTTTTTTTTCAGCTGCCTCAACTGCAGCCTTTCAAACGAGCCACTACTACACTGACACCTTGACATCTTCCTGCCATTTTGCCAACACACAAGAGATGTTTCATCCTGAAGCTCAGGTTAAAATCATCAATCAAGTTGTCTCTCTCCCAGTGTCAACCTTCTTTACTAGCACAAATGCTGAGTGGTGAGGCATTTCTTTCTGTACTCTTATCAAACACCTGCATACACACATACACACACTCTAACACACTCAGCTTGATGCATGGATGACGACACAATTAATTATCACTGCTCCCACAGCACCATGCCGTTTTTCCCCCAGGAAAATGTTAATTATTGATTGAAGTAAATGCAAACTGCCTGTTGCAACATGGTACACAAACACAACACATGAAGTCCCACCAGAACATAATTTAATAAAATGTATTTGCATTTTTTTTAAACTGTTGGTTTCCATGATTGCTAATTTTTACAAACCAGAGATTTATTTGCTGTCAAATGTCAAGTGTGTCAAGTCAAACTTTCTTAACTGCCTGAACTTGTCATAAATCCTTCATTTCAGCTTGATGAATGTCACCTGTGCAGGAGAAGTTGCACGTTTATGTGATTTGCTCATTGGTATAATCAACTCCCCTAAAAGTGCCATATAAAGTGACTTTTCCCACTCAGTTTGTGGGAAAGGTTCATTCACAGGAATGTTACTAAATACTAAAAACAAGAATTTCACAAAAGAGAGCTTCAAGTTAAGTTCAGGAGTGTCAGTAGGAGACCCGGAACAATTAGAAAATATAAATCCAGCTGATGTGTCATCAGAGCAGGACAATAGTATGACAGAAATAAAAATGGAATGAGTCAAAGAGGGTGTAAGTCAAGTTTTCCCCTTGTGAACAACTTTAAACTCATACCTGAGATAAAATTGTATGACAAAATTGAAATTCAAACTGTCTTCAGTCACTGTTATGTGACTAAAGACAAGCAAATGGTTCTTGTATGCGGCCCAATGTTGCTCTAGACAGCATCACAATACTTGCCATTAGAGAATTTAAGACAACTTAAAGAAATAAACTGCTTATTGTGAGATAAAACCTATGCAAAGCTGTGCAATTTATGCATCGAGGCAGTCATAAGAGATTCACATACTATTTAAAAGAGACATATTATGCTTTTTGTGGTTTTCTTTCATTTACATACTGTAATGATGCAAGATGTCCATGTTAAACATGGTCAGAGTCCCCAAACTTGTGGTGAATATATGGGAAAATGCTCCCTGTAAGACAAAGCCCAAATTTCAACTGCCCTCTCTTTCTTTGCAATGTTCATAAACCGCCATCCGCTTGCTGCTGAGGTTATTCACATTATCCACTCTTGTATTTTGGCTTTGAGTCAGGCTCAATCGTGCAGATATATACTTTTAGACTAAATAGCTAGAAAATTAAGTAAAATCCTGCTACTATAGTTTGTTTACACTGCCTCCACAGCCTCTGGACATTGTCTATTTCTGAATAGACAATGTCTAGAGGCTGTATTCTGATACAGTGGGCACATTGGAAGGTAGAAGGTAGAAATGTGCACAATATGTCTGTTTTAGGTAGAGTTAGAGCACCTCCACTCCTCATGTCAAAGTGTCTTTGGGCAAGACACACAAATTTGTGTGTGTGACTGGTTTAGATCCTCCTGATGTGCATCAGGCTCCTTGCATGGCAGCCTCTACAATCAGTGTATGAATATGTGTGTGAATGGGTAAATGCTGACATATACTGTAAAGCGCTTTGACTAGACCAGAAAAAAACTATCTGTGTCAGTCCATCCACAATTCAACATGGCAGGCTCTAACTTTAACAGTTTTGTCTTAAAGTGACTTAACTGCAAACCTAACTGGAATAAAAACAGAGGAGGGTGATGGAAACGGGGCAGAACAATGCAGCGCTCTCCCAGCTGCTTCTTGCTAAGTTCTGCTTTGATGCTCTCGTGTCGTGTTTATTTGAATGTTAGTTTTAGTCAACAAAAATTAAAGATGTGTTAGTCCCTCCTGGCATTATCATCACCACCTGTGCTCTCCACTGCAGTGCAGCTGATCATTCACTCATCTGTTCACTAAATATATGTACACTGTCTGGCTTTAGCTTGAGAGGAGATGCTCAAAATAACAGTGATATTTCTTCAGTGAACATCTAGAGGAAGATTTTGATGACTGACTGTTGACATTAGCCCTGAAACTGCCTCCTTCCCTCTGATGGCAACAAGAAAGCTCTAGCTTTGCCACTTTATGTCTAACAGTGCACTGACAGAGACAGAATTTACTTACTGAATGAAAGATGCTTCTTATTAACGGTAGTGCAAGAGGTCGAACAGCTAAATCAACTTCTGAACAAGAGATGCTAGAGGAGACTATTTTTAATAATCAGGAACTACAGTGATGCCACACATGCATGCAGCTCGTTTTAAGGTCCTTGGGTTAAAACAGTATTTAATTTGTTAGTTCTTGACAAAATTAACATGGCCAGGGAATGGGGGCCACATAGGACAAAAAACTGCAGCGGCCGACCAGCAAGAGTCGAACCGAACTGCAGTGGAACCGAATGCTCGTGCAGAATCATCCAATATGGACATTATCTCTAGGGATAATGGGCTGGACACACATATTACTACTGGCTACTTGTGGTAAATTTGTGCAAGTAAAGTAAGGTGTATGATTTATGTTCTGTTCAAATTCAGCAGTTTGCTACTGTGGTGATATAACTTGGGCCTTCAGGTGGACTTGTGACTCCTCATATCTTTACAAGACAGTGCTACAGAAGTTAAAAAACAACAACAGATAATTTAAAATGCAGTATTTGTTTTGCATGGAGTATTTTGGGAAATGTGCATCACACTGGGGCGAGGATGAGGATTAGAGAGGAGCTGCACAGTGACTTAAGATGTCTCACCAGGCTATAGCTATGATAAGTAATACACAGCTACAGACCCAGAATAGCTCAGGCCTCTAGCATCTATGACATTGAGGCGTGGGACCTTTTCTTTGCCTGCCAGTGACAATTTGTGACATGTTAATGCTCCCTTCAGCACAAGAAAATTCATTTTTAGCTCCTCCTGAAAGTCTATGACCTGTGTTTGGTTATATATCTTTCAGACCACATGTAAGTGTATCGGTAATGTAGGAGCGATTTGATTCGTCATGATTTTTGTTGAAGGTGATTTGGAATAGAATGAGTTCGGAGCTACACAGCCAGACTTCATGCAACATTTCCTTTTGATTAAAGAGAACACAAGTGGAAGGGACATGTTAATATGTTCTGCTCTGAATGAAGTACAGTATCTCCACAAATGGACCGAAGATAGCACACTTTCAATACAGTTAATTTGCTTTGAAATAAGTGTAATATATTGACACACTTCCATTGGAGAATTTAAGGAAATTGGTGCTGTAACATAGGCCTGTGAATATTCTCATTCATCCAGGTCATAGTTATCTCAAGATAACTGGTGTAGAAACCCAGGTATACCTGGGTTTCTACACCAGTTAGTTGGACTAGTCCCAGCCTAGTCAAGCGAGCATGAACTGATGAAGCCTCTTGGATGAGAGGTAAAACGTCTTCAAAGACAAATAACCAATTCCAGTTGCGATCGATTTAATCTACTTGAGATGCTGTAACATAGGTTAAACTGTTTTTACTACTCCGAGGATCTCTACTTTGCCTGAGGGGAAGCAAGCTGTAGTCTTACCTGACAATAAAGTTCCAGCTCTTTATTCATTAAAAAGTTTCTAGTAAAAGGACAAGATCTTTTTTCCCCAGAGGGGACAGCGAGAACCCCCAGATCTATGTGACACTACAGCTCATTAAAAACACTCAGTTCCATTGCAGTTTTATAACCGGCCATTGTGTCCGACTGCACCAGCCTGACATGTTAAAAGAATAAGAATGTGTGTAAATGTGAGTGTGTGAGAGTAACAAGGGAGAGTGAGCAAAAGAGAAGGAAAGATGTAGAGAAGCTCTAAAAGAACCTTTGTGAACTTGTCTTAAAGCCTCAGCTTCATTTGTTTGCTGTTCCACAACCAATCAGGACTTGACTGGCCTTAAAAAAACGTGAACCCTGAGGCAATGAGCCCCACCCTCCTGGGATTCATTCACACAAAGACAGTAACCTTTTTTCTGAGATGACGTCACATTTGTCAAATTTGCATTTTTCAAAAGTTTCTTTTTCCTGTTGATTTTAGCCAAAGGAAACAGCATCAGCACTGCAGTGTTTCTAGTCAGGCAGTGAATTTCACAGTATCATTGTTTACATACTGTACAGGCCATAAACAGCATCAGAGTTCAAGTTCTTCATATAGTTCTGATTTTATCACCTGCAATTAAGACCCACCTGGTTGTTGCATTTTAAACAATTTGAAACTACATTAGTTGCTGTAAATTACCTCATGCTGAAATACCGGTCAACCCTTAAAATCCTATAGAGAAAATAACTATTCATAGCACATTCCCTAGAAAAGGAAACAATGCAATGTGCATCACAAAACATGATAAATCAATGGTTATAATAGACAGATGAAAGAAATAAAGCACAACAGAAAGTATTAAAAGTGTGTAATCAGGTGAGAGTAGAATATAGTAAATCTTTAGCATTGCACTAATATAACATTGTCATGACATATATGGTTGTTTATTTTGGAGAACTTCTCTGACTATTCTGATGAACACTATGTCCTATATCCAAGCTGGTGTGATCTGGAATCTACATCTAATTTAGGTGAACTAAATACAAGAATAGTCTTATGTATTACTGTTTTTTACATTAGATTATTGTTAACTGGAGACCATGTGATATGGTTAAAAGCCCCAGAACAAGAAAGTAAATTGACCTTGAATATGAAGCTTGTTTTGTCAAGTACTGTATAGTAGATTAAATTATTTACTGTTACTGTTATGTATTAATAACACAATAACGTTTATGCAACGGCTTTGATGATCCCCTGACTTTCCCTCCAGTGCATCGTCGGGTCACAATATGACTCTGTACAGAATATAAATATATATATATAATATATATAATACTTAAAAAATAAATAATGACATTCATCAGCCTGAGCTGTGGTGCTGCTAAACTACATGTCATAAACTGTCATACGAACAGAAGAAGTCATCAAGGCAAGATGCCAATCCAGAGAGTGACTCCTGACATGTTTTCATATGTTGATGTGTCATATTTTGTTGCTGTGTGCTGCCCTTAAAACTGTATATTGTGGTCACTTGAAGTTGGCAGAAAAAGCTGAATACACAACACTAACGTCAACAAGCTGATAATATGCGAATAACGTGTTAGCCGACACACCAAGGAGAAACAGAGCAACATCTGACTTAATTTGGAGTCACCTAGTGATCTCAGTCTTTTTTTTTATCTCTAGTGTTGTATCCACTAACTCCTAAAAATAACCTGAGCTATTTTCTCCACTATGGTCACCAGTAAATTGTCAGCTTTGTCTGACTGTCATTTGGTGCTGAGTAGTTAGTGTACAGTTATTTTGTTATAGTATTTAACAAGACACCTGCATGTTGCTGGAAACAAGAATAATAAGTTATGTGAAGCTGTAAAACAAAAATGAAATGAAAGAAGCTAAAACCCTCCAGAGAGCTAAAGGGAACACATTTCATTTGACCCATAATATCCCATAATAAGTTATGTGAAGCTGTAAAACAAAAATTAAATGAAAGAAGCTAAAACCCTCCACAGAGCTAAAGGGAACACATTTCATTTGATGAGGTGGTGAGTAGAAAACTACTGAAGGCAGGTGCGGTGGGTAAATCATGACTAATACTTTATTGACATCTATTGACAGTTTACCCTTCGTCTGATCTCCTGGTTCCAACCCTGCCTGCTCCTGACCTACTCGCCTTGTCTCTGCCCTGGTAAATACTTATGTTCTTCTGTGTTTGACCTTCCTCCTTCCTCTTTCCCCAGGTCCCTTATAGACTGCCATTTGCTCCTTTGAACTGTACTGCGCTTATTTACCTGACTCTGCTAACAATAAAAGTCCTTACCGATTCATTTATTCTAATTGGTGCTGCTTTTGGGTCCAAACCTCACCCAGAACAATACAATCTGGCCAGTCATGGAACCAGCATGTCCTCCATCTCCACAGAACCGCTTGGTTCGCACGATGGCAGCCGCCCTCTCTCCTTGCTCAGGCAGTTACTACGTCAAGGTCTCCTGAACCCCCACCACCACCACCTCCTTCCGCAGCCATCACCAAACCTTTGGTCAGCGCACCAGAGCAATATGCTGGGGATCCCGACGGCTGCAACCCGTTCATCACGAACTGCTTCATTCTGTTTGCAAAGTGGCCTTCACCATCAACCACCTCACGGGCCGTGTCCATCTTTGGGGAACAGCAGAGTGGGAGAAGCAGACTCGAGCTTGCGCCTCCTTCCAGACATTCTCAGAGGAGCTACACAAGGTATTTAGAATAGGATTTTCTGGTTCAGACACAGCTCATGACTGGCTGAGTCTACGACAGGAGAATCAGACAGTGGATGATTTCTCCATCAACTTCCGCCCGCCAGAGGTGCTGGAATGAGTTGGCCCTCCGTGACTTCTTCCTCCACAGTCTGGCCGACTACATCAAAGATGAATTAGTGTCTCAGGACCTCCCATCCACCCTTGATGGGATGATTGAGCTGGCCATCCAAGTGGACTAGGGAAAACAAAAAACACTCCAAGGGAGGAAAACTCTAGACTACTCAATGAAGATTATCAAAATCAAAATCACTCACAAGGAGGAAAAACAACAGACTGCAAAACATTAACTAAAGGCGCTCCAAAGAGGCTGAAAAACACTACGCTATACACTATGAAACAAAAGGCTAGACTAAGAATTTACAACGAAAAATCACTCATTCAAGGAAAAATAAACAATAGAACACTTGCGCTATAACGTTATGGCTGTGGACAAGGAAACATAGCTTGGGTGATCTCTTCAAAAGACAAAACACTTTGGCACGGGACAAAGGGAGACGCAGGCAATATATACACAGGGTAATGGGGAACAGTTGGAAACAATCAGGGCTGGGAAGACAATCAGACCGGTGACACATGAGGAAGGGCAAGTGACCTGAAATGAGAGGACAGGTAAATATCAAAATAAAACAGGAAATGATGAGACAGGACAAAAACCCAACTTGACCTCACCGCGGTGTGACAGGGGCAGGCCATTTCATGTCTTGCTGTCCAGCAAAAGCCAGGGCTCATCAGTAGGAGGGGAAATACTGTTGAGCCAAACTTCTTCCAAGGCTTTCCCTAATAAAAGACCTGTGTTCTGTGCCAGGCTCCTCCTTTCTGACAGTTCCCATGCCCTAGCTACATTTATTGACTCCAACATCATCAATGAGGATCTAACTCTGTAGTTGGGGATAGAGTGCATTCCCCTGCCTCATCCAGTCCCTGCCAGGGCCCTCGATGAACACCTCCTGGGAAATGTTTCTCATCGGACCATCCCTTTACCCATGTTACTCTCAGGTAACCACCATGAGACTGCCCGATTCCACATTCTGTCCTCCCCTTGCATCCCTCTGATTATGGGGTGTCCCTGGTTCCTGCGTCATAATCCCCACAGTGACTGGGCTGCGGGGACTATCCTGGGGCGGAGCCCTTTCTTCCGCCAGGTCTGCCTGAGACGCGCCGATGTTCCCCAGCACTCAGCCTGTTCCAGCACCCTGCCTACCTTGTCCTCCACGACGTCTTGGTTCCCCCACGAATACCATGACTTTCGAGAGGTGTTCAGCAATCCTTGCCCCCTCGCCTATATGACTGTGCCATTAACCTGCAGCCCGGCACCACTCCACCCAAAGGTCATCACTACTTTTTGTCTGGCCCAGAAAGAGAGCCTATGGCAGCCTACATCAATGACTCTCTGGCAGAAGGAATCATCCGGAGCTCTTATTAACCTGCGAGGGCAAGTTTCTTCTTCGTCAAAAAGAAAGACAAGACATTGAGGCCATGCATCGATTATAGATAGATAGATAGATAGATAGATAGATAGATAGATAGATAGATAGATAGATAGATAGATAGATATACTTTATTAATCCCCAAAACTGGGAAATTTGTTTTTTTTGGGGCCTGTTAGCTGTCAAGCTGGCCCTAGAGGAGTGGCACCATTGGTTGGAGGGGACCAGACTGCCGTTCCTGGACTTTTGGACTGACTACAAAAACCTAGAATATATCCAGACTTCCAAGAGATTGAACTCCCGCCAAGCCCGCTGGTCCCTCTTCTTCACACAGTTCAATTTCTGCCTCTCTTATCACCCCGGATCCCGCAACGTCAAGCCAGATGCCTTGTCACAACAGTTCAAGGAAGAGGAGGAGTCAAGTTAAGAGATGGACTCCATCCTTCTTCCTGTGCTTTTGCTTTCCTGACCTTGGAGGTGGAGGACAGGGTGAAAGTGGCATTAGAAAATCAAGTGTTCAATTGAGTTTCTGTGAAGTGGTGGGAAGGGAACCCCACAGTAGAGAGATGTATATTGGTGTGGAGGAGAGAGATGTGGGGGAAGTGGTGTATGTGGGGGTCAGATCAGATGATGGAGGGGGGGCAGGTTAGGGAGAGAGTTCAGCATTCTGACAGCTTGGTGGATGAAGCTGTCTTTCGGTCTGCTGGTGCTGGCCCAGAGGCTCCTCAGTCTCCTTCCTGAAGGCAGCAGATTGAAGAGGCTGTTGGATGGGTGCGTGGGATCACCCGCAATGCAGAGGGCTTTGCGGTGGGGCGGGTGTGGTATATGTCCTGCAGGGAGGGGAGAGAGAGACACCCATGATGTTCTCAGCTGCTCTCACTACTCTGTGTAGCTTTTTTCGGCAGGACACAGTGCAGGTGCCCTACCACACAGTGATGCAGCTGGTGAGGATGCTCTCTATGGTGCCTCTGTAGAAAGAGCACATGATGGGAGATGGGGCTCTGACTCTCCTCAGCTTGCGAAGGGAGTAGAGTTGCTGTTGGGCTTTGCTGGCCAGTGATGCAGTGTTCTTTGACCAGGAGAGGTCCTCAGAGATGTGCACGCCCAGGAACTTGGTGCTGCTTACTCTTGCCACAGCAGCTCAGTTGATGGTGAGGTGCTGTGAGTGTGCTCTCCTGAAGTCTATGACAATTTCCTTTGTCTTCTCCACATTGAGGGAGATATGTTCTCACTGCACCACTTGACCAGACGGCTCACCTCCCTCCTGTAGTGTGTCTCAGCGTTGTTGCTAATGTGACCCAACACAGTTGTATCATCCGCAAACTTGATGAAGAGGTTGGAGCTGTGTGACGGTGTGTAGTCGTGGGTCAGCAGAGTGAAGAGGAGGGGTCTCAGCACACATCCCTGGGGAGCCCCCGTGTTCAATGTGATGGTGCTGGAGGTGTTGCTACCGACCCGTACTGCCTGTAGTCTTCCTGTCAGAAAATCCAGCAGCCAGTTGCACATTAAGGTGTTGATTCCCAGCCAATCCAGTTTGAGTATGAGTTGCTGGGGGGCGATTGTGTTAAATGCTGAGCTGAAGTCAAAGAACAGCATTCTAACGTATGAGATTGCATCATCGGTCGAGCGGTTAGACCGGTATGCAAATTGAAATGGATCCAGGATGGAGGGAAGAGATGTCTTGATGTGTTGCATGACCAGCCGTTCGAAGCACTTCATGAGGATGGGGGTGAGAGCTCCTGCATAGATATTGTAGAGAATTTTTTTTTTTTTTTTTTCAGTTATTAGTTGTAGTATGTTTAACCTGTGTCAAGTTGTTTTCTTATGTGTTGCATTATTCAGTCTGTTGGAATATACTGTAATAGACTAAAGGATTAATGCTCATGCATTATCATGTATTTGTAGGCTTTGTTGTATTTTATTTTGTACTTTGCAATCTACGAAAATCCAATTATGATAATCTAAAGGGTTACAGTGATCTTGATCATAATAAGTGGAATATGTGTCTAATCATGCATAAAATCCTTGAATTAAATAGTCATATAAAAGTCCTGAGCATCCACAACTCACGGCTTTGCTTCCTTTCTTCTTTGCTTCTCTTTGCTGCCTCATTGTTTTTTTCTTTTCGCTTTTTGTGCATTTTCCTTCATTGTTCATCTACATCTGCTCACGTTTTATGCTCTTTTGATTTAAAGTTTTACTTTTTGCCGTGTCTAGTAAGACAGAACCAAACTAAACGTTTTAACTCAAGTTTTGACAGAACCAATGTTATGCTCCTGCTTCCCCATCCAGATCCCAGTGGCACAAAACCACTGAGAGCTAAGTCCCCGAACCGGAGCCACCAACCATCTAACTGTGGGTCAGGTCCGTCAGACATACATCTTGGATCTTCATTCAAAAGTAGGCAAGGCAGCCACAAGTATTGTCGAGCTTTGTGAGTTTTGTCTCGAGGTTCGGTCACCTATAAACTAATTCAGTTAAATCGATAAAAGTGCATTTCTTACCACATTTTACCACTGTTTTTATATTCCCTCATTATCTCATCTGATTAAAAGTAGAACTAGTTATTGAGTCGAGTAACGCATACGGCTTAAACATGCCCTTTTAATACCCCTCTGGCTCTCGATCAAAGTCCTGAGCATCCACAGCTTGAGGCTTCGCTTTGCTTCCTTTCTTCTTCGCTTCTTCTTGTTTTTTTCCCGCATTTTTGTGCGTTTTTCTTCATTGTTCATGGCGAATAATAGTTTCGGAATTAGTCCAGACCGGATCCAACGTTATTATATTCCAGTTTTATTACAAGTAATAATTACGGGTGAAGCGAACTCTGCCAGCCAACTTGTCTTTTGTCAGCCTCAACTCAACTAAAGTCCGCTAAATCAGCTGACGCGCAAAGCGCGCCTATTCCGACATCTGGGACCCTGACAGAACCGCTGTTATGCTCCAGCTTCCCTGTCCAGATCCCAGTGGCATGTCACCGCTGAGAGCTGAGTCGCCAAACTGGAGCAGCCAGCCATTTAACTGTGGGTTGGGTCCGCCAGAGATACATCTTGGACTTCATTTAAAAGTAGGCAAGGTGGGTATGCGACTCTATTATCTCAACACAAATATATGTTCATGGATGTGGTAGACTGGCAAGTGTATGATTTGTTGCATGCTGAAGCGAGTTAACAGTTTGGGTGTTGTTTATTCGGTACACAGTATACATAAGAACACCATGTGTAACACCAACATATCTGTTGTCATTATCACTTGTCACTAAGATCACTGGAGAAAGACTGAAAAACACACACAAAAATAGTTTTAAAAAGCTGACGAAGTAAAAGAGCGCACATATCTATTTGTGTCACCTGGAGGTCTGTTTCTTTGTATCAATATGCAGATGGTGTTCAATCTCCTGCATAAATGTATATTTCACTTTGTCTGTCCGTCCAATCATGTCTTGTGTATTAAAAATATTTTCCTTAACATTCACTGACCAGTCTGGAAACCAATCACTGTGGAGACTTACTTCATTCATGATGACATGATCCATCATCCACAGCAATGTAGGTGTCAGTGAACATCTTTTTGGACACCAACTGACATCTACCATCTACCACTGGGTAATGACTCACTGTACAGAAGGCTGACTTTTGCTAAGTCATCCTCAAACCTAACTCTTCATAAACAGTTTGACAGTTGTTTGTATACAAGACAAATAAAAGAGGGGGAAGGACTCAGCCCTGAGGATACCCTGTGGAAGATGAGTACTAGACAGAGAATCATTCACTTGAACTCTCTGTTTGCTATCAAAAAAATCAGTCCACTGTCAAATAATTAATATTTAAAATTTGACAGCAACGTTTTTTTTGTTCCCTTCCAAGTGCCTCAAAACAGTGTCTCCAACCCTTCTGCCCTTTTAAACAAACTGGAGGGTGTGTTTGAACACAGTATGTTCAGCTTTGTTGTCACCCACTGCTGTATCAGGTGTAACACATTTCAAGTAGTACAGAAAGGCTTCCATGAGCCTGTGGATCCTGCCACACAAGACATAATGAGACCTCTTCTCAAGAGCGATTGAGATCATTTTCAACAACAACAACAACAATGCGCTATAACTCCCCCTTTTTCAAAGCTGTTAAAAACACACTTAGTTTCCACTGTAGTTGAAAGTGTAACCCCACAAACCACCGTCTTGCAGCGGCCATTCTTCTGCGTCTGAATGCAGCGTAGATACATGTTTCTTCGGTGCTCCCCATTGCTCCATTTCCAAATATCTGTGGCTGTAATATTTCCTTTGCTACCATCGACCTCCATCACCGTGGCTTGTCTTTTTAACATATTTCAACATAACAAATTAACATATTTTAATTCATATATTTCAATTTTGCTTTTCCTTATTTCTCAAAACATACTGATGACGGGGGCCACGTCTCATTGGATGAGGGAGAGACATGGGAGGAGGGGTAGACTCATCCTGCATTCCTATTGGTGGAAAGGGATGTGAGACATAGGGAAACCCTGCAATTTCATTGGTTTAGAGTGTCCCATACAAAACAATAGACCTGTCACTTGCATGACTTGCATGATATAACTTTTGGTGTGTGACCTCTTCAAATCGGTGCGGAGATGTGTCTCCTTGTCACATTTCAAAATGCTTTTTCTCTGTCGTTCTCATATGATTTCATTTAAATAACTGCTGAAACAATAAAATATTTCACAAATAGCAAACATTATAGAGAAGGTTAACACATAAATACAGATTTGTGCATTAGAAACTTAAAACTTGTGACTGATTTATGTTGTGGCCCTTTAGAGGTGCAGGTTCAGTAATGCTGTAATGACTTGTACCTTCAACTCCAGAACCTCTGCTTTTTCTTTTCCATAATGACCTCCTGAAAAGAGAAAAACAGCATATTTTGATTTCACTTGCAAAATATAAATGAGTTCTGAAATCTTAAATGAGTTGATAGAAGGAAAAAATATGAGGTGAGGCAGCATACCTGAAGCTGGAGATTTCCCTGAGTCAGATGTAGGATATCCTCTTTCCTCTCTGCCTCCTCGTGGATCCACGCCTTCTCCTTGGTCAGCAGCAACTCTTTCAGCTATCTTTCTTTCTTCTCACACTGGTGTGCTCTCTTCTCCCAACATTCACTGAGTGTAGCAAGGGCCATTCTGGACCTTTCTACAGTCTCCGAGAACTCCTTCCAGAAGATTTCTTTCTTTGAGAGCTGCTTTCTCCACTTCTCTTCACTTTGAGATCTTTTAGGCAGCCCTTTTTCAGAGAGTTGTTTTTGTTATTTATTGTCACCTCTCTCTGCCAGCTTCTTTCTCCATGTGTTCTCTTTTTTCTGAGAGCTCCTTCTTGAAGCTCTCTTTCATCTTTGAGTGCTCTTTCTGGTAGCTCTCCTTCCTTCTAGACAGCTGCTTCTGATGCTGTTACTCAAGCTTGTCACATCTACATTGGCTCTGTTTTTACTTTGTGTTGTTCAGCAGGGCCAGGGTGTCAATGTGAGCTTTGGTACAAGCTCTTCTTTTTTTAATGGCCGTGTTGATAACTTGGTCCTTTTCAATGAGCAGCGCCTCAAACTACCTGACTTTTTCCTGAAAGCTAGACTTATCTGCAGATGTTCCCATGCTCTCTGTGTCCTCTTTTTGAGGTTGGGGGCTCTGTTGAAGAGAGTTGATCAGCTAACCATATCTCTCTTTTCTATCTCTTCTGCTTTTTGACACTCCTTCATTTCTTTGACGGTATTGGCATGTGTAGAGCTCTGGTACCCCTGGCCAATCGCAGGGCAGTCTGTAGGTGAGAGGGGGGGACAGAGCGGGATGTTGCGTTGGAGGTGAGCAGAGTAACGACAGGAGGGAGACGAGTTAACTTGACTTGGACTTGAGTCCGTGTTGGAGTGATTTGGTGGACCAGAGTTCATATTTTTATGGGGAACGACCAGTGTACCTGATGTAAAGAACTTTGTGATCAACCGAGAGGAGAAGGAGACAGATGTTTTGACGGCATTAAGGAGGGAAGCAAAGTGCCTATGAACTACATAGGATCTGCATCCTGCCTGCTGTGTGTGTGAGCTGTGGATAGTGTCGGCCCGCTTGGACTGTGAGCTGCTGCTGCACCCTGTCGGTGACCTGTTAACTATCCTCACTAACTGTCGGGAGCATGAGTACTGAATTTGCACATGCCTTTTGTTTTAATTCTGCTTGTTATATGTGAAGTGGCCATTCTGTTTTAGGCCACAACGTACCAAAGCTACGACACAGGCCTGCAACAGGGGGTTTAGATGACTCATAGAGACTGTTGTGAGTGCGTGTGTGTCCCTCATATCCTGTATTTGAGTTTGCTTCATTTTTATTTGATGTTATAAGAGACTGAAAAATAGTAAAACCTAATACTATTTCTGTTAAATACAGCAAACCTCACTATATTCAAAAGTAATTAATTTAACTTTCTTTTTACTTATTTTGAGGGTAAGAACTTACTAACTAAAGAGTCTACATTTAAAGTTTGGTTGTGTGGTGTTTTATATATTTGAAAGCATAACAAAGGGAATATTGTAAGAGTAACCCAGGCCACCCTTATATGTACATGAGGCGGGTGTTACACAAAATTGGAGGCACCACTGAGATATTCCCATGCTTAATTTTTTTTTGTTTTTGCTCTTTAAAGGGTACGTTGTTTTCAACTGTCTGGATGATGATTCGTAGCCAAGCTTAACAAGCTAGTTAGAAAGGGGGGCAAAACTGTTAATGATATTTATGCCATGCTGTCTACAGATGTTCCACAGGAGAACTTGCCTGAATCTATCATACGAGCAGTTGGATACCTGTTAGAAACTTACAACAAACTTACAAGACTTATCAGTGAGAAGAATGCATTTAGACGTCTTCGGACGTTCTCTGGTCATCTTCCCACTCCAGCAGGTGAGGAGAGTTTTGAACACTGGCTTGAGCAGGCCCGCCTGATGATTGAAGAATGTAACTGTTCTCACAGAGAGAAGCGAAGTAGAATAATAGAGCTTAAAGGGGCCCGCCCTGGAGATCATCCAGGCTGTACGGTTAAACAATCTGGATGCAAGCCCTAAGTGTTATGTAGAGGCTTTAGAGAGTGCATTTGGGACCCCTGAGTCTGGCAAAGACTTGTATTCTGCTCTCAGGAGCCTCCATCAACAGCGAGGAGAAAAGCTGTCAGACCTTTTGAGGCGGTTTGAGTGCTCACTAACGAAAGTGGTGCAAAGAGAGGGTCTTCACATTGTGGATTGCTAGAAGGGCTGGTTGGGCCATCCATAATGGCCGACGTGACTATTGAAGGACAGCCTTGTAGAGCCCTTTTAGATAGTGGCTCTCGAGTCACTATAATATTCCAGAGTTGGTACTCCTGTTACCTCCCCAATGTGCCCATCCTTCCTCTCACAGACCTCGCCATATGGGGCCTGAGTGATTCTAACTACCCATACAAGGGGTATGTAGCAGTTGAGCTAGGGCTTCCTCCTAATTCAAAGGGAGCTGAAGAGGTAGTCTCTATCCTGGCTCTAGTATGCCCCGACCCAACTAGTCCAGACCCAGTCCCCGCCATTATAAGCACCATCACAAAGAAACTGTGTTCCTTACTCACCCACTGTGCAGAGTTTGAAGATAATGATGTTAATTCACTGAGAATAGACAGCAGAAGCTTTTATCTGTCCCCTCAGGTCCTAGTGTACCTGGATGATCTCGTTGTTTTTGGTAAGACACTGAGAGGAGCATGAGGAGCGTCTTCTAAAAGTACTGGATAGGGTGGAGGAATGTGGCCTCAAAGTTTCCATTGACAAGAGCCAATTTTGCCAACCTCAGGTGAAGATTTTGGGGCATATTGTCTCTGCCTCTGGAGTCGCCACTGACCCAGAGAAAGTGAGGGCAGTGACCCACTTGAAGAAACCCACTGACTTAAAATCCCTGAGGTCCTTCCTGGAATTTTGTGGATATTACCAGCGGTTCATTGAGAACTATTCCGTCGTTGTCCGCCCACTCACTGAGCTAACGAAAGGATACCCTCCTGCACAGAGGAGTAGGAGGGATATCATCAAAGGAAAGAAAGAGAGTTACTTCCAAATCTCTGAGCCTTTTGGTAGTCGCTTTTCAGAACATTGTGTACAAGCTCACGACATTACATCCTGCATGTAGATGCAAGTTTGAGTGGGCTGGGAGCTGTACTGAATCAGAGCACCCAGAAGCCCAGTTGCTTTTGCCAGTCGCAAGTTGAGTCAAGCTGAACAGAACTATCCAGTCCATCAGCTAGAATTTCTAGCCTTAAAATGGGCAGTGGTTGAAAAGTTCCATGACTATTTGTATGGTGCAAAGTTTACAGTGAGAACAGATAATAATCCACTCACATATGACGACTGCTAGTTTGAACGCGACAGGCCACAGGTGGCTAGCGGCACTTTCCACCTACAATTTCAACATCTGCTACAAGCCTGGTCGTGAAAACATTGATGCTGATTTATTGTCCACGAGTCTACAAGAAACAAACGATGGATGGTTGGATGTACCTGCCTCTGGCATAAAAGCCCTGTGCCGTAGGATCAGTACAGGTAAATCCTACCAAACCCCCATCAGATTTGTTGATCAGCTAGGTGTTTCACCTGACGCTATCCCTGATGTATATGCTGGTCTCACTCAGATTTAATGAGCCCACTGGAGCAGCTGAGCTCTCTGAGGCTCAACACACTGACCCAGTCATAGGGGTAGTGAAGCTCCAGGTTGAGAGAGGTCAAGGTGTCCCAGCTCCTAGACATTCCAACCCCGACATTACCCTGCTGCAGCGAGAAAGTTCCAAACTTAAGGTAAAGCGTGGCCTTCTGTTCAGAATCAGCAAGAGACCCTCTGGACGGGAAGTGAGTCAGCTTATCTTACCTGTTAAGTATTGTCAGGTGGTGATGAAATCTCTACACAATGATGCTGGTCACCTCGGCACAGAACGTACCATAGAGCTCATCAAGGACCGGTTTTACTGGCCCAAAATGGCCTCAGAAATTGCAACATACATCCAGAACTGTGGAAGATGTGTAGCTAGGAAGGCCCTTCTGCAGAAAGCTTCCCCACTACAGCAGATTACCAGCAATGGCCCTCTAGACCTGGTCTGCATAGATTTTCTGTCTATTGAGCCAGATTCTAAAGGCATAGCTAACGTGCTTGTTGTTACTGACCATTATACCAGATATGCTCAGGCATTTCCCACAAAAGATCAGAAAGCACTTACTGTCGCCTTTTTGAGAAATTCTTTGTGCATTATGGGTTGCCTGCTCGCTGCCTGCTTCCAAGAACCATGAACAAAACAAAAAACTATATGATGCGAGAGTTTGGAATCAGACTCTGGAGGAAGGTGACAAGGTACTGGTTCGCAATCTTGGCCTCACAGGAAAACACAAACTACAGGCCCGATGGAACTCCCTACCCTATGTAACGCCAAGTTACCCAATCTCCCTATGTATAGTGTAAAACCAGAAAGGGGAACTGGCATAGTGAAAACAATACACAGAGATCATCTTTTGCCCATTGGTTACCTGGTGAGGATGCCCACTCAATCACAACAAACAGTGCAGCCAAAGAGACCAATAACCAGGGCACAACAAAAAACCAGAGGTGAGAACGAAAATCAGACACAAAACCCAAGACCTGTAAGTCAAGAAGAGTACAACTGATGAGTCTGATGAGGAGAATGTTTACTACTTACCCCCACTGACATTTCGTGCACATACAGACTTTCAAAGTCATGAGGCTGAGGAGAGCAATGTTCAGGTCTTGCACGACAGACACACTAAGACTCTGTGGTGGACACAGAGATAGAAGAGGGAGACATCCCTACACCTAGCACTTCGGTTGTGGATGCTGACTCCTGCCATGAACCCAATGCAAAGAGGAAGGTGAAGCCTGTGTTACGCCTCAATTATGATGAACCTGGAAAGTCAACTGACAGACCTGTGACTATCAGTTATTGAGGCATGATAATTTGTAAGTAGTATAGTGATCTATTAATTTAGGTCTGATGAGGACATCCAGACGTTTAGAAAGGGGAGGATGTAGCCCTTGGTGAAATAATTGATTTGTTTTAATAACAAATATTCACAATTTATAAAAGTTCATTATGTATTGAAGTGGGTAAAAGTTCATAAATGTGGTTAAAATACAGAACAAGTTAATTTCTTTGACGGTATTGGCATGTTTAGAGCTCTGGTACCCCTGGCCAATCACAGGGCAGTCTGTAGGTGAGGGGGTGGGACAGAGCGGGATGTTGCGCTGGAGGTGAGGAGAGTAACAAGAGGAGGGAGACAAGTTAACTTGACAGAGTCCGTGTTGGAGTGATTTGGTAGACCAGATTTCAAATTTTTATGGGGAACAACCAGTGTACAGAACTTTGTGATCAACCGAGAGGAGAAGGAGACCTATTACCCAATACTACTTGTGTTAAATACAGCAAATATCACTATAGTCAAAAGTGATTTATATAACTTTCTTTTTATTTATTTTGAGGGTAAGAACTTACTAACTAAAGAGTCTTCACATTTAAAGTTTGGTTGTGTGGTGTTATTTTTATTTAAAAGCATAACAAAGGGAATATTGTAAGAGTAACCCAGGCCCCCCTTATATGTACATGAGGCGGGTGTTACATTTGCTTCTCCCTCAGATCATAGAGTCGCTGCTTGAGAGAGTTGATCTCTTGTTCTGTTCTTGCAGAGGCCTTGTTTGCCATGTTGAGGTTGCTCTCCAGTGTCTCAGTGGCTTCCTCAGACATGGACAGCTTCCTCTCCAGCATCCTCTTTCCATGCAGGAGCTGTTGGTGGTCGCTTTCCTGGGACTCTCTCCTTCAGGATCATGATCTTGGTGGCTGTCCTCAGTTTTTCCTCCATTTCTCTCATCTCAGCCTCCATCAATCTCTTCACGTCCTCCATTCCTCTGTTATAGTCCTGTGCAAGATGAACAAAGAAACAAATAAAGACGTTTTCATATCACAGAATACACACAGTTTCATTGTATATTTGAACCATTCAGTAAATACATTTCTTTACTGTTTATGCTTTCAGACCCGATTAATTTATACATTTGTGTGAAATGTAACATCATCATTGTTGTTGAGTTTCACTGAGTTTCAACAAAAAACGTGTCATCTTCAAATGTACAGTGTGTTGTAAATGACATACATTATTATATGTATTTTGTATTATATATTATTATTAGATAGATATACTTTATTAATCCCAAACTGGGAAATTACAGTGTACAAGCAGCATTAAACATTAGTTAACTGATTTGCCAAATCACTGTCAGACAAATCAGGATATATCACAATTATCTTTTTCTCTTTTAATTCTGCAGTCCAATCATAGATTTGACAGGTTACTATCTTCCAGCTCAGCAGATGTTTAAGCTAAACAATTAAATAGAAATACAGGGGAAGGAAGTGAGGCGGTCTGAAATGATAGGAGAGGTATGTTTCACAATAAAAGCAGAACAGGAATCAAAAATCAAAACAAAACAAAACACATGACCTTAAGATGACTGACGAGATGTGTCAGTTGCCCTGATTCAATCTTGGGGTCTGTCTAAATCTGTTGATTTCACAGTCAGAGTTCAAGGCAGCTGGATGAACATGAAACTGTGCACTTGTCAAGTCCTCCATCACATTCCTTAAAGACAGCACATTAGTTAGCATACAGTAATTGAGGAGTATGAAGTATGTGGCACAGATTTTGTCTCTTTAGTCTCTAGCACAATCCTTGTGGTTCTAGTTGGGTACATTCCAAGGCTTCGTTCCAAACTCTCTAGAGGCATAAGGCTGCCAGAATTAAAGCACTGACTGAGACATTTTGAGATGTACTTGAGTCTGTGAGGCTAGTTATACTCTTACAGGTCAAACAAGATAATATCACAAGAAAAAAGCTCCATGATGGTCAGATGATAATGGATCGGACACTAGGGCGAACAAATCAATCTGGATGTCATAATAATAATACATTTTATTTGTATAACACTTTTCTTCACAAATTTACAGGCTTGTGTTTATCTCATTGTGCTGAGTTGTGGAAACATTCTTTGTTTACATACATTTAACACAGGAAATTAATCATCACGTTACTCCGTGAGCATCTCAAACACATGTAAACATAATGTAACATCTTCAACATACATCTTTGGCCGCATTAACTTAAAAGGAGTAAGAAAGAAAACTTCTGTAGTGTATTTTGTGACACTTGTTGTCTTACAAGTATGCCACAGCGATCCTGTTAAAAAGAAGGCCTTGTAAGGAAAAGTTAAACGTAGGTCAGTAAGGAAGACCAAGTTAGTAAGTGAGTGGTAGTCCATAGGTTAAGGCACCTTCTAGACAATAATAGATAAAGGGGCAAAAGATTTTTCATTCTTCAAACCACTTTCACATCATCAACATCAAATAAACAACACTTCAAAGCCGAATCTCATTCAAATCTTCTTCATCATCTAATTAACATGTTAGGTGCTCTGTTACTCCTGCGCTGTAGGGTTCTTCTGAATAATGCCCCCTACCCTTCTCTAAAACATAACATTAGTTCCGCTTTTGTATACAAAACTTTTACCTATCTGTGCATGAAATAGAAATATATATTATTAACAAAATCTCCCGAGGGGAGAGGGGCAAACAGAGCATATGCGGGGTTGGATTCTGCACAGTGGCTGAATGCAGGCACCCCAGAGGTAAAGTTTAGCATGACATTATGTTGTGTGTTTTTGTAATGCAGTATTGAGCATGTTTTGTAAATACTGGCATATTTACACATTATCATCTCATGCAACATTTGTACTTTTAAGGTCTTCTACAGAAGGTCACGTTTGGAACCACTTAACAGGTATTTAGGGGGTTTACAAACTGCAGGAATTTGTGACACCACTTTTTACACCCATGAACAGCCTCAATACCCAACTATTACATCGACTTTACACTGAATGTCAGAATACATCAGTAGATTAATCCCAGTACAGTAGCCTACTAGTGTTATGCAAAAAAAGTTTAATTTCAAAATATTTTGACATGTTATGTGTAAAACTGTAAATCCGTTTTTTAGAGTTCCTGACAATGACTTTATCATTGATGATTCTGAAGATAGGGAGGAGGAGGACATCTTTGACGTTTTTTTAGAAAATGGGTAGGTTTTCATTTTTGCTTCAGTAAACACTGAGAATAACACTGGGAAAATATTTTTGAAATTAATTGGATATTGGATATTTAATGGTGTTCTTTATACATGTTGTATCCTTTAGGAAGAAGTGGATCTTTGGACTTTTAAAGAGGAATACATTTCTGACGACCAGATATCCATCATTTGCATCATGAGGAGAAAGCTTCTGGAGAGTGCCATTAAGGCCATCTCCAGGGTCACTTTTTACTGGACTGATTTGCCACAGATTGAGTTTGCAGATGATATGGGGGGACCACAGCGAGAGTTTTTCAGGTCTGAATAATGCAACTAATTTATGAAATGTTTTATAACAACTCTGATTCTTTTTCTGGTGAACATCACAGTAATACAAATTGTCTTTTCTGATGATTTGTTCTAGACTCTTGATGATAGAACTACAGACCTCTCTTGGCATCTTCGAGGGAAAGGCTGGCCAGGTCTTTTTTACTTATGACCAGGCAGCATTAGAGCAGCGAAAGTACTTCAAAGGTGGCAACCTTATTGCGTGGTCAATTGCGCATGAAGGTCTATGTATCAGAGCCCTGGATCCCAGCCTCTTCCAGCTGATGTGTGGCCAGGAGCCACAACTGGAGCAGTTTAAATTGCATGTGCTGCCTGACCCTGATGTGCAAAGCAAACTCAAACAAGTACTTAATAATCATGTTAATATTTATTACTTCTGGTCAAAGTTGACAAAAGCATGAAATAGCATTTAATTTATAGTAAACCATAACAGAGCAAGCTCCATTGTTCTCACTCAGATCCAGCAGTGTAAGACTGCAGAGGATCTGACTGCACTCCAGCAAGACCTGGGTGACTGGATTGCAGAGTGTGGCATCCCAGGCATATTTAATGCTACAGAGGAAGCCATGCCGAAAATCTATGCATACGTAGTGAAGCCCCCTCCTGGAGCTGCCACCTTACCGCGGTGGAGGGGTTTGCGTGTTTCAATGATCCTAGGAGCTATGTTGTCGGGGGCTTTATGCCCCTGGTAGGGTCACCCAAGGCAAACAGGTTCTAGGTGAGGGGTCCAGACAAAGTGCAGCTCAAACATCCCCTGATGAAAATAACAACAGACGGAACCAAGTTTCCCTTGCCCGGATGCGGGCCACCGGGGCCCCCCCTGGAGCCAGGCCCGGGGGTGGGGCTCGTTGGTGAGCGCCTGGTGGTCGGGTCCTTACCCATGGGGCCCGGCTGGGCACAGCCCGAACAGGCGACATGGGCCCCCCTTCCCATGGGAGGGGTCTCAGGGGGGGAGCGGTGCGGGGGAGCGGTGCAAAGAGAGATGGGCGGCAGTCGGAAGCGGGGACCCTGGCGGTCCGACCCCCGGTTGCAGAAGCTGGCTCTGGGGACGTGGAATGTCACCTCTCTGGCGGGGAAGGAGCCTGAGCTGGTGCACGAGGTTGAGAGGTACCGGCTAGATATAGTCGGGCTCACCTCGACGCACAGCGTGGGTTCCGGAACCAGTTTCCTTGAGAGGGGCTGGACGCTCTACCACTCTGGAGTTGCCCCCGGCGAGAGGCGCAGAGCGGGGGTGGGACTGCTTCTTTCCCCCCGGCTCGGCGCCTGTACGTTGGGGTTCACGAGAGGGTAGCCTTCTCTTCGCCTTCGGGTGGGGGGACGGGTCCTGACTGTCATCTGTGCTTATGCGCCGAATGGCAGTTCAGAGTACCCTCCCTTTTTGGAGTCCTTAGAGGGGGTGCTGGAGAACTCGGGCGTGGGAGGAGTTCGGCGAGGCCATGGAGAGCGACTTTCGAACGGCTTCGAGGAGGTTCTGGACCACCATTTGGCAGCTCAGGCGGGGGAAGCAGTGCACTATCAACACTGTGTTCAGTGGGGATGGTGTGCTGCTGACCTCGACTGGGGACGTCTTGGGTCGATGGAGGGAATACTTCGAAGACCTCCTCAATCCCACCAGCACGTCTTCCTTTGAGGAGGCAGAGTCTGGGGACCCCATGGTGGTCTCGCCCATCTCTGGGGCTGAGGTCGCTGAGGTAGTCAAAAAACTCCTCGGTGGCGGGGCCCCGGGGGTGGACGAGGTCAGCCCGGGGTTCCTCAAGGCTCTGGATGTTGTGGGGCTGTCTTGGTTGACACGTCTCTGCAACATCGCGTGGACATCGGGGGCAGTGCCTCTGGACTGGCAGACCGGGGTGGTGGTTCCCCTCTTCAAAAAGGGGGACCGCAGGGTGTGCTCCAACTACAGGGGGATCACACTCCTCAGCCTCCCGGGGAAGGTCTTTTCAGGGGTCCTGGAGAGGAGGGTCCGCAAGATTGTCGAACCTCGGATCCAGGAGGAGCAGTGTGGTTTTCGTCCTGGCCGTGGAACTGTGGACCAGCTTTATACCCTTAGCGCGTTCCTGGAGGGTGCATGGGAGTTCGCCCAACCAGTCTACATGTGTTTTGTGGACTTGGAGAAGGCGTTCGACCGTGTCCCTCGGGGGGTCCTGTGGGGGGTGCTCCGGGAGTATGGGGTTCCGGACCCATTGGTACAGGCTATCCAGTCTCTGTACTCTTGGTGCCAGAGCTTGGTCCGCATTGCCGGCAGTAAGTCGGACCTGTTTCCCGTGGGAGTTGGACTCCGCCAGGGCTGCCCTTTGTCACCGGTTCTGTTTATAACTTTTATGGACAGGATTTCTAGGCGCAGCCAGGGCGTTGAGGGGCTGCGATTCGGTGGCCTCAGGATTAGGTCGCTGCTTTTTGCGGACGATCTGGTCCTGTTGGCTTCATCGGAGCGTGACCTTCAGCTCTCTCGGGAGCGGTTTGCAGCCAAGTGTGAAGCGGCTAGGATGAGAATCAGCACCTCCAAATCCGAGGCCATGGTTCTCAGCCGGAAAAGGGTGGAGTGCAGTCTCCGGGTCGGGGATGAGATCCTGCCTCAAGTGGAGGAGTTCAAGTATCTCGGGGTCTTGTTCACAAGTGAGGGAAGGATGGAACGGGAGATCGACCGGCGGATCGGTGCAGCTTCTGCAGTGATGCGGGCTCTGCACCGGTCCGTCGTGGTGAAGAAGGAGCTGAGCCGAAAGGCGAAGCTCTCGATTTACCAGTCGATCTACGTTCCTACCCTCACCTATGGTCACGAGCTTTGGGTAGTGACCGAAAGAATGAGATTGCGAATACAAGCGGCCGAAATGAGCTTCCTTCGCAGGGTGGCTGGGCTCTCCCTTAGAGACAGGGTGAGAAGCTCGGCCATCCGCGAGGAGCTCAGAGTAGAGTAGTCGGAGAGCTGATCCTCCGCATCGAGAGGAACCAGCTGAGGTGGCTCGGGCATCTCAAGAGGATGCCTCCTGGACGTCTCCCTGGTGAGATGTTCCGGGCACGTCCCTCCAGGAGGCGGCCCCGGGGAAGACCCAGGACACGCTGGAGGGACTACGTCTTTCGGCTGGCCTGGGAACGCCTTTGGGTCCCCCTGGGAAAGTTGGCAGAAGTGGCTGGAGAGAGGGAAATCTGGGCTTCCCTGCTGAAGCTGCTGCCCCCGCGACCCGAACACAGATAAGCGGAAGAAAACGAAACAAAAAAAAAACGAAATGAAACGAAAAAAACGTAGTGAAGCACTACATCTTTCTCAGGTAAACACATGAAATAAGCTTTACAGTTGTAACTACTACAAAACACCGTCAATATGAAAACATTACTTTCTACGCCAAGACATTAGCTTGTAAATATGGAAAAAAACAAACAATCTGTATTTACAGATTTGACATACTAACAAAGTTTGGAATCACTGAGAAATATTTATAGTTGTTTGTATTGGTTAGAGATGTATACTTTTATTCTCCAAGGTAGCATCAAATTGATCATAAATAATAATGATAATGTTACAAATTACCAGGAAAAAAAGAGAAGCATCCAGCTTAGGATCAGTTTGTCTAACTAGAGACAGATGTACTTCTGGGCTGGGCTTGCTCTTCTTTCTTTCCTGCTCATGGATGCTGCAGTTGGCAAGCTCTTGTGAATTTATAATTAAGAAACTGTCACTGCATAAAGTAAGAATAATTTGTCAGTTAACTAAACTCCAAGCATTAAGGATATAAAAAACTGGATGACTCACATGTTTCTGAACTAAAGTTCTCGTAATTGGACGCAAACATCTCAGAAACTCGTTCCAGAGATTTAGTTGCCAAGGATCACCCACCGTAAAGAATCTTGGAGTTGTTTTTGATCAGGATTTGTCCTTTAATGACCATATAAAACAACTTTCGAGGACTGCATTCTTCCCCCTACGTAACATTGCCACAATGCGACGCATCACATCTTAAATGGATGCAGAAAAACTAGTCCATGCATTTGTTACTTCGAGGCTGGAGTATTGTAACTCCTTGTTATCAGGCTGCTCCAATAAGTCTCTTAGGAGTTTGCAGCTGATTCAGAATGCTGCTGCACGTGTTCTGACAGGAACCAAGATCAGAGATCACACCTCTCCCATTTTGGCTTTGTTGTGGAAATTTTTCTCTCCGCATGCTGGTGAAGAATGAAATAGAGACTTCTGCTGGCTGACAAGTTTTTTATTTACTTTGCAAAGAAAAGGTCAATCAACATGCGAGCGGTCAGGATGAAGAAAGACCCTAAACATGGGGAAAACCTTAACATTTATACTTGAAGGCACATCCCTTTCACACTTTTGGTCTGCTATAGGAGTTGGCCCTTCCAGGAAGTGTTTTCACCTTTAGGTCTATTACAGATATTTACACCTGGAGTATCCTGCAGGATCTTGTATTTAGGTGCAAAGTTAGGTCTAGATGTCACAATTTGCAAAGACAAAAGGGAGGTTGTGTGTCTCTAGTGGTTGAGGCAAAGATCTTAAATTTGCTATTACAGCTTCCTTGCACTGGCTACCCGTTAAATCTAGAATATAATTTAAAATTCTTCTCCTAACATACAACGCTCTTCATGGTCAGGCACCATCATATCTAAAAGAGCTCATAATACCTTACCAGGATGATGGGTTCCTTGTGGTTCCTATAGTTTCTAAAAGTAGATTGGGAGCCAGGGCTTTCAGCTATCAAGCTCCTCTTCTGTGGAACAAAATACCACTCTGTGTTCAGGAGGCAGACACAGTCAATACCTTTAAGAGTAGACTTAAGACTTTCCTTTGTCATAAAGCTTATAGTTAGGGCTGGCTCAGGTCATCCCTTAGTTATGCAGACATAGGACTAGACTGCCGGGGGACTCACTCACTCTCACTCTCTTACTCTCTCTCTCTCTCTTTCTTTCTCTCTCTCATGTTACTAACTGAACTTCTTCCCCAGAGTTTCTGTGCTCTCATGTTCAGCAGGTTCTCGTGGATTGTGGCAACTGGTAGATGGCTGCTCAAATACCACCTGAACGCAAAGCATCGCTTTGCTATAAGCAGTCAGTGATGCATTTTGCAAACTGATGCATTTTGGCTCCTGTTCTAATGCATCCCCTGGTTTAGGAAACCCATTCTCAAAGACTTATATTTTGGTCAGTACTTAGTAGTAGATTAAAAAATAATCTATGCCCACCACTATTTGAAACAGTAAATTTCACCAAGGCACAGGCATTGAATCACAGACAGTGTGTTGCACTTTTGGAGGAGCATGAGTATTCTGCCCTCCCTGAACGTGGTGTGTTTAGTTTGGCAGATAGCTAACAGTTCTCCAATGAAAGGCAAAGTTTTCTTTCTTCAAGGATTCATTGTTATTCTCAGTTAAAGATCACTGTAAAACTGAAATACATACAAACATGGGATTAACATATTGTTAAGTAATAAAGATGTTGAACCAACACAGTTTTAACAGACTGGATGGCAAATTTTGTGTTTGATGTTGATGGGACTGCACTGATGAACTGAACACCAAACTGCACATGACCTTTTTGTTTATAAAATGCACAATTTCCTCTCACTTTACCTGCAGTGTGGATAATGCACCCAGTTACATTCAGCTGGAACTCATTGACCTGCAGTCTAATGCAGTAATTGAAAGCACTTTAAGTCAGGATCTCTGCAGGATTTCTACTCTTCTCATAAGGAGGAGAACTTTCCAAACATGAGGAGACATGCTCAGAAGACGTTGGTTCTCATTGGCTCTACCTACGTATACTATATTGCCAAAAGTATTTGGTCACCTGCCTTGACTCACATATGAACTTAAGTGCCATCCCATTCCTAATCTATAGGGTTCAATATGATGTTGGTCAACCTTTTGCAGCTATTACAGCTTCAACTCTTCTGGGAAGGCTGTCCACAAAGTTGTGTGTTTATAGGAATTTTCGACCATTCTTCCAAAAGTGTACTGGTGAGGTAACACTGATGTTGGTCGAAAAGGCCTGGCTCTCAGTCTCCACTCTAATTCATCCCAAAGGTGTTCTATCAGGTTCAGGTCAGGACTCTGTGCAGGCTAGTGAAGTTCATCCACACCAGAGTCTGTCATCCATGATTTTATGGTGCACAGTCATATATTGGAAGAGGAAGGGGCCCACTCCAAACTGTTCCCACAAATTTGAGAACATGGAATTGTCCAAAATGTTTTGGTATCCTGGAGCATTCAAAGTTCCTTTCACTGGAACTAAGGGACCAAGCCCAACTCCTGAAAAACAACCCCACACTATAATTCCTCCTCCAACAAATTTCACACTCGGCACAATACAGTCCGAAATGTACCGTTCTCCTGGCACCCTCCAAACCCAGACTCCATCAGATTGCCAGATGGAAAAATGTGATTCATCACTCCAGAGAACGCGTCTCCACTGCTCTAGAGTCCAGTGGCGACATGCTTTACACCACTGCATCCGACGCTTTGCATTGGACTTGGTGATGTATGGCTTAGATGCAGCTGCTCGGCCATGGAAACCCATTCCATGAAGCTCTCCTCGTGCAGTACGGGGGCTCATTTAAAGGTCATATGAAGTTTGGAGCTCTGTAGCAACTGACTGTGCAGAAAGTTGGCAACCTATTTGCACTATGTGCTTCAGCATCTGCTGACTAATCTCTGTCAGTTTACGTGGCCTACCACTTCATGGCTGAGTTGCTGTTGTTCCCAAACTCTTCCATTTTCTTATAATAAAGCCGACAGTTGACTTTGGAATATTTAGGAGCGAGGAAATTTTGCGACTTAATTTGTTGCACAGGTGGCATCCTATGACAGTTCCACACTGAAAATCACTGAGCTCCTGAGACTGGCCTATTCTTTCACAAATGTTTGCAGAAACAATCTCCATGCCTAAGTGTTTGATTTTATACACCTGTGGCCGGGCCAAGTGATTAAGACACATAATTCTGATCATTTGGATGGGTGGCCAAATACTTTTGGCAATATAGTGTATGTGAACAAACATTTTTAATGATGACGTTTACAAAGTCCCGGTATAGATCCTCTTTCCGCTTCACATCTTCACCTCAGACATTTAACCTGACTTCATTGCACTTGTTAAAACCCAGCAGAGACTAGAGTTCTCTCACTGAACAAGAAAAAATAACTTAAAATCACCAAATGAGGTGATTAGACTACAAATGTAGGTATGTAAAGGCACCTACTAGAAGTGAACTGGGTCACTTTCTTTGGAAGCCTTTTTCGCAAAACAGTTCAGTTCAGTTAGTTCAATATGTGTCTTACTTAATGTTTGGGTTAGGGTCTAACCCAAAGACAATATTGTAATGTCTGTAGAATGGTAATAAGTCCAACAGTATTTGTTACTCGAAATGTGTTTTGGAGTGAATGTGACTGAAAAAGAAGTAAGGCAACCTCACTTTTCCATTTCTTAATTATAACATATAGCCATCTCTTACTAGCTTGTCAAAACAATGCTATTTAATGCTGTTTATAAAGAAATACAATTAATATTGTATTATTGATTGTAGAATTGAGTTGAGCGTTTTGGCCCAGCCCTCCACAATATTTTCTGTTTCTCATATGGCCCCATGGAAACAATAACTTCCAACCACTGTTGTACTTAGTTTGGTCCACATACTTTTGACCATGTAGTGTGTAGAGATAAGAGAGAGATTTTTTGTGATTTTTTTTCATCTTAAATACAATAAATAAATAATAGATAAAACATGTTTTGTGTAACTTTGTCTTGATTCTAGCGATTGCAGGTTTTGTAGGCTCTGTAGGAGTACTGGCTTCATTTGTTCAGAGTGCTAATTGGTCAGTAGGTGGGTTGTTTACACATTTTGATCCTGTCCAGTGAATTGAATCAGCTCTGGAGAAGGTTAGCCGTACTGCACTGGTTACCATGGTGATCTGAATTGGGTAAAAGTGAGCCAGCTTTGTTGGTGAAACCAGTTTGAAATGAGTGATGTGTGAGTGTGTGAGAAACAGAAATCAATAGACTCTAGTTTTTTTGGAACCCATTTACTAAAAGCTCTCCTGTCAGACACAAGCACAACTCTGTGTCATTCTCTGCTCCACCGTATGAGGACAGTGTGGAGCTGAAGGCTTTCACAGTAACTTCCTTTCATCACCTCCCTGCCTCCCTCCACTCTGACCTGCACACACCCAACACCCACACATAGACTGCTGGTGCCACTGTGTCCACCCTTTAGTCATCAGACTTTGTCTGGTGTTTACTTTAACTTTTAATATTTTAAAAATAAGTACATTTAGTTGACTCTACATTTGCTTAAGTACGATCATAAAATACAGCAGAAATTGTTCAACATCTTTGTTTATATAATATACCAGCAAAAATAAAGACATTCCCATCATTCCAAACTGTGCTTTGTGTTTAGTGTTAAATGGCACATTTTAGCATGCTAAAAAGCTAAACAATGATGATGAACATGGTAAACATCATTCTTACTAAACATGTTGGCATACTGATGTTAGAATTTAGCTTTAAGTATTGCTACATGCCCTCAGTCCCAAATAGTGGCAAACCGGTTGGCCCCTAGTCTTCATGGTGTCTATGTTCATGAAAAAAACAGTTAGTCAACTTCCCTGGATAAATACAATGAAATATAAAGTACAATCAGTTACACCATTTCCTATATTTATTTAATAAAAAATGATTTTTTGCATCCTCCTGCGTTCCATTTCCTTTTTCATTCCAAATCTCTGGACTTTTTTCTGTCAGGTCAGGAAACAGACAGCTTCCTGGGAGCCTCAGTGTCCAAATCGTCCTTGAAGCCGATGGTGTGACAGGCAGAACAGGAAGCAAAGAGGCAGCGATGTCACACATGGGGCAGGAAGGGGTGAGATGTGAGCAAAGCCATCTTTTTGGTTTGGTCTAAATCCATCATCATGAGTCGACACCTCGAACAGCTGACTTGGTCTAAGGACAGAGGGTGTCACTCCCTGTACAGATTGTAAAGCCCTCTGAGACAAATGTATTTTGTGATTTTGGGCTATATAAATAAAATTTGATTTGATTTGATTTGATTTGGTCGCAGCAGCTTATCCTGTTTATCAGGCAGGCGTGTCATGAGGAAATCTTTTCTTTTGTCAACAGACAATTAAGACTATTATTTGCCATTAACTGAACGTAAAGGCAATTCCTCTAAAATAAAGAAGAATAAAGCAACACAGAAAGTGTGATTTTATACCTTTTTTCTCATCTGCTTTTCAGGGTTTATTTGTGTTGTATATTCATCTGCTCATCAAGATCTAGAAACCATTGTAATCATGTTTTTTTGTTTTGTTTCAGACTATAGGCAGGAAATAATCACATTTCTGAGCTTCATCCATCCATTCTGTAAACTGCTTATCCTGTGAATGGTCATAAGATTGCTGAAGCCATCACAGCATGCATTGGAAAACACCCTGAATAGGTCACCATTATTACAGGGTTAACAGTGTTTGCCCCCTTCCTGATTTTTTTATTTTTTTCCATCCACACTTAAATGTTTCAGACTATCAACCTAATTTAAATATTTGTCAAAGATAACACAAGTAAACACAAAATGCATTTTTTAATTATTATTATTATTTATTTATTTATTTTTTATTATTAAGGAAAAACAAATCCAAACTTACATGGCCCTGTGTGAAAAGGTGTATAAAGCTAAAGCTAATATCTGGTTGGGCCACTCTTAGCAGCAACAAGTGCAATCAAGTGTTTGTGATAACTTTCCAGTGGTCTTTTACAGTGCTGTGGGGGGAATTTTGGCTCATCCACTCATCTTTTCGGGTTTTTGAGCATGAATTGCCTTTTTAAGGTCATGTCACAACTTGTCAGTAGGATTCAGGTCAGGACTTCAACTAGACCACTCCAACGTCTTCATTTTGTTAGAATTTTTTTTTAGAATATCTCTGTTCCGTTCCCCTCTGCTACAGCATAACTCAAGGTCCAGTGCAATTGATTGTGAGAGTTTTTAGGCATCACATTGGACAGCGACCTTACGCAACCATCACTACCTCTTGAAAAGTTGGTTCGTATTTGAGAACGCAATGTCTACTACTAAAAACAAATTGCTGTTTTTATTAGACAACCTTAACTCAAAGACCTTGTAGATGCTACAATATTTGGCTGGCTAGTATTACCTTACATGGGCTGCATGCTTGCTTCACTTGCAAGAACAGTTTGTGATAGTCTGCAGCAGGCTTGTTGCTACACTTGATTTTTATCCATATTCTGGCTGATGCTCAGTATGGGCGTTATTCTAATTCTTTCTATTCTAATCCAGAGAACATTTTAAGAGAGGAGCCATCAGCCACAAGCATAACTGTATTTGCATTTGTTTGCAAATGGTTAAATCTATGACAAGAGTGTTCCTGACTGAAGCATTGTGTTACTCCATGCACCAGCTGTAATCAGCTGACATCCTGCTGAATAAATCAGCATTTCTGATCAGTCACACACCTATCACAGCTCATTCTCACAACAGTTCATTTAAATGACTCCCTTCTGCACTGGGAAAGCTACACCACCATTATCCAGACATGATTTAAAGCTTTAACCTGTAATTCAATGTCTTACTTTGGAACTGCTCTTGTATACCTCTGGGGTTTTCTACATTGTGCCCCTGTTTTGGCATAGCATGCTGCTTGGCTATTCCAGGGAACATCTTAAGAGAGGAAGCATCAGCAGCATAACCATATTTGCATTTGTTGAAAAAAATCAATAAAATTAAAATAGTAAAATATGTCCAGTAGTTTTTGATTCTGTCAAAAGGCTAATAAACACCTCAATTAAATAAATACATGAATTAAATAAAAATGTTCTGATGATTATCCATGATATTCCATGTATCAAACGTTACAGGGCTGCACCTCTACACAATATAATCACATAATTATTTATCTCATTATATGTCGAGGGTGGAGGTAGCACATGGCATTGCCTTGTAAATCAGGAATGTGGGGTACCAGTCAGTGTGCATGGTGGTTGGAATAAAATGCTATATGATACAGTCATATATTCTTCTTTTTTTTTCTTTTTCTTTTTTCTTTTTTTTTTTTCTTTTTGCATTTTTCCATAATAAAACTTCTCCTTGTGTTAATCAATGAGCACTGTGCCTCCCGCCTTCATTTCCAAGAGGGACTGGGAAAAAAAAAAAAAAAAAAAAAAAAAAACTTTACCAATTTACAAATATTAAAATTCAGCATGTAGAGTACACACACTCCCACTGCACATAGCCCCAAATTAGTGAAGAATCTACTTATGAATCTACTTATTGAAGATATGAATGTTGATATTAGCAGGTCTTGCCCAACCCCCAACCCCCAACTGTATGCATAGTCCAATAGTGCAAAGCTGCGTAAAAACACTATATTGAGGTATTTTGTAAAACAACAAAGTCACCTCACTGTGTCATGGAGAATTCTGAGGAAGTGAAAACTTCTTAATACCTGAACTGGTTGGAAGTCAGATTTTATTTGACTTTCACTGTGAGAAACATTCAGACAATCCCCTTGTATCACACTGACATGAACAAAACATGAAACAAGCTGTGACAGTGCAGTAAACAAATCTGGTGAGCAGGTAGCTCATATTTGCGTAGGCTCAGCTCATCAGAGGAGATTCACTGTGCTGTGCTCTGTGCCAGGTAGGAGGTCTTGATAATGACATTACTGATAGAGACTGTGTGAAGACATTTGAAGTGTAACCACAGCAGCTTCTATCAGACCAAAATCAAAACCTAGAGAGAACTGTCTCCAAAACTGCAGAACACTGCTATTCTGACAGGGAAACATACATTTAGCCACACATCAACTGAGCTTTATTGTTCGGATATACTCGACTAACTACTTTAGTCTAATACTTCCCTCCGAAAGGGGGGTTTTAACTGTGAAACAGTGAAACACTCGGGCCGACGTCTGTTTACTTTTATGGTTTATTAGCGCGAGTATGGCTACATCATACAGGCATGCTAATTAGCTTTTCTTAGTAAACTTGTCGATTGCCAGGTAATCAACTGAAATGACAAATAAAACAAAACACAGTATTAACGACACGTATATTAATAACTGTATAATACACCAATATACATATTTATGTCAATAAACATAAGTTGCCAACATTTTGCATACACGACTCACCAGCTCAGCTTCACCAGTTAAAACAACATCCAAAACAAAGTAAAACCGGCAGGTAAAAGCATAAACACATCAATAGCTAGAACTGCAACCACTAGATGCCGCTATACATTACACATTACACAGGGTAAACTCCACATTTATTCTACCCAGTTTATCCTGGTGGAAAAATTGGAAATATCACAAACTAAAAAGTCCAACATAAAACAAAAAGAGAGATGATTTCAATGAGTTTTATCCCAACAACCTGAGAAAAGTCAAATCAAATCAAATCAAATTTTATTTATATAGCCCAAAATCACAAAATACATTCGTCTCAGAGGGCTTTACAATGTGTATAGGGAGTGACACCCTCTGTCCTTAGACCCTCGATTCGAGTGAGGAAAAACTTGCCCACCAAAAAACCTTTTAACAGGGAAAAAGGTGGAAGAAACCTCAGGAAGAGCCACAGAGGAGGGATCCCTCTCCCAGGACGGACAGACGTGCAATGATGTCACATGTACAGAACAAATCAACACACACATATTGTACACTCACAATCAATTATAGTGAATTACAATGATAAAACTAACATACAAAGCTCTTCATGGTCAGGCTTATTATTATTATTAGAATTATTACAGTAACAGTGAAACTTGTGATAGAGATACAGATGCACAGCAGCAGCAAATCATTTACTAACTATAATCTGTAATAGGGATATGGTAACAATGATGACGGTGACAACACATGCAGAAGACGCCATGCAGGATCACAGCAGCAGGCACAGTCCACAAGAACCTGCTGGACGAGAGAGCACAGAAACTCCGGGGAAGAAGTTTAGTTAGTAACAAGATAGATAGATGGATTAGATGGATTAGATAGATGAATAGATAAGGAGAGAGAGAGAGAGAGAGAGAGAGAGAGAGAGAGAGAGAGAGGGAGAGATAGAGAAGGAGTCCCCCAGCAGTCTAGTCCTATGGCAGCATAACTAAGGGATGACCTGAGCCAGCCCTAAATATAAGCTTTATCAAAAAGGAAAGTCTTAAGTCTACTCTTAAAGGTGTTGACAGTGTCTGCCTCCCGAACACAGAGTGGTAGTTTATTCCACAGAAGAGGAGCTTGATAGCTGAAAGCTCTGGCTCCCAATCTACCTTTGGTCACTATAGGAACCACAAGGAACCCAGCATCCTGGGAGCACAGTGTTCTAGTGGGGTAGTAAGGTACTATGAGCTCTTTTAGATATGATGGTGCCTGACCATGAAGAGCTTTGTATGTTAGTAGAAGAATTTTAAATTATATTCTAGATTTAACGGGTAGCCAGTGCAAGGAAGCCAAAATGGGAGCGATGTGAGCTCTGATCTTGGTTCCTGTCTGATAACAAATAGTTACAATAGTCCAGCCTAGAAGTAACAAATGCATGCACTAGTTTTTCTGCATCTGCTTGAGAAATGATGCGTCTGATTTGGCAATGTTATGCAAGTGGAAGAATGCAGTCCTTGAAAGTTGATTTATATAGTCATTAAAGGACAAATCCTGATCAGAAACAACTCCAAGATTTTTTACGGTGGAGCTGGAGGCCAGGGTGATCCCGTCTAAGGCTAAATCTCTGCAATGATAGTTTCTGAGGTGTTTGGGTCCTATTACGAGAACTTCAGTTTTATCTGAATTTAGCATCAGAAAATTATTATCTCAACACAACAAAAGCAAAGAAAGACAGACCAGGAAATTTCAGAAACTACAATCTCTGAACAACAACAAGAACAACACAGGAACGCTTACTTGGAGGCAAAAAACGGACAGTCCAACACAAGATGAAAGACCAGACAGATGGGTAACGAATTTGTCTGACAGAGAACTCACCCACACAGAGAAGGAGGTCTTAGCTAAAGGATTGAATTTTGCGGTGACACCAAAACAGTTACCTATAGTTGATCTGATTACAGCTACAGAATCAGCTATAAGGAAAAACAACTTAACTGAAACTGAAGCCGAACAGCTTAGGTTGAAAGTGTCAGCAGCCCTATCCAATGCCAAGGCTCCCCCTTCCAACCTCACTTTTGAGGAAAGGAAGCCAGTAACAACTCTCAGCAAAGACCCCAACATCACAATCCTTCCAGCAGACAAGGGACGATGCACAGTAATTCTCAACAAAACGGACTACCAGGACAAGATCACTACACTGCTCAGTGACACAGACACATATGAAATTCTGAAAAGAGACCCAACCAGTAATTACAAAAAGAAGGTAATAGAATGTCTACAAAAACTACAAAAAGAAGGGATTATTGATAGGATACAATACCACCGGTTATATCCACAAGACTCAATCCCCTGCATATATGGACTTCCTAAGATCCATAAGGAAGGGGCCCCACTCAGACCCATTGTCAGCAGTATAAACTCGGTCACCTACAACATTGCCAAACATGTGGCTAACATCTTGGCACCCTTGGTAGGCAACACCCCTCACCATATACAAAACTCTATTGATTTTGTGAACAAAGTCCGGAACCTAAGAATGGAGCCAGATGAAACCATGGTTTCCTGCAATGTGACTTCCCTGTTCACTTGCATACCAACCACGGAAGCTTTGGAAACAGTGAGAAAACAACTTACATATGACGATTCTCTCCAGGACAGAACAAAACTTGGACCAGAACAGATATGCCTACTTCTGGATTTATGCCTCAACACCACATATTTCCAGTTTAATGGCAAATTTTACAGACAGAAACATGGCTGTGCCATGGGTTCCCCAGTATCCCCCATTGTGGCCAACCTGTACATGGAGGAAATGGAACGCAGGGCCCTGAGCTCCTTTAAAGGAGTAACACCGAGCCACTGGTTCAGAAATGTGGATGACACATGGGTCAAGATCAAAACCCAAGAAGTGCAAGCCTTTACTGAACACATCAACTCAGTGGACAGAAACATCAAGTTCACCAGAGAAGATGTTAAGGACAACAGTTTGCCCTTCTTAGACTGTGACGTCCATATGGAGAAAGACAGGAGCCTCCACATTGGGGTATACAGGAAACCCACACACACAGACCAATATCTCCTTTTCGACTCACACCACCCACTGGAACACAAGCTAGGTGTTATCAGAACCCTGCAACACAGGGCTGATAATGTACCCACCAGCTCACAGGCACAAGGGGAAGTACATGAGCATCTGAGGGATGCCCTCAAAACTTGTGGTTATCCCAATTGGGCCTTTGTAAAAACTGCAGCTGGCTCCAGAAAAAACACCAACAAGGGGGTTGAGAAAGAAAAAAAACAAGACAAAAGAAACAACATAGTCATTCCATATGTATCTGGGGTATTAGAGAAACTCAGGAGGATCTTTAATAAGCACCGTATCCCTGTGTATTTCAAACCCAGCAACACACTCAGACAGAGACTGGTTCACCCCAAAGACAGGACACCACACACTCAGAAAAACAACCTGGTGTATGCAGTACAGTGCAATGAGGAATGCAAAGACCTCTACATTGGGGAAACTAAGCAACCATTGCACAAGCGCATGTACCAACACCGGAGGTCCAACTCCTCAGGCCTAGACTCTGCAGTCTACTTACACCTCAAGGAGAAAGCTCACTCCTTTGATGACAACAATGTTCACATCCTGGACAGAGAGGATAGATGGTTTGAAAGAGGGGTAAAAGAAGCCATCTATGTGAAATTAGAAAAACCATCCCTAAACAGAGGAGGAGGTCTGAGACACCATCTATCTCCAATTTACAATGCTACCCTTTCATCTATTCCCAGGAGATTCAGCAACTTAGCCTCTAAGAACAACAGCCATTCACAAAAGACCCCATGTGACTCTAATGACTGTCGTTATAACACAATAGAACACTAACGAAGTCGAAACTAACTTTCACCACCCCCGACGACTGTCACTAAACGACTGTCGTTGGGCACATGGAGTGTTAAGGAGCCAATGACATCACTGGCCTTGTGACTGCCTCCACAGAGGTTAAATACCTGGGTTTCTACACCAGCTAGTTGGACTAGTCCCAGCCTAGTCAAGCGAGCATGAACTGATGAAGCCTCTTGGATGAGAGGTGAAACGTCTTCAAAGACAAATAACCAAGTCCAGTTGCGATCGATTTAATCTACTTGAGACATCAGAAAATTGTGTGTCATCCAATTTTTTATGTCTCTAATGTACGCTTGAAGTGATTGGTTTCATCAGGCTTGATCGATAAATATAATTGGGTGTCGTCGGCATAACAGTGAAAGTTAATTGAATGATTCCTAGAGGAAGCATATATAAACTGAATAGAAGTGGCCCTAATACAGAACCTTGTGGGACTCCATGAGAAACTTTGGTTTGCATGGAGGATTCATCATTAACATGAACAAACTGAGATCGGTCTAGGAAATATGACTTAAACCAGCCTAGGGCGGTTCCTTTAATGCCAATTTGATATTCCAGTCTCTGTAAGAGAATCTGATGGTCAATGGTGTCAAATGCGGCACTAAGATCTAATAGGACAAGTACAGAGATGAGTCCTTTGTCTGATGCCATTAGGAGGTCGTTTGTAACTTTGACTAGTGCAGTCTCTGTGCTATGATTTACTCTAAATGATGACTGAAACTCCTCAAATAAGCTGTTTAACAAACATTTTAAGTAACAAACATTACACACATGCACTAAGAGGACAAAGAACAAAGCACTGAAACACATACTGCAACACAGTATTACACTGAGGAATAACTGGACTTCATGAAACAATATATTAACAGCAACATTTATAGAAAGAACCCAAGATGCAAAGCCAAATCTAATTTCACAATCCAATAAATCCAATTCAGTTTTGAAAGAATTCAAAAGTACAGTTCATTGAACTAGGTTGACAGTGTAAGATGGAAATAACACCCTTCAGAGAGGGTCTCATTAGACATTTGTACTGATTTGTACAAAGAGGAATGTCAGTTTGATATGCTTTCAGTTTAATTCAGTTCAAAATACTTCATCCCTCAAGTGGAAATTTGAGGCATGGAAGTTCTAAAAAGACATATATGACAATGTTAGAATGAGTTGAAATATACAAGAATTGACAGCGGTAGCCAGTCAATACCTGGCCAACGACATCCAACACTATAAAGACACTTTATTTCAAAAACTTTCAAGGGTGCAAGTGCATTTGTCAGTATATACACATGATAAACTGACCATTTCTGTTTTTGACTTATGCCAGCCATGCAGTTTGGTCACATAAAATGAAGTTAAGGTATTGACGTGATGCTTTTCAGCAAAAAGGAAGTGCTTTGACTACATGTCTTCTAAAATCCTCTTAGAGACTTTGTTTTTCAGCAGTCTGACAAACATCAACCACTATTTACATAGTGGCACTAATTGAGATTAGTTTAGTTACATAGTCCTGCTTTGACAAGACAAAATGTCTGCTAAAATGTCTATAACAACCAGAAGTTCTGGATTGGCTACAAGCATGTTGGGTTGTTTATTCATTAGAAATCAAATCTGCCATTACAGGATCCCACTGTATCTACATATTTCCCACTCAGCTTCACAAAGCAGTAGTTATTATATATTATTGATTGACAAAGTCCAGTTTGGGAGGAGATTGAGGTGGATGATTGGGTCAACAAAACATCAGAGTTTAACACTGGAGATCGCTGGAAGGTTCAACAAAGCTCAGGATTGTGACTCTAACCACCCTGACCTGAGGCACCACGCCCCCTCCACATACCCCCACCGCCCCATGGGAACGGGAAAGAAAGTCAGCCACAGCCATCTGCGCCCCCGGCCTATGGATCACCCTAAACTTAAACGGCTGCAGAGCCAGATACATATAGACAAACAAAAACAGACAACACAGATAACACTCTGCTACTTTACCTTTCTCTGCCTCCTGTGATTGATTATTTGCTATGATTAGGTTCAGGAGGAGTGAGACAGATATTAAAGGCTCTGCTTACCTTTAAATTTTGTGGGCCCGTGGTCAAGTGGGGGTGTTTGCTGTCTCAGCACCAGGTGTTGGTCCAATCCTGTTCATCTCAGACTCCTCTTGGCTGGCTCGCCAATTTCTATGTCATGTAAAAATCTGAGTCTCAGATTGAAGAAGTTGAAATTATCTCAAAATCAGATCAGAAAAAACTTCTCTTTGGTGTCAAAAACTCCTCAGGAGTCAGAGTCCAGAGCAGCAAAAAAGTTAAGACTGTTTCTTTTTACACCAGTTTTACACCAATAGCTTCACAATCCCTTCTTACTACCCGTTTTACACCCTTATTTCTAGACTGTCTTCTAAAGATATTTTTTAAAAATATTAAAGTTTAATACACACACATCTCAAATTTTAACAAGTGCACTGAGTGAGATTAACAACTTCATAACAGGTGCTAAATCAAACATTTGTGAAGTGTACATGAAACTACCGTATTTTCACGACTATAAGGCGCATATAAACGTATTAGATTTTTTTCAAAATGTGCGGCGCGCCCTATAGTGCAGTGCGCCCTATGTGTGTGTGTGTTGTTGTTGTTGTTGTTGTAAGGCGGACGTAAAAGAGACCACCATGAGTAGGACGTGGTAGAGAGGGGGATGTGTGGGCGTGGATTGTGTATAAAAGAACAGGTATGTGCTTTATGCAGAACATTGTTGTTTTAACAACCCTGAAAATGGCAAAGAGACATGCTTATGAAGCTCAGTTTAAACTGAAGGCTATCAGCTACGCCGAGGAATATGGGAATCGAGCCGCCGCGAGAGAATATAAAATTAACAAGTCGATGGTTCGCAAGTGGAGGAAGCTGGAGAACGAGCTCCGACAGGTGAAGAAGACTCAGCTGAGTTTCCGCGGACATCAGGCGAGGTGGCCGGAGTTAGAGGAAAGACTCGAGCAATGGATCGTTGAGCAAAGAGCGAGCAGGAGGAGCGGTTCGACTGTCACCATCCGACTCAGAGCAGTAACGCTAGCGGAGGAAATGAAAATTGAACATTTCCAAGGAGGTCCGTCTTGGTGCTGGCGTTTTATGAAACGGTGCAATTTTTCCATCCGGACCAGGACTACGGTAGCGCAGCGACGTCCGGCGGATTGTTATGAAAAGCTGGTGAATTTCCGGTCCTACTGCCAGAAGCACATCGCCGAAAAGCGCATCCAGCCGAGCCACATCACCAACATGGACGAGGTGCCGCTAACTTTCGACATCCCGGTGAGTCACACGGTGGAGAAGAAGGGAACCAGCACTGTAGCGATACGCACGACGGGGTACGAAAAGGCTTCGTTTACTGCTGTGCTTGGCTGCCACGCTAACGGACAGAAACTTAATAAACTCATTATTAAGGCAAACGAAAAGGGCTGGATGGACGAGGATATGATGAAGGAGTGGCTGAGGCAGGTGTATGTAAGGAGACCGGGAGGTTTTTTCCACACATCACCGTCGCTTTTGATTTGTGACTCTATGCGAGCGCATCTCACAGCCGATGTGAAACAGAAAGTGAAGCAGATGAACGCTACGCTTGCTGTTATTCCGGGAGGTGAACCGGCCGTTCAAAGTGAGGCTGCGAGCGGCGTGGGACACAGCTTCACCAAGAGTGGTAGATAGCGCCGGGCGAGCTACGCCACAGTTTGACTTCACATCACCGTCGCTTCCGATTTGTGACTATATGCGAGCGCATCTCACAGCCGATGTAGGGTGACCAGATGCCCCGCTTTGTGCGGGACAGTCCCGCATTTTGAAATTGAGATAATGTCCCGCATTGTTATTGACAGTGGCACTTGATTTTTTTAAATGCAGTCTCACAGTAGGTAGGCTATAATCTGGCGTTTACGCAGCGCAAACAGCTGTGTGTGTGTATGTGGTCGGACTCGGGAGACGGAAGAGGCTGAGCTGTCATTAGGGGGTGGGCTCTGTCAATCAAGCTAGACGCGGGTGCGCGCGCCCGCTGCACGGCAGCGCCAAAAACAACAACAGCGTCGCATGCAGCAGCAGCCAGCAGGAGACATGGAGGAAAAAGATGGAAGCACTTGTAAAAAAAAAAGTAAATGCAGCTATAACAAGGAGTGGGACCGGCCGTTCAAAGTGAGGCTGCGAGCGGCGTGGGAGCGATGGATGACCGAAGGAGACCACAGCTTCACGAAGAGTGGTAGGCAGCGCCGGGCGAGCTACGCTACAGTTTGACTTCGATGGATTTTATTAATGACTGTTACCGGTGCTTACTTTGCTTGTTTTTACCATGCCGACGCCTATTGATTATTGAGTGATGAATTGAAAATGTTATTACTTTGTAATTAATACTTGAATAAAGCACAACCAAACTCAGTTTTGCTCCCGATCTATTTTTTAAATACGCACACTTGTATGCGTGTGTTGTTGTAAGGCGGACGTACGTATGGTAGTAGAGGAGGATATGTATATAAAATGTATATAAAACGTGCGCCCTATCATCAGGTGCGCCCTATGTGTGTGTTAAATACAGAAATGGCACACATAAATGAAACTGCGCCTTTTCATACGGTGCGCCTTTTGGTCGTGAAAATACGGTAAGTCAAACATCTTGACTATCTATCTATCTATCTATCTATCTATGTTACTAACTAAACTTCTTCCCCGGAGTTTCTGTGCTCTCTTGTACAGCAGGTTCTTGTGGACTGTGCCTGCTGCTGTGGTCCACTGCATGCGTTGTCACCATATCTCATCATTGTCACCATATCTCATTACAGTTTAGTGATGCGGAGGAAGGAGTAGCTGTGTGGGCGGTGGTGGGGACATGTGAGATGAGCATAACAAAGTAGAAGGAAAGGGCTTACTTATGACTGGGGAGATGCATACCAGTGAACTAGGCATGAATAAGATGAAATGGGATGTTGGGGGAGAGAGGAGAGTGAAAGTAGTGCTGCAGGTCAGACATCAGGCTAAAGTTAGTTTGATAATCACCAGCTAGCTATACATTGCATTCACTACAAACAGTATAAAGGGGTCTGGTCTGTATCTCAAAGACAGAGAAATAAAGCAATAAGTCCATTGTAATTCATTATAATTTATTGTGAGTGTACAATATGTGGGTGTTGATTTTTTCTGTAAATGTGACATCCATTGCACATCTGTCCATCCTGGGAGAGGGATCCCTCCTCTGTGGCCCTGTTAAAAGGTTTTTTGGTGGGCAAGTTTTTCCTTACCCGAACCGAGGGTCTAAGGAAAGAGGGTGTCACTCCCTGTACAGATTGTAAAGCCCTCTAAGACAAATGTATTTTGTGATTTTGGGCTATATAAATAAAATTTGATTTGATTTGATTTAAAGACTCTTTCAAATGTTGCAGGAAATATGTCCTGTCTGCTCTAATTTGGTGAAACTTTAGTTTTCCAGTTCTCATATTTTATACTTTATTATTTTGGAGAATGTCTACTTTGGGGTCTATTTCTTATGTCCATTTCCTTATTGCAGAAAGTGACTCAGTCCCAAACACATTCTTTCTTCTTTTAGTGCTGTTAGACCACTTACCTTCGGATGGTGGATATGAGCACTTTCCAAATTGCTGTTGGATTGGCTGTGGATAAAGTGAACATTTTAAAGGACTAAGACTGAATGTTAAGAGGTTGTTTTTTCTTTTCTTTTGGAAATCATTCATCCATCCTGGTATTTTAATTGATTGCCATAAACTATTGTTATATGCACTCATCTGCCACTGTATTTCCTGTGGAAGCCATACAATACCAGTGTTTTTCAGCACCACATAAACTCCCACAAGGTTCTATGGAGTCCCACAAGGTTCTGTATTACGGCCACTTCTATTCAGTTTATATATGCTTCCTCTAAGGAACATTATTAGGAATCATTCAATTAACTTTCACTGTTATGCCGACGACACCCAATTATATTTATCGATCAATCAAATTTTATTTATATAGCCCAAAATCACAAAATACATTTGTCTCAGAGGGCTTTACAATCTGTACAGGGAGTGACACCCTCTGTCCTTAGACCCTCGATTCGAGTGCGGAAAAACTTGTCCACCAAAAAACCTTTTCGATCGATCAAGCCTGATGAAACCAATCACTTAACTAAACTTCAAGCATGCATTAAGGACATTAAAAATTGGATGACCCACAATTTTCTGATGCTAAATTCAGATAAAACTGAAGTTCTCGTAATAGGACCCAAACACCTCAGAAACTCATTGCAGAGATTTAGCCTTAGACGGGATCACCCTGGCCTCCAGCTCCACCGTAAAAAATCTTGGAGTTGTTTTTGATCAGGATTTGTCCTGACTATATAAAACAACTTTCGAGGACTGCATTCTTCCACTTGCGTAACATTGCCAAAATCAGACGCATCATTTCTCAAACAGATGCAGAAAAACTAGTCCATGCATTTGTTACTTCTAGGCTGGACTATTGTAACTCTTTGTTATCAGGCTGCTCTAATAAATCTCTTAAGAGTTTGCAGCTGATTCAGAATGCTGCTGCACGTGTTCTGACAGGAACCAAGATCAGAGATCACATCTCACATCACATCAAATGTATTTTGTGATTTTGGCTCTATAAATAAAATTTGATTTGATTTGATTTAATAATAAACTCAATTATTACTTACTAGTTTATGTTTGCACGGCAAAGTGTTTTGACCTCCTGCAAGATACCCACACCAACTTTAATTTAAAAGATACTATATCCTTTTTCTCTGTTTTTACCCAACAGTGCACCAGAATGCCCCATTTACATATTAACATCTTTCAAATCATACTGGTTGTGAAATGCTGTCATCAACATCAACCATGTGCTACAATCAAGACTCCACCTGCTATAAATCCTTCTCTCACAGATATGAGAAATAAAAATATACCTGCTCACTTCACAGCTGCACCTCAGAGATAAGTCTCAGACACAATTGTGACAGGAAAAAAAAAGAAACCATTTATTTAGATTTGAAATGTGGAGTTTCATAGGTGAGGACAGGCAAGCTGAAAGCTGGAGACTCGACATGGTTTGAAGATCTGTGACGTGGCACATTTCACATTTCACTGAGCAGATAATTAAGCTTTTAGCATGAATGTTCAGTGGTAATTTAAGGTGGCGTTTCAAATAAATACACAAGAGCTGTCCTCATTTATCTTAGTGAAGGGTTGGAAGTGCGACGTGTCACAACTTTAAACAGTGATTAACTGGACTAAACTGTCTAAAATTGGAGGCACCTTCTTTGTTTTTGCATCCATAGTGTCATGCTGGTTGGATTGTGACATTTTACATCCCCCTCAAATCTGAATCATTCAGAACTCAAAAGTCATGTTATTACCTGATTTGAATAATTGCTTCACTTCAGGAGGCTCTGACTCAAACTTAACTTTAGAATGCTGTCATTTCATACCTTCACTCAACAGTATTGAGAAGCTGCAAAAAAAAATTCCATCCTAAAAACATGTCGTTATTCACATATAAAATAGCTACTTTTCAAGATACTACAGTTATTGCTATAGTGTCTGCTTTTGCTATTCAAATCAAATTTTATTTATATAGCCCAAAATCACAAAATACATTTGTCTCAGAGGGCTTTACAATCTGTACAGGGAGTGACCTCTGTCCTTATACCCTCGATTCGGGTAAGGAAAAACTTGCCCACCAAAAAACCTTTTAACAGGGAAATAGGTGGAAGAAAGCCACAGAGGAGGGATCCCTCTCCCAGGACGGACAGACGTGCAATGGATGTCACATGTACAGAACAAATCAACACACACATATTGTACACTCACAATGAATTATAATTAATTACAATGGATGACAAGAATAGGTTACAATGAATGATGAATTATTACAGTAACAGTGGAACCTGTGACAGAGATGCACAGCAGCAAATCATTAACTAACTATAATCTGTAATGGGGATATCGTAACAATGATGATGGTGACAACACATGCAGCAGGCGCCACGCAGGACCACAGCAGCAGGCACAGTCCACAAGAACCTGCTGGATGAGAGAGCACAGAAACTCCGGGGAAGAAAATTAGTTAGTAACATGATAGATAGATAGATAGATAGATAGATAGATAGATAGATAGATAGATAGATAGATAGATAGATAGATAGATAGATAGATAGATAGATAGATAGATAGATAAAGAGAGAGAGAGAGAAGGAGAGAGTGTGTGAGTCCCAGTCTAGTCCTATGGCAGCATAACTAAGGGATGACCTGAACCAGCCCTAACTATAAGCTTTATCAAAAAGGATAAGTCTACTCTTAAAGGTGTTGACCGTATCTGCTTCCCGAACACAGAGCTTGATAGCTGAAAGCTCTGGCTCCCAATCTACTTTTAGACACTATAGGAACCACAAGGAACCCAGCATCCTGGGAGCACCGTGTTCTAGTGGGGTAGTAAGGTACTATGAGCTCTTTTAGATATGAAGGTGCTTGACCATGAAGAGCTTTGTATGTTAGTGGAAAAAGTTTAAATTATATTCTAGATTTAACGGGTTGCCAGTGCAAGGAAGCCAAAATGGGAGAGATGTGATCTCTGATCTTGGTTCCTGTCAGAACACGTGCAGCAGCAGTCTGAATCAGCTGCAAACTCTTAAGAGACTTATTAGAGCAGCCTTATAACAAATAGTTACAATAGTCCAGCCTAGAAGTAACAAATGCATGGACTATTTTTTCTGCATCCGCTTGAGAAATGATGCGTCTGATTTTGGCAATGTTACACAAGTGAAAGAATGCAGTCCTCGAAAGTTTTTTTTTTTTTTTTTAACTCATATTTTATTATTTTTTGGCAAAAAGAACAAGTACAAAACATTACAGAACATATTACAGGGTCAGTGGGGTACATGTTATTAATAGTCCTTAATTGTCTCTGACGTCAGTCCAAGTTTTCAGTGGTGTCTCTGCTTTGGGTTTTATAGTCCATCCATTTCTCACATTTCTTATCAAATGTTGTTTGTTGAAGTCTCAATATATAAGTACATTTTTCCATGTTGATTATCTCCTCCACTATGTCCAGCCAGTTCCTCCAAGTAGGAGGGTCCTCTCTACACCATTTCCTGGTAATTGCCTTCTTGGCCGCTGCCAATAGAATTTTTGCCAGGTATCCAGCTTCACATTGAACATTTTCCCTTGTCAGGTTACACAGGTATAATATCTCACATAAAGTTGGTAGTTCATATCCCAGTATCGTTTATAGTTCATTCCAATAGTTTCTTATTTTAGTACATTCCCAAAAGACATGAGTGTGACCTGCATTCTGCTCACCACACCGTCTCCAGCATGTTTGTTGTGTAGTTGTAAATTTGTTCTTTCTTTTGGGGGTGATAAAGAATCTGATCATATTTTTCCAACAGAATTCCTTCCACATCCTGGAGCTGGTGGTGGTTCGCTGTACATCACATATGTTAAGCCAGTCCTCTTCAGTTAACAGCATTTTACTTTCTTTCACCCATCTGTCTCTCACATACAGTGTAGTAGTTCCTCTGCTTTTCTCTAGCCCTTGGTACAGTGTTGAAACCACTCTTCCAGTAATGTTTCTATATGCATTACACAGTGTTATAGTTACTTTATTCAGCTCCTGGGGAAGATCTGGTTTTATCTCTTTGTCAAAGAAATCTCTAACTTGGTAATATCTAAACAGGTCACAATCCTCCAATCCATATTCCCTCTTCAGTTTTTGGAAACTTTTAATTTTACCCCGATCCATTATTGTGCATATTGCTGTAATCCCCTTGTCTATCCATTGTTCATAACTACTGCCCCGGGTTTAAATTTAGAGTCTCCAGTCAGCCAGCTCAGGATTTTTGTTTCACTTTCTAGCTTGTATTTCCTAATCACTCTGAACCAGATTTCCAGAGTAAATCTAGTAATTGGATCAAGCATATTCTTATATTTTTTAAACATGTCCCTGTTTGCAATCATACTTTGGATGTGGTATCCCTCTCTTTTTAATTCTATTTCTTTCCACCTTGCAGTATATTCAGGGTCACGCCAATATACCAAAGGTCGAGTTTGGGCGGCATAATAATATTCTAAGAGGTTTGGTAGTGCTCTGAAGAGTTGCATATTTTATCCTTGGTCTTTTCCCCGCCCAGATGAATCGTGAGATTTTTTTTGTTCCATTCTCTGAATTGTGATGTGGGGATTTCTGTTGGTAATGATTGGAATAAGTATAATATCCTCGGTAAAACATTCATCTTTATGATTTCTATTCTGGAACTAAAATCCAATGTTAGCACCTTCCATCTTTCTATATCTTTTTGAATTTCTTGATTTAGAGTCCCATTATTAATTTTGTACAGTTTTGTTAAGTTCCCACTAATATTTACACCTAGATATTTCATTGTTTTTGCTTTCCATTTGAATTTATATGTTTGTTGAATGGCTTGGGGTGGGTTATAGTTAATGGGTAATACCTGTGTTTTTGTCACATTAAGTTTATATCCCGACAAGTAATAAAATGAATCCAATCTTTCCATAAATCTTGGAAGACAGACGTCTGGTTGTTTTAGACTGATTATAACATCATTTGCAAATAGTCCAATTTTATGTTCTGTGCCCTTTACCTCTATCCCTGCTATATCATCATCATCTTCTCTTATTGCCTGGGCCGAAGGTTCTATGAAAATTGCAAAGAGAGTTGGCGATAAGCAACAGCCCTGTCTAGTAGATCTTTCCAGTTTGAACCAGTTAGTGAGGTTACCATTTATTTTAATTCTAGCCTTCGGATCCTGATAAAGTGTTCTAATTATGTTAACGGAGTCTGCATTTGTTACGACCCGACAGGGCAAGACTTAGTCTAGGGGAATTCAGGGAAGTAACAATTAAAGAAAAGACCCAAAAAAAAGGGGATTAACAAAAGACCGACTGCAAGTGCAGGGATTTACCTGCACTTGCACTTGACCTGTAATCAAGAGCAGAAGACAAGACACACACCCACTACGGCAGGTAACACCCCCACCAATAAGAAAGAACCTCTAGTACACCACACAGCTGATAAATTACAAATCATACAATAATATTTTCTAAAAGTTGGAAATTGTCCTATGTGACCCCCCCACAATGATGTCCTTACCCACGGGACAGCATGTCGGCCACCAGATTATCAGCCCCCCTCTTGTGCTTAACCACGATGTTGTAACGCTGGGCCTGGAGCGCCCAGCGCATCAACCGCTGGTTGCTGTTGTACATCTGCTTCAAGAAAACAAGAGGATTGTGATTTGTGTACACTGTAACAGGCACAGAGGTGGAGCCCACATAGACCTCAAAGTGCTGTAGAGCAAGTAGCATGGCCAAGATTTCCTTTTCGATGGTCGAGTAGTTAAGCTGTTGTTTCTTGAACTTCACTGAGAAGTAGCAGACAGGGTGACACACATCACCAACCCCATCTTGCAATAACACCGCTCCAGCTCCTATAGCACTGGCATCCACTTCCAGTTTGAAAGGCCTGGTGAAATCAGGAGCAGCCAGCACCGGGGCACTGCAGAGAAGAGACTTGGCAGCAGTAAAAGCATGGTCACAGTCATCATCCCAGACAAAAGGAACGGCTGGGCTACACAGTTTGGTTAATGGCGCGACCACCATAGAGAAGTTCTTACAAAAACACTGATAGTATCCTGCCATGCCTAAGAAACGTCTAAGTTCACGTCTAGTCGTGGGCGTCGGGAGAGTTAACACAGCCTCAACCTTTGCGGTCACAGGCAGCACCTGCCCATGGCCAACCCGCTTCCCCAAGTAGGTGACCATAGCTTTTCCAAACTCGCACTTAGCTAAATTAAGGGTTAGCGAGGCCCCTGCCAGTCGCTGGAACACATCCCTTAAACTGGCCATGTGACTCACCCAGTCTTTCCCAGTAGATGACGGCGTCATCCAAGTAGACGCTACAATCCGGCACATTTCCTAACACGTGTTGCATGAGGCGCTGGAAAGTGGCCGGGGCATTTCTCATGCCGAAAGCCATGACAGTATACTGCATAAAAGCATCAGGGGTGACGAACGCAGAGATGTCTGATGCGCGTTGTGTTAAAGGGACCTGCCAATACCCTTTTAGTAGATCTAATTTAGTGATACACACTGCAGGCCCCACACTGTCTATACAGTCATCCATGCTCGGTAAGGGAAAGGAGCCTGACTGACAGTCACCGCGTTCACCTTGCGGAAATCTGTACAAAAACGAGGGGTGCCGTCCGACTTAGGAGCCAGCAAGCATGGGGAACTCCAAGGACTACAGCTAGGCCGGGCAAGACCATGTTCAACCAGGTAAGCAACCTCTTTCTTTCTTAGCTCCCTCTTATCATACGGACAGCGATATGCGTGCTGCTTAATTGGCTTGTGATTACCCACGTCGATGTCATGCTCCAACACATGGGTACGGGATGGCACATCACCAAACAGAGTGGGGTATGCAGTGATGAGGTCGAGCACATCCTGACGCTGAGCTGGGGACAGATAGGACAGATGTTGCTCGACATTAGACAAGAAGTCTGAGTTAGACAACCGGCCAGATTGTTGTGCATCAGAGGATGTAGTTAAGTCATCAGTTACACCGGCAACACAAACAAGCAAGGGAGTGCCTGTATCAGCGGAATCTGGACACTTTGCAACCTCCCGTGGATGGAAGGTTTTAAGCATGTTAATATGGCACAAACGGGTCTTCTTACGACGCTCAGGTGTCCGGATGATATAGTCCGTGTCAGACAGTTTGCTCTCCACCACATACGGACCTGTGAACTGAGCCAGAAGAGCGGATCCAGGGGTAGGTAGTAAAACTAATACCTCATCACCTGGCTGGAATTGCCGCTCCACAGCTTTTCGGTCAAAACGTTGCTTCATATCACCCTGAGCGGAGGAGATGGCTTCTTTTGCCAGCTTCGAGGCAATCTGCATGCGCTTTCTGCATTTAGAGACAAAATCCACAACATTAGTATGTTTTGGGTGGCTGCCCACCAGCTGCTCCTTCAAAACTGCTAACGGACCTCGCACATCATAGCCAAACACTAGCTCTGCTGGGCTGAACCCCAAGGACTCCTGCTTTGCGTCTCTAATGGCAAACAACATAAACGGTACACCCTCATCCCAGTCTTTACCACTGTCATAACAATATTTGCTCAGCATAGATTTTAGAGTTTGATGCCACCGTTCAAATGCACCTTGAGATTCAGGATGATAAGCACTTGACACAGAATGAGCAATACCAAGGGACTGCAGGGTCTAATTGAAGAAAGAAAATTGGTCCCCTGGTCAGTTTGCACTACCCTTGGCAGACCATAGGTGGTGAAAAACCTAAGCAGTGCCTTAGTGACAGCCGGCGCTGTAATCCTTCGTAAAGGAACAGCCTCAGGAAAACGAGTAGATACACACATGACTGTTAATAAAAACTGATTACCAGCCTTGGTTCTAGGCAGCGGACCCACACAGTCAACTATTACATGCTCAAAAGGTTCACCAACCGCTGGAACAGGACGCAGGGGGGCGGGGGGCACAGGCTGATTTGGTTTCCCTACCATTTGGCAAGTCCTACACCCCTTACAAAAACTCACCACATCCCCCTTTAAACCAGGCCAGAAAAAGTGCTTGAGAACACGATGATACGTCTTAGTTACCCCTAGGTGACCTGACCACAAATGTTCATGAGCCAGCTTCAACACATGCTGGCGACAATTTACAGGCCGGACTACCTGATGGATTACACCCCAATCCTCACCGAGCTCAGCCGCTGCACTGTCTGACTGTGAAATCCACCTGCGCATCAAAACACCATTTTCAATAAAATACGGTCGCTTGGGTGTACACTTACTGGGCATTTTCACAGCAGCGGCTATGACTTTAATTAAGGATTTATCCGCTTGCTGGGCAGCAATGAGAGCCTCACGACACAGTGACAAAGGAGCCGCCAGATCAACAGGAGCAACAGGCTCCTTTACCTGTTCAGGTTTTCTAAAGTCACAGTCTGCCGAACCACCACCAGGGAGCAGCTCATCCTGAGAGAAAACAGATGCAAACAGAGAGTCGGTTAAATCAACTTCCTGGTCCGGGGCTTGTGCACGGGCCCTAGCTCTGGTTAACACACTAACCGGAAAAACATCAGGATGTTTCTTAGCTAACTCATCATGATTTGACTCTGGAATAGGCTTAGCAACGACCTTGGGGACAGGATAAACTTTACCGCCAGCTATATCGTTACCCATGATAAAATCCACGCCTTCAATGGGAAAGCTAGCGCGGACACCCACATGAAAATAACCCGTTGCCAGCTCCGACTGCACATGGATTCGATGCAGTGATGCGGGGATGAAACCCATCTCAATTCCCCTAACCACAGCACTGGCATCAAACACCGTACCAGATGGCAACACACTGGACAAAATGAGCGACTGAGAGCAGGCTGTGTCACGCAGTGCAGTGACTAGGTGCTGGTCTTCGGCCTGTCCTGTAAGAGACAACAAACAGGTAAATATGAAAGGCTTAAAACAGTCAGGCACCCCTAATATTATAGCCTCGTCACTGGAAGTTTTAATAAGCCCCACGCCTTTTGGTGGTCTCACAACCGGCCCTTGTTTACGCTTCCAGGCAATGCAATCCGCAATTAAATGACCAGGCTTATGGCAATAAAAACACTGTCGCTCAGATTTGGAAGCAAACGAAACAACAGCACCCGACAACTGCGACCCAGGCTTCTGAAACCTTTCCCGAGGGAACTCGGGACGTTTTGCCAACACACATTTGTGTGTGAGCGCAAATTCATCTGCCAAGGTGGCAGCCTGCTGCAAAGTGGACACTTTTTGTTCATTTAAATATACCGTGATACGCTCAGAGACGCAGTTTTTAAACTCCTCGAGTAACATCAGTTCACGTATCGTGGTAAAATCGTCAGCCTTACAAGCCGCACACCACCGGTCGAAGAGGATGCCCTTTTCTCTCGCAAAATCAATGTGGGTCTGATTGGACACTTTACGCAAATTGCGAAACCGCTGTCTGTACGCCTCAGGTACCAGCTCATATGCCCGCATAATAACACTCTTTACTTTGTTGTAATCAAGACCATCCTCTACAGACAAGGAAGAGCAGGCCTCCTGAGCTCTGCCTGACATTGCAGTAAAATGGCCCACACATCCTCTGGCCAGCGTAACGCAGTGGCAATGCGCTCAAATGCGCCAAAATAATTCTCCACCTCTGCCTCACGAAATACAGGGACCAAAGAAATGTGTTTACTCACATCAAAAGTATTAGGTGGACACGCCGCGGGCTGAACCTCACCAACCTGAGTTGTGCGCACCTGTAGCTCCACCTGACGCAGCCTAACAGCTGTGTCTGCCTCCAACCTCTTCAGTTCCAGCTCCCTACGGAACTGAAACTCACGCTCCTCTTTTTCTAATTGCATGCGAGCTAAACGGACTTTCAGTCTGGCGTCCGCTTTTGAGCCAGGAGTTGACTCCACAGAGAAAGTGACGAAGTGGGGCATTGTGGCTTCTCCGCCGTCCTCACCTCCTTCACAACAGGTGTAATCGGCTGCTCGGCCTCTCCCGCCGGCCGACCCTCACTTGGAGAGGCTGCGGTCCCAACCCGCGCATCCCCAGACACCGGCAAGCAAAGAACCCCCCTGCTGATCAACTCATCTAACAGCACCGCCTTTAGCTCAGCCTTTACAAGTGCGCTAGAAACCGGAACACCGTAGTACTCCGCAACCACACGTAGATCGTCTTTCTTACATTTATCAAACACAATAAATGATGGATCAGACGCAAACGCTTCCACATCAAACGCAGCCATCATCACACACTCCGGTAATGCGCACTACGCACCAACAGCCCTCACGACAGACAAACTCCTCCAGATCCTGCCTAACACAAACTTCACCTACTTATCTTCTGGGGAGTGCCAGGCTCGAGGCGTCTTATAGGCAACACATCAGCGGACGAAACCCTGAAACGCCAGCCCCCGTCGGAGATCAAAGTCCCCGCCCGGAGTTTACCCCGAAAACAAAAAAGGCAAAATAACAAAAGAGCACCTGATGGAAAGGCGGGATGTATCCCAACCCAGCTGGGTACTCACCTGTATTATCCGGAGAAGCTGTCAATGACGTCACGCAGACTGCAGGTACACAGACACACAAACACCGATACGTACCGCAAAACAAAAACTAATCACAAACAAATAACACCAACCGGTACAACTGCGGGAATAGATATCCCGGACGAGCCCCCAAAATTGTTACGACCCGACAGGGCAAGACTTAGTCTAGGGGAATTCAGGGAAGTAACAATTAAAGAAAAGACCCAAAACAAAGAGGATTAACAAAAGACCGACTGCAAGTGCAGGGATTTATTCAAAAACACAAGTTGAACAACGTAAAGTAAAGGCTTCCTCAAATGTCACGATGAGAGCCAGGAACGATCACACGCAATGAGCCACTCTCTCTGGAAACACACCACAACGCACCACGAACCACTCGCTGCGGGATCACACACACACTGAGACACCCGGTAGGCAGTTATAGCCTACCGGCACTGATCAGTCAATCAGCTGATTGAGGGAGGAGATGGAAAGGGCGGTACCTGTAATCAAGAGCAGAAGACAAGACACACACCCACTACGGCACGTAACAGCATTTAAGCCGAATCTTTCTAGAGTAAGGTATAAAAATTCCCAGCTGACGCTATCGAAAGCTTTTTCTGCGTCCAAACTGAGCAGCAGTGCACTTTCTCCCTCTTTTTGTACTTCTTCAATTATATGTAAAGTCCTCCTTATATTGTCCTGTGTTTGGCGTCCCTTGATAAAGCCACATTGATCTTCATTAATTAGTTCTGCCATAAAAGTTTCAATTCTTTTAGCTAGGATGGTTGTATATATCTTATAATCACAGTTTAATATTGATATAGGCCTATAGTTTTCACAGAATTCGGTATATTTTCCCTCCTTGGGTATCACCGTAATTATGGCTTCTTTCCAAGAGGGGGGGATCTTGCCTTTTTTTAAGGTTTCATTGAAGGCTGCTAATAACATTGGGCCCAATTCCTTTTTAAACATTTTGTACCATTCTGCCGGAAAGCCGTCACTCCCCGGAGCTTTATTTGATTTCAATTTATTAATGGCTTCTTCCAGTTCCTTTGCTGTGATACATGAATTTAAACTTTCATTCTGTTTCTCTCCTATTGTTGGTAGGTCCAATGAACTTAAAAAGTTTCTTATTACTTCCTCGTCCGCTGATTGCGGTTGTGTATATAGTTTTTTGTAGTACTTTTCAAAGACATTTTCTATTTTTCCTGGTTCAAATCCCATAACCATGAATTGGTTATGGGATCTCTGATTTTATGGATTGTATTCATGAGTTGCTGTTTCCTTAGTCTCCTAGCTAGTAATTTTGAAGCTTTAGGGCCTGATTCATAATAAGTCTGTTTTAGAAATCTAGATTTCTTTTCCACTTTGTCTCCTAGTATCTCATTCACTTTTGTCCTCACTTCCTTAATTTGTTGAAGTAAACCTGTATCATTTGAGTCTTTATGTTGTTGCTCTAATTTTTTCAGCTCTTCAATCTTCATTTGATATAATTTCCACCTATCTTTCTTATTAAATGCTGCTTGAGATATTAGTTTTCCCCGCATAACTGCTTTCATGGCATCCCATAGATTAGTAAAGTCTACCTCCCCATTGTCGTTCTCTACCTTGTATGTATTTATTTCTCTTTTGATGTCCTCAACGAATCCTGGGTTGTTTAGTACACCAACATTTATTCTCCATATTGTATTCCGTCTCCTGCTGATCATATTCAGTGTCAGGTGCAGAATACAATGATCTGACAGGTCTGCTACTCCAATCTTACACTCTTCTATTCTAAATCTATCTGCTGCATTCATGAAAAAATAATCTATTCTTGAATAGACGGAGTGGGGAGCTGAGAAGTATGTGAAGTCCCTTTCGAATGGATGTAGTTCCCTCCAGACATCTGAAATTCCCAACTCTGTTAATACAGTATTTAAGTATCGGGACAATTGAGTTTTGCTATTTTTCTTTGCGTTAGTTGTGTCCAAAACCTGATTCAGTGTGTTGTTAAAATCCCCTCCACATATCAGTATCCCTTCTATTTCCTGAACAACAACTACAAATAAGTTCTTGAAAAAGCTCTTATCACTGTCCGGAGGTGCATAGACATTGACAAGTGTAACTAATTGATTTTCAATTTTCCCTTTAACCAAAATGTATCTTCCTTCCATATCTTTAATTTCCTTTAAGGTCTCAAATTTTGTTCCATTCGATATCAATACCAATACCCCCCTTTTCCTCCCATTTTTGAATGAGCTATAGTGTATATTTTTAAATCCCAATCTTTTATATTTTTCATGCTCTTGGTCCGACAAGTGTGTTTCCTGTAGAAAATTAACCTGTGCTCCTTCTTTTTTTAGTTTTGCTATGACCTTCCCTCTTTTCATTGGATTACTTAACCCGTTCACATTCAGAGACACCACTTTAAGCTGACTATGTTGCGTCATCTCCACTCTTTAAGTTTCCCTCTTCTCTCCCACTGACACCTTCAACTTGAACAACAATAAAAACTCTAACTCCAGAACAATGCTTCCGATAACAACGGGCCTCTTCAATCATGCCCGTGCCCCTGTTGGTAGGAGAGGGGAAGGTCCCCCAGTAATGGGGGGGCCCCTCACTAGAGGTGAATAGAGGTCCTGCATATAGACCCCCTTGCCTTCTAGTAGCGTCCAACATTTATCTGCGTTCCCACTCCACCAGTCAAAATGAAAAGTATAAAAGGCCTAGTAATATATAGTAGTATATTTGCATATAAACTCTGTATTTAACAATAAACAAGTGGATAAACAAAGATTATCTCCTGGGGTATTGAAATTACTTGGTCTCTATTTCCCCATTTTTCCACCCAACCCCAAAGTTATCCCAGGGTTACATTACCTCTCTTTTACTCATAAATATCCAGGTCTGCTCATTAACGTACTTTACTATATAGCTAAGATATGGTGGTGGATCACTTATTATGAGATGAAACTTTATGCTCATCCGGATCTCCCATTTCAATCAGATGTTTCCTCCTTCTTCAGCTCTCCTGAACTCCTGCAGCCTTCCTCTGGCGCGTTGCGTTAATCCTCCACACGCCCCTTGTTCCCGATGCGTTGCCATGACCATGCCGCCTGAATCCGCTCCTCCATCATGCGCTCCTCACCAGTTTCCTTCATCTGTACATCCATTCCCCTTTTCCTCATCTCTTTCGCTGCTTCTTGCGCACTGTTGTAGAGCCGGGGCCCATCGGTCCAGTGGATCCTGATCCTGGTCAGGGGCGTTTGGAACCGGATGCCTTTGGCCTTGAGGGTCTTTTTAATCTCAATATATGCTCTGCGTTGCTGTACCACCTCGGCCGCATAGTCGTTGTCAAAGTACAGAGACGAGTTGTCAATTTTTACCCGCTTTTGCCAGGCTTTCCTTAATATCATCTCCTTTGTGTCAAACCGGAGAAAGTTTATGATTATGGACTGGGGAGTCTCCCCGGGACCGGGTCTCCTCGCTGCCGCTCGGTGCGCTCGTTGAATCAGCAGACTCGTCCCCTCCGGCAGAGCCAGCTCCCTCTGTAACAGCTCCTCGACAAAGCGGGTGACCGAGTCCCCCTCCGAGCCCTCCGGGACTCCAAATATCCGTATATTGTTCTTCCTGGACCTTCCCTCGAGATCGGTTATCTTATCCTGTAGCTTTCTCTGCTCGCGCAGTGTTGTCAACAGAGCGTCTTTAGCCTCTAAGCTATATGTCTCTAGCTCCTCGATGCGTGTTTGCGCCTCGTTGAGACTTTTTTTCTGATCTTGTAGTTCGTCTTTGTTTGCCTTAAGCTTGTTGTAAACTTCTTCTTTAAAATTAGCAAACTCCTGTTTAAAACTCGTGTTAAGTGCCGTTATGTCGTTTTTGAGTTCACGGATTTCTTTAGTCATATCCGACAAGTATTTATGTAGTGCCGGCGTAACGTCTTCGGTTGCTGCTTCGCCGCTGCTTACCTCCATTATGTTAGTCTTTTCCTGTGTTTTCAGAGTTTTTCGGCCTTTCTGTCGTGTCCCCCCGCTCATCCCTCGTAACTTCTAATTGAATTCGGTTTATCGTTAGTTGGGGGGAAGTTTATTTATCTCCGACTGGTGGGCGCTACAAGCTATGCTGCCATGCCTCTTATCGCTCAACCGGAAGTCTCGAGTCGAAAGTTGTTTTATATAGTCATTAAAGGACAAATCTTGATCAAAGACAACTCCAAGATTTTTTTTACAGTGGAGCTGGAGGCCAGGGTGATCCCGTCTAAGGCTAAATCTCTGGAATAACTAACAATGATGTTATTGCATTCATAATAGTGAAAATTTGGTAAAATGATCAATGAGAAGTGTAAAAACTGATTTGTGCAACTCACTAAGGCATTGTTCACACCAGGCATTATAATGTGTCTTGTATCAAGTGTACAGCTCTAAGAAGGGATGTGAATGTACCCAAAACACATTGAAGTTGCATTGAGGTCCAATCACTCAGTGCACATTCGGAGATTTCCTGGGCTGCATATAACCACATTCTTTTAACAGTGTCGCCCCAAATGACGTCCTCTGTCTGAGTGTTTTTCAATTTCTAGTATGGCACAGTAAAAATAGGTTGTTTGCCTGTCGGGGGGTTATCCTTTCTTCTGCGGCTCTTTATCAAACACCTCAGTGCTTTTTCTGTTTATATTATTCATCCCTTTATTATTTCCAACTGATCCACTGAACAAAGAGCTCCAAATAGCTCCAAATCTTGTATCAGCATATTTTTGTGAAATGAAGCTCAGCTCCTGTTATTTAGGGGTTTAAAAGGTTTTAATATAAAGCAGTAAAAGCAGGAAGTGTTAGATTTTCATCTACAGTTACTTAACATGACTCTGATACATAATGCTACAGTTGTAGGTTGGCTACAGTTTCATGGATCTTTAATTTCTAAATAATATGTGCAACTGTTGTCACAGGAACATCAAGCTGCTTGGAGATGGTCGTATAGCCTTTACCTTTAAGATGCTTGTTGATAATTCTCTTTCTAATGTCCTGAGACAACTCTTTCTTTTGCTTCCTCTGGTTCATGTTAAGTGTGGTACACATCATGTCACCAAACAGCACAGTGACTACCTGTAGTCCTTAATCAAATCAAATCAAATTTTATTTATATAGCCCAATATCACAAAATACATTTGTCTCAGAGGGCTTTACAATCTGTGTAGGGAGTGACACCCTCTGTCCTTAGACCCTCAACCCTATATACAGGCACACTGACTGATTACTGCTTGTAGAGACATGTGATGCTAATTAGTGGACACACCTTGAAATAACATGTCCCTTTGGTCACATTATTTTCAGTCTTTTCTAGGCATACCATCATTTTTGTCCAGGCCTTTTTCATGACTTTATTTTTTAAAATAATTCTTTTGAAGCATGGTTGAAAAGCAATGTCTGATTTTCATTTCATTTAATTTCTTAGATTTTTTATTTATTATTAATTTTTTACAGATTCAAGTCATTTCTGTGACCATTGTGAGTTTTTCTTTCAATTAATGAAGAGTACCAACAATTTTGTCCATGTGTGTATATATACCTGTTTTTGTCTCCATCGGGTGGTTAAAAAATGCCACTGACCCAAGCTTTTATTTTGAAAGGAGGGGTCTAAAAGGATGACCCTTCACATCCAAATTGAACAAGTGAGAAAAAAAGTGAGAATCTCAGTCTGAATTACACTATTCTTGACTGCTCTTCCCTCACACACAAATCAAATTCTGCTCTTATAAATCTGTATCTGTGCACTCTCAAAGGTTGACTTGCAGACTGAGTAGTACTCAAATGTATTCTGTGACCTCTCAAGTATTTTAAAAATCATATGAGGGGTCCTCAATAATTAAGTAGCTATGGTTATGAACATCCAGAAGGAGGAGCTCATCACAATTGCTTCATTCTTTGACAGTTTACATTGATCCCTTATCAGGTATACAGTGGGTACGGAAATTTTTCAGACAGCTTTAAATTTTTCACTCTTAGTTTCATTGCAACCATTTGCCAAAATCAAAAAAGTTCATTTTATTTCTCATTAATGTACACTCAGCACCCAATCTTGACAGAAAAAAACGTATTATTATTACTTTAAAAATTTAAAGGGGTCTGAATACGTTCCGTACCTACTGTTAATTTCTTTAATTTAAAGCAGTGGTGCTGACAACACTTACATATTGTTACTATATAAAGTTGTTCCATATTAGCAAACGTAAAGATATTTGTATATTTGTAGGGAAGGTGTAACTTCCCTATGAATCTACATTTGCTGTGTCATTAAAAATATTGAAATTTCATGTTGAAACCCAGATTAGCTGTGATTTATTTTGCCTGCTATTGTTATCACCAGATCATGTAATAGATAGATTTGGAAATTTAATCTTGAGCTGTGTTCATGTTTTTTTCTCTCTTCCCAGCCCACCTAGTTTAATAAATCGCTGTATAATAAATCAAAACTGCCCTACTCTTGTGGGCCTCTCAATATGTATGCAGTGTGACAGGCTAGGCTGAGACTCAGATCATATATCTACTGAGATGATGGCAGAATAAATCACAGCTTTTACAGTAACAGGCTGCCCAAGGCTAGAGAGGCTTTGGTTTGGATTCTTTTTCTCCTTTTGATTCTCTTTCATTCTCTCAAGTTGGCCCATTTGTAATTCAGAAATGAGTTATAGGGGAAAATGTCATTTTAAAAGTTGCGACGGCTCGTTGGACAAAAGCAAGGCAATTTGCACAGTTTGCAAAGCCGAATTTAAATTTCACAGAAGTAACAGAACTTTAACATATCACCTCAAAGCAAAACACCCTGCTAAAATTACCTCCACGGGACTCGCCAGTCTACATAAGTACCCGTCAACCCCTGCAACCACAGTGCCTTGTGAGAGGTTGTTTTCACTCTCAGGCCACATCATTCACAAGAAGCAAGCTTCTTTGACTTCTGATAACATAAACAAACTGCTCTGCCAATAAAGCCAATAAAAGGAATGAATTTGAATATACTTTCTCTGTGTTTATTCTACATTAATTTGATGATTTTACATAAATAGAATCATTATAATCTTCAGTGTCAGAAAATGCAATTCATGTATTGATAAAGTAATTGCGATTAATCGTGAGTAATTACAGAAATTTGTATGATTAATTAGTTATTTTTTAATTAACAGCCCTAATATATATATACACAGTATATATATATTAGGCCATATATATAATATACATGGCGCCCTCCGTGGCTGACGTGTTTGCGTCGTCTCCCCGTCAACTTATTGTTTGGATCTGTATTATTGTTTGGATCTGCACCCTGAATGCTGGGTTCGGCGATGCATTAATTAGGTACAGCAGAGAGACACTTTTGGACATTGGTTCAGTTCACCATGAGCTCAATTTCAGCCTAAATGACTTCAACTTTTTGTTACGCCGAGACCCTGCTGAGCACAGCCGACAGAGAAAACAGACAAGGCGCCGCGGTAAGAGAGGGGGGCTACATGCTAGGCTAAAGGCCAGGACTACACGGCCACCGCTACCTAGCCTGCTGCTCGCTAATGTCCGCTCCGCTGACAACAAGATGGACGAGCTGAGAACCAGGATTACAACCCAGCGTGAGATAAGAGAATGCTGTGCTCTTATTTTCACGGAAACCTGGCTGTCGGACAGCATCCCAGACTCTACCATCCACCTGGCAACACATTCCGTCCACCATGGAAACCGCACAGAGGCGTCGGAGAGGAAGAGAGGCGGCACCGTCTGTGTGTGGCGACTGTTCTCCCCAAATATTACCAACAAGTCAACGTTCTGACGAGGGAGACACTCTGGACCAAACTACTGCAACATGAGGGGAGCCTACAGGGCCGTGCCCTGGCCACACTTTGGACAATCTGACCACATCTCAGCTTTCCTCTACCCTGCATACAGACAACGCCTCAAGCAAGCCGCCCCAGTGAGTACTACTGTTAAAGTGTGTAATGAAGAGACTGAACTGCTGCTTCAGGACTGCTTTGGGAGTACTGACTGGGACGTTTTTGCTGCTGCCAAGAGGGACGACTGTACTGTGGACTTTTTATTTTTCCAGTGTGACGGGTTACATCAGCACACGTGTGGAAAACATTGTGCTGAAAACAGGACATACCCAAACCAAAAGCCCTGGATTAACTGTAAAGTTCGGTCCATGCTACATGCCCGCTCCACTGCATTTGCCTCATGCAGCGCTGAGGACTACAAGAAGGCCAGATATGACCTGAGTAGATCCATCAGAGATGCCAATAGGCAATATAGACTGAAGCTGAAGGGTTTTCTACTCCACCGCAGATTCCCAACGCATGTGGCAAGGACTACAACACATCATGGACTACCAGCAAAGGAGAAGAGGCGCCTCGACCAGTCAGCCTTCACTACCAGATGAGCTGAATGAGTTCTACGCCAGACTCATCGCTCACCGTAACAACAGCAGAGGTTCGTACAGCTCTGAGAAGAACAAACCCACGGAAAGCAGCCGGCCCAGACAACATCTCCGGGCGTGCCTTTAAGGTCTGTTCATCTGAGCTTGAGCTGGCTGATGTGCTTGCTGACATCTTCAACCTGTCACTAGCTCAAGCTGTTGTTCCCACCTGTTTTAAGTCCACTACCATTGTGCCCCTACCAAAGAGGAACACTGTGACCTCCCTGAATGACTATCATCCCGTAGCACTCACCCCTATAGTGATGAAGTGTTTCGAGAGGATAGTCATGACCCACATAAAGAAGACCATCCCGGACACCTTGGACCCTTTACAGTTCGCGTACCGTCGGAACCGGTCCATCGACGATGCAATCAACACCGTCATCCATACCACTCTCACCCACCTGGATGCCAAGGACACATATGTTAGACTTCTCTTCATTGACTACAGCTCGGCGTTTAACACAATCTTACCACAGAAACTCTCGGATAAGCTCCTTAACCTCGGACTGACACCTGCTCTCTGTAACTGGGTGCTGAGTTTCCTAACAGATAGACCCCAGTCAGCCAGAGTCGGCAACCGGACATCAGGAATAAGAACTGTAAGCATAGGGACCCCCCAGTGTTGCGTGCTGAGTCCCTTGCTGTACACCCTCTTCACCAGGGTATCTGCACATATCTTAGCAGCAAATTTAAAGACTTTTAAGACCTTTTCAAGTCCCCTGAGAGGAAAACTTAAGACCTAATGACGACAGAAAAAACCCCAAAACATACATACAGAGAGCACCACAGTGGTGTGGTGAGGCTGAACAGCTCATCAGAGCTTAAGACTCGTCAGATGGACACAAATCAGGAGCTGATTTTCCATCCTGACATGGTTAAGTGGATGTATATACTGTATATGTACATATATTTCAGGTAATTTCTAGATTTTGGCCCCACATAGGAATTAAAAAAAAGACATGTAACAGTCCTAAGACATTACAATCTATCATCCTTTTTCTAAATGATGAATAAATGCAAGTATATTCAATAATCTATGTATAGACCTATTGAATTACGACCAAGACAATCTTTTATTTAAAAGTGCATTTGTTCATCTTTCAGTGATATGTAGGCATAACTATTGCCAACCTGGCAACCCAATGCATAAGAAGCATATAAAATAAAATATATACACTGTATAACAGTTTACAAACAGAATAGCATAAAAAAATGAAAGTGCCTTGTTCAGCTTTTGGTGATGTGAACAATTGGATTATGGCCAACCTGGCAATCCAACACATATGAAATATATGCACTCTAAACAGTTTACAAACAGAATAACATGAAAAAGAAATCAAGGCATTCATCAGATAATCCTAATAAGGAAATAATTCAAATAAATTAAATTCAAATAAAGTTAAGTGAAAGCCCTCATGACCGTTTTGCCAATTCTGCAATCTTTTTTTCAATTTCTGCATCCAACTCAGTCAGTTCTTTACGTTTATCTTTAGCTCGTCTCCTCAAACTATTGGATTTTGTGATAAGTGTGGCCATTTTACTGCCAGCAGAACTTTCTGCTTGCTCTTCCAGCCTATCTGCATCCTTCTCCAAGGATGAGCACATTTCGAGAAAAGATTTTTTCTTTTTCTTTAGCTGACAGAGATCGTCCTCAATGTATTTTCTTTTCTTGGAGTGTTCTTCTCTCTCTCTCTTCTTTTTTTCTTCTTCTAAGTGTGCCCTGTAACGGCTCCGTGCTGAGGCACAATAACTCATCAGCTCCTTTGTTATCGGCACTTGTGTCACCCCCCCACAAACTTTCACTTGATCACAGATGAGCCTTTGGGTAACAACTGTGCAACTGTCTCCTCAGACATGTTGCACGTTTCCACTTCTTTATTAATGGAGAACCCCCTCTCCACTTCAGCTTGCCCATGTGACAGGAGTAGTAACTTCTTGCAGAAGTTCCACAGGTCAGTGTAGGAACTGAGATTTTCTGACAGGAAAGTGTCAACCCTAGACACATATGGCTGGAAATTGGCAAATTCCAGTGATCTGGCCTCATTGGAAAGAGCCTTCTCAAACTGTTGAGAAATAATATCACCTGTAATGATGCATAAAGGTCAGTATGAATTTAAAACAAAAATATGCATCTCAACATCAAAGGCAAAGTCAAATCCACACTAATTCCACCTTTTTTCTGTTATTCCCTTCCATAAATCATATTTTTCAACAAAAACAGCTCATTGGTTTACACTCAATTCATTCCAACCTGCCATATTTTTTCCTTATTCCTATCATTTACCAGAGGGTATGCCGCCTTTCAACTGTTTGTCCAGTAGAAACTTCTCAATGAGGCACTTCAGTTTTTTCAGGCATTCGTCAGGGTTGGAATACATTTTTTTAGAGGGCACTTATCCAGTGCCTTCTTGCATATTTCTGAAAGTGCACCCTGGCACTCTGTTTTGAACTGCAGAACACTCAGCTCGCCTACCCTGCCCTTGGGCCCTGACAGTCCCTGCCATGAAAAAAGCAATGGTTTGTCAAATCCTTAAGATTTCTGTCCCTCTACATTGTATGCAATAACCAAGCATAACACAGAAATGAATGGCCCTTTTCAGAACATCCCAAATGCGCACACACACAAGCACACAAGTTGAGTCATTAATGTCATCGTTAGATACTATATATTATAGAATATACCCACCTTGATGAGAGCTGCTGCACCCATGCCAATGTCAACATCTTTTGGGCCAAGCCAAAGCTTCTTGTCTTTGACATCAAGCCTCACCAGCTTGTATGGACTGGTGGGCAGTGCATCACACTTGATGAATCGTTTGAGAAGGCTCTGGTAAAATAAATACAAAGATACATATTTGAGTTAGATCAGTGCATTTCTGTGTATTAAAAAGTGTTGTGCATTATGACAAATAATTACCCTCATCAAATCCTCCAAGTCTTTCCCCAAGAAGGGCATCATGGGAGCATCTGTTTGATACTTTTCCAGAAATGGCTGAAAAGCTCTTGATATAAACATGAAGAAGTGCAATTTGGCACAGAAGAGAGGATCCTTTGTTGACTCCAACAGGACGTCGAATGAAGCATTCCCTGGGTTCTTCACCTACTTTGATTTCACCATGTCAACAAACTTTTCAATAGAAGGCCAAATTTCAATGGCTCTCTCTGCAGCAGGTAAATTTTCAAGCCAACGCTGGCCACAAAAGGGTAAGGGGAATGTGGATGAGAGGGTTGCAGATGTGAAATCCTCTCTCCTTGCTGGGGCATTATGGAAAAGATAGTGGAGGGATCTCAGCACCTTTTCCACATGCCACAACTGAAATCCACCTTTGAATGAATTGTGCAGGGTGTGGAGACCACAACTTCCGACCACTTGGAGTTGCATCCCACCAAACTGTTCTCCATGTTCGTGTTGTAGGAGATCCATGAATTTCCAATTCACTGAGGGGCCATCCATTGATACAGAGAGCATGTTCCTTAAATTAAGTTCCTTGGTGCCCTCCTGAAATAATTAAAAATACAATCAAAACAAAGTCTCTAATATCCATGTTTTCAAAAAACTAAAATGTAATTTATCATTACATGTTGGGATGATCATGAAACTAAATGGGCCATAATTTAGAGCAGGGGTTGCAAATTTTCTGTTTGTGGGCCACATACTTAAAAATCCCAAAGATTCCTGGCAACAGGCCAATGCAAAATGAAGAGTACCAGTTTATGACCAGTTTCAAGTGAAAGAGCAAAACCTGCAGTCTCATATGCAGTACACTGTTTGATGGTGCTATTAACAAATATGGCACACCCAATCCGAAAACCATACTATGCAATGGATATGTAATATTATATTGATGACAGGCCACATTCGATCATTATTATTATTATTATTATTATTTTACTTCATATAAGACGCAGAGGGTCACATTGGACCAGGCCTTATCCCACCACTGATAGTGCAAGCCCACAAATTGGACCTATATGATATGGTTCAGTGTCAAAATTGTAAAGTTAAAATTGAGAACCACAAAACTGTGACTATTACCACAGGCTATTGACTATTACAGGCTACTATTTAACTTTGCCAAATAAAATAATAATTATATATACAATATTGTATGCTTTAGCCTATACAATATTTATTATAAAGAATAGGGCTACATATGCACACATATATGACACCCATTCAGCCACATTTTTAACTGATAACAGTTGTTAGGCCTAGCCTACTAATATCAATTAAAAAAAATAACACATGAAATGTTTTAAAATATTAAAAGCATTGAGAGCCTTACCTTGAAGTGTTCCAGTAAGTCTTCTGCCGTTGAGTGGCCCAAGAACTGAGACCCGAGATACCGGGACCTGACAATTGAATTCCCGGTTCGGTCAGTTGTCCAATGTCGGATGTGCAAGTCCAGCTGCTTACTTTTTGTTGACTTGTTCATAGATTCGTCAAACATGATAGTAAACGCGCCTTCGTTCGCCTGTGAAATCAACTCTTTCTTGACAAATGGGGCCACACCAAATCTTGCCATCTAGGAGATTTTGTCCCTTCCACATGTGAAGGCGCTCACACATTGCGAGTCCGGGAACATCGCTTTAAAAACAAGGTGAATGTCCTCGTTTGATGTGTACGGGTGGTGAATTACTTTTTTTTGGTGCTTTTCCGCTTTAGCATGGGAATCAAGCGCTTTATGTCCCTAGCCGTATTGTTTTTCACCCAGAACAACACCAGTATCATCAAGTTCGCTGACGATACTACGGTCATCCGACTGATCACCAATGGGTCGGAGACAGCATACAGGAGAGAGGTGGAAGAACTTGTTTCCTGGTGTCAGGAAAATAATCTCTCCTTGAATGCAGGAGGAGGATCACCCAGCCTCTCTGCTGCTTCATGGACATCACACAGCGTGAGGTTGAGGGCATCATGAGGATAATGAAACCCTCTACCTGTGTCCTGGATCCGTTTCCCTCAGCTTTGATAAAAACCCACACCTCGACCATAAGTCCGTTTATTACTAAAATCATAAACTGCTCCCTTCAGAAAACTGCAGTCATTAAACCACTCCTTAAAAAACCCAGCCTGGATCCGGAAGTGCTTGCCAACTACCGACCAATTTCCAATCTCCCATTCCTCTCAACGGTGCTGGAAAAGGTGGTCGCTGCCCAACTCCATGACCATCTTAAGTCAAACAACCTGTTTGAAAAATTTCAGTCTGGTTTTCTTCCTGGCCACAGCACGGAAACTGCTCTGGCCAGGGTCACTAACAACCTACTGATGTCGGCGGATGCTGGCTCACCATCCCTGCTCATTCTCCTGGATCTCACTGCAGCCTTTGATACCATTGACAACCGCATCCTCCTGAATCACCTACACTCCACCATCGAACTTTCTGACTCAACTTTAAGCTGGTTTACCTCCTACTTCACCAACAGAACTGAGTTCGTCTCCCTGGGAGAGGCCAAGTCAGAAACATTACCCGTCTCCTGTGGTGTCCCCCAAGGGTCGGTCCTCGGACCCACTCTTTTCACTATTTACGTGCTCCCCCTTGGTCGTGTCATCAGCCGACATGGAATATCGTTCCATTGTTATGCTGATGACATCCAGCTCTACTTCAAAATCAACCCAGCATCCCCTGAAGCCCTGCCGTCATCCACGCTCACCACCTGCCTGGAGGAAATAAAGTCGTGGATGAAAGACAACTTTCTGCAACTCAACAGCTCAAAAACAGAAGCGATTCTCGTTGGCACGCCACACCAGACCCGGTCATCCACCATTACCAGCATCGCCTTCGCCGGCCACGACGTCCACCTTTCATCATCGATCACCAACCTTGGTGTTATAATGAATCCTCACTTGACTTTTGAATCCCATATTAAACAGCTTTGCAAAACCTCCTTCTACCACCTAAGAAACATTGCAAAACTCCGCCCCTCACTCTCTCTCTCAGATGCAGAAAAGCTGATCCATGCCTTTGTCTCCACCAGGCTGGATTACTGCAACGCGCTTCTTATTGGGATCCCGAGCAAGAACATCCAGAAGCTTCAGCACATTCAAAACTGTGCTGCCCGGATCCTGATGAGAATGAGGAAATTTGATCACATCACACCCGTCCTCAAATCCCTTCACTGGCTTCCTGTCCCACTCAGGATTGAGTATAAAGTCTCCCTACTGACCCATCAGTGCCTCCATGGTACTCCTATCTACCTGAAGGAGCTAATCACCCCTCAACCCTCTACACGACGTCTCCGCTCCGGACAGGCAAACTTTCTGCAGATCCAGAGGACCAAGCTCCGAACCATGGGAGACCGAGCCTTCTGTCACGCCGCTCCCAGTCTTTGGAATGCTCTCCCTGACCACCTGAGGGCTCCACAAACTGTGGACGCTTTTAAAAAAGGCTTAAAAACCTACCTTTTTAAAAAAGCCTTTTAGTAGATTTTTCTTTTTTGTGATGCTCTATTTTAAATTCTTATTTCTTTTCTGTAACACTTTGAGATTGTTGGCTCAATATAAAGTGCATTATAAATACAATTCATTATTATTATTATTATTTTTAATACTAAGCCACCACACCTGCGAGGCCCCACCGGTTCTCCTCCACAGGTGTCCGTTGACCAATGGGCAGCAAGAGAGAAGTGTGGGAGAGGAAGTAAAGAGGGCAGACGACACTCGGATGGAGAGAGCGAGGAGACAGCGGGTGTCGAGAAAGAGGAGACAGCGGGAGTCGAAGCATGGAGCGTGTCACGAGGCGAAACAGCGGTAACTACGGCCGCTTAGAGGGATCCAGAGTGTTACAACGTGTTCGGTAATGCTCTGCCAGGTGTGTAAGTATCCTTGGCATATAGTAACGCTCTGGAGGGATTTGTGCCGTTATGCAGTAGTTAGTGTGTCGTGTGGGCACACGACTGGCTGTGGCGTTCTTGTGTGTTTTTAGATACTTCCTGGATGCGGTCGGGCGAAGCAGCTACGCACTATCAACCCTGGGGCGTGACTAGAAAACCCCTCCTACCTCGGAGTGACCGCATCTGTACCAGGAAGTTGTCGGCGGAACTGAACGCCATCAGACAGCCATTTTACTCGGTGTACCATTAGTATAGGTTACCTACCCGCTCGTGTATATAGCTCGTGTATATATTTTAAATTCGACTGGTATGTTTTTAAAAGGAAACAGTTTGAAATATTCACCTCTTTTACATTGTATTTTTAACCACCTCTTTTATATTGTACTTTAACAATATAATAAAAATATTGTAAGTATACTACTCATCACATGGTTTTTGTCCTCTCTCCTGGTCACCGGCAGCGTGCTCTACCCTCGAAATCAAAAGAAGTTGTCCCCTAATTTACAATAATCTGGTTGATTAATTATATTAATCTTCCACACGCATCTTTTCCCCTTCCCCCCTTTGTAACATGTGTCTCTATCACAGGTTCCACTGCTACTGCAATAATTCATCATTCATTGTAACCCATTCTCATTTTATCATCCATTGTAATTCATTATAATTCATTGTGAGTGTACAATATGTGTGTGATGATTTGTTCTGTACATGTGACATCCATTGCACGTCTGTCCGTCCTGGGAGAGGGATCCCTCCTCTGTGGCTCTTCCTGAGGTTTCTTCCACTTTTCTTCCCTGTTAAAAGTTTTTTTTGGTGGGCAAGTTTTTTCTTACCCGAAGCGAGGGTCTAAGCAGAGAAGGTGTCACTCCCTGTACAGATTGTAAAGTCCTCTGAGACAAATGTATTTTGTGATTTTGGGCTATACAAATAAAATTTGATTTGATTTGATTTGATACCTTCACACCTCAGCCACCCCCACATACACTACTGCTGCTACCTGGTTGAATGTGCATTACTTCTGAATCTGTGCAATAATAATAATCAAGCCTTAACGTTTACATACATATGTACATATGCACATACTCATATATATATTTATATACATATGTATCTATTTATTTCTGTAATTTTCAGTTAATGTTTGTGTGGTTTAGGTTAATGTCTGTGTAGTATTTGTGTTGTCAGGGAGGATGCAAAGAAAGAATTTCATTGTTCAGTGTGACTGTTTGTCTTACTGGGCATATGACAAATAACAAATCTTAAGAAGAAGAAGAAAGAAGAAGTACTTTATTAATCCCTCAATGGGGAAATTATTTTTTCACTCTATTTTTATTATATATATATATTTATTATTTACATGCATTAACCCTGATACACACACATGCAGTACAACAGCACAGACATGCAGTACACTGGCATAGACATGCAATGTGGAGAGAGATGGTGGAGTGATGGGCAGCCAGCCAAACCGGCGCCCAGTGAGCAGTTTGGGGGGTCGGTGCCTTGCTCAAGGGCCCCTCGGCAGTTAACCAGGAGGTGAACTGGCACCTCTCCAGCTACCAGCCCACCTTCCATATTTTGGTCCATGTGGGACTTGAACCGCCACCCTCCGGTTTTTCAAGCCAAGTCCCTATGGACTGAGCTACTGTCGCCCCTCAAAAATCTTGAATCTTGAATCTTAAATCTTGAATCTTGAATTTTGTAACAGCTTGAGAGAAAATTAAGGTCTGTGATAGGTTGGTTCTTGCAATATACCCTGGGAAATGTTAACTTCTACCCTCAAGATTTTATGTACACATTTTTGTACATTTCACTCATCATTAAATAAGTATGTACTGTTCATTCAATGAGGAGACTTGATCCAAGCTGCAAGATGAACTGCAACTGTGAGTCATTGTCTACAGGTACGATGAATGGGATTTTAACTTCCTTAACCAAGGTTACCCTAACTAACCCCTCCCACTGTGCAATTCCACAGAGGGTTGGAGACAAACACATGTAGGGAAGTGGCCTTGTGTTTATGTAATGGTTATGTTAGTCAGAGGTAACTGTCCATGACCAGCTACTGTTAGACTTTGTGTCTCAGCTAGAAAGGCATGGAGTCTGGGAAGAAAAAAGTTTGCAGGGCTTTAAATTAGATTTAACTTTTTTCCACTTGGGGGCAGCTGAACAAGCAGTAATACAACGCCCTCAGAAAATTAATATGACTAAAATGTTAGCAAGAAGTTACATTTACACATCCAGCAAACACAGAGCCTTAGCGACATTAGTGATAGAGACATTAGCATTTATTTGGACTCATGTTTTGTGTTCACCTACTGAGTCTAATTCAAATATTTACTGTCTTTTAGCTCTGGTTGGGTCTTTAATTTACTTTACTGAATTAAAATTTTAGCTTCTGAAATACATTTTTCGACAGCTTTGACAGCTCTGATGTAGGCTCAGGATTTGTAATCAAGAACAACTAAAAAGACAATTCTGGAATTCTGTTATTTGCTCTTTGCTCTTTATTTTCTTTCTGTCTCTCTCTTGTTTTATATGTGTGTGTTTGGCCAGGGTTGTTATACTGGACCATAGCCATAACACCATGCCCTTCGTTTAACATTTTGATGTGAATCATTTTGAAGTGCACATGCCTAGAATGCACAGCTCATACGGAGAGTGACCCAAGGTTATTTCCAATTACTTGCCTTCTTGTGTCGCTTTTCTTCCATTCTCCAGTCCATGACCGGCAAATTGACCGGAGTCTACCATGTTTGAGGACATTTTAATTCACCTTGAGGAGTAAGAAGTCTTCCAGTGGAGGCTGCAGGACACAAAATTATACACACTGAAATACAAAAAAACAGAAGGCTGTAAATTATCTTCCATCATATATGACAAATCCTTGACATTTGCTCAAGTCCCCCTACCCACCAATTGCAAGAAAACACAATCAAACCAATAAAATAAATAGATCAATATTGTCATATAAACATTTTCTCATTCCATCCCATTTTCTCCACAAGATATCAACAATTGCCACAGAGTGAAACTTATTTATAGATCAGCAAAAGACAACAAATTGCTTTACAGAGAATTACATAAAATAAAAATAAAACGCTAAATTCCTGTAACAGACATGAAAGCTGTCATAAAGTCATGTTAATAATTGAGTGGATTCAAATGTGATTTTAAATAACCTTAATGCATAGGTTAGTCTGTCTTAAAACAACAGTAAGGTATCCATAAGAACACTGAAACTTCTGTTTATACTATTCTTCTATATCTTACATTTTTGCACAAAACAAAGTCATTAGGAAGGATCTTCGAATGGTCAGTATCTGCAGGATGAATCATTAGATAAAGCAAAACCTGTTTCAATGTTTAGTTGGACCCCTGACTATTATTTTAAGAGAGACTTTAAAAATTGCAAACCTATTCCTAAGACAATGTTTTAAACTGGCAATAGATGGGGAAACCTGGATGGTTGCTAGAAAAGATTACATTGTTATCCTATTGACAGAATACAGCATCTTGTGACAATACTAAACAATGTATAGGTAAAGCGGGTTTACAACTACAGTACAGGAGATAGAACGCAGGGCCCTGAGCTCCTTTAAAGGAGTAACACCGAGCCACTGGTTCAGATATGTGGATGACACATGGGTCAAGATCAAAACCCAAGACTCACACCACCCACTGGAACACAAGCTTGGTGTTATCAGAACCCTGCAACACAGGGCTGATAATGTACCCACCAGCTCACAGGCACAAGGGGAAGAACATGAGCACCTGAGGGATGCCCTCAAAACTTGTGGTTATCCCAATTGGGCCTTTGTAAAAACTGCAGCTGGCTCCAGAAAAAACACCAACAAGGGGGTTGAGAAAGAAAAAAACAAGACAAAAGAAACAACATAGTCATTCCATATGTATCTGGGGTATCAGAGAAACTCAGGAGGATCTTTAACAAGCACCGTATCCCTGTGTATTTCAAACCCAGCAACACACTCAGACAGAGGCTGGTTCACCCCAAAGACAGAACACCACACACTCAGAAAAACAATCTGGTGTATGCAGTACAGTGCAATGAGGAATGCAAAGACCTCTACATTGGGAAAACTAAGCAACCATTGCACAAGCGCATGTACCAACACAGGAGGCCCAACTCCTCAGGCCTAGACTCTGTTGTCTACTTACACCTAAAGGAGAAAGCTCACTCTTTTGAGGACAACAATGTTCACATCCTGGACAGAGAGGATAGATGGTTTGAAAGAGGGGTAAAAGAAGCCATCTATGTGAAATTAGAAAAACCATCCCTAAACAGAGGAGGAGGTCCGCGACACCATCTATCTCCAATTTACAATGCTGACCTTTAATCTTTTCCCAGGAGATTCAGCAACTTAGCCTCTAAGAACAACAGCCATTCACAAAAGGCCCCATGTTGACTCTAACGACTGTCGTTATAACACAATAGAGCACTAACAATGTCAAAACTAACTTTTCACCACCCCAAACGACAGTCGTTTAGTGACAGTCGTTGGGCACATGGGTTAATGAGTCAATGACATCACTGGCCATGTGACAGCCTCCACAGAGGTTAAATACCTGGGTTTCTACACCAGCTAGTTGGACTAGTACCAGCCTAGTCAAGCTAGCATGAACTGATGAAGCCTTTTGGATGAGAGGTGAAACGTCTTCAAAGACAAATAACCAAGTCCAGTTGTGTTCGATTTAATTTCCTTGAGATAACTATGACCTGGATGAATAAGAATATTCACAGGCTCCATGTGCTACCTTAAAACCAGATACCACATGTCATAAATAAAACCATAATTTTATGAATTTTCATCATATAATTTCATCAAAAAATGATGGACAGACTCGGAAAAATATCATAGTAACAGAGTTGACGTATAATTAATCTACTGTTGGTGTATTCTTAACATTTTGTACAAATGAATGAGAGAGAAAGTTATACATCCCACAGTTCCATCCAAATCTTTTCTGCAAGAGGAAGTGACATCACTGGGTGCAAGTCACGTTTTTATTTGAATGCTGTAGGGTTTTTTTGTCGTTTTATAACAGAGATAACAGAGTTGACAAGAAAATAGGGACAGATAAAAAAAATATATTTTTAATGTTAAAATCCCATGTATTACAGAAAATAAATACTCTGTGCAACTGAAAATTTGATTTGATTTCTGGGACCGCACTCTTCTGGACTGAGGCTTCAGATGTTGTTCCTGGGATTTGTTGAAGCCACTCTCAGTTTGGGGGTTACTGCCCCAAGTGCCCCCACTACCACAGGGACCATGCTACCCTTGACCTTCCACATCCGTTCCAGCTGCTCTTTCAACCCTTGATACTTCTCAAGTTTCTCATGTTCCTTCTTCCTGATTTTGGTGTCAGCTGGGATCGTCACATCACCACCACCGTCTTCTGCTCTTTGTCCACCACCACTATGTCCGGTTGATTAGCCAGGATCTGTTTGTCAGTCTGGAAGCTGAAGTCCCACAGTACCTTGGCCCTGTTGTTCTCAGCCACATTCTGTGGTATGGCCCATTGGGATTTGGGTACTTCTATTCCATACTGGATGCAGATGTTCCTGTATACTATCCCAGCCACATGGTTGTGCCTCTCCATGCTAGACTGTCTAAGGGGCTTCTTTGCACAGTGTGCATCTTGGTTCTGATCTACTTTGGTAGATCCCTGCCATAATTAGTGCCTCTGTGTCAGTTCTGCATTACCCAGCTACTGGTAGGATTTTTTGATATCAGCCACTTCTTCTATCTAACTGTGGTACATGACATGTTGGGGTTTGTACCCGGGGAGTATCTGTTCCTCCTCCTCTGCACTCTCATCAGGGTTCTGCTACCTGAGACATTCACTTAGCACGTTCTGCCTATTGTGTAGGAGGCAAGTTTACTTGAAGCCGAAGAATGTAAGCAGTAAGATATTGATTGTAATGTAAACTCAGTTAAGTTACTGTAGCTTCAGCTAGTTTCTTTGTTTACTATTTAGCGCTGTGCTCAAGCACACAGGTGAAACGTCTTTCATCTTGTGAGGGCTGACAGACCCCGACAGTGCTTAGCACTGGAATAAAGTGCATCAGTGAGAATTACATTTTCAAGTGTTTTTTTTTTTTAACTTCTGATGATTCATGAAACGACACTTGACTTCGACATTTGAAGTTATTGACCTTTAGTGTAATGCAATGCCAGAATGTTAAGGTGACATTGTCATTATACTTTAGTGTTAATAGTCTACTTAATGTATCTGACCTATTGTAAAACGTGTCAATATGTGAGCATGTAAATTTGATTTAAATGTTTCAATGATTTTCAAAGGGTGAAGAAAGGCGTGAGCATCAAAACTTGTACTCCTGCTTTAAGTCATACCCCGGTAAAATCTGAACACATACACATGAAATACATATTTGTAGATTCAGTGTGATTATATTAGAATTTTCACAATTTCAATGTGATTGGCAGGCACATGTCCACGAGGGGGTGTCCACAGTGTTAAATAAGACATCAAATTATATACAGACATTAATTGTCCCCACAGGATGGATCTTAATGACTGATGCCTTGACATTTTGCATTTTAGTCAAATGTCTTAACACCTATCAGATCCTAGTGACTTTGATGACCTTCTTGCAGCAACAGCAGGTTTATGTTTACAATTATCAAGTAAAATATCTCAACATTTATCAGTTGAAGTGGCACAAACTTTTGTATAGACATTCAAGATTAGATAATGTATATAATATATCCTTATAACTTTGGTGACCTAGTGATCCATTAACATCCTGGATCCCCCATAATGCAAACATTCGTTTTGACCACATGTCAGCCTTTGCCAGGTCACTCTGCATGTCTTCATGGAATGAAAATCTGTCATTGCAGATAATTACTACCCAGCACCTGCAAAGAATTGAAGTATATGCTTTTGTCTCTCCTGGAAATCGCCTGTCATAATGTGATGGACTGCCATGGTAACCGCATCACTCCAACATTGTGGCTGTAGCCAGCTACTTATGCAGCTAAAATAAACAACTGCACCAATTGCAGGTGTTATCCCATTCTAATCCCTGTGTTTTCTTGTTCTGCTTCAAATTAGAATTGTTTCAATTAAATCTTATGAAATAAAATTAGATAAAACAAAAATGTTTTCTTTATTTTGTTTCCTTTGGTATCAACAATTAATTTTGCAGTACATTATTAATTTTTTCTCATGCCAGTACTAAATATCTCCCTCTGCTTGCTGTCTCTCTCTACTAAACACAGTTCTGACAGAAAATTTCTCTCTGGAGAAAAACAGCTTTCATGTCAGCTGAAGGGTGAGTGCAATATATGGGGAAGATGGATAGACCTCCTGGACAGTAGGGTATGGATGATGTCCTGTGTGTGTGTGTGTGTGTGTGTGTGTGTGTAATTCTCAAGTCTTATCTATTATCTGGTAACTTGCACAAGCTATGCCTTTTTTTCTCTACTTGGCAATCATTTTAGTCATACAGCACATGTGGCTCTGTTTTGTGTATTTGTGAGTATTTGGTGTGTTCATGGTGGACAAACCCAGAAATAGTGTAGTTTGCCAAATGGTGATTAATACATGAAAATGATTAAAACATTTCATTACACTGAAGCACAGGAAGGCCAGAACTGGATTTGTTGTGTATGCTTTGCAGGAACAGCAGTTGAGAATAACCATAGGATGTATAGCCAGACCAGAAGAAATGTTTATTTTATTGTAATCAGAGTGCAAAGGGAAACCCGGACATAGTGTATGCGACATTCAGCCACCTCAAAGTGGTTTTTGAGCTCAGTTTTGTGAAATAGAAAAATATCCTTTCATCGTAATGACAAGTCTCTGGGTGTCAGTAAGTGGATGGTTTAAAAGCTTCAACAGAGGCCAGCTGTGCAGTGCAGTTTAGTGTCACTCCCCAGCCAATATGAAGGGAAAATACCAGCAAGAATGCATGAGAAAAACTGCCCCAGTGGGGATATACTATTTCACTTCAACATATAGTATATCTAATGCATCCTTTCAGTGTTGTCAGTGTTGTGAAGTGTATGTAATGCATGTATGGCCGTTAATTGATTGCCTAGCAAAGGTTTAAGGGAAAAACCTTGGCTGCCCACAAAAGCCTCCTACTAGCCCGATTAGAGCTGACTCTTTCCTGGGTCCTCAAGCTTTGTTCCCAGGCTAAGCTTAGCTCGCCATCAACCTGGCCCGTACAGAGACAGGAACAATTCAATTTAGTGTGCACACAACATTCAAGGATACCATAACCAATTAATAGATTGTGTTAAATAAATAGTATCCCAACTTCATATTGTACAATACAATCAATTCAATATATATCAAGGTGAATAAATAACACAATTTTTATTATATTAAAATACTCATCACAATAAAGTACATAGCAGTACTAATAACTGCCTGAACCGCAGGTAAAGTGCATTACATACAAAGTACTATCAACCATAAATACAGGCTTTTAAAATACATTTCATGTGGCAGGACACATTCGGGGGAACTAGGCATTTTCACTGCACCAAACAAACAAACAAACAAACAAACAAACACACAAACAGGTAGCGGGGTAGCGTTAGCACTACTCACCAATTCAGTGACTCAAATGGCACACAGCTCAGATTCAGGCAATTAACAGCTCCGGTAGTCGGCTCCTATTATTCGACAGTTGTTGCATTTAGTTTCAGCGGGTATGATGTTATATTAGAGAGCAATGATGTAACGTACCTGCAGCAACCGGCATGCTCCTCCGACTACTGCAGGTAGCAACTGTGCTGTATTTATCCGGATTATCACGTGACGGTGTGACGGCGGAACAGCGTGACGTTGTGACGCAATGGTGTATTTTAGACAACCGAGTAAATTAATCAATCAATCTTGATTAATAAAAGTAATGTTAACACATTCATGTGCTAACATTACTTTAATGTTGCAGCTGGTAAAGGTAGGGCTAATTATTACTATTGTATACTGATGGGTAGCGTAATATAACATCATATATTTGTATTAATAATTTAGTAGTAAGTAATACAACTGAGAAATGAAAAGTGGAAATATTTGCAAAAACAGTGGTTTAGAAAAGAAATTAAGTACAAGTACCTCAAATGGTACTTAAGTACAGTTCTTGAGTAAAGTTTTTAGTTGCTTTCCACCACTGGAAAGGACTGTTCAGTATATAGTATCATCATTTGTACAGATCTAAGATCTTCTCTATGAGAGATCTTCTCTATCCTCATGTTGGAGGAACTACATACCCCAGCTGGCCTTTTCTTACTGCACTTCTGGACCTTCAGCCTGTCACCTTTCTTTAAGTAGCCACTTAATCCATCCATATATATATATATATATATATATATATATATATATATATATACTACACATTGTTTTTTTAGTGCAAACTCAATATATTATATTCTTTACCAGTAATAAAGTCCAGTCAAATGCAGGTGACATTCTACTGTTTTGCTCCAAAGCATCTTGGAAATTATCACATAGATTTGCACGAGCAAATTTGTTTTGATCCCAAGATATCTTATCCTCACCATTTTCTTCATTTTCTCCATGCTTTTCAGTTATTGTGTATACGTGGGTGCATGCAGCCGTGCATGTCCTCAGTTTATATGACACACTAGCCTTTACAGATAAGACAGAATTGCTTCACCTCAACCCACTGGTCACAGCACAGGATAGAGTAGGAGGAGGCTGACAGTAATAGAGTAAATATGAGAAAAACAGAAGAGAAGAGGGAGTAATTTTCATTTCTACAAATTCAAGTCTACAAATGTTCAGTACTATCAATCAATATGCGACAATAGGCTTTTAAGAGGTTCAAATTCATTAGACATTTTGAACTAAAATGTATTTATTTATTATATCTCTCATTGTATATTTTTGTGAGATGAATACAAACTACCACAAAACATCTAATTAAGGTGGTGAGATGGTGCAGATAGTTTGAACCCTCACTCACCCCAAAAAGCTTCAGTTTCAAAAATTAGCACATACTATCTATCCACGTTGGGATAGACCACATAGTTTTCCCTCTTCATTTTTCCTCCACACCTGCTCTACATCACCCCTGTCAGTCCAGCCCTGCTCCCTGTGTTTTCCCAACCAATCAGCCCCATTTCATCATTACTTATATTTGTATTTCAGTCTGGATTTTCTGTTGTCAGATCCTTGGTTCAGTTCGGTCTGTTCTGTTCACTGCTGCTGTTTTGTTGAGGCCTGTTCTGTTTGCTCCGTCTGTTCTGTCCTGATTTGGGTTACCTATAACCCATGAGTCTATGTGTGAAAAAAACAATTTCTTCAGTTAAAGCTGCCTCGGTTTTCTGCGTTTGGGTCTGCAACAGAAAGAAAACCTGAACACAAAGCAGTCAATGTACTCACGAGTGATAACTGCATAAGATATGTAGTAGAGAAATATATATCGAAAAAAAATTGGTTATTATTTATCAACAAAGTTGACATAATCATAACTTTATTCAACTAATTTACAATAACGCTCAGTTGTAGGTTAACACAAAAATACAAGTTTAAGTGGGCGATTTCCGCATCAAACATGATCCCTCTCGTCATTATCCCAGTCAGTCTCGTTGCTGTCACCGGGCTGTTTAGCGATGATTCCAGGCTCTGTGAGGCTCCTGACTTGCGGAGTAATACGTTATTAACTGTAATAGATAGATATACTAGATAGATATACTTTATTAATCCCAAAAACTGGGAATACAACATTGAGGTTAGTAAACACAACCAAAATCATACATAAGGCACACTGGATTATAAGGCGCACTGTTGATTTTTAAGAGAAGCAATGCTGCTAAAGAGGCTCTTCGTATTATTTCATTATCATCCGTTGTCTGTGGGTGGATTTCAATGCCCTCTCAACTTTGTTTGGCCTCAAGAATGTGTCCAAACAATACAGATCATTTTCTGGTTCAGATATCACAAGTATGTCAAGTGTCCTTTCAAGACACTGGTAAACATACTGCATGTAAATACAGCAATAAAAAAGGGAAATAATATTACACAGGAGTTGAAACTTGTTTATTGTAAACTGCAGATAGGTCACCATGTCATAAGCCCAGTTCTGGTCCTGTAAAACCAAATATCACTCAACCTTAGTTCAGTAGAAGTCGTCAACAATAATAATGGTGGCTGCCTACATGGCTGATCATGATGTTTTATTTTATGTTGCACCTCATTAACAGGTTTCTGTTGGCTGTCACCTGGGAGATAGGTAATATTGACACAACAGTGACAGTAAAGCTGCTGCGCTAATCACTCCACACTAACTTACTTCACCATTCATTAAAATGCAGCCCTGCAAATCCTGAGCAGCATAATACCCTTTATCTGAGTTTAATAATTTTTTAATAGAGTTAGAGATTAAAAGTGACGTTTTTAACACTTTTAGTGTATGGGGTGTCAGTAGTCCGACTTTGTCCTCATCTCAAATACGTTTCTCACACATCTGTGTGATGCACAAACTACATGTTTGGACAGACACACACAAACTAGATCTACCTTTTCCAGTTTCTTTCTTCTTTACTTAGTCATACACTGAGTTTATTGCTATACGGACACACACACACACACACAGACACACACACCGTAACTCATCCGCTAGTGTCATCCTCCCAGGGATTTATATCTTAAGAGAAGAGGAGATTGAAAAGGTGAGATCAGTCGAGCATGATGAGGGAGACAGCCGGGATGGGAGCAAGGGATGATGCACGATCTGTGTCATTCCTCCCACTGTTTTGCTCATCTTACATCAGAAGCTATGACATCCTGCCCATATGACTTTCAAACGTAGGTTTTGCTTGACTGAATAGTTTGAATTAACAGCATTCCTCCATTCTGTTGTATTTAATTGTATCTCATAATGCATGCATGCATCCATGTCTGTACATTAAAGGGAAGTCCCCTGTTTAATTCATGTGACGCTCCAATAATCCTTTGCCCTGGTAATAATTTAAGACAAGGTGATGCTGGCAGACAAGTGTTTGGCATTGCTATGTGGCTAAGAGCTAGCTGCTACTTCTTTACCTTTAATTGACATTTAAAAATCATCTGTTAAAAGCAACAAACACTTATTCTCTTTCTTTATGAGAGTAAAGTAAGAAGATCCATTTAAACCTCATGTCTGAGTGTAAATACAGCCTAGCTTAGCATACAGACTGGAAGCACGGGGAAACTAAAATGTTTACCTGATCATAATATAATTTGTGATTTTAGGGTTTATGTTTTGACAAATAAAAGCTCCACCAAGCTTTAGGAGGTACAACACATTCACAGGCCTAAAACTGACTCCAGTATTCAACCTGCATCCTTAAAGTGTATTGTGGCTGTTTCTTTGTATAATATCTCTCCTTGAAATATTTAAAAGTGACCCATAAGCACTGTGATAAACACATGACCCATTGTTGTGAACACAAAGTTGTAGCCGATAACAGTAGTGATACACTCTGAGAAATACAATACATTTCATGCAATTGCTTCACAATAAAACTGGCTAAGAAATAGTTCAGAATTGTGTGTTGGTGTATTTTTTGCATACAGTATTAAGCTAGACTAACAAAGACCTGAATCCAGCTCTATATTTAATGCACAGACATGAGATTGATATAAATCTTCTTATCTCACTCCTGAAAAGAAAGCAAGTACGCATATTGCCAAAATCTTAATTTTCAATTTTCAAGTTATAAGGTAAAAACAAAACCTAACAGTATTTCAATTTGCTGCCATACATATGCAGTGAGATTCACCTCACCCCCACAACATAGCAGAAGATATGTGTTATAGGGACTTAATCTTCATTTCCTCCTTTATATAGAATTCATGTAAGTGAATAAACATTTCTCACCCCAAGCAATAGAAGAAGCAAACTTAGAGGTAAACCCATACATTCTGGCAGTACTTTCTTGTAGCAATGGCAAAAAAGTGGAGGTGTACATGGCTTTTATCAATAAACACTTTGCTGCGTCAGTCTCATTGATGTCAGACTGTTAGTGCAGTTGGCAATATTTGAATAGGCCCGTCTGGAATCTTTCCATCTCCCAGCGCCTGGGGTGCAGTGAACCATACTGATGAAGGAGATAATGCTGTTGACAGACCAATGCATCATTTAGACTGTAGGATCAGCTGGCAGCATACCATATAATGTCCGTCTCCATGCAAGTAAAACACCCAGTGGGATACTGTGTGTTAAATGAAATTCAGAAAGAGTGGCTCTTATAAGTGCGTGGGTGTTGTTGGAAATGAATCTATTTTTTTCTACGTCAATATATATTATATGTATGTGTGTGCATGTGTCTGTATATCACTATTTATTATGTAGTTGGACTTATCCATTGCTTATAGTTAAACACCTATGTCTTTATGTCTGTGCCACTGAACTGATGAACTGGTGAACTGTTTTCACCACTCCGGTTGCCATAACCACAAAACAGCCCATGTACAATATATTGTCACCATTTACATGGTGGTGAAGCAACCAAACATACAATAGTAATTATGGAGATCCTTAGTATATAAAGATTTTAATTATTTGCTCTCTCAGACCTTAGTTTTCTTCCACTGAAAAACATTTTCTTTCTCAGCTTATCTTTATTATATGTTTTCCTGGCCACTAAAAATTATGCCACAACTATGAGTGTAAACTATCTTTTATCCCCATACGTATGATGCATGATAGTTCATGAATGGTTTATAATTGATTCATTATTTCTACTTTAACCACTACATGTTAGACCATTGAGTTCAAATTCATTTTACAAACAGCTGCAGTAATAAAATGTTGTTCACATGATGCATCAGCAATAATAATTATATATGTAAAGGAATCTAAGAAATGCATACAGAGAGACCTTTTCTTTTATATGTATGTACATGTTTCTAATTTTCCTACTTTTTTTCATCAAAAAAGAAATTAAAATAGAAATAGAAAAAGGGAAAAACACCCTATGTATATATGTAGTCAGCCTAGTTAAAAGTCTCTTGTTAGATGCCATTTCATTTACAGTATAAGCTGGTACAATGCACAGAAAGAAGGGCCAGTAGCACAATATGAAATGAACAGTATGTTCATTGTTGAAAAAGATGGACTTAGAATGAGAGATTGAGTTGAATTATGTGTCAAGTTTGGGGGTTAAATTAAAAATAGACGTATATATTAAGGCAACACCCACATTTTGTTTATTAACCTGAAATAAAGCAGCATTAGTAAAGTCAAGTGGTGAAGGAAAATATTATGTTTCAGCCATGTTTCACATAACTCAACCATACTAAAACTATGCTCAGGAATCAGATTGTAACAAAGGCTTTGGTAGGCAGCAATCTGATATTTTTAAAAAGGTTGTGTTGCAGTGATCAGTAACAGGCTGATATGCAGACTGACATCTAAATGAAATGTTAATTGGAATGAAACACCTTGTATTATTACTTGACAGTTTTGAAGGCCTGTGCTTGGGACAATGTGTGGTCAGACTTTTGATTATATTAGACGTTTCTGTCAGGTGCTTTGTTGCACATTTAACGAGTGCGAAAGATTATTCGATTTAGGGAAAGAGAACTTGTGAGCAACACACCAGGAGAGGAAGGCAGTGTCAGTGTTATAAACCAAGCTATCACTCTGACAATCTATCCTGTGAGAAATTCCCCGGCGGGACACATTAGATAAATGTGCTCTCTGATCACCTGTAACCTGCCAAATAATGAGTCCCTATGTCAAACAAAACATGGACATAGTCTATATTTTTGGGTAAAATAGCAGCACTGTCCCCAGTAGAGTGAAGCCCATCACTTTGAGCAAGTGAGGGCCAGTAATGCTCATTACTCCTCACAGTAATGAGCCAGCCAGTGGTGGTAATCGATGCTAATACATCTTTCTGGCCAACTCAAACATCCTGACTAGGTTAACTTTTGTTGCTTCATCCAAACATTACTGGTGCTGACATGAATTATTATGTTGCTGAAAGTAGTAGTTCTGTGTTCCTGTGTTCATTGATTCTCAATCCCTCAGATTAGTTTCTATGTCTGAGGCTCTGGCTCTGAGTAAATGGTAAACTATGGCTGATGAAGCTAATCTAACATTTCAGGTAAAGGAGTCTCCTATCACTAGTGTGCATTGTTTAATCCTGTCGGTGGCGAGGGGAAATGGACACTGGCCCGCAGGACTACCAGACATTCAAGCATCACTTGAAAACACTGTAGTAAAAAAGTATATAAGGAAATACTGTCCACTCCCCTGTAATTCAAACACTGCACTATATTGTCAATAATTTTTAGAGACTTTTCTCCTGATGCAATGAATCCCAGGAAATGGAGCCCAACCAGCATCATGGAGAATAAGGAAGAAATATTAAACAAAATGATCCCACATGCAAACTTTCATTAGTAGCCATGGAATCATGCAGCATTTAAAGAGATTTAACCATTTATTATTGATCTTACAAGCTTAAATAAACACTATAATCTTTCATACCTTTGGGTGATAAGTCGTGCAAGGGATGTTTCCCTAGACTTGCATCATTTATCAATATTACCATGGTTGCAAGCTGATTTTTCTAAATAAATTTATAAAACCTACCAACATAATGACCACTTTTTAAAAAACGGCTGTACAAGCAGTTAAATGGGGCTAAGTGTTAAAAGCAAATTGCACTGTACATTGTATTAATAGAGAAAGACCTCTGCATATAACTCTAACTGTTTCTTTTTCTGTTGTCATATGTTTTTCATTATCTTACACTATTGCATATCTGTCTCACACACACTTAACGGGAGAAAACAAACACTCCTCTAAGTTAGAACAGCTGTATCTTTCTAATGTGCTTGAGTCGTGGGTGGTTATATGCAATGCCAACTGCTGAGACAAAAATCATTTAAAAGCTTTTTGGTTTAAAACCCAAACAATTAACTTGTCACTGGGTGTGAGATGCATGACCAAACCCTTCCACTATGATGCTGTCCAATGGCTCTAAGCATAATGTCCTCCTCTGGGTTTCAATTTTCACCTCATTTACAGCGAAACATGGGCCAAGCCTGCTAATGTAGTCCAGATGTGACAGCAGAGTTACGGCTATGGATAGGTAACATGTTATCAAATGGCGGGACAGTGCACATGTACAGTAAAATGTCAAAATATTTCATTTTTTGGGGTCCTAAATTGTCATAACTGTTCTGTGTTTCAATTGACATGTTATTCTTTAATCTGTGATTTTAAGATGATTTCCATGTTTCAACCAGCAGATTTAAGTTACATCAGTTCAAAGGATTGCTTTCAAGTCTATTAACGTTAAGTAAGAATGCATTTATATATTCCCTGTATAGTGGCAATGTAAGTCATGTGGGATTGTGATTTTTTTTATCCTGTATAAACATGAACATTTCAGATATGAACAAACAGCATTTGAGTCAGATCTGCTGCTCCTGTTTCAATTCACTTTCCTCTTTTTCTGATACTAGGAAAATCAAATGTTCTGGCTGCAGTGCAAGCATAAGATTTACACACACACAATCAAAGTTAACTCTTAACATTGTGAAATAAAGAGGTGGACTGAATCTATACATAAATGTATGATTATGATCAGTGGCGATTCTAGGGTCCAGTGGGGCCCCAAGCAGAAATTCATTGGGCGGGCCCCCCACCGCCCGACCCCCCCACACAACAGAATTTCACTCTGGGCCTTTGTAATTTTAATAAATAACCAACAAATTGTAGCAAGTATAGTTTTGTTTTATTTCACAAGTTATAAATATTACTTACACAAACATTGAACGTTAAACATTGTGAAGTTTCTGCTTATTTTAACAGAGAGTGCAATATTTTTAACAATTCTTCAAAAACACAGTTCATTGTTTATTGTAGACTAAACCAATTGTATAGTTAAGTTTAAACAAATGATTTGACATTGCAAAATCTGCACAGGATGATGATGCGGCTGTAAATTAATAAATACAGACTAGTGGCCTCACTGTCACAGACTGGCTGATGACAGCTTTCACCTTTCCAAACAACTACTGTGTCTAATAACATGCCACGTTTAAAAACAATAATTTTCTGGTTCGAATATATCATTGGTTCCAATCTAAATGGCAATCGTAAAGCCACAGCATTCTATGTGTAATCTTGTATTACCTTAATAGGCTTTTTTAAAATCAAAACTACTATTGTATTGTAGACTACTTCATTATATAGTAATAGCTTTTGACGTTAAGAAAACAACATTAATAAAGTCTGGTCATGCTAGCGTGAGTGAAACTAGACTAGTCTAGCACCATTTGCACAACATCATTCATTATCAACGGTAGGGAAAAAATACTATTGATCTCTGTTCATTATTATATTGCTACTGACTTACCACCATCTTGCTTTCTTCTTTCCTCTTCTTCTTTTTTCTTCTTTCTTTTTTCATTCCCGGATGGAAAGCTTCTCTTCATAATTTAGCTCTCCATAATTTTCTCTCCATAGTAGAGAGCGCAAGAGCCGATTTGTGCAAACATGTGGTTGCGCGCGCAGCAAGGGATTCCTCTGCAAGCGCGGATTGCTTGAAGACTTTTGTCACTCAAAAATGTGGTCACGCAATTGGCTGCTTAGCATTTTGTTCCTCCCAACAGCTTGTTGTAAACGGGAAACCCACGAGAGTCAGACTCAGCAAATGACTTTTCAAAACGCAAATTTCGTTTCTTCACTCTCGACTATGTGCAAATTTCGACTCTCTGTCGCCAGCTAGTGGGGGCCCCAAGCAGCTGATTGGCTTGCCTGGTGAGAAAAATCGCCTCTGATTATGATGAGTGTTAGATAGATAGATAGATAGATAGATAGATAGATAGATAGATAGATAGATAGATAGATAGATAGATAGATAGATAGATAGATAGATAGATAGATAGATAGATAGATAGATAGATAGATAGATAGATAGATAGATAGATAGATAGATAGATAGATCGATCTATGACAGTGGAGCTGGAGCAGCCTGTGGGAGAAAGTGCTCCGCTGTCTTTCCACTGTGTGATGGAGAGGGTGCTGATCATTGTCCATGATGGTAAACAGTTTATTCAGCATCCTCCTCTCCACCACAGCACCAAAGGTCTCCAGCTGGACACCAAGTACAGAGCCAGCCTTCTTGATGATTTTATCAAGTCTGTTGGTGTCGCTGGCTCTGATGCTGCTACCCCAACACACAGCAGCAAAGAAGATGGCGCTGGCAACAACAGACTGGTAAAAGATTTCCAACATCTTGCTGCACACGTTGAAGGATCTCAGTTTCCTCAGGAAATAGAGTCGGCTCATCCCCTTCTTTTACACAGTTTCTGTGTTAGATTTCCAGTCCAGTCTGTTGTCAACCACCACCAGGTATTTGTAGTCCTCCACCTCCTCCACCACCTTCCCCCTGATCAGTACAGGCTGTGAAGGCATCTTTTTTTCCCTCAAGTCGATCACCATCTCTCCGGTCTTATTGACATTCAGCCTCAGGCGATTCTGTTCGGACCACTCTACAAAGTTGTCCACCAGCGTCCTGTACTCACCCTCCTATCCCTCTCTCATACATCCAACAACAGCTGAGTCATCAGAAAACTTCTGCAGGTGACATGACTCAGAGTTGTATTGAAAGTCAGTGGTGTATAAGGTGAAGAGGAAGGGAGAAAGCACAGTTCCCTGTGGAGCTCCTGTATCACTGACCACCACATCAGACAGGACACTGCCCAGACGGACAAACTGTGGCCTGCCTGTCAAGTAGTCAGTAATCCAGGAGATCACTGTGTCGTCAACACCCATCACTTGGTTGTCCAGTGGTTGTGTGTGTCTGTAGTGGAGTGTCAGTACATAGATGCAGCCCTACTGTTTATCATGTTAATGTTAACTTCAGTAGCCCAGAATATCTTGTATTCTCTGAATTTAGCACAGTATATTATTGGCCAATGTGTTGTGTTTACTGCTACAGAAGAGGAATAATCTTTGGTTTATTAGCACAACGTTGCTTCTGTTATATTGACTCTGTAACTGAAGTATCATGAATAGTGAGATGATCAAGCACTGGAATAAATTCACTATTGTTAACTCTGTCAAATCAAATCAAATCAAATCAAATCAAATCAAATCAAATCAAATCAAATTGTATTTATATAGCCCAAAATCACAAAATACATTTGTCTCAGAGGGCTTTACAATCTGTACAGGGAGTGACACCCTCTGTCCTTAGACCCTCGATTCGAGTGAGGAAAAACTTGCCCACCAAAAAACCTTTTAACAGGGAAAAAGGTGGAAGAAACCTCAGGAAGAGCCACAGAGGAGGGATCCCTCTCCCAGGACGGACAGACGTGCAATGGATGTCACATGTACAGAACAAATCAACACACACATATTGTAAACTCACGATGAATAATAGTGATAAACAATGACAATGATAAAATGAGAATGTTTACAATGAATGATGAATTATTACAGTTACAGTGAAACTAGTGGTAAAGATACAGATGCACAGTAGCAAATCATTAACTAACTACAAACTGTAATGGGGATATGGCAACAATGATGACGGCGACAACACACGCAGAAGACGCCACGCAGGACCACAGCAGCAGACACAGTCCACAAGAACCTGCTGGACGAGAGAGCACAGAAACTCCGGGGAAGAAGTTTAATTAGTAACATGATAGATAGATAGATGGATTAGATAGATGGATAGATAAGGAGAGAGAGAGAATGAGAGAGAGAGAACGAGAGAGTATGTGAGTCCCCCAGCAGTCTAGTTCTATGGCAGCATAACTAAGGGATGACCTGAGCCAGCCCTAATTATAAGCTTTATTAAAAAGGAAAGTCTTAAGTCTACTCTTAAAGGTGTTGATCGTGTCTGCCTCCCGAACACAGAGTGGTAGTTTATTCCACAGAAGAGGAGCTTGATAGCTGAAAGCTCTGGCTCCAAATCTACTTTTAGACACTATAGGAACCACAAGGAACCCGCCATCCTGGGAGCGCAGTGTTCTAGTGGGGTGGTAAGGTACTATGAGCTCTTTTAGATATGATGGTGCCTGACCATGAAGAGCTTTGTAAGTTAGTAGAAGAATTTTAAATTCTATTCTAGATTTAACGGGTAGCCAGTGCAAGGAAGCCAAAACGGGAGAGATGTGATCTCTGATCTTGGTTCCTGTCAGAACACGTGCAGCAGCGTTCTGAATCAGCTGCAAACTCTTAAGAGACTTATTAGAGCAGCCTGATAGCAAAGAGTTACAATAGTCCAGCCTAGAAGTAACAAATGCATGGACTATTTCTTCTGCATCCGCGTGAGAAATGATGCGTCTGATTTTGGCAATGTTACGTAAGTGGAAGAATGTAGTCCTCAAAAGTTGTTTTATATAGTCATTAAAGGACAAATCCTGATCAAAAACAACTCCAAGATTTTTTACGGTGGAGCTGGAGGCCAGGGTGATCCCGTCTAAGGCTAAATCTCTCGAATGATAGTTTCTGAGGTGTTTGGGTCACATTACGAGGACTTCAGTTTTATCTGAATTTAGCATCAGAAAATTGTGGGGCATCCAATTTTTTATGTCCTTAATGCATGCTTGAAGTTTAGTCAAGTGAGTGGTTTCATCAGGCTTGAGAAAATCAATGTGTGTATATATAGTAAAATTAAATCATTTATAATTAAAACAATGGGGATAAGTGGTCATTAGGTACTGCATTCACAACTCATTCACGTCTGGCTGATGATTGATCCACTGCTGCTCTGTCCAACTCAGTGAACACTCAATCCAGAGAGTCATATTAGCTCTCATTCACTGAGCAATACTGGCCACTCCGTTTAAGAAGAGGAGTTTAAAAAGCAACAAGATATGTCTTTAGTCACATGCCGCTGCATCCACCACAACGGCCTCCTCTGTTCTAACAAGACAAGAGCAAGAGCACCAAGCATAACTGTATTTCCATTTGTTGCAAAAGGATTGAATCTATAATGTGTGAGTGTTGCTGGCTGAATCAATTATTTTGTTTTTTATTGTATGTTTAGGTTTTTTTTTAGGTATTTTATACTGTGTTCTATATGTCACTATGCCATTGTTGGTGATTAGTTTGATATCCCGTAGATTTTCTTATTTTTTTCTCTTATCTCAAATGTATAGTCTTGTGTAAGAATAAAGTTCTATTCCATAGAAATCCTTTTTGGCAATATAAAGCTACTGTCAGAATAACAACAGCAAATATGTTGTTATATAATCTACTTCAAGGCTAATTCATACACAAGACTACCACGGAATTGATTTCAAACCCTAAACCTGAAAACAGAATCTAACATTGTATTGATTTTCTACTCTTCTATCACTATGTAAAACAATCTGAATAGCTTTTCTATAACATTGTGCTATACAAATACATTTGAATTTGAGTTCTGTCATGACCTGTAATACATACATCATGGACAGGCCAAAGATGAGATTTCTGTTTGGGTACTCTAGACCTTTAAATACACTAAACTGAGGCAGTGAATAAGTATATTGGCACAATGCCTCATTCATGCAGAAACACACTTCATCACAACAAATGGATTATTTACTTTCAACAAACTGTCTACACTAAACCAGCATTTAATTTTCAATGAACTGCTTTCTGTTGCTGTCTGGAAACTGGGTTTTATTTACAGTACTATATTGAAAATTCAAAATCAAAAGCAGGATCGACGATTGCCCCGATGATTGTTTTTTTCTCTCCACTGCTGCCTACTTGTGCGCATCTGGAACTGCTGGGGGACTTCCCATGATGCACTGAGATCTGTCTATTCTGTCTATACTGTCTGTATCTGTCTATTCATGTCCCATTAATGCACATTTCTAACTTGACTTCTTCTCTGGAGTTTTTGTGCTTTCTCATCTGCCAGGTCACTGGTGATGTGATGGCAATGACAACCCACCCACCCTGTCACAGATCAGGATTGTTATTGGGAATCAACAATTCATCATTTACATTGTTATGTTTATATTGCTATTATTATTATTAGTAGTAGTAGCCATAATGCTACTCTTATTATTATAGTTGTTGCTGCTGTGCATCTCTATGTCTCCTCCTCTTCCCTTTCTCCTCTCTTCCTCTTTTCGCTCTCAACAAAACTGATCAAGGCAGATGTTGTCCACCTAGAGGCAGGTTCTGTTCAAGGTTTCCCATTAAAGGAGAGTTTTTCCTTGCCACCGGGTCTTTGTAAATGAAAGGGTACAGTCTAGACTTGCTCTACATATAAAGTGTCAGTTAGGCTTGTCAGTATTACTGGATGTAAAAGGAGTCTGCCTTCGAAACAAAAACATTATCATGTCAATCAACTGCCTGGACCATATAATGTAGATTGTCAAATAGATTTTTCTGTTGAAAGCAATGAAAACCCTTTATTGAAAAAAATTAATAAAGTGATTGTGACATTTAATACGAAAGTCAAATTGAATTGTGGAGAATCGTGACACCCCTCGTAATGACTTTGCTCTCCCCATTACTGTATTTTAGTGCCACCCTCAGGCCTAATTATCAACTGCATATACTAGATTATTAATTGGTACAAATTGGGAGTTGCAATTCTTTCTTCATTCTTGAATGAACGAATTCATTCATTCAGCCTCCTGAATCTTATGGCCAAAATAGACTAGAAATGGCTGCATGGCTGCGCAGGTAAAAAAGTCCATAAAAACTGTGTAAAAAAATAAGTATAATCAGTTTAATCATCAAAATAAATACATTATTGTACCAGATCCAATGTAATTGTAAAACAATCTAGTTATTTCAGTGTCTGTTGAAATAGTCTATGCTTCCAAACCGTGCATAACCAACTGCATTATCACTCAGGAACACACTGCTCAGTGTTCCCAGTAATCAAACCCCACCCCACATTCATTATTTGGAAGGTCCTGGCTTCAAATGGAAAAGATGGCGGCGTCACACCTCTCTTTATATACAGTGCAATCAATCTATGGTCCAGCTTGTGCTTTACTTTCTCTAATTTCTGCCCTCTCCAAACTCACCTTTTTTTTTTTTGCTCTGGATCAGCTATTTCTGTTTTACACTCAGAAAGGCCTTTCCTTTCTGATCTCATTCTCTTTCTTTCTTTCACTTCCTTTTCAAACTGTCTCATCTTTTGCCACCTTTCTTTCATTTGGTGGCCCAATCTGCCTTAACCTCTTTCTCAAACCACACTCTCATGTCCTTGTTTCTTCCATTCACCTTCTGACAGAGGAGACTGTCCTAAAGGCTAAGGATTTGCTTCTCTTATCTCAGTTTCTTGCTTCTTTCAGCTGTGTCCTTGTACTCTTTGTAGACATCTTATGCAGCAGCTCTCGACTCTCCAGCTTCCAATCATCCTGTTTCACAGGAGGAAATAATTTACTTTCTCATCATTGAAACGTTCTTCAAGTTGTCATGTGTCAAGCCTTTCTTGATGTCATTTGTGTTCTCTAAGGCCTTTACCATAAATGTCTACACCATGGCTGTAAGCAACCTTCTGTGAATGTTTATATTAATTCTTCTAAAGTGCTTTATTCTCCATACTGGGATTCTCGCTCTGCTCAGCTGTTTCAGGCCTGCATTGCTGAGACCAGCCTTCAGTTGCCTTCTTCAGTCAAAATAAGTTTTTGCCCTTTCAAGCTGGGAGAAACTTTATATAGTGAGACAGCATCATTAAATTTACATGTTTTTTTCCATTACTTTGAACTACATCTCACAGTCTTCATCAGCAACATTTGCTTAATTGTCATGGAGATGGTCTAATTGCCATCAGAGGTGGCCCAATTTATTTCATGCAAAACACTAATTATTAGATACATTTTACATTCATTCATTAATTCATTACTAAGGCTCAGAATGTCCCATAAACACGTATCTTGTATCCATGGAATCCTGATAATCTATGCATATAAGGATATCTCTGGACATTAAAACAAGACAAGAGCATGTATACTACTACTCGGCTGTGGCTCAGAGATAGAGCAGTTGTCTATTAATTAGGACACCTTATGTGGCACCCTCTGCCATCAGCGTGTACAACATTGTACTGTCAATACACATTTCCAGTGAGATTAGGCTGCTCAAAAATATTGCTGGATATCCAGCAAACATTCTATTTAAACAGTAGGAAGCCAGCAGACTTGTTGAGTTGAGACTGATGCCCAGGTAACCAAGAGGTATACTATTATTTATAATTTGTTAAAACACAAGTCTTTGAGTACATCATACAGTAAATTCATTACATCTTCAATGTCATTTTATATGCACGTTGTTGTTGTTTTGCTTGTTTTAATTCGTTCAGGAATTCATACATATACAGTATGTATTATCAGTCAATGTGAAGTACATCTCTACAGTGCAGACTTTAAGAAACAGCAGTTTTTTTACATTTTTGCTTGTTAAATTAGTGGGGAATTCAAACCTGTGACATTTTGGTCACATTTCACAGCCCACCACAATGTTAGCAAATAAACCATCTGCTGCATGACTACTGAGGATCCAGAGGTTATATGCTTTGTGGAGAGGTAGGAAATAAGATGAAATATATGCAACCAATACATTCATGACTCACATTGTTTGCAACTTTGTAAAATTCTGGATGCCTTTATATTTCTCTGCATGTTCCATTCAAAGAATCACGCACTGTGTATTATCTCATTAAAAGCCACTTTCACACTTTTCTCTTTAACTTCAGATCTGAAAATCAACCAGGTTTAACTCATCCATTGTAGTGAATTGTTAATCACCTCTAATAAGCTGCTACAATAATGACACTCAGTAGTATTTCATTTCAAACCTGTAGGGTGTAATGATTATCACACTTTGCAGTTGGATTGCACTTTGAAATTTGAGGGCACAGTTTAATTACATTTTTGATTATCTACACTCAATACTAAAAGCTACACTACTGTCATATTCTCAGCAGGAAAAACACATGGATACATAATTTGATTTGACAGAGATTCAGGTCTGAAAGACTTAGGAGGATCTTTAACAAGCACTGTATCCCTGTGTATTTCAAACCCAGCAACACACTCAGACAGAGGCTGGTTCACCCCAAAGACAGAACACCACACACTCAGAAAAACAATATGGTGTATGCAGTACAGTGCAATGAGGAATGCAAGAACCTCTACATTGGGGAAACTAAGCAACTATTGCACGAGCGCATGTACCAACATAGGAGGCCCAACTCCTCAGGCCTAGACTCTGCTGTCTTCTTACACCTCAAGGAGAAAAAAGATTTACTTTTTTATTGATCCACACAATGGGGAAATTATCTTTTCACTCTATTTATTTTACATGCATTTCACTCTGATACAGAGCGAAATGCAGTACACCAGCACAGACATGCAGTACAATGGAGACATGCAATGTGGAGAGAGATGGTGGAGTGATGGGCAGCCAGCCAGACCGGCGCCCAGTGAGCGTTTGGGGGGTCGGTGCCTTGCTCAAGGGCCCCTCGGCAGTGCCCAGGGGGTGAACTGGCACCTCTCCAGCTACCAGCCCACCCTCCATATTTTGGTCCATGTGGGACTTGAACTGCCACCCTCCGGTTTTGCAAGCCAAGTCCCTATCCTCCTATGGACTGAGCTACTGCCGCCCCTAAGTGAGAAAGCTCACTCCTTTGAGGACAACAATGTTCACATCCTGGACAGAGAGGATAGATGGTTTGAAAGAGGAGTAAAATAAGTCATCTATGTTAAATTAGAAAAACCATCCCTATACAGAGGAGGAGGTCTGCGACACCATCTATCCCCAATTTACAATGCTGCCCTTTCATCTCTTCCCAGGAGATTCAGCAACTTAGCCTCTAAGAACAACAGCCATTCACAAAAGACCCCATGTGACTCTAACGACTGTCATTATAACACAATAGAGCACTAACGAAGTCGAAACTAACTTTCACCATCCCCAACGACTGTCACTCAACGACTGTCGTTGGGCACATGGAGCGTTAATGAGCCAATGACATCACTGGCCATGTGACTGCCTCCACAGAGGTTAAATACCTGGGTATCCACACCAGCTACTTGGACTAGTCCCAACCTAGTCAAGCTAGCATGAACTGATGAAGCCTCTTGGATGAGAGGTGAAACATCTTCAAAGACAAATAACCAAGTCCAGTTGCGTTCGATTTAATTTCCTTGAGATAACCATGACCTGGATGAATGAAAATATTCACAGGCTTGTCTGAAAGACTGTCTCTGACTTTCCAAATCAGAACAGAATATATTCTATAAAATAATATTTACCACGTAAGAAAAGAAAAACATTCATCATGATAATCTATAAACTAAATTACACATAAGATAATGTTTAAAGCCACAATTGCAATAAATAGTTCAACATTCTGCTTATTTGCATCAAGGATTATCAGGCTTCTCATTTTGAAATGGTAAATGGACTGCACTTATATAGCGCTTTTCACTCAAAGTGCTTTACAATTCATGTCAGCATTCACCTATTCACTCACACAGTGATCTCCAGCTTCCAATCATCCTGTTTCACAGGAGGAAATAATTTACTTTCTCATCATTGAAACGTTCTTCAAGTTGTCATGTGTCAAGCCTTTCTTGATGTCATTTGTGTTCTCTAAGGCCTTTATCATAAATATCTACACCATGGCTGTAAGCAACCTTCTGTGAATGTTTATATTAATTCTTCTAACGTGCTTTATTCTCCATACTGGGATTCTCACTCTGCTCAGCTGTTTCAGGCCTGCATTGCTGAGACCAGCCTTCAGTTGCCTTCTTCAGTCAAAATAAGTTTTTGTCCTTTCAAGCTGGGAGAAACTTTATATAGTGAGACAGCATCTTTAAATTTACATGTTTTTTTCCATTACTTTGAACTACATCTCACAGTCTTCATCAGCAACATTTGCTTAATTGTCATAGAGATGGTCTAATTGTCATCAGAGGTGGCCCAATTTATTTCATCAGGCTTCTCATTTTGAAATGGTAAATGGACTGCACTTATATAGCGCTTTTCACTCAAAGTGCTTTACAATTCATGTCAGCATTCACCTATTCACTCACACAGTGATCCAGATCTGTAGTATGAGTTATAAACAGAAAGTCTAACTTTTCAAACGGAAAAAAATGTGTTTAACTGAGAATCATAATGCCTTATATTGTGAATGAATGTGGAGTTTAAAAATTATACAAACGTCAACCAACGTAACGCAAAATTGATAATCTGTTTACTATATTATTGTCAGCATTGAGCATTTTTGTATCTCATTGGCATATTTTGGCACAGCAACTTCTACATTTCAGTTGTTGGAACGTCTCACTCCGACAACTGCCACAGTGTCTCACTGCAGCTCTATGTCCAACATCATGTTGTGTTGCAGCTGACAGTGTAACATCACTGACTGTAATATTGTCTTCTATAATATCTCTGTGACTGTCACATGACTGTTCCGCATGGATTGCTGTCCTTTACAAAGATGTTTCTTAGCATCTAACTTAATTTCAAAGCATCCCCTCTTTATTTGTGTCACACTGCAGCGCTGCTCTGATGACATGTTTTCGGCAACTGGATTCCTTTTCTTCTAATTGTTTTAAGCCCCCCACTGACACCTTTTTGTCAGCTAATTTCTATGAAAGAAGGAAAGAATTCTGCACACTGTTAATCACTTGTACTCATTTTATTAACAATGTTTCAGTCCGCCGATATTGAGTTTATGATCTGACACACCTGCTTACAAGATTTTCTGGAGTGCAAGAGCTTTGTTTGTTGCCTGATTTCTGAAAATAAAAACTTAACGGTCTGCAGTATAAAATTCTTCTTTTTATACTTTGTTAAGGTTTTTGTGAATGAAACTGGCAAACACAAACCTAGCAGAATAGGCCACCTTATATGGCAAGTTTAGCCTTAATTCCAAAGATAAAATCTCATAAATGTTTCCCTCCTCATGGACAGGTGACATTCATCAGGCTGAAATCATTGAATTGAAACTTGGAACGCTCATATGAGAAAACCTCACAGATAAGTAGGTAAGAAAAGAAAAAAAGAAAAGTAAGCTTCTCCCAGACTGTTGAACAGTTTGCGCCTCACTGTCAGATCCTCCCCATCTATCATTACTTTTTAATGCTAGCTAAAATTGCACTTTATAGATTGCTCTTGCGTCCTCTTGTATTTTACATTTTGCTCAACTCTTGTACTTTTTAACTGTGATGAGCTGATCTGATCATTAGTGCCATCAGGACACCCTGTGTGTGTGTGTGTGTGATTATTTAACACATTAACATTAGTAAGACAATTGAAGACAAATTAAATTATTAATATAAATTATTCAACAATTAATTTTTCTTCCACTTCATCAAGCATCCTGGCACCACAGGTAGAATGTTTCCAAGTCATATGACCCTTCTTGGACAAGTCTGACAGCAAAGTTAGCATTAGATGACAGATTGAATACACATAACACATGTTTAAGCAGAACAGTATAGCACATCTTTTGTTGGATAGGAGCAAATACACACATTGTGTTCATTTTAAAGATACACATAGTGTAATTCCGGGTAAAACAGCTCAATTTATCACACCAATTGATTTTAATTGACTCAATATGTGAAAAAAAGTACTGCAAAGTAAGTGTGGATATTTTCACATCTTTTAATTTTAATCAGATGCAAGTAATGTAAGTAAGCTAATTGCTGACCCAAAAAAAATAGTCCACAAGCTACAAATTGTAAAACCCAAATGAGGACATCAATGTTCCTGGCACGCTCATTTTTTCATTTTACGTAATAACAGACTAAATTAATTGAAATAGTCATAGAAAAACAAATAATTACAGCAATGCTTCCGGTTTCATTATTTTATATTCAAACCAAACCAAGAGGGTATTTGGTCAGAAGCATCATTATAGTGCAACTAACATTGTCTGTATCTGTCTGTATAGATGAATATGAGCTGGGCTGACCCTCTCTCAGCAGTGCAGTGGAGTATTTAATATCAGCAGGATTTATGTATTAACTGGGCTTTATGGTTCATACAGTATGATCCCATAGATACAGTCACCTATTGTCATGTCAAACACACAACCATACACACACATTTAGTATACTGTGGACCAAAATTATGCTATCTCCAAACTTTCAAGCGGAGACAGGATTAGAGGATCTGCTTGTGAACTACCAATATATCTCCTAAGAACCAATAAAAGATTTATAGAGAATATCTGTCTGCTTTTGCTTCAAACCCGAGTGGCAGTGGCGGGTCGAAAGGATTAACGGGCTTCAAGAAGACGGATGGGCTGAGGTGTGCGGTTATGGAATATAGATGAAGAGATTGATCTGTCTATGTTAGATATTAGAAACATCTGGATGTCTCTGAGGATCAGCCACTTATACTTGATGACGTCCATGGTATGTGTGTATGTGTGTGTGTGTGTGTGTGTTAACACAAAATCTCAGGGACATCAGGGATTTCATTGGACTAGTTTTAAACTAACCTGTGGTTATGTCACAGAATATTTCAGAAAAGGTAAAAAGAGGGTAGAATTTTACAAGGCATGCTCAGTATCTCAATATAGTTTAGTTGAGAAGTAAATTATGACATTTCCAAACCCTGAACTAACAACATACAGGTTTGTCAGATTAAAAAAGTCTAGTCTGCTGCCGTTGGATGGATTTTGCTGTCAGATAAGAGGATCAATATCAGTTTTATTTGTGTTTTCTGTTATCCAGTACAGAAGCATCTTTAACCTAGGGTAGACTGGAAACATAGAGGAACTGCTCAAAAGGTAAATTGCATCTACTCATTCACCCTAATTAAAAAATCCAAAATATGTAGTGTTTTATGTACTGTACATTTTATAGTTTCACTGTAAAGTCCATTCTCATTGTGTGTGTGCACAGAAGCCTTGAAGTTCCTAAATCACACTGGCCCTTGATTGGCTCCAGACTACTTGTGATGTCACAAATCCTGCTCGTAGATGTGCCCCTTTAACAATTTTCTCGCTCCTAAATATTCCAAAGTCAACTGTTGGCTTTATTATAAGAAAATGGAAGAGTTTTGGAAACAACAGCAGCATGGCCGAGCAGCTGCATCTAAGCCGTATATCACTAAGTCCAATGCAAAGCGTCGGATGCAGTGGTGTAAAGCACGTCACCACTTGAGTGGAGCAGTGGAGACACGTTCTCTCGAGTGATAAATCACATTTTTCCATCTGGCAATCTGATGGACGAGTCTGGGTTTGGAGGTTGCCAGGAGAGCGGTACATTTCGGACTGCATTGTGCTGAGTGTGAAATTTGGTGGAGGAGGAATTATGGTGTGGGGTTGTTTTTCAGGAGTTGGGCTTGGCCCCTTAGTTCCAATAAAAGGAAATTTGAATGCTCCAGGATACCAAAACATTTTGGACAATTCAATGCTCCCAACCTTGTGGGAACAGTTTGGAGTGGGCCCCTTCCTCTTCTAACATGACTGTGCACCAGTGCACAAAGCAAGGTCCATTAAGACATGAATGACAGAGTGTGGTGTGGATAAACTTGACTGGCCTACACAGAGTCCTGACCTGAACCTGATAGAACACGACTAACATCAGTGTGTGACCTCACCAATGCGCTTTTGGAAGAATGGTCGAAAATTCCTATAAACACTCTCCACAACCTTGTGGACAGCCTTCCCAGAAGAGTTGAAGCTGTAATAGCTGCAAAAGGTGGACCGACATCATATTGAACCCTATGTGTTAGGAATGGGATGGCACTTAAGTTCATACGTGAGTCAAGGCAGGTGGCCAAATACGTTTGGCAATATAGTGTACATAAAATACGTTGTAACTGTGGATCAATAGAGAGTGAGTGAGTGAGTGACTGAGATTAGCGTGAACTCGTTTATTTTTTGCACACAATAAAATAAAATAATATTTCTACAGGCTTGCTTTCTCTCACTCTTAAAAACACACACACGCACGCGCTCTTTTACAACAGCGTTTAACAAAATGGAGATGCCGTGCCAGACTTTAAACATAACATATGACATAGTAACTCATACCAAATCACACATCACAGTGAAAGTAAGAGTTTACCAAACTCAGCTTGCTGACTCATGTTGGGACAATTACTTACAAAACAAGTTCACTTCATACACCTCCGGTCTTAAAATCATCTCACAATGTTATCAAACACCTTCCAATGCAATCACATTAGACACAAAATCACATTTATCACATGAAAGTTTTACTGTACCTGTGAATCAACAGAGAGAGAGCATAGAGAAGACTGAGATTAGCGTCTTGCTCATGCTTGAACTCCTATATTTTGAGGCACGCATGCGCAAAGTTGGGTAGCTAGAGTTTCCCTAGTGAATCCACAGCAGTATAAGATCACCACCTACTGGCGTAAAAATGTAATGCCTACATGTAAAATTGAATGAAAGAACCTGAATGTCTGTGTAAAATGTCAAAATGAATGTTAGGGTAGTTCCAAACTATTTAAAAATTAGGGGGGGGGGCTTTTTATATTTGAAAAAAAAACTAAAACTAAAACTAAATACATAGTGTTTTTCAACCTACTACAGTAGCACACCAACATAAAGCAATGTTTGACAATTACTGGCTTTTTGCAGTGTGTTGCCAATACTTAGATGAGCAGATTGATGACAATCTCACATCTGTCCATAAAAAATGAAACAACAGCAAGCAGATGGTGAACTAGATTTGCGTAAAGAGTGGGAACAGGGGAAGTAGCTGGCTATGTCCAAAAAGTCCTGCTTCCCAGCACCTCTACAACTGACTAATTAACACAATAAGCCTTGTTTGATTAATCTGTATAAAAACCTAAGTGCAAAGATGACCAATTGTAGTTTTATGGGGATTATTGTTGGTGGGCTGTAACCTTCTGAGGTCTGTGGTTGCAACCTCACAATGACAACGACATCTCATATGTCAGCTTTATTCCAGTTTTATTCCATTGAACAGAGCTTTGTGTTAAGTTAACCATCTCCTGGCTTAACTTCATATTTAATGTTCAACCGAACTTATTTAACAAGAATTCAAATAAGCAGATTTCTCAAAAACTTACCTTCCTGGTATAAATTTAGTGTTCAGTACTTCCCTCAAATCCAAGAATTTCACTCACACTTGATTTCAACTTGATGCAATTCACAGTTGAGCTGGGAAGACACTGTTGGGCCTATAACAAAATTATGTATTTTAACAAAACTATTGTTAAAGACAAAAAGTGCAGGTCTCAGCATTGGTCAATAAATTGACCAAAACAACTTGTTGTCTACACCAAAGTATTAGCAGCATTTTGCATTTGTCATGCCATGTCACATTTTGTTAAATATGTGTGGCTTTAACTGCAACTTGAAGCATGCTTTTTTAACTTTTTTCCCACAAAATCAAAAATACCAACCTACAAGTTGAGGGATCAGCAAGTCATTAGGATTTATTCTCTGCAGTGTTCCTACTTCCACACACAGTGATGTGCAGGCCAGTGTAAGCTTTTAACACATCATGCAACTCTTTCCAATATATCCTGCTTTGTTTAACAAACATTTTAGCTATCTTGCCCATAATCAAGGGGTTTCCAGTTAACTACTCACTCACTAGTCACTCAAAAAATTCCATTGCCGACAAGGGTTAAATGAGGAATAAGGCTTAAAGGCATTTTTGTAGAGTCTGCATGATTATATTTGTTCAAAAATAAAAGTGAGCAGTTGTTTGAAATTGTGTTCAGATGGATGTGTGAAGTTCAAACACAGATGGACTTTGAAATTATTCTGGGTTATTCATGAATGGACGTGAAGTAATGGAAGTAATTTGAATGCACTGTTTTGAAATTTTAGTCTGAAACATAATTAGTTTGAAAGAATATTATTAGAATTTCTTTATATTGAAAGATGGATCAACCGTTTTATCCATTGACAAGTAAAGATAAAAAGATGTATTTGCTAAAGAATAATGTAAAAATTAGGATCTTATGCTTTGTATTTAAGGTCACTGATGTTTCTCTTGCAAATTGCATCTTGAAATATACCGGATTATTTATAGTTCACATGATGGATCAGTGAATTGTATTTAAGTAAATTGACTACAATGAATGTCTATAAAAAATCTATGACAATCTGTTCAATAGTTATAATACTCCAGTCTTGATAAAGTAAACATACCTGCCAGGAGTTTGCTATAACAATGTATTTGTTTAGGTTCTTTTAGTTGTCTTGGTATTATGAATATTACATATTTATTGTATCGCTGGTTGAGTTAACTTCTCAAGCATAAGATGCCATTCACTTGAACTGAATTACTTCTTTGTTTAAGTACTCCTTTGTTTAAGTATTCCTGCTCATCAAAGATTTATGTGTTTATGTGATGAGTATAAGTCAGTTGTGTCATTTTCTATGGCAACTACAGGCTAAACATTGGACCAGTGAAAAGAGGACAACAGTTCTCCTGAACTTTCTGGCCTTTGTGCTGGCAAATATACATTCAGTGAAGTATTACAGCACTCCACATGATCAACGGTGTGCAAGAGCCTTTAAGAGTTTTCATTAGATCTTTGCTGAACTACTGCGTCTGGAATGCCTTTGTGGTAACATTTATATACAAGCTGTTGAACTTTAAGTTTATTGTATGCTGCAATATTGATTTTTCCATTTCACATTTGACTTCAAATTGCTTGTAGAAGCATGTGTCTTTCAAATGAAGGTTAAGTGACTTGATCCCATTGGCCCATGATGATGTAGACCCAACCAAACAAGGTCTGCATGTGGTCAAGTTTCAATTTGTCTTAATAATTGCACTTACTTAAGTGATACTCCTCCTAAAACCTTCTTGTGGTGTCAGAAACGTAATATTGCTACATAATAGTAAAAAATAGTAATAGTAAAATAATATAGAGATCAAAAATATTGTGAATATTGCATTATATCTAACATATGTTTATGGTATATAAAGGAAAATAGAATATTGTTTAACAGGCCAAATCCTCAGTATCGCTAGGCATCTCGATCCAAAATTTTAACTAAAATGTATTACTTTATGACGTGTTAACAGTAACAAATAAATGAATGTGATAACCTTTATTATGATGGAATTATTTATTATTCATATGTATCTCAATACCAAACACTCAACAGCAATATTTTTTGTAGTTTTGGTCAACTTCTTTATCATTATGGAAACATTTTACTCATCAAGCGAATTGCTCAAATCTGCAAACTCAGTGACAAAGCTAAAAGAGAGCTGACAAGGTTAATGCTTGGAGCCAGAAAAAGTCAAGCAGCCAAACATTTTTGTAAGAGAAAACGAAACTGGGGAATTATTATCTAAACTGTCCAATGTAAACACTTCTCAAACATCTCACAGTTTATAGACTGAACTCCTGCTTCAACACCATAGCTGTGCTTGCAGGTTTTCCTGTTGTTCGCAACACTCACTTTTAGCTTGACCTCCAAATTAAGTGGTTCAGATCACCCGGTACACTGCTTGTGTATCTTGAATGACAATATAATGATGACTCTAAATAGTATAAATGTTGTAAATATAAATCATTGAATATAAAACCTAATATGTGATGAACAGGAAGGATTATTTTAAATAATTTAAGAGCACAAATTACTCATTAGTGTGGATACGCTGAATGTTTCTGACAGCTGCTGGGTTCTCTAAGTGAAAAGCAATAAGTGATCTCTTGATATGTAAGTTACTTATTGTAGATATGGATATTAGCTATGGGTAACTAAAATTTCTGGCCATTATGTAGCTCAAAGTCTGGCCACCTACCTGCTTATGGCTTGGTTATAAATCACTTGGTGAAATCACTCTCTTTATTTTCCTGCAGCATGATAATTTGAGGAATTTTAAAGCCATATTCTATGTGTGTGTGTGGGGGGGTGATGGGGTTAATTCTGAATGGGCACACATACCCCACGTGTTTCTGCGAGTGTGCGTGTGAGCAAGATCAAATAATGTGACCAGGGCGACATAGCTATTTGATTGGTGAAGAGGAAGGGAGAAAGTACAGTTTTTGTGGAGCTCCTGTATCACTGACCACCACATCAGGCAGGACACTGCCCAGATGGACAAACTGTGGCCTGCCTGTCAAGTAGTCAGTAATCCAGGAGATCACTGTGTTGTCAACACCCATCACCTGCAGCTTCTCATCCAGTAGCAGAGGTTGAATGGTGTTGAAAGCACTGGAGAAATCAAAGAAAGTGATCCTCACAGTGCCTTCTCCACCATCCAGATGCATATGGGCTCGTTGCAGTAGGTAGATGACAGCATCATCAACACCTAAAAGGGGCTGGTAGGCAAACTGCAAAAGGTCTTCACCTGTGGCCTCAGCTAGGCTAAGACCAGTAGCTCCAGGACCTTCATCACATGAGATTAAGATGTGATGTGATGTGCCGTTTCAGATGGCCTCGACTTCTTGTGGACTGGAACTAAGCAGGATGTCTTCTACAGCAATGGAACTTTTTCCTGACTCAGGCTCAGGTTGTACAGATGTCCCAGTACAGGAGACAGCTGGTTGGTGCAAGTTGTCAGGATCCTGGGTGTGATGCCATCAGGGCCTGCAGCCTTTTGCTGGTATAGTCTTTCCAGCGGCCTCTTAACCTAGCCTGTAGTCACTTTTGGGCGAGAGTTGCTGCAGATGTCTTCGGAAGAGGAGGTGGGGAAAGAGGAGGATGAGGAGGGGTAGGTGGAGAGGTGCTGTACAGGAGAAGGCTAGGTGGTGAGTTGAGCCATTTGGGACAGTGTGGGTGTATGGAGGGGTGGAGGCGTTTGAGAGGTGACAGGAGGTGAGCTAAACCTGTTAAAACTGGTTTGCTCTATTCAGGCTCCCTGCTTTCAGCCAGTCTCTTCCCTTTATCCCTTTGATGTGCTTCATCCTTGTCCACACATCCCTCACACTGTTCTGTTGGAATTTGGCCTCCAGCTTCTTCCTGTAATAATAATAATAATAATAATAATAATAATAATAATAATAATAATAATAATAATAAATTGGTCAATGGTACATCCCCAGGCATCGCAGCTACCAACAGCCTCAACAACACCTAAAACTATACAGCAAACTACAACTCCAAAAACAGATAACAGAGAAAAGAAAGAGATAAATAACAGATGCCATAGTAGAGTTCATTGATGTGGATGTGAGAACCATTAGCATAATCAAGGTCAAAGGCTTTAGAAAATTAATAAAGATGGAGCTCAACAACAATGTCTGCAAAGACTCCATCATTTCACATGTCCTCTCTCTGAAGTACAGCAATGACCAAATTACATCTTGTTGAAAACTCAACTGCTTTACGTTTCACAACGGACCACAGTGATTATGGAAGTGTAATGGAGCCCAGATTGCACGAAAGCTTGGAGAACTGACACAAATTACAAGCGTGTAGCCATTGGTCACAACAATGCCGGAAGCATCCACAAAGATGCTGAAGAAAGACACAATGTTGAAGGGGTCTACTGCTCAGGATACATGCTACAGCTGTGCTGCTGACACTTTATGTCTATATGACTATAGTTGTCTGTACATCTGTACATTATCCGTATGTGCGTCTTGTTACTCATACAGAACATTGGAAATACAGAACATACTCGTTGGAACTCTGCATGTGAAATGCTTGACTGGTGGGTGGAGGAATGGTAGCCAAGAAATTTCAAAAATGGGTGAAATAACTGGCCTTGTAAGTATGGAGGACACAAAATCATATCCTCATCCTCCATTCATTTATCTAATGCAACTTAACAGAACATGAATGTAATTATCATGGGACTAGGTTGTCTCAACAGAATACTAGTGGAAGATCTTGTCAAGTACAATTGATATATGTAACTTGATTAAAGAGAAACAATTGATCAAAGAATTTAGTGACAGGGGAAAAAAACACAAAAACCATATACAGTATACGAATAAATGCATCTTCCTGTAATGAACAACCACACAGTGTAAACATTGAATTATGGAGCACAATCAAAAACTCACCCTCAGGCATTTCAACTCTTATTTTGTTCTGTGTCAAATTTCATTGCGCTTAATTTTCAATTAACATTCACCCCCATTGTTCCTGTGTAGCCATAACACCACAGAGAGACTAGGAACACCAGTAATCAAGGCTGATCTGCATTCAAAGAGGTAGCCTGTTAACCTATAGACTCTGATAGCTGGAAGGAACAATCTGCCCTTCAGTGCATTTTAGATGTCACTAACTTGTTGTGTTCAGTGCATTCAGAGAGGAAGATTTTTAATGCAAATGTTTCCTTTTCTGAGTCTAACCTCCTTTCTTGCCTATTTCTGCTTCAATTAGTGATTTCAAACATTTGCATACAATGACTAATGAAATCAAATGGTAATTAAATTGATATTCTTATAAACAATACTCATTATCATAGACTGTTGCTGCCCTTTCTCTTTCCAAGCATATCCCTCATTGTGTATTGGAAGAGGCCAGGAACTTGCTGCAGTCCCAGATAAGTCACAGAATATAGTTTAAAAATCTACAAATCTTCACATTATATTTTCTCACTGGTCTGTTAGCGCAGGAGCTCTGGTCCAGGTCATCTAAATACATTTTCTGTATTATTTTTCATTATTAACCTGAACATAATACATTTTTTTAAGAAGGATCTGTAACATCTGTAACATTATCTAGAAACATGGCCAAGTTTATTAGTCGATCTAACCCATGACAATCCAGAGTTGAGACCAGGAAGCAGAGCTGCAGTCTTACACGCTTCTCTGCGCCTCCACTAGAGCAGCTGCCCACCCAACCATCTAGTATAGAGACTGTGTCTGTCCCCCGTCCACCTGCATTATTTAAAGATAAAACAAACAGAAGAGGAGTAAATCATAAAAACCTAATAAAAATTAAATCAACATCTCCAAGAGTCCAAAACAAGATACGTAATTAAATGTGGACTCTTGAATATTAGGTCCTTGTCCTCTAAAGCTGTTTTAGTAACTATGATATTGATTTATTCTGCCTCACTGAAACCTTGTTGCATGAGGATGAATATGTTAGTTTAAATTAATTAAATTATTTAAATCAATTTATCATTATTATTCATTGTGAGTGTACAATATGTGTTTGTTGATGTGTTCTGTACATGTGACATCCATTGCACGTCTGTCCGTCCTGGGAGAGGGATCCCTCCTCTGTGGCTCTTCCTGAGGTTTCTTCCACCTTTTTCCCTGTTAAAAGGTTTTTTGGTGGGCAAGTTTTTCCTCACTCGAATTGAGGGTCTAAGGACAGAGGGTGTCACTCCCTGTACAGATTGTAAAGCCCTCTGAGACAAATGCATTTTGTGATTTTGGGCTATATAAATAAAATTTGATTTGATTTGATTTGATTTGATTAAATGAATCCACTCCCCCCAGTCATTGTAATACTTATATTCCTCGAAGTACTGGTCGAGGTGGTAGAGTTGGAGCCATATTTGACTCTAGTTTACTCATTAATCCTAAACCTAAACTAAATTATAATTAATTTGAAAGTCTCGTTCTTAGCCTGACTCACTCAACCTAGAAAACATTACAGCCAATATTATTTGTTATATTATATCGAGCTCCAGGTCCTTATTCTGAATTTCTATCTGAATTTGCAGAATTTGCATCAGGCTTGGTCGTTAAAACAGATAAAGTAATTATTGTAGGTGATTTTAATATTCATGTCGACAACCATAGTGATAGTCTTAGTACTGCATTTATCTCTTTGTTAGACTCAATTGGCTTCTGTCAGAGTGTAAATAAACCGACTCATTGTCTGAATCACACTCTTGAAAGAAGACAATAAAACAGAGGAGGTTAGCACCATGGTATAGCCAGCACACTCACAAATTAAAGCAAGAGGCACGTAAATCTGAACGTAAATGGCGTGCCTCTAAACTGGAAGAATCTCACCTAGCCTGGCAAGATAATCTTGCAATTTATAGGAAGGCTCTACGTAATGCCAGAACAGCCTATTATTCCTCATTAATTGAGGAAAATAAGAACAACCCCAGGCTAACAGAGAACCACAGCGCTATTGAGTCATCTATTCCTTTAAGCCTAACTAGTAATGACTTCATGAGCTTCTTTAATGATAATATTCTAAATATTAGAAACAAAATCCATCACCTTTTGCCCTCAACAGGCACTCATCTGAAATTGGATACAGCAAGTTTGGAAATAGCTATAAAACCTGATATATATTTAGACTGCTTTTCTCCCGTCGACATTCAACAAATAACTACAATAATTTCTTCATCTAAGTCGTCAACCTGTCTCTTAGAACCCATCCCACCCAGGCTGCTTAAAGATGTATTATCTTTAGTTAGCCCTTCCTTATTGAATATGATTAATATGTCTTTATTATCAGGTTATGTATCACAGTCCTTTAAAATAGCTGTGATTAAGCCTCTTCTTAAAAAACCAACTCTAGATCACAAGGTTTTAGCCAATTACAGACCAATATCAAACCTTTCATTCATCTCTAAGGTACTTGAGAAAGCCGTAGCCAATCAGCTATGTGATTTTCTCCATACAAACAGCTTATTTGAGGAGTTTAAGTCAGGATTTAGAGTAAATCATAGCACAGAGACCGCACTAGTCAAAGTTACAAACAACCTCCTAATGGCATCAGACAAAGGACTCATCTCTGTACTTGTCCTATTAGATCTTAGTGCCGCATTTGACACCATTGACCATCAGATTCTCTTACAGAGACTGGAATATCAAATTGGCATGAAAGGAACTGCCCTAGGCTGGTTTAAGTCATATTTCCTAGACCGTTCTCAGTTTGTTCATGTTAATGATGAATCCTCCATGCAAACCAAAGTTTCTCATGGAGTCCCACAAGGTTCTGTATTAGGGCCACTTCTTTTCAGTTTATATATGCTTCCTCTAGGGAACATTATTAGGAATCATTCAATTAATTTTTGATTGTTATGCCAACGACACCCAATTATATTTATCGCTCAAGCCTGATGAAACCAATCACTTGACTAAACTTCAAGCATGCATTAAGGACATAAAAAATTGGATGACCCGCAATTTTCTGATGCTAAATTCAGATAAAACTGAAGTTCTCGTAATAGGACCCAAACACCTCAGAAACTATCATTCTAGAGATTTAGCCTTAGACGGGATCACCCTGGCCTTCAGCTCCACCGTAAAAAATCTTGGAGTTGTTTATGATCAGGATTTGTCCTTTAATGACTATATAAAACAACTTTCGAGGACTGCATTCTTCTACTTACGTAACATTGCCAAAATCAGACGCATCATTTCTCAAGCGGATGCAGAAAAACTAGTCCATGCATTTGTTACTTCTAGGCTGGACTATTGTAACTCTTTACTATCAGGCTGCTCTAATAAATCTCTTAAGAGTTTGCAGCTGATTCAGAATGCTGCTGCACGTGTTCTGACAGGAACCAAGATCAGAGATCACATCTCTCCCATTTTGGCTTCCTTGCACTGGCTACCCGTTAAATCTAGAATAGAATTTAAAATTCTTCTACTAACTTACAAAGCTCTTCATGGTCAGGCACCATCATATCTAAAAGAGCTCATAGTACCTTACCACCCCACTAGAACACTGCGATCCCAGGATGCTGGGTTCCTTGTGGTTCCTATAGTGTCTAAAAGTAGATTGGGAGCCAGAGCTTTCAGCTATCAAGCTCCTCTTCTGTGGAATAAACTACCACTCTGTGTTCGGGAGGCAGACACGATCAACACCTTTAAGAGTAGACTTAAGACTTTCCTTTTTGATAAAGCTTATAATTAGGGCTGGCTCAGGTCATCCCTTAGTTATGCTGCCATAGAACTATACTGCCGGGGGACTCACATACTCTCTCGTTCTCTCTCTCTCCTTATCTATCCATCTATCTAATCCATCTATCTATCTATCATGTTACTAATTAAACTTCTTCCCCGGAGTGTCTGTGCTCTCTCCGCCGTTATCATTGTTACGATATTCCCATTACAGTTTATAGTTAGTTAATGATTTGCTACTGTGCATCTGTTTCTCTATCACAGTGTTATCATTCATTGTAAACATTCTCATTTTATCATTGTCATTGTTTATCACTATAATTCATTGTGAGTGTACAATATGTGTGTGCTGATTTGTTCTGTACATGTGACATCCATTGCACGTCTGTCCGTCCTGGGAGAGGGATCCCTCCTCTGTGGCTCTTCCTGAGGTTTCTTCCACTTTTTCCCTGTTAAAAAGTATTTTGGTGGGCAAGTTTTTCTTCACTCGAATCGAGGGTCTAAGGACAGAGGGTGTCACTCCCTGTACAGATTGTAAAGCCCTCTGAGACAAATGTATTTTGTGATTTTGGGCTATATAAATAAAATTTGATTTGATTTGATTTGAACATGGTTATGGATAAGTGGATGTTCCTTTTCAAATGACATACTATTATTTCCCTTAAATGGTATCTAGTTACTTTACTAAATGCTACTATTTGCATAATTTTCATGTCACAATATACCTTTTAAATAGTTTTATCTACTTAGTGACTCTTTATTATGTATCGGAGATTTGGGGGGAAATATTTTTCCTTGAGCCGCCATGACTGACTGGTAGAAAATGCATACCCTTCCATCCACCACAAATAACCATATATTATTATATTCACACACATGACATATGTCCATCCTAATCAGCCTGTGTGTGTTTTTATGTAGTTATGTAGTTTAAGACATATTGTACATTTAAATAACCTTTTTCAAAGGTTCATTTACATACATCATATACATCATATCTATAAAAAATTCTTATAATTTAGATCCACATGGACAAGTACAGACACTGAAGATGATTTAGTAAACAAAATCAATGTCAAATGTACTGTTGTTGTTTGTTTAAACTCCTGATAAATATATTTATAAAGTGATTAGTGTGCAAAAACAAATCATATATAAATATAAAACTTCTCTATTCTGAATGTCTTTGCTTCAGTATTCATCATGACCAACAAGTCCTCATGAGAAATCTCATGAGTTTTTGTCATATTCATTCTGAACTTAAGACACCACTGTAGCTCCCTAACACTTAGCACCATTTTGAAGCCAAAAGAAGTTTGATATATAATATATTTTCTTGGATTTGTGAGTAGGTGTAAAAGTGATGAAAATTTTCTTTTATCTTTCACTTAAATTCAACTCAGTTTTTACTTACCAGATAAACAAATGCAGGCACAGTATTTGGTGAGGTTGTTTCAGGTAGGGTTCTTTCGGAAATGAACCATACAAAAACTGGAGTAGATGGGAGCTTTAGAGGTCCTCAGTAGTGGAATAGTTTGGAATAGTTATAAGTAATATGTACTACTGTGTGAGAATTTAAAATGAACAATGCATGAAGGCTGTTGAATCTAATTGCTCAATTGACTTCCAAACCATCATTGTTCTTTGATGCTTATGACTATGGTGATGAGCTTGCTACCCTTGAGGAGCCATCTGATCTTGAGAAGAATAATTAAATACGAGTAAAATAAAATATAATAAGAATAACAGATTTTAGCTATTGTTGTACACGGTGATGGCCTGTGGCAGGAAAGATTTCCTATATCTGTCCCTACGACAGCGGAGCTGGAGCAGTCTGTGGGAGAAAGTGCTACGCTGTCTGTCCGCTGTGTGATGGAGAGGGTGCTGATCATTGTCCATGATGGATAACAGTTTATTCAGAGTTCTCCTCTTCACCACAGCACCAAAGGTCTCCAGCTGGACACCAAGTACAGAGCCAGCCTTTGGTGTTGTTGGTGTCGCTGGCTCTGATACTGCTACCCCAACACACAGCATCAAAGAAGATGGCACTGGCAACAACAGACTGGTAAAAGATCTCCAACCACTTGCTGCACACGTTGAAGGATCTCAGCTTCCTCAAGAAATAGAGTCTGCTCATCCCCTTCTTGTACACAGCTTCTGTGTTAAATTTCCAGTCCAGTCTGTTGTCAATTACCACTCCCAGGTATTTGTAGTCCTCCACCTCATCCACCACCTCCCCCCTGATCAGTAGTGGCTGTGAAGGCATCCTCTTCCTCCTGAAGTCGATCACCATCTCTCCGGTCTTATTGACATTCAGCCTCAGGTGATTCTGTTCAGGACCACTCTACAAAGTTGTCCACCAGCGTCCTGTACTCACCCTCCTCTCCCTCTCTTATACACCCGACAACAGCTGAGTCATCAGAAAACTTCTGCAGGTGAAATGATTCAGAGTTGTATTGAAAGTCAGTGGTGTATAAGGTGAAGAGGAAGGGAGAAGGTACAGTTCCCTGTGGAGCTCCTGTATCACTGACCACCACATCAGACAGGACACTGACCAGATGGACAAACTGTGGCCTGCCTGTCAAGTAGTCAGTAATCGAGAAGATCACTATGTTGTCAACACCCATCACCTGCAGCTTCTCAGCCAGTAGCAGAGGTTGAATGGTGTTGAAAGCACTGAAAAAAGTGATTCTCACAGTGCCTTCTCGCCCTCCAGATGCAGATGGGCTCGTTGCAGTAGGTAGATGACAGCATCATCAACACCTAAATGGGGCTGGTAGGCAAACTGCAAAGGGTCCAGAAACAACCCTACCTGTGGCCTCAGCTGGACTAAGACCAGTCACTCCAGGACTTTCATCACATGAGATGTGAGGGCGACTGGCCTGTAGTCTGCCAGGTCAGATGGCCTCAACTTCTTGGGGACTGGAGCCAAACAGTACGTCTTCCACAGCAACGGAACTTTCTGCTGACTCAGGCTCAGGTTGTACAGATGTCCCAGTACAGGAGACAGCTGGTTGGCGCAGGTCTTCAGGATCCTGGGTGTGATGCCATCAGGGCCTGCAGCCTTTTGCTGGTGTAGTCTTTCCAGCTGCCTCTTAACCTGGCCTGTAGTCACCATTGGGCAGGGGTTGCTGCAGATGTCTTCAGTAAAGGAGGTGGGAGATGTAGTTTGTTGTAATTCTTCCCCAAAGGAGTTTCTGGGGGCCACCTGAGTTTAGGATTAATATGTCTTCACTAATTATTGCTTGGAAACCTCACTACCATGTGGAAGTGTTGTAAACCAAAGCTTGTTGTACAATCCATATGTCCCACATTGTTCGACATTTTTTCTATGTTTCATCAAAACAGATAAATATTGTTTCCTGCAAACAGCACCTGATGAGGAAAGCATTACGCAGATGTAGCAAGGGCTGAAAAAATAAAAGTTAAAAGCAGTCCAATAGAGTTAGGAGGTGGGGAGACATTTGACTTCAAATGAAGCCAATATAAAATATAGGTTAATCTCTGTAAACCCATGTATGCATATAAATGCAGATGAATTGAATAAAACTAATAGAAAGCAAAATCATCGTCAGACAGTAGCTCAGACATTGGCCATTTTGGCCAATGCGTTGCGTTGCGTTGCGCCTCTTGCTTTCCACATACACTGTTTACCTGCATGCAACCAAAGCCTGTTCAAACATGATTGGTCAATACTACTCCCACTAATCAGACTACGAATGGAATCCATAACACCTCTGGTACCTACATTTTTCTAACGGACTTTGTAAGATATATGCAGATATCTGTTTATAGAGATTACCTGCAACACTGCTGTTCAGATAAAAGCTGATCTGATATCCAAACCAGTGTTTTATATTTATTAATAGCATGGACAAGTACTGTGATTGTGTGTATGTATGTGTGTGTTTCTGTGTGTGTGTCTAAGGTTACTGATCTATCTGGATTTCATCATCAGTCAATACTTAGGAGACTGAGGTTGGATTTACTCTGTTACTTTACTGTTTTTCTGTATATAGATTCCCTCCTGTAACAGATGATTCATCAATCATCAGGCACTACCAGAGTTTTCCCTCTTGTATTCTTAATGGTTGGAAGGATGTATTTTTGTATTTCTATACTTTGGCACATCTAATAGTAATACTATTTGTAGCAAACAGCACTTTGGACTAAAAACAAGAACCGTCTTGAATGTTAACTGACCAAAGTAAACATATAATACAAGGGATGTTTGTGCCATGCCATTCACCAAAATGGTGTTGCTAATTGATTTATTTAGTCGGTTAAAAGTCATTTTTATTTTATTTTACCTGTTACAACCATGGGATACAACAAACAGAAGTGCAGTGAGCATGTTTAGGCCTACTTTGAAATAAATTAAACAGTAATATATGCAGGCCTATTTGAGTCCTACATATATTTGTGTAAAATTAAAATAAAAACAGCCCACTTTAATATAAATAAAACATTTAGCTGCAGCTTAGCAGCTTTTAAAAAGCAAACAAAATTGGTAACTTCCATTCCACAATCAATTGTAGCAACTGAACATACAAAAATACCTCAGCTCCGGGTCTAAAATCATTTTTCATTTTCATATATGTGTCAGGAATTCCACTCCACGTTTCAAAAACAAGTTTGTCGGGTTTGGGGAGGTTTTCAACTGCGCAACACAATAAATAATATATAATAAAAAATGTAATCAAGAAATAATGTTCATTTTCATGATTTTGTCATGGCCAAAGGGGGCCACTACAAGGAGGCTGAAGAGCCACATGTGGCTCCAGAGCTAACAAGCTAACAGGCTAGCAAGCTTTGAGTCTACTGTTTACAGGCTAACAAGCACAGTAGGCTAGTGGTCCGTTAAGAGGCTGACGACCAGTGTCTGACTCTCAACACACAGGCAGCACATCAGCATGCACATTCACATTCAGCTTTTCTGACAATTTGCCTTTTAACTTCAATGAGGTTTTGAGTTTGATTTACTAATGTGTTGATTAATTGATTTACTAATAAATAATAATACTAATATGACTTTAGACCCCCATACTACTAAGTAGTATGATGTATATTAATACTAATAACGTTAGTAATAACACCATCAAGCTAAAAGCCAGACACAAACACTGCCTAATCTGACTTTTTTGCTAAGTGTAAAATACTGTATACATGTATACAAACAAAAGAGTGATTACTTGCAATGAAAGAATCACAATTAAATGCTCTAACATACTGTATAGATATTTTGTTAAATATACTCACTTATTGCCTTGCTTTGACTAAATAAGTCTTTTTGAACAATCTACTATTTTTGTCCCCTGCTTGTTTTTTATGGCATGTGAAGTGGTACATTTACAATTTACTGCTACAAAACCAACAAATTATTAAAGTAATCTGTGCAAAAGATTAACTCCAAACGGCTGAGATTCAGCCCAAAATATCTACATTTTTAAATACACTTTCATTCAAATAGAAATGGAAAAGTTCTCAAAACAGCCTGTCTTTAGCATCAAAAATAGCCTGTGCTTGTTTGTTCAGGTCTAAATGTTCTGCATTACAGTGGTCCCTCATCAATCATGGGAGTTATGTTCTAAAAATAATCCAATTATTATTATTATTATGTTGAAGGCTGTAAAACCCCTCATTACACACTTTATACACTTTTCTCAGACAGTCATTAACATTTTTGCACATTTCTCTCGTTTAAATACTCTCAAAGTCCAAACCTTTGTAGAGAAATAGATATGAAACCAAAGATTAAAACCTGTTAAAACTTGCAAACATACAGTACAGCACTACAAAGTCACACTTCTAGCGATCGAAGATTTATTGACAATGGTTTACGGCCAATCAGGACACAGAACAATATAGCCAGGGGCCACTGAATTGTAATCAACTGAGTTATCACTATTCTGTAATATTAGGGTAACTACACCAGAATTCTTCCCTCACACTTGCACTTGAAATACTCAGGAAGCTCTCTCCGTGTCACCACTTTTGGATGAAATTTAACAGACTTTCTTTTTGATTTAGTTTCTCTTCAGTTTTCTCTTAGTTTCTATTTTCTTTTCCCTATTTATCTGCTTTCTCAGAATTCACGCTTCTCCGTGACTCTCATGTATGAGTCTACATATTTTGCAGTTTTCCTGGCATTTCTCCTTTGTTTCTGTCTCTCATCTCTTCCTCTGTGTTGAAAATTTGACAGTGCATAAAATTGGACTGAAACCCATATGTACCTAACACACACACACACACACACACACACACACATATATATATATATATATATATATATATATATGCATATACATAGATACATGCATATACGAATACATACATACATTATAAAATAATCATAACCGAAAAGCATTTAAAATATTATACATACTGAATATACCATATGTCAATGAACATACTAAATTTCTAAATTAAAGTTACACGTCATTGAAATGTCTCAACTCATGGTTGGAAACATGACACTCATGGTTGGAAATGGGAAAGAAACAGGTGTCTCCTGCAGCAAAGTCTACTTTTTGACAGCTAACCATTTAGCCATCCACCCAACCTGTCGCCTCCTAATAGGTCAAAATGTCACCTTATATTATATTGTCATCTGAACTGCATCACTTCCCTGGATCATGATTGCTGCTAAATGGTGTAAATGTAACTATACAGAATTTTAGACCTATACTGTCAATTTCTCTTGATACAAATACACTTTCTTATGGTGAAAATAAACCAGGCACGGACACAGTGTGTCACAGCAGGGACGCAGCAGAGTTTGTTTATTATACTCAGCAAATGCTGCTACACTGTCCACGGAAGCCTTGATCTATTTTTTTTATCTATTTGTTTTGTTTTGGTTTTTTTTGATAAACATACAAGAATTGTTAGTAGATTAATTATCTGTTGGTTAGGTATTTTCATAGGATTTGCTGACAATAAGAAAAATATAGACTTAACCTTTTAATCAAATCCATGTATGTTATGTATAGAAACATAGTAATTTATCATTAAAAAACAGCCTGCAGCACAGCAAGGCCTTTAAATATGTATAAATGTAGAATGTATACATTTATAAAAACAGATGGAATATTTGTGAAAACATACAATTTTATTCAAGCTGCTTTGACAGGTCATAGGATGATGAAACTAACCACACAGCCGTGTAAACTTATGAGGTTTTCAGATAAGAGCGGTGGTCCAGATCCAGTTCCCACTGGCTGTTTGATGAAACTGTCTATTTGAGAAGCCAAGCCCTGAGGTCATATACAAGGCAACAGACGGACAGCTAAACTGCAGAAAGCCTTAAAACAGATGCCACACACACACACATGCATACACACACAGTATCCCCTTCAGGCTAACTAAGTGGTCTTTCTTCCTCTCTAGGGGCCATCTTTCCCCGCTGTTTCCCCTTCTGGCATGTGCCTCCCCACCCACACACAAACACACAGACACACACACACACACTCCAAATGGCTATCAGATTTAAGATCAGCCATTTCCAAAGTCAACAGATGTGAACCAATTGAGGATGGATTGCAGACACACTCCTGCTCTTTCACATGTGTAATGCAATAAGTGTGGCAGGGCTGCACACAGGGGGATAGATAGGCACATTACTATTTTTTTTATAGTAATCTGCCCCTGCTCACACAGGCGCACACTCACACACACACTTTTCCATTAGCCGCAATTGTTTTTTTTCACCCCACTTATAGTACAACTGTCTATCTCAAAATAATTTCCTTTTTATGGTATTAAGATGACATTTAAATTTTGAAAATGATTGCTGGGATAAAAATAAGGACTGTAATCACCACATTATAAAAAAAAACAATCATCAGGGAGGGTTTTCTCCAGCTAAAATTAAAAGGGTTTAGGTGGTAGTCAAAATTATTTTAACTGTTTATGGTGAGTAGTTTGATAATGGTAAGTTACCACAAATTACAACAGTAGAATTATTTTAAACCCATCTATACAAGAAGTGTTAGTTTTATTTCCTAAGGTTTTCAGACACTACAACTTCTGTCACCACCCCAGTAAAATGAGGTGAATGGAATTTTGAGGTGCATTGAAAAAGTACATTTAAGTGCTTTGAGCAGATATTTAACTGAGAGGTTTCTCTCTAGAAACATCCTGGTAATTTTGAATAATCCACAGACCTTAATTTCAACACTTTTCACCGTTTTGTACCTTTAGGGGGAAAGAAATCTGTCGACAGCTGGGCACTGATGATCAAACTGTGTAGTAAGACATTCTATCCACCCCCATTGGGTTGAAGTGAACTTGAAGTGAAACTAGCCCATTTAAAACACATTGTGCAATTTATTAACTTGGGACTTTACTTACAAATACAAAGGAAGAGGTTTTTTTCACTGTTTCCATTCTTTTCTAATGCTTTTGTCAGACAAAAAAGGTAAAACATGATGAGGTTTTCTTGACATAGCAAATCATGTTCTATATTTTTTTTTACTATCAATAAATACTGTAAACCAGACATAAACCAGAAAATATTTTATACGTATTTAAATTGATGATTCATCTGTGCCATAGTAATAACAGAATTAAGGAATTAACAGAAAGTACCCAGAGGCTGATATGAATGTAGCATGTTCCTTTATAATCATGAACCCACACTTTAGTCACACACCATCCTGCTGCTGGCAATATTCAATAGGAGACCAAATGTGGATTAATCCACCATTGAAAATAATCCCAAACAAATTATCTCCTGTTTGAGTAATGTTTGCAAAAAACTACAGTGACCATCTGTTTTAGGATATTGCCTAACCTTTTTTGGGGGAAAAATACACAGTGGTGTAAAGGATTTGGTTTTAGTTCTGTGCAAATACATGTCAAGAAAAAAAAAGTTTAATCTGAGGAACATGTATACTCAGGTATTGAGCAGTTGCTGTGTATTTGAAATTGCAAGAGGAGACCACTGTAACCAAATATATATAAACAATATGCAGGATGTATTGTAGAATTTCATTATTGACTTTTATTGAAGCATTATTGACCTTTATCTCCCCTCTATCTCTCCTCATGGTTCCTCTTCAACTCCACAGCATTACCGTTTTAACAGATTTCATCCCTGATGTACTTGACTCCAATGTCAAGGTCTAATTAAGAAACCGTTTAACAAGAATCACAGACTGAAACATTGATCATGTTAGCATTACCATAAATGTGCCTGAAAGTGCCTGCTAATGGATTTGATCCATATGGTGCTAAACCCCTGAGGCCCTTGAGGGGAAAGGGTGGGACAGGGGATGTAGTGGACAATAGAGGATGGAGGGGGATTGAGGTTGGTAACGATCTCCATTAAATGTGTTGGACAGCAGACATTGAGCTTTGTTAAGCATCCCATTGATCTAAACATAGTGGAAGAAACTGTCCAGGACAGCACATGACAAGAATCTGTAGCTTCAACTGAGCGCTGTTCTGGGTCAGTTTGAAGGTTTGGTGGGCAGGTAGAAGACCTGAGGGTAAGATTGTTGTAAATTTCAGCCTACACAGTAGACGTCTCTATCATTGTAAGATCATTTCAGGTAATTTGAACAACATATGACCTAGGCTGAATCCAAATATCCAGGCACATTCAGACAGACAGTCCACGCATATCTACATTCAAGTTGACCTCTAGCAAAATGTCTGCTGACTTTCAAAGACTCTGCTTGGGGTACAGACTTGACAAGATTTTACCCAGAAAATTACCCACAACTGATGACACAATGAAAACAAAAGGAAGAATAAGATGAATAAGAAATTTGATAGCTAATTTATGGTTGCTGCATCTGTGTGGCCATATGTATCCACATGGGTCTACATGACATAAATTTTAACATCCGTCCATGTACATACAGTAGTCTAAAATTGCTACATATGCTATAAAAGAGAACTGAGCACTTGTTACATATATATATATATTAGTGTTGCTCCGATTGATCGGCTGCCGATCATGATCGGCCGATATTGTCTAAAAATAGCCTGATCGGCGATCGGAAAAACATGTCGATCAGGAAGCCGATCACGAGACGTACATTATTAGCGACGTTTCAAATAAAGGCATTCTGTACATTTGAAGATTTTGACTGTTTTTTTATAGTTAATATTATTTTCCGGATTATAAACCGCTGCTTTTCTATTAATTTTTCTTCAGCCCACAGTGTGTGTGTGTGTGTGTGTGTGTGTGTGTGCCAGGCCGCAGTCATTGACGGAGCTGCTCCGTCACAGGTATATAATATTATTACACCCTCACCCCCTCAAAATGGAAAACCGAAGCAATTCCTATGATGCAGATTTTAGTTGAATGCCATCGATCTGGCTATCCGTGAAGTAAACAGTAAGGACACGTAAGCTTGCCGTTAATGAATCTATGCCATAGATTCATTAACGGCAAGCTGACGTGCAGCCGCGGTGAGACGATATGTGATGAAGATTATCTGACGCTGTTCAACTCTGACACTGAAGAGGACGACTTTAGTGTCTTCAGTGCGCAGAAGAAATGAAGTGACAGTGGTATGGTGTTCATTAGTTTTAAATGCTCAGGAGGAAGATAAATAGTGACGTGTGGCTTCATTTCATGGGAGAATGAAGCGACTTTAATAGTTGCGCAGTTGCGCTTTAACAGTGTGCGGGAGGCAGCAGCTGTCACCTTTTCCTCCCGCACACTGCACAATAATGGTTTCAGTACGCAGGAGGATATAAATAAAACCATCAATGACTTTTCTGTTTTGTTTATCAGCACTTTTATTGCCGCGTTTGATGCTGCTTTTATTGCGGCACTGTTCGTAAACAATCAGTTCAGTATATGAATAAACACTTATGTATCGGGGTATGTATATATCGGCGACTTATAGTCCGGTTTATATGTGACAAAATATATATTTCATTCAAATTTTAGTGGGTGCGCCTTATATTTAGGTGCGCTATATAGTCTGGAAAATACGGTATTTAAAATTTTAAATTCATTCTTTGATCGGCAGTGATCGGCAATCGGCCGATCAAGTTTTTTGGTGATCGGTATCGGTGATCGGCCCAAAAAATGGCGATCAGAGCATCACTAATATATATATATATACACACATACTCCGCATTGTTTTATTTGATTTTATACTTAGTTTTTTTTATTTTATGATATTTCATGTCTTCTTTTTTGTGTATATTTTCATATTTTTATCTTGTGCAGACAGTGCTTCTTATTTTATCTATTTATATTATTTTTGTTTTTATGCTATATATTTATTGTGCTTTATTGTACTGTGCAGCACTTTGGTAACCCTGTGTTTATAAAGCGTGCTATACAAATAAAGTGGATTGAATTGGATTGGATTGTTGGTCTGCATATGCATATGCAGTTTTCTGAGGCTGCACTGATGTTTAGTAAATATACAACATATGTTCACCAGACCTGTCAAGTAACGAAGTACAAATACTTCGTTACCTTACTTAAGTAGAGTTTTTGGGTATCTACACTTTACTGGAGTAATTATTTTTCAGACGACTTTTTACTTTTACTCCTTACATTTTCATGCAATTATCGGTACTTTCTACTCCTTACATTTTTTAAACAACCTCGTTACTCATATTTCATTTCGGCCTTGGTTTTTTCATCGTTAAAAAAACGTAGACTGAATTTGATTGTGATTGGATGAGAAGAATGAACATATACCATTCAGACACACTATTGGTGTCACGGATCTGGACAGACGAGGACCACATGAGCAATATGTTTCAACAGTTTATTGAAGGGTTTGGGGGATGGGAGTGAGTCTTTGTGTGTGTCCCACCGGCTGAGAGGCGTAGAGTGTAGACGGGGGTGGAGGGTCCAGGCTCTCTCGCCGAAAGGGGCTGGAAGTCCTGGGGGAACACACACACACAGCAGGAGAGGAGTGGCAGGGCAAAACTTCCAGGGCAGTAGTACTGAAAGGCAGAAATCGTGGTCAAAAAGGCAGAAGGCAGGACAAGTTACCGGGGTTGTAGAGCAGAGGGTGGTCGGGCACTTCCGGGATCACAGGTAGGCGTCAGAGTAGTAGCAGGTAGCAGGCAGGAAAGGTGCTGGCTTAGCAGACGATCTGACAATGTGTGCTGGGAAACAGGGCTCTTTATACAAGGCATGGTTAGCAGGAAATGAGGAGCAGCTGGCTGGTTAACGAGGGAGTGGCATCAAATACAAGTGAGAGTAATCAGCAGAGTGACAGATAATTAGTGCTCCTACCAGGCAGAGGGAGAGGGAGCCGGCGGAGGGTCAGAACTCCTCAGAGCAGTCAGAGTGCGGGTCCCTGGACAGGGGCCAGGCCAGGGTCAGAAACTGGGTGGGTGGAACGACGGGGACCCCGACGAATGGCTCGCTGGTCTGGATGCTGCCGGTGGAAGTCAGTAATGAGGGTCCGATCCAAAATCCGGCTGGTAGGCAGCCAGGTTCTCTCCTCAGGACCATACCCTTCCCAGTCGACAAGGTATTGGATGCCTCTACCTCTACGTCTGGATCGGAGCAGACGCCGGACAGTGTAGACTGGACCACCATCAATGAGGCGTGGAGGAGTGTGGCACAGGCCTGGGCCCAGGTGCGGCGGCATCAGCGGGAGTAGGCAAGGGCAGATAGACAAGTGACCTTCCTGGCTGTTGAATAGGGGTGGTTGGTAGCCGTAGACACACTGGAAGGGTGACATACCAGTGGCAGAGCAGGTCAAGGAGTTGTGGGCATATTCCACCCATAACAGTTGCTGGGACCAGGTCCCAGCAACTGGAGGACCAGGACCAGTGAGAATTACGAGATGCCATGCATCGGAGTGCCTTCTCCAGCTCCTGATTTGCTCGCTCTGACTGGCCGTTGGACTGGGGGTGGAAACCAGAACTCAGACTGACCGTGGCCCCCAGCAGATGGCAGAATTCCTTCCAGAAAGTGGAGGTGAACTGCGGACCCCGGTCCGAGACAACATCTCTGGGTAGTTTATGTATTCTAAAAACATGCTCCAAGACCACCTGGGCAGTTTCCTTGGCAGATGGCAGCTTGCCATCTTGCTAAAACAGTCCACGATGGTGAGGATTACCGTCATGCCATTAGACCGGGGCAGACCTGTGACAAAATCCATGGAAATGTGGGACCAGGGCCGTGTTGGTACGGGCAGAGGTTGGAGTAAACCGGCGGGTGGCTGGTTAGATGACTTGTGTTGACTACAAGTCGGACAGGCGCGGACAAAGTCTCGCACATCCCTCCTCAGTGATGGCCACCAGAATCGCTGGGAAAGCAGATGGCGGGTGCGAGTGGATCCAGGGTGGCAAGCCAGACTGGAGTTGTGTCCCCATTGTATGACCTTAGATCTCAGGTGTTCAGGAACGAAGAGATGGTCAGCAGGACAAGCACTGGGGCCAGGTTGGTCATGGAGAGCATCCCGCACTTGTTTCTCAATCTCCCAAGTCAGGACACCTATGACGCAGGGACTGGGCAAAATGGGTGCAGGATTCTGGGAAGGGGCGTCCTCCTTCTGGAACTGGCAGGAGAGTGAGTCTGGCTTGATGTTACGTGATCCTGGACGGTATGACAGGGTGAAATTGAATCTAGTGAAGAATAGGGCCCAGCGGGACTGTCTCGGGTTCAGACGTTTGGCAGAGCGGATATACTCCAGGTTCTTGTGATCCGTCCAAACCAAGAACGGGACGGTGAACCCCTCCAGCCAGTGACGCCAATTCTCCAAGGCCAGCTTGACAGCGAGCAGCTCACAGTTCCCTACGTCGTAGTTGCATTCTGATGGGGATAAGCGACGGGAGAAGAATGCACAAGGGTGGAGTTTGTTGTCCTCTGCAGCTCGTTGTGAGAGCACGGCCCCCACTCCCACATCAGAAGCATCCACTTCCACAATGAATTGTCGGTCTGCATCTGGAGGATGGGAGCCCTGGTGAACCGAGCCTTGAGGATACTGAATGCCTTGTCAGCTGCTGGGGTCCAGGTGAAGGGCTGTTTATTGCTGGTCAGGGCGGTGAGAGGGGCAGCTACAGAGCTGTAATTTCGGATGAACCGCCGATAGAAGTTTGCAAAGCCCAAGAACTGCTGTAGCTTTTTCAGGAACAGGCCAGGAGGTGACTGCTGAGACCTTGGCTGGGTCCATCTGGATCTTTCCCTCTGCCACGATGTATCCAAGGAAAGCCACAGTCTTGGCATGAAATTCGCACTTCTCTGCCTTGACGTAGAGCGAGTTCTGCAGGAGGCGGTGAAGGACTTGCTGGACATGATGTGTCGCAGTACATCATTCACTAGGGCCTGGAAAACCGCTGGAGCGTTGGTGAGGCCAAACGGCATCACGAGGTACTCATAGTGGCCGGTTGGGGTATTGAATGCCGTCTTCCATTCGTCGCCCACCTGGATCCACACTAGGTGGTAGGCGTTCCTAAGGTCCAACTTTGTAAAGATGGTGGCCCCCTGGAGTAGAACGAAGGCAGAGTTGAGCAGAGGCAAAGGATACCGGTTTTTTACTGTGATGCTGTTAAGGCCACGGTAATCGATGCATGGGGCGAAGGGTTCCATCTTTCTTCCCCACGAAGAAGAATCCGGCGCCAGCAGGGGAGGAGGATGGACGGATAATTCCAGAAGCAAGAGAGTCGCTGATGTATGTTTCCATGGACCTTCGTTCAGGAGCAGACAGGGAATAAAGACTGCCTTTGGGGGGAACAGAACCAGGAAGGAGGTCAATGGCGCAGTTGTACGGTCAATGTGGGGGCAGAGACGTGGCTTTGACTTTGTTGAAGACCTCCCAGAGACCGTGGTAGCATTCCGGGACATTGGAGATGTCTGGAGCTGAGTCGGGGGGTACAGGGTGAGAGGGTGGCATGGCCGCAAGTAAACAGGTCTGGTGGCAGTTCTCTCCCCACTCTAGGATCTTTCCAGTTGCCCAATCTATGTGGGGGTCGTGGTGCCAGAGCCAGGGATATCCCAAAATAAGTGGGATACGCAGAGAGTGGAGCAGGTGGAACTGAATGGTTTCACTGTGGTTGCCAGACAGCATCATTTTAACAGGGGTGGTGACATGCATGACTGTGCCAAGAGGGTGCCCATCTAGTGCCAGAGAAGGGACAGGGGGTGTCAGACGGAGGGTCTCCAGTCCCAGCTGGTGAGCGAGTTCAGTGTCCATATATTGGTCAGATCGTACTGTCACGGATCTGGACAGACGAGGACCACACAAGCAATACGTTTCAACAGTTTATTGAAGGGTTTGGGGGATGGGAGTGAGTCTTTGTGTGTGTGTGTGTGTCCCTGCGGCTGAGAGGCGTAGAGTGTAGACGGGGGTGGAGGGTCCAGGCTCTCTCGCCGAAAGGGGCTGGAAGTCCTGGAGGAACACACACACACAGCAGGAGAGGAGTGGCAGGGCAAAACTTCCAGGGCAGTAGTACTGTCAAGGGCAAGGCAGAAATCGTGGTCAAAAAGGCAGAAGGCAGGTCAAGTTACCGGGGTTGTAGAGCAGAGGGTGGTCGGGCAGGTCCGGGATCACAGGTAGGCGTCAGAGTAGTAGCAGGCAGGAAAGGTGCTGGCTTAGCAGACGATCTGACAATGTGTGCTGGGAAACAGGGCTCTTTATACAAGGCATGGTTAGCAGGAAATGAGGAGCAGCTGGCTGGTTAACGAGGGAGTGGCAGCAGAGACAGGTGAGAGTAATCAGCAGAGTGGCAGATAATTAGTGCTCCTACCAGGCAGAGGGAGAGGGAGCTCAAGACAATTGGTCTGTCGCCCCTGCCTGTTACAAATCACGTCACACGCAAGCAAGCTTCGAAGCAGTGGTTTTATGGAATTGTAGTTCAGGTGTGAAGCATGTAGCGATGCTTCAGTGTCGCGACTCGCGTTGCCGTCAGTACTGTGCTTCGTTCTCCAACCTGCCAGGCTGCTCACCTGCTCCATTTCGGAAATGTCCCAACCAAGCACCAGTGAGGAGGTTGGTAGCCAGGAAGACCAGCCAAGTCTTATACATCCCTGGCCATACCTGGAAGAATTTTTCAAAATGGTTGGAGATAAAAAGAACTCCTTTCAAATGTGCTGCAAGCTCTGCGCACCCAAGTACCACGAGCTAATGGCTTTCAAAAACTCGCTGTCTAATTTGAAAAAGCATATTGAGCTGAACATTTGTTATTATCAGTCAATTATTGATCAAATATTGTAGTAACCTAGTAAATTCTTAATGGTAAATTTGCAATGGCTATGGCTATAGCTAGGTAGGTACATGCCAAGACATGGTTTGCATGCTAGCGTCAGTAGGCTATGATTTAACTTTGCAAGTTCGTTTGGTGGGCTCTGTGTGAGATTTGAATTTCGACTTTAACCAAATGTTGTTTGAGTTTATATTATACGCAATATATGTAAGGTAATTGTGCAAAGCACAAGTCTACAGCTGGTTGATAGAGTGTGTTCTTACTTAGAATTGGCATTATCCTGTTTGTGTATAAGAGTGCGTGCACCCATGTGAGGCATGCCCTATGGCTCCTTGTTAGGAGGTAACTACCACCTATTAGCCAAATGCAGTTTAAAATTAATTTGTTAATGTGAGGATTTTCATAAATAATGCTACTGTTCAGTCATGCCAGTTGCTTGCATATTCTGGTCTGCTCAACATAATAGCGTAGACCAGTAAAACTGCTCCCCAACTTGTAGTTTGACCTTCACTCATGAACTTGAAGCATGATATTTAATACAGTGGAAGTCCTAGATAGTCTGAGCTTGTAGCTTGAGAGGAATAATATGAATCTCAATCTGTGCCTGTGCATTTATTTTCTTCACAGAAGAAACACCCCACTCGTCTAGAGAGGTACACACAACTTACTTCAGCAGCCCTCAAAAGGAAGTCATCCACTGAAGGTTCATTGGCCCCACCTTCCAAACAAACTAAGCTGTGGGAGACTCAAAGAGTATCCCAGGCAAGTGTGGATAAAGTAGTCCTCAATTTCGTTGTCCAAGGCTTGCACCCACCACACATTGTTCAGCAACAGGGCTTCATTGATCTTGTGCAACATCTTCAGCCAAATACAAATGTAATGACACGCAATACTGTTGTAAACAAAGTCACAAAGGCCTCTGTTGAAATGAAAAGAAAACTGAAAGCTGCCCTTAGTGAAGTTCAGTTCATAGCAACAACAACAGACTGCTGGACGGCACACCATCGCAGTTTCATTGGTGTCACTGCACACTGGTTTAACCCCCAGACAATGCAGAGATCCTGTGCTGCCTTGGCATGCAAGCAACTTAGAGGGTCACACGCTTTTTCTGCCCTGGCTGGTGCCCTAAATGATATTCACACAGAATTCAATATCAGGGAGAAAATTGTTCGCACTACAACTGACAACGGATCAAACTTCCTAAAAGCCTTTAGAGTTTATGGGCAGACTGACGAGAAAAACAATCCTGAACATGCAGGAGAGGGTGATGGAGAAGAGGATGATGGTGGCCAAAATGATGATGACAATGAAGAAGAGGAAAGTGGTCAGGGTGTTGAATTTGTTGATGCTGGAGCCCTGCTGGACAAAGATGACTACTTGGAATACCAGCTACCCAAGCACCATCGCTGCGCTTGCCACCTCCTTAATTTAGTGTCCACAGTTGATGCTTCAAAAGCAGAGGTCAACCCATTGTACAAGCGCCTGTCAATGTCCACATTTGCCAAATGCTATAGCTTGTGGAACAAAAGTTCAAGATCAACCACTGCATCTGAAGTAATTCACGCTAACTGCAAACTCCAGCTTGTAAGGCCTGTCGTGACAAGGTGGAATTCACTCTTCTCAGACGTAGAAAGAATAGTGAGAATAACAAGAGAGCAAGGCGAAGGAGCCCTTGCAGCTGTCTGCAGTGAACTAGATACACCTAAGTAAGTGCTTGTTTTTCTGTTTTTCTGTCTTTCAGTTACTGAAGTGATTAACAATAGATGAAGTCATATTTTTTATACTTTGAATACTGTACAACACATGCATAGACTATGCCAATATGCAGTCCCCATATTTACTATGAATGTAATTTGTAGCAACACAACTATATTTCTAAAAGTCTCAGAAGACAATATTTTCCCTTTTTATTTATCAGTTCCTCCAGTTGAAGGTGCTACATCAAGTAGGCTAAATGTTCCATGTTGTGTTTTTCTTTTCTTCTTTGTACAGGTTTACTCCAGTTGAACTTGCATTTCTTGCAGAATATGCAAAGACGATGAGCCCAGTTGCAAAGGCTCTTGATGTTCTTCAGGGAGAAACCAGTGTGCAGATGGGATGGCTGGTCCCCACCATAACTCTACTGAGGACCAAGCTCCAGCACCTTCACGTCGCCTCCAAGTTCTGTGAGCCTTTGATTGCTGCACTTCTTTCAGGCCTTGAAAAACGCTTTGGAGAGATGCTTGCAGATCCAGAGCTGATAGCCGCAGCCATTCTAGTTCCCAAATTTAAGACCTGCTGGACAAGTGATGACAATATCCTCAAACTTGGTAAGCGTCTCACTTCTCAAATTGCCCTTAATACATGTAATTTCCATGGAAGCAGTGAAATTAGTTTGAAATGACATTTAATGGCACACATGTACACACACACACACACACACACAATACTATCCAATACACAATGCACAGTTACAATACTGACATATGGTCTAATTTGTCCTGATTTTTGTTTTTTTTATTTCACAGGCCTTGACTATATCAGAAGCCACCTGGACTGTCAGACTGAGAATCACGTTAGTGAGGGCTCCCAATCATCTGAGGAAGAGGACTTCTTTTCCTCCTTGAAGAGGACCGGCCCTCTTGAAACGACACATATATGGTTCTTTAATGCATTTGCATTATACAAAAATGCATTCATTTTTATTGGGCATATATAGGGCTGAATTTTTCAACATTAACATTTTAATATAATATTATTCATTATAGTCCTTAGAAAAATTATGTTTTAGGGGGGGTCGTGTAGAGCACTGTAGGGCCCTGTGGCGCAGGGCCTATAACATTAGATGGCTTTTTTTTCTCTTTAAATTACTAGGTAGTTTTGAAGCCAGTACTTTTACACTTCTACTTGAGTAAAAATCTTGAGGTTATACTTCAACTTCTACAGAAGTCTTTTTATCTATACTCTATACTATACTTCTACTTGGGTAATGAATGTGAATACTTCTGACACCTCTGATGTTCACTATCTTAGTTTAGTGTGTTAGAATGGTATTGTTTGCTAGTTAGCTCCAAATAACAGATCTGCTGAGGTTAATGGTAATGTTATCAGTATTAGACAAGTAAAACTTTGACCTAATGGTGGCACTAGATGAAAAGGCAAGGGATCACCAAAGTTGTTAAAATTCATCCAAAACAGGTAAAATGAATCTATGCTGAATCCATTCAGCATTTGTCAACACTAAAAACCACAAAGGAGTGTTATAATAAATCATGTCAATATATCATGTAGTGTAGTGTACTGACCAACAAGCAGACTGACATCATCCCTACAGCTACATGTATGCCGCTAGCATGGCTAAAATAAAAAGCAGAACTGTCTTGTTATGTAAATGTATCCATTATACTAAAATCATATTGTGACTTGTGTTCTTTTTCAATGTATTGATGTTGAGATGTTTATGTAGTGAGATTTGGTATTTCACACATAGAGAATATGTGCAGGCTGAGAACTGAGGTAGACAGGCAAAGGCTGATTTTCAATTAAGAGAAAAAGAGAGAAACGAGAAAATGGATCAACTAAGGATCTGTGAGGATCCTTAGTTGAGGATTTGATGTGAATAGTACTTTTTATGCTCAGATAATCAAAGTAATTGATAGGTTTTTCCCGTGTGTACTAACCTTCATCTTCTCTTCTATTCTTAAGCCTCTCTGTTATACTGTTTAAAGCAGCTGATCTTGCACATATCTTGTATAAATCACTTATGTCAGTAGTGTAAATAACAGTTCAGAAAATGCTTCAATAAAATATTCCAGCAAAATCACTTTCTAAATGGCAGTGAGTCATGCCATCCAAACATACAGTTCTCTGATTGGTCCCACAAATATCTGCTGGGCTAAATCAGTTATTAGGATATTTTCCAGACTCATAGCTCGCAGTAAAACCTGGTGAGATGTAGTCAGAGCTGCCCAGGAGATGGCAAAATAAATAAAACTAATTTTGTTTGTTGGTAAAACGGTGGTAAAGTTGGTTATTTATTATGTAAAAAGAAACTGGAAATAGATTAGTAAATTTTACAACACAAACAATCAGCAACACAAATGCTTTCATACTCACTTCAGATCAGAAGCTTGGTTCTTAAACATGTATTCATGACAGCAATTTGCCAAATCATAACTACATTAAAATACATCTAAAACAACACATACACAATAAAGAAAGTGATGTAACTTCACATTGTTGCATTAGTGTCTGCTGGAATTTTATGATCAACGCAAGCATATAATACAACACAGTGGGACTGAATGTGTACTCTGTATGTGTGTTTCCATGTGTTTATACATGTGCAAACATGTCTACATGCATCTGCAAGTGTACTTATGTGTTCATGCACTCTGTCAATGTGTGTCATGCCATGCGTATTGTGTGCATGCGTATATGTATGTGACTGTGTGTGTGCCTGCTGATGAACTCTGACGGTAGTTGTCACATTAAACATGGATGCCATGTAGCCAGTGTTCATTTGCTGCCACAAGCTATTAGTGGACCACCCCTTGCAATAAAATAGCAGAGTCAAGATAGAGTCACACAAGTAAAACCAATAATAAATGTCTGTGTGCATGTGTGTGCCTGTGTATGTGTATTTGTACCACAAGTATCAGGAGTTCTAGTCCATGTGTTAACATTCCAGTTAAACCGTTCTGAATACGTATTAATATAGCAGGAATACTCATGTGTTATTTAATGTGAATCATGCAACCGAAGTTAAAATGCAGTCTAGTGTCTTAAATAAATTGTGTAAGCAGTATTTCAGGGTTGTAAATGGTCTAGGTAGTGCTTGTTAGGATTGCTGCTTTATATTGGCAAGTTTAAATTGTAGCACTGCATCATATTGTCACAGTCTGAAGAGAACCTTGTAACCTTGTGCATGTGTATCCTCCATGTACTTTAAAGAGATGACACAGCTTTAATGGAAGAAGAAACTTGAAAAAGCCTCACCTCTCACTGCATTTACTTACTTTATGTGCCATTCAACATGTTAATGGAATTTCTGATTGCAGTTTGTTGTACATGGGAAGGGCCCACCACCCATGGGAGGGGTCTCAGGGGGGGAACGGTGCGAAGAGAGATGGGCGGCAGTCGGAGGCGGGGACCTGGCGGTCCAACCCCCGGTTGCAGAAGCTGGCTCTGGCAGAAGTGGCTGGGAATAGGGAAGTCTGGGCTTCCCTGCTGAAGCTGCTGCCCCCGTGACCCGACCACGGATAAGCGGAAGAAGACGAAACGAAAAAAGTTTGTTGTACATTTTTTTTTCTTTTTACAGCTGTGATGGTGTATCTCAGCTGTGACTAACCCTGCAGACAACAGTATAAAACAAATTGTCAAAAATACATAGGCCTATTTTTTAAAAGCATTTGTGAGTCACCTAAGAGCTTATTATTTATTTTACAAATATATTATTTTTTTATATATTTGTAGATATCTGTTTCAGAAAATATCCACACAAACATTAAATCATACATCCCCCATCCTCCCCGGACATCCAAAAAATACACAAATTAGAGAAAGAAAAAAAAATAAGATTATATATATATATATATAGCCAAGGTGTACTCTCAGTGGCAGGGAAATGAACATACTGGAAAGACATATGGGAAAGAAAGGCATCACGCAACCCTCATATGTCATATGATCCATACATACTGGCTGAACATTGCAGCGAAGATGAGTAAGCATGTGGCTCAATACTTGAGCGAGGCACAGAAAGGAATTGGCAGTAACACCAGAGGAGCCAAGCACCAGCTACTGGTCGATATAACAGTCGCCCAAGTCTGTAAAAAGAGACCAATCTGTGCACTGCCTGGATTGACTACAAGAAAGCCTATGACTCAATGCTGCACACGTGGATACTGGAATGCCTGGAAGATCAACAGGAACCTTCATCCAGAACTCAATGGAAATGTGGAAGACAACCCTAGAGGCCAACTCAAGATCCATTGCTCAAGTCAACATTGACACATACAGTATATGCATATACCAAGATGCGCTATCACCACTGCTGTTCTGCATAGACCTGAACCCCATTAGTCAGATCATCATCAAAGAGTGGTTACGGATACTGATTCCATAGTGGGGCGACAATCAGCCACCTGCTCTACATGGATGACATCAAGCTGTATGCCAGGAACGAGTGAGAGATAGACTCGCTGATCCACACCACCTGGATCTACAGATGACATAGGGATGTCATTCTGATTGGACAAGTGTGGCCAGATGGTATCAAAGAGAGGTAAGATGATCCAGATTGAGGGGATTGATCTACCAGAGGGCAACATAGGTGATATCCAAGACAGCTACAAATACCTTGGCATCCCACAGGCTAATGGAAACCATGAAGAGGCCACAAGGAAGTCAACCACAGTCAAATACCTCCAGAGAGTAAGGCAGGTCCTGAAAAATCAGCTGAATGGTAAGACCAAGGTCCAAGCCATCAACATGTACGCACTACCAGTCATCAGATACCCTGCTGCTATCATAAACTGGCCAAAGGAGGAAATAAAAGCCACAGATATCAAGACTAGAAAGCTCCTCGCCATGCATGTGTAGCAGGACGGACTCATTGGTCCTGGGCATATTTATCGGTGGCGCAGCCTCGGCCAATCACAGCGGCAGACGGCCGCATAAAGGCGGGCAGGACGCACCTGTCCCCCTCTTGCTTGGCTGATGTCCGGGTTGCGTCATGTCCTGACGCCCACCACTTCCCCTTCAGTGTGGTAGGTAGGCTTTTGATCGCGGCTGTAGCTCCCTCATGTTGCCTGTCCAGTACAAATATTTGTTTGTTTACTAGAGGTCCGATTGGGTGGTTTTGGCTGCACGCTGCTTACTGCCTTGGTTGCTGCTCGCTGCTCATCGCTGGTGCGTCACCAATCACTGCTGCTTTGCCTTTTGGAAGATTGCTTTACCTACCGGTATTGCTTTGCCTTTAGGCAGATCGTTTGCCTTTAGGAAGACTGTTTTGCCTCACATATTATACTGTTTTACCTCAAAATCGTGTGCCTCACGGACCGTCTTGTTGGGCCACCCGGACTGGGCTGTTTTACCTCCCCGGCTGTGTTGTCTCGTCTGGGACTGTGTTGTGGCTCTGTGCTGCTTGCTGCTAGCACTACCATTGCCTCTGCCTGGCTGGCTAAGGGGTAGTGCTGTGGCGGGCAGAACCGCGGCCCAGCCACGTTTTAAGTGTGTGTGTGTGCGTGTGTATGGATGAGAAACGGGTGACATTTAATGTTGTTCAGTTGTTGTTTTTTTGTTTTATTTTGTTTGTTTCCTTTTTTTTGTTTTGTGCAGCAAGTGGTGTTGCTGCCCTTGAGTGTATTTATCTATTAGTTTAGATTGTGATTTCCTCAATTTATAGATTTAGGTTAATTTGTATTTTCATTATTAAAACTTTGGTTAATTTCTTGTTTCAATCTAATTCAGATTTGTGTTTCTTTTGTGATTAAGTGCATTGTTTAGTTTTCTTTCCTTAACCTGTTGTCTCTGGTCCTCCCCATCCAGGTGCTGAGCCCACGTAGTGGTGGTTTGGTGTCCCGGTGACGGTGCCCTTCCCTTTATATTGTGGTTGCACTTTTTGGTTTTCTTTGTTTCTTCACGTGTGGTGTCCCTGGAATCCCTGTTCTGTTGGACCCAGTCACCATAGTAGGTCTCAGCCCTGGTTGGTTTCGCCTCTTTTAAAAAATATCCAGAGTGAATGATTTTAAGGTTGGAGTTTTAAAAAGAAAATGAACTTGTAATACAAATATTTGTATCCTACTCCGAGCCACTGCCTCTGTCCTCCCTTGTAAAACGAACCTGAGTGCTTCTTTTACCTGCAATTACTATAAATAAATCTCTGGGTGAAATTCCCAGGGTGGCGTTGTCGGACAATATTTCAATTGGTTAAGGCTGTAGCAAACCTTGTATGCTCGTGCCGCCACACATGGAAGGGTTCCACCCCAAGTCCCGCACCCTGAGGCACTAAGCAGAAAGGGGGGGGGCCTTCAGAAATACATCAGAAAGATGGCCCAAAAGATGAACTGCTAAGTGAATGTCTCAGGTAGCAGAACCCTGATAAGAATGCAGTGGAGGAGGAACAGACAGCCTGGAGAGTAAAACCCCTACACGCCATGTACCACCGTCAGATAGAGGAAGTGGCTGATATCAAGAAATCCTACCAGTGGCTGGATAAAGCGGGACTGGCAGACAGCACAGAGGCGCTAATCATGGCAGCATGAGAACAGGCCATAAGCAAAAGAGCCATAGAGGCCAGGATTTACCAGAGTAGATCAGACTCAAGATGCAGACTCTGCAAAGAAGGCCCTGAGACAGTCCAGCACATAATAGTAGGGTGTAAGATGCTAGTTGGGTCAGCGTACATGGAGAAGCACAACCAAGTGGCTGTGATAGTATACAGAAACATCTGCAACCAGTATGGAATAGAAGTACCCTGCTTTAGGTTCAATTGTTTTATTACAAATACATGAGAAGGCTTCAAAGATACAACCCCAAGATGTAGTCAAAGATGGGCATTCCCAAAGCAGTGGCTGGGTTCAGGTAGTGTCTAATACAAGTGGGATCAACACTGGGATAGAATTTGGACAGTTTCTCTCTTGTGTAATGTAAATGATGCAACACTTTAAATTGAATAAGGCAATGCCTAAGACAAAGGGAGGTGGCGTGAATGCACTGTAAGAAATCTTTCCACATCGCTTGAGTGAGCTTGACTTAGGCCGATTTTGTTTCTTCTTATATATTTTAGAAACATTTCCCTTGGTATCTGGGTCCCAGTCCAATATGATGTCTAACATGCTATTTACTGACAGGACAGGAAATGAGTGAGGTATCTAATAAAGTGTGTCTTTAATATGTCCTGGTCCTGTTGAAGATTTCAAATGAAGCAAAACCTTTATAATGCCACATTTGAAATGCTGCATCAGTCTGGGAAGGTGATAAAAGGTCGTTATGTGTCTAGGACATATGGCTGCATGTTAATTGAAATTAAAGTGTTCTCCAAATTCAGAGAGAGGTTTTTATTACAGGATTATTGACATGTTTGATAGAACCCCGGGTAGCGGACAATTCAGTAGACTTTGAAATTAGAAAGGGCCATATTGGCTCAGGTGGGACCACTTTCGTTTTCAAACACTGCAGTTCAGTTAGTTAATTTAGCTACATTGGCTGACCAGTAATAAAACATGTAATTGGAGAGTACCAGTCCTCATGGTAACATAGATTTAGCTAAAAAATAGTTCAATTCACACAGAATTATCAGTAAAGCACGCACATCTTGGCATCTGCGCATGTGTGTGTCATGTGAAAGTGATGGAATCTGGTATTAGAACTGTGTGTGTGTCTGCATGTGTGTGTTATCTGTTAATGGTAATTATAAATGCATTCCACATGGGCAAGAACAAAACATTGGCATACATGCTAAACACTTGAATAAAATATTCAAAATTGTATTTAAAATGTATGTATATATATATATATATATATATATATATATATATATATATATATATATATATATATATATATAATGTATACCAACGTAATTAATTACGTTTTTTTAATTTACTGAGATACAAACTTAAATTCATCCAACACCCCGTGTCAAAATGATGCGAGGAAGGCATTACTTGATACATATTGTTAAAGATAACTTTTTTCTTACATTAAGACTTGATGAATTTCATACTTTCATAATAAAACATAAAAGGCTTTTAACTACTAAACAGAATTACACATTATCAGATGAGTTTATAGAGTTGATACAGAATGTCTCAGGTGAACGCGATTATGTAAAATGTGGCCATAACAATTCCTCCACACAAAATTCATTATCTCATCATTATCCAACTTTTAATTTCACCATGCAGTAAACTGATATAATTGACTGTGCAGTGATGTTATATGTGTGTTATAAAGTCATGAAGTGGCTTCAACGTTAAAGCTGTACTCCATTTAAACTGTGGTTTAAATGACAACATCTGTAATGTGGAAAGTACATAGTTTTGGTTTTAAGGTTTGCGGAAATCTTATTTTGTGTCTGCACTTCAGAAAAAGACAAAATTACATGTAAACACAGAGAACTCGTGCATGAAATGCTACTCGTAGCCTTTTTACATTTTAAATGGTTTGTATTTCCATAATTTGGAAAGAGAGTTTGGAAAGAGATTTTAAAATTCAATCTAAATAATTGCAGCAGAGGCTCAGTTATTGTTAAGTTTTAGTCCCAACGTTTGGAGTCTTATGTCAACAGTCCTAAAAACAGTCCTACCATTCACACAATGCAAGTTGACAGCATCTCTTTGTTAGACCCTCCCTGCCTCAGAAATACCAACATTTGTAACATAATGATAATGATTCTGACATCATTAGGGCTGTTGGTGTCCCCTTAAGATGTGTATACGATCTGTACAACTATCTGTACTTATTGTCTAATGGATTACAAGTCGGAATGTTGAAAGTACCAACTCACCCAATGGTAAGAAATCTCCCACTGGTAGGACGATACAAAGGTTACTATTGTTTAATTTAGTGGTGTTACATAGCTTCCAGTGGCAGCCCCAAGCAGCACCCATCTTTCATTTTACATGGTCTCATCCAAAATACTGTAAATGGATAAGCGCTTTCTATGGCAGGGTCATTTTAGTTTATTTTTACTGACTCCTGGATTAGCTGCATCCACTGAAGTATGTCTGTGTTCATATTTTCAGTTAACACCTTGAAATGCTTAGTGCATTAGGGCATGCCATCTTAATTTTCACAGTACAAGCACAGTAGGTCCATCCCTCTACATTATCAAGAGGAGGAGTCTTAAGTGTCAACACTTCAGCTCCATTGACCACAGTGATGTTGATTGCCTACAAGTACACAAAAGTGATGTGGGTTTGTATCATTTTTGCATTTAGCTGTTGTACAGAACACAGGTCATTGTGAGGTTAGGGTCAATATTCAACTATTGCTATAACTGTGACAAAAAAAACTCTTGCATGAGTAACCAGGAAATGACTTATGGTCACACACATTGGGAACAACACTCTCTCTTCTCCTTCTAACACTTGTCTTGTATCTTAACAAAGAAAGGATCAATACTGCAAAAAGGAACCAAAAGTCCAAAACAGCAAGAATCATGAACAGTCAGACAAACTGTGAGGTTGTACAAACCATCAGTTCTTAGAAACATATTTAGTGGAGAGTTAAGTAAGTTATGCCCGCTTGGTTGGTCCCTCTTGGACCTGCTGTGACTTACTTGTTTAGGCTATATTCACTTTCAGAGCAAAAGACAATCATGTTGTTTATTGCTTTGTATTGCGTTGTACTGATATTAGCCTCCACAGATCTCCACAGTAATTAACAACATCCAAAATTAAAACACCATAATCTCCACCACTATTGTATATATTCATTTTCAAATGAATGTGAATGGAGTGGAGCACAGTGTATGTGAACTGTCCACAGGGCATTAATCAAACAGTTCATGTTTAACTGGTTCAACTTATGATAATGGCAACTGTTTCTCCCATCATACTGCAGTATTATCTCCTGACTTTTTTTGTAGTAGCCTTTACTGCTTTTTTTATGATGGATACAGTAGAGCTGCAGTCTCAACTAATATCTATTTATTTTGTTTTGAGCTCTTGGCAAGTCACAACAGAGACAATAAAGTGTATGATCAAAGTTAAGTGCAGTCAAGTCAAGTAAACAGAGAAATGGATTTTATTTCTCCCTATGGGTCCGTCTAGCTCTGATGTCTCAGAATTTAAAGTCAACAATACTATCGAATGACTGGATACCTGTCTGTCCATATGACAGATGTTCACAACATTTGATTCATTTGTAATAAAGCTGTGTGCTCATTTAAGTGAATAGCACAAAACTCCTACAGTGTCTTTTTTCTGATTTGATTCAAACCAACATGTCTATATGTGTATAATTAATTTTATATGAAGTTATGGGTGATCTGACAACTGTACAGCATGTACCAGCTGACAACAGACTTGGCTTTGGAAGCTTAAATGCTTAATATATGCATCCATAATGACATTTACATGATATTCATTACAGTTCTTACTCTATGTTATGTTGTGTTAGTCATATCTTTAAACCATCATCTATATTCTGTTGAAGCTTTTTTTTTAAAATGTCATAACATTTTGAGAGAACATTACTTTGAACTTATCTCAGAGATTTTGTTTTGTTGTAAGTTTTAAATTTAAATCTAATGAGATTCTGAATGTCAACAAAGTTCAATGTGAAAGTTGAAAATAATTTATTTTTGAATCTATCTATAGCTCTGCTCGTCATTCCATTATCTTTCTGTCATAAAATATTGTTGGAAATCTACTAAAACACTGTGATTGCACAGCTGTGTTGCCTTTTCAGACACTAGTTGAGTTGGGTTTTTTTCTTAGAGAATTATAAAGAAATGTATTTGCACCCTATGGCGGACTGAATCACCATCTGCATCAACATGCTTTCCGTCTATATGTCTCACTTAAACCTTTATTTACCCTATATAATTATATAGTATTAGTATTAGTATTAGTGTTCACTGTCCACATTAATTCAAAATGTCTTTACTGGTTTGATTATTTGATACCTATTGTCCATATTCCCTACCTGTCCATTGTGTGGTGGGATTAGAATAAGAATGCAAGAGATCTGCAGTGTGAGAAGATAAAGAAGTAGCAGGTTAGCATTCAGTGTTGAATCATTGTGGAAAACCATTGGAATGAAGAGAGAAGCTGTTCTGAGTAGCCACACTGGAAGACAAAAAGCCTTCTGTCCAGTTTTGCCCATCAAAAGTCAAAGAATTCTTCCCTCTGTTAAAAAGTCTGTTCCAGATGCTGTTAGACACTCTGTCAAGCAGTTTGTTTAAAACATGCTGAACCCAAACTCTTCACCTTCACCACCTCTCTCTTCACCATCTATCTATCTATCTATCTATCTATCTATCTATCTATCTATCTATCTATCTATCTATCTATCTATCTATCTATCTATCTATCTATCTATCTATCTATCTATCTATCTATCTATCTATCTATCTATCTATCTATCTATCTATCTATCTATCTATCTATCTATCTATCTATCTATCATGTTACTAACTAAACTTCTTCCCCGGAGTTTCTGTGCTCTCTCGTCCAGCAGGTTCTTGTGGACTGTGCCTGCTGCTGTGGTCCTGCATGTGTTGTCACCGCCATCATTGTTACCATATCCCCATTACAGATTATAGTTAGTTAATGATTTGCTGCTGCTGTGCATCTGTGTCTCTATCACAGGTTCCACTGCTACTGTAATAATTCATCATTCATTGTAACCTATTCTCATTTTATCATCCATTGTAAATCATTATAATTCATTATGAGTGTACCGTATGTGTGTGTTGATTTGTTCTGTACAGGGCACCACCTCTCCTCACTCTTTTTATTAGCAAAATGCAGGAATAACAAACATCAGCAGCAGATTAGACAAATAATCTGCTAGTTAACATTTAGTCCATAATTGCTAAAATAAAAAAAGTTTGGCTGTTGTCTGGTTTATGAGTTCTCTGAGCTTAAATTCTGTGGCAACTCCTTTATAACGAGATCTAAACTAACTGACCACTTTATAGAATCTCTATGTTAAACTTGTTCATGGATTCAATACATATCAACTTTTAATCTGATCAATTTAAAAGTTCTGAATCAGGACATATTTATCAAATGGTTACAACCCAGCAGTAAGAAGGACCAGGTTTTGCTCATGATCGGCTGGGGCCTGTTGTGTGGATATTGCAAGTTTCCTCTATGTGGGTTTCCTCCTACAGTCCAAACATGTAGATAGATAGATAGATAGATATATAGATAGATATATAGATAGATAGATAGATAGATAGATAGATAGATAGATAGATAGATAGATAGATAGATAGATAGATAGATAGATAGATAGATAGATAGATAGAAACTTTATTCATCCCTTTGGGATGTTCCCTCAGGGAAATTGGGTCTGCATCACCAGCAGCACTTTAGATATACATAACATAATAATAAAAATACAAACAGTATAAATACAGTGGAATAGAAAATATGTAAATGTACAAGATATAAAAATAAAATGTAAGATTGAAAGCAGGTTCCCTGAGAGTGAGATTTCAAGTTATTGCACACGGTAGTGGTAGAAATGGCAGGCATTGAATTATTGCACGTGGAACATGGTAAACATTGACTTATTGCACATTAAAAATATCTATTATAGCACTTAAAATATTAGGAATTATAACAGAAATTATTACTGTACATCTAGTGAGATGAGAATGCAAGTTACAACAGATGAGAAATGCAAGTTATAACCAAAGTTATTGCTGTACTACTAAGTGAGGTGAGAAATGCAGTTATAACAGATGAGAAAATGCAAGTTATAACAGAAATTATTACCGTACATCTAAATCAGGTGAGAAATGCAGTTATAACAGATGAGAAAGTTATAATAGGAAATATTACTGTACATCTAATGAGATGGGAAAAGCAGTTATAACAGGTGAGAAGTGCGAGTTGTAACAGAAATTATTGCTGTACATCTAAATGCAAGTATGAACAGATATATACATATACACATATGTGTGGACTGTGTGGGTGTGTGTGTCAGTCCCTCTGTGTTTTTGTTCTACTGTTGTTGTTATTCACTGTTTGCTGTTCGCCCTCCCCCCCCCCAGTGAGGAGTTGAACAGTTTGATGGCCCGGGGGACAAAGGAGTTTCCCATTCTGCTGGTCCTCGTCTTTGGCAGGAGCAGCCTTTTGCTGATCAGGCTTCTCTGGCTGCTGAGGACAGTGTGCAGAGGGTGGTTGTTATTGTTCAGGATGCTCTGAAGTTTGTTCAGAGTTCTCTTCTCTGCCACTGACACCAGAGGGTCCAGCTTCATCCCAACCACTGAGCTGGCCCGCCTGATCAGCTTCTCCAGCCTGGAGAGGTCAGCCTTTGATATGCTCCCGCCCCAGCACACCACAGCGAAGGAGAGGACGCTGGCAACCACCGACTGGTAGAACATCCACAGGAGCTTCCTGCAGATGTTGAACGAGCGGGGTCTCCTCAGGAAGTACAGCCTGCTCTGTGCCTTCCTGTAGAGCTGCCCTGAGTTGCTCACCCAGTCCATCTTACTGTCAACCCACAGCCCAAGGTATTTGTGCGTTTGCACAACCTCCACCTCCTCTGTTCCAATCAGAACTGGCCGAGGACTGGGTCTGTCTCTCCCAAAGTCCATGACCAGCTCCTTTGTCTTGGAGGTGTTAAGCTGCAGATTATTTGTGTTGCACCAGGTCACAAAGTTCCTCACCAGGCTCCGATACTCCTCCTCCTCATCATCTCTTATACAACCCATTATCGCCGTATCATCTGCAAACTTCTGGATGTGACACGTCTCGGAGTTGTAACAGAAGTCTGCGGTGTACAGAGTGAAGAGGAGCGGAGACAGGACGGTACCCTGCAGAGCTCAGACGTGATGTCCTTCAGCCTGACATACTGCGGTCTATCGGAGAGGTAGCTGGAGATCCAAGCCACCAGGCAGGGGTCCACCTCCATCCTCGTTAACTTCTCGTGAAGTGCCCGAGGCTGGATGGTGTTAAAAGCACTTGAGAAGTCCAGGAAGAGGATCCTGACTGTGCCTCTTCCCATGTCCAGATGTGAGTGGGCTCGGTGTAGGAGGTAGAGAATGGCATCCTCCACACCTACCTCTGCCCGGTAGGCGAACTGGAGAGCATCCTCCGCGTGCTGCACCTGGGGTCTGAGGAGATTGAGGAAGAGCCGCTCAAGAGTCTTTATCAGGTGTGATGTGAGTGCCACCGGTCGGAAGTCATTCAGCTCGCTGGGCCGGTTCTTCTTTGGAACTGGAACGATGCACGATGTCTTCCAGAGGGTGGGCACTCTCACGAGTTGTAGACTCAGGTTGAAGACCCGTTGGAGCGGTTCCCCCAGTTCAGCAGCACAGGTCTTAAGAAGCCGGGGACACACCTTGTCTGGTCCTGCTGCCTTCCGGGGCCGGAGCTTCCTCAGTTCTCCCCTCACCTGGTCAGCCGTGATGCGGGGAGGAGGCTGTGTGGATGGAAGGGGGGGCTGCTCAGCAGCCATAGACGAGGAGGAGGGAGGGAGAGAGTGAAGTGAGGATGCACTAAGGGTGGGGGAGGGGGAGCAGGCTGCAGTGAGGGTGGGGGTTGGGGTGGAATGGTTGAGGTGGAATGGCTGAACCTATTGAAGAAGATGTTCAGGTCGTTAGCCCTCTCCACACTTCCCCCCTATGTGCTGGGGTCTGTTTCACAAAGCAGGTTCAAAAAACTCTGAGTTTTCGGTTTCACAACAGCTGATTTGAGTTAGTTTAATCAACTCAGAGTAGTTTAACCTGGAGCTCCACAGACATATAAAGCCAGCATCAATGGAGCCCAGATTCGATGATTGAACATGGAAACTGACGACTGACTGAAGAGGGCAGCATTATGCACCCCAATAGAATTGGAAATATTAATGACTGCATATGGAAAATATGAGCATGTCTTTAGAAAGAAGTGCAACACTGCTAAAGAGAGGGAGAGGGCATGGGAGAGCATTGCTGCTCGGGTCAATGCGTAAGTTTAAATGTAATATTTTGCAATCACAATAACTATTGAAGGGCAAATTGCATGAATGGAGCCTATTAATTTATTTCATGTAGGTGCAATCCGACAGGGGAGAAGCGCACTTGGCAGCAACTTAAGATGAAATATAAAAACATTGTTCAAACAGGTGAGACATCTGCATGACTTGACTCTGAGCTTCTTTGATCCCTTCCATAATGCTGTTTTAACACTCAAAAATGTCTTCTTTATATTGTATTAAACAATGAAGCCTAATAAACTAACCCAGATTTTTACTCAGCCAACAGAAAGAGGGCAGATGCCCGAAAAACAGGTGGTGGCCCAGCAGCCCCACCTCTAACGGACGCAGAGAAGCTGGCCCTGAGCCAGAATGTGGGAAGGCCAGTGGCAGAGGGAATCCCTGGTGGGAGCTCATCCTCTGAGCCCCCACCTCAAGACACAAGTGCCTACATAAAATGTAATATTTCTCTGACTATATACTCCTCTTTTGGGTGCCTATTCACACAAATATTTCTTTCCCTGTCATGTCTTTAATTTTATCCCAACAGATTCTGATGGTGCCATCTGCCTGGTGGAGCCCCCTCACGCCACAGCAGACCCTGCAACTGTAAGTAGGCAACACTCCGAAGATTTTGCTGAATGGTAGTTTAAGTATAGTAAAAAATATCACTCATCCAGGACGTAGACAATGAGGAGGAAACAATGTCTGCTGCCTTCACAGAGGAGGATCCTGGAAGGCCTATTGAGGTAGAGTCTTTATGTTACCAAGATTTCTCTTCCCATTGACACTTCTGACCACTGTGTGACACTGAAGTATTAACACATTCTCATCCTTTGCTCAGAGTGTGGCTGGGCAGCAGCAGGAGACTCCTCTGACCTCAACTGCAGAGATTGACACAGTGAGACAGCTGTTCATGAAACTCCAGAGATTTATTGTGTGGAATTCATGTGCAACAGGTTAATGTTATGTCCTCTTTATGTATTCCCAGTTACCAGTAAAAGAAATGTATAAAATTCACCTCCTATAAAAATCCAGAAGACCGATAAAGAAATGCTATACCTCGACCGCCAGATTAAAAAAGCAGATTTGGAAATCCAAATACTGGAACATAAATTAAAGGTGGGTGCATGGTCACATGTCAATTATGTCAATGTTAACTATTGGAACATTATCTTAACTAGCTTTTGTATTTGTAGGAAATAAAGAAGACCAACTGAAATGTGCCTCATGTTTTTATTTGTGGTGGTGCTTTAAACTCAAAAGTGATTAGTACAAATCGTGTCTCTGACCGCTCGGCCATCCTGCATAGCTGGCAGGTGTACGGGGTCTTCATCGGGGTCATCAATCTGTAGGGCGGGGTGTTGCTCTCCTCTAATAGTGGCGATATTATGAAGAACAACACCTGCCACAATAATATCGCAGGCCCTCTCAGGGGTCACCCTGAGGTGACGTAGGCACTGGAAACGGGCTTTCAGCAGGCCTATGGTCATCTCCACCCGGGCTCTCGTCCTGCTGTGAGCACGGTTGAAGTTTTGTTGGGGGCCTGGCTCAGGGTCCGGGTAAGGGGTCAGCAGCCTTGGTTGGCAGGGGTAACCCCTGTCACCCAGCAGAAGGCCGTCAAACTCTCCTGTAATGTAGAGAGGATGCATGGGGTGTTGTAAAGGGGGGAGACAAGAGAATTTTACTGCAAATCTTCAGGATTCTCACCGCAGCAGCCTGGCACTCAGGTTTGACTCGCGGTGTATCCTTGAGTCATGAACAGACCCAGGCCACTTGGCCTCCACATCGTGGGGTTATGTGTGCAGCATCACATATGATCTTGCCAGTGCAGAGAATGACAGATATTTGTTAAATTATGAGGAAGTGCTTAACTTAGTCTACATGTACCTGCACATTAATGCTGTGAATGGACTTCCTATTCACATAATCAGCCTCATTATGTGAGGGAGCCGTGATGGGAATGTGCGTACCATCTATGCAGCCAATCACACTGGGAAATCCTAAAACAAATAAAAATAATAAAACTTACTAATTCAAGTCTGAGGTGGCAGCACAATGTCATAATACAGCCTGATATTAAAGGAAATTCAACAGATCTCTACATCCTTCAGGGCGAGGCAGACTCTTCTGATGGCCCTGCATACAGTTGCCTTACTCAAGTGCTCAGCATCTCCGATGTTATACAAAAAACTGCCATTGGCAAAAAAACGCAGCGCCACACACAAAATAGTGTACTGCAAAACCATGACTGCGACTTGTGATGTTTGAAAAGTCGGGACGGATGAGGTTGTGTATGTAAATTATAGACTGTGAAGTAAAACGGTACCGCTGTCCGGGAGGGCTGAAATATCAATGCGTGGTCTGAGTACTCTCTACCGACAGATATGTAATTCCCTGCGCAGGATTGCTGCACCTTCGTCCACAGGATCGTGATCAAAAGGACACGCCATGTTCAAAAAGTTAACACCAAACGTTTCCTTCTGGAACTAGAGGACGATCTGACAGCGCAGGAATGAGGAAATCAAAGTAAGTATGTGGCTCTGAAAGTGGGCGGAGACAGAGAGAAACTCAGAGTTTCGTCAGGAAAACCTGCTACCTACCAGGTTAGATTCACGGAGTCTGTTACTATGGCAACCGTGCTTGAGGTAAAGTTACCTCACTTTGTGAAACAGGTTAGAGTTAACCCTCTCTCTCGGGTTTGATTGACCCTCCTTTGTGAAACGGAAAACTCGGAGTTTCCGTGATTCCAGGGTTAACAGACTCTGAGTTTTCGATAAACCTGCTTTGTGAAACGGACCCCAGGTCCTTTCTTTGTGGCCTGTGATGGTTCTGACGCCTTCCCAGACCTCCCTTATGTTGTTTTGCTGCAGCTTCTGCTCCACCTTTCTCCTATAGCAGCCTTTTGCCTCCTTCAGACAGCGCTTCACCTCCCGCTGTGCTGCCTTCATCCCCTCTTTATCCTTTTCCCTGAAGGCCTTCTTTTTGTTGTTAAGGACAGCAGGTTTGGTTTGGTTAAATGTAGGTTTGGTGAATACGAAACTCTCCTGCCTGTAGGTGTGTATGTGTCAATCTGTTTGTGCTATCCCAGTGATAGACACTGGGCTCAAACCACCCACATGGAGAATCATTTTCATTAGATTATTTATTGTTGATGATACAGTACACCCTTTGTGTAGCCAGACTGCTTCTATAGTAGGTAATTTTTATTGACAACTTGATTTAATTGCATTCTTATGCAACTGCATTCTTATTACGCATGGCTGTAAATAAACAGAGTAGAAGAATTAGCGGTTTTCTAACTGGAAACAAAACCAGTCATCTGATCTTTTCCTAATAAGACCGTAATCAAGCCTAGCAAATAGCATATAATACTAGAACATGAAAGGGGAAAGTTGACCAAGGCTTGCTTATCTGTTATTGGAGCACAGAGCAAAAAGGGCAGGACATGGGAAAGGACAACTGGACATTGCGTTTTAACTGTTATTTTGTACCAGCTAGTATTGGCCATGTTTCATGGATGCCTCATGTTGTCCAGAGACGAAATGCAATGATATTCAGAAAGATAGCCAACCATCTCAAGCGAGTGTAAAAACTTTTTTTGCAAAAATGAGGATGTTTTTTTCAGACTTTGCTGTTTCCACCAACCTTTTCTAAAGCAATAATTCAAAATGTGTATAAAATATGTTGACAGAAACATGGCTATTGATACATTTGATAGTTTGCCATTCAATGTCTGGTAGAATGTCAATCACACTCGACTGTAAGAAAAAAAGAGGGAGAAAAAGTGTGTGTGTGTGTATCTATGTCCCAGTGTGTTTGTGTGCAGAGGCAGCCGGAGGAAGGAAGCACTGTGTGCATTGTCAGCATTGAGGGCCCCTTCACATGTTGTGCCTGAAGGCCATATATCTGTCAGAGGTGAAAGGAAAACCCCAGACAGCTCCACAGTAACCCCGCTGACCTCACTTTGTGATCCTGCTTTCATCTTGGCTGGTGAAATGTGGTAGTAATGAAGTACCATTTCCCCTCCACTTCAAACACATCCAACCATTCAGCTGTATACTGGGAGAATCAGTTCAGTATTCATTTGTCATGATTATTACTAAAACCCTCAAATTATTATATTCCTTATAGATGGATGTTAAGCATTTATGGTTTAGCTGTGTTGTTCAATAGAAGGTTAAGAGGCAGAGAAGAGGTTTTTTGGTATTTTTGAAGGTTTTCATTTTAAACATTAGATTGGTGGACTTGATGGAGCCTAGAAAACTGAAGTCATATTTGCAGTTTTTAAATGACATCAGCTTCATCATCAATGGCTTATTCACAAGCAGTTTAGTACCAGCTGCCAGGTACTAGTAACATCCAATCATATTCATACAGGTGTGCAAGACAGTGATTATAGCCTTACTATTCTTGTTATTCACCTGTAAAATAAATGGTGCTGAAAGCTTTTGACGTAGTGACTACTTCCAGGGCTAGCTGAACTACTGTAGCTTGCAAGCTAAAAACTAACATGTTAGCCATATAGAAACATGTTTGCACTAGCCATTCACTGTGGTCGACTACCACAAAATACATTAGCAGTTTAAGACATACATTTGTACCAGTGACTCTTGTCTCATGACCATCTGAAAACCATGCCTCTTTTGTGAAGCAGTTTATTAAATGAATATTAAATAAAAATGGATAGTACAATACAGCTAATAACCTACAGCGTCCTGTGTTTGGACTGTCTGGCTCTCCTTCCCCTCAAGTGAGCTCAGTCAAGATGGTTTGAATAATCCACTAACCTCACTGTGAATAGACAGTATTGGAACCCATGAAACAGTCGTTAGAGTATCCAGAGAAACTGACACACTATTTCTGGAAAGACGTGTTGATAGTGAACTTTTGAAATGTAATATTTATGTGGTATGAGCATCACAAAAATAAAGGCCATTCATCTCAATTGTAAGGATATCTCAGAACCTAGAAAAACAATAGGCTGATATAGGATATTCTATGATACGACTTTATTGTCATCTTACACAGAAATTCATGTTTTGCCACTCTTTGTCTACTCTTTTGTTTTAACAATTCGTTACATCCATGATATCACAGTAACACAGAGTTGTGGGAATAAAATGCAGAACATTGGTGATGCTTATGTTGGTGTAGATAATATGTTATGTTCTGCTGTAAACCGTTTTTTTAGGGATAGTTCAGATTTGGTGGGGCTATATTAGGTACTTATCCAATCAGTCTATTACCTGCAGTAGATAGCAGTCAGACAGCCATTTACTTTGGTACTACTGTAGAATTTCTGCATTTATACACATGCTGTGCACTGTATATACCACACATTGGCTATTTGAGTATAGCTGTGCTGCTACAATCAGCATTTTTAGGTTTTTACATTTTGTTGCTGGCCCTGTCCACAGGGGTACATTGCTTAGTTTCTGTGCTGGTACTCCTGTCTGCTTCTCCACACTGCAGACTACAATCTACTGCAGTTATAAACTTAGTATGGACGACTACCACATATAACCCTGCTTCATGAACTATACCTTTAAGGCTTCTGTGGAGTGCCAGGTTTGTCCTCCTGTGGCAGCAATGTATCAAAAGACCTATCCAACTATGTTAAGGCATGTGTGTGTGTGTGTGTGTGTGTGTGTGTGTGTGTGTGTGTGTGTGTGTGAGAGAGAGAGAGAGAGAGAGAGAGAGAGAGAGAGAGAGTTGCAAAGGCTCCACTGAGGCCATGGGGCCACTACTTCAAAGGCTTTATTCCAGTCCACTAGACAAAGACCCCTTACGCATGTCAGTAGTATTTCCTTTCCTCTGGACACACACACACACACACACACACACACACACACACACACAGTCACACATGCACAGTCCTGCTGCCATCCAGTTTTTCAACGGATAGGGATTGGGGACATTATAGTAAGAAGGGACGTTTTAAGTTTATACAATTTTTCTGTTGAAAAGGTGTTCTTATTCCAGTTATTTGGTTTAATTATCAATTCCCACACAGAGTCTAAATGCACACACAGCCATAGCCATTCTCATTGCCTTCAGTGCATTTGACATTCTCCAATACCAGAGATGATGATGTTTTTCTCCTTTAAAGGATTACTTTACTGTTTTTTTCTTTGATTCTGGGGTTCTGATTGAATCTGGTGAACATGAATGCAGCATCTGGCTCTGTGTGCATCATTAGGTGCATCAGATTTCCAAGAAGGAGTCTGATTCAAAACCAAGACTGACAAAAATCAACCTGAAAAAAGCTTGACATAATTCATAAATAGGACTCCAGCTATGTTATTCCTTCAAGATTTTCTCAGGATATATTCCACTGGGAGTGACAGGTACAGGACATCACCAGTCAGGACAGGATGGTCTCTGTTTTGAGGCAGTTAGTAGACAGTGCTCAGTGTCAAAACTTTTATTAAAGCATGAACATCTACTATATATTACCCTCTTTCCTCCAGCATACAATTCAACATAGCTGATAGACCATATTTGCCTAAACATAAAACAATATTTCTTTCTAGAAATTACATTTTAAAAAGTGAAGGTCATGTCATACTCAAGGCATTTACTTATTTATTTATTTAACAACAGGATTTCTCTTTGAACGGAGCAAGTAACACTGAGCCAGTAATGATAAGAGTGTTGTTTTATAGTATAGGTATCATTAAAGCTGCACCTTTCAGCATATTTATATAAACACAAGATCAACTGACAGTGTGACAGTGAATGACTAATGGAGATTTATCAACTGTTTTATTTGGGTGTTTTTACTTTGTGCTGAAGTTCTTTGAGAAATTCATAATGGAGTACAAGATCAAGAAGTTGTGATATGTAGCGACATTACATTAGCTACATTTCAACATGATAGTGATTTTTACTGTTACTATTCTTAGGAACCGTAAGATGCAGTAACCACTGACTCAGGGACATGGAACATGTCACCTAATGCAGCAGTGTGACTCACTGGCATTATTTAATTCAGTTTTTGCATATATATATATATATATATATATATATATATAAATCAATCAATTAAATTTTATTTATATAGCCCAAAATCACAAAATACATTTGTCTCGGAGGGCTTTACAATCTGTACAGGGAGTGACACCCTCTGTCCTTAGACCCTCAGTTCGAGTGAGGAAAAACTTGCCCACCAAAAAACCGTTTAACAGGGAAAAAGGTGAAAGAAACCTCAGGAAGAGCCACAGAGGAGGGATCCCTCTCCCAGGATGGACAGATGTGCAATGGATGTCACATGTACAGAACAAATCAACACACACATACTGTACACTCACAATGAATTATAATGATTTACAATGGATGATAAAATGAGAATAGGTTACAATGAATGATGAATTATCACAGTAGCAGTGGAACCTGTAATAGAGACACAGATGCACAGCAGCAAATCATTAACTAACTATAATCTGTAATGGGGATATGGTAACAATGATGACGGTGGCAACGCATGCAGTAGACGCCACGCAGGACCACAGCAGAAGGCACAGTCCACAAGAACCTGCTGGACGAGAGAGCACAGAAACTCCAGGGGAAGAAGTTTAGTCAGTAACAAGATAGATAGATGTATTAGATAGATTAGATTAGATTAGATTAGATTAGATTAGATTAGATTAGATTAGATTAGATAGATAGATAACTAAGGGATGACCTGAGCCAGTCTTAACTATAAGAGTTATAAAAAAAAGGAAAGTCTTAGGTCTACTCTTATAGGTGTTGACCATGTCTGCCTCCCGAACACAGAGTGGTAGTTTATTCCACAGAAGAGGAGATTGATAGCTGAAAGCTCTGGCTCCCAATCTACTTTTAGACACTATAGGAACCACAAGGAACCCAGCATCTTGAGAGCGCAATGTTCTAGTGGGGTAGTAAGATACTATGAGCTCTTTTAGATATAATGGTGCCTGACCATGAAGAGCTTTGTATGTTAGGAGAAGAAATTTAAATTCTATTCTAGATTTAACGGGTAGCCAGTGCAAGGAAGCCAAAATGGGAGAGATGTGATCTCTGATCTTGGTTCCTGTCAGAACACGTGCAGCAGCATTCTGAATCAGCTGCAAACTCTTAAGAGACTTAATAGAGCAGCCTGATAACAAAGAGTTACAATAGTCCAGCCTAAAGGTAACAAATGCATGGACTAATTTTCTGCATCCGCTTGAGAAATGATGCGTCTGATTTTGGAAATGTTACGTAAGTGGAAAAATGTAGTCCTCGAAAGTTGTTTTATATAGTCATTAAAGGACAAATCCTGATCAAAGATAACTCTGAGATTTTTTACGGTGGAGCTGGAGGCCAGGGTGATCCCATCTAGGCTAAATCTCTGGAATGGCAGTTTCTGAGGTGTTTGGGTCAAATTACGAGAACTTCAGTTTTATCTGAATTTAGCATCAGAAAATTGTGGGTCATCTAATTTTTTATGTCCTTAATGCATGCTTGAAATTTTGGTTAAGTGATTGGTTTCATCAGGCTTGATCGATAAATATAATTGGGTGTCATCGGCATAACAGTGAAAGTTAATTGAATGATTCCTAATAATGTTCCCTAGAAGAAGCATATATATAAACTGAATAGAAGTGGCCCTAATGCAGAACCTTGTGGGACTCCATGAGAAACTTTGGTTTGCATGGGGGATTCATCATTAACATGAACAAACTAAGATCGGTCTAAGAAATATGACTTAAACCAGCCTAGGGCGGTTCCTTTGATGCCAATTTTATATTCCAGTCTCTGTAAAGGAATCTGATGGTCAATGGTGTCAAATGCGGCACTAAGATCAATAGGACAAGTACAGAGCTGAGTCCTTTGTCTGATGCCATTAGGAGGTCGTTTGTAACTTTGACTAGTGCGGTCTCTGTGCTATGATTTACTCTAAATCCTGACTGAAACTCCTCGAATAAGCTGTTTGTGTGGAGAAAATCACATAGCTGATTGGCTACGGCTTTCTCAAGTACCTTAGAGAGGAATGAAATATTTGATATCGGCCTGTAATTGGTTAAAACCTCTTGATCTAGAGTTGGCTTTTTAAGAAGAGGCTTAATTACAGATATTTTAAAGGACTGTGGTACATATCCTGATAAAAAAAGACAGATTAATCATATCCAACAAGGAAGGGCTAACTATAGATACTACATCTTTAAGCAGCCTGGTTGGGATGTGGTCTAAGAGACAGGATGACGGCTTAGATGAAGAAATTATTGAAGTTATTTGTTGAAGGTCGATGGGAGAAAAGCAGTCTAAATATATATCAGGTTTTATAGCTATTTCCAAACTTGCTGTATCCGAAATCAGATGAGTGCCTGTTGAGGGCAAAAGGTGATGAATTTTGTCTCTGATATTTAGAATTTTATCATTAAAGAAGCTCATGAAGTCATTACTAGTTAGGCTTAAAGGAATAGATGATTCAATAGAGCTGTGGTTCTCAGTTAGCCTGGCTACAGTGCTGAAAAGAAACCCGGGGTTGTTCTTATTTTCCTCAAATGACCGATGACACATTAATTTTAGTGACCTCCGATTGGCGTAACCGGGTATCATTACCGCCGACGTGAATAATAATCTTAGTATATTTCCTCTTATCTTTAGCCAGCAGTTTTAAATTAGACTCAATGTAGCCCGCTCTGGCCCCTGGGATGCATTTAACTATGGTCCCCGGTGTCGCTAACTTCACGTTTCTTACAATTGAGCTGCCAATGACCAGAGTTGGCCTCTCAGCGGGTGTGTCGCTGAGTGGGGAAAATCGGTTTGATACATGTAGTGGTTGGTGGTGTACCGTGGGCTTCTGTTTGGGGCTATGCCTCCTTCGAACAGTCACCCAGTCTCCCGGCTGCTCGGGAACTACCAGGGGACGACTAGCTACAGCTGCCTTCGGTGGTACCGCACCGGCTACAGGGGACTTGCTAACTATAGCAGCTACTGATTTTTCGGTGGTGCGGTACCGTGCCTTTAAGTCGCTAAACCTCGCCTTCAGAGCTACAAATAAATTACATTTAATACAATTACCATTTTCGCTAAATGAGGACTAGAAGTAACTAAACATCTGGCACTAAGGACACGAGAGAGGAGAAGAGAGAGCGGGAGAGGAGAGAGAAGCTATTGTTTAGCTAGGCTAGCTAGTGAGACAAACAACCAACTGCTGAAAACTTATCGAAGTATGGTTGCTAAGGTTAAGAGACCTGTCTATGTAAAACAGAACAAGTCTATGTGGTGGTGCATAGTTGCCGCCAATGTGAGGATTATATGAAAATTTGACTAGGTGAGCAGAACAGCGAGCACCGTGTCAGTAACACCAGTAACCGGAAGTGACAGAATACGCTATATATAAATATATATATATACACACAAGACTTGTAAGTAGGATGTGTTCATTGTTGGCTTGGCTCTGCACATGAGATTTTTTGACTATAATCAATGAAAAATCACCAGCCTTATCCTTTAAATGCTAAGAATAAAATGAAAATTTTCACATCAACAATTCAATGGTATATACAGTAAAATGGTAAAAAAAATCTGCTCTTCTTAGAACACAGAAGGAAGAAAGCAGATGTCTGATCATGTCAACAGTAATGATGCTGTATGAAGACAGTCCAAACACCAAACTGTTTATGTCTTTCACAAGTTGTCAGTCTGTAAGTCAATAAAAGGATGCTGTCAACATGAACATCAGTAAAATACACTTATGATTGACATATGTATTTTTTTTGTGTGTAACCTACAAGCATTTTAAAGTCAACAGTCATCAGCAGGATTTAATAACATGTGACCAATCACATATTTTGATGTCAGTGGTCAGTATTCTGGCCAGCTTGATGATATTTCCAGAAGAAAGCTTTCTGAATAATAAAATGATGCATGAAATTCAAATAAAGCAGCTTTAGATGTAGACTAACTGTATTCACACCAGCAGTGACAAAGAGACAAAGCCAACTTTCAGTTTAAATGGTTGCCTGGAGATGAGGACTGAGCAGGGGTGGTGAGGAGATATCAGCGGTGTGAGAGGAGTTCAGCAGAGTTCAACTTCATGCAAATGTAGCGACACAGTGGAGCGGTTGTCATGAAGGGTACATGTTCATTTAATATTGCTCGGTTGTAATATGCCCTGTGATGTTAGTTTTTTATTGAAAAATCATCAGAGAAAAGCAGATTGGTGCAGTATCCCTGTCTGTTTGATACAATCAGTAATCCTGTAGAAATCCCTGAAGAGGTTTATTACAAAAACTGCAACATGGTGAATATATTGGGCAGAGTAAGACAATTCTAATGATATAGCATATTTCAGTTTATATACTTATTCAAATGTGTCACCTGTAAGATATGCATCAGAATATTGAATAAAGGCTTCAAGGAATGTTAAAAATAATCATGTTTCATTTAAACTTGTAACTCAATTTTTCCACTTAACACTGACATCTAATGTTTTCAAATCACAGATGATGAAGAAAGACAGACGAGTCATACAGATAAAACAGGAAACTTGAGATGTAAGCTGTTGTAGGAGTTTGCATATAATAAAATGAATTACTTTATATATATATATATATATTGCTCATGTTTTTATTAATGCACACAGTGCACTGTAGCTTAATGTAAGCCTTTCTTAAAATTAATAAAGCAATTAAAAGGTATACTGATACAAGATAGTGCACCCAATTAAAACAATACTATAACATATAGTTACATTTGAGTGACAGATGCCATCCTAGTAATTATGACCCAGAGTAGTGGCTCAGTTGCTATTACATCTATATGCAGTAAGTCAACAAATTTCCTCATGTAGAGGTGGAGGGCTGGATGGAAGCATTAACATTTACAGTAGTAACTAGAAGTAACTATGATTTTTGCTTAAACCTAACCAGACCTTAAATATAGCATTTTTAGATTGGACACCAGATTTATTAGTAGAAACTGTTGATGCTAAATAGTTTTTCAGACCCATTGTACCTCTACTAGCATCACTTACTGTCATATCATGAATTGTGACTATTAAATGCTGTTTTTTTCAGCTGGTAAGAGCAAACTAATAGAACAGACATGAATCAAACTTTATAGAGCCACAAATGGCTGGATCAGTCATGTAATAATCCCTTGGATAGAAAATACAATACATTGATTTAGCTTTTCTCTCATTGCTACTTACAATAAAAGACTATGAACTTTTAAGTTATATAATGAAAATAAAGCCTTGTAAATTTGACCAAAATATAAGTTAAGTGCCTGCAGGAAGGATTTGACAGCCCTGGACAGTAATGCAACAGTGAAATGGTGAAATTTAAGTATACATACCAAACTTGCAAGTCGTTAACACCGCTATGGTCAACTGTGCCAATTTAAGCCTTAAAAGTCTGTGTCACAGAGCTTCCTGATGGAAATATTTACCTTACCTTAGTGTGTGCTGCAAACAGCAAGAATATTTATAGAATAGAAGGCTGAAGCTGCCAACTGTGCAGGTTGAGCTCACAATGAAAAATTATGGATCAGGGGGTCAGAAAACAAAATATAATGTGGAACGATTGATGTGCTTGGCTAATGGGTAGTCTCAGGTATGGACAGAGAAGACTGGCACACTCACATAGATTAAAGAGAAAGCAAATCTTTATGCTACAAAATGTAAAAGCTGATGCTTACTTGGATCAATCATATTAGGATTTTTGGTATGAGAACTTAAGTCCACACACCCTGCAACTATGAACAAAAAACAGGTTTCCTGAATGCAAGCAAAGAAGACACAACATGTAAACTATACAACCTTGATATTTGTCTTCTGGAGACAGAGATTACTAACTAATCCTTTCTTACTTTGAACCTGCTCTTCTACAACAAACAGTTCCAGTAAAAAATAGGCAGAAAATCTGACAACATGATCGCTTGAATTGCTTATGGCTCAACTAATGATGTAAATCACTGAAGTTTTAGGACACTGCCGACACATGTTTTCTAATGAGATGAGATGAGATGAGATGAGATGAGATGAGATTCAACTTTATTGTCATTGTGCAGAGTACGAGTACAGAGACAACGAAATGCAGTTAGCATCCATCCAGAAGTGCAAAAACAGCAGAAAGTGCAGAGAATGTGCAAATGTACACCATAAATAAGAGTATAAGAACAAGTATGGGAAGTGCACTAGATGAGTGCGAGTGCAATATGACAGTGAAATATGACAGTGAAACAGTATGAAAAATACACTATAGCGCTAAGTACATTAGGTGAGTATGATTACACTATTTACATATGAGTATAATATGTCAGTATTTTACACTACATATACATTGGGTAAGTTAGCAGTATGAATACACTAATAAATAGAAAAACACTTTAAGAGTGTACTATAGTGAGGTAGGATATGGATAGTGAGGTAGGATATGGAAATAGTTATATAAATAGGGGTGGGGTGAGTCCTGCTATGGGTTGAGTGAGTCCTGCTATCACCGTGGTTTAGAGTTCAACAGTGTGATAGCAGCAGTGAAGAAGCTGTTCCTGAACCTGCTGGTCTGGAAACGAAGAGACCTGAAGCGTCTGCCGGAGGGGAGGAGGGTAAACAGTCTGTGGTTGGGGTGGGAAGTGTCTTTCGTGATGCAGTGAGCCTTCCGCAGGCGTCGCTTACACTGTATAGTGTCTATCTATAGAAATATAATCAAATAATAATAATAATAATATTAATTATAATAATAAATGATAATTAATCTCAAAATGGAATAAAGGCATTTTACATTAATCAATATATTGTAACAAAAATGACGTCACATACCGCCAGGGCTTAACAGCTGTGGTGAGTGAACTGATGACAAACAACAGAGCAGATAGAAAGAAAGAGAACATTTCAGCAAGCTACCCTGAGCCTATTCTGACAAAATGAAAATATTAATATAACATGTGTGAAAGTGTATCATTATTCCCGCAAATTCTTTGTAACTCAATCTGTATATTTTCGCACTGGAGAGTGATTTCTTTAACACACAAATATACTGACACATACAAACACTTCAGTCTGTTGGCCAATCCACTTCAGAAGCAAAAAATATATAAAAATCCTTCCAAGGATTAAAAAAAAAAAAAAAAAAAAAAAGGTTCATTAAAGGGCAGGCTTATGAAAGACTGTTGTATGTTTTGTTTTCCACCAGAGTGCTCTCAACCAGAGGGCTCAGAGTGTGCTCTAGTGCTGGGACACCGGCACAAAGGGAAGGAGAGAAGGAATGAAAAAAGAGAGAAAGGCAGAAAGAAAAATAGGAGGGGAAGATTTGAGTGTAAGGAAAAGGTTGATAAAAGGTTTCCTCGGAACTGGCAGCACTTGAATGCACACACAGTGAGCTATTGCCTACATAGCCTTAAAACACAGAATTCTGCTATTTATTTTGACACTGTCTTTGTTGTTGACTTGCAAGAGATCTTGGCTTCCTGCTTTCTACCAAAGAGAATGAAAAAATACTCAAGCGGGGCTTGTTCCACCGTTCCTTTGTAAGTATCAGCAAATGGCTAAAGCAGGAAAACACAATTTCGATCATTTCACAATCCCACAGCAATGACCATGATGGCACTTTTTTAAGTTGGTGGCGAGTTGGAGGACATATTTGCATCATTTGCACTCTTTAACCACCTTTTGTTCAGATAGATATACTTTTATTAGTCCCATTTATTAATCCCAAACTGGTAAATTGTTAGTGATCATTTTTTGATTGAGCTTTTTCCACTCAAGGTTTCATGTTTTTATTCATTATAACGATAAATCACAACTAAAGTTGTCTCATGACACTTTACACACAGAACTAGACCGTACTCTGTAATTTCCAACATGATTAAGCACTTGGTGACAGCGGTAAGGAAAAGCTCCCCTTTAACGGGAAGAAACCTCAAGCAGAACCAGCTCTAGGTGGGCGATATCTACATTATCCGGTTGGGTGGAGATAGAAAAGAAAGAGGGGGAGAGAGAGAGACAGAGATGTACAGCAGCAACAATAACAACTATAATAATTAGAGTAGAAATATGGCTGTGACAGTTTCACTGTCTCCGTGGGTTCTTCCAGCACAGAGTAGACGGAACCACAGCTTGTTCTCAACTTAAACTTTATTTAACACATATAAATCATACACACGGCAGCCGATCACAGGCGTGTTGCTGTCGTCTGCCATGTGTCCTTGTCCGTGTGTCTTTGGCCGTGCTTCCCTGGTCGTGCTTCCCTCTGTCCAGCACGCCACTATATCGGGCGGCGAGAGTGATTAACCACCTCGGAACCGGTGTGTCAATCACTCTCACCTGGCGCTGCTCTCCCGAGCCCTCCCCACACCTCTCTCCTGCAGCTGATGCACCACGCCCCCTCCACAATGGCTAATAAAAATAATAATACAATGATGATGCAATTGTTGATTCACCATAATAATCCAGGACAGGGTGGCCAAAGGTGGGTTGTCATTGCCATCACATCACCAGTGACCTGACAGATGAAAAAGCACAAACACTCTGCGGAAGAAGTTAGAAACATGAAATAATGGGACATAAATGTATACAGTCTGACATACTGTTGTCTGTCCAGGAGACAGTAACAAAGCAGAGCAGTGTGGCCATGGCAGCAAAGGAGTGAGTAGGCCATGGATGGTTTATGTGTATCTTATACTGCTAATAGAAAAGGTGCATTGGTTTTACAATATGTTAAATTGGTGGAATTGAGCTCTGTGCTTGACCTAACTCATAAATCTCTAAACATTAAACATTTTTCATTCTATTGGTGAAATTGAATGTAGAGTGATTGTCCAAAGTTACAGCGTGATTGATTTGTTTTTCATTGTTTCCTGTTGGTATAAAATAGTAAAGTTATTGGAAGAGGACTCACAACAAAAACAGTGCACTATGACATATAGAGTGTATAGCTATATATTTAAAGTGCATACGCTATATAGTTAGTATGTAATATGAAATAGGGACAAGGCTTAGGGCGAGTTTTGTCACCATGGACAAACAGATTCATCCCACTATTCTTCTAGGAACGGCATTTCATCTTTGGAGTCTTCACATCTAGTCCCTCCAGCATGCCCTCCATGTCTCCCTAAAACATTTATACATAAATAAAGGTCAAGGTTTCTCTGTGTGATGATTAAATGTGATAAGTTAATCAGGATTTTTTTTTTCTAGAAAACATGTTTTCATGTTCAACATTCTTCATGTTCTTTATCATTTATACACTATTTTTGTTTGTGTTCCAAAACCCAACCTCTCCACCACTAGAGCTAGCTCCTAAAACAGTAAACATGCACCCTGGGGTGTGGGGTATCAGTATTGATTGAATATATTCTCTGAGGTCAGGGCGACCACCATGGATAGTAACCTGAGGAGGAAAGTGAAAAGAGAGCAAACAAATACCAGCAACACAGAGCATGTCAGACACCGGTCGAACAGACAGGAGACGTAGGAGTGTTTAAGGAGCAGGTAGAGAGGAGGCCAAGCCAGCCGGCACATCCCTGACATCTTCAAAAGACACTGTATTGTACACATAGATCCATAGCAGTGTGCATTTACAAACTCAGAGTGCTTATGTTATATCTCCTAATAATTAACAATGTCTTTATTTACAGATCTCTATGTGATTCAATTAATCTGGCTTGAACATCAAATGACTACCTGTTTGCTATATTGCCAACATAATATAGATACAATAAACAAACAGTATGCTATTTTTAACAAAATGGCATCTTAAATAAAGTGGTGGAATATCAGCATGGAAAACATTACATTTATGTACATTGGTATGAAGCCTGAGCAAAAGCTTGAATTCTGCCCACAGATAGGTTTCTCATTTCTCTGTTCATGACAAAAGCTGCATGTGTCTGGATGTTATTCTCCTCCATAAGGATGAGACAGAAGGGTAAGAGATTGAGAGCTCAAAAAAAAAACCCCAACACTTTGGTGTCGGTACAGGCACCAATAAGAAACAATAAGAAAGGGAGGTTTGAGTAAAAATATTTTCATATTTCATTATCAAATTAACCTTAGTGTGTTTGGCATTTGGTGTGGTTTGTTGAGGCTGGTGTGAAAGCTGAAGGCAGTGTATAATACCACTTCGGACCACATCAAAAGCTCAAATACCACTGCTTTGTCACGCCCCTCTGGCATCTCATGCAGACACACAAGGTACCCTTGAGCATCTGTGTGAGACGCACTGGGCGTTCACCACATCCATTGCTCTGAGTGTGTAATATTGCTGCGGATAGATTTAATTAAAAGCCTGGTGCATCACAATTGATTTAGATGAAAGCCCAGTGCGTCTCTATTTATTTAGTTAAAAGCCTGGTGCATCACTATACAGATGTCAAGGTACCCTACCTTGTGTGTCTGTATGAGATGCCAGAGGGTGTGACAAAGTGGCAGTATAACAACCTGGGTGTGAACACAAAGAAGCCCAAACGCAGGGCTGTAGACATGTACTATTAGTATGAATTCAAAAGCTTAATTGTGGCAACTGTCAAGAAAAAGATTCCTTAAGTGACCTACAATTATGCAAGATCACTTGGTAACTATGGCAACACATATGTGCATCAGCATGTGTTTTCCCTGATACTTCAGAGAGTAAAAAGTAATTAAAACAAATGCAGTACAAGATGCTTTTTTTCAACATGTTTTATATTTACTCTTCATCATGTATGATATACAAAATCTAGTCTCAACTAATAATTCTCATAATCAATTATTTCTTTTTAAGGTCTTTGTGAAACCAGAGTATAAATAAACTCATTTGACTTTTAGAATTAGATTTTTCTACTTGGGAGTCAACAAAACTGTCCAGTAAATAAGCTAAACTACCTGTCAGTCCATGTGACAGTCCATTGGCTCATTTGAAAAGCTAAAAAAAACCAACAAATTACAAACAAACTAAACCAGAACGAAAATGAAACCAAATGACTTCACTATCCTGGAAAAAAGAAGAGCCAGGCTCAAATGTTTTGCCAAAGTGTCTGTCCAAGGACCCCTGCAGCCATAACGCAGTGGTCCCACTGAAATGAATTGAAAGGTCATGTGTTTTGGACACAGTTGGCCTGGACATAGTGTAAAATAAATGGATAAGTTTCATTTGGCTTCACTCATCTCCATATAGAGGCTACAAGGCAAGGCAAACAAAACTATACTAAACTAGAAAATATGCATTACAGTAACCTACATTCATGAATAAATATACCTTTTCACCTTACGTTATATATAATGTCCCTGTCTGTTCTTTAAAGTCAGTGAATCGAAAGTGCTGTGGTGTATTTCTCAGTGGAGCAGATGATGTTGACAGAGTAAAATTATAAGAAGAGAGATTTAAATAAACAGATTTGATTGGTCTGCTCAAAACAGTGTGAGTGTGAAACGGTCCAGACAGACATCTCTCACCAGGTTGTTAGATCAGGAGGAGGACAAGGGAGAAATAAACGAATCAGACCTCAGGCACATTCTTTTAGAAATGAAAACAGTCCCCACTGATTTCCAAACACACATCCCCCGTTGTGATATGACTCTGCTAACTACTATGACCCACAAGTGTGGTCTATTTTTGCAAACACCCTGTCATCAAACATTTGAAAAAGTTTTACAGAAAGAGAAAAGATAGATGGAATTATTGATATTTGTCATATAACAATAGATAACGTAACGATTACTGTAGTGGCAATCCGAAAAACCAAAACATGCCACTTGAGGGAATTTGAAGTCCTTTTTAACTTGTTGTGGTGGCAAAAAATCAAATCTTCCAAATAAGAATGCTTTGACGTTTTATTAATGCAAATTAACAAACTACAAAAAGATCTGGGTACTGAATAAATGAATGATGGATGGATAACTGTGCTCGTTAACTTAAACAAAACTGAAGTAATCCGATAAAACGCATAGCACCTTAAATATACGCACGCACAATTACAAAACTGTGTGGCTTCTCTGCTTCCTAAGTTGTGATTTTCCCTACCACCTGTCCACCCGTGACGTCCCTTTCTAACCTTCCCTCCTGATTCCATTCACGTATCAATCAGTCAGCTGTGCAGGTGACATCACAACCACAACACCCCAATTACCACACCCACATTACCACACATGAAAAATTGGCTACAACACACCATTTTTTTTATTTCACTGTCCTTAAATATTACTTCATGTAGCCTGACTCTTACATAGACATTATTTACGCATAGCAATGTCTTCCCCGTACCTTAATGACTATCCCTGCAATGTAACTGCAAAGCTTCCACTCTCATCTGTCTGTTGTCTCTTGTTCTGTCAGCACCTTATGTTAGTGCTGATAGAACATGTGCTGCCCACACAGGGCAACACATTATACAGTGATGAACTTCCATAGCACCGCCATACGTTCCGTTTATGTTTGATTGAACATTTACACTTTAGATTACTTCTGTCTTTAAAAGGGACACTAGTAATTTTATACATGGAGGTTAGTTTACTCATCACTACTCAGCCTGTTACACATAAAAGCATAACCAGGGATCAGGACTGCACATTAGCTCCAGCTAGAAAACATATGTATATTACGTCCGTTGCATTTTATTTAAATATGAATCTTAAGTCTGCCAAGTCTGATGATGTCATCTGGGTTATCTCAATTTGGGCTTGGAATCTAGTGTTTTTGGATTTCTAGTACAATAATAATGCATACAAAGTACATTAATATACAGTATATGCACAGACATGTTGCATCAGTACATCAGATGAACAGGAATACTAGCGTGATGTGTTGCATGTGTTAGCATTCACACAAAGTGATATCAAACCATCTTTTTCATATTTGTCTTGTTCCTGTTTAAACACTTGTTTTCTTTTGAATTTGTAAATTGAACTGCACAATTTAAAATCATCCTCAAGATTGTTGCCCCTTTTACTGAAATGCATTTATTTATTTAGATTCCTGACCCCTTTAATTTCTTAAGCATACATATAACTTAAAGATGATAATTGGAAATAATAATTTTCTTCAGAAAAATACAAATTGGGTTTATATTTATAAATGAAATGAAATGTAACCCAGGTGTAAAACTCAGGTAAAACCTAAGCTTAACCTGAAATGGTTATTTTATTAGTTGTTTCATACATTTAATATTTTCTGAGTTGCACTCGAAAGCAACACGTTCCCACTGCACTTGAAGGCAACACTCCGGTTCACCGCATTCAACCAAACAAAAGGCAGGTAGCCACTTAGCAACCAATTAGCGTACACGTACCGCTTATTGTGTAGCAGGGAAGGTTGTACGCGGCATCTTTGCACTTCCTTTTGACTCAGGTCTTTTGGAGATCCCTAGTCTCCAGAAGAACATCCAGTCTGTTGGAGAGGATCCAGAACCCTGAATGAAGTGATTCAGGACCAGGCTGTAATACATAGATGGTGAGTCTCCCCAAGATCCTAAAGAAGCTGGATTGATTGGTCGTAGCTGATAACAACCGGTGGTAGGGCCAACCTGGTTGGCAGGATCGCTACACAACGGAAAGAGTTAGCACATGACTCTAATCACCCTGTTAGAGAAACATCTGGATTGAATAGATAGATAGATAGATAGATAGATAGATAGATATACTTTATTAATCCCAAAAACTGGGAAATTAGAGTGTAACAGCAGCATAACACAAATACAACACAATGAAATAAAAAGAACAACCAACAATTAAGATAATAATTATTAAATAAGAATAAGATAATTAAATAAGAATAAGAAATTAAGATAATAATTACATAAGAATAAGTAAAATAAAATATAATATATAATATATGACCGGATTTTAGCTATTATTATTATACACGCTGATGGCCTGTGGCAGGAAAGATTTCCTGTTCAGTCTGTAGTTTGGCAGCGGCGGAACTGATGACGTCACATGCTACCACTGCATCAGCTGACGGAGGGATGTAAACAAACAGCGATCACGATGGTGGACGTGAACTCTCTCGGTAAATAATACGGGCGCATTCCCACAGCTAGCAGTTCAATGTCCGGGGAACAGAGACGTTCCTTCAGGTTGACATGTCCCGGATTGCACCACCTCTCACTCACAAAAAGTGCAATCCCACCGCCCTTCTTCTTCCGGCTTGAGGAACAGTCTCTGTCTCCACGTACCAAGCTGTAACCAGGCAACCCGACGCTGTTAGCATGGATGTGCGAGTGCAGCCAAGTTTCAGTAAAACAAAAAATGCTACACTCGCGGTATTCCCTCTGGGTCTTCACCAGTGCTGACAGTTCATCCATCATATTCCAAGAGACCTCACTTTTCCCATTATGATCGCTGGTACCGCTGGTTTATGTCTTTTCCTTTTATCCCTCCGTCTGCTACCCCGGCGTCTCCTCCCCCGGCGTCTCCTCCGTAACTCTTGCGGGACCACAGGGGTTTACTCAGCGCCATCAGCTGTTCACGCGTGTACACAAAAATTGATCCGGTCATTTTCCAAAACAAAAAATACTAAAATTAACTAAAATAAACAAAAAATACAAAGAATAACAAGAAAACTACGGAGCTGCTGCAACAGTCAACAGTCTGCCACCAGGAGCGGCGCCAATTCGAACAGATGATAAACAAAACAGTACCGGTACTAAGAACAGACAAGACTCACTATTTTAAAGGCGCCATTTTATTTTCTTTATTATTTTTCATGCTTGTTGTTTATACTAATGTTGTTATACTTATGTTGTCCAGTACTCACTAAAAAAAGTTCACTTGTGCCATCCATTCCATGTGTTGGTGGTGTTCATTGTTCGGCTGTTCAAGTCTATGATAATTGAGCTCTTTCCGAACCTAGCTATAAAGTGTATCTACTGTAAGGGTTACAAAAAGAATGTTGATGTCTACCAGTGCACATTTTCTACACCATGTAAACGCATATCTTTATTGACATGTAGATGTGGAATTTGAAGATGAAATGAAATTATATTTAAGGCTGGCTGATATTAAAACATCCAGGTCATTAAATATGACTGTGTTTTCACTTGATACCAAGTCAAGGATTTTTTGGAGTCAATCCAGCTGCTTCAACAGGCCAGGGGTTGACCTACATCCTATGTGGTGTTTGAAATCTGATCTTTAATTCAAAATATAAAATTCCCCAGGGGGGTAAAAGAACGATATACCACTCACCTGGTGTTCTGCCCTTGAAACCCAGGCTGTGACATAAACTACATTTAATTGAAATGTTGTTTAATGTTGTTGCTGTTTCATGTTGCTCAATGCAGAGCTACGCCCTGATTTAGACTTCACACAGACACTAATTCATTTTAAAAATGGTAGAAAACAGTAATTACAACTAAGCTACTTTATCCAAACAAATTAAACCAATAAATCTGTGCCTTACACTAAAGTGTCAATAATTATCTGTCAATAATTAAGTGTGTTGTCATTTTCACATGCTATAATAAGTTTTAGTACATTTGGATTTAAATATTGTATTGTAGTAAACAGTGCTGTAAGAGTCTGGGTCATAATTCACATTATACGTGTGTGAGAAAAACAATTTAAAAGAAGAGAAAAATTAAAGACTAAATCGAGTTGGGGTGGAGGTGATGTGGGAGGTACAGAAATGTCACACTGACACAAACAGCACAGAGGTCATACTAATCAATTATAATTCCACTATATTACAACTTAGAACTTATTTTGTAGTTGTGTCCATCATTTCTACCGGCAATGATATACTAACTGTTGTGATCTGGAAACTGCTATGGCTTTGCTACAAGACAGTCCAGCAGGAAGGAATACAATATAAACAGTCAGACAATCACTGAGGTTATCAGAATTACCTAGCCGACTTCATTTGGAGGTGACTGACAGTAAGAAGTAAGAAAAAGTCAATAATAGTCTCTCACTGCAATGAACCATTCCTACTAGACACTATTAAGTAGGACTTCTTTTTTAGCAATGATAATGAATAAATAAATAATTTTCTAAAGAAATAAAGACCAACAGCAGTGGTGGAAGAAGTATTTGGACCTTAAGTAAAAGCACATAACTATTATGATCTTGATGTAGTTAAAGTACTGCAGTAACAGTAGTGAGTGATATATTATTATATATGACATCATTAGATTATTAATACTGAAGCATCAGTGTTAGAGCAGCATGTTACTGTTGTAGCTGCTGGAGGTGGAGCTAGTTTCAACTACTTTATATACAGTTAGCTAGTTTAGTCCAGTGGTTCCCAACCTAGGGGTCGGGCCCCTCCAAAGGGTCACCAGAAAATCTGAGGGGTCGTGAGATGATTAATGGGAGAGGAAAGAAGAAAAAACAAAGTTTTGAGACACAAATCTGTTTTCAGCTTTTGGACTTTTTCTCTCACCTTTGATTTTTGGGGAAATATTTAAAGATTTATTAAAATTAAACCACATGAGAAGTTTAGAGGGAAAAAAAATCACTATTTGTTGGAGCTGTTAACAACTCGTAGACATCTGAAATGCTTTATGTAAGATGTCAAAAGCCAAACAGTTGAAACCACTGGTTTCATCTTTAACAATGTGTTGGATTTTAAAAGCTTGTTATATTATCCATTGTGTCAAAACTGCATCTGAAATGTAACTAAAGCTGTGGAGCTATGTGAAATGCTGTGCAGTAGAAAGTACAATATTTCCCTCTGAATTGTAGTGGAGTGGAAGTATTAAGCTAATTGTACTTAAGTACAGTAATTGGGTAAATGTACCATATTTTCCAGACTATAAGCCACTACTTTTTTTCCCATACTTTGAACCATGCGGCTTATACAGAGATGCGGCTTGTCTATGAATTTTTCTAACCCTAACCCTAAATGTTGTGAAATTAATTACAAATAAAGTACACACCACTATTTATTTTAAAACTCTGTTAATTCATGTATTCAGATGTAAATTTACAATATCAACCAATTATTCATAAACTGTTCTTTAGAGCCCTCCAGGAGAAACTGAAAAGCTAAAACTGGTATTTGTCCATGTGTGCAGCATGTTTCTGTCTATTTCTATCAAAATGAGGTCAAGATGTCACCTTTTAAATGAGTAGAGAAAGCAACAACTGTGCTGTTGAGCTGAGGGGGTTGTGGTCTTGTGTCTTTTTTAGCTTTAATTTTTGACTTACTGTATTTTCCGGACTATAAGCCTACTACTACTTTTTACTAGAGTTGCACGATACCCACGGTATACCCGGTACCCCGCGGTGCCAAATCATAACCGTCGCTACTATACTAGAAATTTTACACAGCGGTATTACCGTGGATTACGATACTACCGGTGCCAGTCTCCGCTACATAGCGCCCGCCTCTGCTCTCCTCCCGGCTTCTCACTGCATGCTACTCCTTTGTAAACAAACCAACATGGAACTGCAACCGAACTACACAGCTGCTGAATGATTGGCTGTTTGCCTGTTACTGGTGACGTCCAGGGATATGATAGGCTGTTTCCGCACGCTGTTAGCTGATGCTTACGGACACAAACACGAAGCGCACACCATGGCAGAAGCACCGGGCCCGAGCGGCGAGTCTGCCGAAGCACAACCCATTTTTCTGAAGAAACCAAACTCCAAAAGTTACGTTTGGAACTATTTTGGTTTTAAGCAAGGCACAGACGGGAAACCGATAGACAATGGCCGTCCACTGTGCAGTCGCTGCCACCAAGCTATTGCAGCCACAGGAGGGAACACATCCAACCTCATTAAACACCTGCAGTGTCGTCACCCAGATTTATATGTTGAATACCAGGTTAGAATGCCCTGTTTATTTTCTCACTGGATAATATTAGGCTATATGCTCCGTGTACAGGCTGAGGAATGAAGATTTAAAGAATGTCAAAGTATAAAGCACCTAGAAAATGCATAAAAATATAGTTTTCACAGGGAATCAGTTCCTGTTAATTGTACTAAATTGATTATTTATATTAGTACAACACAAATTAATGTGCAAAGGAAACTTTTTTTATTGCTTATATATGTTTTTGTCCATGTACCCTTGTTGACCCAGTTATGAACTAAGACCATTAGGACCATTAGGCTAATCCATTTTATATATTTTCCACCCCTTATTTCAGAGAGAGTCACCCAATCCAAAAGGGAAGCAACCCATGGCCAAGACCATACCTGAAATGTATGAGCAACAAAGAAAATATCAGCCAACTTCAAAGGAAGCCACAACATTGAACAGAGCAGTGGCTGAATTCATATGTTTGGACCAAATTCTAATATACACAGTGGAAAAGTCGGGTTTTAAGGAATTGGTGAAGAAATTAAATTGTAAATATGAGCTTCCTGGGAGGAATTTCTTCATGTATCAAGAAATACCCAGGCTTTACACAGAAACCAGAGAGGCAGTTATGGAGCAGCTGTCAGGACCCAACAAGTACTTCTCCTGTACTACTGATCTGTGGACCAGCAGGGCCATGGATGCCTACATGACCATCACTGTGCAGATTATAACAGAGAGCTGGGAGATGGATGCATGGTGCTTGGGGTGCTCTGAGATGAACTGTGACCACAATGCTGAAAACCTATTGGAAGCCCTAGATGAAACAATGGAAGACTGGAATATGGACACAAACAAGATGTCAGCTGTCACCACTGACAATGCATCAAATACCATAAAAGCCTTTTCACAAAGATACACCTGGATACCATGTTTTGGACATAGTCTTGATTTGGCCACTGACAAAGCGCTGGCTATCGAGAGGGTGTCATCCGCCTTATCCAGACTACGGCAAACTGTCTCTGCTTTTTCCAGGTCACCAAAGATGTCCAGGCTACTGCTGGAAAAACAGACAGACTTGGGTCTACCTCAAAAGAAGCTGCTTCATGATACACCAACACGCTGGAGTTCTGGTTATGACATGGTGGAGAGGTTCCTGCAGCAGCAGGCTGTTAGTGCTGCCCTGGCCAGTGAGAGGAAGAGATGTCATCTCATGCCTAGAGACAGTGACATCACTACACTTGAAACAGTGAAGGAGGTGCTTGGACCACTGCGACGGTTCACAAATGTTCTCAGTGGAGAGAAACTACCCACAATCTCTGCAGTTCAAGTGGTAATGTGGGACATAGCCTCTTGCCTTGCTGCATCTAACGATGATGCCCCCCTGTGCTGTGAAATGAAGAAGAAAGTTCTAGAGGATCTACAAAAAAGATACACCGACAAGGATTTACAGATTATTCTTAACTGTGCCACATATCTTGATCCTCGTTTTAAAGACACCTTTGTGGCGAGGATGACACCTGAGGTGAAAGAACGTCTCATCAAGGACATTGAGAAGCAGGAGACTCTGCAACACACTGAGCCTGAGGCTAAAGTTGAGGTACCAGATAAGCGGCCAAGAACAGACATGCAAAGTCTCCTCGCAAGCATCAAAACAAAAAAGAAAGGAGAGAGATCCGGGGAAAGGATGATCAATACTACACAGCAACTCCAACATGAGCTTGATGTCTATTCCAGAATGACCGAGATCAGCGGAGACAACAACCCTCTTGAGTGGTGGAAATTAAATTCTGGCCACTCCTCTCTCAATGTGCACGAAAATACCTGTGCATTTCAGCATCCAGCTGTGCCTCTGAACGGGTGTTCAGCACTGCTGGAGGGATCTGCACCCCCAGACGGGGCAGATTAGATCCAGAAAGATTTGACATGCTTGTTTTCATTTCCAGAAATCTGTCTGAAATTAAAAAGAGATCACAGCAGTAATGTAGACTCTGTCTATATTGCATTGTACATATTGTTCAGAATATTGTTCAACTTATTTTGTTAAGTTATTATTTATATAATTGAGCTACAGTTCAATAAAGTTTAGATTAGACACACAAACATGCAGAGAAAAGGCCAGTGGATCTGTTTGTTGTTGGTTTTTTTTCAAACTTTTTAATAAATGTTATTCATACAAATACTTCTTTCAGTCTAATTCTTACTTCACCAGTATTATGTTTATGATGCACCAAACAACATTATAAGCAATTAATAAGTACTTATAACTTGTACACATTGCAGTTCATAAAAATAATAATAAAAACGCAGCAGTATCGCGATATTACCCGGAACCGTGATACTTTGTCTGGTATAGTATCTCATTATATATATGGTATAGTTACTCATTTTGGTATCGTGACAACTCTACTTTTTTCCCATACTTTGAACCATGCGGCTTATACAGAGGTGCGGCTTTTCTATTAATTTTTCTTCAGCCAACATTGTGTGTGTGTGATTTGGTGTTTAATGGTTTCAGTACGCAGGAGGAAGAAAAATAAAACCATCAATGACTTTTCTGTTTTGTTTATCAGCACTTTTATTGCTGCGTTTATTGCTACTTTTACTGTTCGGAAACAATCAGTTCAGGTATATGAATAAACACTTATGGTACAAAATCTTTCTGTCTAAATAATTTATTTCTCAGCCTGGATATCGGCGGCTTATAGTCCGGTGCAGCATATGACTAAATATATATTTCATTCAAATTTTAGTGGACACGGCTTATATTTAGGTGCGCTCTATAGTCCCGATAATACGGTAAGTTTTATATTGTTTACACAATATTGTCCTAACCCTTGGGGGCTTTGCATTAGATACTTGTAATAACATTTGTGGACAAGCATTACAATGTTTTAATTAAGAATCTAATCTAACTATACAGTGTATTAATAAGTAAAATCAAAACATACCACAAAAAGTCAGTGAATCTTTAACAGAGGTGCAACACAGCAGAAAAATTCAAAATCCTCCTTTAAACTGGCAGTAATTATCTGCATCTTTGGTGCTCCTTGAGGGGACACAGAGAGAAACAAGGTCTTTACTGTAAAAGACTGTAAGATTTCATTTACAGTTCACTTTAAATGAAAATTCAGTCATCTACTCACACTCATGTCGATGATTGGTCAGGTGAAGTTTTTTGGTCCACAAACCACTGGAGTTTCACAGAAAATCTGTGTTTCTTCCTGTTGTTCCCAAACAACTGCAGTAAACAGTGACTATGTTTTAAATGCAAAAAACTTGAGAATCCTCAAGTTTTTAGCTCTGCACTACAGTCAAGCACCCACACCCACAGATCAGACAGTGTGTCCTGAGGTTTCTTCCACCTTTTTCCCTGTTAAAAGGTTTTTTGGTGGGCAAGTTTTTCCTCACTCTAATCGAGGGTCTAAGGACAGAGGGTGTCACTCCCTGTACAGATTGTAAAGCCCTCTGAGACAAATGTATTTTGTGATTTTGGGCTATACAAATAAAATTTGATTTGATTTGATTTGTACATCAATGCAGCTTACAGCTAAGAAACTACAATGTGGATTTCTGACATAATGACAACTTTTCAGGTCAACTTGGCATACCCTGGACTTTTGAAAACTTGGATCACGATATACAAGCAGTAAGAATTTTAATGTTTCTGTAAAGTTATTTAACGTTTGAAACAAAGCCGCTGTTGACTACAGTTGTTTGGGAAGATGCTGCAAGCTCATGTGAAACTCCAGGAGTATTTTGTGAATAATATATGAATATATTATTTTGAATAATAATAATAAGATAATCTTACCTTCCTGCTGACAATCTGCCAGTAATGTGGCCAGTAGTATGCACAGTATTCATTCACAGTCTTTATGTCAGGATATCATGAATACTCACTGGCTCTGAAGATCTTGTGGCAGGAGTCTTTTCATTTCCATATTGTCTGGGTGATGAGGGGAAAACACAAAGACAAACAAACAATATCAGTCAGTTTACCATTGGAAACATAGGCATGCAAAATATTACTCAGCAGCCTCACACATACATTCATTCTTACATAATATTCTTGTTATGACTGGTGTGAACTTGGACTTGAACTTCATAAAACAAATCCATTCTCTGTATGTTTTGCCTCTGCTTGCCTACTTGTCCGAGTTTACACCCAGCAGCAGGTGATATCTTGTCACTCCTGGTTCTTCAGCCTTCTCATGACCACACAGGTGATGCACAACTATAGGTGTGAAGTACAGGGACACGGTGACGGATATGGTGAATTTAATTTGTTCTTGTATAAGTGCTGTTCTAGTATTAACAAGCTAGCTAATGTAACAGTTAAGCTAGCTGTAACATCAGTTCATTACTCAGCAGTTAGCTAACCTAACCTAACGTCTGACAACGTTACAGTCTAAACTATGGATATGAACACAAACATTACATTAGGTTATTAACTAGTAAAATAACAGGGAAATGTTTTCTTACCTGATATCGCCAGGATAACAGTTATAAGATATAAGTTGAAATCCCACAACTCAGTTTCACTCAGACTAGAATTTTTCGTGCAGATGTAAAATTATCCAGGTAATGATCCACGTTATTAATGACGAGGGGACCGACAGAGTAGTAGTAGTACAGCATTCAAACTGACGTACTTTCAAATCAGGGCGTGCTCAGTGGTCATTGGCCAGTTTGCTGGATGACAGCCACAGTAACCAATCATAGTCAAAACACGGTGAGACAGCCAATAGCAATGGTTTCAGCAGGACAACTCAAAAGAAGATAACAATAATAATAATAGATATCATATGATATATAGTATATGTATAATATATGCATAATAAATGCTTAACTATACAATATATATACGCTATAAATAATATACTATGAATATGTAAATAGAATGTGCAAAAAGACAAGAATGATATGATAAATATGATATATAATATATATAATATCTGTACAGTTAAAATTGGAATAAAAACCCTTAAGTTGTCAGTATGGAGATAAACCTTTATATAACGAGCAATACATAAAATAACTGGCAATTATCCTAATTTTACATACATTTGCAGGAACAGGACAAATACTGTATAATTATTATAGTAATTTTCCTATAAAAAACAGGAAATAACTGTAGTTTGTCATTATTGGAAAAACATAAAATAACAAGCGGATTGTTAATTTACAGATAATGTCTGTAATTTTAATCAAATCAAATTTTTGTTGCATAGCCCAAAGTCACAACATACATTTGTCTCAGAGGGCTTTACAATCTGTACAGGGAGTGACACCCTCTGTCCTTAGACCCTCGATTCGAGTGAGGAAAAACTTGCCCACCAAAAAACCTTTTAACATTATCAGAACAATTTGTACCACGCAGCAGACGTGTGCTGATGCTGCGGATAACTAACAAGTGTTATGACGTTGAAAAGATATTAAGTTCATCGACTTAAGTTTCCTAATTTCCTCTGTGAAAGTGAAAGCGGCCAATGAGGTATGTTTTGTTGTTTTGTTACTTGTTTTATTTAGTAAATCTAACGTAAAGTCTTCTAAGTCATGTATCATACCGTTATGTTTGTACCATTAAGTCTTTCTATGTGTACCTAATTTATTTTCATGTACTTTCCTTTGTATGTTTTGTACCAGTTCTCACGGCGAAAAATCACGCAGATGGTGTGATTAAAGTCTGTAACATAAAGAACCGCTTGGTTTCGTCATTTCGTTCACGAGAGGGAATTACAAAGAGCTTTGTATGTGAGGAGAAGAATTTTAAATCCTTTTTTAAATTTTAAATTCCAGATTTAATATGTAGCCAGTGTAATTTTACTGTTTTTAATACTATTTTTAAAACATGGGAAAACTTACTGTAAGATTTAAGGTAATTTACTTTAAAATTATTATTTTTTTATTTGTGTACCTTTGTTCTGCAGCAGACTGTGAGTTTTCTTATGAATTTATGGAAATGGTGTCATTTCCAAAGTTTTGAATCTGATGCTGCCTTGTGACTCATCTGCTCTTTTAAATAAAGCAAAGAGCTCCTTTTTAATTTCTAAACCACTCCACACATGAGAGCGAACAATAAAACAGTCAAATGGTGAACAAAAGGGAAACGTTTTATTTTCCACAAGATGATTTGTGCAGAACACTGCTTGAACTATCAATTTGTTGCATTATTGTAACAAAGTGTAAATCCCTTTTGTGAATATCTGACAATGTTTTTTTTTTTTCCTTTATTTCATCCAATAAAAGATATAGCCCATAAGTCCCCACAAAGACAAAACAATCATGTATAGAAGCTTTCAAAAGCATTTTCTGACCCACTCTGATTCCTTTAAAAGCCATTGTTTGGATTGCAAGTGAGACAGAAATGGCCATTTTATCAGGCTAAATTACCAAGTGTCTTCAGTAGAGTGTTTCCTATTCCTTTCTGAACAGATTAAATGTGGGATAGGCGGGAGAGAGCATTTAAAATGATACATTTTCATCTTCTGATTGGAATCTAAAAGTTGGATCCAACCTTTCAAATAGACTTATTTTACAGTGAGAGAATCTACACCAAGTTTCTGTTGATTGCTTTGTTTGCAGGAAGCTTTTTATTAAAGTGGAATACTAATTGCTATTTAAAATTTAGAGAGAAAAATTATAAAGACATACTATACAATAACACACCACGTGGGATGCTGTAGAAAGCCTGTTTCTCTTTGATAGACACGGAGCATTGTTCTCTTAACACATTAAATATATATAGTTATATGAGTTAGCTGGTTTAAATTTCCTCGCATCCTCCTTACAGTGTAATAGTGCTCCTCAGCAACACAGTGATGAAAACTCAGCAGAATAGAACAGTGTGAGAGTGAGGCTGAATGTTTCTGTGTCCTGGCTCTATCAGCAGATGATTATAGAAAAACTACAACATGCTGAGGATAACTTTGCAGATGATGATTCAATTGGCTGCAGATCAAAGGATCTGCTGTATTCCTTTACTTCAGTCAGACCTGCAGCGTTAGCAGTGAAGTAACAATTTAGTCATCTCTATTTTCCAGTGCAGCTGTATATTTATTTTTTCTCTTGACGATTCTACCTCCCCTCCCTTCCCTTCCTCTCTCTTAATCCTGTGCATTTTCTTTTTGATGCCATTAAAGGCAGCTCCTCTGTGACTTGTAGCTCTGTCAATAGAAACACAGCCAAATCAGATGTACCCAGGAACTCTGGTGATCTGGTGCTTCAGATCAAGCTGTAAAATAGCACAATAAGCAGAAAATGTGAAATCCACATCTTACTTACTGTAATTGTAGTTTGATCACAGAGAAAGAAGAGAAAGGAGACAAAGAGAGACAGATTTTGAAATGTATGTTGGCTTGTCTGACATATTGATTTTATTTTGCCTTTTCTAAGTGAAATGATTCATTTCAGGCACGTGGAGGAAGTGCAGGCTGCAGATGACTTGAGTTCACTTCAATCTAACATGCTCTTTGTTCTTCCTCCTCTCGCCTTGAGCTGCAGAAACTGAAGGTTGATCTTTGCCGCTTCATCAAAGACACAAACTGGGTGACACAATTCAGCCTTTTTCCTCACGACAAAAGTGACATTTTTGCTCGAAATGGCTTTTTGATAACTGACAGTGCGGTCATCACTGTGTTAAAACATTAATGACCTTTTTTCAATTGTCACTCAAGTATTAGAGAGTGTGACTCATGACGTTCTGTGCCGAAACACACAGTGGTGTTTCTGAGGTGCAGCAGCAGCAGTAGCTGTGTGAGTAACATTGAGACATTTAAGATTAAACAGAGCCAGAGATCTAACATAAGCCTGTGATTACAGAAACACACAACACTTTGAGCCTCTCCAAGACACCAAGAGGGAGACGATGGAGATGTCACAGCTACTCACAGATTGAAGATGCTACAATCAAATATAAGAACAGATATCAGCTAAGGGTAGATAAAAAAAGCACTTAACTGACTGTCAGTCTAAAGCCCCTACACATCCACAAAGCATCCACACAGGTGTTTCCACTTTTGGTGTCATCTAAATGAGGAACAGGGCGAGATGTGTTCACTTCCAGCTCTGAACTAACCCACATCAAGTTCAGTCTGATTGAAATTGTCTGAGAGGTTGAGATTCATTTAGGTAATATTATAATAGTTGATTTATACAACTGCATGGCAAAATAACACAGGCAGCAGAGAAGGGGAGACTCTGCTCGGTAAATGAGGGGAAGATAATAGAGGATAATTACAATAAAGTACTTATGGTGACATCACATAGGCTTTGTTCAGACTGTAGACAAATCAGATCTTTAATATAGAGTGTCCGCATTGTTATTTGAGGTGATTTGATTTGTGTGTTGTAGCTGCATGGGTTACTATGGTAATGACATAGGTGGCGTTGCTTTTCCTGTCCATGTGACAGATGACTGTTTCACCATCAAGGAACTTAGGTTATAATGTTGTTAATGTTAGTCGCCTCTCCCATCAATCAGGCTTTTCTGATTTGAGGCTGGTCTGAACAGATTATCTGCTCAAATGACCCTATAGTGTTTGGGATTTACGGACATAATCTTAACATTACTGACTGGATCAAACATGTTTGTTATCAAATCTTGTGTGAAAGGAACAGCACTGACATGCTGAGCAAGAACCTGCAATAGCTAATGAGTGCGAACTGACTGGGAAGCATCACCAATCGAAAAGCAACAAGCTTGCACTGCCCTTTATTTCCAAACTCACCTCCTATAAGCCATGCTATTTCTGTTATGGCTTCATGCACAGTTTTTCTATCTGTTGTTTTTCAGGGCATACTTTTGATAATTTGAGTTGCTGAGATTGCAAGTCCCAAGAATCGCCACTTTGAAATAATTTAGTATAAACACCAAGTGTGTGGTCGTGCATCTTGACTGAACTGTGTGATCCTCTAGTGTGCACCAGCCTTGATGAAAAACAAATGAAAAAGCACTTTTTGGTCAACAATGTGACACAAAATAGGTTCTCTTGATGAACAAGTAATCAGTCAATCCACAAAAAAGCACAAAAAAGAATGAGTTTAAAAAAAAAAGGTTTTGATTGAAGCTTCCACTTAACTTGTCAGAGTATGTGATTGTTTGAGCTTGAGGAAGACTGATGTTTGGTTGATATGCGTCATATTTTTTTTATCATGTAGCTGCTTTAATAAGTGCTAGACTAAAAATGAGGAGATCAAAGCTATTACAATATATCCCATGGGGATGGAAAAAAAAGCTAAAATGTCAATATCATAGAAGAAAAGTCAGTTTTAAATTCATCCTCTGGGGACTATTAATATTTGTACAAACATGATTAAATTAGTTAGTTCTTTAAAATATTTCAATTTGGACCAAAGTGGTTGACCAACCCCAGAGCAATGCAGTTGGCATTCAAAATACAAAATGTTAAAAAAATATATGGTTCTAGTTTTAATCTTAATGTAGACTAAGCGATATGTAGTACTTTACCTGGTGTATTGCAGGTTCTTGTTTTACGCATATTCTTCAATCGTAAGTCTTGCTGTTACTACCGATATCAGATGTCTTGGGCAAAATGACATTCATCCCACCCAAATTCAAGACTCCATGTTTTTTTTTTTTACAGCTACTCAATTATGAAATGAACATATCTAGATATATTGTGCACCATTTTGTAAACAGCTCTCAAATATTCAACTTGACATACTGGCACTTTTGAAGTTAGATTCTAGTCATGAGACTAGAATCTGAAATAAGTTCTACAGGTCTGAAAAAATGTTTGACAGCATAACATGAATTTATAAGGATGGACCCACTGGTGGTTTGGGCAGGGTTAAGGAGGTTAAGCAATTCTATTTCCTAGTGCAGAGCATAGACACATTTTAATGTCAGATTTGGTTTTCATTGTATGTCGAGAATGGAGTCATAAAATTATAGACATATTTTAAAATCATAAAAAAAAAAAAAAACATGGCATTGAGCTCTGTGATCTGGGAGATAAACTCATAGGCAGTCTCAGGTTTACGTCCTGTTGCATTCAGACTTTTATAAGTATATATAGTTAGTTGCCAGGCTACTCTCTTAATGGATGCCTAGTAATTGTCTGTGAATCAGCTAACAAGTCTATAATAACTAACCACTCTCCAGCTGATCTTTCTCTGTACCCCAGTAAATGTAATTTCTCTAATGTGATGGTTCCATATGCCTCACTGTCTCTAAGCAGCAGTCAGTCAACCTGTTTTCATCATGTCTCATGTCTCATGTTATTCTCTAATCTCTTGAACGTTTTACCACAGCCAAATATATTTTTTGCATCTTTGTTTGCCTGTATGTTAGCATTACAATATGGAAATAAGCAACTGAACAGATTATAATGAAATTTAGTGTAAAGACTCTTGAAAAAATAAGTTATTTTGATGTGCCAATGCTGTGGTTAAGGTCTATTTAGGTTTAGGAACAAACACTTCATTAGGTCAAAGGTAACATCATGGTTTGGATTAAAATGACTACTCGCTTAAGGTTAGGAGACCTCTGTCGTCGTGGTTACTATAATACTCACGTGGTTGAGGTTAGAGGATGAGTGTGTTGGGAACATGAAGTAACCTAAAGCTAAAGTAATTTTGTTCACCCACCGATCCACCTCCTCCCTACATTGACTTTATCGCTTTATAATAAAGTCATCTGATTTTCTTCACTGCAGCAGCTAGATTGTGCTATCAATTGAGTGTGAATATACAGTAGTACAGCCATGTATGGGTTGTGCTGCAGGAATATGACAGATTTAAATGGAGTTTAACTCATTTAAAATTTGCTGAAATTCATACCATTACAATGCCTTAATATTCCCAGACAAGATTTGTAGAAACATTTCAGTATTGATTGGTTTTACTTTGCATCATTGATTCTGACGTTGTGTTCATGTTAGCAAATTAGTAGTTGGGAGGGAGATTTGTCATATTTGTCAATATCAGCTGACACAGAAGTTTGTTTTTAAAACCATTTTCTGTCAATAGTTTTGGATGTAGCCAAATTGGTCAATTGTTTCAACGACCAGTGGAAATAAAACCAGTGAGCACAACATTAGACCTTGGGGTAGAATTTGGGATTTGGGCAGGGAATCAGAAGTCTGGAACCATCGTATTTGATAGTTTTAACATGTTTTGGTGTGTACTAACAAATTATAGAGGTTCAATTCCTTGCCTATGTAACCGTTTTCCTGTGTAGTCAGGAGCGTGAATCAAATTGGTCTTTCAGAATGCAACTACAACTAAGTCTACACAACATAGGGTTCAATTAACTAGGATTCATAAGGAGATTGGCGATGGCAACTCTGCTCAGAGTGAGAAAGAACCTCACTGAGATCTCAGATAAAAAATCCTCCAAAAGAAATGCGAAATCCGCTTTTTTTCCTACCACCCTCCTGGAAAGCAGTTGGTCATCTGATCTTCATTTGCAGACTCTTCAGAAAGAAGGCAGTCCATGGATCTCACTGTTCATTCCTTAACCTGATTCTATCAGTGGGGAAAAAACAGCCTGCACCAAAACATGCAGGGCAATTACTCAATTTGCAAAAAAAAAAAGTATAATTCACCTAAAATAAATTATCTGCATTTGGATTTCAAACTTTTAACAATAAAATAACACTGGGTTACACCTAGTATTTTGATACAGGTCTGGATCCAGATGCAGATCCAAAATGTTGTTTTTAAAATAAAAATGTATGCAGTCTTGGTAACATTATACACTTTTTGTTTGGGGTAGTTTTTGGGTTTTTTTTTGCTTTTAGCCTTGGTATATCTGTCCTTTAATAAACCTTGAAAATATTCAATTCCCTGCAGGAGACAAAAGGACAACACTTAAACTCAGCCCAGATGAATGTGGTGAAAGCTTTCTGCTTCCTGCTAACCAGATAAACAAGACATTTGCATTGTTCAAACCAACAGAAGTCATATTTATGTCATCATCATTCGAGTTTGACAATAGAGCCATTCATAGTTGCCAATAGCTCATCTTACACTGCTCTCATCAGAGTTGTGTTATTCTTACCATCTTTGAACCCTCTGGATGACGCTGACATGTATTTCCTTCAGTGTATTCATCCATATTGTGTCTTTATCTGTCTGTATGTCAAGGGAAGTTATTTACAACAACACAATATTAAGTATAGTTCCATCTCCAGGTGGGTGTAGCTGCTTTTGCACATTGTCCAACAGTTATAGGACAATACGGAAACTCAACATTCAGACAAGGTATTTGTGGTGTTTGTGGTCAAACTGTGTAATATTCAGCCAGTTAAATTATATATTTTTTCAACCTAGTGTGTTTTACACCAGTACTGTTTCGGTGGCATCCAACTCACTTTAATTTTCAGTGGCTGTTGTACACATTTCACCCTCTATTGTGGATCTAAATGGCATTAATGCAGTGCCTATTCAAAATGTCCACAACTAAATAACTTTCTGTTCTTTCAGATTCTGGCTGCACTGTATCTCAGCTGTTAGTCAAACAGCCACATCTACACATAGTGAAAAACACCAAAGATGAATGAGGTCCTTCACCTCTGCTCCTAAAATAGCAACACATGTACTGCTATACACAACCAGAAACGTATAGTAGTAAATCCAAATTTCAAATCCATATTGATTTCATGTCATTGTAAGAAAATGCAAAAAGCCAACATTTGTCAAATATAAATATAAACAAACTGAGTTAACAAGCTAACAACATTTTTGGTGTGTACCAAAAAAATCAGGCTTTTTTAACCCAAGTACGTTAAAACTCAAAATATCTCTCTTTTGACCAGTGTGGATCAGTGTGGTAACCTATACTATAAGTCTAACTATCTGCACATAGAAGATCAAATTACATTTCAGTTTTGCATTGTGACATCATAGCATTAATTAGTTTCCCATGTGTTGTACAATTCACTGTATTAATTGCCCTGACATTCTTTTACACAGTTATTGGTTTAGTTTAGCCTTCTGCATTCACAACCCACCACTGCAGCTTAAAGAACACCAAGCAGCTGTGTGAAAATATTTTAATCAATGGCTATTTCAGGATTTTTTATTTACACATCACTGAATCTGTATATGACATTCATTTTAGTGTCTCCTGGCATGAATTTAATTTGGAACATATGTTTGTGGTAATACATTTGAGGTACCATTTGGGGTGTTGTATCATATTTGCAGTTCTGTACATTCAGTGTGGTGCTATGTATATGTGTTTTGAGACTTTGCACCTGCAACATATGAACAGTTTCTCTCAGAGAATTTTGACCTGGGCTCCCCTCAGTCCATCAAACTGTCGGCTTCTTTTTAACAGGGGTGAGAAGAGCCAGTGTGATTGGTCTTTACTGAGGCTCACCACAATTCCACCTGCTGAAAGTCTATTCATCTAGTTTTTTTCCCACTTTGTTCAGTGCTACACCACAATTGCACAATACTATTTGCTATATTTAGTGGGTCACCCTTATATTTGCACTTGATTCAGAATCAGAATCATCTTTATTGTCATTGTATTTTGTACAACGCATTCACACTTTAAAAAAACTCTGACACCACATGCCATGTAATTATAGTCGCTGGTTCAACTCTGGCTAAGGACCTTTGTTATATGTCCTCCTCATCCTCTCTTTGCACATTTCGTGTTGAATAAAGTCAAAAACTATAAAAAGAAAAGTAGACTATAGCAAAAACTAGATGGATGAACTATAAAAAGGATACATTAAGGAAAAATAAAAAAGAATATTTCATTATGTTTCTATTTTCTGAAATTGTTTTCAGTGTCAATACTGGGAAAATAGGACAGCATTTGCCTGCCAATCAACTCATTTTGTAAAAGGTAGTACTCAAACCCAATCTCCTACATGCTCAACCAATGGCTTCAGCTCTTCCAGACATTCAGACCTGCAGCTAGTCATAGATCCAACAGAGAAACAGACAAATCATTTCTGAAATATTTGTACGAAATCATTTTCCAACAATTTGAATTTGATTTTGTGATCTTGTGCAATCAGTACCAATGTGTATGCACAATAATCCCGACCAAAGGTTAAACTAATGACATGGAGTAATCTGTACCTATAGCCATTTCCTTTTAAATAATGCAACAGAGAATGCTTTGCAAGACTTCCTAAACTAACATGTTTGAAACAACACATCCCGTCAGCTGTAAAACTTTTCACTTTGAGTAGCAGCAGGAATCCTGTGAATCACACTCACGTCTCCCTGTGTGTCCCAAGATCAGGATCAGCACGTAAGATAGCACACATGTTATAAAAAAATCCACCTAGAAAGCAACGTAAATGAGCATGAAACAACAGAAGGCTGATCTGGTGAAAGTCTTTATCACATTGCATTATATTAGATCCATAGCCTTCAGACAGATAGTGTCACATGAACCTGAGTCAAATTTTAAAAGAAACCCTAACTGTGAAATTCCTTGTTTTTTATATTATTGTAATGTGAAAGCAGTAGGTCTGAATGATAACTATAGATTATATAGATATACCCAGCTATTAAAGTCGTAGTGCAGTCTGCTCCCTGTGTTGATGGAGAAGATATTTGATGGAGCAGATATTTGATGGAGCAGATCGACAAACATGGCAGGGGTGTCCACATACTTTTGTGTACCTCCAAAAAGACAAATTAAAAGCACAGCATTGGCATTAAACTGCGGAGCCCTGCAGATTATAATGAGAAAGTCAAAGTAGGCATCCGGAATTGGTAAAGTCCTCTGACATGGCAGTGTAAGCAGGAAAACATTCATAGAACAAGGGGCTTCGAAAATTTAATCCCACCTGGATAGATTTTAATCTCCCGAATGGCTGATCTTCCTGTCACTTCATTTGTTTTCTCCATTCAGGTACATCATTTAAAGGTTTAAAGCTTTTCCCCTTTATCTTAATCTGTTTATCCACTTGTTTATTTTTTGTCTTTTTGTTTCATTTTAAACCCCAGGGAAGCTGTGGTGGCTTTTGTTGTTATAATAACATTGCTTTTGTTGTTATAATAACAGGAATCATCCATTATGTGGATGATTCCTCTCTCTCACACTTTCCAAGCGTTCATCCTCGCTTTCCTTCTCGTTCATTCTCAAAGTCTAAATCCAGCTTTCTAAGTTACAATAGAGCTCTTTAAAGCCTCTAAAATGCTGAGCAGGCCTTGAAACTGTCTGTTGAAAAGTGGGCAACAGATGGACAGCAAGAGAGGAAGAGAGAGAGACCTTAAGAGAGAGAAGAGAGAGAGAGTCAGAGGTTGATCTGAAAGCTTCAAAGTGCCTTTAGCACTGTTGGATTAAGGTCACAGTGGAGTTTCATAATGACAACACACAGCACAATGTCAGTTAATATCACAATCATTCTTACACACACTTTTCTCAACGGTTATTGCTCCGTGGTCGACTGGGCAGCGCCCACCAATACCAGTGAACCTTAGCAGTGTGTGTGTGTGTGTGTGTGTGTGTGTGGGGGGGGTCTAAATGTTCCATTTGTTTGAGTTTTCCAGAAGTAGCACTCCCGAAAGAGTGAAAAGAAATCCCTGCTAATCCCCACCAGTTTCTACTGAGTGATTCAATTTCCCTATCATTGTGTCACACTCTGCCTGTCTTTGTGTGTGTGTGTGTATGTGTGTGTACTCAGATCACCAGTCTCAACAGAGTTGCAATGAAGCCACGGGTGTCAAAGCATGGACAATAACAGCTATGGAGCATGCTCAGTGGCCTTCTGACTGACAGCCAGGGGCGGTGGGCTGTGTGTTTGCGTGGGTGAGGGGGGGATGGACAGTGAGTGGAAAGTGAAATAATCACTCTTATGACTCCCATTTTCTCTGCTCTCTGAGGTGAAGGTCTGACCTGATTACCAGCACACATTTAAAACATGTCTGTTGCTCTCTATTGCTTTATTATTATTATTACTATCACTTTCAAAATTTACAGAGGATAAGATCTACATAATAAAACTAGTGATCAGCTCAGAAATTAATTTAGTTATTGTTCTATTTTGTTTTCTGCATGTATGAAAAGTAATTGTGAGTATGGAGGGATGTTTTCTCTGACCACTGCTGATTCTTGTCTCATACAAATGGCTGACATATACTGTGTCATGGGTGTAGTTTTATTCTGCTGCATTACACTCCACCTCTCTCTGTTATTCATGATATCATTTGTTTTAATCTTATCTGTCGGCAGCAGTACCAGCTTTCCAATTGGCTCCCTATAATATTTTGTATAATGTTCTATAGTCATGTATCTGTTGGCCTGTTGCCCTCCGAGACAAATGTAGTTTGTGATTTTGGGCTATACAAATAAAATTTGATTTGATCTGTTGTTGCAGGAGGGAGGAGGAGAGCGGTACAGCTTCTCTGGAAAAAAGTTTTTATTTTATTTTATTTTATTTTTTTAAACTGTCATCATATGGTACTGTTAACATTTTGTTGCAAGGGCATTATAAAAATCTTTTACAGAAATCTTTACATAAGGGTACCTGTGAATTTATCGGCTAAATTACAAATGCATTGCATGCAGCAACTGGTTTAGTAAGAAGATGTGATGTTAATTAAGAGTGAGCATGCATGAGAGATGTTAATGGTGGGATGAATGAGAAATATACTACAGGCCTATGCATACAAATATAGTCTTCCTGGCTGAACTAGAGTTCCTTGTTTTCATAATACAGATAATAAATATGTAGCAGCACGGTGTCTGGGATGAATGGTGGACATGACTAATCTAGTAATGATACAAATATAAGTTTTGTTTTTAGTGAGCCATGTGATGTGTCCATCTTCATTCTACCAGCTGCATGTTTTCCTCAAATAAGGAAGCCAGACATAAATCACAATATTTGTGAGGGGAGTTTAATTATCATGAATTGCAGTTTAGTTACACATACATATTTTGCAAATATAGAAGTGCAAATTTACCACAGCACACACTCATTTTACTTAGGTGTCATGAAGTTTTATCCTCTTTCTTTTTTTATCTTTAAGAAAACCAAACGACATGTAGAAACACATTTACACAAAAGAAATACATTTAATGTTGTTACAATAAAAGCCATTGAAAAAAGTATTTGAAATATTTTGCACCGCCTGTAATGTAACAGGCTGCATGTTGAGGACTGTATGTCTAAAATCAGATCAAATCAAATTTTATTTGTATAGCCCAAAGTCGCAAAAACCCACCCTCTGTCCTTAGACCCTTGTTTCGGGTAAGGAAAAACTTGCGCACCAAAAAAACCTTTTAACAGGGAAAAAGGTGAAAGAAACCTCAGGAAGAGCCACAGAGGAGGGATCCCTCTCCCAGGACGGACAGACGTGCAATGGATGTCACATGTACAGAACAAATCAACACACACAGCAGTGGAACCAGCAGCAGCAAATCATTAACTAACTATAATCTGTAATGGGGATATGGCAACAATGATGACGGCGACAACACATGCAGTAGACGCCACGCAGGACCACAGCAGCAGGCAGTCCACAAGAACCTGCTGGACGAGAGAGCACAGAAACTCCGGGGAAGAAGTTCAGTTAGTAACATGGGAGAGAGAAAGAGAGAGAATGAGAGAGAGAGGGAGAGGGAGAATGAGAGAGAGAGAGAGAGAGCGACAGTGTGAAAAGAAATACCAATCACACTAAATGCTGCATCCTCAAAAATAACCAAATTTGAAATATAATATACATGTGTGAAATGACATTTAATATAACTACAAACTGCAGATCTTTGGTGTTTAAGTCTTTAAAGAAAGTCAGTGACTGCATGCGAAGAGTAATTCAGGATTCCTCTTCTCATGGTTCTGTACTCAGACACCTGCTGCTCTGAATGGGCCCCACTCAAGTGTGGTGGCCTGCTCGTGAGTACACTTGAACCAGTCTAAAGAAGCAGTATTGATTTTTTTTTAATGTGGTGTCACATTTGGAGTCATGATGGATCCTTATAAGTCAGTTCAATCGGGTGCTCTTTGTACCTGAAGTACAGTGTCGAATGGAACAAACATTTCTTTATTTTGTCTATGATGCAGGTATTCGGCTGATTAAGAGATAAACAGTTGGTGGCGCTAATTCTCAGTCAATGCCATTAAACCGTTGCAGAAGAAGAGGACACAAAGAGAGCAGCAGTCAAAGCTCAGCAACAGAAAACAAAATGGACATATGACATTTCTGTTTATTTCATATATTCATTTTAGGAACGTTACAGTCTCCTCATCACTCCACACACATCTGATGTTTAAGTCACATGCTTCTGTTTACATTTGTTGTTGCTTTATAGCGACACACCAACTTTTCCACTTTGGCCAAGTGAAAAAAAAATAATGTTTTTCTTCAGTATTTCAACCTTTTTTTGCATTTTTTTTTATCCACAAACTGAAATGCACATTAAACAGGAGGATGGAAACACAGTTCAAGTACTTTGTGTTGCTACCACATGTCCTGGTACTCAATACCTTCTCATCAATTACTATCCAGTTTGCTGACAGCGGCTAAAGCTATCTACATGTAATAAAGAGTAATTGATGCCACTTAAGGTCAAATCAGGGTAACTCGGTACCGATTACCAGCTGACACAGAGAGCTCTTTCTGACCAACCAAGGTGCTTGACCTGACTGAGTGAGTGAAGGAATCAATAGCAGACATATGGCTGCAGTAGGAGATGATTCTCTGTTCAATAGCAGCGGTGTAACAAGAGAAGGTGAGACAGATGGACATGTCAGGGATTGATTCTTCACAGGTGGAGCAGATGTTTCTCCACCAGAAGCTGTTTCCACTCACAAAGCATTTAGATAGATAGATAGATAGATAGATAGATAGATATACTTTATTAATCCCAAAAACTGGGAAATTAGAGTGTAACAGCAGCATAACACAAATACAACACAATGAAATAAAAAGAACAACCAACAATTAAGATAATAATTAATAATTAAATAAGAATAAGAAATTAAGATAATAATTACATAAGAATAAGTAAAATAAAATATGATATAATAATATATAATATAATATATGACCGGATTTTAGCTATTATTATACACGCTGATGGCCTGTGGCAGGAAAGATTTCCTGTTCAGTCTGTAGTTTGACAGCGGCAGAGCTGATGACGTCACATGCTACCACTGCATCAGCTGACGGAGGGATGTAAACAACTATCACGATGGTGGACGTGAACTCTCTCGGTAAATAATACCGGCGCATTCCCACAGCTAACAGTTCAATGTCCGGGGAACAGAGACGTTCCTTCAGGTTGATAAAAGGTTCCTTCTTTTATATCTTTAACAATATATATGACCTGGACGAGTGAGAATTCACACAGACAAACTGCTAAATGTTGTTAAAAGTTTTAAACTCAAGTGAAATATACAAGTTCAGTTTATTTATTTATTTATTTTTTGTGTGTGTTTGTTTTTATTTGCCCTTACTTTTAGTCCTATTCACTGACTTAAGAATAAAACCTATTTATCAAATTTCTTTGGACTTAAAAATATTAGAAAGGTCTCTGATGTTGGTTAAGAGTAGTTTATCTTAAAGGCTACAGTACAGAGAAACCTACTATGCAATGGTTGTTTCGGCCATGATGATTAATATGATTAATATGTTTGTGTAACTTTTTGTTTCATTTCATGTATCATGAATACTTAGATTGCGGTTAATTTCACATTACTAGAGATATTAAGGATTGTACATGAACAAAATAATAATTACAATAGGCTGCTGCAAAATAACATCACTGTGACTATGTAAGAATTATTTTAAATAACGAACAATGAGGCAAACGTTGGCTCTATGACTCAATGCTAACTTTGCTCTAGTCTGTAGAGATTCAGGGAAATGAGGAGTCACGCAAAACAGTGGATATCACGGTTACCAAGCTTTGCGAACCTTTTTCAGGTTTCGAATCAAAAAAGATTTGTACATTAATCATTTCAAACACATACATGGCAACATGACTTCAGCAGGTTTATACATCAAAATAGTTTGTAATAAAGTAGCAGTGTCCTGTAACTTTGTAATTAGTTTTCAGTTTTGCTCCTTAAATGCCCAGGATATTTTCTTCAGATGGAAATGTTTCCAATTACTGGAATCTGCCTCTCTAATCATTAATCATTACTAAATTAATATTTTATTTTATTTTTTATTTTTTTTACCAAAAGTTACAGTATTATAATAATAAAATCAATTCAAACCATGATAAAGGTTGTTATTGAGTTCAGTCCCCACCTCTGTACACTCATAGTAAGATCACAGAGATCAGCTTTGTACATTATCTTTAGAGCAACTAAAATCAATTAAAGCTGTAAGTTCTTTGTGTCAAATGAAAAATGAACTCTTCAAATAAAGAAAATGTGAATAAAAAACAAAATCTGATCTAAATTAGATTTACTATTTCAAACAACCACCTCCTGAGCAGTTCGATTAATTAACAGATCAAACAGATGGTGAGAGAACTATTTGTTGACTCAACTTAAAATTAAGGCAAAAATAAAATGTAAGGCAGCCCTTTCACTCATATTTTCTAACTGAAACATGTTACATTTTTGGGAAATACATCATCTCTTACACTTCACTGTAAGTAATTTAATACATGTATGTATGTATGTATGTATTATTATTATTATTATTATTATTATTATTATTATTAATATCATTGTTATTATTAGTAATAATAATAATAAATAAGAATTGATCTTCTACTGTGCTCTGGAAACAGTTGGTGGTTTCTATATAACAACATAAGAGATCAGACCAAAAAGATATTACTCCATTCCACAGCAAGCTTATTGTTTTCATAAAAAGTCTGCAATATATAACCAGCTTGTCCATAACCATTTCCTGAGTACTTCTTCAGTGATGGTAACTAAAAATGTGAACTATTGCAGTGTCAGAGGAAAAGGAAAAGTAGTTAAAAACTTTACATTACAGTTAGGAAGAGAGGATGGACCACAGCATAAACATGCCCAGCTCAGTCTCATCATTGAAGTTGAGTAAAACTCCAGCTCTGATACACTACTTTATTATTAGGTTGTTATGGCTAAACTGGCAGTCAAACAATCTTATTAGGGATTGGAACTGTACCTATGGCCATCCGACTATTTTTTCACTCATCTCACTCTCTGAATCATTAATGTTTTAGCTTCTCCTGAGCTGGAGAAAAATAAAGCTTTCTAGATACTTAAAGAATAGGTTCACAATATTTCAAGTGTGTCTTAAAACAAGAGTCAAGTGCCCGATGAACAGATGTTTTTCCTCACTGTAATCATGTGTTGTTTGAGGTACTGGTGAAACAATAAAACTACAATTACATTACAGATTAATGCATTTAAATGTTTCTCAGAAGCCAAAACTCTTCACAGCAGTTTGTAATACTCACAGGCAGGAATTTACAACTCTGGAAAATCATCAAAACAGCAACAGTTTTATGTTTATGTTGTTGTTTTTATGAAAGTCATCGTCATGACAATCACGGTTAAAGCAGTCGGATACCATGTTAATGTTACATAGAAATTGACCACGAATGTGTAATTGGCTGAACACAGCACCTTGTCGGATGACCTTGAGCCTGGTTCAACTGGAGCCATGTGTGGTGGCACCCCCACTGCATAAAAGCACTGCCCCCACTCAAATGAATGCATCCTCTCGCCCTTGAAGTCTGTTTACCTTCAAATTCCCTCTTTGTGTTTCCCTGTTGAGATGTGGTGGAAGTATAGGAACAAAAAGAGGGAATTTGGCACTAAAACACTGTAATGTTGAAACATTTCTACTGGATTTGATTCATTTGAATGACTGTATTAACTTCAGATAAACTTTTAAATACTCCTAAGTGATGGAGGACTGTGGATTTTGCCCTTCATCGCTTACACTGTAAGTGCATCTAATAGTCATTTTGAACAGGAAAAATGATTGCTGGAAGAAAAACCTATTTCAATGTTTATTTGGGAATCTGATGGTTGTTTTAAGATGTACTTAAAAAACTGAGACCCTGTACTTCAGTCTGCAAATGCATGAAAGTGAGACATAAATTCAGCCCATGTATGCATGCATTTGCTGTGCAGTGTGTCTTTTATCTGAAGGTGTTGATGAGTGAATGCGTCATGTGATTATGTGGTTTATTAAATGTGCCTCTGTTAGCAGAAATAGGCAGACACATTCAACTCATGTCTGGTTAGATCTTTGGAAATTGAAGTGTTTGGAAAATAAATAAAACTATGAGGTCACTTTATAGTAGAACTACCAGTCTTAGAATTTGCAGTCTATTGGAACTTTTGTTGACAAGAAGATTCATAATTAAAAACAATTTCCTTTCAAAAATATTGAAGCTGTTCAGCTTCTGATGATCAGATGTTGTATGTGATGTTAGAGCTATTAACCATTTATTTGAAAAAAAAAGAAGCAACGATAATTTGACTGTGGGATTCACAAAAAGTACTGCTAGAAATGAAACAATGTCTCGTGGCCTTACATGGTGAGTTGAAGAACCTATAAACCTGATAATGTTCCTGAAAAGCATCAGTGATGAAAAGCAGTAAACCAACAAAATCCTCGACAACACATTCCTCCCCCTTCATACCTCTTTTGAGAAGATGTGTCAGAAGCCAGGGACTTACTGAACAGAGCTAGAATACATCACTTTATATTAAGTATTTCATTTTGAACTACCAATGGTCAACTTTTTAACTTTTTGCATAAGATTGTATTACATGTATTGTGCTGTCCTTTTATGTGCACTTGATGTTTTGTATTGTATCTCTAGATAAGATATGCATTAGAAAAAGACAACAAAGCTTTCTTGAATCTTGAAAGCTGATGGGTTTGCACAACAATATCACTATTTCACAATTGGCAGCAGGGCTGAGAAGTATAAATGATGCACTTTGATTCACATCAGTCCACTACCTGCCTGTTTGTGCTGCTTTACACATGTGCATGTGTTCCTAATAAATTTTTACTGGACGTTCCACTGATCGTGTGTTCTTGTCGTCTCTATGCCTGAGTCAAACTTGTTACAATGTTCATTTTACAACTCTTGTCATGAAATTATGTTTGGAGATTTGGTCAGGTAAGAAAAAAACATTTAGAGTTAAGAGTGTGGCCAATTTACCTGAACTGAAATGTAGCCAACTCCTGAGATAAACAGCTCAACATCCGTGTAAATTGCTTCTTACATATATGATAGTATAGTAACAAAAACATGAATTTTGGCTCTAAAAACACTGTAACAATGAAAGATATCTACTGCATTTGACTCATTTGGACGGCTTCATATTAGCTTTAGATAAACTTTTTAGCACAGAAGGAGGACTGTGGATTTTGTCCCCATGACTTACATTGTAAGTGCATTATAAAGTGATTTTCTAAATAGTTAGTTTAGAACAGTTATGAACAGGAGGAATGATTACAGCAAGAAAAATCTATGTTCATTTCTACTCCTGACTGTTGTTTTGGGAAAATTGTGAACCTGTCTTTAAACCAAGCGCTGCCAGGATCTAAACCTACCATAAAAGATCCAGTATTTCGGCTGAAAACATGACAAACATTGTCACTAAACATTTTACTCATTGTTGAGCAACAACATTTCTGTGACTTTCTAAATACGATAATCAACATTTTCTCATTACGCTTAGAAAACATTATGTTTCCTATAAAACAAACAAGTATGTGCTGTTGCAGTTTAGCAGTATATAAACAGAATTTCTCGGAGACAGTCTGGAGAGCAGTCAGTTACTCTAATACAAAAGGCCAGCAGAGGCCAAAATCTACTAAAATGCAGCTGGTTCAAACATGGGTACGTCAGCAATAGTATATTAGCAAAGTACACACAGAGGAGAACTTAACAGAAAAATTACTGGACACCTGGCATACATAATTATAATGGTATAGTCTATAATATTAAAAGCCCTTTTGGCTCATAATGTACTTATTTATAATGCACAAATACCTGTGCTCCCCACACACCTCCTAGTAATATCATTTAAATAATAAAGTGGAAATCTCATTTTGAATAGCAGGTCAGAAGGAGGTAGGTTAGAAGTTATTGGGATAGTAGATTGTCAACATCACAGTGATTGCAGACTTATTTGTCACTGAATGAAAGAGCTAATTGAGCAGATAGGGCTGAATACAGTTGGAAGGATGAGGAGAAGAGGAACTGAGCTGAACGGACAGGTCAAGAGGAGTAATTTACTGTAAAGAGATGGGAGACACTGACATAGAGGACGTGTTGCATGACATTCTGTGTTCTGTGTCAGTTTGTACAGTCCAGCACAGCCTTATGCTTCTGACAACTCTTCTGTCTGTTTCTCTGAGTGTGACATATGAAAACTTACTGCAACATTTATTAGGTCTATGTGTGTGTGTGTGTGTGATTGGAAGTACAGCTACCCACTGCATCATCGTGAATACCATCTGTTCTACCAGATGACACACCTGGCTCATCTTATTCAAACTACTAAGTTCCATGCTTAGAGCTCATCTTATTTCTGTATTCCTGGAAAGCACCTTGCTCTCTGTCTGCTGGAGCTGTGTAGAACATTGTCTCATTTATATTGTTACAAAAAAGAACCTACACCTTGCCTTAAACGCTAAAAATATAGAACCTAACCAGAAACTGAACAAATTTGGTGTAAAATCACCTGCCTGATGAATGTTGCATGTTCATAAGCAGTTGTATAATGCATGCCCCTAAAATTGCCATATAAGGCACCCTATCTTCTACTTCATTTATGAGGTTTCATTTCCAAAAATGTTACTAAAGAGTAAAAAGAAAAAAAATGAAGCTGTGTGAATGTGTGTTCGATGTGTTCGTACCATCAACAAGTTCAGCTGATTCAATTTAGTCACCAATATTTAGCACATTTTAAACATTTGCATTTGCCTATTAACTTGCATGTGCCTTAGCATTTAGTGTTTGGGAGTGCCCATGATTGGAACATTTGTGAGCTAAACGCAGAGACCACACAGATATCAACCTTCTATTAATCTCAGTAAGACAGTGAGCATGTCAACCCGAAGTTTAAAAGTGTCAAAAGTAACAGAGCTTTGCTAGAATTAGTGCCTGTAGAGTGATAAGTGAAATCAAATTATATGTAACTTGTCACAAAGTAATCCATTACTGTCCAACACAGTACTTCATTTTGATAGGAATAAACATAAACATAATTATTGGTTTTGGTTTGTATATACTGTTGTGCAAATTCACACTTGACAAGAGCAAGCTCAAAGTTAAGTTCACACACATTAAAATGAACTAGTTCATGTTCATAGTTAAAAATTCTGAATTTTGAACGTCCACGGTCCAAAAATGATCTACTTCACATTCATTTGTACAGAATAAATAGGCCTAACTTAATAACTGCTTTTACATTCAAATCCAGTAGATATCTTTCAATGAGTTTTTAGAGCCAAGGCTCCTCTTTTTGTTTTCTGTACTTCCACCACAGCTCAACAGTGAAACACAAAGAGGGCATTTGATGCTAAAAAGATTGTAAATGTGTCAGATATCCACTTGATATGACTAACTCACACTGATAAAGACTCATAGAAGATCAACTTTTAAATACATCTTGTACTAAATGACTGTGTGGACACACTGTGGATTTTGGCCTTCATCACTTAGATATTTTAATAGGCAGTATGAACAGGAGGAATGATTACAGCAAAGAAAATCAGCTTTCTTTGTCTTTCGGTTTGTAATGAGCATTATTAATGTCCTAAAGGCAGCTCCAACCACTTTAGACTTTCAATTTCTTTACTCTGAAGCTGGAACAGAATTGAAAAGCTTTTCAGTCTGTCTAGACTGTAATGATTAACAGTCATCTGGGCAACATTAATATTTTTTAGTGCACATTCATAAAAATGGGCTTGAATACTGTCATTTATTTTGTTGTGTAAATTGGGGACAGTCATCTATGCAGCCATCACTGCATTTTCTGTGGTCTCTATGTATAGCTGGGCCTAATTAAAGCAACAATTTGACATCATGACTCATTATTTGAATTGGAGAATGTCAGTCATCCAGATGGTCCAGTGATGAGTAAGAGAACAGAAGCTTCATTTTTTTTAATCTCCTGATCCACTGAGGACTAACACAATCACGTCAAACATGTTGCATTTTTAAGATTCCAGTGTCTTGACATCTTGACGTCTTTCTGTGGTGGGAGCAAGCAACCTATTGAAATCTGGATGGTATATAGAAACAACCAATGACGTTGGCACTAAAGAAGGAAATCTATTGCAGGAACTTTTCGTCTATATTTAGGTGGTTATGTGTCTGAGGAAGACATGACTCTAGGAATAATGTGTGGGTCTTGTCTATAGTAAAATATGGTACACAAAATGACAAATCACTAGTTTGATCACTATGAACCTAGGAACACGTTCTAATGCTTGCTAGCTTCAATTGCCTAGAAAGGTTTAAATGGGTACAAAAAGTTAGCAAGTCAGTGCTGAGTCTGTATAATAAAATATTACCAAAAGAAACAATAGAACAAAATGTGTTTTAATGTATTTGTGTGTATTTGTGTGTGTGTGTCAGTGGTGGTCACAGATGCCCTATTTAATAGCATTAAATGAGGCAAACCCAGAAGAAACATTTGTAGCTCGTGTGCCAGACAGATGTATCATCTTTGAGTCTGCTATCCTGTCTCTATAATACATCCATGGTCCCAGTGCCAACATTTTCTGTGTATGTTCACACAAAACAAAGGGCGCTCCACCCACATTTGATGCACACTTCTCCTAACACTGTGGTATATTGATTAGGATTAGATCAGGAAAACCTCCAGAGTCTATGTACAGTATGAGACTGTATGTCTATAATTTACAGAAATAGATGTCATGCTGTACATGAAAACAGGAAATATCTGTCTCTCATGTGAATCCTTTATTTTAAGGACTTGTTTGCTTCTTTGTTATAAGATTACAGCACAGTCTAAACTGCAAAAATGAGTCACAGGTTCTTCTAAACTACAACTGTAATATTAAGTGCTTGCCCACTGTGCCAAATGGCATTTAATGTATGTGTACGCTTTGAAGATGAAAAAGCCTGTGAATGCCAATGAGCACTGGTCTGAACAAAGCCAGACAATCTCTGCACAAAGATAGAGATCCCCCTCTACCTCTTAGAGGTCAATCCATCTGTTCTGATGCATAGTGAATGAGTGCATCTCATCTCTTCTCCTTTAGTGCCCTCTCTCTATCCTCAGCATGGCTTCTCAAACAGATTCTACAGAACGTCTAGACATATTCCAGGGCAGGGAATAACTCTTTGTGTGTGTGTGTGTGTGTGTGTGTGTGAGAGAGAGAGAGAGAGAGAGAGATTGTGATCTATTATTAATACCATAATCATGCTCCACTTGTTGCCCAGTAAGTAGTATATATGGTTATAGTGACATCAATGTTACATAGTTGCATGGATGATCACTTTGAGGAACACATTATACAATCTCCAGATCCCACTGATTAGAATTATCATCACAGATGCTCATAATGAAGCTTTAGTTCAGTCATTTTTAAAGAAAATGCATCCATTGTTAGGAGCATGTAGTCGTATGAGAGACTGCTACAGTAGTGTACTACAGCATTGTAGCACTGTTCATTCAAGGACATTGCTCAGAAGAACCTAAATAAAAATCAATCCATACTATGAAGGACATGATCTCTTAACTGCCATGTAAATGAGAATCTTAGTTACTGCTAGATTTCTCCAGGAGAATGCACATATTTGAGTTTAGATTTTTACAAGTATGCACGTCCATGACAAAAGACTGTAGACGTAGAAAGAGCAGCGGAGTGGCTCGATGAATGGATGTATCTTGATACAGAGCAATATGTCCTTGTATTTAAAATAATTCCATCCAGTCTTAATGAAACTTAAAGACAAACAAAGTGGCCTGTAGAAGTCTAAATAAGTAAATTTCCACCAGCCAACATTTGACTGTGTTGCTATTGGGAACATACACATTTGGGTTTGTAATCATCACTTACCTTCCTCTAAAGGGGTACTCCAGCGATTTGCACGACTATAGAGACATAAGACAAAAGAAAAAAAGGCATGAAAGAAAGAAAGAACACTAAACCAGAACAGACCAAGATGTCTGACTTCTAGTCCCTAATATGGGTCAAGTTCAAAAAACACTGGATCCATAATTCAACAAAGCATGTTTTCATCTGACTCTCCCTTTCATTTTACGCCTCCTCAGTTGTAACACAGGCTTTCTTTTAGTAGCCTAAGCCGATGTGACATCACTATGACATCATCTGGGTTATTTTTGTAGACTTGACAGTTTCTTCAGTTACAGCAGACAAAATACGACTGTTTTCACAAGTAAACTGACATTGTGTGAAATTGGTGACATGCCTATTTAACACATTTTATTAATACTGGCAACATTGGAAAAGATAAACTTCAGTATGAAACAATTCAAAGTATGTGAAAGCGTCATCAGACAAAGCTGTGGTATCAAATTAGTGGTGACGACAGATCATTTAAGATCATTTAAAATTATTTATCTTACAAGCTCACCTCTTTACCACATCATCTCTGATAAGGTCTCCTATAAAGTATGTTTATTTACTTTAATTTCACTGGCTTGTATGTTTTGAAACAGATTGTGCTTTAAGGTGAGGTGGAAGTGGGTGATGTGTTTAGCACACATTTGAGATATTAGAAAAAAAATAAAAAATAAATAAAAATAGTTGCCTGCTTTAGTTGCCAGGAGCGGATATTGCGAGAAAAAAAACTAATGAAAAACATGGAAGATGATCATTTTGCAAATACACAAACACATTTTGTTACATAAAAAAGTGTAACATCTGCAGAACCTTTTACTGATCCCATCTTTGTCCACAATGATGTTGGAGCTGAGAGAGATCTAGTTTCCAAATGTATTTTATTACAAGTGTTCACATCGGTTGATCGATTACTACCATGCAGTGGTCTGTGTGTGTCTGCTACCATGCAGTAAAACATTTTAGTGATTTTGGAGAGGTAATACCTGCAGGGATGTAATAAACCATATTCATAATATTATCATAATAAATCTGTATTTACAGTACAAGTGAAGTGAGATGTTACATTAATGGAAGCTGTGAGTGATTGCAGAGTAAACTATGTGAAGATGTGCTACTCAGGGGTCTTGATATACATGAGTTACATCCATATTTCACACCCTAAGAATTGCATTGTGGCTCTTAAAGCTTTTTCCAGGGATGCGTGGAGCTTGTGCTCTGTCTCAAGGGTAGACATGATAGACAGCAAGGGGGACAGTTCAGAGGACAGACCAGTCCCCAGTAGCCACTGATAAAGTGTATCAGAAAAGCGTTCCTCGTTTCTTAACTTAAAATAAAGCAGAATGCTCCAAGCATTTCTTTAGAGCTGGACAACATATTTCACCTTCACAGCATGAAAATCTTATTTCAATGACACTTAAGCAGTAGTGGATTTTACCGTGATTTACATTTCTAATCATCCTAGTGTTATTATATATGTAAAATATTCTTGGTGACACTGAAGAGAAACAAACACTTAAAATGGGTGTTTGGGAGAGATTGGATAAAAGTGGCATCATTAGAGTCGGCCTTGGCTGAAGAATACAAGTTTGAAAAAGAAAAAAAAATCTGGGGTTGTCATCAAGAGGAGTTGCATTGTGGGCGACGTGGATGCCAGGTTTTGACAAAGAAGAAGAATGTGTGGAATAAAACAGAATATATCTGGTTCTGCTGCATCAATTTTGATCCGTCATAATTCTGACAGTGTTATAGGACTGTGATGCTAAATCACAGGAGTACTTTGTTTAAACTCCTCAAATTCATTGAAGGTATTAAAAATTTTATAATTCACCTGTATTTATGTGTGTTTTGTCAGACAGTTTTGCAATAGTCATCTGACAACATCAGCAGACAGGAATACAGTTTTGTTTGCTGACAAACAAGAGATTTATCAGTTTTCCTGTTGTTCAGTGTGGACAGTGAACATTACAAAAATGACCTTGACAGTAGTGCAGATGAGTTCAAACATGAACAACATTTTAGAATTTTTGCCAGCATAGTCTTAGTATATTATATATTTCCTCCAAGATAGTCAGGACGGTATGCTTCTTATGTTTTGAAGCTCTTTCAAATTAATTTTATAACCCATCAAGTCAATAAAACAGTGTATGACTGGGAGAAATGCTCAGGATCATCAGACATACTGGCTAATAATAAAAAAAACACATTAAATAAACAACCTTTTGCCCAATGCATGCTGGGATGTGCTCCAAAACAGGATACGCAGTATTGAAAATGGTTGTGGTGATTGAATTAATACGTTTAAATGAAGCAAATTAAATGAAGTAATTTAAGAGGATGTAATATGTAGAGTAGCAATCACAGCATTAAGTGATATGCATATGACTGACACAATCTGATAAAGTCTGTTATGATAGCGGAGCAAATCACATTCAAGATAATAGATTTTTAGAAAATAAGTTTCTTCTTTTCATATAACCTTGAGGCAGTGAAGCAGAATTTCATTCAGAGATCTGGGGTGAGTGTTGTTGACCACATTTGTACTTTCACTTTTCAATAAGTTCAATAAGTTTATATTAGGGCTGTTCATAACTTTCCCTTTAAAACATGGAAATTTCTTTTCACTGCTCGGAACTATTAAAATATTCAACTAAATAATCCAAACAGACAAAATATCATGAGAAAAGCCTGCCCTCTGTGTGAGGAGAACCAGCCTTGAAAAGGTAATTTATTGCTCTACAATAACATTTAAGTTATTCACACACATACTGTAATCAACAAATTTCATTAAATTCTTCACCAGAGACGATCAGGTCAGCCTGCTCAGGCAAATGATGAGTACATGTTGATAAAGTATAGTATAGTATAGTAAGTACTGTGTGTGGTATGTAATATGTAGTCTGTTGTACTGCAGTATGGTAGGAGGTAGGGGTGTGACGAGACACTCAGTTCACGAGACGAGATGAGACACGAGATTGGGTTCACGAGATCGAGACGAGACGAGATTTTAAGAAAACTAAATTACAAATATGAATGCCTGGACAACAGACTTTTATTTAACTTTGTTTTTTTTTTGTTTTCCGACGTCATTCGGCTGCTTGTTGGATCACAATTTAAAAGTGGCGGGGGCGTCGCAAATAGTTATGCATGTGTTTTCCGGCTGCTTGTTGGACAACAAATCTCGCGAGACCGATTTCCAACCCGACGAGAAATCTCACAAATTTTCATCTCCCGAGATCTCGTCACACGACTAGTAGGAAGACATACATAGGAGTATGCAGGGAAGGATGAAAGAAGACATTAGCCACATTGAGATAAGTCTCCAGTTTGGCTAACATTAACCATCTTTCCATTTACATTTCAACAGATCATGTCACTGTGTGTGTGTGTGTGTGTGTGTGTGTGTGTGTGTGTGTCATTCACTGTCCCTCCAGTTATGTGTTTCTTCATCATCTGATGGTCTTTTTATTTCTTTCAATCTTGAATCAGTTTTTTTTTCTCCTTGTTTTTCTTTCAACATAATTACATCCATACATACATACATGGAAATGTAAAAAATAAAGCCTACCTTTTAAAAGTCTGACACAGCATGAAGCACAAATTTAACTTGTATGGCATAATTGCACCAATTGTGGACAATCAACACAGTGGGGATGCATAAGCAGTCAAGCCATTAAAACTATCAGGCTGCATTAACATTACTGTAGGCTACTGCAGACTCAGACTGGAAATCTGATAATTATGGCAAATGCCAGATAAGCCTACCTTACTGTAAGGCAGGTGCAAGAAATGTTGTCCTCCCATCAAGTGGTTGCGTCCATCCATGTAATGTCAGAGGTGAAATCAAGACATATACAAAAGGTCACAAAAAGTAAAAAGGTGGATAGCTTTTCAACTTTCAACAAGACTAAATTAGCATCTTGAAGTGTTCATGCATATAGTTACAGAAAAAGACATTCTTTTGGCTTTGGACACTTGAAAAACTGACAGGATGGCAGAGAAGAGCAGTGATGAGAAGTCTTCTCACATCAGAATAGGTAGGACATCCTATTCTATGAACCGCTTAAGGCCGCTGCGCTATGCTGTCAAAGTGAGAGTGTTGTGATGGCTCAGCTGATTAGTCACTCTGGGTCTGCTCCAATAGGGTGCAGGTTTAAATAGTGCTGGTAGCATGAAATCTTTACTGTTAAGCCTGATGAATATTTTGCATCAGATCAGCTCCATACACAATGTTGGATGACTAACTATAAATTGAGTGCTATATTCATTAGGCTAGGCCTACTGTTAAAATGTTGCTTTCATGATGACAGCATTGCATTTTGTTATAGACTACATTCATGACATATTATTATTATATCATATTTGTTTTATTTGTGAAGTGTGATTGCAGCATTAGTATGTTGATAGTTGGGTAACCCTTGAGGTGCCAACTGTTCCTCTGCGCTGTTTCTTGGTTATTTATTACATCACTTTATTAAGCTCTGTAGATACACCTGTTGTTAGGGTGCCAACTTCTTTCTTCTTATCAATTTATTGCTAAGCTTATATGTTATGTATGGCCTGATTTGGCTTTATGCAGCTGTGCATGTTGGACGTACTCTGGGCTACTGTAATATAATAAAAATAAAATAAAAATAATAATAAAAATAAAATAAAATAACAGACAGAGGGAGAGCATGTGACAGGTAGCACTTGATTCCCAAATGCTGAAGCTGCAAAGGACTTTTCAGCAGAGAAGTGATTGACTGTGTGGTTAACACGGTTGCTTTACATGGACTTTAAGCTCCAACCACCACCAAGTACAACCTCACAAAGGTTCCAGCATGGCTATAGACTGTTTAAATTTAAGGTGACATATTCTGCACATTTTCAGGTTCATATATTTATTCTGGGGCTTTACTAGAATATCTTTGCATATTTTACTTTTAAAACAAACTCCTGTCTCTTGTACATCTGTACAGGAAGAGTATTTTTACATATGTTCACCTCAAGTTTTGGCACTTTGACCATGTTTAAAACATGGACATCGGACATTATAACAATATATAAATAACTGAAGCATTATATGTCCCTGTTAAAAATGGGAACAACAAAAGCCCAAAAAAATCCAGATGTATGTTGAAAACGTTTTAATAATCTATACAAAAATAGCTCCTCTGATTCAGCTTTACTCATTGTTGCTATGAGCAAATACATTTTCTTTTAACAAATTGTAACCATTCAATTGAAATAAAGTTAGTTTGTTAATTTGCCTTGTCTGATGTTGTGAGGCACCATATTTATGAATTAAAATACTTCTGACAACCTCAGACAAGGGATCAATGAAAGGCTGCAGTTCCTCACTTTCCTATTTAAAATTTCAACTGAATGTTGCTTTAACCTCATTAACATTGCACTGAAGTTACAGTGTGAACACGGAGTCACAATCCTCTGTGTCACTGTCTGAATAATGATGGAGCTGCTTGCAGCAGAGAGAAATTAGTATGGATTTATATCAGCTAATAAACACAGGCAGGATAATAGTATTGATTAATGGAACAGGGCCTACAGGCTTGCAGAGGATTTGGCAGTGAACTGTGTTTGTTGCTGTGTTACAATAATCTGTTGTGTTTTTCGTGCTGCCAGGCAGGTCCTCCACCATTAATACACTGAGTTGAAGACAACTGATTAATGAGGACTGAAACTGATAAAATACCAGTAGCACTAAAAAAAATAAGAGGTCACTTCAATTCTCTGTGTGTGTCTGTGTGTCCACTGTTATACCACAAAAGAGGTTCATTAATTTGTAATCCACTTTGTGTGTCTTGTGTGTGTCTGTGGGATTATTTTTGTGTCACTGCTATTGTGAACCTGCAGGAATCTCTAAGACAGCAATAGACCCCATCAATAGACTTAACCCGTCAATAGAATGACTTAGTAAGTAGTTATATAAGGCTGTTTGCATGCCGATATGCATGTGCTTCGTGTCAGTGAAAACTAGAGCAACTCTTCTCTCCATCCCAGGCGGCAGCAGCAGGGTAGTATGTTATATAAATTCCTGCTTCCTCTGACAAAAGCAACTTTTAATAGCCTCAGAAAATCATCATCTCCTGGAACTTCTTAGGTATTTTCACATTACTCACCTTTCAACTGCAGCAGAGCACAGTAAGTGAAAGTGATGGTGATATACTTATTCTTTCTTTCTCTCTATTCTAATATTCAGTGTGTGTGTGTGTGTGTGTGTGTGTGTGTGTGTGTGTGTGTGTGTGAGGTCTTGACAGAAACTTTACAGACTACACTAGACTTTGCTTGCACCTATATTCACAGGTCTCTGTTACGCAGCAGTTGTAGTCAGTTAGACAGACAAGCAAAAACAAGTTGTTTTCTGGTTTTGATTTAATTTCTATTCAGTTGCCAAATAAAGCAGTTTAGTGTTAGGTGATTGAGGTAAGATGGAAAAAAACAGGAAATGGATTTTGTTCTTTTAATTCACACAAAAAATCTTATCAAACAAGTTGAACACAGCTTTGGGTGAAGGCAGCAATGCGCTTCCCATCATGTCATTAGGCGGTCCTTTAGTGTGGCCCAGGACACATTCACGTTCACACTGTTATAAGAACGTGCCCACAGCCCAGATCACCTCTGAATGTGGTCTGAGTGATTGGATCTCAATGCCTCACCAATGCATCTTGGGTGCGTTCACATCTGCACTTATAGTTGTCCACTTGCGATTGGATCACCTTAAGACTCATGCCAAGTATAAGCAGGGCCTTGGGACAACTTTAAGGACATTTAATCACTCCAATTAGTGATCTGTTTAACTTCTTTCTTAAACTTTAGTCCATTATCTGATACCAAATTACAATCTTGAAACTAGATCCAAATATGATCCCTTAGCTAATTGTAACCCAGGTCCCACGTAGCTTTGTTAACAATTGTTATTTCTGTTGTTATTTCTCATTACCCAGCCATTATTCTGCTTCATAGCCAACACTGGTAACAACAATGGGCAACTTGATTACTCTACATAATCTGTAATGAGTGAAAAAATAGAATGAATAGTTACGTCAAAAGTGGTATCCATTGATGAACGTTGATCTCACAGTTAGTTTAAAGAGTATTTTATAACAACATGAAGTTAATCAGTAAAGACCACTGAAGTCTCAGATGTCTAGTTCAATTCCCACGTACTGAATGTAAACATTTGTGTAAAATGGTTGTGTACATTATGTCACCAGTGATAATGGATATATATGGCTATAGTCACCAGTTACTTCAGTAAAATGATTTACGCTAAAAAACGTTTTTTTGCTTTGGCATATGTCAGAAACAATGCGATTCCATGTCAATTAAATGGAACCAGATATTACTTTGTGATATAAAGAAATTGAGATTATATAATCCAAACTGCCACTATACCATATAGACGTTATCAGTGTCTTAAAATTCTCTTTGCATAAATGTATTCCTTTATTTCATGCTTGGCCTATCAATCATTGTAGTTCATGTTGTCTTTTTAACCTAGACCCAGGTGTTAATACTTAACTATTCCCTTGATGAAAACCAGGGCTTCACGCTGAGAGTCTAAAGCTCAAACCGCTTTTCAAAAGAAGTATGAGATCACACACATATACATTTTTTTGTTTCTCTCTCATTCTTTTCTGTCTATAACCTGGAGTTCATTTGTGTCTCTTACCCGGAACGAGGTGGATTTGCAGCCAGTATTAGACAGTCAGTAACAGCCATTTGCATTGATGTCTGGCTGTTAGCAGAATAAAGGGAAGCAGTGGGAGTCTTAGTTTCTCCTCAGCTGCTCATCCAGCTCCACTGACCTCTCTCCTTTCCCCATTTACCTCATTCCAATTTTCACCCTCCCCAACAGACTAACACACAAGCTGTGAGCTGAATGAGCTGTGGGAGCCGGGGCGAGGGAAGAGGGATTAAAACTTTGAGTGGAAGGACAGCAGAGAAAGAAAGGCAAATGGGGGCCGAGATGTAGACAGGAAGATGAGACGAGATCTGTGTTTACTGGCTTTCAGTCACTGGGCTGACAAAACTGTCTACAAACCCAAGTTAGCCAACAGTGGTGACCAACTTTTTATGAATACTTAAAAACACAAACACATTTTTCGAGTCAGCATATTTATAAGGATTGAAAAGCCAAACAGTGAAAGCAAAATACACTAAAGTTACATATAATATGTTTTTTTTACTAAGGCCTGACAACATCAAGAAAAAATAAGAACAAACAAAATGCAGGGTTGCAACCATTTGTATAAATATACTGGCAGTGGAAGGCAAACTCTCTTTATTTAATGAAATATGATTTAGCATATGAAAATTCCAACTCAAGCACTTGCTTTTGTCCATGAAAAAGACTGATTATCAATTACAGTTAGATCCTGATCAATCCTGCCGCCATGACTGGTGCTGGGTGGAGGGTTATTTGATAAACTCAAAGTGCAGAATATTATATAAAAAACAGCTGTGGTTAACAAACAGAACTTCTGTTAAATCTTTAGCTATATTTTTAATGAAGACTGAAAGCAGGTTTCTCACAACCACACACCACTAATTCTTCCAGAGAAACTGCTGTTAGCATCTTTAACTACTTAAAGACCGTCTCAAATCAAGACTTTGACCACAGACTTTTTTTACTGTGGATCAGACCAAAATAACTATCTAGGTGTAATCACACCCATATAGTCAGCGTTCATGTTGACATTACAGCTAAAACACATTGAAAACCACATGTAAATGCTGTCACACATCATGTTGCACATGTTTGTAAGGCTGAGTTGCCAACAAGTAGATACTCATCAAGCTTTTGTTTAAGAATCTCTTGATGTAAATCAGAGAATCAGCGTAACATCACATGAGGGTTTAGGGTTGATCTGTCTGCCCAGACCCTTGTCATCTATCATTGTCAGCTAGCAGATGATACTTTGGACCAGATTTACTGAGGCTTTTGCGTCTGGTTTTCAGGCGTCATTTGACCCATTCTGCCCCTAACACAGGTGGTGTATTTATCAAACAGCGTGCCAGCTGTTGTCACAGTTTGTCACTTGTGTGAGTGTCTGCAAGGTGCGTCTCTCCTCATTTCATGTGTCGTTAAGGGAGAATCACTCAAATAATAAGAGGAGAAATTTTAACAGAGGATAATCATGTGTGTATTTACTAACATTAAGCAACTGAGGGTTAGACAGAAAATGGTATGGTGTGGTATGGTAAAAATGGTATTTTGTTTTGGTTATATATCAATATATCCAATTTGATTATTAATATAGAGGAATTATGCCACGTTTTATGTTGAGGTTCTATCATTGTTTATGGTAAATGTAGTCAATTGTAGCAATAAGTGCATGCTGGAGCGGCAGCTGTGGGTGCAGTTTCTATTTAACTGTAAAATCACTATAAGCTGCCATTGCACTTTGTTTCTTCTTTTAACATCCATATAATCACTATCGCCACCTCCACCTGCTCTCTAAGACCTTTCCCTCTGTCTGACTTAATCACAAAGATAAAACAAAAACCTGGATGACACGGGGCAGTTTTTCTGTTTATTGGTTGTATTTGTTGTAGCTGACGTAGACGCACAATGGAAATAGATGATGTGTTTTTAATATAATAAACAATTTAGTTTTGATCTTATTGAGGCCTGTGCCAAAGTGTTCATGATCCGTACCTGTGTTATTACAGTATTACAAGGATACATTTGTTAGGATTTACATGAGCCTTGTGTTTACATTTATATCTCCTGTAAATTCATAAGGACTCATGTAAAAGATCTGATGTCTATGTAGTGTATTTTAGGACATCTGTTAAAGGGGAACCACATCCTATTTACTAAAAAATACTTAAGAAAAAGTAAACTAAGGTCAGAGAAGTAACTGTTGCTACACCTTCTAGATAAATAAGGCCATTATTGACATCTGTTTACTGTCTTATTTATGACTGGTCAGGGTGACCTTAGGGTTGACCAGTAAACCCTTAAAATACTGTAACTCAGATGTTTGAGTCAGAATCCGATTGGCTGAGGTTCTCTACAGACATCCTGGAGGTGTGTAAGATGCTGTACTTGCTGCTGTACTCTGTAATAAACTTTTGAGAAAGGCGGAGATTCTTCAAACCACCTACACATCATCGACATCAAATAAACGTCATCTATAAAAATAAAATTTGCCTCCCACCGCTCGATGAGCTCTCCTGCACTGAGGTCAGTACCAGGTGCAGCCCAGGAGCTGATTGCTTAATGATTTTCTTAGTAAATCTGGCTCTGAGTGTTTTTTACTGTTTGACTCTCCATCATTGAAATGTGGATGTGCAACATCAGGCCAAGCAAGCAGATGGCCAAAAGTGTGTTTTTTTCCAGTTTAATGTTGCATCTCAACTTACTACTGTTACTGTTTTTTTTTTCTAAAGCTGTTATGTGTAACTCTTGGTGTTAAGTGCTGAAAAATCTGTTTGGAAGGGAATTTGTCACTTCACTGAACCAAGTTGTATACTGTGACAATGAACATCCAATTACATGAGGAGGGAAAATGAGCATGTTACTAAAACCTTGGCACTGGGCACATGCTGGACATCACTGGCTGGGTGAACACATCATTGACACAGAGCAGAGCACCTCTTGAACCTGATTCAGTGTGAGTACCAGTTTAACTCAACTCATGAGATTTGACACCTGCTGGTGAGGAGAGAAAGTAGAGGATGAAAGAGGACAAAGAAGAAAAGCAAATGAGAAGGACACACACACAGTTAGGGACAGGTGAATCCTATGGTCTGTTTAATGAGACAAGATAAGTTGGTGTGAAGAGACTTAGTAATTACAGCACTGCTCTATGTGCCTGTCTAACCTGATAACCTATTCCCCTCCCTAATTACACCAGCCTCACCTCACCCTACACTGGCTCCTCCTTTCTCCTCCATGTCAGCTTTGTCTCCCTCTTTTTCATTTTATGTTACTAGGTCAGTCATACATATTTTAAAAGCTGCACATTTTTATTTCCACAATAAAATATCTGCATGTTTTTTCACTCGCCACTTGTGTTTTTACACACTATATCCGTGTCACTGTTATATATTATGTACAAATGGATGACATATTAATGAAAATGAACAAGTTGTGTGTAGCAAAGCCTGATATATCTGACATAGAGCTGCATTGTTATCCATACCCTGTTAAAATGAGCCACACTGTTGCACTTGGTGATATATTCCTTAATTACCATGAACATACATACACACACACATCGGAAATAGTTCCAACAAATGCCCTATTTCTTCCTGTTTGAGTAATGTTTGTTAAAAACCACAGTGACCAGCTGTTGTAAGACATTACAGACCATTTTTAACATTCACATCTTCAGTAAGAATTAATGTGTCCATCAGACGCTTGTTACCTGGACAATCCCAGTGTTTTATTATACCTGTGTAATGTTGACACATGTCAGCAACAGTTGAAATGACTGTGTCTCTACTGGTTTGCCAGTCAGCTGCAAATCTAATGTTGAGGAGGAGACATACTGGACAATGAATGAAACATGACAACCTCCCTTTGTCAGGAGAAAACATGACATCCAGCGTGTATCGATTTCCTTTGTTCATAACAAGAGTCATAAAGAATCAGATCGTTCTGTACTGATTCATCACTGGCTGAACACTCATATACTCCCCAAAGTCTGACAAAACTACCTTTGGTTTGAGCTGACTCATAGCTTTAAAAGGACTGGTACACAATGAAATTGGATTTTAGAAAGCAAATGTCTTTTCAATTTTTATTTTTTTTTAATATTAAAAAGATACATCTCTGCATCCTAAGTGATCCTAAGTTTTTTATATATATTGTAAGTATAGACTAAACATTCTATACAAAAAGAATTGACATAGTGATGATTTCTCTCTTTTTTCTCATACCATAAACCACTACACAAATTAAGTACTTTAACTCTGTTACATATACATATATAATTGTATTTATTTATAATGTTTTGGACAATATCATCCAATAGAAAATTATTCCTTGGAAACTGCATTAAATAATCTCGGTTGCTGTACCTTTCTGTGGTTTAAGATGAACAAACAGCCGGATCGTTACACAAGAACCTCATTTCTCCAATGTTTACCCAGAAAACAGCTGTGCTTTTTTTTTTTTAACTTCCTTAAAAATTATATTTTAATTTCAGTCTCCTGTGCGGAAGCCCTTGACTGCATCAGCAGTTTTCCCATTCTTGTCCTGTGCTGAGTCTGAACTAACTAGCATCCACACATTTCAAGAGGCCCGGCTTTTCACAGGAGACAAGAGTTGTTTGCAAAAGATTAGGAAAATATTAATGTAGTGAAGAGGGCTGTAGAGAAGCCAGGGAAAAGCATATTTGCATTATTATCTTTGACTGTTTGACTGTGTGGGTCCTGGAAAAGATGATTTGTGAGGCATGAATGCTCATTTCTGCTTCCAACCCTACACCTCTTTCTTTCTCTTTCTTTCCCCTGCATCACAGAAGCCTGAATCACACACTCAACTGTATTGTCAGGATGTGTGTTTCTGGTTATACAGCATTTTGTGGCCATCTGAACACAATCTAATGCTAATACATAATAGATAATACTATCTCTAATGGGAGTGAAAGTTTGCTACGACTTCATTTTAGAAGCATGGAGAACAAGCAGTGTTCCTTCCACATGTACAGCATCATTGTTCATTTCTTAATGAAAGAAAATGGTGAAATAACTGCGCACTATCAGAACTCCCTTAAAGAACAGGGTACATTTTAACTAATGCTCTTCGCCCAGACATTAATCTAACCACAGATCTTGTCACATATACAGGGCTTAAAATTCTCAGACACACAGCAGTTTTAAATTCATATAAAACTTAATTCAGTGCATTGTACACTTTTCCTCCTGGACAACTTTTGAACTTTGCTGTATTTGCACCCCCCTTGTAGTCTCAATATATGAGTGCAGTTGAGTACATGAGTAAACATTTTTCAAACATTTCTGAGTGAGTGAGGGAGTTTGGAAAAAGGAAAAGCAGCAAGATGACATTTCTGTTCAAGGCTGTCTGGCCAGCAGCTGTCTTACAGAGTGTATACTTACATCAAAGGGCCATATAGGAATGATTTTGCATATTTTAGCCCGTTTACTACAAAGCTTGTACTCTTAACATTTCTTATTACTTTTTTCCAAAGCATATAATGATGAAGAATGGCTTTCTGCTGAGAGGCAGAGGGAGAATTTGCTCTTTTATCTAATAAGTAACACTGGGAATACCTTTTATTAAATGGGCCACATTTAAAAGCACATTTGGTAAGAAGGTTGGGAGATGCAGAGGCTGTGCTGACAACACCTGCTGGTAAACCAAGGGGGAGCTACACTTCTTAACCACCAGTGACACCCTCTTTTCCCTGCCAACAGATCAACCTGCAAGCTGCTTCTGAGCTTTCTTGCAACTGAGCTCCGTATGCTGGAAATGTTGAACAAGCTTAACCACAAGTCACTGAAGAAGCTGTAAGGGGAGAATTGAACCTCTGTAACTAATATGTTATTCTACTGCCTTGGGCAGATGAACACGAACATCAGTGGACATGATCTGTGCCTTTAGGCTAATATAAAGAGCTGGGGAAAAACTTAAAGGCTGGTATTGACATCTTTAAGGTGCTGGGTGTCAAACGTTGATGGTTAACTGCAAAACCTGACGTGGAAGAGTAAAAGTTAAACTGCTGTACTACTGAAGCAGAGGTATATTTTTACACGGGATAGGTGTGACTGTACCGATGACCATGTTGGTCTGTCAGTCCACCACCTTGCCATGAAATTTTGCCAGAAACGCCAGGTGTACCTTGATATGGGGTGGGATCAGAAAGAATTGGTTGTCTTAAATTATAGGTTGGAATGTCTTTGATAATTATGACGAGTCACATTTGTTACATTCAATCGGAGCTTTCTCTGTCATGACGCAAAAATGTTTGTCATGTTGCAACATTTGTGTGATCCTAGTAATTGGGGTTTTTAAAATAACACACTTGTAATGCAACAAAAATCTCTATTGATAAGCCTGACTTGCATATAAGCACAGAGGTTTCTGTGGTTACTGTGCAACAGTCTGCTGCTTAACACCATGAAACATCACTGTAATTAGAGGCTGCTGATGGAAGAGATTCCTGCTGCCTTCAGGTGGCTTTACAGTCAGCAGGGTGAAGAAAAGGTTGTCCATATTGGATGTGAGCTGTTGTGGATGAGAGATGCTAAAAGAATCACGGAAAATGGGAAATGTTTCACCGTTATTCTGCTTTGCCATTCTGTATGAAAAGGTACAAACATGGAATTGGGAGGGATTGTTCTTCTGCCATTAAGCTGGCAGCAGAGGTAGTCACCTTGCTGGATCAGCATCTGTGTAAAAAGGACAGCAGGCATGGCAGGACTACACACATCAGTGTAAAACAGCAAACCTGGCAAAATGACAGGTCTTCTTTACAGCAATAATTGCAGAATCACGGTGTAAAAGGGACTGTTGAGAGAGCCTGGCCAAGGATGGCCAAGGATGCCGTGAGTTTATCTTTTAGAATTCTTGCTTTGAAGCATTTTTTTTGTGTGTGTGTGTGTGTGTGTGTGTGTGTATGAGAGAGAAAGAGACAGAAAAATGGTTTCACATTAAATCTGTTATCACCACAGATGGTTCCTGATGAGCAATAGGCAACACAGATTTTCCATCACCAGCCAAAATAAGTCAAGGGCATCCACACAATACAAGGCCGAACTTGACAGCAGCACACACACACACACACACACACCACACACACGCACACACACACACACACACAAACACACCACACCCACACACACACACACGCACACACACACACCATGCACACCTACGCACACACACACACACACATGCACCCACTCACACACACACACACACACACACACACCTGTGCACACCTACGCGCGCGCACACACACACACACACACGTGTTAACTGCTGTTGTGGTTCAGTCACATTTTAGATTTGACATTTAAGTAACATTAAATGTTAATGTTAAATTAAGGATTTTAAGCAATGCCTTAATTAATGGTTAATATATTATTTACTACTGATTTATCTGATTTATAGCCATTTACAAGAACATCATTTTGGGGTGTAGTTTATAAAAATTTAAACCTGGACTGGGCTTATAAAGTAAAGGATACTAATAAGATAGTAATAAGCCATTAAGTCTGTTGTTATAAATGTATCATCACTTTCAAATAAGCTATTACATCTAAAATTTTGGTCATTTTCAACCTGGGTTTATTCTTATGATTAAGTCCAGGCTGACTATGAGTCATGTTAACTTTGCACTCGCCATCTCCATTGAGATTCAGGAAACACTGGCAGTCAATCTCTATGTGGTTACTTACTAATATAATAATTTTTGTGTTTAGTTTTTGACATTATTACCGACCTGTAAAACATTAGTAAAGAGAGTTTAATATTAGAGAGTGAAACAAACTCCTTTTCACTGCCATGATCTCCCAGTCTGTGCTTGTAAGCTACATCCCATACTGTACTAGCTCCACCCTCCCGACATCATTGTAGAGTTCAAAACTATGCTGAAGATCAGCTGTTTGGTGTCAATTTTTGCAGCCATGATGTAACATTGAAGATCTGAGTTTTTATCACATTTTTATCTTTAATTGAAATGAACCACTGCCTAATTGAGTTGATTTTTGAGTGAGAACAGTTTGAGTAAACTTCTCACCCTAACTCATTCATACGTGTACTGATTGACTGACAGATAGACAGGTAAGAAGTTAGATGCGGGCAAAGTGATTGACAGGTGCTATGACAAAGCCAAACTAATCAGCGTGTGATTGACAGGAGCAGTGGGTGTTGTATTCCTCTGCAGCATGGATGGATAGATGGAGGGTGGTCACACTGACAGGCTGACCCACATTGTGTAGAGAGGAAGAATAAAACAAAGAGAAAGAAAGAGAGAGAGGAGACAGACAAACAGAAAAAAGGATGACGGTTTCACCTCTGCTCTGTTGTCCCTCTGTGTGAAGGATCATTTGCTGTTGTCATCTCTGCTGATGTTCTCCGTCCTGTCAGGAGGCTGCAGCCGTCAGCAGCTGAGAAACCAGAAGTGCCTCACATACTGCACCAGCCTCGCTGTCTCACACGATCATGCTGTAGCGCATGAATTTTTCTGCCTCAGCCATGGATTTAATGAGGACGTGTGGAGTTCACTCTGCATCTCTCAACAATAATCACATTGCAGACAAACTGTTACATCTGTATAGACTTGATATGGTTGTTGATATGCCTTCTGACACAAGTGAGAACTAAACCCAGTCCGCATCTTGATCTTACAGGGTTTTCAAACTTATATTGGTTTGCTCTGGTCCAAAGACAGTGAGTGAATTAGTTGGTAAACTTTCCCCCTCGGTTTGATTTCTTTTCAAACTAAAAACAATCAAGGCAATTTTGTTGGTGTGGTTGTTTTAGTTTCCACCTGAGTATGATTACTGTGTTTAGATTGGCCCAAACAAATATTCAACCAACCAGACTAAAGGACATGGAACAAGGATCAGAGACGAACCTGACTGATGCTGCAGAATTTGAGACTTGAACGCAACCTGCTACTAGTGTCAGACCGAACTCTGACCTGAAACCTGTCGGGACTCACTAGGTTTGGGTTGGGTAGCAGAACTCTTCTACAGAGCTTGTTAGAGAATACGTAATGTCCCTTTAAAATAATTATGCTGTATAAACAGTATAAATGAATGAAACTGTGAATCACTTTGAAAGTCTGCAGAGGGTGGTCAAAGCTGCACAGAGGACTGTGGGATGCAGCCTACCCACCACCACGGACACTTACACCTCCAGGTGCAGGAAAAGGGCCTCCTGCATTATGAAGGACCCCACTCACCCCGCACATGCTCTGTTTGCCCCTCTCCCCTCGGGCAGGAGGCTGCGGAGCATTAAGAGCAGGACCACCAGACTGAGGAACAGCTTCTTCCCAGAAGCTGTGAGACTGTTGAACTCTGGAGGACCCCTGCCCCCCATCCCCTTTTTTTTTTTTTTTTTTTTTTTAATTTTTATTTTATTTTATATTTGGATAATTGGGCTGCTCCAGGACCAGGGGAAACCAATTTCGTTGCATCCCATGTTTACATGTGTTGTAATGACAAATAAAAATCCTTGAATCCTTGAAGTAGCACTACTGGCACTCTACAATGTTATTTACAAACTCTTTTCATGGTTACATAACTGTATGTTGTTGTTTTTTTTTATTTGTCAGTTTTCAGACCAGCTTTTGTTTTGCATTTTTGTTCCAAATAAAAAGATTTAGAAACAAAATAGAAACTCGAGCACACAGGTTCAATTTTTTCTCACAGTTATGCAGGCAGATGGACACAAATGCTGACGCAATAGGGAACAGGAAATGATGAAATAATATTTATTACCAGACTCACGTTGCAGACAGGCTCAAAATATATAAGACATAATGTTTTCTAATGTACTGATGATGTTTGATACATTATTTGTATAAATAATTGTCAATTTTTGATGTACTTTATAAAAGAAACTCTAATTACTGCAAGAATGCTGCTGTGTTGTGTTTACTTTTAGGCAGCTGTTGATCTTTCATCATAAAAGTATTATTTTTGTCAGTGCAGAATCTTTGCAATTGGACTAAAGCAAATTAAAAGCAAATCAAATCAAATCAAATCAAATTTTATTTATATAGCCCAAAATCACAAAATACATTTGTCTCAGAGGGCTTTACAATCTGTACAGGGAGTGACACCCTCTGTCCTTAGACCCTCGATTCGAGTGAGGAAAAACTTGCCCACCAAAAAACCTTTTAACAGGGAAAAAGGTGGAAGAAACCTCAGGAAGAGCCACAGAGGAGGGATCCCTCTCCCAGGACGGACAGACGTGCAATGATGTCACATGTACAGAACAAATCAACACACACATATTGTACACTCACAATGAATAATAGTGATAAATAATGACAATCATAAAATGAGAATAATGACAATGAAGTAGACATTGTAGGTAATGTGAAATAAAGTGTATAATCAGTGGCATGATGCAGTGTTTTAAGTTGGATTTGTCTTCTAACAGATTTGGAATTGGGCCAGAATCAAGCTGTGCAGTATCCATCACTGAATTAATTAACCAGAGAGATGGGAAGAATATAATTAATCTGACATATTATCTATTTGTCATGATGGAAATAATTAATTACACATAGAAAGTGCTGCTCTATTTCGAGTATTTTTCTGCTTTGTCTCTCTATCTGCTCTCATTTCCTCTCTCCTGTTTGTCCTGTCTGTTCTACGTGTGACATTTAAGAGTGAGAAGGGACAAGCTGCTAATGAATCTGTGGGGATTAGCTGGTCAAATGATGGAGGGTGGAGTCGAGCACAGATGGAAAAACCAGCTTCCAGTACTAAAAGGACTCAGCACACAATGGTGTCAAACATTCTATACTATACAGCAGTTAGGCTGTATGGTTTGAGAATGTATTCTTAGTAAAATAGTCTGAAATGTTTACACATCTAGGTCACTGAGTCACAGTAGACTGTCCTATCTTTGAACTGCATCTGAAATGCTCATGCACTAGCAGGTTGCTATAGCGGAGCAACCAACATTGCAGGATGTTTCTGGTTTATCACAACTCGGGTTTTATCTTTATATTACTGGCTATCATTTCTATTAGTGATGATATTACACACCATAGAGTAGAGGGAAAACAGGAAGTGTGGGGAGACAAAGGCAGGAAATGAGAGGAATGACAAAAATATTACAGTTAATGGTCACCACCTTAAGCCCAAGGTCAGTGGTTCTAAAACTTTTTCACATCAAAACTAACACAGATTAGCACATAGAACCCTATTTAATAAGATTCTGTCTTATTTTACTTATGGATGGAACTATAGTGAAAATAAATTATTCCTGTTTCTTTTGCTGGGGACCACCTGAACCCTCTCAAGGTCCCTGGACCCCACTTTCCTTATGCAAGAGCCACAGCTTTTGGCAACCAGAGCACATGATCAAGCAGGTGGGAAACAAGCTAAAAGTATGTAAAACATACAATGGCAGTAAATCCTATAAAAACTGTTGCCAAATTTGGTAGTTTTCCATCAAATTAGGTTATTTTTTATTTAAGTGTAAACATTGTTTTGTGCAGGTTGTGATAATTTGGGCTACTTTTTGTACTATTTGAAGTCTTTAGTTGATGAAAATTTCGGCTATACTCTATTAAATTGAAACACATCAGGGTGGATTGAGAGCGACAGTGCAGAGACTTCTATAGGCTCACCTGATAACTGATGTCATGTGTTGTTTCTCAATTTGAAACTTTTTGCAATTATTTTTCTAGTTCTGTGAAACTTTTTTTCATTGTTGTAACTGTTTCATTGTGGTTTTCAGTTTGCCTAGAAAAACACCAGAGGGAATAGAACATAGATTTTATACAAAACATCCTTTCCTAAATGAGAAATTAAAACTTTCCAGTCTCACAACATTGACTATAGGTCGAAGAAGCAGGACCTTGGTCTGTAAACTGTGATGCATGTTTACAACCGACAGTTTAGGTAATACTGTTTACCTTCATAAGCTGACCTGGGGGTTTATCTAAACTTGTGTAATCAGCAGATTCCTTGTGTGTTTTCAGACTTCTTTTCCCCATATAGTTGAAAAGATCTCAACACAGAGAGAGAGAGAGAGAGAGAGAGAGAGAGAGAGAGGGAGAGAGAGGACACATTTTTTTTTAAACAATACATTGGTCTGCAAATACTTGTACAGTCCATACAGTCGGAAATGTTTAGTTGAAATCATGTATGCTTATAGCAAGTCCAAATTAATTGTGCACTCCAGAATGACACCTAGTCTTTTCTAATCTGGAGAGGACATCATTATTTGTTTGTGCTTTCCAAAACTGTTACAAATCACTCTTAAAAAGGCCTGGTTTGGTTTAGGCCACAGAACAATAGGTTCAGGGGGAAATGAACAACAGTCTCCTGCGGCAAAGTCCAGTGTTAGGTTAATGCCTCCATCTACCCAACCCACCACCTCCTGCTGAGGAAATTTGTCAACATTTATAAAAATCACCTCAACTGCACCACTGCTCTGGGTCATAATTACATTGCATATTGTTTTTGGGCGACTGACATTATGACCTATTGTGTTGTTTTTCTTCACATGACATTTCATCAGCTTAACTCACAGGCCGGGATACTGGAGCTGAGGACATCTAATATGGCCTTCACAAAATCCCTCTTCTTTGTAATATACATATTTAAATTTTAGATATTTTCAGAGGTTTGGTTATCACCATCGTTATTGTTTCTGATAAATTATTGTTTCTGCTGAGGTGTAGGGTCATCAATTATCTAAACTAGTGATTTGTAAGTAAGAAACAAAAGTGGCTTTTAGCTGATGTAGCTTTTTCCTCTTACTGCCCATTCAGCTGAAGTAATCTTGAGCCTAAATAACTAGATACAGCTAGAAACAGTGACAAAGGTCCTTTTAAAAACTACTCGCTCAAATTGAATACTTGTTTATTTAAATTATATATTTTTTATAATTTCATTTTACATGAAGCTTTTCTAAAGTTGAAAAACAACTTTGTACTAGATTATTAAAGTAGGTTTTGTCCAGTCAAAAAAAAATCTAATAATTTTCAATGTCAGCAGCACAAATTACTTTGTGCACTGTTCATGGCCATGTAATGGAAGTACAAATAACATGTTCCAAGAGGCTCATTCAAAACCCCTGACAAATTTACCAAAGTTCATCAAAGTTTTTCAGTGACAGTGTTTTGCTCTGTTAAAGCAAAGGCTTCCAAAATTAAGCTTCTCATAACCCCAGTAAAATATTCACTCTAAAATATACTGGCTTACTTTGGGTGGGTAGTCTGCTCAGCTTTGGCTACAAGACATCATTTTATTGAACAACCTCTGAAGTTGCCATGGAAGGCTCAGGTTCATCAACGATGCTCTCAGTGATAACTTAGGCTGTGATCAGTAACTACGGTAATAGAAAACCTGGCACCACCAGCTCTGACATCTAAGATTTGAGAGTTCAACAGCAAAACGCATTAGATTCAAAGATGTGTGATGTCAGAAAATCGAACCTAGAAGACAAACAATACACAAGCATGTTGTTAAAAAGGATTCAATGAAAGGTTCATCGGAGTTGGCTCAGTTGTGTGTCCTTGTGAGTGTCCTTGAAGGCATCAAAATTCAAAATGGCTGGCAGTCATATAAATTCTCTATAGTCTGTAGTTTTTTTAGTCCAAAAGAGAAAACTATGACATTATGCTGAAGTCATGCAGTGATTGACCAGATGCAGTGATTGACCAGGTGAGAAAGTAAGCAAGGTTTGAACTTCTCACTTGCATTCTCTTTTTTCATTATCTACACAACTATTTCTGTCACTTTTCATGTGTAAGACCAAGGGCAACACTATGAATGCCTTGTAAGAGAGGCTGTCTGAAAGCTGAACGGTAATTGACCACATCTGAATGTGAAAATGTGTTGCTGTTCAGTTGACAAACAGCAATAAAACAAATTGGTTTATTTTGAACATATTTCAGCCTTTAGTCAACTTCACACTTCTCTTTAGTCAATTTGAGAACATTGTAGTCTTGCCTCAGTAACAAAAAACTATGAACATTTCATCTACTTTCAGCTTGACTTGTTAGTAAATGTTTAGTCGAGGCCATGTATCATCATTTTAGTCAAATTTAAGCAGTTCCGTATCCACTTGATTAATTTTCGTCTGTCAAATACTGAAAATAAAAAAGCACACTTCCTTCATACAGTGATTGACTAGATGTGCAGAAGTGGTAGATAAGACATGTTTACACTTCTCTCCCAAGTTCTCCTTTTTTATTACATACATACATATTTCTGGCACTTTTTGAGAGTAAGAAAGAGTGAAACACTCTAGGAATGCCTTCTAGGATAGACTGTGAACCCTACAGCCCTTTTATGGACTGAAATTTCAACCATCGGTTTGTTAATAAAATAAAAAGAGAAAAAACCCTGAGCTGTGAACATTAACAGCAGTGGCTCTGCAGTGCCTTGTGTTATCTCTGGTCAACTTAATGGAGTCATTGGCCTTTGGCAGATAGAGGATCACGTCTCATGATGTTGAAATCCAGGGCTTCACTCAAGCACTTGATGGGATTAAAGTTCAACACTTAAGAAGTGACCCAAGTGTTGTAAGAGTATATTTTTAAGTGATCTCTCTATCTGAACATAAATGACAAGATGAAGCACCACTTTTACTCATGTTCAACTATTAGATAAGACTTACTGTATATTGGACCTGTGTATCCGCAAAGTTTTCATGTGATAATGCCCTCAGCATGTGAAGGGGTCACTCACACACATATATATATATATAAAGAAAGAAAGAATAAAAAAGCTCTACAATGCTACAGCAGTGTTTTATCTTATTTAAGTTCATTATCTTGGCTTTCCTTAAATAAAAAAGAAATACTGTGAAGTTAAAATATTGCTATTTGACACATACTGACTGGTTCTACGGGTAACTAGGAACTGAAAGCTTTTGTCTCTTGATATCAATTCCAGTTTGCTAACCCAGATAGTGGTCTTAGTTTAAAATCTGTTTAACGTTGTGTACCGATATAGATCGTTCTTCAACAGAACATCACTTCTCAACTGAGAGGTGATATCCACACAACACATGTTTAGGCAGAAGTCGATTTCCATTATGATGTCCTCGAGGATTTGTAAAAGTGAATTTCTGGTGATTGAAATATAAAAATATAATACCAGTCAAAAGTACCATATATACTGTATGTATATGACACCCCCTGTTAGTGTTTTCTGCTTGTTGAGTCTCGTGTTTGCCTTTCATGCATATATCAGAGTAAAATGTACCTTACTTGTCTTTGTTGTTTCCCCTCAGATTGACGGCCACCGAGGGAGATTAGTTAGATGGCCTTGTTGGCTGTGGTGTTTTTTTGTTTTGCCAGGACAGTAAATTCCTTAAAAGCGTCATCAGTCTTCTGCCTCTCACTGCATCCTTCCATCTATCATCCTCCTGTTACTTTTCTGTTATATCAACTATTTATTATGACATTTTTCATTCTACTCACTGTATATGTAGTAAAACCTTGCAGCTGTACTAAGTGCACCTTTAATTGATTAGATTGTGTGTTGTGGCATGGTTAATTATTAGTCAGAGTCATTTTACACAGCTAATAAAGCATTCAATTAATTATATTTATAGATGTTTAACGTTGTCATAAGTACGACTAGAGGATCAACTCTTGACGTGTTGACACCTTGACTGGTTTGACATGATTGTAGAAAGGAAAGAGAAGTTGGCGGGGGAGATAGAACAGTAACGAGGAACACAGAACACTGTCAGTTTGCAGTTTTCCTGGAGGAAAACACTGAAAATAGCCAAAAGAAAGACAACCTCTCTTTCTTCCTTTTCTCCCTGTGTTTTCTCACTTGTTCTCCGTCTCACTCTCTCTCCATCTTTCTTTCCTTTTTTCCCTCTCCTTCTGCCCGCCCACCACAGTCTCGCAACAAATCTTTCACTTTTTTTTTTCTACTTCTTATCTGCAACCTCATTCACCCCACCCACCTACCCCTTCCTCCATCCATCCACCCACACAGACACACAAACACAATAAGTGTGTTTGAAAAACGGTGTTTTTATAAGTTGGAAATGTATAAAATAAGAGAGACGTGTATGAGGTCAAATGGTCTGTGCACGAAACCTTGTGGAACCATTGCATGCATGGAGGATTCATCGATTGTTCTGATAAATAGGACTTAGACCAGCTGAATGGCAATTAAATGTTTCAATCTCTGTAGTGGATGTGATGGTCAGTGGTTTCAAATGCGGCACTAAGATCTAAGACATATACAGAGTGAAGTCCTTTTCCTGAACTTTCACCAGTTCTGCCTCAGTGCCATGATGCTTTTTAAATCCTGACTGAAAATCCTGAAAAAAAACTATCATTATGTAAAAAGTCACACAACAGGCCGACTTTTTCAATAGTAGGCTGTGTGTTTCCCACCCTAATGCTCACCTATGTCTCATTGTCTCCCCTCTGCTCATTTATTTAGTCTGTGTGCTCCATGTGCCGGGTCATCTTAGTTCATTATAGCAGGTGGCCCAGCATTCATAGTGTTTAAACCTTTATCCTAGTGTCCAATCTTTTTGATGAACTGTGTACCTGTCTGAAGATACTGCTCTTTCTGAAACCTGATTGCGAGTTGTTCATTTGAGTCCATGCCTTGTTGTCAGAAGACATTAGCTGTTGATATATCAAGGTGTTACAGCTGTTTCTGATGTCGATGAGGATAAATCGGTGCCAGTTGAGGGCAGAAGGTGATGCATTTTGTCTCTGATAGTTAGAATTTAATCATTAAAGAAGATCATGAAGCCGTTACTACTGAGATCTATAGGAACGTGGATCAAGAGACTTGTGACTCTTGGTCAGACTGGCCCAGAGTGCTTAAAAGAAACTGGGAGCTCTTTTTATTTTCCTCTATTAATCAGAATCAGATTTTTATTGCTAAGTTTTTATTTATCTATTTTTTGAGGGGTAATAGAGTCAAGCGTCACTCACAGTGAGCCTGCAGGAACGTTGGGAGGAACCACTGTAAGGTTCCTGTCTCTGTTGTATTGAGACATGGCATTGAATTAAATGCTGATGGAATTATTTCCCAAAGTTGAGGGTGTGATTAAAACAGTGAGTCAGCTAATTGAGTGTAATAGCGAAATAAACGCTGAAGCAACCTGCTTCCAGGTTGGAATCCAGACTGATTTTATTCTAAAGAATTGCTACAAATACTAAATGAAAGTATGAAATAATTCATTATACATTCATTCCAAATCACAGGAAAATAAGAACTTTTTTTCATTAAAAATTTATTTCTAATATAATTTTGTCTTCTTTATTAATCACTATCATATCACGCTTAAATATATTAAAGTTTTCTCAAAGTCAATTATATCATATCAAGATTTAATCCATTTTGTTTCATTACGTCTGTTTCATCTCTTTAAAACAATCCATTGTCATTGTGGAAAGAGGTCATAGTGGAATATTTTTCTCATGAAGTCTTTTCTGATTTAATAATGGCAGATATAAGTATAACAAGCGTCATAGGTATTTACTGTTTTGGTGAGGCACAAATTTCATTAAACCAGCCCACATGTTAAAAACCACTCCACATGCAATCTTTAATTTTGCGACAAACTGGTGTATTTTGTGAGAACAGTGTTCAGGAAGGATGAGTGATAGAGGTTTGGTCATCAAACCTCAAGCAGACAGGATGTTGGGGGGCAGGAAAAGGAAATGGTCATGGTTCAAGGTGATTGGCAGAGCAGGAGGATGGAAGCACATCCAGGTGGTTCGGACTGATAGGAGACTTTTACGACTGCTCAAACTATTGGCACACGTGCCCACGACTTCACCACTTTCAAATAACAACAATAACCATCATCATCATTACCATCACTATTAAATGTAAATGTATTTAACAAGTAGCTGGTAGACACAGCAACACCGCTGCTTTTCACTGACAGTCATGTTATAATGTCGGTATTAACATGTATTGTAACTTGTATAGCTTGGGATCAGTACATGTGACAAAATGATCTTGATTAGCTTTTTCAGAGCTTTTAATCACATCTTACAGTCAAGAATGTACTTCATCTAAATTAGGTCATCTCATTAAGATCAAGATGTGTGAGTACAGTAGAGGAAACACACAGTAACAACACAGTAAAAACATTTCTTTTTCATCAATGAACATACACAGAAAACCTAAAAGTTAATACAATATATTTAATTTGGTCTGTACTTAAAAGGGAACTCCATTGATTTTACACATCATCATTTTATCATTGTAATTCATTATAATTCTTTATGAATGTACAATATGTGTGTGTTGATTTGTTCTGTACATGTGACATCATTGCACGTCTGTCCGTCCTGGGAGAGGGATCCCTCCTCTGTGGCTCTTCCTGAGGTTTCTTCCACCTTTTTCCCTGTTAAAAGGTTTTTTGGTGGACAAGTTTTTCCTCACTCGAATCGAGGGTCTAAGGACAGAGGGTGTCACTCCCTGTTCAGATTGTAAAGCCCTCTGAGACAAATGTATTTTGTGATTTTGGGCTATATAAATAAAATTTGATTGATTGATTGATTGATTGATTGATTGATTGATTGACATCAGCGTGTTTCCAGGTGTTGGGAATTCTACTGCATGTGTGTAAAAAGTATCATCAAGCCTTTTGTTTTCTGGACATTCCCCAGCTGTTCTTGGTGCTGAAAATTACAAATATGAAAACAATCTGGGAGAAGCGACGCGATCTCTGTTGGAGGCTAGAAGCTGCAGGCTCCATTAGCTGCTACCAACATAATCCACCCAAATCTCTGACCGAATTGTCCACAGACAATAATTTTACATGAGCAATGGATCAATAGATTTCTGTAAAACACCCTTCAGCTCCGCTGAGCTTATTAACATCTTTCAGCTGCTTGTTTTGGTTTAGCTTGGCAACTTTACTGTTGAAGTTAAGTCTTACAAGAGTAGAGTTTACAAAGTGCTTTACAGCTACATAAAAAAACAAACTTTGAGTAGATAAAAAAAAAACAAAAGGTTGAAACAGATAATGAAACCCATAAATTAAATTACAGAAAGCGCAGTTAGCAAAGCAGCAGCGAGTGTTCCGTCTGTGTGTTTACACTGGAGGCGTTCAGGTACAGTGTTAAGTGTAGGTCAACTGTGTTTTAGAAGTACTCAGAGCCCAGTACATGATGACTATAGATATACGGAGGAAAATAGACCTCGTGACACTTACTGCATTCTGTAAAATATTTAGCTTTTTCCCTGATTATTTGACAAAAAAAAAAAAAAAAAAACAGTATCCAATATATCTACGGCTAGCTATAGTCATACTGTATATTGTTGACTGAATGGTTTTATTGGGTTGAAGCCTGGTGATGTTTGCCCCTTTTTAACTTTTACGTATTAAAAATTGAAATAATAAAAAGCCTCGGTCACCTTCTTTTGCGTAATTGTGCGGTGACACCGTTTGCAGGAGTGAATTTCACCCTTAGCTGTACTCGTTGTATAATGCTAATAAACAAATAGCCAAACAAAGATGATGTGAACCTTGTACCTGCTAAAAATGAGCATTTAGCTCAAAGCACCATTGTGTTTTGCAGAATGTGTGCAGCTCTATGAACTTTGGGCACTGCATTGCTCAAAGAACATAGAATACATCTTTGTCATCTCTGTTTATGTATATATTAAGTAAGTAGTCTTATGGAATTGTGACACAGCTGGAGTCTCTAAAGGGATAGATTAAATCAAAAATCAAATCAAATCAAATTTTATTTATATAGCCCAAAATCACAATAAGCATTTGTCTCAGAGGGCTTTACAATCTGTACAGGGAGTGACACCCTCTGTCCTTAGACCCTCGATTCCAGTGAGGAAAAACTTGCCCACCAAAAAACCTTTTAACAGGGAAAAAAGGTGGAAGAAACCTCAGGAAGAGCCACAGAGGAGGGATCCCTCTCCCAGGACGGACAGACGTGCAATGATGTCACATGTACAGAACAAATCAACACACACATACTGTACACTCACAATGAATTATAATGAATTACAATGATAAAATGAGAATGTTAACAATGAATGATGAATTATTACAGTAACAGTGAAACTTGATGATGATGAATCACTGTAATTCCCCAGATTAGTGTGAGCGGGCTTTAACACAATATAACCCTAACTTGGTTAAGAACATCACAATGACCAGAAAGTGGATTTAAATGACTCTGACTCATTTGCAATACATTTCTTACTGCTCCTGGGTTGTAGGTATGTCATAGTTGGATGTTGGACGTTTCACTTTTTATTATATGTATGTTTTTGTAAATTACATTTAGCACAAGACAACCTCTGACTTGTGGTCTAGTAACTTCATTGTTTCTCTTGTCCGCAGCACAGAGGAAGCATTCCTGTCTCTCCCCAGTAAGTCTTGTGAAACAGTGACAAAAGAATGGGCAGAATGGGGGAAAAGGAGCGAATGAGTCAGTAGGAGGGCAAGGCAACCGGGGAGAAGGATGACTGGAGGGCGTCACAGAGGGGGTAGGAAGGAAAGGAGGGCTGGAGGAAAAGAAAAGGGAATGTAGGGGGGTAATAGTGGGGCCTGAATAGGGAATTAAGCCCCTGTCCACATACACACACACACACACACACACACACACACACAAGCCTGGACACCTGAAACGCTTAACGATGCACACTGGCCATATAAACACACTTACATGCTTCCTCTCTGCTCAGGAATTTCAAGGATCTATTTACTTTCTATCAAATGTAATAAATCAAGTTTCATGTCACACTTGTCCAGGTTAGAGGATTTTCCAAAGATGTCCAAGGAACAATGAATATTTCCACTATTAATACTATTAATATGGGAATAAAATCACTTGGCAGTCATGGAAAGTCTGTCAGTCTGCATCATGTTTGGTGACAGGTATTATTGGATTTCCTTTCTTTGTCTTTTTCTTTAAGAAATGTGTGTGTGTGTTACAGTGCAAACAGCACATCTTTAGCTTCTATTGGAAAGATTTATCAGAGGTAATCTGTCCCTCGCAGGGCTGACTGAAAGATTAATGGCATTCAATGTCAAAACTATTAAATACCGGATAATTCAATTATTGGTCAAAATGTAAGTAACTGTAATAACAATAGCATGTAATAGAATATCCTGATGCAATAAAAGAAACCACATAAAACGAGATTGCTTCTTTATGGATATTTTGTTTCTGTCTTGTTGCTAGAACTCCTGCAAATGTGCAAACAAAATGCAAACACAGCTCCAACAAAATGGTATTAAAGATCTGAAAATCTGATTTTCTAAATTACAGGTTGCACTGCAAAAATATAGAGTGGTTAGCTAATGGCTACTTAGTCAGAAGAACACACCATAAGATACATTCAATAATATTGAATTCAATATAAAAAGTAGTTAGGATACACTGTAATGTACAATTTGAGAAGTTATTGAAAAGTGAATTCCTAATTTTACTAATAAAACACGTACACCGTTCCATATGGTTGGGGGGGTTGCTGCTAGCTAACAATAACAAACTTAAGTTATTTATAGATATTACTGTATTATTTCTCTAAATCAGATGATTTGCTGACTTTACAACTCTTTTCTACTTGTTCTACCATAATACTACATTTTAACATTCACTATTATCCCCATTGTCAGCATAGCTAGGTTTGCTTTACGGGATAGGTTAAGCATAACGATTACATGCAATGTGTGAATTGAAAGATTTAATGTTTGCTGTAACTGTTCCTCCTTTCCATACTAGCTGTGAATCATACTTTCATAACATGACCCTTAGCCTAATTGATGGTGTATCTTTGCCCTGGTAGACGCATCTAGGTTTGTTGGTGGTGATTTGTCCCAGTAACAAACCTCCATTACATGTTCCTCTGTGGGTGTTCAGCACTGTTCAGACAAACACAAAGTGAGAATTTTGTTCTCAAATGGTGTGATCCAAGAATACCAAAAATGATATACATTCTTTAAATTTTAACTTTACCAACAGGTATTTATTCACTGGATAGCAACTGTAATATGGTGCTACTACTAACCAGACCCGGACTGGTTTGCAGCCCTACTTTATGAACAAAAAGAATAGTGTGTGATCTGAGAGGAATTTAATGGCAGGGGGATGGCAGGGTCCATCTGTGAAGTCAGAGGGGGGTCTCTAATCTCTGTCTCTGAACCCCCCACTCACAGCAGAGCTGGACAGAGGAAATACTGTAAAATGGGAAGAAGAGAGGGGCTATTATACTCCAGCAGAGAGCCTGTTTTGATGGCTCAGAGTTATTACGAGAGCTTAAGGATCAGGGTGGCTGATTGGTGTTCAGGATGTCTGACTGGCGTGCAGAGATGAGAAAATGGAAATAACATTTGTAGTTCACTCATGAAATATATTTAAGATTTACCTATAGGCTAGAAAAGATATGATGTAACAACACCTGCTAATTTAAGAATTTGCATTACTTTTTTGTTTTCCATCATATACAACTAAGTGAGTTTCTAGAGATTTGAATGGCATAACCTCGTTCTCATACCTTACACTAGTTCCGTTTTTCATACTGTGATCATAAAGTAAATACCAATTTCATACATGCAAGATAGTGTTAACCTTTTAGGATCCAACACATATACCAGAGTGTCAATAACCTGATAATAATAAATAAATAGTAAGTAACTTTAGAAAAACCTAATACAGCAACTCTCATTCCAAAAAGAGTACGATGAAGTAACTTTCACTAAACAGCGACAACTGTGGCCACAACTGGACATCACTTTAAAGACTTCATGATTATAGGCTTCTTTCACAGCAGATATTTTGACTTGTCATGGCAAGAGATGCACAGTTGTTACTAATCAACAATAGCGATGGTCATTTATTATGCATGTCTGCTTTTCTCTCTGTGACATGTCAACTTAAAAAAGACATAGAGGTGTCCTCACTGAGAGAAAAATAGAATGGGACCACAAGCAGGAAAACACTCTGCAACGTTTCTCATGTGGATGTATGTTTTTCTTCATTTCATCCCATCAGCGAATGGGAGTCCTTTCTCATCCACATACATCATTGCATTTTAACACTGCCTCAAAAATTACCTTGTTCAGTCTGAAGATACCTAATAGTGCTGGTAGTGAAGTGTCATGAAGTCACTAAATGGACCCTATAATGTCAGTTTCCCTGCAATATCTGAAGTTTGTGAACATTTTGATAACATTAGGGACTATAAGCTACCAGCCATACCAACTAAGAACCAGCAAATCCCTGGAGTGTGCTGGTCATTTTTTTTTTTTTTATTATTGCTTATGAATGTATTGATTTTATTCATTCTTTTTAGAAAACATTTGTGTAATTTCTTAATTTAGCAGTGTCAGAGCCTCATTAAACTCTGGTCAGGTGCAGGGTCATAAAGTCACGTCTTGTTGAGCTATTCAGGCCAACAGCTAACATGGGTTTATCCTGGGTCACTGCACTGTGAAAGGGGTATTAACTGGATGAAAGGATGTGTGACTAATGTTTACTACCCTCAAACTAGAGACCTGTGTTTGGGTCCAAAATTAGCATGTAATTTCAAGTTCTTCTTGTTCCTATAGTTGATTTTTTTGAGCTTCACTGTACAGAATGATGTCTGTACAGAGTTTGTATTCATCTGCAAAAGAGGGGAATTTTTTAAGAGGTGGGCTACGAGCATGATTTGTTACTTCACAATTACTTTCAAAGCCAATTCCGGTCCAATATTCAACATACAATGGCTTTTTTAATGAGGAAGAAGGGATAGATGCCACTTAAAAAAAAATAACATGGTAATTAAACTTTTTTTGTGGAAAAACCATATGAGACATTAATATTATTATTATTGTTCCAGGCATTTTTTGTATGTCTTAATACAAAGATCTTTAAGTTGTAAAGAGAAGTAAATACTGCAAACATTGTTTACCATTTAATTTCGATGGAAATTGAAAGCTGAAAAGACATTATGTTCATTCCAACCCCAAACTAGTATGCATCTCCACTGAGAAAACAGTTTAAAGGATAAGGCATTAAATTAATCCTCTTGTATCATTCAACCATCTGTGTGTAAACACTCCTGTATTTAAACTATTTTCTCTCAGGAGAAATAGAGACGGGGGCTTGAAGCACAACATAAAGCTTTCTTCTTCCTCTTCCGTGGCCTCAGGCAGCTCAGCTCCCATAGACCCTGTGTGTGTGTGTGTGTGTGTGTGTGTGTCTGTGTGTCTGTTTGTTGGAAATCTCACAGGACATCAGAGGGCTCCAAGATGCAACACTCAGTGATTAGCTGTGCTCAGCAAGCTCCACAGAGAACTGCTCAGACACACTCACCCCCCACCCACCCCCACCCCCCAACACACACGTCAGTTCATCAGTGACAAGTGGGCCTGCTGTGTCTGTGTCTGTGTGTGTGTGTGTGTGTGTGTGAGAGAGAGAGAGAGAGAGAGAGAGAGAGAGAGAGAGAAGAAGTGGATACATTTTGTGTATCTATGTACTGTATGTCAATGTGTGTATGTTGACTGCATTGATAATTGCATGTACTGTATGCATCCTTATGACTGTAGACATGAACAGCGGGGGTCTGGTCGTGCTAGTTTGGAGCCAGACGTTGACTAAGCTGAAGCTTGAGCAGGATCTCAGGGTGGAGATTGATGCAGACAGGCAGACTGGGGACATGATGAATGTCTTAGTATCACAGTCCAACACTTTCAACATATATATCCTACCAACAGGGCTGCCACAAGCGTTTTTGGAGAACTAAGCAGGATTTGAATAGCACCCCCTTAACCACCACCCAGCACATTTATCAGTAACATGCTGGTGTGGGGAATCCTTCCCAAGCTGTAGTCATCAAAAACCTGGCTGCTGTGTTTTCTGTACCTTCAACAGACGAGTTGAAAGTACTCGTCAAGTAACATCAGAGGAATTCAAACTGCATGCATTCAACAGAAAATCAGTCTTTATGTCTTTAAGGCCCTCATAAATTCCTGCAAGAAGATGTTAAACTTACTAACACATTCTCTGCTCCTCAGTGAATTGTGCCACATCACCAAATACACACACACACACACACACACAGAGCATGTCATCCACAGGCAGCTTTAAGAATTTAAAACATGTCAAACCTGTGCAGTCTCAACTTTTGCTGATTATTCACTCAACACAAGCTGACTTAAACTGTCTCATCTTTCTCTGATATGCCACACTTGTCCATTTCTATCAATGATTCACTATCTTAACTTAACATTCACACAATTCATTTAGGTGACTATAGAAGAGAAGAAGAGAAGTGACAATCATCAGGCAATCATGCCCACTTCACACAGTGATTGTCCATGTGTGCACAGATGAGAAAATAAGGCAGGATATTTTCTCTTAAGGTCTTTCGGAGCGTGTATAAACACAAATCACCAACATTTCTTTGGGATGGTAATGTCCGTCAGTTGGTCCACCACCATACAGAGTGATATATCTCAACAACTAATGGACTGAATCCTAATGACTTTGGTGATTTTCTGATTATTCCAATCTCAAGAAAATTAAATCGAACACAACTGGACTTGGTTATTTGTCTTCAAAGACAAACAATCCTTGAGATAACCATGACCTGGATGAATGAGAATATTCACAGTCTTTTTATTCCAATACTGCAAGACGATTCATTTAAAGATATTCATTTGTTCTGTGTTTTAGTAACCTATATTGATTGTGGGAAGTTTCACTGAGAGCCAGGCGCTCTTTTGCAGGACCACCTTGATCACACTCACAGTTTAAGGTCATTCATAGTTTCCAGGTGTGTGTTGGTATGTGGCCCTGTTTACACCTGGCAATAACACGCCCAAGACGCATTGAGGACACACTGAGATCTGATCACTCAATCAGAGGTGGTCTGGGTCACATGTGGCCACATTTTTTTTAACATTGTGATTGCAAATGTGTCCTGGGCCATATTAAAGGACCATCTACTCAACTGATGCCACTCCATTTTCCAGCAGTGACTATGTGCAGGAAGTGCATTGCTGCTTCTCTTCAAAGCTGCGTTCAACCTGTTTGATAACCGGATAAAGAAATATATTATTTCGTTTCTTCCATTTTTGTGTGAATTTAAAAAAAGGTACACTTCCTGATTTTTCCAGTTTTCCAATTCCCCTAAATCTCCCCAAACTGTTTTTGTCTTTAAATCAGCAACTGAATAGAAATCGAACCAAACCCGAGACCCTTCAAGTTGATAAATACACTTTATAGTTCTTGCTGCACTGCTTGAAATAATGAATAATTTATGGATGGCTGTTTTAGTCCCAAACAATTTCACTATATGAACATGGACAGTGTGTGTGTAATGGCTGACCTTTTGGATGTGTAGCAGAACACAGAACCTTAAATTAACTTTCACATCAACTGACATCACGTCATGTCAGATATCTTTATTATTAGTATCTGTAATCTAAGTACTCCAAAATTTTGAAGAGGCACTGCAACACCATGAAGTCTTCTCACTGGATCGCTGGTCTGTCTGATCATGAATTCTTACCTGTGTGATTGTTTATTTGTCTTCCCTTGTTTGCATAGTTTGACTTCGTCTGTATGCTTGATTGATTGCCTGCCACATGAATGGAGGGACTACTGGGATATGCATGAATGTGGCATGTGTTGTTTTTTTTATTATAAAATTATTATTTTGACAGTCAATGCGCCTGAACGACCACAGGAAATGAAAGAAGCAGGACTTGTGGTCAATGGAGAAGACAAAGGTGGCCATGAGGACTTTCATTTAGCAATATCCACCAAATTTACAATCCAAGGGTTTATGAGCTGAATTATGCTGTGAAAACACAGACATTCTGATATCCTTTTGTTATTGTTAAGGACTTTGGAGCAGTCCCTGAACATCAAACTCTAGATGACAAGGTGACTGTGTGTCCAGTATGAAAACAAAGATAGACGACTGTGAAGTGACTCCTGCCTATAAACAGCACGAGCAGTGAAGATGTGAAAGATGATCTCAGTACATGTGCACAACAATGAGTCAGAAGTCTAAAAGAAAACCTCATACAGATACATATCTTGAAGAATTATGTAATTCAATATGTCTGTAATTTAAATAAAACTTTTTTTGTATTTGACATTTTGTGGGTGAGTATGAAAAATAAGAATATTGCCTTCAGCCCATCTTTAACATTACAATGAAAAGTTCCATAGAGCAGGTAACTAAGAAGGCCCTGTGGTGGAAATGTCAGTGCAGTGATTATGACTCTATTTCCACCTGTTATTAATATGTGATCCAGAGCTAGATATCGTATCTGGATAAGGAAAAACATTGGTTTGTTATTAGATCATATAAGACACATCCTTGGTTGTCTGGTGGCCTCGTATTATGATGGATCTCAGTCAGGTATAATGACATCTGTAAAGTTTGGACATATTATAGCTGCACCGATCAATAGTTTTATATTAATAATGGATCAAATGACTGTGTGTGTAATGTGAAAGGTGACACTCACAGTAAACCACAACTCTGCAGTTGTAAAGCTTTTACAAGCCAACGGAAGTGCAAATAAACAGCACACAAACGCAAATAATTTCAACATACCTCACCATTCACATCAAGCACAACATGATTTCGTGAATTATTTACAACCTTCTAATTAAAAATCATGCAACAGAATAAGTATGACTAAACCAGCAATAGAAAGTGTTAAAATGTAGACACATTACTCATCCTTGTTTCTGTTTGCTGCGTGCACTACAACTAGCATCATTTAAATAAACCAGAAGGGATATAATCTCCTAAATCACGGTTTCAACAGACACTAAGAAACCAAGTTTTAAACCACAATCACATAAAAAGCATCATGGAAGATGAAGAGCATCATAGGACGAATTAATCATCTTTAAAACAGGTCATTTCTCCCCAAATGCAACTAGTAATAAATGCTAATGTTGTTTTAAGTCTGCTGGATGTGTAGATAGACAAATGTTTGCTAACACATTGAAAGATGAAAGTCTGTCTTAAAACAACAATCAGGAGCCCAGATGAATATGGTTTCTGGCTGTAATCATTCCTGCTGTTCATACTGACCATTAGAAGATCTCTCCATAATGCACTTACAATGGAAGTGATAGAAGGATCAAGTCTACAGCCTGTGTCTGTCTCCTTCTGTGCAAAAAATGTATTGTAAGTTTATCTGGAGCTGATATGAAGCTTCAGTCGCCCAAATGACTCAAATCAAGTAAATATCTTTCAACATACAAAGAGCCCGCTTGAAAAGCAAATATTCCTGCCTCAATCCCAGGTTCCTTATTCAGCTATAGCTCCAGTTTTTCACTTTGTCTTGGCAAGCCACAGTAAACAGCACTGCCAGAGCCAGCCAGCCAATATGGTATAACTGATTTAAGGCGGATTAGAGATTCTTGTGCTAAGCCAGAGAGAATCCTCTCAAATATTCACAGACGGACTGAATTAGTGAAAGAAACAATAGCCATTTTCAATGCATCTTATGTAAAATGCTTGCGTCCTGTGATACTTGCAACCATTGTAGGTGGCTGGCTTTAATTCACTAAAACATGTGACATGATTAAAGCCACTCAATGCCTGACATTGCTTTATAATATATTAACAGGAAACAGGATTTAAAAATACATGCAGTTGGCTTTACAAGAAAAAAAAAGAAACAAGCTTTTTGTTCTTTGGGTTTGCTCCTGTTTTTTCTTCACTGTGGCTATAACTAATTCCTGGAAAAGCTTTTGGCTCAAAGAAAGTGGAATTGCTCTTTGTTTACAACCGTTAGGAGGGGCTCTGCAATATCTTGTGTGTTTTCTTCTCTATATATACATACACAACAAATGCTGATCTGTTCTGAAATGAATATACATCAAATCCTTTTTTGGATAGTCCCATAAGAAGACAGGTGACAGATTACTAGATGTGTATTAGACAGACAGAAGACAAACATAACTCCTCATTTTGATTTCTGGTGAAATGTGTCCACAAATAGTGTGTGGGTACCAAATGTAGCAAGTACAGAACCTAGGTGCACTTGCTTGTGCATGATCCACATATTCATCTTCAGCTGTGTGTTCAGGTAAAACGTGAAAGACATTAGAAGACAAAGAGTGCAGCAGTTTAGCCAAAGAGAACAATTTCCTTATCAGATACTTTTATTTGAAGGGTCTGTTGAGAATGCAGTATTTCACAAAGAAAAAGCTTTGTGCACTCATTTAAAAAGGTAGTTAAATGGTTGACCAAGCCTAACCCCTAAGTGTGTGAGAGCTGTCTCCAGGCATAAGTGCTCTTTTTTGTAATCCTTTTTCTAATTTTATATTTTTGTTTGTAAAAATTCAAACGTTAATCTTGCAATCTTCATTCAGCAGAAAAAAGACGTGCTGCTACATGTGAGGCGAGATAGCAACTCAAAACGTAGATATTGTGATGCCGTTTTGGCTGTTTGGTTTTCATATGTTTGCCTACTTATTGATTCTTAAATATTCATAAATTACATTGTTGTTTTTGCATATAACAAATCTGCCTTAAAATTGACGCAGACAGACAGATATTGATTGCAGATTAAATATTAAATCTCAATTTCCAATAATTATTTTTCAATCCAAGTGAAGTAATTCATAATGTAGATATTATAAATAAGTAATGTATTCTTGGTGCATTATAGGTATGCAGCATAACTTGACCATGTTCTCTGTGAAAATTGATAATTTTGTAGAAATCTGTTGAGTATTAAACATAAGTAACGCTGTATAATAAGGGTACAAATCATATACTTAAGTAATGCTTAACTAATGCATGTCTCATGATGATTTAATGCATGCATTAATGCAGGATGTATCATAGATTCCTGTTGCTCACAATGATCAAGTCACTATGACTTTACATGATTAGTTCACACTTCGTATAGGTAAGGAATGTTAATTCAGTTACTCCTTACATTAATTGATATGCAGCCAAAGCTGAATTTATTTCAGCTCAATGCATTTGCTCAGCCTCTCTGATAATACAATAATAGCTTCATATTTCTATGAGAGCAGTTTTTATTTTTTTCTTATTGTATTTGTGCTGTTGAAATCAGTGAAGTATAGCACAGCAGAGCAAGCAAAAACCCAAAATCATCTCACAGGTACCAATTGTAAAATTAGAGGAGAATAATCAGACATGTTTAAACTCAACATGAGGTTTCTTATCAATTAATGTATGAAGTAGCTGTGAACTAACATTCAACATTCATTAAGTGATGACCCCCCCCCCCCCCCCTTTTTTTTATTTTTATTTTTAGTCAACCAACAGCCAACACCAATATTTTCTGTGGCAATGGTATTCTGTATGTGTACTGAATGTTTCTAACTAGTTGAGGCATATTTTACATAATGTGAAAATGACTTCTTTGAATGAAAGTGCTTGTAATTCCGACACAAAATAAATCACATTTTTGTTTCACTTAAGCAAATTTTTTTTCTTTTCATTGACTTGTATTTTTACAAAAGTCAAAAGTCATAAAAAAAACCAAAACAGAAAAAGAAGACAAAGAAAAGAAGAATATTTTACAAAATCCACCACAAAAGTCAAATATTTTTGGCTTTGATAATGAAAAATAATGTGGAAAGCACTGCTTTGAACAGTGCTGTTTTAGGGTTATAAATATGTCTCAGAGGCAGAGCAAAGTCAGTGGTCGAGCTTCATTATTCAAAATGTGCAAATGAGAGAATGACAGAAATAGAACTCTAATAAAAAAAAATAAAAGATAACACATACGAATGGTGTGAGACAAAATATAGTTTTTTGGGTTTTTTTCGGTGATTTGTTAGTTTACTAATTTGTGCCAACTGCATCATCAGGATGACATAGAAGACTGTAACTATTAAACAGTTATATAGTTTTACAGGAGGCTTACTGTAATTTCAGACTGTAGTTTTAGTTAGTCATCCTTCAGCTACTCTGTATATATGTAAAACTAGCGCAATACATTTTTGTCTTGAGAAGTCCATTTTTTTCACAGATGTCCTCATGAGAGCAGATAAGCACCTTTGTTGTGTTTATGATGTCTTAGAGAAAAGTCTGTCTACACCTTCTCAAGGCCAGCAGTTAACAGTGTCTGCAGTGTAGAATTAATTCAAATTTGGTTTATTGTTTTTGGTCAATGGGGGGAGGTATTAATGCACTTTTAAAGTAGAAATGGTAAATTTAAAAAAATGACTTGCTCAGGACCATTTTATTGGATATAAAAGTGTCAGTGCATTTATGCTCCAGATTCTACTAGTCCTCAACAACAATAGTTTTCATACAATATTCCAAGAAAGTTACTAGCCTTGTCGTCACACCATTTAAATAGCCATAGATTGCATTTGCACTACAGTATCTAACTTTGAAAATGCCTTTTTGGTTGCATCCACACTTCTTCCAAACCATCACACAGGAAGCAATAAGAAGTTCATAACGTTCCTGCCACACACCTTTCCATTCATGCAAAAGCTCAGTTTTCCCCATATACACTTTATCTAGAAACACAATCAGTTTATACATAATTTACCTCATTTAGTGTGGACATGAATTATCTGGTTTTGTTTTGTTTTTTTTGTATTAAGTACTTGTGACAGGAAAGTACAAACAAACAGTGTAAAGATTTTGCAGACATTTTGCCAGCAGTGTGTCGATGTTGCTTTCTGTAGTTCCTTTCACCAGGAGAGAAGTATCCTATGGAAAATCTCCTACTTGCTATTACAGCTTGGAGGCTGATTTAAATGATTTCTCTGACTTGACTGCTCACAATTATAGCCTGAATTAAACAACGTGAACGCAGCATAAATATGTAACAAAATCATCTAATCTCAAAAGTTCCATTTACTAGCTTTCAGAGCATTCGAGCACGTCACTCACACTCGTCACTCTCTGTTGGTGATGTTTTTTGTTCTTTGTACAATGACTTTCAATACAATTGCCTTTCAGGATTTAATGGAGATTTCACTGAGCAATTGTTGTTATTCACAGATGTTTTCTTTCTTTTATTCGTTTTAAAAAAAAAAAAAAAAGAAAAGAAAAGAAAATCCTAAATCTGACTTCCAAATGTGTTCATTCCCTCATGAAATCTTGTGAATTTATGAGTCAGTGTTGTTCTTCCATTGGATGTGTGTTCAGGAGATACGTTACCTGAACAATCCATTACAAGAGCAGCAGACTCAAAGCTGTGTGCTAACTCTCTTTGTGGAAAGATGGACAACAAGAGTCTAACAAGCAAATCAACAACAATACAAACGAGTTAATGTAGTATCAACGACAAACTGCAGGAAGTGTCTGAGAACTGATTCTGAGAGTGTTCAGGCCACAGGGGAGACTGAGAGTTGTTAAAGAGCTGAAATGGAAGAGACATAACTGGAGAGGTTGTGCAGTCTGAAGTGGCACTAGACAGTGAGCTGGATATCATGCCTCCGACTGCAGACATTAAGCATCAGGGTCAAGAATGTCGCAGTGATCAAAATCATTCCTGTCATTTTCTGTGAAGTAGACTATTGTGGGGCTATTTTATGAGACATGAGACATCTAATAGCTGTCTGTGAATTAAATATTTCAGCTTCAAGGTATGATCTCAAGTAGGCAATTTGAGTGTATCAGTATTGTACTTTTCCTGGCCCTGTTATGCAAGAAAACTCTACCTTTCTCTTTCACTAATGTAATTCAGAATAACTATAGGGTGTCACAGAGGTCTAGTTAGAGGGTGGTAAACCTTAATGTTTATTTCAAGCACAAAAGGGCTCATTTACATAATATGTTTGACACTAGTGGCAGCAGGATCTGTAAAGCTGGTGTTCAAAAAAATTTTTTACTCTAGCTCCTGATGTAAAACTTTATCACAAGCAAAGATAATATGTCAGGTCAATAAAGTTTTTTTGGTTACCATAACTAAAATGAATTTACCATGAGCAACCGGTCTTAAGAATTTCACTTGATAAACCTTATCTGCCAAGCAGCAGATAAGGTTTCTTTTCCAAAAGAAAATCCTAAATCCTACACTTCCCATAATACAACTTGTGGCTTTTTGTTAAAAACATTAAGTTTCCATGCCCTATAGCTGAGAAAACCCCAATGACATCATTTTGTCAGACTTGACTAAGCTCCTACTGAGCCTCAAGACATTAGGAGTAAACTCTTGTTGTGGTGCCCTTTCAACGGTTAGATTTGGAAAAACACGTTTATTCAAACACCACTTTAATGTATGATCTCACTCAATTCCCTGCATTAAACTCTGCAGTGTCTACCCTGTAATATATGAATATATTCTAATATTACTATAGGGACTTAGTGTCTGTACATGTGACATCATTGCACGTCTGTCCGTCCTGGGAGAGGGATCCCTCCTCTGTGGCTCTTCCTGAGGTTTCTTCCACCTTTTTCCCTGTTAAAAGGTTTTTTTGGTGGACAAGTTTTTCCTCACTAGAATCGAGGGTCTAAGGACAGAGGGTGTCACTCCCTGTACAGATTGTAAAGCCCTCTGAGACAAATGTATTTTGTGATTTTGGGCTATATAAATAAAATTTGATTTGATTTGATTTGATAATGACTTTACAGTGTCACAAAAAGGGCAGGGTTGGGTTGGAGTGATTTGAACTTTTTCACAGAAGTACAGGTGTTCACCAAATGTCAACTGGTTTTTGGTAATTTGATAAAAATGAAAGGAATTTGCATTAATTAAAGAACAATTATCAGCAGGCCCTGCGTTATCAGGTCATTTTATTAGTTATCTGTGTTTATATGATGCACATTTTTAATAAAGATCTGGTTGATGAAATAACCACAAAACAAAACAAGGCTTCAGCTGTGACACCTGCAGGCTGTATTGGCTCCTGGATCCATGTGTTGGCGCTAATCTCCCAGCCTCTATTATCATAGTCCAATCAGAAACAACAAGGTGTATTTTATGCGTTTCTGCTGCTGAAAGGTCCCAAATTAATCCAGAGTTCTACTTTAATGAAGCTGCCAATTGGCTTCTGAAAATAAGGGCTGATTGAAATGTGTCTGTTGGGCGGAGCTGGGATGAGAATTGAGTGAACGGTGTGTGTGTGTGTGTGTGTGTGTGCGCGCGCGCGTGTCCCTTTAATCGCCGACGGCACTGTAATGACCAATCAGGAGCCATTTCAACTCTTCAATTTGTTGATTTGGTGAAGGTGGGGACGGGAGGGGGGCGGTGGTAGAGGGAGGTTAGGACTGTACTAGAGAGAGAGAGAGAGAGAGAGAGAGAGCGAGCGGTGGAGAGAGAGAGAGGCAGAGAGAGGCAGAGGGGGACTGTCGGAGAGAGCAGCAGTCTGTCTCCGTTGGATTCACTGTCGGTTGCTCTTGTTAAAGCTCCATCCTCATCACACAGCGGTGAGTTTCTCTATGCTTTGCTTGGCTTCCACTTTGATTTGAATTAAACAACTGTTTAAGTAGGCGCCATTATTACATGTTTATAATGTTCAAGCGTTTGACAGGAGATATAATGAGTCATAGAGTCATAAAGCAGCCTGGCAGAGCGGAGTTTGGCTCTTTCACGGTAAAGTGAGGAAACATTCGGTGTAATGTAACTTTATTTCACACTCGGCTTTCTTTCGGATGAGTTTGTGTGTGTTTCTAGTTTTTGTTCTCGCTGGCTGGCTGGTGGACATTACCGCACAGGATGAAAGGCAAACTTCAATGGAAATTTTAATATTAGATATTATTTAGTATTAGACGTTTTAGTAGACGTGAGGGAATCCGGGTTGTAGATATTATTCACTTGCTTTTTAAATAATATATAGTCAGTCAATATTTGTGAACTCTGCTTCTACGGAGGTTTAATAAAAGACCTGCTCGTGAAATGATGGTCACCGTGTAGTCGCTGAACTGCCGTTAAAACAGCTCGTAGCCGCCGTTAGCAACCTAGAAGTGTTGTTGAATGTTCGGTGTTTTCTCTTCTTGTTCTCTGATATTTTAAATATCACAGTAGCTATAACGTTACACGTGAAGTGGTGTGACTGACAAAATGATTTTGCTTTATATAATAATATTGGAAGAAATGATTAAAGAAAAAAAGTTGAAACATTTTTGCCACAGTGTTGCTTTTCTGTTGTTTCTTCATTAAGGAGGCAGAGGCTGCTACACGTTTCCTTCTCTCTCTGTGGCTCCATCTTAGTCTTTTTTCCCTCATCCGTGTCCCCACATATCTCATCAGCATCAATCAGAGAACATTTCCAACTCACTTTTCTGATTTTACACTGTATGTGTATGAACAATTCAACCTTTGCTTTCGGAATTCTGATTCATTCATGCCTGTTTTTCCTCACTAGAATCGAGGGTCTAAGGACAGAGGGTGTCACTCCCTGTACAGATTGTAAAGCCCTCTGAGACAAATGTATTTTGTGATTTTGGGCTATATAAATAAAATTTGATTTGATTTGATTTGTTGGCTTTGGTGGCCTGCTGTATTTAGGTGCTGGTAATGAGACCCCAGCCTCTGTCAGATTGTGGGTTGTGAGTTTGTCTTTCTAATGGCAGATTTGTGTCAAACCGTGGCAGTAAATCAGACTGTTCAGGTTTGACCAGCATGGAGAGCCAGATGGGTGTGGATGTCCAGATCTGGGCAGTTGTGTAGCAACAGTGTTGAATGCAATGTTAATCAGAATCCTTTCCTCTGTACTACAGAAGAGTTTGTAACTAGTTCTGGTAAAGAGACAACATGACAGAAAATCATGTGGGTTTCTGAAGATGAACGGTAATGTTTTTTCACATCATGGATTAAATACAGCGACGTCTTCTATATGTTCTTTGTTTTATTATGACCATCTGATGGTTTGATGACCATATAAACCATATAAACAGTGTATATATATATATATATATATAGACATTTTACTTTTCTTTTGTGGAGAAGAAAGTAGCATTTATCCCTATTAAACTGTGAAAGAATACTAATGAAATTGTTCATGTGCATGTGAGTCAGCAGCTTTTCAAACCAGGTTTGGTAGCTGATTAAACAGACTGACACCCCTGAAAGTGCTCAGTCACAACAACAGGGATAAATCTGGTGGTGACTGAGCTGTTTTTTTGTTTTGTTTGTTTGTTTTTTGTTTGTTCTGTAGAATCATAAGGTATTATATATTCAATTCTTCTATCTATCTATCTATCTATCTATCTATCTATCTATCTATCTATCTATCTATCTATCTATCTATCTATCTATCTATCTATCTATCTATCTATCTAATTCAGACCCCTTGTTGAGATTCCATTGGTTTATAAGATCCTGGGATTTCCCAGCATGCATGGAGGTGCCATATAAATGTATTTAGCCCTGGCATCCATCATCCCTGTTATGTGGCCTGAGTCAGTGCTCACATTAGACATTCCTCACTGACTCTGATGTGACCTCCATGCAACCTAACAGTCCATCTAGAGTGAACTCATCTCTTGCATTTTTACTATGAGTGAGAGCCAAAACTAGGCTTCACATGATATAAGTGATGTACCATACTGTTCTAGCTGTACTATTATTTGCTTTAATTTACCCACTTATATCACATTACTGATGATCACTTATCAGAAGTGTAGTCAATGTGGTTTATGCAGTCAAACTTCACCATCAGAGCAGATCGCAGTCTCTGTTATGGAATGAGGGGTGTGGTCTACAGCTCCACCCTCTGTGATCCAGAGTTATAGCTCCTGGTTTCCATCATCAGGTTAGAACTGAAGAAGCTTTTTGGATAAAAGGTGAAATGTCTTCGAGTTTCAAGAAAAAAGTCCAGTTGCATACAACTTAACTCTTTTGACTATCAAAAGTGTCAAGCACCAATAGTCATCCACAGTGTGAGAATTGGTTAGTGTGTTATTCGAATAATGCGCCTCCACCAGTAGCAGTGACCAGTGTGAATTTGTTTAATAAGTTATGATTAAATCCAAATAACTTTTTTTTTTGGTGGATAGTACATAGGCTAAATTTACAAGAATTTTTATGTAAATAATAAAAAGAAAGTTGTGTGTTTTTTCGCAGTGTTCTACCCAAAGAGCAGGAATATTAGTATTAGTTAGTATTTTCCTTTAATTATGTAGAGATCCAGTCAGTGCTGGTGGTCTGTATAGTCCATTAAAAGTACAAGCACTTGGGTGACATTAACACCCACAGTGCCTGCATGTACCAGGATGTATTGTTTGTGACTATAATGGGCGACTCTCATAACTACAATAGGGGGCTTTGTTTCTGATTTCATCCTCTAAGGCAACACTGTTTCTCAGACTGGAGACAACTCCCAGGGTGGTCTAGACCCTAACCTTAACTGTCTGAAGCTAATCATAACCTGTCATGTGTGGACCTTGTTGGAGACAGAACTGCTGTTGAAAACTGTGACAGCTGATTGAGCTGTAGCGCATAACCCCCCCACCCCCCACCAGGCTACCTGGATGTGGAAAACTAAAAATCAGCTCCACCAAACTCGCAACATGTGTAGGGCTTCAACAGATTTGCATCCTGTGATTTAACACGTCATCAGCACAGGCATGTTTTCCACTTTACAGTTCATCAGAATGCCAAGGATAATGTGAGAGCACAACAGACATATCAGAATATAAGTAAAAACTATAAACATTAAAACAATTTTGTTTTAAACTAATAAAACAAACCCCACACAAATGAAAATTATAGTATATTCTCCAACTTACTAGTATTTTCCAGAGCTTTCAACCATATCAAAATTTCATCCAACGTAGAAGCTACCAAAAGCGTTGTTAAACAACATTTTTAGTGCTTCGCTAAAGAGAAGATGACAGGAAGGAAGAATAAAAAAACTATAACAAACGATACAAAATAGAGTAAATGACACGCTCACATAGAGGTCAGTCACGTAATATGTAGTCCGTATCGTAGTCAAAAGTTCAGAGAGATAACCCGGAGCCAGGACAGGAAGACATTAGCACATAAGCACTGTAAAAATCAGTGAAGCCATCAGTGAGGAGAGGGAGATATTTGGCCTCTGTCTTTATTGTAGGTAAAAGCCTTGCTTCAGCACTCTCACCACACTGGAGGCGTTCCCTTTTTTTGGTTAAGGCAAACAAACAGGTCACTGCAGCAGTTAAGGCAAGAAGAGATAAAAGCATGTAATCCTCTGTATCGCTTAAACTCAGGATGGATCTATGTTTAGCAATACTCCTGAGATGAGCACAAAAGCCTGAATGAACAAGTATTTTAGTGTGTCATTCCAAATTAGGCCTTGGAAACAAGCTTAATGTTAATAAAGCCGAGCAAGGACAGCTACTGTTTATCAGATTTGGTTTTTTTTTCAGTTTTTCTGTTATAAATTTCCCTTCACTTAAATTCCAGATATCTTTATCAAACAACCTCAAGAATCACTTGACTATTAAATGTAATGTGAATACTCCATCATATTCTTCACATACATTATCAGTCTTTCTATAATTCTGTTGTCCTGTTATTCCATACTGTCATTTTGTTATTATGGTCTGTGTATTTATACACAGCATCTATTCATGTCTGCCTGTCCTGGAGGAGGAATCCTTCCTCTGTTGCCCTTCCCGATCCTTCTTTCTTTTTTCCATGTGACAAAAGTATTGCAGGGATCTGATGACCTTAATTTGATCAGCAGTCAGTTTTCCAGAAAACAGAGGCACCAGGGGACGAGGGCTTCCCAGTGCAACTGATAAGTATTAAATAAAAAGCTGGGATTATATGGGCTCGCTCAGAGGAGTTCAGAGATATATTTAGGGCTTACGTTTAAATATGAGATCGTATGTCTTTCAGTCGCTGGTGATTATCAGACACTGAACCTCTAGCTTTTGTTTAACTGTTGAACTGTTTTCTTTCATTCTTGAGTTTTTTCATCCTTAAAGATGTACTGATGCCATCTTGTTTTTAGCAGAGAAACATTATCAAAGACTGAGCAACTGTTGTGGTTATAGTGCAGCAGAACATGTTGGTGGGAGATCAACATATGACTTCAGTATGAAATATGACTTGTTTGACTTGACTTTGTAAAAAGTAAAAACAAGCAGATTATTATCGATTGTTAAACTCCTGTGATGTAATTGAACGTAACATTTTCAGAGATTTATTACTGTTGGACTGCCATAAAATAGGAAGAAGCCATATTTTTAAGCTTTCTATTTTCAAATCCTCACACTGTGTATCATTTCACAACCCAATGTCAATATTTATATTTAATATAATACATTTTATGAAAAATTAGTGAAGAAATAATGTATTTCTTTATTTAATTTTCATTCCAGTGTTTTATCACATTGATATAAATAATTTAATTGTAGTAGCAGTTCATGCTATGGGCCAAACTAGCTAATGATGACTGTTGAATATTACTGGCTAATAGCCCTGCTAACATGTGAACATCATGGCTGGATTACCAGCCAGAGAAAGAAGAGTCCCAGGTTGAGTCTGTGTCAGGAATTTGGAATTTGGAAGGGAATTCCATCATTAGCTTATACTATGCTCTGAATAACTTTGAGTTAAATCACTTGAGTTTAATTACTGCAAACTGGAGTTTGGGGGGTGGGGGTGTTCAGGTGGGGCCCAAAAGTTAATTTTTCACCAGGTCTTCCTAACAGCTTGATCTGGCCATGTTTAACATACACCATTCAGTGTAAGAATTAATGACGCTTCAAAACCCTGTTTTTATAACATGTTTTACTGTGAGAGCTTGTTCCACAAGGTTTGAAGTGTTAAAAAAGTGTGTAAAACATTACAAAAAAAGGCTGAGATGTTTGGAATCCTGTCGGTTGCTCATGATTGTTCACTCTATGTAAAGTCTTTGAGGAGAGGTTCATATCACAAAGCTATCTACAGAGAAATGTTTTTGATCCAAATACTGTTATCACATGTCTTATTGAGGCAATGAGTATTAAAAACAGTCAGTACATGATGTCATCTGACAGGCCAGCCACTCACACACATTTAATTATAGAAGCTCTGGATGCTAATGAAGCCCTGAAACTGCTCTGTGTGCTAATTTACGTTGACGTCCGACAACTGCCCTGACAGTAGTCTTTGTGCTCTGTATGCATGCGTGTGTGAGGGGTGTGTGTGTGAGTAGAAGGTGATAACACTGACTCAGTCCAGGTGCATTGTCAGGTACATTAAATGGATTAAGCAGCAGAAGTGTGGCTATAGTAAAGGTATGTGTATTTTTTGGAAGCTTTCGATCATGATTTTCCATGGAAAATACATTTCCTGTCTGGGACGATTTGCTGATTCAAACATGGACTGTTTTTCTAACCTGTAGACCTACATCACCACCAGTGTGTATAATCACATAGAAAGCATGGACTGAAGGAATCTTTTAATACCGTATATGCATGGTTGTGATATAAGACAGCTATAACAGTTACCTATCACCTCCCTGTCCATAACGCCAGGAAAGAGCACTCATTAAATCGGTGTGCATGTGAATAGCAACAGCTTTTATCACAGTGCAGAAAGCGTTCACATCAAAATGAACAGTTTTTCTCTGACAGTTGTTCAGCTGCATCTGTCTGGAAGAGAGGCGCTAAATTGTTGTTTGAAGACAACTTCAGCCTTCCTCTTGGCCACCTTGACAGCTTCTCCAATTACAGCTTTCTAGGCCCAGTGTGTTGTGTTTGCAAATACACCGGATTGCTGTTCATCAAACCTGGGTCACAAAGAATGAAAAGATGTAGCGGTAGCAAGCCGAAAATGCTCTAGACTTCTTTACCATTTTCACTGGAATCAGATTAGATGTGGGGTTTTTTTATCCTACAGCAACTTGCAAGCTGTCTAATTAGCGCTAGATAGCTGGTAACCTTGTTGAAAATACAAAATATTAGCAATGAAAGGGGGGGGGGGGGCGGTCCTGGTACATGACAAGAATTCAATATATAATCTCACTCAGGAGCTTTGACAGTAGTTGTTGGTTCAAAGGCTGCTTTCACACGCTGACACTTAAGTGGAGACATTTTAAGCTTTGAGGGCAGCAGGCTTCACAATATGATGCCACCAAACCTCAAATAAACAGAAAATAACACAACACAGAATCTGTGTATTTAGCTCCGTAGTGGAGAAACATTGATTGTATGAAACATACTGGACATACAGGTCAATGCTGAACACGTGGATTGTATTACAGGAGTGGTCTTCTGAAGGTTTTGGTTTTTGCTGTGACGGAATCACTGGAATCAATCGTACCTGCTGCGATAACAAGCCAACCACAGCTGCCATCCTTCACATTCATGCAGGCGTTACACGTATAAAACCACCTTTCATGCCTACCGACAATGATGATACATTTTCGGTGGTGTATACCCCTTTTTTAGTGTTTATATAATATGTAACTGTCAACAGCCTCACATTTTAAATTCACACAACAGATGTTAGAGAAATAACAAGCATCGCGGCTGTATGGAGAAATGCTGTATCAACAGCAAAGAAGATCTCGAAATTAAGATGCAAAAACAGAGAAGTGGAAGATGTTTGAAAATGAGTCAGGTAAACTAGCACAAGTGCAGATAAAGACATTTCTCAGGTGGTAAAAGAACAATCAGTAGAGCTGGAGGTGTGAAGAGTTGACAGGGCACTTGTGATAACGCCCATGTAGGAGATGGCTGAGTAGGAAGAATGTATAGTCTCTTAACCCACTTATTTACTTACACCTTGTTTCACAGGCTGTAAAAAACACAAAGGCAAACAAACACACACAAAGAGGACTGTCTTATTTGTTAGATGTGAAGTGGTCCTCACCAGGCTTTGTCTGTTTTAATTGGAGGTGAAAGGAGGAGCAGAAGTGGGTGATACAAAGTATACATGTTGGCTAAAAGCAGTTTGAAACAGAATAGTTAATAAACTCCCTCACAAACCAACCACTGCTGTTAATCGTATTTCCCAGAGAACTGTTGGATGCTATACGAGTACAAAGACGGAGACTAAGTTGTTAAGTTTTATTTGTTTTTTGATTATGGTTCACTTTCACCAGATTGAATTGGACAGGAAACGCTGCTGTGATAAAAACAGTATAATAAAAGAGGCTCTATTTCAAAGAGAGCTTTTATTACGTTGCTCTAGGTGGGCTGTCAGTTTGGGTGTTTTCTGGCCCAGTTTTTATCTTCACTTTATTTTTCTGTATATTGCTCTAAACTGTAATTTGTTAATAATTGACTAGTTTAATGAAGATTTTTTTGATTATGGTGTTCACATCTGAATTCCATTTTGGATAATTGCAGCTGTAATTTGTCCAAATGTATAGTGAGATGTAACCTGATGGGCAAGAACATGACTAGTAAGGTTATTAATATGACTTACTGACTCAATTACAACCATGTAAACCTGTTGGATCATATACTGTACAATTTACTCAATTATTAGCCACTGCCCACAGGACTGCTAAACTGTTGCACACTGAGCGTCAGTCCATCCTTTTTCTACACCCACTGATTGTGAGCCAGGGGGAGGCAGGGAACACCATGGCCACGTCACCAGGGAGAGCTTCATTTCATAAAGATTATATCAGTGCCACACCCTCAGTTGCCCCAGTTCATTCTGGAATGTGTGAATGACTTTTCTCTCAAGACAGAGATGATGGATGTAAAATGGTTTCTGCTGTAAGTCATGTTGGTTTGTAACGATAATCAGATCTATATGTCATTACTTCTAATGCCACGGTGGATCTGATCAGACATTTATTGCAGGTTCATTGCACTGTTGATGCATCATGTTGCCAACATTGTTGTATTTTTTTTTTTTCTGGGTTGTCAAAGATGCTGGAATTGTATCTCTGTGTTTAAATGTTTAGTTTATCAGCTGGGTTTGTGCCTAAAGAGTGCTCAAATTGGTCACTTCTGGACCTGACATAGAAAAGAGTGACCTGGAAGCTGGAGCTGGCTGAACATAAATATTTGATTGTGGTTTCTGGAACAAGATGATTTTTGTCACTCGACTTGGGTCAAATTGGATTCATCCCTTGCAGAAGAGATTAAGATAGGAGGACTTATCCCCACAGTGAGAAGGAGGGTGTAATATACAGAAAAAGCGGATGATGGGCAAATTAAAGTGGATGATTAGATCACAGCTGAGATGCTCATCTCAACAGGAAGGGTTCAATGAACTCAGCTTTGTTCTTGTGTATTTCTTTTACACTCTTTCAACCACATCTTTGTCCCTTACAAAGTCACATAAACACACACTAGTTTAAGGGTAGATGTTTGCTCATTTGCATAGTAATGGCCTTCTACATTCCAAAGGCGAGTGACAAAAGCATTGTCTCTGCGTATGTGTGTTCCTGCTGTTTTATCGGCTCTATGGCAGCCGTAAAACAGGAGTTCTCATGATAAAATGTCCTTGTGAATGAAAGAACTGCAAACAGAGTGGCACTAGTAAACACAGTCACACACAAAGACACAGACAAAGTCAGACTGAAGTCCCTTTTTTTAGAACACAAGTTAGTTTTTCTTGTAACCTTAACAAGTGAATGTCACTTCTCCATTTGCTTTCTTCATGCAAATGTTAGTATAATGCATAAGTCTTAAAAAAGTTTCTTATTGTGTCCAACAGATCCTAAACATGCGCAGGTCAGAGTTTTCTGTAACTTTATTTATTTAGGGTTTTGTGTCTTTAATGATCAGTTAAATGATGTCACTTTTTGCAGCAGTTACCATATTTTCCGGACTATAGAGCGCACCTAAATAAAAGCCGCATCCACTAAAATTTGAATGAAATATATATTTAGTCACATATAAGCCGTCGATATCCAGGCTGAGAAATAAGTTATTTAGACAGGAAGATTTTGTACCATAAGTGTTTATTCATATACCTGAACTGATTGTTTCTGATAAGTGCCGCAATAAAAGTGCTGATAAACAAAACATAAAACTCATTGATGGTTTTATTCATCTTCCTCCTGTGCACTAAAACTAAGTTACTTCATTCATCTTCCTCCTGTGTACTGAAACCATTAAACACCAAATCACTGTCACCTTTTCCTCCCGCACACTGTTAAAGCGCAACTGTGCAACTATTAAAGTGGCTTCATTCTCTCATGCACTGAAGCCACAAGTCACTATTTATCTTCCTCCTGAGCATTTAAAACTAATGAACACCATACCACTGTCACTTCATTTCCTCTGTGCACTGAAGCCACTGAAGTCGTCCGCTCTGTTTCCTTCACGGATAACCAGATCGATGGCGTTCAACTTAAAAGCTGCATCATAGGAATTTCTTCATGGGTTTTCCATTTTGAGGGGGTGAGGGTGTAATAATATTATATACCTGTGACGGAGCAGCTCCGTCAATGACTGCGGCCTGCGCGCACACACACACACACACACACACACACACAATGTGGGCTGAAGTAAATTAATAGAAAAGCCGCACCTCTGTATAAGCCGCATGGTTCAAAGTATGGGGAAAAAGTAGCGGCTTATAGTCCGGAAAATACGGTAGTAATATTACTATGGGACTAAGGGGAAAAAAAGAAGATATAAATATGAATATGGGTTATATAAACATTATGTCAACACAACCAACAGCACATCATGAGAAATATAACTGGAAAACACTGTATGAATAGCACGTAGAAATCAATTAAATCAATAAATAAAATATGTAAAATATAATATAATCAGATAAACATACTAGTGTTTTAGTTATTAGTGTCATTTTGACTAGCCATATCCCTGTGCTTTGGGAAAACATGACAACACTATTCTCTGACAGTCTAGAGACCTTTCAATTATCTGCCAAATGAAGTGTGATGAAAATAAGTGTCACCTCTGTCTGACCAGAGAAAGCTGGACCGCCAAAGGAAGAAACTCTGACGACGATTTTCTAAAATTCTAAACGGTCTCCCACTGCGCTTTGGGTCTGCTGGTGTGTGATAAAAGCTGCTCATGATGTGTCAGGTCTCTCATCTTCCTCAGTCCCTCTGGCACCCCACCCCCACCCCACGCCACAACACATGCCCTCTCTGTGGTTACATAACATTGTAAATCCTAAAGTACCATCTGGTACACTATCCATCACTAATTGTTGTTGATGCACATGGCATTCGTCATCAGAGCTCACACACACATACACACACACACTGAACCATATCCGTTTGAGGAGCTTCCAGTTTACACACCTGACCAAAAACAGACAGAAGAAACTGAATGAGCACACTTTACTTCCTACAAACATGATGCACCTGAATTGGTTTTGCACATATAGTAAAACCAAAACCAAATGCATCTCTCTCTCTCTGTTTCTCTCTCTCTCTCTCTCTCTCTCTATCTGTCTATCGCTCACTCACACACACACACACACATTTCAACATCTATTATCTCTCTTTTGTTAAGATTAAAGCAGCTCAGGTTGTATGGGGGATTAGGTTGGTTAGGACTTTGTAATTGCTGGGGAATGGGTCACCCCACTGAGTGCGTGTGTATATGTGTGTGCATTGGGGTCAAGCATAGGGGGCAGGGATTACATGACCCACAATGTACATGTCCTGTTGTGTGCTTTACACACTGCTAAAAGCCTGCATGTAAATGGCTCCAGCATAATGCAGAGAGCTCAGAGCTTTAGGTCAAATGTTTATGTCTCATTCATATCAAAAGCTCAGATATCATTCAGTTTGGTGGTGAAGATCTTAATATGCATTTGCTCTTATTGTCCACACTGCTTCACTAAATACCATATACGAAGGTCATTGTATAGACACACAGTTGAGAGCTTTTGTATGTACAGCCCCGCCCCCACACACCCGTTATTTGTTTGCACCAGAGGGGACAGGCTGGACAGGAAGTCAAAAAGTCTGCAGATCTTTATGTAAAATAATGTTCTGTGCTTCAGGTAGACACACTAAATCACATTCAAACACATTGTACTAACATGCCAGTGGCTGCCTGGAAATGAGATATCAGTGCCAGTTGAATGATTCCAGTCACTAAACCCACTGTCACAGTGTGAGCGACCCCATCATCAAGGTCATTGATTTCCTTAAAGACTGACTGGCCTGGGCTCTTCATGCTGGTGAGCTTTTAGCTAGCATTAATTGAACGAGATATTTGTTTAAACCATTCAGAGCTACCGCATTGAAGTATCTGACTGAGATTAAAGCCTTTTTGGCCACAACCTGAAAATATAAGATAGATAGATTACGCAGAGCAACATTAGCATTCACATAGTCATGCTTGTGTACATCTGATGAATGTAAGTCCAATAAGTCACCCTCATTCTCATTCTGGTTTGATCTCCACCAACTCCTGAGAAAAAATATCAGTCTCTTTAGCTGTTAAATTCTCCACTATGTTCACCAGCTTCTTGTTAATGTTGTAGGATGTTTTTGTGTTAAGCAATTAAAGCATTTTCTGAGTAATTTAACTATAATTATTTTTGTAAAACAGGCTGTGAGCCATGCTTGTCTGATTTCAGACTAGTTCGAGAAAAAGGTTTTGTTCGGCAGGTCAAAAGCATTCAAATGGAGAGTCTGTTAAGGCTTTACAAATAACTATTTCACTGTTTGAAAAGTGTCTAGGCTGGAGAGTGGAGCAGCCAGCTCAGCCGCATTAAATGTACATTAAATGATGTAATGATGTTTGGAGCAAGTCATCTGCAGATGTGTCTGCAAGCAAAATGGCAGATTGTTTGAGATTCAGTGTTGTGTTTAAAGTCAATGTGAGACATTCTGAGGCTGTGGTGAATCATATGCATAAAGCAGTTTGTTGAAATTTGTTGTGAGCATGCATTTAGGAGCGTCCTTATCCTTATAATGTAATCACATTCTTAGCTTATCAAATCACAGTATAACCGTCCTCTTTTTGAGCACAGACTCTGGATTCAAATGTGTGGAATTGTTTCCCCTTGCGCAAAAATAATTTTACCTTTTCAAATGAATATTGTAGTCAAGGTGACAGCAGCCTGAGCGAAAGAGTAATAACTATAACCATAACATAGAAAGTCATAAATTATGCCATTTTATCAAAATTGTATGTGGCTCACTGGTGCTTTAATGATAGAATGACCTGGTTGAACTTTCAGTTGAAAAATAATGAGATAGTTGTTCCCTTCTTATTAGTCTGTGCAACATCAAAGCAGTTTAATGTGCTACTTTCTAACTTTTTCTATAATATTTTAAGATGTAATTTGATGTAATTTATGTAACTTTTCTTTGTAATTTCCCAAAAATAATAAGCACAATTTCTTAGGGGAAGCAACAATGGTCATTTCTGAGGTGTGTCCAGTGCTCCATCAAATCCGCATTCGTACTGCAGGCTGTGGTAGAAAATTCCTTCAGATGAAAAGCAGCAGCTGCACCTTCTTGATATTACTTTAAAATAGGCAGTGAGTTTGCAGTGTAATTCATATTTTCACTTTGTCCTATCGTGAACAAATGACTGCATGGATAAATTCAAACCAGGTGATTAAATTGCATCTTCAGTTCAGATGAGCTCATAGCTGCCCCTTGTGGCCAATGGAGGAAAAACACTCCAAGTAGTTCTGTTAGCTACTTCAGCAACAGTAATGCCCAGTCCAACCATGAGACACACATTGTACCAGTGTGATGTATGGATGTAGCTTCTTGTGCCTTTTAACATAAAAGCAAAATGTGACTCGTGTATTCTGGTCAGAGAACTCACAATTGATGTTAATTTATTTAGTCACAATCATTTAGACACAATCAAAAGTGTCTGGGAAACAGATATAGACTATAAAGATGTCATTGAAGATGATCTCTTTCACTGCAAAACGATTATAATGAGAATTTGGTATGCCATTCTCTATGTTCGTAACATAAAACTGTGGTTGGCACATAAAACAAATACAGCAACAACATACAGTTTGGTTTTGGTTTCATTGAGGGTTATGCAATATGAGCAACATAAAATCAATTGAGGGTTTGAGATTACTCAGATGTGGGCAGTGAAAGTTTAGGTGCACTTTCAGTTAGGAAAATATATTTCTGCCAGCTTTGTGGACCCATCTTGTTATTTTCATTGGAAACTTCTTTGTTCTGCCCCAAAATATCATAAGAGCATGTCATTCAAAGTAATGCCGACCCATGGGAGTTGTGTGTCTTTGCTTTCGCTCTGCCCCCCGCAGGTTATCAAACCTGCTTTGTTTTTTGTTTTTTTTATTAAAAAAAAAAAAGTTTTGATTTTGTATTCTTTGCTGTATTTGGAAGCATCAGAGAGGTGGGTGATGATCACAGCACGAGTGTTGAGAACAGAGTTAGGATTCTATGTGATAGCCTGCGGACCACACACTGTCTACACACTAGCTGCCCATCATACACAAAGATCACTGCTCCGGTCTGTGTGTCTATGTGTATTTTTATGTGTTAGTGTTATTGATCTCTGCTTTGTAACAAAGTCCTGTCGAGCTACCTGGATACACTGAATACAGAGTAGCCTACGTAAACAGTGTCCGGGCCAGTGTGCACCTCATTCATTTGTATTCATCAGCATTTGCAGGAGCTATTTCCTTACCTTAAAATACCTATTTACCTGAAAATAGACCCTCTTGTTGAGCCTTGTAGGACTGACTTTAGCCCACACTGGTAGAAATTTGATGTTTCCTAGTAACCATAGAAAAGGTATCTATCACAGCTCTTGAAACTGACCAGTCAAGTTGTGCGCCATGTCTGTAAAAACACTGACATGACGCTGTTCTTCCCTCTCCTGTGTTTTCCTAAAATGCTGCTTAGCTGCAAAAAAAAAAACCTGGCCATCATCAATCAGCAAACACAAATAGCTTTGAAATATTAGCACACATTCTTGAGTAACGATCAATAAAGACCAATCAATATTTTCATTAATAAATGTTAACAGCCTGTAGCCTCTCTTTTTGCCTGAGCAGGAGTGGTTCACTTTCAATAGGGCTTTAATGTGATGTAATGTACGCTTTGGCAGACATATTGGAGTTAGGTGTTAAAAAAGGTTATATACAGTTGCAAGAACAATACTTCCCACTCACATCTTGGGATGTTTAATTTTAATTACCCATCTGTTAACTCCTGCTGCTCTTTCATCTGTTTCTATCTGCTGGTGTCTCTCATTTTTCACTCTGTATTGAGTGTTTTTGTCAGAGTGATTGTTATTTTGGGTGCTTTAACTCTGCGGTGGAAAAGGCTGCAGTGGAAGTTATGAATTAAAGGTTTGACAGGAGCTGCCCCGCACTAAACTGACATAACAGCTACACAAGTTATTGTTTTGATGCTATTGGTCATTGTTTGTGATGTGAAAACACCAGTGAAATAAAAAGTTTGCATCCCGATATCAGTTCAGTTATAAAATACAAGTAAATGTATCAACATGAACACAGCAGCAATCTCTTCCTCTTTCAGGGCCCTAAAAGTCAAAACAGTTGGGATTCCATTACACTAATCTAATCTTTTGCTTAGAGAATGAAGTAAATTATATTGTATAATAAAGGCTTATAATTTGAGTCAGGGGTTATAAATATACAGTAGCATACCAACTGTGTATTAATCTGTGGCTGAAAGTAGCCCTGACAGACGTCCTCCTTTTTTAGTAACATTTGATAAAAACTAGCTGTGACCAGCTGTTTTAGGAAATTACTGAAACTATAGGCACCCTAACAAAGCATTAGAGACAGACTAATGCTTTGTTAGGGTGGGTCTTTTCATAGGATTAATGCTAATGTGTCTCTTAGTACTTGATACTTGGCAATAAATTAAACATTTGGAGAAATCATTTCCATTTTTATAACAGTGTTCTAAGAGCTAAGAGAACAGTTTGGGCACAAATTGTTTTCATGATGAAGTGCTGAAATTGAGCCCAGGCAAAGAGCAGCTAGATTCAGAGGTTCTCACACACAAACCAGTGATTTTCACCCAAAGCAAGACCAGGCTGACCTTAAGTGTCCACAAGTATACTGTATCAGGATAAACTAATGGGATCAGATGGAACATAAACTCCATCCAAGAGCAAAAGAAGCTGAGTCCACTAAGTATAAGTGGAGGTATACAGTGTCGGTTTGAAGACCAAGAAGGAGCAATGATATATCTCAACAACTGTTGCATCGATTGCCAGCTAAAAACTGATTAAAGGACTGTATGTTTCTGGTCTACTTCAGCCTTTAGCAGTGTTGTAACTTTATGAAACCCAATAATGAAGCTGAAAATGAATGGTACAGCTGCAAAGTCTTGCCTCTACATATCTATATCTCTAGATATACATTTCTCAACCAACAGGGTTTTTCACCATGCTCTAAAGGTGGCCACCACTCTAACAGGTCTGCTTTTGGCAGTATTAGATTTTTGTATGATTTTTGGATCAATGTGTTAAAGTACTGTGTTTTGTCTCATTTATTTTGCTGGATAAGCCAAAAACAGACAGACTTGTCTTGTTACTTTATACATAAAGATTTTCTGAATTGAATTTCCAGAAAATATTCTATATTATATACTGTATATGGATATTGTGATAAAAAAAATACATATTGCCCACTCCTAGTCCCTTCTGTCACTCTTGTCAGTGAGATGTAATGGTAATATTCAGTTCACATAAAAATATCTGAGTTCACAGATATGAAATGTTGGAGCAGAACGTTGTTTCTAAGCCACTGTGACTTATTTTAAAGATTTATCTAGGTTTCTCAAACAAATTCTAACCCAGTTATGATGTTTACATAATACACCAAGCCAAAAACTGGGTTACTGACTTACTGGGCTCTGCATGTTTCCTCTGAATATCTAATTAGATGTCTGACTGACTGAGTGAGTGGTACGTGGGTTAGGAAGACATACATACACTGACCATGGCTGGCTAATAGGCCACGTGTATAAAAGAGAATGATTCATGGCGATGTCATGCGGATCACAAAAAAGTTCCTGAAAACATCCGCTCTTTAAAAACTTGTAGTCAGGTGTCTAAAGTCAAGGTGCAACTTCTGCACCTCGTTTATGGTTTATTCATAATAAGACTTCACACTCCCAAGGACCAGGGACTGGTGTGTGTGTGTGTGTGTTTGTGTTTGTGTGTGTGTGCGTGCGTGTGTGTGTGTGTCTGAGGGGGAGACAGGAAGAGACAGGGAGTGTGTTAGTTAAAACTGGACAGGCGGTGTGGATGCTGTTGGCTGCCTTCAGATGACTGGTCTATTCTGACGGAAAGGGGTGGCTGGGTTTGTGCTTGTCTATCTCTCTTTCTCTCTCTCTATCTCTGTCACACACACAAACACACACACACACAAGGTGGTTGGTGGCTGACATTTTCCTTTTTTCACCTCTAATTGGTCCTCTGGGAGTTGTCAGGGGTCTCACTGGCTGTCTGCAAGGTGGCAACACATACATACACACAAACACACACATGCACAGGCGCACACACACACACGTTCACACACAGACACACACACAGCCGTGCTTCAGGAGAAGCGTGAGATGGAGGCAACAGAAGTAGAGAGGCACTGTGATTGTCACCTGAAGGTCATGAACATTTATCACTGTTTGTAAAGACAAAGGAGGGGAGATAGGGGAGGAAATATCACATTGGCCTGTGCTGCTGTTCTAAACTGGGTGCGACTGCTGTATGAATCCAGACTGCTTTAATAGCAAATACTCCCTTGGGCATATCAACTCATACAGGTCACCTAAATACAATTATATTTGTGTCTATAGTGTATATAGAGCCTTGCATGTGATATCTGGCACCTGTCAAGAGGCATGTCTTAAACAGCTTAACTCTCAAAATAATTGAACAGTCTCAGCAGTTCATGTATGTGCACTTTCAAATCAAATCCAATTTTATTTGTATAGCCCAAAGTCACAAAATACATTTGTCTCGACGGGCTTTACAATCTGTACAGGGAGTGACACCCTCTGTCCTTAGACTCTCGAGGAAAAACTTGCCCACCAAAAAACCTTTTAACAGGGAAAAAGGTGAAAGAAACCTCAGGAAGAGCCACAGAGGAGGGATCCCTCTCCCAGGACGGACAGACGTGCAATGATGTCACATGTACAGAACAAATCAACACACACATACTGTACACTCACAATGAATTATAATGAATTACAATGGATGATAAAATGAGAATGGTTTACAATGAATTATAAATTATTACAGTAGCAGTGGAACCTGTGAAAGAGACACAGATGCACAGCAGCAAATCATTAACTAACTATAATGTGTAATGGGGATATGGTAACAATGATGACGGTGACAACACATGCAGTGGACGCCACGCAGGACCACAGCAGCAGATTTTTGCAGTGGTATAGTGATGGAAGCCTCATTAAACATTATGCCACTTAAATTCGATTGTAGAATTATGATGGTTCTTTCTCGGTTGCCATAGAAAAAATAAATATATGGCAGTTTTTTGGAATCCTAAGATTTCTCCCTTAACTATTCATGTGTACACTGCTAATGTACAGTGCAGTGCAATGCCTAAAATATACAACAATATCAATTACTGAATAAACTTTCCCCACATTTTTTTGTCTTGGGACTCCAATACTAGATCAAAATCTTTGCAATACCAATTGACAATGTAGACATTTGTTTGCTAATGGATTCTTTAAATTATTTTTTGATGAAAGGTACATGTACATGAATACTGCATTCTCAAAATCATCTGTAATATCAACTCGTCTCTATCCATGTCAGATGCAGAGAAACTCCTAAAGACTAGACTACTGGGTGAGCAGCTAGGAGCTCCGGTACATTTAGAACAGCTCTAGCAGGATTCTGATGAGTGTGAAAACATGACAGTTTTCATTGCACTGGCTCCCTGTCTCCTTCAAGATTGACTACAAACCATGTGAAGGCAGCATAGACCCCAGTCTCTTTTTAAAATGTTCCACAGTGTTTACCACCAAGTCACTAACTGTGTCAGTTTGCCATCTGGTGCTAAGCAGGTAGTGTACAGTGGGTTTTATAGCTTTGCCTGGGGTGGCTGAAAATGATGCTATGAGAGCACTGAGTGAACCAAAACAGTGTGACACTTGTTACAAAGCTCCATAAAGCTGAGAGGAGCTGGGAGTCGCAGATATCTCTCTATAGGTTCATCACTACGAGTGACACCTCTCACATTACACATTGTCATTTGATACATTGTTCTTACAAGAATATAAAGATGTTATACTGTTTAAAAAGCTATTCCTGTTTTTAGTAGTTCTTGTCATCCTATTTTGCATTGAAGTCCCTAGACAAAGATTGAAACAACGGTTTAAACTGTTCTTGCTGCATTCTAGCTTTTTCCTTTGTGATCTTGCAATGATTGATCACCGGTTTGTTTACATGCAGTTAATGCAATGGCTGCATTTCAAGAGTTAAGCCCTATGAGCAGATGGTGCTCATGTTCATCTACTGGTAGATTTAAACAACTGTACAGCAACACCCTTTCAAAGTGTTCAGAAACTCCACTGGATAAGAGGACATACAAAAGAATGTTTTGGAAAGTTTCTGATCTAGGACCCAATCTAATAATTAGTTGGGGAATGAACCATATTACATGATCATGTGTTCTGATTTAGCTGCTCCCATAACCAACACAGAAGACTTAAATATTGTAGTCACTCTCTCAGCTTAGTCATTTATGAATTAGTGCAAATGAAATTGTCCTATTAGTTCTACGCCCACATTTCTGTCCACACAGTACATTATGTTTTGTGATGTATCGTCTAGTCTTCAAAAAAGCAAGAGCAAAGAAACAGGTCTATAATTACAAGTCTATCTCACGTATGGCTTTAGCTGTTTTCATTTTGCCGAGAGAGCTTGTAGAGACTGATTCAACACACAGCCAGTATTATTTTAACCATAGACATTTTAATTCCATTCCAGTCTGTAGACTTCTTACTATTCAATGTTTTAACAAGGTCATTCATTTCTTTTTCATCTTTCTTTCTTCATTTACATTAATAGTATTACTTTCCACCTCATACTTAATGCTGAGCTTAATAATATCTTTAGCTAAATTAGGTCCAACATTAACAAAATTAAATTCATCTGAAATATAATCCATATCATTAACTGTTGTATTATGCTTTGTCTGGAAATAGGTTGGGTAAACCTGTTTTTCCAGTTCTATTTTTAATAATTCCATTTATTACTTTCCATGTATTTTTACCATTATTTCTGCTGTCCTCCGTTTACTATAATAAACTTTGTTGCATCTCATAATACTTTTTAATTTGCTATATTTTCATATTTTTCATAAAGAGCACTTGTTATGGACAAAAATACCTCATAGATTTTATTCCAATCTTGTTTAAGTCGGTCGTCTTTAAAAAGATGAATTGCGCCTTGTGGTTTGTGTCTTATTAGTTTCAACATCTTTATTTGTCTTATTACAACTGTGAATGATCGCAAAGTCTGGCAAATGGTCACTTGTGTCATTTATAAGTAGTCATTTAGTACTTTCCTGTCAATAACACTGGTAAATATATTGTCAGTTAGCGTAGCAGTATGTGCTGTTATTCTGCTTGGTCATGTAGTTGAGGGATATAGATTCTATAGTTATATTCGAGTGGGTTTTACAAATCAATATTGACCATCATCTTAAAATGTGGATTTATATAGTAAGCCACAATATGCTTATTCTTATATCTCCAGTATTGATATTTAAAAGAGAGGGTAAAGAGTGGATTGAGTTATGACCAAGGTCATAGCAGGGTTGAAAAGGGTAATACATATACCGGTAATAAATTGATCAGATCAGATCTCACTATGTGAATGTATATTTATGTACATTTATAACAACTCATATTTCTCAGTTTCGTCTACAGCATTCTGAGAGATCGCTATTACTGTGAATTTCTTGGCATAGGTTTGTCTTGAGTCTGTGTATGATCAAACCATCCATATGAGAATATTGCTCCAGATTTCTGTCCTGCTTGATAGATGACTTAAGCTCCTGGACCTCCTTCATTAGTCCAAGCAGTTTTGCTTGTTGGTTAGACACCTTACATAGTATGAAGTTAAGAGACTTTCTGATCTCCATCTCACAGGGGGGTCTAGACTTTTTGTGTTTGGGATATGGGACCAGTCACTCACTCAGCTCATTCATTTCTTGTGACAAGAAAGAAAATGGCAATAACAATATGATGGATTTTCTGTCTCAAAGGTGTTTTGAAGTTGACTTTTATATCATCCCGAAATTAATGGAAATCTTTCAATACCTAGAAAGATGGAAATACACTTTCAAATTTTCTGAATCACCTTAGAATCTTTTGAGAAATGGCATGCAAAAACAGCAGTGTGGTCCTCACAATTAAAAATGTAAAATGCTCAAACACAAGACATTGAATAGAGAGGTACGTCATAGATGGCTGTCTCCGTCATCAGTGAATTACGCCAATAGGAGTTCATCTGCAGTGCTTTAAGCATTTTGGTGACTTTACACACACTCAGATACACACTAGAATAAGTAGGGAAAAGGGGGAAATCCCTTTGAACCGGAAAACTCGAAGGCTCCAGCCTCTTTCACTGCACAATAATGGATCAGTGATGCTCGTTAAAAACAGAGTGAAGGTGTCCAGCCACAATCAATAAGTCTCCTGGGTGTTCCTCACCTGATTCAATTAAAGTCTTTTCATGAAGCACCAACTTAATTGGACTAATGTACTACATAGACAGAGGGGAAGAGGATACATGAGACAGAGCAACAGAGACAAGGAAGAGAAGGAGACATTGTGGTAGAGAAAGGGTGAGAACGTATGTTATTCATTAGGTATTATAGTCAGTAAACATGAAAGTAACATGAGATAAGTATATCACTAGTGGAGCATGTGTTAAATGTCATGGCTGTACTGTTCAAGATAGACCCGTGAATAAGTTGGTATTATTGTGATACAGGAAGTGTGCTGCTTCACCAAAGCTAATTCATGATGTGATGGCTGATAGTTGGAAACCACTGTAATATGTCAGGGCTGCACCCTAGTGCTGAAAATGTGAATTGATGAGGTTATTTATTCTTGAAATCAAGCACTGCGAGGCCAATGCACAAAGAGGGCAATTTGTTGATTAGTCATTTGTAATCTCTGTCTCTTCATGATCATGTCTGTTTTTTTTCTGTGCCACAAAGAAGCACATCCCGACTCTTTATTGTCCCCAAAAGTTTTCACAAAAATCTGACATTGATCTGGTGTGAACAGTGTTGCCATGCCGTGTCGTACTGAATGAAATGGGTTACATTTCTATGGATGAAAAAGAACATTCTTTTTGCTCATTGCAGCAAGACACTGACAGAGCTGTGTGTGGGAAGATAAAAGCGCATTTCCTTTCAGTGTCATAATTGCTGTGTAAGCGTTCCTTTCAGATCCTTCAACGTGAATGCAGATGGATTTATTGATCCGATGCAGTTTTTAAGTACACAAAGACAGTTTTTGGGACGTGTCTTTCAGACAGTACAACCGCTAAGTGGTCAATTGGATTTTTATTTTTATTTTATTTGAGGGAAGTGTTTACTAAAAGCCAATGATGCCTACAGGAGAGAAGTAGATATGTATTTATTGAAGGTTCTGTGTTGCTGCATATTTATATTAGTTCTTGTAGGCACACATACCACAGGTGTAAGTCTCTTCTCTTCTTACACGTACAGACTGCAGACAGCTAGTTCACAACAGTACTAACAACAGACTATAAATCAGGGAAAGGCAATTCCCTAGAAAGCTGTGTTCTCTAGGTTTTACATTAATACCCACTTCAGTCATGAAAGTGATGTGGTGATTTAAAAACTGTGTCATTAAGATGACGGAGAAGTAGAGAAATGTGGCTGGTGAGTTGAACAAATTAAAAAGGATTAAGTCAATAATGGATGACTGAATAGAAACCAGAACAAAGTCAATTTAACAATAAATGGAATGTTTCATATTACTACATGGATTAGGTCTAATCAGGTTGGATGAAAAATTCTACTCATATTTGAATCATCAAGCACTAGTTCCAGGAATTCACAAGAAATTAAGCAAATTCAAGCAATACCTGCAATATTTCCAACAAAGTTTATGGAGACCCTGAGATCCTACGATTCTTCATTCAAACTCATTAGGGTTTTATAATCACCAGGAGTCATTTGGGAAATTATGGGGGTTTCTCCCTACAGGTGACCCCGTTTACATTACACTAAGTTGTTTGATCTGCTGTTATTATTGAAAACATCATGTAGTTCCGCCTTAAACAGAAAGATATAAAATGAAACTATTAAGAGGAAATTGAGGTAAAAGACAGTAAAAGCTTAAGGAAGGAGTTCAGGTCTCAGGTTTCTGAGACAGAAGATACAAAAAGAAGGTGTTTAATAGTATTAGTGAAAGTACATTCATTCATAAATTATTCACTCCACTCACATGTTGCAAACACACATGTTGATAAAAGATATTTTCAAGCATGAGCGTTCAGATAATATTCAGATAATAGATAAGAGATCGCTTGCGACTTTTCTTTTATTTCCTTACCATGTCAGTATCTTTTCACTGGTTTTAGTAATGTTCTGTCTCTGCTGTTATTACAGCCGCTCTGTGGCCTTTTCAATGGATTCCTGCCTTTGTTGTGTTAATGCAGAATGATAGCCGGACTCTATTGCCTTTGTTAAACATCTTTTTCTGTGTGTTACTAATGACTGTACGGCTGAGTGGTGAGAGTGTTGAGTACATTTATGTGTCGTCCTCTTTGTGCCAGACAAAAATAAATCTTTGTTTATCGTGAATGGGAATATTCAACATTGCCAGGGGGGAAAAAAATACGTATCTGTATTTGTAAAGGTTCTTGGTTTTCATTTGAATTTATGAGATTTAGAGTATTACATGTGGAACTAGATGTAGAGTCTGAGTTTTGGGTGACTGGAGTCAAATTATGTATCATGAAGCATATTACATTATGTGTTCATTATTTGTATGCACAAAATAAGAAGTATTAAACTATCCACATGGCAACATTCCCTTATTGATATTGATCCATCCATAATATTGATTTTGCTACACTTATATTTTGGTGTTAGAGATGGTCAAGGCATCAGCATAAGGTCCGTGCCAATCCATCCAGTAGATGTTGAGATAATTCACTGAATGAATGAAAACTCTGACCTGTTGCAGGATTCGTTCCGTCACCAAGTAAAATGTATCCTTGTGTACAAAATGGCACAGCAATCCATGTCATAGCAGAGATATTTCAGAGTACAGGTATATATGAGACTTTACATTATGTAGATGCAGAAGCTTTTATACCACATTTTATACCTAACAACAGTCCATGTAATTAGTGGATGACACATAAATACAGTTCCACTGTCACTGCATGCTTAGCATTTCTACTATAAAATACTATGGATTTAGATCTGTGTCAAGTCGAGGTGACTTAAAAAAGTTTTTGATGGGTGAAAGTGGTGTTCATCTGTATGCGGTCAGTTATACTTTTATCTCCTCCTGTGACTAGCACATTCCCCCTTTTAAATTAATATGCATGAAGGAAAATGGTTTATTTCACTAAACACACACAAGGTTGAGTATACACAATCTTTACAGAACGCATCAGACAGGAAATGCAAAGGGTTTGGTAAATCAGGCCTTGATGAACTCAGGACCTCTCACAAACACCACTATGCTGCAAGGAAGGAACTGTTCCTGCAGTGCGCTTTTCAACATTTACACTCATACATCAAGTAATTCAGGTTCTAAGAAATCCCCAAACTGCCTTCACAATGCAATCACAATTAAATCTGGACTTCAGTGTTGCAATGTTCATCCGAGCCATGTACTCATCCCTGTTCTTTGCCTCTTTTACAGCTTCTGATCTGAGGGACTATGATCGATCAACCCATCTCCCAATTCAAAGTGATCCTGCGTGGAAGATAGAACATTTGTAACCATTACATCATACGAAAATGAGGACTATCTTACTGGGCATTGTATGGCTCTGTCTTGGCCTGCACCTGAATGCACTGTCTCTGACTGGACGGAGGATAGAGACAGAACGTGGAGGAGGAACTGAAGCAGAGATCAGAGGAGACGAGGTGCTCAAGAGAGTGAGACGAGGCTGGATGTGGAACCAGTTTTTCCTGCAGGAGGAGTATACAGGCAGTGACTACCAGTATATTGGCAAGGTAAGAGCTGTACAGATCCATATGTTACATAATTTAATGAAGTTCTTCATCAGTTGTGTTCGTTCTTCTCTCCTAAATTGCTTCCTTTATTAGTATTAATGTTTGCTGAAATTAATCACGCTTTACCCATTTTACTCATGACTCCTGCAGGCATGATGAATTAGCACCGCAAATGATCATCTACCATTTATTACAGTTTAATTTGAAGGATTACACTCAAAAAATAATTGATTTGTTATCTTCCATTAAACACACTAACACCTGATCTGGTATGACCAGTGGTCAGATGATGGCTAACACTGGCTGATGATAAACTGCAGTGTAACTAACAATACTATGTGAGATCGCTGCCTTTTTATGACTTGAACTACTGGTACACTTTGATTTAGCATTAATATTAGCATTATCCTTTATCTATCACAGCCACTGTTTAGCAAAGGTTACTTGGACTAGTTTTAAAGCTAACTGGCAGCTCTACGGAACATTTCTCAGCTCAGTGTTTTTGGGTTTACAGCCCACATCAAACGCAGATTCAGACTGCGGCTGGTACCCTTCATAATCACCAACACTTTTCCTTTAGCTCACCAATGCAGCACAAGGTACATTGAACACAGAGTACAGCAAACACTGTTGAATATATTTTTAGGTGACTTCTTAGGTATCTATCGTTGCTGTGGAGCAGAGAAAATCAGAGCTGTGTATTGTGGAGCAGTAAGCGCCACTGCTGCAGCTCTGTTCCCTCAGACTGTCACTGTGGCACTGTAGCTTTCACAACAGAAATAATGGAATCTCTAACATTGTTGCAGTGTGATATTTTTTTGCATTTGCAACTGTAAAGACTTGTGTCACAGAAGGAAGGAAGTGACAAGATAGGCATGAAGACGGAAATATGTGCTAATTTAAGTCAATATATGTAGAGTTTTCCCGTATCATTTGCTAAAAGACATCTGTACATATGTAATAACTTATTTTTATAATCATCCTATTGTCTTCTTTATGTCCTGTTATATCCCAGTTTCTGTATTATATACTTGTCAGTATATGTAAGTAAACACTGAAACACAGTTACTTAATAAGCACTAACCTGGGGTTTCACATGACCTTAACCAACATTTAAGAACCTTGTGAGGCTTACAAGGTTCTTCAATGCATTTCTAGTGTTCTTTACAAACCAGGATACTCTGGATATATGTCATTAAAGAACAGTTTGCATGATTGAAATGGGCATGTGATATTGTTATGGATTTTCTTTCACATTCTTTTGAACACAAGAGAACACTTTATAGCTTACACTGTCCAGCAAGCATTTTATGGGATAGAATTGGTTGTAAAGATGCAGTTAGTGTTGTGTTTACAATCAACTATTTCAGCAACCCCTGAAAGTACCTGGGAGGTTTGTATCACCTTTTAAGCAGTGCCCACATTTAGATCTAGAAACCTATCCCCATAACAGACGACAAACACTGGAAGCAAAAGTAGAAACTGTGACAATAGCTGCACATTACATTATGTTTCAGTGGAAAACGGCCACTGAACAATGTGAATATGTGAGCTCACACAAACTCCAGTGCCTGTGCACAGGGCCATTTTCTTCACATTGACTAAAAATGACTAAATACAATTGGGAGAGTGCAGATGTAGGGTCCAAACCTTTAAGCTTTTGCAAGGCCAGCTTTCCAAAAGAAAATTTACAAAAACCTGAAGCTACACATATGTGGTCGACAATCTCACCTCAAGGTCTCGATCATACGGTGACAAATAATAGAGCACATACTGTAAATAGGCTTTGTGCTGTTTTCAAGGACATACGTTTTGTGTGTTCAACCTCATTCATAACCTAAAACTGATCTGCGCCTCTGCTGTTGCTATGGATGTCTTGACTCATTTCCACAGTGACATTCTTAGCATGGAAGATTATAAATGCCAGTGTTCTGCCTTTTTAAATGTGACGTTTCTTAGGGCACTGACATTATGTTAATTAATAGCTGTTAAGAATGGATGATTGGGATTCCTCAACATACACAAGTGAATACAATGAACATGGCGGGCCTCATACAAATTGTATGAAGAAACAAACATAGTTACAAAATGATGATGTCTTATACGAGACAAACTCTCTCAGGGGCAAAATGGGTTTCATCCATTCATTCATAAATCAGGCCCTCAGTGGAGCTGTACATGAAACATGCTGTTTGCTGATGTATTACTGTGCTCGTAATAAAGTGTTTAATGTTCACTTACCTTGTGCAGCAATAGCAGGGTTATGTTAGAGGAGATTCTTACTCGTAGGCCTATTATAAAGTTAGCACACAGTGTAGTGTAATGATAGTTGGAGCTGCGATGTTTGATCAGTAGCCAGATGCCGGGAGGTATTGTGCTGCCCTGTATGAGGCCTGCTGTCTGACAGCAGAAAAACAAAGTAAGCTTTGCCGTGATTGAGGTAAACACAGTGAGAAGCAAGACTCTTCCTCCCTGCTAGGCTGTTGCCTTCACTGCAGGGGATCTGCTGGGTGCTTCAGATATGCTTTAGTGATAACAATATGGTTCAGAGACAGATTAGCAGAGACAGAAATGTGTTTCGCAAAAGGCAACAATATGGTTAGGCAATACTGTGTTTTCACTCCTGATACCATGGTGTGTTGAGTCTTCTGATCCGATTTATTAATATTCAGTTACACAGCTGCACAATGAGCATTACTTTTGGGTGAACTCTGCTTTACATCCTTTTCCATGTGAGAACAAAAACGGGCAATACACGCTTACCCAAAACCCCAGTATTCAGATTGAATAACAAGAGAGAAAAAAATAACAAAAACACTCTCTAATACATAAAACAGAAAAGAAAATAACCAAATAGTTTCAAACCCATCGTTGTCCTAACAACTCCTTTCCTTAATGACATCACTTTCATCATGCCAAAATTCAGGTACATATCTCACAGCCCTCTGACAGATAGTGAAAGATCGCTAAGTCTCAGGTTGTGTGGATACAATTAATAGACACCTCATGCATGATTTATAATGTCTGTTTATCGTCATGACGATGTTTGTGGCAAAGAATGGCCTTCCTCTTGTATTTGTTGCTATTGTTCAAATGTCAGTGATGAGGGTAAAATTATACAAATTGAACTGTGACTGTGGGAATGTAGGCTCATTAATGTCTAATAAACAAATAATAATAGAGTGTTATTATTATTATTATAACTAAATGTTAGCAGTAGCAAGGCATTGTCAGCATGAAGCTGATTATACAGAACTCTAATAGACAGCAGTATGGTGGAAGTATGGTAGTGAAGAAAGTGATCTGGGACATATAAGGACTCCAGAAAGCATATTCTGCTCTGGAAATGTGCTGCGGTGAAATGTCCGCAGGCTACGTCAGCTCATGTTAGGTGAAAGCGTGGAGGTGTTGCAGCCTTGCAGACTGACAGATCAAATCAGACTGAACACTGCTGGAGAGAAAAGGCAGTGAGGATCAAAAGGAGAGAGAGAAAGAGAAATGAAGGCGGAAAGTGAGGGGGAAGGGAGGAAATAAGGAAAGAAGGGAAGAAACAGAGGAAAGGTACATCTTGAAATGCTAAAAAAAAAGAAGGAAAGAAACAAGAAGACAAAAAGTTAGATTTAAGAAGACAGAAAAAGTGAGGTGACAGAGAATGTATAGAGAGAAGTAGAGCATAGAAAGTGAGACAGCAGGTCAAGGAAAAATGAAGGCATAAGCTGAGTTTCTGAAGTAGAAGCAACATTTACTATAGTTTCTTCAATGCTGGACCCAGTGTCCAGCATTTAAGAAAAACTATAGTTTATATCAAATAACAGAAGTTATTTGATAAGTTTTAGTTCTAAACAGTGGTATGACAATACTTGGTACATTAGAATATCAAAGAGGTTCAACAAAACAATCCCAAACCCAGACTCCACTTAAGCTTTTAACTGAACTTTCAACCATATCACAGAATGGAATTGTTGTTATAAATGAAATGCTACATTAAGATACTTTTTTGTACTTCGAGTAGAGATCAGTGACATTATCCTTGTACTCGGTAGTGTTGAATTCTCATATAGTCCTCATGTGACACTCACACTGTATTTGTGCTGCGTTATCACTGCATCTGTTCAACAATTCCTTTGCCTCACTGGCTCAGGAAATAATAACTGCAGAATTTTCAAAAATAATCCATCAGAGGTGGAGCGAGAAAAAGCTGCAACAGGGCAGGAAGAGCTAGGAATAATGAACAACATGAAATATCGCAACTCAACATGTGTTCATGGCACACTACTGATGTCTGAAGACCGAAAAAGATTTACATGTTGGAGACAGTGACACAGCCAGACCAAAACATCCCAAAGAAAACAGATGCTGCTGCTGCTGTGTGGCCTCTGTGGCACAGTTCTTCCTATGCATTCAGCAGAGCCAGGCGATGAAGTGTGACCCATCTCTCCACATTGCTGATTTGCAGTGTTGCCTTGTATGTGTGTGCATGATTAAATGGGGGGTTATCAGCAGTGAGCCAGGAAGACCCTGAGGAAACAAAAAATTGCTTTTTGCTGTCTTTGAAAAGTGGTGCCAGTGTGGAAGAGTCTAATCATCCTCCTCAGTCTCATCAAAGTTGTGTAAAATGTTGTTAAGAATGATTTGGTCGTTCCTAGAATTACCAGAGATGTTTTTTTAAATTAATATTTAAACATCTACCCTAAAGTTAGATTTTATGAGCTAACATTAACAACAACAAGTTATAACAATCAATTCTATTTTTCATTTGTAGGAGGGAAATTTCATTATTTATGTATGTAACAGACTGTATGGTTGTATCTGTCTCATCATATATCATCATCCCACATTTTCTTGACCATGTTTATATTACTATGTACATATGGCTCTGGCACAAGAAGATAACATATTCTTCAGAATTACAAGTTGTCAATGAGCACAGCACTGAACCAATGTGAATCATTGGTAGCTCAGATGTGGGCAGTGTTTCAGAGGAGAAGGACTATGTAGAATCCTTGCCAAGGAGCATTTAAGCTGTCTGGCAACTTGTGTTAGTCTAACACTTTACACTTTATGTTCAGTTTTCTTTTCATTTGTCACCCTTCTGTTGGGCGAGGCCAAGCATCCAGGAAAAAACAACTAAAATCAATGCTCAGAGAGGTGAAGGGCAAAACCTTCTGGGAGTTTGGTCAGATCATGTATTAAGTATGTGGAACAGGCAGTCCTCCTGACTGGAGCTGAATTTAGCTACATTTCAGAGGGTTTCTGCATTGTAATAACATCAATGCATTAAGCAGACCTTGGACGTTGGCTTTTTTTCTTCAGAGGAGTAGGGCTTCTGTGGTGATAGAGATATTAAGTTGTAAGGAAAATCCTCCAACAGATATTTTTTGAAGAGGAAGAAAAGTGCAGGGAAGTGAGTTTTGAACGTCAGAAATCTCAGAAGCTACTCAGTCATTGAGTTGCTGGATATGATGGCAGCCCATGCTAGCAGCTTGGAACAATGACATTATCTTTTTAACCATGTTATGCTTATAAATTCTGTCTTCAAAATGATATAAACCAAACAACATGAGCACACTAGGGCAGCTGGAAGGCTGAATCTGGCTGTTGTTGGGGTGAGGTTACATCCAGTATATTAGACATTGATGGGGTTTACCTATTCTGAACTACAGCAGGAAGGAATGCTGATATAGTTTGTGGATGTCCACTCTGTCAGAAAGCAGCAGTCTATGAAAAGTGCACCTAACACTTTCACACTATACTGTACTCCATGCTCCCCTTTTGTTAGTTCTACTGTCCTCATCTGTACCATGATTAATGAAATTATTCCCCTAAATCAGGTTGACATGCCAGAATTTACAAAAGAAACCAGTGCAGTGTTCAGTTCTTTAGTACATCATCAGATCCTCATCAAACACACATTACAGGCAGACAAAACTGTATGAGTCACGGTTGGACCAGTTGTTTTAGAAAATAATATTATATAAATCTATCCAAAATCAGCAGCTCACACCCTCCACATGGGGGCAGGGGATATAATAGCTCTCACTCACACACGCCTATAATCAAAGGCTTCACCTTAACACCTGGCCTGAAGGTGTGAAAGAGGGATGAAGGGATGAAAGGTGAACAGCGAGCCACTTCGAAGTCGAGAGATATAGACAGAGACAAGAGGCGAGAGAGAGCGAGCCGAGCTATTGCTGCAGAAGCAGCAGATCTCGCAGTAGATCTGATAGATGTTTACTCCTCCAGGCGCAGCAAAGACTCTGGCTTACTGCTGCACTCACTACATTTTCAGATGTACTTCAGAAGGTTCTTGTTTTGTTTCTCAATCTGTATCTGACTCTTGGTCCTCCATCCATGTATCAACAGGAAGTGCTATCTATTGATAGATGCAAGGGAAGCATATTTGATAGTTTGAACTTAACAAGCTGAACAAGTAAAACTTTGATCAGTGTACATGTCCAGAGATCTGGATGTTTTCTGATATGCCACTGGTTTAGACACAACCCTGTTATTGTCAGCATATCTCATGAAAAAACAAAGCCAACAATGTGTTTGTCTCTCAATACTTTATGATTTCCCTACCCTGTGTATGGCTCTCAGTTCCTGTTATTGTCAATGTATATATCCAAGCCCATTGGTTCCTACTGAAGACTTAAATGTAGTTTTGGGATACACACACAATACACAGTAGATTCACTTATTGTTGGTTTGTGTCTGCATATGGGATTTTTTGACAATAAGAAAATATAAAATAAAATATCACCAAATATATACTTTAAGGTTACGAAAAGATCGCAGTGATTATTAAAATAAACATGTCATGGAAACATCACATACTTTGTCGACCTCCACCCCAACCTTCTCCTGACATTTTGCAGCTGTCATGCTACAATGTCATGCTACTGCCAAATTAGTTGTCTGACAGACTCAAAGTCCCAATTCACATGACCACCAGAGGTTCTTGGCAGAAACCCCCCGAAATAGGTCATTTTAAGGTGTTTAAACAAGCACAGTCAACAACCAACAGAAAAAGAAAATTACCCGTAGAAAAACATAAAATAAACGGGCACATTTAAGTATAAATAGGCTACATAAAGAACATTATACTACATCTCTGCAGCATTCAGAATGAACATTTGGTGTTGCGGGAACAATGGAAATGGATGGGAGTCTCTAGCCATTAATGGAAGAGTATGAATGATCTTCCGTTCTGTTAATACAGGGAACATTGAAAATTGGCCTCACATCCATAATACAAGTCACCGCTATTACTGTAATGGCTGGGGGTGTAACCCCACATAATCAATAAAGAAGAGACATTGAGCTTTGTGCATAACTTTGAAGGGACATTTACCGAAATATAAAAAATGTGCAAGAGAATACATCTTTAAAGGTTGTGGTACATTGAATCTCTGAAATACTGAAGTCTGAATAGCAATTAAGCGCTTTAACGTGTGTGTGTGTATGTGTGTTGATCTGCAGCTCCAGTCAGACCAGGACAATGGCAATGGCTTAGTCAAGTACGTTCTCTCCGGCGAGGGGGCCGGCACCATCTTTGTCATCGACGAGAATAATGGCGACCTGCATGCCACCCGCCGCCTGGATCGTGAAGAGAAGGCTTTCTATATCCTCAAGGCCACAGTTGTGAACAAACGGACAGGTCAAAAGCTGGAGCCAGAGACCGAGTTCACGGTCAAACTCCACGACATCAACGATAATGAGCCTCAGTTCAGCAAAGACGTTTACACCGGCAGTGTACCTGAGAGGTCTGATATTGGTAAGGATAACTTTTACTGGCCTTCATTATGCAGAATTCTCCTTCATTCCACTCATTGTGAAACAGTGTTTAATTGCCTTTCTTAGACTTAATCATGTTCATTTGTGTTTCTCAGGTACATCAGTCATCCAGGTGACAGCTACAGACGCTGATGACAGCATGTATGGGAACAGCGCCAAACTGGTCTACAGCATCAGCCAGGGACACCCATACTTCTCTGTGGACCCAAATACAGGTACGATTAACAGAATCATCCTGTAAATTTCAATCCTGGTGTTGGACAGTAGGCGATGTTATCACTTAAACAGAGTAAGAGGCAGTCAGATACAGAATCTACAACCACATAATAGATGTATGAAGTCATTTTTAATTATTTAGAAAACATACTATCCAAACATACAGAGACAAAACTTTAGGACGTGGTTTATGCATCATAACAAAGAAATGCTCTTGGGAATATACCATAAATGTTAATCACTTATTTACCTCCAGCTCAGAGACAACATTTACAACATGTTTATATCAAAGACATATTCCCTGTTTCATAAATATATGCAATCTTATTTTAGTAATTTATTAATTTGCTTTGGGTGCTTTTCAGTGTGCATTTACAGCAGTAAATATTTGAGCTGTGATCATACCATTTTCGTAAACAGGGTGAATGTTTTGTGTCTCAGATAGTGATGATCAGATAATTGTTGCAGCTCCGTCGTTTTAAGACAGTGCAATCTTCTATTTAAAAAGCTTGAAAGGACTAGTAATGAAAAGTAACCCTGCACCATGTATGTTCCTTCTAGACTAAAAAAAGAAAGAGACGTGTGGTTTCTTGTAAGATCTGCTATCATAAAATAAAAACTCAGCTCATCTCAACCCTTTCCTGATCTTATGTTCTATTTCTGTAAAAAGTCAGTCATCCTTTTAGATAATCAGCACAGTAATCTCTCTTTCTCTCTGCTCAACTAACTCAACTACTCAACAAACTAATAGATGAGTCAGGGCCGTGGTCAGATTACTGCTGCCTGTCTAAGCTGTGATGATAACCCTGTAAGTGAAATGCGAAGACAAACACAAAAAAGCAAATGCAACATCATGTGACCGAAGAACGAATGGCACTTAAACTGTTTCAGTCATTTGGGAAATGTGTGTATTTACTCTTTCTTTCTTTCTAAAAGTTAGATTCAAGTCAAGTCAATTTTATTTGTATAGCCAAATATCACAAATCACAAACGTTGATGTCAGATCAATCTTGAGGTATTCCTTTTAAACCAGTATAAATTCTGTTGGGTTTGTCACTTTTGATAGTGTTGGCACATTAAGCATACTGACCAAATGGTAACTTTTAAAGATTTCATGTTTTTGAAGTCCTTAACAGATGTATTAAAATACAATTGGGGACTTGGGGATTGGGGATTGTCTTATTTTATCTGCAGAACCTGTGTAACAACGAATGTGTATTTGTTTGAAAATATAAATATATATATTTTAACAGATGGCAGATTCTTCTCTCAATCAGCCACAAAAGAAACAAGAGCAAAAGACACCTGTTTTAGTAGTCAGCTGTCTTTGCCTTAATATCACCTCAAAAAATACATTTTCATTGAAACTACAAATTTTGTGATTCTTCGCTGACCTTATGATGTGATGTCATTTTTGTTCAGGTTTGATCCGGACAGCCTTGGGTCCTGGTGACATGGACCGCGAGCAAAGGGAGCACTACCAGGTGGTGATCGAAGCCAAAGACATGGCTGGACAGAGAGGAGGGCTTACTGGCAGCACGGTGGTTAACATCAGCCTCACTGATGTCAATGACAACCCTCCCCGCTTCACTCAGAGTAAGACAATGGCACAGATTGCATACAAATGATGCAACACTGAGTCACACACGCATTAATTATGGAGTTCAGAAGCAGGAAAAGGGCAGGATCACTGTTATGTTTTTCCATACCTTGTTAAATAAGAATAATTTATTCAGCAGAATCAAATGTTTGTCGTGGTGTCTGCTAGAGTCTCCCTCTGAAATGATTTCAGTTTTAACCTTTATCATCTACTGTTAACTTTAAATTGAACAACACTTATTTGGCTGCAGAAATAACAGACTGAATGTGGAAACAAAAGTGACAGAATTACTGAAATGTCACAGAGTTGATCAAATTCCTCCTCCGGGAATCAATAAGATGTTGTATTCAAATGGAAGCACAGGCTATATTAAAAATAAGCACTAGAGCATAGGCCACAAAAACACCTTTAACATGTAACATGTCACCTTAGAAAACATTTGATCTATCTTGCCATTTAATGAGAAAAAATAACAATTTATGGATTTTAGCAGAGCACATAATGTATAAACTCATATATAATGGAAATCTTGGCTAGTTTTAATGATGCACAGTGCACTGAGACTTTTCAGATTCAGACAGCTGCTAATCACATTTTTCCAAATAAATTCTCTCCAGGAGCTGCAGCGTCTTTTTAGCCATGTTGAAAGATGGATATGCATGCATACGGCATATATATATTAGCAGTCCCCTCCGTGGGGATGCAAAAGTTCAAGAAGCAAAGTTGGTCTGCAACCACCTTGGAAATATAAGGCTGTTTGCAAGTGACATACAGTAATGTTCTCTTTTATTAGTAAATTCTTACAGGGACCATAAAAGGTAGCCTACTTATATTATAATATTATAATATAATTTTTGCTTAAAAACATTCCATAATTAACTAAAAGATATGCTGCTCCCAATTGGTTTGGAGTGTAGAGTATGAATTAACCAATTCTTACATATTACACCTTTAAATATCAAAATCTTATTACATTTTTTTTTAATAAGAAAGATCACTTTTTTGACTGGACATGCTGCGTGTGGTCACTGTGTGTGTGTGTGTGTGTGTGTGTGTGCTGCAGAATTCATACAGGTTGCAAGAGCAACAAACATCAAGTCACAGCATTGGTCAGTTCCTTGTTAAACTTATCCAAATGATGTATCATAGTATGTCACATAAAAACATCTTTCATAATTATAATAACCTCATTCAGCATAAACTTTTTTACTTACTGCTGACTTTCTATCTGTTCTGATGTACTAGTAGATTAATGAAATTTCTCACATACTCAACAACTCATCCTGTCCAACACAGCCAGCCAGGAGTGCCATTCATTCCATTCAAATAAATCACTATTTGTTTGGAAAATGATTTCAGCAGCTGCGTGTGTCCTGCTGGGGGAATTAGACCAAGTAAATAACAGTCTTACTGTAAACATGTGGTCTTTGTACCAAGTACACAAACTCTCTGAAGACTCCTAGTGTAGACAAGCTGTCGATTAAACAACAGCACTTTCTATTTACAATACAAATTTGGCTCCAGATAATACTTTGGACTGGCACTGCTTTACAACAATAATCAGCTATTCTGTTTTCTGTCATTTAGCTTAGAGGTAAAAATTGGTCATCACAATTTCTCAGAGCCCAGGGTAAAATTCTTTTTTGAAAAACAGATTTTGGAGAACACCCTTCAGAGCCACAGAAGATATTAGACAACTCCTTACAAAGGCTGAGCACTTAACATGTGAATAATCGGTGAAAGTGAGATGTACAATATCTTAGAAACCTTTACAGTTTTATGTTCATAATAAAATGACTGTGTCCTATTCTCACCTGTGTGAGAGTGAAAGCAGAGGGAGCCTGAGGGAGAGAAAAAAGGTCTTTTGGATACTAGTTCTAGCAGTTATTCCCATGGTAACAGATCAGTTTGGTTAGTGTTAATACGTAGGTCTAAAAAATGTATTTATAGCTCTAGCATAGTTCACTAATTAAAACTTGTGTTCAGAGGGAGAGCAGATCAGCCTGTCCAATTTTGCCATCTAATGTTCATGATTGGAACTTGACCTATAAACCTTACTAATAGTGTGGTGAACTGTTGAACTATGACAACATAAATACATTCATATAATGTGAGCTCATTAGATGAGCCACATCTAATGCAATAATACAGAGATAATGCTGCACAGACAATAGTGTTGTCAATAATGAGTACATGTCTTCACTGTAAATCGATACAAGTTGATATAATGTGTAGGTCTAGTTTAAGTTTTATCACATGTACAAAAACCAAAGAGAAGAAATGTTTTGTGACAAAATGTACTTCTAGCTATTTTAATACAGTTAATAGGACACAAATACAATTCCTAAATGAATGTATTGTGTTCAATCAAATTTCTCCAAACTAACTAACACGCAGCAAACCTAGGGCAGTAAGGGTGCCAGTGGGGGCCTTCCTGCGCTGTAAAATGACTCCATTTATCTCCTCAGTTTCTTAAAAATGGTTGAAATTCACAGGTTATGTTATGTAAAAAGCTTTCTGCTGTAAGGAAAGATGGATTTAGAGAAATCTAAATAGCTTTTGGAGAATAAAATGTCACAGACAAAACCCAAACTAACTGCATGGATAGATACCACTAGATATAAGTGAAAACTATTTAGTTTTTTGTAATTTGGATGTGTTTTTTTATTGTTCTTATTTGTCCAGATAAAAGAATTTCTTCTGTGACATCCATCAGAACTAGTTTGTGCGATACAGCTCAGTGTAATTCAGTACTAATCTCTGTTTCGTAGATCATTATAACAGGACAAGTTTCAGTGCAGCAACAGCTGGTGCAAATGTGGCAGCATTTCATCAAGAGGCTGTATTGGAACGTGTGTGTGTGTGTAGCAGTGTGAAAAGAAATGAGTAAACTGCTGCTCTGTTGCCCTCGATCACATCAGTCATTCTCTCGTCTAATCCTCAAGAACTAAAATGAAGGCAGAACTTCCTCCCGTTGGTTCTCTCGCTCTCTGGCTTTCCGTATCCATCTCTTCATCTTCTAATTGTTTTTCCTTCTCCATCTCTGCCTTGTTCAATCACACTTACTGTTTCGCAGTGTGGGTTTCTCCCTCCTCTCTACCCAGCATCAGCACCCATTCACCCTATGTTTCTGTCTTCAGTGTAGGGTGCAAAATGAGCTCATCCGCAGATGTGGAATGGATTGCATGTGGCATTACCATTCTGTTTAAGTACTCGCACTTAACATACATGCTTGTATTTCTACCAAATATGTGGACAATCTGTTAATCACACTGTATGTTTTATACATACATACATTTCAAGCATAAATAATTTGATAAATAATTACTGGGAACTATTCGACCATTCTTCAAAGAACGAAGCCATAAAAGCTACTTCCCGCTGAGAAGAAATTAACCGGATGAATGCATTCTGTGGATGCTCTATGGGCCCCAGCACTCATAGACCAGAGACTAACACTAACTTTGGGATAATATGATTTAACTGTCTGCCTCTCGTAGACGCTCTAAATGTTATTGGACCGAATAGATGACAATTTTTCTGTGACACTCAAACAAACAAAATAAAATTATCCACTGTTTTAAGTTTAAGATATCCCTCAATGGGGAAATTATTTTTTCACTCTATATATATATTTTTTTTTTTTTATTGACATGCATTTAACCCAGATATACACACACGCAGTACAACGGCAGACATGCAGTACAATGGCATAGACATGCAATGTGGAGAGAGATGGTGGAGTGATGGGCAGCCAGCCAAACTGGTGCCCAGTGAGCAGTTGGGTGGGGTCAGTGCCTTCCTCAAGAGCCTCTCGGCAGTGCCCAGGAGGTGAACTGGCACCTCTCCAGCTACCAGCCCACCTTCCATATTTTTGGTCCATGTGGGACTTGAACTGCCACCCTCCGGTTTTTCAAGCCAAGTCCCTATGGACTGAGATACTGCCGCCCCCTTACAGCCACGTCCATGGTTTGTACCAGTCTGTTCAGTAGCATCTAGCCCATCTCACAGCACTGTGGCAAATGCTATACCACCCTCATGTTTAAGACGTCAGTCACATAAACTGTTCACTGTTTTATAATCTAATGACTATTTGAAAAATTACCATCCCTAGTGTGTTCCCTGTCCACGAACACAGAGCAGTTGTCCTCAGTCTGAAGGTCAGAACCTGATTCTCATAAAGACAGAACACACACACACACGGTCACACACACCTTGGTCCGTGCATGTCAATTCAGTTTTACTTCACACAAGGACTCCAATCAGTGCAGTCAATGTCAGAGCCAAGAGGCAACACAATCTCCAACCAGCCAGAAATCTGCTTCTCCTCCCTCGGGGCTCTTCAGGTTCCACCAGGCTACCACATTGTTTTACTATTTTTCTAAGAGATAGGAACATAAACTGACTACCATATGTATGTATAAGTGTTTATTTTAAAAAATTCTGTGATTACATGGTCTTATATCTTAGCAGGGTCTTTTATGAAGAAGACTCATTGAGGAACAGCGTCATACAGGCTGTAACACCTGAAGCTGTTGGTTTGGTTGCTTTTGGTTTGGTTTCAGATTTTCAGATGCAGCAAGTATACAAAAAAAAAGTCATACGACGACATTCTATAAGTTTTACAGCTTAGCTGTTAAATAGTCCAAATCATATATTTATTCTTACTTTTAACAGACAAAAAAAAACAAAAAAAAAAAAACATTTCTCACTCACATGAGGTCAAAGACTGTACTGATACATGTTATACACGACATGTTTCAGTCCCACCCCTTCCTTCTATCACAGCTGATCATCATCATCTGCTAACTACAATAAATCCATGTAATAAGCTTTTTGCAATAAATAAACAGAGAGTTTGATAATACATCGTGAAACAATTCTTCGTTAAATCATTTTTTTATCAATTGAATTTTGCAGTGTGTTGCACCCTCTTCTGATAATATGTGTGTACTGTGTATACACATGAGCACATCCTTTATCTCAATCTCTTTGTGTCTACACACACACACCAACAGACATAAATATACCAAAACAGTGGCAGGTTGAGTACTGTCTGTCTGCCAGGGTGCATGACGCCCGCTGTGTCTCAGCAGCATATAATTACTCACTCAAGTGGTTTATTCACACCACAGATCTTTTGAGATGGTGCGTACACGTGCACACACGCACACATACATCCAGAGTAAAGGAGGTATCCTGATATGAAACTGCCTCAGGTTCATAAAGCCGAGTGACATCTCATGTGCATTCATTTAGGTGTATATTTGTGTGCTTGAACTCAGATAAGCAGCATTTTTTCGCACACGGGTCGGGGCTGCGTTTGCTTCACAACGAGGAAGAAAAATCATCAAGCAAGGGACACCTCATCTCCGCAACAAACCGATGGCGAACTTATTTTAGAGAACAAAAGGATACATCACGCTCACAAAAAACACATAGAAATGCTTTTTTTAAATGATCGTCAGCAGTCTGGTGGAGAGACATTGTTCCACCCCCTGGCTTGCATCAGCATTTACGCTAGTTTTTTTTCGGGCCGAGAACGTTTCTTTTGTTCTTTCTGTTTACCTGTCTAACCTTCTTTATGAAGGGAAAAGATTATGTTTCTAGGTTCAGCATTTATGCTGCCATATCTTTTTTCAAGAACAGACAAACTTTGTTTGATTTTATGCATTATTTTTCTATGACAGGTATTATTCACCTTAACAGTATCAGACTGTACCACTGACTCATATTTTATCTGGGCAGATTAATAGGATTATTGATCAATACCAGTTACTTAGTGTTTATCTACTGACTCAGGTGGTAAGATTCAGGCTTTCAAACCAATTTAGATTAATTTACAGGTCTTAACTTAGTAAATGTCCTCACATGGCCACAGTAAATGCCACAAATAGCCTGATTTAAATGAACAACAGAAAATATTGCCTAGTTGGAAAAATGAAAGTAACCTTTAGAGGGAAGACAAACCCCCTTCCAGTGTCAAGAGGGAGTCATGAGCAAATGACAAGGTAGTGGATCACTGGCACAATTAGACATTGTTGTGTAGCACAAATATAAAATTATCAAAAGCAAAAACATAAGTCTCAAGGATGGGAAGGAGTCTCTTACGAAACCAATGCAAATGATCCTCCAGTAGGAGACAAAGTCTAATGGAAAATGGAGAAGTTGTCAGTGCGGGGCAGGTCTCAGTAAAGACAGCTGTGTCTAATCATGATTCAGACAGATTACAGTCGTATTGATCAGCATAGGTAATATAGTGGCATTTATAATGAGCACTTGCTATCAGACAAACTGGTCAGTAAGTTCAGTCAAAGCATATTTATTGTATATGTATTGTTATTACAGTCTGTCATAGGCATCGTACAGATGTGTATAATGTATAATATGGCAACTGCTTTCTGTGTTGACAGGCATATACCAGTTCAGAGTTCCTGAATCATCCAAGTCTGGCACTGCAGTTGGGAGGATTAAAGCCACCGACAGAGACATCGGGAAGAACGCCGAGATGTATTTCACCATCGTCAGCGGAGACGGCATGGACATGTTTGACATCTCCACTGACAAAGACACCCAGGAGGGAGTCATCACCGTCAGCAAGGTGAGAACAAACAAGACTCAACTGTGGGCTCACAGTACTAATAACATTTATAACTAGCCTGAAAGCCAGATTTACAAACTGCTTTTAGTGAAAGGCACAAAACAACAAAGGTAGGAGACACAAGAGAAAACTTGCTGTAGCTGTACATTGAGTAGCACAGAATGCAATCGGCACAAATCAAACTGCATCTATTGTAAATACTGTGAAATCTGATGCCCACGTTCAAATGAGGCTGGATTTCAATTATCTTGATATTTTTCTCACAGTAGTGTTAAATGAAATTAATTCTAAAGCAGTGATTCAGCAGATCCCACACTTTGGACTCATGAGGATCCTGCCCACGTAGTCTGTTTTACACGTACTGTTAAATATGCAAAGCCTGGGCATGCTTGACAGATGAAAGAAACCAAATTAAACTTATTCATCTTTACCTTCACAGCCCCCCAGCCGTAGCCTCTGCAGGAACAAATACACAGCAACAGAGCTTTTTCATGCTGCTAGATTTTAGAATTGATTCAGGGTCCTCACACGGTGTGTTTACTGATGTACAATCACAATTGATGTTTAGAAATTCTTTTGTTCCTCTTGCTGACACTACCTAAGAAAGTCTGTAAGCTTCAGCAAAGAAATAATGACATTCTGTCAGCAAGAAAATAGGTGAGGACAGTATATAAAGCCAAAGCAGCACATTGAAGCATTGAAGCATTGTTCGTATTTGAAATAGTAACTATGCTGCATTGTCAAAGACGATAAGGATTTCATCAATATTATTTACACACTTTTGAAAAACTATTACAATTTTCTATCAACTGCTTTATATCACATGTTTATTCATGCTAGACTTTCCTCAGTAACAGTCAGTCGGTGAATACAATAAATTCTGCCTAATTGATGCTTGATTTCTTAACTATAAAATGAAATAAGATATGAAATCAAATTCCGTCTGATTCTCAGGGAAATGATGTTCATGCTACTCAAACTCTTCATTTTTAGACATTTTAGACATTTTATATAAAGTCAATGTAAAGTTGCAATTAGACGCAAATTCACTCTGCGCCGCACAAATTGATGCATCTGCACAAGTTTAAAAGTGTTTCAACTTGTGTGAGAAATGTGTGTGTTTGCGTAGCTTGGTATTTGGTATTTTTATGTGAACAGTTACTCAAATGACTGTGTGTGTATGTGTAAGGATTAGCACCAGCTCTGCAGTTCTCAGGCTCGTGTTTCGAGCCAAAGGTTTCTTAGGCTAAATGATTACAAATGTTGCTCCATTTATGTGAATGTAGGCAATTAATGTAACGTTTAGTCTATACAGTATATACAATAAATGCACATGTGTCCTCTGAGGAAATTGAACTTTGCAGAGCAGTATTATATCATTCTACTATGAGTATACCACAGAGACAATCCGCTGGCAGTGGTCTGGTGTAACCTGTTTCTTAATATCACCTCTACAGCCTTTGGATTACGAGAGGAAGCAGTCCTACACGATAGAGATCCAGGTCCAGAACACCCAGGTGGACCCTCGCTTCATGTCAGCAGGCTCCAAAGACGTGGCCACAGTTCGGATTGGCGTGGAGGACGTGGACGAGCCACCACTGTTCGACAAAGCCAGCTATCTCATGGAGGTGAAGGAGGACGCTGCAGTGGGCGTGGCAGTGGGCTCAGTCAGTGCCATGGACCCTGACAGAGCTCGCAGCCCAGTCAAGTAAGGCAAAACCTCAGTCTGATGTGTTTTATTTTTAAAATAGCTTAAAAACACATCACATCATGACAAGATGATGAACTGAACTGATGACAGAAAATTCATATGTTCATTAAGGTGACAACATCTGATTTTAGACTTATTGTACTTATAGGAGACACTTTTGGATTTCAGCCTCAACAGGCAGTTCCAGTGTAATGCAATTCATAAGTTACAGTGTTTTTAGTACATTATGAGGTATATGTTGACTTGTGTGATTTAATGTTTATTTTATTTTTTTTTTACTGTGTAGAGACTACGGCTTGTGTCAGCTATATTATGGGTGCTACACATAGAAATACAGTTACCAGTATCATAGCTAATGGTATCCAAATGTGACTTGTAGTATGGTCACATTTATCCAACAATTCAATTGCATCATATTAGCCAAAGACCATGTTTTTCTACATCAATGATGAGTGGTTGAATAAATCTGGTCAATCCGTGTATGTAGAACAGTTAAAAAGGACGGCTAATTGTCAGTTTGACTTTTAAAGCTCATGTCAGACTGAAAACAGGAAGCCTGTGTCTCTGCAGCAGAATATCTGCATTTCCTTCTCTGCTATTTTAGAAATCTCAGCGAAACAACACTGAAGCTGGATGAAGTTTGACTTCAAATGGAACTCAATGTAGGATTGTAAGGAGCTTTGATAAAAGTCTGAAAAGAGAGAAGAAAAGGCAAAATATGAAGTCAGGTAAAATATAGATGATCAGTGTTAGGATTATGAACCAGACAGTCTGTGGATTGTGTGTGAAAACTGCTGAGTAAACCAGCACCTACAGGATATATTTAAACTTCACTGCAGCAGTGTTCATTATTGATGCTTGGAATCAGGATCGTTTGAGCTCTGTTGCTCTCCTGTTAGTAATTGTTCATTACTCAAATGGCATCGACACATCCTGAGAATTTTCTGATGTGTACAAACTAAAAGTGCCCAAAGCCTGAAGTAATTTGCTCTGCTGCAACTGGTATTGACGGACGGACTGAGCAGCGTTGGAGACTGGAACTGAGCCCTCATTTCTCTACATTTTAAGCAGTGATGAGGAACATATTCCAATTAAAACAAGCACAGAACCATGGAGTGATCTTAAAATGATGTGTCACAAGGTTGCACGTGCACAAACACACACACACACAAACATGCACACACACACACACTCTTCCAATTATTCCTGTGTTTGTGCATTTGTTAGTGCGACTATATCATCTATTCACATTGTGTCAGTGAAACATTATTTTACTGTTGAGTGCTTTCTAATTATGATCAAGCCTTGATGTACCGAGGCAATGTTTTCTTTTCAAATAGATTCATATATCTCTTTCTGGAAAACAATAATTAATATTGAATGGTACATAATTAACAGCTGATAGCAGCATGATGTTATACTTTGAATGGATAGTGAAACCAGATTTGATCCAGGCACTGAAGATGTTCATATACCGTACGATATAGTGTTTCTGTTCACAGAGCAGTTTGCCTCCACTTTGACAGGCAGAAACAAAGGCACCTCAGTTCTATTATCTATGGAGGACTGTGAAGCTGTGAAAAGCTGCATTCAGCAACCAGTTCAAAAATAGAGAAATGCTCAGTGAAACAGTGTGAAGGTATTTTCAAGCATCTGTGATGTTTTGAACAGGCTACAGATTGAATATGAGTATAGAAGGCTGCGTGATTCCAGTAGTTAAAATGCCAAGGTTAGCTGTTCACAATCTGTCCTTTTGGTCCAACTTTACAGTCACATCACAAATGATCAATTCTAATGGTGTTTATACTGTACGTACCGTCTGGGCTCAGGTGCACCAACATTTTACTGGCATGGTGAAAATGCAAGTCTATACATTTTCAATATCGTCAGCCTAATAGCATTTCTGCCTAACTCATTTTTTTGCTAAATTGAGATATTGGCTTAACTCTCCTATCACTGCTGCACCACCCTGTATAATTGCCTATGTCCTCAGCCAATCAGAAGTCTTGTAAAAAGTCAAAGTCAAAAAACACTATCTGCCTTAGTCATCTAGTTGACTTGGGCATTTTTGATGCCATATAAAAATGTGCCTGAAAAAATGAGTTAGGCAGATATGCTATTAGGCTGACGATATGTTTTATTTATTTATTTCAATTCATTTAAGAACAAAATTTACTTGGTTTGTATTTTGGTTTATATTTGAGTTCAGAAGTCAATTTTTCTTTTAGTAAGTGAGGTTAGAGATTATTCTAATACTCAGTTGGCAAAAAAATAAGCTTATATAAATGATTTATATAAGCAAAGTATTAAAGTATTTTGTTTGACTGCTAGTTACTGCTAGTAACCTTAGGAAAAAGATGTTGCCATTTTTGTTTGGCATCTATTCATTTGAAGCCACATAGTACTTTTAGATAAAGTGGAATATTTATCCATGTTATTCATCTGCTAAGTTTATTAGACTTCATTTCAGCACCATGCACTGTCCAAATAGACTGGCGTCAGATATGGCACAGTAGCTGCAGTTTAAATGCAGCTGACTGAAGCCCGTGGGGAGAGAATGGGAACTGGTATTGTGTACATACACACACACACACACACAGAAACAGCGGACATCTGATCAGAGAAGTGAAGACAGTGAATCAGGTAAAGTGAAGGATTTGACAATTTCTACGCCCTTTACTGTACTGTACTGTACGAGTAAAACGACAATAAGGACCAAACCACCCGTTCAACAAGCTGTTTCAATTCTAGTCCTGCTCTCAATTAATCCATTCTTGCTAATGTCTGACTGTACTGTGGGGAGAAGACCCCCAAACCTCCCAGCTCTGTGGAAGACATTTTGACATTTACTACAACGGCATTTATCTGGACCTCCAGAGCCATTATTGTGTCAAGGGTTTCAGTAAATGACCACACAGATGACTCTGTAGACGTGGATAAACATGTCGGTTCTGGGTGCATCTCTGTGTGCACACAACAGCACTGCTGCTGGAAAAAAATCCTGCAATATATTGTACTGTTCCTTAAATTCTTCTTTTCTAAAAATAATTTGTTTCCTATATTGGTGTCTAGTCTTTTAAAAGACACTTGTTTTACATGTTTTGTTTATTTATTTATAGGTTTATTGACCTCAAACATTTCTGTAATTAATATATTTTAATTTGGGGTATTCAATATGTTGTTCTCTTTTGTTTCATCTGACCTCAGGGCTAGTTGCACTAAAAAAATCCTGTGGAAAGCAATAAAAGCTGCTTCACACAGCAGTTTATTCCCACAGCAATGCAACATTAATGAGATCACATTGTTCTTTCAACAGATAAAAGACTTAAATGTGTCTAAAGTCCATGGTCCGTGGCTTTTGACTTGTCTCTAGCATCATGTGCTCTCTTCCATTTCCAGAGTAATCAATTATTCTGCCTACTGCTGTGACCCCCTGGTGGGGCTGTAGATACAAGGGGTGCAGAAGTTCATCCCACCCGCTGACTTAAATTAGCACTTTCTCACCCTCTCATTGTTCCGGCTTTTTACAGGTACTCTATCGACCGGCGCACTGACATGGACCGCCTGTTCAACGTCCATCCAGGGAATGGATCTGTCTTCCTGCTCAAAAGCCTGGACAGAGAGGAGACTGCCTGGCATAATATTTCAATCATCGCCACTGAGTTCAGTAAGTCTAAAAGCAGGGGTCTGCACTATTTGCAGAGATGATGTGATATATTGATGTAGACCACAAATGTATGGAGCCAGACACAGTGTCTGGTACCACAGCAAATCAGCCACAGTCACTTATCACGGAGGAGAATTCAATGACAAGATTTTTTTAGAATTAAATATAGTATCCAGGAGTGGCTGAGTGGGAAACGGTAAAGCGTTAGTTCACACTAATGATAGTAAGAAATAGTCCAGCGTTTACGTTTTAAGATTTTTGTTTCCACTCCTTTAAAATGGAATTTAAAAGCATTTGAAACTGACATTTGAGAAACTCAACAGCAACATGCCTTTCCTTAAACTTACCTACCTACTCTGGATAATGTGTGGACCTCAACATGAACTGTTTCCACTAAAATTACTTTCTCCAGGAGAAATAGTCCCTTTGAAATCTGCCCCTAGTAACGTCTGTCAGGTATCAAAGATACATTTCAGGGAAAGAAACATTCTTGTTGAGCTTCATGTATTTCATGTATGCATCTGCATTGCATTGAGAAATTGTATAGTGCGTTTTAGGGAACTATTTTCAGCAGCAGATTAATCCACATTTGGTGTTCTAGTGAGTATTTCTGGCAGCAGGACTGTGTGTGTGGGAATGAGTCAAAATAAACTAGAGTGTGTGTGTTCATGGTGATGAGGGATCATGTCAGCCAGTACAACAGTGTGACTCACTGAAGTGATTTTAATAATTTTTGGACAACATTAACATTAACAGCTCTATGACACAGTGGAATATGATCAGGCACACATGTCTACACATTTTGAAAAAGAAAAATACAGAATACTGAATGTAGGTTGCCAAAGTAAGAAGAAACTTATAAATCTATAAAATATTTAGTTGTTTTATTTGTAAAAATGTATCCATGTCGATGTCAGTGTCAATTCTATCCATAACATGAGATAATATTTATTTCTAGAAATGTTACAAAACCAGATTATTATTTTTACGATCTTACTAGGATTCTGCTTTCTGTTTGAACTGCTCTGACAAAGGTAAATGTACAGAATAGACCCACAACAATACTCTACTTTAGTATCATAAAGAGAAGAGGAAGTAATCGAACCAGATGCGTCATTCTGTCCGTTATGCACCAGCCTTTACATCCTGAGATAGTAGCTAATACTAGACCATATAAAGAAAAGAAACATAAATACACAAACACAATAACTGGTATTAGTTGTGACAGTTACAGCTACGCTCAGAAAAATAAACTACCAGCATTAAGCTCATTTATGTGAATTTATATATATAAATCTGTTGCTGTTTAATGGGAAACAGAAAGCAGCTATGTGTATGGTATTCCTAGAATCTCTTTCAAGCCTAAAATAAAAAAGATAATTAAGCCATGTCCATCTCAATATATATAGTTTTGTGTTATTTATTGAATTTATCAGGTTTGGGGGTTTTCATTCACATCAAATAACCTCAGCTTCCACAAACAATTTGACTCAGACACTAGTGTGAAATGGAAACATGATTGGTTTCCTGGCTTCAACTGAGACATGCTGTGAAAAATACAGCTACGTTGTGACACAGGCTCAAAAAATATATAGCCAGCTAATTTGTTTTCTTTCATATTTTATTTTAATTGTGAGTTCAGAGGCTAAAGAGACATCTTGTGACCAGAATGGAAATAATGGAAAATGTTGTTAATGGAAATTGGATGGAAAGTCTACACTAACTTCCTCCTTCATCAGTCACTGATAAAAGGGTTTTAAACAAGGCAGTGGGCTGCTTAGTGGGAGCTATAAATGCCATCACAGGGAAAGGCTGACTTGGACCTGATCGCTCATAGTGTCAATGTGTAGAGTACTGTGAAAGTGAAGCAGGGGAGTTTTGCCCAGTATGAATCTTTTCCTGTATTTGCCCTCCAGATAATCCTCGTCAGAGCAGCCATGTTCCAGTTTACATCCGCCTGCTGGACATCAACGACAATGCTCCTACCTTCGCCACTGTGTATGAAACCTTCGTCTGTGAGAGGACCAAGGCTGGTCAGGTAAAAGCTCTTCATCGCTGCAAAGTAGAAAGATTGCATCAGTTACAGAAGCAGTAGCAGTGACTTCTTTTAATTAAACGTCAAGGATTATTGAAATAGTTTATTGAATCTTGAGCCATTCAAATCCATTTATATCAAGCTTTTAACATTTCTTTCAGTAACTAAAGTTACAAAAGATTCAACTGATATCTGAATGTTGTTTGGCTAAAAGGTGGATGCAGTAACCCACTAATGTTAGGTTACATTAGGTTACAGCAACAACAACTTTTAAGACTTGCATATTTAATACTTGTTCAAAACACCTGAAGGATCTGATTCTAAACTATTAATTTGATCAGCTGAAGTTACTGACATGATACACATGGAAGTTGAATTGGGAGATTTAAACTACTAAGAGTCACCACCTTGCTTGTTTTGCTGAACTATGCCGTTCTGGTGTAATATTTTAATAAAAGAATGTAAAACTCAAACTAACAATTAACAGGTATTACCTCATTGTCCTCAGTAGTAGCTACAGCCTTGCCAAGTTCGAAGATAAACAGACTTCTTCTGAAATAAATAGACTGCTCACACAGACACATCGATCAAATAAAATAAAATAACATTTTAATTATATAGCCCAAAACCACAAAATACATTTGTCTCAGAGGGCTTTACAATCTGTACAGGGAGTGACACCCTCTGTCCTTAGACCCTCGATTCAATTAAGGAAAAACTTGCCCACCAAAATACATAACAAATATACAATACAACACAGTACGCATACATGCATAAACTGCTGTTCACTATTGATTTATAATGGGAGCGGTGCAACTGTGCAACACTGAACTTGAACAACCTCCAATACAGACTTCTCCTCAGCCTGCCCGGAGCGGGTTACTGTAGTTATTGTGCAGTAATGTGCTTTCATGAATCATTTACGGGACATGTCAAGTGTAAGAGGCTAAACTGAGCTTTTATGAATAGAAAAACAGCATTTGCAGAGAATCAGCCCTAACCACCACGCCGACCCTTGTACCGGGTTTGATAAACATAGGCCACGATGTCTGCTCTTTTTATTTCAAGATTTTTAGTACAACACTGAAATCTGAGAATTTTGTTCTTTTTTCCACTGAATCGAGAAAATGTTGTTTTTCGTGGGTTGGAGGGTTTTTGTAAATACATCTGCATGAAGAACTTGCTGTAGTTTTGTATCTATCCTAGTATTCACATTTATTCATTTTAATTGCAGAACCCTTCACATGTCTGCTATACTGACTTCACTGTCCAATGAAAATGATTTGAATATTGAATATTTTATGAAACAAAAGTCTGAATTTGAATGCTATTTAACATAACTGCAGTCTGCTATAAAATCACTTGATATGATTCATCACATACTGTATGGGATTTAGCTAATATGATTAAAGCGCACAAGCTTATACATGCGTACATACTGTACATACTCCTCCAGATGTAAAGCTGATTGGCTGGTAGCTCGGTTTCTTCTTTTGTGGCGGCTGATGAGCTAATCTGTCCAGGATGCTGACAGGAGATTTCACACATACACTATTGTAAATAGGGTTTTACTCATTCACACACACACACACAAATACTTGTATATCATGCAACAATTAATAGGATAAGAAATCAAATCTGTATCTGTACACACACATACTTTTATATCATGCATCTAATATGATGCAACAGTTAATAGGATAAAAGCTGAAATATCTATCTGTACACACACACACACACATATATATATACAACATACACACAGCAGGTTAAATATAACACCACAGAACACAATTAGGTGCAACCACAGTGCGCTGATGCCACACACGCGTACGCCCAGCATCATCTTGACATTCTTCAGTATGGTGGCTTGTTGCCATCGGTCCCATCACATCCCTGTCATCCTTTCATCCTTTAATTCCTCTGTCCTTTCATCTGTCCATCAGTGTTAATCATCTGTATTTGTTCACTGGATATCCTCTGCTGCTTCCCTCAGGCTGTGGATTTGTTCAGTGTATGTGTGCATGTGCATGTGTGTGTGTGTGTTACTGGCACAGAACTGTTTTTAAAGCCTTTAATCTCTCAGCTAGTGTCTCCCATTCAATTAAATAAGATGGTAAAAATGTATAATGTAACATACACCTCAACAGGGTTTAACAATACCCAGTGACCCAGTGCCCCTGCAGTGCATGTGCAATGATATTTGGTTCAATGTTAAAGTTGCATAAATTTCTTTTTACAACAAGCTAAAACTTTGATCAGATATTAAATGACACTATATTTTATACTATACTATGTTATTTAACACTGATAGTAGGTTGACATATTCTGTTAAGCGAAAAGAGTTAAGTCCTGTTCAAATTCCAGCACGAATACTGCCATTTTTAACACCAACACGTTGGCTTACATGGCTATTCATTTTTATATTTGTTTCATTGTCATGTATCTTTCTTTCATAATTGAAGTTCATATCCCACATGTTGCTCACCTTTCCCACATTTCAATCCTCAATACCCTTCAATAAGCCTAAAATCCACTGACATCCCATCAAGTTTTCAGCATTTGTTTGCTTAAAGCGATTTCCCACCCAAACTCAATATTTGGAGTATGAGACTCTCACTCCCTGCAGACTTAAAAGTGAAACTGTAAAAAGTCTGTGGCATAGTTCTTCACAGAGTACAGCAGCTGTGCTCAGCTTGAAGTCACTCAGCTACAGTGGATCCCAATAGATTACACAGTGAGAAATAAGTATAACACCCACAGAAAATGCTGCAGCATAATCCACTTCCCTGCTGTCAATCCATACATTCAGTGTGATCCATAAACTCATTGTGTTGCTAAAATAAAACTTGCTGCGCCATTTTCACTTGTCAAAGCTCAAGCTGGAAGCAGGGTATTTAGTCACATTCAGTGAAAGTGTTGATTAACAGCATTGGTATATTGTGTAGCAGCAGTAGACGCACTTGGAAAAAGTGAAAAAAAAAGAAAAGAAAAGCATCAGAAACCTGCCATATATAGAGTGTGTATGTATTGGTTGTTGGACAGAATGTATACCGCCACTGTGAAGGAAACCTCTAACCCTGCCAGTCTTTTTCCACTCATTGACTGCTCTTAATTCACTTAATTCCATTGGGACGTCCATGTTAATGGCTACTGGTGTCTCTGACAGCGGATCCAGACTGTGAGTGCGGTCGATGCCGATGAGCCGTCAGCAGGACACAAGTTTTACTTCAGTCTCGCTCCTGAGGGGGCCCACCGCAGTAACTTCACCGTGCGAGACAATGGAGGTAGGTAACACCTATAGATACAATGTTGACTCTTTGATTTATTCTGTAAATGATATTGAGTACTCAGATACAAATTATGACTAAACCAATTCTGTTTACATAATGTATTCTTGTTATTGAGTACCAATTTAAGATAATCATGCTCGAGCTATTTGTACTTATAAAGGCATGGGTAATATGGCAAAACAGTTTATCACAGTATTTTATTATACTTATACAGCATATTGCAACATGTTAAGCTTTAAGATTCCCGTAAGCCTAAAATTTCCCAGTAGTAGATTCAGACATGAGTGTAAGCAATAACACTTTATTTCAGCTCCATTATTTCTACTAATTTGTAAGTCTCCTGGGAAGGACTGTATAATATAAAAGGGACAATACTGACAAAGTTTTGAGACAGTTACTTTAATTAGTTAGTTGAGTCAGAGAAAAGGGTCAAAACAGCTTTGCTGTTTGAAGGAGCTCTCAAAGGATGCAAGCAGCGGCGAGGGTTCTGCTCAGAGCTAATCCCTCTAATAAACATACATGAACATTAATCCCGGTTAAATCAACAATATGAAATGCCACATAAGGAGGAGGATGGGGTGGTGGGGAGCTGCAGCAGCGAACAGCGTAATCAGCAGAGTGAACTGTGATAGTGTCAGGTTACACCTGCAAGCGTGACTGGATGTTAACCAGCAACACAGCTGTGGATGAGTCAGTGATTGTGAAGCCAGTCAGCTGAAACAAGTGCAGCTTCAGTGCTTTGCCTGAACTAATGCGGCGCTGCATTTGTTCCGAGTTTAAAAGCAGTCGTACAGTTCCGGAGGAATTTCACAGATAATCTTTTAGCATATATCATCTATTGTGTAGATGGCTATAAAGTTCACTTCCATCACAGTGCCTTGTTCCCTTGTTTATCCACAACAATTATTAACACTTAATGTTGTATCTGATGTTGAGCTTTAATTCACTCTTAAAGAATACTTGAAGGCATTTCTGATACCAAACCAACAGCATGTGGAGGGTTTAGCTAACTCAAGAAAGCCTGCAGCATGTTGTTTTAAGGATATGGGCTATAAAGTTTTAAAGTACTGCCGCATGCAACAGGATATATGAATCAGAAACAGTAATTTATCTTTTTTTCTCATTTTCATATCTGGAAATTGTCTTTACTGAGCTGTACATTTTTTACCCAGCCTTGTTACAGCCATATTTGTCTTTCAATAGCAATACAGTGATTTGAGTTCCCACCTCTGCTGTGTGACAGAGTGTAAGACACACTGCACTGCAGGTGTGCTACACAGATCTTCTAACTGAACTTGCCTCAACCCAGATAACACCGCCGGCATCCTGACACGTCGAGCCAGCTACAGTCGCCTTCACCAGAGCGTCTACCTGGTTCCTGTGATGATCACAGACAACGACTACCCCATGCTGAGCAGCACGGGGACCCTGACTGTGCGAGTGTGCACCTGCGACCGTGACGGCAACATGGAGCTGTGTAACGCTGAGGCTCTGAGCAGCTCTCCTGGCCTCAGCACAGGAGCGCTCATTGCCATACTTCTGTGTGCCATCATACTGCTGAGTAAGCATTGCAGACTGCATGTGTGATTGTGTGTATTGTATGAATGGTTTCTGTTTGAGGTTTATGGCAAAAACATGTCACTCCAAAACTGTCCAAGACAAAAGAAGAAACTGTACAACCTGAGAGAAACTTAGATTTTAAGACATGAAAACTCTGCTGTGTTACTTGAAGACCAGTTCCAACAGTAGTTTTTTCAGTTCCATAAATCATAGGCCTGGCCCCCTTTTACACAAAGTATGGTAATCACCAGATGCTACATACACAAACACAAAAGTATATGTGTTAAAGTGGAAACAGACAACTTTTTTTCTTTTAACTGTAGCATCTTCAGACTACTGCAGAAATGAATCACAGACTGACTGTGAAGATGCCAAATACCACAAAGACAAGACAAGCAGGAAGTCTATCTGCTTGCAAGAAGTCATTTTTTGCCTGGTTCCCAGAGCCTAGTAGGAGAGTGTGTGATTATGTAACTAAGTCATTATCATGTATTTTTCCAAAAACATGAGTTGAAAAGGGTCGTCTTTTAATGCCCTATAATCTTAAGTTTATATGAAAATCTGTTGACAAAAATATATTACCATTGTATCAGTTGCGCTAGTGTTCTTCATTGTGTAGAAACATAAACATGCTACCAAGCCAGTTTGCTTTTCTTAAATTATAAAATTGTGACAATTTCAATTGGCTTCTTCAGTGAACATGCTTATTTCTTCTCTTGTGTTTCTGTGGTTTTGGAAATCGATACGGTTGTCTTTGCGGCAGCAGCTCGAACAATAATAACACAATAACACTTGGAAATGCTAGGAGGGGACAACAGGGGGAAGTTGAAATGTTGTCTGTTTCCACTTTAAGGTCAAGACATCAGTTTTTCATCGAAAAAAGGCAGAAGAGAAATAGTGCTTTAAGGAAGAATGCACATTCATAAACATGATGGAACTTTAAAAAACATCACTGTAAAAAAACAAAAACATTTTGTATAAAATCAAGTGAGAAAACAATTTTTGACAGAAATGAAATGTGTGCACACATCATGTAACATGATCATGCATCTGATTGCCCAGTGCAGTGGGTCCACTTATACAGCACCATAAATACAAGTTGTGCGTTCTGATTTGATCTAATGGGAAACGATGTTGGCTCAGAGCTCCAGTCTGCTGCCGCTTGTCAGAATCCAACCTCATATGGAAATGAACGCATCACATCCCCACTTATCCTCTTATTCATGCAATTGTCACAGTCCAGTGGGCTGCTGGGAAAATTAATACATATTTATGCTTCTGAAAGTGCAGTCATTGCAGGCTTAGTGGACACACACATGTATGGAGACACACACAGGGGGCAGGCAAGGCTGTAATGCAGTGTCCACACTTACATGAGTACAGAGAGATGAGAGCAGCCAGCCATCAACAGCTTCTTCACACACACACACACACACACACACACGCACACACCACGACCGTGCTTCATTCACTGTAATAACGCTTTCTTAACCCAGTTAAAGCAATATTCTCGACTTTAGACAATGTCGTGCAAATGCCTTAATCTGATCATTTTAATCAGACAAATGTTATAATCAGAATAAGCAGATTTCTGCTCAGTGTTTTTATTTATCATGGTATATAAACAAGGATAGATTCATAACATTCATGATTCATTTGAATATATAAAGCTATGTATAATATATGTCGCAACAATATTCCTAGAACGCCCCTTTCAAACATCCCCTTCAGACATGTTGTAGCACATATAAACACATATATAATAATTACCTCATTAAAATCTTTAAAATGACATCTCGCTCCATAGAAACCAGAATCTATGAATATATCAAATATTGTTCAGTTCTACATGCTACTGAACTGAGGGGAAACTAGCGCTGCTCACACTTAGCTACAGCAGCTCTTCAAGTGCTCTCCACTGTACTGTTCACCACAGAGGAGACATTATAGAAGATAGTGCAGACGGGTCTATCATCGCTGATGTAATTACAAGTGCTGTGTGCCTATAACTGTGCAGGCTGGACTGACTGTACATGAACCAAATACAAAAGTACATCAACTTCTCTGCTTGCAGCAAATGGGGGAAGGAGGCAGTGTGATCGCACCCTAAGAACACTTGCCTTTAAGAAAATGTGTGATAACACATGTAGATACACTACACATACGTGTTTAGAACTGAAAGAATAGCAAATGGTGAAGTCACTTCTCAGACTGGCTCCTCACAGAAAACCTATTATGTGGAACTATAGTTAACATGTTAATCAAAACAGCCTTAAGCTGATATACAATATGAATGTATTCCTCATCCCTTCTGCCATTTCTTTTCTGTTCATCTCCTCTGTATCTGAATCCTTCTTGCTGTGTCCTTCTATGTCTACCTTCACATCTTCTGATTCATTCAGCATCTCATACTCGCCTTCTCCTGCTGCTTTGCTGACATTTCATGCTGTGAGTTTCGGTGCTACTGGGTATGCATTATCACTCATTTCACTTCCCTGACCTTAACTCCGCCTCAGCTCTTCCTTGTTGCCACTGTGCTCGTACTTGATTTAAATTCGAACGGGCCAACATGTGCTTAGCAAATCAAATGTTCTGCATGATTATTTATGGCTGAGCCCTCTGAAATCAAAGGCTGTTGTCTATTCTGTAACCAGGCAGCGCAGCCCTCATCTTCATACAGTCATCTTTCTTTTTTAGTAGTCATAACATATATGTTGTTTAAAGCTAATATAATAAATATTTTTATTTAAACAGTGGATGAAATGACTCTAGAGTTCCCCTCAGTTCCAGAGCATTTTAGCCTGTTTTGACTCATTGTTTTGGTTTGACTGTGTGCAGCTTTAGTTATTTAGTTCCATCTCAACATAATCGTTGTTTCCAGCAGTAGCAGGCAGATGTTTTCAGTGAAAAAGCCTCCAACTGGCCCAAAAAAACAAATGAATGCAGGATTAAAGGATAAAACGTGTTCACCGGTGTCTTGTTCTAGTTGTAGCCAACATATCTGTTAGTAGTAGTAGTAATAATAACAATATTAATAATATTAATAATAATATTGGCTCAATAAAAGTCTCTTGCATATCTGAATAATATTTGTGATGGGTACGTTGGTGTAGTGGACACATACTAGAAGAGAAGGGACACCCGCACTGTGTTCACTTGTATATATTAAAGATGATTTAATATATACAAGGTTTAGTTATATGATATCATATATACTTCTTGCCACACTGGACGTCATTGTACCACTGAGTGTGCCCACAACTCAGTAACAAAGATGGTGAGAAACATGTTGCCATAGCTGATAGAAAAGAAGCCAAACAAACCAAACTGAGAGTTGCTGATGCGTGCTGTTCACTGTCTAATCATCTATGTTTCTACTGTCTTCCGCAGTGATCGTGGTTCTGTTCACAGCATTGAAACGCCAAAGAAAGCAGGAGCCTCTCATCATTTCCAAGGAGGACGTCAGGGACAACGTGGTGAGCTACAATGACGAGGGCGGCGGCGAGGAGGACACCCAGGCCTTTGACATCGGAGCGCTGCGTCACCCGGACGCTGCCGCTGCCTTGGAGGAGTCCGCCAAACAGAGACGCGACATCATCCCCACCGACACCTTGCTGTACCCGCCGCACCGCCGAGCTGCCCCCACCGCCTCCAGCCTTATTATGCCGCCGGTCAGCATGGCATCACGGGATAACGGGGACGTACGTGAGTTCATCAACCAGAGAGTCCTTGAGAACGACTGCAACCCGACAGCGCCGCCGTACGACTCGCTGGCCACCTACGCCTATGAGGGCGCGGGGTCTGTGGCCGAGTCACTGAGCTCGCTGGGCTCAGCCTCATCTGAAGCTGAGCAGGACTACCACTACCTAAGTGACTGGGGGCCCAGGTTCAGGAAACTAGCTGACCTGTACGGAGCCGAGGACAGTGACTTCTCCTAACAAAGACACTCAACACTCAACACGCATAAACACACACACGCACACACACACATATACACACTTCCATGTCAAAGACAGGTTCAGGAAACATTGCGACCAATGCAGGGCAGCGACGTCTAACTACCACAAACTCAACATTAGAGATTGTGATGAGCTTTAAGAAAATGTAAGAACAAAAGAAAACAAAACAAATAAAACGGATGTGTTGGCAAATGTTATTTCCATTCAATGGGATATTCAAGAACACCACCAGATCCAAAAATGGAGCTTAGTCATTTACAGAAGTCCTTGATGTATGTGTTTTGGGAGTCGGAAATAATGGAAGTAGAAATGTAAATCAACCAGCACAACAGTGGAGCCTGAAGATCTGCAACTCCACCAGTGTGAACTCATTTCAGGCCTGAATGGAGTTTAGAATCAAAATTGGACAGTATTTTTTATTGAGAATTGGACTTTTCCTACCTGCAGACTTTGCTTTACTGTAATCTCCTGGGTTACCAAATATTCACGAGCATTTCGCAGAGTGTTTCCTGTGGCTTTACATGTGCCATTCAAAGCAAACTGAATGGAGGAAAGTGTTTTCCAATCAGATCATTCAACAAAAGGCCCTGTGTAGTTATTTCAGGACTGGACCTGACAAACGTCCTGTCGCCAATATCAAGTGAAGATTATGGGAAGACAAGTTATTTTTTATTACTTTTTGACTAAGTGCCCTTCTGCTGCCCTTCAAGCTGAACTGTGGACGCCTGTTGGTTGGCTGAGACTGGAGGGGGCTAATGATCTTACATGATTGCTTTTTGGGTTTGTTTTTGCTGTCTTGTACAACGTGACCATTCCAGAAGAGCTGGTCTGAAGGTTTCTCGCTTGTAACGCCTTCTTCGGGACACAGAGTAAAAAGAGGACAACTCATATGACGAAATGCACTGATTTATGTTTACGCAGTTTTTTTTTTGGTTGATTTCTTTGTGCTGCACATGAGATATATGTTAAAGGCATCATTTATAGATTTTTAGCTTCTTGATTAAGTGTATATTGTGTCAGAAATGTGGTTGAACTTGAGTTATATTGGAAGTATACTAAGTTCTATAAATCTTTAATTTGACTGCAGTATTTTTTTTTCTATAACAAAATACTTCATACAGACACTGTGGAACAATGGTTTAAAAAGTATTTTACTCATTGAGAATATGCTCCATCTTCAAAGGATGTGAGAGAAGACCCGTCTTCTCAGTGGGGCTGTCACTTTTCATTTAAAATATGAAGTAGTTTTATAGTAAGTATTCCAACATGTGAAAAAATTAAATCAAATTAAATAATTAAATCTGTAATGAACATGTAATCAAATTCAGGTCAATGATAAAATGTAGTGTCAGTCTGATCTGTTGCCTGCCCTGTTGTTGCCCTCTCAGTAAACCAGGCCGTTCTCTTTGTTAAAGCTGTCCCAATCAGTATTTTTGTATGAGTATTGCTGTGATTTAGATAAATCAAGATGATCAATATCACTCTTGTGTCTGTGCAGGAATGATGAATGTGCCATCAGTAGAGGTTAGCTTAAAGGTTTACCATACAGACTGGAAACAGCTAGTTTAGCACATGCTGAAAAGATAATTATGACACCATCTACAAAGAAATGCACAAAAGTATATTGGATTCATAACGACAGATTATTACCACAATAAACGTAAAGTCATCTGTTAGCTGGACACTCGGAACGTAACCACAACAACTTTACAATCTAACGTGAGATGCATTTTATAACAAACGATCCTGAGTCGTAACTTTGTGAAAAAGTGACAGCCCTACCTCACAGCCAGCATCGCAGCTTGAATGTCTTTCAGTGACTGCTAACCTCACTTTATAAATTGACATTATTTTATTATTTTTTACTCTTACCTGTTTTCTCCCATGTACTTGCATATTTTATGGATATGATCCAAATGTTTTACCCAAAGGTATTCTGGCACAGATTTCAGCCGCTGCTTTGTCCAAAGCAAAAGAAAAAAAAAAAGAAAAAAAGAAAAAAAAGGTTTTATTCTTTACTTATCAGTTTTATTCAGCCCACCTTTATGTCTCATCCTGAGACACGAGGTTTTGTTGTTAAATGTTGTAATTAACCAACACTGGAAAGCAGAGTATTTGTCATTTTCTTTAATGTTACACTAATTACTGAATCACAACAGCCAACCTCATGCATTGTGATCAAAACATTATTTCACGAGAGATTAATGAAACCATGGAGTCGGGATGGTTTATGGATCCAGACTTCGTCCTGATTTGATATCAGGAGTTTGCGTTTTGTCTCTTGGCAGTTCCAGTGAAAGCAGCGATTTGTTCCAGTTGTATTTTGTGACCGTTGTGCTCTGAAGGCTTAAATCAAAAATGTCCACATATTTTTCTTTATATTGTAATTCATTCATTTTGTACCAAATATTTATAGGACACATGGTCATATTCATGGAGGGGAAAAAATCCAGATACCGTCCAGCTTCACTGTTTTTTAAATGTCATTTTGGAGGTGTGCTGTGGGCAGTGTACCGTCCGTATATGATGATGTATTATCAAGTTGTTTAATTTTATCAAAATAAACTTTTACAGTGAAGCTGTTGTTGTTTTGTTTTTTAATTCAATGACTTACAGCCTTAAAAGTTGATTCATGTGTTAAAGCTGAGGTAGAGGTTGATCATCAGTTCGAGGTGTCATCAGTGTATGAATGTGTGTGTGAACGGATGAATGTTAAATGTATTGTAAAGCACTTGGAGTAGTCAGAAGACCAACACCGTCCATTTACCGTGACATCTGTCTCTTCTGTTGACTTCGCTCATTAACAGTGTCTTTTCTTAAAAGTAATTCAAAAAATAGAACATGAACTCGCCACTTAGAGGGAAAAGTTTTTGAAAACAGCACATTCTGTTCCTCCAACATTTGTCTGACGCTCGGTAAAAGTATTCCCCATGCATCTTTTTAAAAGTTTGGGCTGATGTGGAGTAAATCTGTTAAGATGAGGATGTTCTGGCTTCTTCTGGATGCTTCAGTTTCCTGCTCACACAAACTCTGTTTGCCCCAGACTGTCATGTTGACAGAATTCAGTCATTGTCTTCATTTTATAACGGGTAGCATTATATTATCATTTTACTACCTGTACCACTGAGGTGGGAATTAACTTTGATGCGTTTTAAAACTCTCATTTGTAAAAATTGCCATTGTGTTATGGCTTTTGAGGATTTTCCATCACGTAGTCCCAGTAATATAGTCCCAGTAATAGTGGTAGTTGGTATCTGATGATGCTCATTTTGGTTTGAGACATTCGAGTGGCTGGAATATTCATGTGCAGATTATAAACTGTAAATCTAATCCAAACCTTTCCTTCCTTCTTCAATTTTTCACTTCATTAAGCAAGATATAACCTCACATATACGACAAAATGCATGTAAATAGTCAACACCTCTGAACATGACTACACTGTAAAAAATGGGGGACAAAATCCACAACCCTCATTCTTTAAATTGAACTTTAAATTGAAATATTTTTTCTCTGCAGATTTGATAGCTGGAGTGTTTTTTTTGCAATCTTTTATTTCTATTCTCCTGCTGTTCTTGTTGTCCTCTAGACCACCTAGACTCACTCCTGACATGGTATATGATGAGCGTCTTCTGAAAGAAACAAGTGTTGAGAAAATGTGCTCCAGACATTTCCTTTGAGAGATACTAAAAATGAGCGAGTTCGTGGCTACAGCTGTCAAAACAGACAAAATACACCATTTGCAAATCAGAAAAGAAGGAGCTGCGAAAAAATATCTTTCCCACCATCACTGAGCTGATGAGGAAGTAAGTGTATAAATAAATACATTGTATGTGGTTCACTGTCTCCTGCTTTTAGCATCAGCTGAACTGACGAATGCATTCTCACACAGATAGAGGGCCGACTGGATTTTGTCTCTCATTACTTACAGTGTAGTCAGGATCCAAGTGAATAGCTTCAGAGTCAATGCAGAGAGCAGCCACCGAGACGATTTCAATGTACATATTGGTACCTCAGTATTGTACTAAGAAGTGTTTTTCAGTCTGGCCTGTAGTGTTCTCACATTGGAAAGTGATAGAATTAAGTCCAAAAAGTCATTATGCATTAAAAAAAAAACATTTATTGAACATTAGTTTTCAAATTTTGGAACACATTATGAGCTAAAATGATAAGTCATATTATGTATGGAATGGGGAAAAATCCATCTTCAGAGACGTTACATTACACGCTACTGTATTTTCCAGTCGGTTCAGTCTGATAACGGTCAACAAAACGCCACAGACACCAATTCTTCATAACATCCTAAACTCTGACCTCAAGGGCTTTATCAAGAACACACACCCATCTGTGTCTGTGAGCTGGGTAAATATAAACTCACCGATTTTACATGATTTTCTTTCAGAGTATCAGAAGATAATTGGCCCACAGCAAACGTGGGCCATGTAGTGCTGATTATTTACTGGATTTCCAGGCAAAATATCCCCTGCAGTTTGGACTCAGTGTGTGTTTGGGCGGGTGGCAGGGTACATACTGTACACAACGCTCTGAGAGCAACACAGGCCCAGCAGCTTATTTTGCACACATGCTTTGATATTTGATCCCATTGGGACTGGCTTTGTGTTTCTAGGGGACATTACCTGGTTACCTGCCTGTAATTCCAGCAATAATGCCAGCTGCAATTACCTACAGTCTTTGAGTGAGCTCATTACTCTTCCTGTAATTTCAATCCCATCCACAGTGGTGTCATTGTATTTAAAAATGTGACATATTATTCTAGCTGCCTGCTGCTTGTACTAAGCTCAGTGTGAAATTTGGCTTTCATGTGAAAATGAAAGGAGTCAAATCTTTCTATTACTGTAATCTGATAGATGGAAACAAACTAACTCCAACATATAGGTATATTTGGCATCCAATTTGGCAAGAGAAAAAACACTTCCATTTCCATTTGACATTTAAACAAAAATGGCATCAACACGTGTTTCGTGTCCGTGTGTTCAGATTTGTTATGAGTTATGTCTCTTCTTCTTTATGTCACGCAGTATTCGCCTTGTTTATCACTCTCAGCAGGTCATGTCTATTATAGACCATATCCTGTCATCTCCCAATGGTTAAAATATGATCTGGAACTAGGAGTTAAAGTTCAGGAAAGCACAGAGAATATTACCTCTCCCTGTAACCTTCATCCTGTCTGAATGGAGCTTGAAGCTTAGTGGACATTTTGGCTAAAGATCTGGCCGGTAGTGATCTAGTTGGATGTCTTGTTTTCTTTTATTTTTTTTAATTCTTGAACAATTTGATCTTTTAAAACTGGGCCAGTGCCTTGATATACATTTTTAACCAGACATGACCATGTTTTTGTCAGTAAATGAAACAGAGAAATGAATAAATAACCTACATAGTTAGATAAAACAGAATTACATAAAAGATTCACACTTTTTTTATTTTGGGCTGAAGCAATAACAGAAAAAGATGTGGTGTAAGCTGCTGACAGGATCATTTTGAACTTTTTTAAGGCTTTTTAATAGGAGTGGACAGATTGTGAAACCTTTACCCCTCCATCTCTGCTCTGTTTTCTGTTTCACCATCTGTCAGCAGCCAAGAAGACTGTGAGAGAGCTTCAGTCATTTCAGTTCAAGTTTTGTATGTGTTTGCGTGTGTGTGTTTGCGTGTGTGTGTGTGTGTGTGTGCGTGTGTGTGGTCACTCAGTGGCAGCATTAGTGATGACAGCTGTAACTTTATCATGCTCCAAGTACACCGCATGCCTCCATTAGCACTTCATATTTTTTTCTCACTGTTAATCTTTGATGGAGCCGTCGTGTAAGAGGATAAAAAAATAAATAAAAGTCACTGACCCCACCCCCCCACCCCAACAAGAGTACCACACACACACACACACACACACACACACTGATTCTCTCAAAAATGCAAGGCCATTCATTCTTCAAGGCATGGACTGAACATGGTGCGCTGGGCTGTGTGTGTTCCCTCAGAACACAAGAGGTTGGAGATGTTCTCTTAGCAACCAAGTCACACAGGGAAATCTGTCAGCTGGTATTAAGAGAAACCAACAAAGTATAAGCCCTCAAATGCCACCTTGTATTCTCTTGTATTCTCCAGTAGAGCAGGAAAAAGTGGGAGAAAGGTTTAGTCCAGGGGGGTCGGGACTCATGGTCAAAGCAGGATGAAGGCTTAAAGCTTTCCTTTTTGATAAAGCTTATAGTTATGCTCTCTAGGTAGCCAAGTGTTTGCTCATGGGGGGATTGATGGGTCTTTGTAAATTGAAGAGCACAGTCGAGACCTGCTCTATGTGTATGAGAAAACATATTCAATAAATAATAATATTATAATATAATATTTCTAACCTGATTTTTCACCAGAGGAAAATAATTGCACGTGTTTGTGTGTGGGGGTGTGATGGAGGACAAAATCCACAGTCCTCCTTCTGAAAATGTATTATCATTTAAATTTATTATATAAACATTTACCTGAAATGAGTCAAATCCAGCAGATATGTTTCAACATTACAGTGTTTTTACAGCCAAAGTTCTTCTTTTTGTTCCTGTACTTCCACCACAGCTCAACAGGGAAACACAAAGAGGGAATCTGATGATGACTCGTAAGAATTTGTTTCTTCCATTGAAAACAATGAAAACATATGAAGCATATGAAACATATGATATTTTAATCAGTATGAGCAGGAGGAATATTACAGGGAAGAAAACTGTTCGCTGTTCATGTGGACACCTTACTGTTTTTAAGACACACTGGAAACATTGTGAACACATCCTTTAATGGCTGTAAAATGTTTTGTCCTTTAAGGCTTAAAAATAATCTATTATTCAATGCAACTGTTAGTTCCGTTTTATTGACATTTATTGCCATATTATATGACATTATGAGACAGAATTCAGACATAAATTGATAAATGTGTTCATAAAAAATGTTACTTGCATTTGTAACCATGACAACGGAGGTCCCCTAACCTTAAGAGAGTAGTAATTTAACCCAAACCAATATGTTTCCCTAACCTTAGAGAAGCCCCCCAGATATGTTTTAAGACATCTAAAATAATAATGATTTACATCTGATGTGTTTTTTTTCCATTTCAAACAACATTCAGTTATTTAGTTAGACAATTAGAAATTATTTAAATGTCATTTTCTTCTCCCTCTTTTAGTCCAGAATCTATGAATATTCAAATATATATCATTTCAAAAGCTGAACGATAACTGCTAAATCTCTGTTGGACCAAACTGAGTGGATGAGAAATATTATCAGAATAGAGATGATTGAAGAGGAGGTGGAAAAGAAAGTGAATGAAACATGGGATTAAATGAGAGACAGATGGCAGATACTAATATGGCAGATAATCAGATTCAGATTCCTTCTAATTAATTACAAACCGCTTAATAATATTTCCAGATGATTAAAGGATTATCATCTGCTTTGATTATTATAACCTTCATAATACACATGGTTTGATTTTTTAATGAATCTTTTCCTTCCTGCTTTTGTGTTTAAAGCTTAAAGGCTCCCTGAACTTTTACACATTTAATAAGTGCTTTAATCCGCGTGTAGTGTGTACTTTCTCAGACTGTTCAGGGTGGTGTTCCTGTGATGTAGCGACACCAACGCAGCAATTTGCTTTGTGTCAGAATAACGTCAGTCGCAGTGATTCCTGGTTTTTCATGCTTGGTGCTGTTTGAGTGAGCAGTAAGTAACACATTAACTGCAGAGAACATGAGTTCTAAGCTTAAAGTAACTAAGTACATTTACTCAAGTACTCTGTATTATATTATTGTACTTTCTACTCCACTACATTTATTTAACAGATTTAGTTACCGTACTTTTCATTCACATTCAACAATATATTTGAATATTCTAGATTGTTGAATTTTCAACTCTTTTATCAATATATTCTTTCACAATATGTTTTAATGCGTTTTGAGGTGCATTTGTTTGTGTGTGTGTGTGTGTGTGTGTGTGTGTGTGTGTGTGTGTGTATATATATATATATATATATATATATATATATATATATATACACATATATATATATAGTCAACTAGTCTTAAAAAACACAGTTACCATAGATTGTATAAAATCAAAGTCAAGAAACAATCACCCACACTAGTGTATATAAACACTGATAATGTGTATACCTGACAAAACATAGTTTTTATATATTACGGAAGCTAAATTCACAAAATAGAACTAAAGTTCTGAAAATGACTTTACTGCACCATTAAGGAAGATGAGCATTATCTTATTCATTTACATTGAGCTAAAATGAATAAAGAATTATGTACATTAAATGAGCTTGAGTCTGTTTGAGACTTAAGAAATCATAAAACTAGCTTTTAGAAGGACTAGATGTTTACCGGTAAGCTCTGCTTCTTCAAATTTATGTTAATGGAGGCTTTCCTCTCACAGTAGAGAACTGAAGTAGAGAACTGAAGAATAATTGTTTATTTGCTAACTGGATACAGGAGTGTGAGTAACACATAGCAGAACAGGGCAGCACCAAACAGAACAGAATCCAAAAACAGGACTGAAATACATACTGAACTCATCAGGAAATGAGGCACAGGGGAGTGGGCAAAATACAAGCAGGGATCCGATTGGCTGGGAAGACACAGATAGCAGGACAAGGGTGATGCAGGGCAGGTGTGGAGGGAACGGAGCTAATAGGTCGGGGAAAACAGGAAGCTGAGCAGGACTGATGATGATGATGATGATGATGATGATGATGATGGCGACACAAAAATCCCACAGTGGATAGATAGAACGAACACTGGAAACAAAAACACAAGAAGTCCAAAAACCATGAGTCCATGACACAGTTCAGTATATTTATGTCATTGTCAGTGATTTAAAATTAAAATTAACTTATAAAACAGGCTTTTCACAATTCACTCAGTTCTTCTGATAAATTTGACACCATGTTTGACAAAGCAGAACTCTAACATGCCCATGGAGTATCTGTGTAATGGGGAGCAAAGATCTGTTAAATCACCAACCTTTGAAATCAAGAGCTACTTCATGGGTACAAAGTTAAATATATTAATGACAATTGACAATGACACCCGTTTCTTTTTCAGTGAGACTAGCGTTGCATGCTGTTCAACAGTGTATTGTAGTCAGGTGTGTAACTTGACACTGTAATCTTGAATCTTGTAGATGTGCATCAGCATGTTGAATGTTGTGTGCTGTTTCGCTTTGGAGCGCATGGTGTGCCACGTCTGTAGTTTCCCCTACCAGCTTTTCCAATGGTAGATGTTTCTCCAACAGCTGCACCACTGTCCACATACTCGTCGCACTGGATACTAAACCACCTGCACTTATCCAGATCCTGATCCAGCTGAAAGGGCTGAAAGTTTCCAGACAGAGCTGACAGTCGTCAGAGAGAGTGGAGATTTGATCGGTTCCGTTTTTCTCATCTTTGAGTACAGTGTTAGCAGCTTTCATCATTGATTCCTTGAAATCTTCTCCGTTTTGAAAAGACTTTCTTCTCCTTCACCAGAAAATGTGTAGCTCTAAATGAGGCTTTGGTTGTTTTACGGATTTTTTCACCACCTTTTCTACCCGTAGAGCACTTCCTGGTGGGTTGTTAGCACCGTAGCTTTTATGATGCATAGTGAAGTGTTGGCACAAAGTGCTCCACATTGTGTCATTTTGTTGTCGCTACAGTCACCCCACAAATAAAACACACACACCTTTCACAGGAGTAAAAATTAACTCCTTCTCCTATTCACTCAAGTTCCTTTTTTTTCTGCCATGTTTTTGGGGTAAGAAACTGCATTTGCAGACCAGAAAGTGTATTTATTTTCAGCAAAATGATGGGTCCAACTAGACTAAATCAAAGGGTTTTCCAACACTGTTTTTTTATTTCTTTTTTTTTATTTATTGTTCTTGTCAGTTGCTAAAACATAGTAAAATTATCATTGATATAGGCTATTCAAATCAATAATTGACGGGACTTATTTTTAAAAAGATTAATTGGGTTCAAAACTTTGCTCCCTCTAATTAAATAATGGGGATGCATTTGCTCCAATTGTTCCAGTGCTCGGGCACCTATGCCATAAGCTTTGTTTAACCAATGATATTTTATGATTTTTAATTTTAAATTTTTTGGTCACTACCCAAAAAAGATAAACATTAAAGTTGTTCAAAGTTCAGTGACTGTTGGTCTCACGACTACTTCAAACTGTTACATGTGGCATCATTTAGTTAACATTTATTTCCTCTTACACAGATACTTCAAACAAAATGTGGAAATTCGGCAATTAAAAAAACCAACAAAAAAAAAACATCCAAAAATGGCAAATTTAAATGGAAAATAACTGCAAAGCACACATTACTGAATAAATATAATCATTTATTTTTTTATTTGTTTTGTTTTCCATGATAAGATGCAGAGAGATGACATCATGCTACTCAGAGAATCATGATTGTGCAAATATCTCAAAATATTTTACCTTTTCTGTGGCAGTAAACACTCCACATGACCCACTGATAACTATGCTATATTTATAGTTTAACAAGATATTCAGGGCAGTAATGTTAACATGATAAACATAATGACACTCCCCCTAGCTCTGACTACCAGCTCTACATTTATTCCAGGGCTGTATGTTAACCTTTTTCACTTTTAGCACTGGTGCTTAATGAGGAGATGATTCCACTTGCCATAAAAACTCACACACACTTAAGTGTCACTTTGGCCTATGGACCTTGAAGGTAGCATCCGTGTGGTTTAGGGTCGTGCATCGGAGGAACAGCAGTCAGACCTTGTTGTCTTGCTGGTAGGTGCACGCGTTGTGAGCTCCACTATTGTTTTATGTTAATTGCATGTGGTTAACTAATCTGCACTTTCTTTTCGTTTACATTTTTCAGATATGTGCAGTGTATGTGCGTGTGTGAGAAAACCAGGACTGATTGTATATTAAAATCCTTCTGCCAGGTATATTACGTTTTGTTCTTTATGTATGTTAATTTTAATACTAAATGCAGTTGGACCTTGCTGTCTCCCTGATATGTGTACGTGTATGTGTGAGAAAACCAGGACTGACTGTATATTAATCCTTCTGCCAGATGTCAGAGTTATGTTTACAATAAACGGCAAGTTTGCCAACAGTGACGGTCTTCTTCTGTGAAATACTGAAAACACAAAATTGTAGCACATATAAAACGTATACAACGTATAAAATGTCTGCCTCTTGTGTGTGCTTGTTCTGCTCTCGGGCAGTTTATTGAGCGGGGCTTTCCTTTGTCCCGCCCAGCCAATCAGAGCCCAGAAGCCTCAACACGCTGTGATCTGAGACGCCATTTTGGATTTTTAAATGTTTATTAACCCTTGTATTATGTTAAGGATCAATTTGACCCATTTCGGTTTTTGTCTTGACCAAAGTACTGGTTATCCTTTCTTTTTCTTCATGAAATTTTGTGACTTTTCCTCATCTAGGGTCATGAACTGGTGTGTAAAATCTGGACACTCCTGATGTTTAGTGGAATGTCTGTGCAGAGTTTGTATACAAAGACGATGTTGCGGGTCATTTTGACCCGGACACTTTTATGTGGGTAAATAGCTGTACAGATACAAAATAAAAATGCATTTTTGATGTCCTTTTAATCTACATCAAAGAGTACTGTGCTTTGATGTACAGTTAATTGTATTTTGACTGCCAGAGACCCAGGTGTGTGTCAAGGAGGGACTTTCTCTCCCTTGTTCTTGTGACTTTTCTCATGCCATCTCTTTGACCAACACACCAAAAATGATCTCCAGAGGGGTTACAGCTGAAGAAACTTTATCACAGATTTTGAACTCAGATATTGATGCAGAGGAAGAGATTTCAGAGATAGAGGATATTTCAGATCCAGATCCAGATTGTCAATTTTCTGACGATGAGAAGGATTGAGAGGACAAGCCTGCCATTGCCTATCCATCGGTTGAAAGCCAAGGAATGCAGCAATCATCATCCACAGAGCGGACATCAAATCAAATCAAATCAAATTTTATTTATATAGCCCAAAATCACAAAATACATTTGTCTCGGAGGGCATTACAATCTGTACAGGGAGTGACACCCTCTGTCCTTAGACCCTCGATTCGAGTGAGGAAAAACTTGCCCACCTAAAAACCTTTTAACAGGGAAAAAGGTGGAAGAAACCTCAGGAAGAGCCACAGAGGAGGGATCCCTCTCCCAGGACGGACAGACGTGCAATGATGTCACATGTACAGAACAAATGTTGAACATTGAAAGTGTGAGAAAAAGGGGCAAGTTAAATAAAAAATAGTTCTTAAATATAGTGTTGAAATTAAAAATGTATTGTTATGTCTCTTTTCTAAATGTTAATATTATCTAAAATAAAGTTGTTATTGGTTTAAATAGTTTTTTGACAATTTTGAGTGGATTTACACAGTATGGGTCAAAATGACCCGCAACATAATCAATTGTTTTTCCAGCTTCTCCCCAAGTATTAATGGTGGAGGGCTGGCTTATCGGAGGGCAGGGCAGCTCTGTAGCTCCTCCAGAGTGGCACGCCTCGTTGGGTCACATGCCAGACACATGTTCAACAAAGTCTTGGTGTCTAAAAGTAAGAGAGAAAGCAGGAGATCAAGGTTCAAGAAGACAGCTACAGTAATCTGTAAGTGGAGAAAACAAAAATGTGTCTTACCTTGGGACAGTGCACTGTTGATTTTAATGCATCCTTGCATAAAAACTCTGGTTGAGAAACGCGCTATATGCAGCAATGAATAGAAGAGGGCGCCCAGCTGCCAAACCGTGCAGGAACGGGCAAAGTATCTGCCATTAATAAAATATTCTGGAGGGGCGTATGCAGGGGTGCCTAGAACATACAGCAACAGAGTAATGGAGGACGACAAAGACAGAATATGAGAATGAGAATGGGGGTAAGAAAGTCATAATTTAAAAAATTGTCTAGTTCATATCATACCACAGAAGGAAGTGTAGGGCATCACTGATGACAAGGTGCCACAGCCAAAATCAATCACCCGGACTCGTGGGGCACCAGTTAGGGAGGCCTGATACAGGATGTTTTCTAGCTTGATGTCTCGGTGAAAGACACCCTTGGCGTGCATGTCAACGGCTGCATCTACTATCCGCTTCAGGATCATCTGAAACAGAGAGACACACAGACACACAGTAGATGAGAGAAACTGTAAGGCACTATTTTCTCCAGATTCTTGACAATTTTTAGATGAGTTGCTCAAACTTTTTAAACACTCAAACACTGTCACTCAAAAGAACTAAACCGAGAACTAAAAAGCCTCTGTGGAGAACAACTACTCCACAAAACACCCATGTTTTGTAAAATCGAGTTAATACTACTAATACTTTGAACAAAATGTGTGAATTATTGAGCTAATGAATATTACAAATAATTGGCAAGCTAGTTAGCATGAAGAGCTATTGTTACTGGCTGGCTTTCACATTAGGTGTTAGCTTGCCAGCTACAGTAATTTACCAAGTAGCTTCACAAGTAGTCCCTACATCACCACCCTCGAGCACTGGATATTTCACAAGGACGTGTACGTGGACTTTACCGTTCCACTTTCTGGTGTGACTTCAGTATAACTCACACCAGTGATAAACGTAACTTCTACAGGTTGAGACTGCAACCTAAAATGCTCTACTGAGAAAGAAACGTACTCCACATAGTTTCAGTACCTTGGCCTGATGTTCTGACAGGGAGCCTCTGTTGACTGTAACGTAGGTGTGGAGGTCCATGGAGTGGGCTGGTCTTTCCAAAACCAGGATGAGCTCATGTTCTAGAGTGTACCAGTCCAGGAGGGATACCGCGGCAGATTGTCCCACTGATCCTGGTAGACCTGCAGTCTTGAGCATGAGGGCCACCTCCACAATGACTCTAAACACCTTTCCATTGCGAACCTTAAGAAAACAAATGTATACATGTTGAGTGGACAATGAGGTTCAATTAAAAATAAAATGTTATTCATACTGACAGCTTGTCTGTGCACATGTTTTACTCATCCACAGTAGAGCAGTGACAGAAATGTTCAACATTCAGGTAACACTTCTAATTTCAACAGTGTTCAAATCACTCACCACTCGTGCATAGCTCACTTTTTCTTTAGGAATGTGCTTGATGGCCACCTGTAAGACAGAAATTCATTGGGTTGGCACTTTCTTAATGTGTGGTTAATGATATAATATTTGTGTTTTATAAGACTTACTGGTAACCGGTCTTCTTTGCGGAGGCCGGCATACACTGAGCCAAAGCCTCCCGAACCAAGCGGAGCCAGCTGGACATACGTGTCCTCAAATTCAGCTACAGACAAAGACAGACAGAGACATTTATTAACTGTAACCCTGAATACAAAGCCCAGGTTAAAGGTGATGTCTTGTAGAAGGTGCAGGCAGAGTGCCTTTACTGAGCTTACACAGCACACAAACTAATGTTTAACACTACCAGCCCACCTCTGCTTGTTTTTCCTGAAGAGGCCATCTCAAAGATTTTCTCCTCTTCCAGTAAAGGATTGTCATGTTTGATGTCCTCAGCCAACCCGTCTTTTAGCTCTTTCTTGGTGGATCGAGTAGCGCTTGGTTCAGTGGGGCTGGACACAGCGACGATGTTGTTGCTGGAGCTGCACCTCATCTTCTTCTTTAGTGCATCACCATCATCACTAGCTTTTCTCTTCTGCACTGAAGAAACCTCCACTAATTTTGCGCTTTGTTCAGAGGACTTGGTGTTGGGTTTACTGGAGTCAGTGATGTTGCAACACTTGATTTCTTTGCTGGGTGTTCCTGCAACATCATTGTCCTCTCTTTTTCTCTTCCTTGTGTTGGAATCCTCCATGTTGTTCTCTACAATTGAGAAAAAAAACATGTCAACAACTTCCTGCATTGTCCAGGCTTGATCTGCACGAGACAGATGAAACATGAACTGTTTGACATGTAAAAACTGTATCAGTATAAAGTGAGAGGGACATTGTATTAAATTGTTTGGCTGGTCCAGAGCACTGCAATGAATTCACAATTTAATGTTTTATTTTGTGACCACCTTAATAAAATATATTTAATAAAACCACAAAATACTGTCTATGTTAGGTTAGACATTCTTATATAAGATTAGTGTTGTAAAATATTTTTTTTCTTGTACTGGTTGGTGAAATGATGATAGTTGATGAGAAAATGTGTTAATATAGTTGTTGAGTTTGATTAGACCAGTGAGAAGCAGGGACTGTGCACCTCTGTAAAATAAGTTTTAAAACACATCTATGTGCATTATTGTTTTCTAAACAGCAGTGGATTATAAACCCTAGACTAAAATAATATTTGACTCATGTCATTATATTAAGTTCAATACAAATACAAGACAAACACAGACAGGGACATTTATTAACCGTAACCCTAATTACAAAGCCCAGGTTAAAGGTGATGTCTTGTAGAAGGTGCAGGCAGAGTGTCTTTACTGAGCTTACACAGCAATAGCAGCACACAAACTAATGTTTCACACTACCAGCCCACCTCTGCTTGTTTTTCCTGAAGAGGCCATCTCAAAGATTTTCTCCTCTTCCAGTAAAGGATTGTCATGTTTGATGTCCTCAGCCAACCCGTCTTTTAGCTCTTTCTTGGTGGATTGAGTAGTGCTTGGTTCAGTGGGGCTGGACACAGCGATGATGTTGTTGCTGGAGCTGCACCTCAACTTCTTCTTTGGTGCTTCACCATCATCACTAGCTTTTCTCTTCTGCACTGCAGAAACCTCCACTGATTTTGCACTATGTTCAGAGGACTTGGTGTTGGGTTTACTGGAGTCAGTGATGTTGCAACACTTGATTTCTTTGTCGGATCTTCCTGCAACATTATTGTCCTCTCCTTTTCTCTGCCTTGTGTTGGAATCCTCCATGTTGTTCTCTACAAATGAGAAAAAAACATGTCAATAACTTCCTGCATTGTACAGGCTTGATCTGCATGGTGACTCATAATGGTTGTGTACGTAGATTGATGAGACAGATGAAACATATGAACTGTTTGACATGTAAAAACTGTATCAGTATAAAGTGAGATGGATATTGAAATAAATTGTTTGGGTGCTCCATAACACTGCAATGAATTCACAATTTAATTATTTATTTTGTGACCACCTTAATACAATATTTTTAATAAAACCACAAAATCTTGTCTATGTTAGGTTAGACATTCTTATATAAGATTAGTGTTTTAAAATATTTTTTTTTCTTGTACTGGTTGGTGAAATGATTATAGTTGATGAGAAAATGTGTTAATATAGTTGTTGAGTTTGATTAGACCAGTGAGAAGCAGGGACTGTGCACCTCTATATGCATTATTGTTTTTAAACAGCAGTGGATTATAAACCCTAGACTGAAATAATATTTGACTCATATCAATATATTTAGTTGAAAACACCTACTAAATACAAATATCAATTTCTATCCAGTCAACACCTGATAAATCATACACATTATCTCATGTCAGTAGGGATTGCAAGTTTTTTACCACAATTTCACACTTACCTCGATCTTTTCCAAAGGTCGTAGTCATCAACTCTTGTTTAAATGTAGAATATACGATGTTGTCAAATTTTGAAACGAATGTACGAAGATACAAGCGCCTGCAGATATCTGAACAGTGTGTACTCGTCGGTGTGTCTGGTTCTACTGAATTCAGAATTCACTATGACTGTGAAGTCACAGTGATCAAGAATATTAGGCAACAAAGTTCTACAAAGCAGAAGTTCCATATTTTGATTTGAGGATTTCCATCATGTAAATCACATGATCACCACCACTTATATCTTAAAATGCCTTACTTTCCAAATTAAGATATAAATTAATGGGTGGTTTTTATGGTCTGAATTGAATTGAATTGAATTGAATTGAATTGAATTGAATTGAATTGAATTGAATTGAATTGAATTGAATTAAATTAAATTAAATTTTAATTGAATTGAATTGAATTGAATTGAATACTTTATTACTTTCCATCACTTGTATTTAAAAATATTTCAGCCAATTAATGTGATTCCTAAAGGAAGACAAATATTTTAATAATATTCTGACGAACACCCTTAATGTGATTAATATGAACAATATTAGACAGTTAAAAACATAAATCATTAACTGGTAATTTCTATCAAGTATTTATTAAAAATAAATAGTTGATAAGAATAATGAACATATACACAGACACAAACACAACAACAGAAGCTGAATTCCTCAATCTCATTCTGGTGCTGCTCCATTTTTGTTTTGGAGTGAAAAATTATATTAAAAACAAAAAAAAAACTTGCCAGTATGTATAGATGAAGACTACTAATCAACATGCAGACTAAAACATACTCCATCACTTACCTTTAACTTCTCCTAACATTATCCAGTTAGCTAACAAAGCTAATGCTATCATTATTAAGTATTTGGTTGAGAAGCTATTGTTATTATTATTTTCATTCATTCATATACAGATATTAAAATGTTTGTGTTGGTAATAAATAGGTAGCGCCATCTCCAGACAAACTCAAGCCCCGTCCCACTGTACTACAACACCCCAATTATATGTCAGTCAATATTTCCTAGCTACATGGGACTGGGGTTACACTAATAGCCAATAAGTGGTATTAGCTAAGTTAGCATTATGGGTAACTAACGCATGCATAACTATATTAAGCACATGACTTGGTATTAGCTAAGTTAGCAAAATGTTTCCAGGACACACCAGATTTGCAATTAGACACGCTGAAGACAATCAAACCATCATTCGAACTCTTCATAACACCATCAATTGAAAATATTGTGCTTGGGATGACACATTTTCATACACTGTGAATGAAATTCAGGAAGTGAAGGAAAGTGAGCTGTTCTACATAATTGCTGATGAAACCACAGACCGGAAAAAGAAGGAACTGGTACTTAGGTACGACTATAATGGGGGAGTACACAAAAGGTTTCTCAACTTTCAACAAGCCACACAATTAGATGCGGGAGGACAATCAAGGACAAAATCACCAACTGTTTGGAAATATATGGATTTGAGTACAGAACAAATCTTGTTGGACAAGGTTATGAAGGAGCATCGGTAACGAGTGGTAAACACTCTGGAGTGGCAGCCAGAATAAAGACTAATGCAAAACATTTATGTACCCTGTAACACACATTGCCTGAACTTGGTATTCATTGATACCGTGATGGTCGCAGAGGCTGATCGCTTTTTTGCACTACTGCAGAAGATTTATGTGTATATGTCTGTGTTACACTTCTCAGAATGACCTTAGCAGTTTTGAGCAGGTTTTAATTTGAGATGCCGTGCAAGGTATTTTAACCATGTTCATGTCCATCAGTGCCACATCTGGGTCCTACAGACACGGACAAAATTGTTGGTACCCTTCTGTTAAAGAAAGAAAAACCCACAACAGTCACTGAAATAACTTAAAACTGACAAAAGTAGCAATAAATAAAAATAAATTAATAAAACTCAGGCATTGCTTTTGAATTGTGGTTGAACAGAATCATTTCGTTTCGTTTCGTTTTCTTCCGCTTTATCCGTTTGTCGGGTCGCAGGGGCAGCAGCTTCAGCAGGGAAGCCCAGACTTCCCTCTCCCCAGCCACTTCTGCCAGAGCCAGCTTCTGCAACCGGGGGTCGGACCACCAGGTTCCCCGTCTCCGACTGCCGCCCATCTCTCTTCGCACCTTTTTCTAAGGGGTTCCCCCCCTTATGGGCCCACCACCCATGGGAAGGGGGTACAGCACCTGGTATTCCCAGGCGGTCTCCCATTCAAGTACTAACCAGACACAACCCTGCTTAGCTTCCGAGATCAGACGAGATCGGGCGTGTTCAGGGTGGTATGGCTGCGAACAGAATCATTTAAAAAAACAAAATAATGAAACTGGCATGGACAAAAATGTGGTGTGGGCTCGAGTCATGTGACTTGGACTCGAGTCAGACTCCAAACTCCTTCCAGTTTTACTCTTTCAGTTATTCAGTTTCAGTAAGTGAGGCATTGCACCAAGGATTCAAGGATTCAAGGATTCAAGGATTCAAGGAGGATTCAAGGAGTTTTTATTGTCATTACAACACATGTAAACATGGGATGCAACGAAATTGGTTTCCCCTGGTCCTGGAGCAGCCCAATTATCCAAATATAAAATAAAATTTAAAAATAAAATAAGATAAAATAAAATATATATATACATATGTGTATATAGAACATAAAATATAAAGGTAAGGCACAAAAGTATATACAATAAATAGAAAAACAACAACAGTAACAACAGTATAACACCATGGTGATGTGCAAGTGTCCAGGTTGTGCAAACAACTGCAATGTGCAAGAAAAAGTGATTACAGTGCAAGTGTTTTTGTGTTATTGTCTGTGCATCTGTGGTGGGGGGGTCCAGATGGGGGACGGGGGGTGGGGGTGGAGGTGGGGTTGGGGGTGGGGGGCAGGGGTCCTCCAGAGTTCAGCAGTCTCACAGCTTCTGGGAAGAAGCTGTTCCTCAGTCTGGTGGTCCTGCTCTTAATGCTCCGCAGCCTCCTGCCCGAGGGGAGAGGGGCAAACAGAGCATGTGCGGGGTGAGTGGGGTCCTTTATGATGCAGGAGGCCCTTTTCCTGCACCTGGAGGTGTAAATGTCCGTGGTGGTGGGTAGGCTGCATCCCACAGTCCTCTGTGCAGCTTTGACCACCCTCTGCAGAGCCTTCTTCTCTGCTGCAGAGCAGCTGCCGTGCCACACAGTGATGCAGGTGCACATGACGCTTTCCACCACACATCTGTAAAAGGAGGTCAGGACTGAGCTCCCTAGTCCAGCACGCCGCAGCTTCCTGAGGAAGTAGAGGCGCTGGTGTGCCTTCCTAACCAGATAGGAAGTGTTGGTGCTCCAGGTGAGGTCGTTTGCAATGCTCACGCCCAGGTACCTGAAGCTGGAGACCACTTCCACCGCTGTCCCTCCGATGTGCAGGGGAGGGGGGAGATGTCTGCCCCTTCTGAAGTCCACGATCATCTCCTTGGTCTTCTTCACGTTGATGCAGAGGTTGTTTTCTCTGCACCAACCCTCCAAGTGTTCCACCTCCTGCCTGTAGCCCGACTCATCGCTGTTAGCGATACGTCCAACCACAGCTGTGTCATCTGCGAACTTCACAATCAGACAGCTCGGATGTCTCGCTGAGCAGTCGTGTGTGAGCAGAGTGAACAGAAGGGGGCTCAGCACACAACCCTGGGGGGAGCCTGTGCTGAGGGTGATGGTGGAGGAGGAGATGTCGTGGATCCTTACAGACTGCGGCCTTTCTGAAAGGAAGTCCAGCACCCAGTTGCAGAGTGTGGAGCTCAGCCCGAGTGTGGTCAGTTTTGAAACCAGGGTCTGCGGTCTGATGGTGTTGAACGCAGACGTGAAGTCCACAAAGAGCAGACGAACATAAGAGTCCTTCTTCTCTAAGTGGGTGAGGGCTGTGTGGACCACAGAAGAAATGGCATCCTCTGTGGATCGATTTTTCCTATATGCGTACTGGTGTGGGTCCACAGTGACGTTGATGCAGACTTTGATGTGGGCCATCACCAGTCTCTCAAAGCACTTCATGACTATCGGGGTGAGGGCAACCGGCCGATAGTCATTCAGGCCTGTCACTGTGGAGGTTTTGGGGATGGGGATGATTGTAGCCGTCTTCAGGCAGGTAGGGACCGCTGCTTGTTGGAGGGAGGTGTTAAAGATGTCTGTTAGGACATCCGTCAGCTGGTGTGCACAGCTCCTCAGCAGCCTCCCAGAGATGTTATCAGGACCCGTAGCTTTGCGAGGGTTAATCCTCTGGAGGGTTCTCCTCACCTCTGCTGGGGTCACGCTGAGAGGCTCTTCACCTGGTGGTGGAGTGAGTCTGGTGCTGGGGGATGCGTTTGGGTCATCAAAGCGGGCATAGAAGGTGTTGAGAGCGTCGGGCAGAGAGGGGTCCCTGGGGCACTGTGCATCTCTGGTGTTGTAGTCTGTGATGCACTTTATGCCCCTCCACATACTCCGTGGATCGTTAGATGTAAAATGTCCCTCGATCCTCCGGGCATATGTGGCCTTGGCCCTCTTTACTCCTGCTATCAGCCGTCTCCTAGCCGCTCTGAGTGCCAGACTGTCACCTGACCTGAACGCAGCATCCCTGGCTTTCAGCAGAGACTTGACCTCCATATTCAGCCAGGGTTTCTGGTTCGGGTAGAAAAAAACTGTGCTCTGTATATATCCCACTGGGATATATACACAATATATAATAAAATAATAATACAATAGTAATGTTTTGATATGCAATAGATTATTATAGTGTTTCTATAATATTGAGATAGAGGGCTGTCTTATGACTTTTGAAGCAGTGAAAATATTCGTAATATTACATACACTGCACTGCAATAGACATTGACTGTCACAACATAGCGATGTTGGGGGTTCTTGTATTTTGTGTCATGACTTCCTGTTTTATTTTGAAATGTTACCATCCTCTCGTTTTCCTCTGTTTCGTTTTTTAGAGTTTTCTTTTTGTGTCATAGTATAAAGATATTGTTTTATAGCCTTTTGATTCACCTTGTGAGTGATTTTGATTTCATTAGTTTTGTGAATCATTCTGGAGTTTTTTTCCTCCTTTGGAGTTTTTTAAAATAAATCGGCTCATTAAAACCTCTCCTGTTTGAGTCCCAGCCTGACAACGACATTGATATGAGTAAAGAGTAGTTTCAAATACAACATGTGTGGCTATAAGGGATTTTCTAACATCTGTTTCATCAGCAGCAGGCAGCGGTTTTATACCAAACTCTTTAAAAATCCCATTGCACACTACCAGCCTAGCACCAAACTGCAGAGATCAGAAACAGCTGAAAGAGAATGATTATTACATTTGCATTGTCCAGCTGAGCAGAAACACGCTGATGATGTTGCCTTATGTAACTTTGTAGTAGTGAATAGCTTGTTATGGGCAATAAATGTCATTCATATTCTCATGTTTGAGAAGCAGATGTTATACTTGCCTCTTCTAACTTTGACTTGACTAACTGACAGTTACTTTGGTGACATACTGTTTGATTTTTATAAATCTTCCATTACAAAAAACACTGAAGGAGATTTTTCTCAGCGTCTCAGATAATATCAGTAGAAAACGTGTTGGACGAAACATGTTGATCCACTAGTTCTACTGCTGTGATGTGTAATATGATGTCCACATTCGTTCTGACTGGAAACCTGCAGAGCAGTCAAAGTTAGGATAAAGTTTTCTTAATTACACTATACCATTGAATTCATGCAGTGCTGCTCACTACAATGCGTGCCATTCATTTCTTGAAGTGTGGGCATCTGAGCCTAAATGATTATGCAGATATGGAGGGCAAACTCAATTTATTTAGGGCTTTGTCAACATCGCTGCTTAATAATAAGGCAAGCTAATGCACAAGCATACAGATTATCACCTAATCATGTTCCAGCTGTATAATCAAAGAGTGGAATGGAGCATGGAGCTTTTACTGAAGAGAAAAGACTCTCCATCTGTCTCCATATCCTCATCTGAGAGCTCTTCAGGAGGTGGGAAAGACAAGAGGAAGGGAAGAACAGAAGGGAGGGTCAGGTGCTTTTAAGTGCTTATTGGAAGATGGAAAAGTGGTGTTTTCAGGTGTGTGTGTGTGTGTGTGTGTGTGTGTGTGTGTGTGTGTGTGTACTTAATGTCTTAATGGTTTCCTGTAAAATTACCAAGAGAGAAAGACTTGAAGTGTTTCTTTTTTTGTGTGTGTGAAACTGTGAAGTTGAGTTTGCCAGTTGAGTTTTTCATGCCGTAGAATATAAATACATTTACAATCTGTAGCATTTTGGTTTTAGGAATCATGGTGGAAGAAGAGTAAAAGTAGCAATACTTCAACGTAGAAATATCCAATGTGTAAAATTTAAAATCCTACTAGTATCATCAGTTAAATGTATAAAAGGTAAAAGCACTAGTGTATCTGTATGTGTAATACTGAATGCACCGATGTCTAAGCTTCATACTTTATATACTTTTGGCTTTAGTCCTGCGTTTTCTGAAGGGTCACCAAATAAATCTGAAGGGTCATGAGATGATTAATGGGAGAGGAAAGAAGACAAAGTTCTGATATAAATTTGGATTCATTTTTCAGAGTTTTTCTCTAATCTTTGCTTGTTAGGGAAATATTAGTGTTTTACTTTTTGGACCATGAACAATTAGTAAAATGAGATGTTAAGAGGTGAAATATCTCACTGCTGATAAACATCTGAAGCATGAGCTACAAGTACACACTGATTTTAAAGAAGATGTCACAAGACAGAAAGGTTGGGGACTACTGATTTAGTCTTTACCAATGCAGTGTACAAATACCTGAAAACCGTACTTGAGTAAATGTTTAGTTGTCAAAGTAACTAATGTTTCAGAGTGACAAATACTATTACATTACACTGTAAAAAGCTCATTTAATTTGAGATGCAGGTCTGATGTGCCAGATCTCAAGCTACATTATATGTCTAATTGGCAAGATAATTAGCAGCCACTATATTTGGATTTGGCAAACGCTGACATGAAACTGGCGTACTCCCACTCCCTCTGGCTGCTGAGATAAAAACAGAAAACACACGACTTAAACGTTTACTCGAGACTTTGTTGGATGATGCTCTTCACCACAGATGGGCTGAGGAGAGAGAAGCAGAGACAGTAACTGGTGTGACACAGAGAAAGGTGTCATAAACAGAAAAAAGAGGAAGTTAAGTCTCACTCATATTTCATCAAGGTTTTAGAGTATATATGAGTGGATCCGCTTCACAGACATTTATCAGATCCTCAAAGTACACACACACACACACACACACAGGAAGAATATGCCCACAGACTAATCATTAACTAATTCAATTTTGACTTTAATTTTTTGATTTATTAAAATACTGGCATCTTCACAGTCAACAGTCAATAGAACAATAATAGATAAAGATAGATTTTTATATTACTGAGGTAACTGGGCCTGTTACATGTATAGAAACTTATGTATATAGTTTACAGAGTTTGTTGATGTGAGCAGAAAACCAAAACTGTGCTAGTGACCCTTCAGCAGAGAAACAACTCAAGAAGTGGTTCCCTTACATTCATTATGAAGCAGTTCACCGTTGGACTGACATGAAATCTGATTGTTTATGGTGTTAGAGAGATTGTTTTCCAAGTCATTTATAGTCATGTAAGCAACAGTATAGCCATCATAGCGATGTATGAAAGAAAGAAAGAACATAAGATAAGATGAGAAAAAAAGTCATAGTTTGATGTACTTTTTTTATTTCGAAGTGCAGTTTTAGTAAAAACTGATTGCATGTGTACACTTTGAAGTGATCTCTGGACAAAGTGGAGCAGTGTATAGTAGTCCACTGCCTTTCTTTACCAGAAAATAAAACGCTGCAATTATGAGCAATTCATATGTGGGATGTGACAGTTGAGTTGAAATACAGATCACTTGTCTGCAGGACGCAGCAGAGTGCGAGTTTAATGAAGCTGTTGTGACCTTTTTGAAGACAGTAATTACATCTCATCATATCCAACACATAACCTCACTAGGACACACCTTTATGCTCTGTTCCAGTCATCCTATCGATTGACGCCAACTGAATGAGTGTTGCTGGGCCTAAAAATAGGTTGTTTTTGTTCCCTGCCAAAAGGCACCACTCTGACTTGATCAATACACCACACTTACGTAAAATCCTAGCTAAGTACATCTATGCATTTCTCTTTTCAGCCATGCAACATCAAATGCCTGACCAGACTACTAAATGTGATTATTTCTATGCCTTCAGTGTTCAAATTAAACACAACCAGTACATGCAAACCGTATGTAGACCTGCTAATGAGGTCAAAGAGATCAGTCATCTTTGATTTCTGTGCTTATGCGTGAACCCACAATCTGATTCTGTTACAGTAAACGAAGATTTAGAGTTTGTAATGGGATAAGATGACAGAGAAACATGTGATATGATACTTTATTTGCCGTTGCATGCTCAGTGTGCCACACACACTACTGCTAAATTGGATTTGGGATGTACTGTCCTGTGTTTGTCTTGGTGCCACATCTGAATAAAATCCCAAAATGTCAAATGGGACATTTACAAGTATTATAGACCTGACAATCTGCCACTCAATTGACTCATTCTTTTTGATAAGAAAATAAGAACACGCGTATCATAAATATATAATGACACACATACTGTACATAAAGCACAAAGCAATGCAACATCATGTTTCTGCAAATATGTTGTTTTTCACGTATGCATGTCATTATGGATGCCCACACTACGCACAGAATAATATATGTTATTATTTAGATAATACATTTAATTTAATTTAATGTATTAAATTATTATTTATTAAATTGAAATTGTATATATATATGTGGACGGGGGCGTGTGGCATCAGCTCCAGGAGAGAGGTGTGGGGAGGGCTCAGGAGAGCAGCGCCAGGTGAGAGTAATTAACACACCGGTTTCCAACTGGCTAATCACTCTCACCTATTTCTTAACAGTAGCGTGCTGGAGGGGGGAGAGGAGGATGACCAGAGAAGCACGAGCCAAGCGACCCGGACCCGGACACAGACACAGACACAGTCAAGGACAAGGACAAGGACACACGGCAGACGACAGCATCACGCCTGTGATCGGCTGCCGTGTGTGTGATTGATAGTGTGATAAATAAAGTCTTTAAGCTGTCAACAAGCTGTGGTTCCGTCTAATCTGTGCTGAAAGTACCCACGAGACGGAGAAACCGTCACATTTTGGCGCCCAATCCGGATCAGCACAGGGATAATGTCGGAGCCGCAGCAGGTTCAGCCAGTGGTCGTGCTGGCTCAGATGATGGCGGAGGTCGTCACGATAAGCCGGGACCAGGCGGCGGCCAGCAGGCAACAGCTCGCGGCGATACAGCAGCAGACGCAGCTGCTGGAGGTGATGTTGGCCCGGGCGGGGACAACATCAACGGGTCCCTCGCTCTCGGGCATGACCTTGCACAGGATGACTGGGAACGATGATGCCCAGTCATACCTGGAGATGTTCGAGGAGACGGCGTCGGCGTGTGGCTGGCCGGAGGCAGAGTGGGCTGTGCGTCTGCTTCCGCTGTTGTCTGGGGAATCACAGACGGCGGCGCTCGGCCTGCCTGCCTCGGCTCGGGGGCAGTACCGGGCCGTGAAGAGGGCTGTCCTGGACCGACTGGGACACTCGGCCGAGGACCACCGCCGGAGGTTTCGGGGGACCAAGCTGGGGCCCGCCGACCGCCCGTTCACCTACGCGCAGCAACTGAGGGATGCGGCGTACAGGTGGCTGCAACCGGGGGAGACCACGGGCGAGGGGCAGATGTTGGAGAAAGTCGTGCTGGAACAGTTCGTGGAGGGGCTGCCGGCTGGCACCCTCGAGTGGGTGCGTTGTCACCGCCCCGACAACCTGGCGGCTGCCGTCGCCCTCGCAGAAGACCATCTGGCCGTCCACCCCCGGGCCCAGGCATCAGCGGCGCGGCCAGCGTCCTCCGACCGTCCCAGCCCTGCGCCTCGCAGAAGACCCGGACCTCCGCAGTACACACCCGCCCGCCCCTCCCCTGCGCCTCGCAATAACATCCCTTTTTCTCTTCCGCCACAGGGTCCAGCCGCTACGGGCGCTGCCTTTAGCCCTCAGAGGGTCCCTCAAGCGGCAGGGCAGGAGTGCTGGAGGTGCGGGCAGCCCGGACACTTCCGCCGCGAGTGTCCGCTAATGGAGGTCGGGCAGGTGATCCGCGTTGTCGGCCCTCCGGCACCCTCCCCCGGTCCGGGAGAGACGTACAGCATTCCGGTAAGGATTCAGGGGGGTACACATCAGGCAATGGTGGACTCGGGCTGCATGCAGTCTATAGTTCACCAGAACCTGATTCGGCCCGGGGCATTGTTAGAGGCAGGGTGGGTGGATATCAGGTGTGTGCATGGGGATATTCACAGGTATCCTGTGGTGCCAGTAGAAATTCGGTACAAGGGGAAAAAGCATAGTGTGAAGGCTGCGGTTAGCTCCCGCCTGGCGCATCCTCTGATCTTGGGCACAGATTGGCCGGGGTTTAATAGATTAGTGGGGCAGTGTGTGGGGGTGCGCTCACGACCGACAGGGATATGGGATATGTGCGCTGTGCTCAGCGGTGACGCGAGGTTGTCCGACACTGCAGACGGGGAGGAGGAGCCAGCGGTGCCTTCTCAGGAGGCGTCGCCGGTTCCGGTATTTGACTCCATGGAAGATTTTCCACTTGAGCAGTCTCGTGACAATACTCTACGCTTTGCCTTTGACCAAGTGATACAAATTGATGGTCACATGGTGCGCCCTGGCGCAGCGCTAACGTATCCACATTTTTCAGTGCTCAGGGACAGGTTATATAGAGTGAGTCGTGACACTCAACAAGATGACATAATAACCCAATTGTTGGTCCCGAAAAGCCGTCGGGAAATAGTTTTCCAGGCGGCTCATTATAACCCGATGGCTGGACACATGGGATATGACAAAACACTAAACCGGATAATGGCTCGATTCTATTGGCCAGGCATTCGGGCAGACGTGCGCCGCTGGTGTGCGTCTTGTCCCGAATGCCAATTAGTTAATCAACCGGCCATCCCGAGAGCGCCGTTGCGCCCATTACCGCTGATCGAGGTCCCATTTGATCGCATTGGGATGGACCTCATCGGGCCATTTCACCGGAGCACAGGTGGATATCGCTTTGTGTTAGTCCTGGTGGATTACGCAACGCGATATCCAGAGGCAGTGCCGCTGCGCACCATCTCTGCAAAGAGTGTGGCGCAGGCACTGTTTCAAGTTATCTCCCGAGTCGGGATCCCGAAAGAGATCCTGACGGACCAAGGCACCCAATTTATGTCACGCACACTGAGAGAACTGTACGGATTATTGGGCATCAAGTCTATTCGAACCAGTGTTTACCATCCGCAAACTGACGGCCTCGTTGAGCGACTAAATAAGACTTTGAAGTCCATGATCCGTAAGTTTGTACACGATGATAGTCGTAATTGGGATAAATGGCTTCATCCTCTGTTGTTTGCAGTGCGTGAGGTACCCCAGGCCTCCACGGGATTTTCTCCCTTCGAGCTGTTGTTTGGCAGAAAACCACGCGGGGTTTTGGACCTGGTTAAAGAAAGCTGGGAGGAAGGTCCGAGCCCCAGTAAGAACGAAGTTCAGTACGTCCTGGACCTGAGAGCAAAACTCCACACACTAGGACAGTTATCACGCGAGAATTTGCTCCGGGCCCAGGAACGTCAGCAGCGGCTGTACAATAGAGGATCTAGGCTAAGACAATTTTCACCGGGAGATAAAGTGCTTGTATTGCTCCCATCTTCCAACTCCAAATTACTCGCCAAGTGGCAAGGGCCCTTCGTGGTCACACGGCGAGTGGGTGATGTTGACTATGAGCTTGTGCGATCCGACAGGGGAGGGGCGACACAGATTTATCACCTCAACCTCCTTAAAGCTTGGAGAGAGGCTGAGTCTGTCTCCCTGGTGACGGCAGTTGAGGAGAGAGATGAGTTGGGGCCGGAGGTACCAAAATCGACCGATCCTGCCCCGCTCGTTTGTGATAACCATCTCTCACCGTCCCAGAGAACAGACATTGCCAGGTTGCAGCAGCGTTACGCTGATGTGTTCTCCCCCCTGCCGGGGCGCACAGGCCTTATTCAACACCATGTTGAGACTCACCCGGGCGTGACGGTGCGTTCACGACCCTACCGGTTACCTGAACACAAGAGAAAAGTGATTCAGGCTGAATTGAAAGCCATGTTGAAGATGGGGGTAATAGAAGAGTCCCACAGTGCCTGGTGTAGCCCCATCGTTCTTGTGGCCAAGAAGGATGGGTCTATCCGGTTCTGTGTGGACTATCGCAAGGTGAATGACGTTTCACAGTTTGATGCCTATCCTATGCCCCGGGTCGACGAGCTCCTGGATCGCCTGGGCACTGCTCGTTTTTTTACGACGCTGGATTTGACCAAGGGCTACTGGCAGATTCCCTTGTCTCCAGGGTCTAAGGAGAAAACGGCCTTCTCCACTCCGTACGGGTTGTACCAATTTGTCACACTTCCGTTCGGGTTGTTCGGGGCCCCAGCCACATTTCAACGTCTCATGGACCGGGTGCTGCGGCCGCATGCAGCATATGCTGCCGCCTATCTGGATGATGTTATCATCCATAGCAACACCTGGGCGGAGCACGTGCGGCAGGTGGCCGCGGTGCTCGAGTCACTGAGGCAGGCTGGGCTCACGGCCAACCCGAAGAAGTGTGCAGTTGGACGGAGGGAGGTACGGTATCTGGGGTACCACTTGGGCGGCGGGCAGGTGCGTCCACAGGTAGATAAGACAGCAGCGATTGCAGCCTGCCCAAGGCCCAAGACAAAAAAAGAGGTGCGGCGGTTTTTGGGGCTGGCCGGTTATTACCGGCGATTTATCCCCAACTTCGCGGAGATAACCAGCCCCTTAACCGACCTCACCCGAAAGGGTGCCTCAGATCCGGTCCAGTGGACGGAGCAGTGCCAGGTGTCGCTTGAGAGGGTAAAACAGGCCCTCTGTGGGGAGCCCCTTCTCCACACACCTAACTTCTCTCTCCCTTTTGTCCTGCAGACTGATGCGTCGGGCAGAGGGCTGGGGGCCGTTCTGTCCCAGCAGGTGCGGGGCATCGACCGCCCAGTGCTGTACATCAGCCGCAAGCTGTCCGAGAGGGAGGCCAGGTACAGCACGGTGGAGAGGGAGTGCCTGGCCATCCGGTGGGCGGTCGGTGCTCTGCGGTACTACCTGCTGGGGCGCCCATTCACCCTCTGCTCGGACCACGCTCCCCTCCAGTGGCTCCACCGCATGAAGGATGCCAACGCCCGGATCACACGGTGGTATCTGGCGTTGCAGCCATTTAAGTTCACTGTGGTCCATAGGCCGGGGGCACAGATGGCTGTGGCCGACTTCCTGTCCCGGCCCCTTGGGGAGGCGGGGGGGGGAGTGGGTTAGGCCGGACGGCTCCCCGGCCTAAGTCGGGTGGTGGAGGCATGTGGACGGGGGCGTGTGGCATCAGCTCCAGGAGAGAGGTGTGGGGAGGGCTCAGGAGAGCAGCGCCAGGTGAGAGTAATTAACACACCGGTTTCCAACTGGCTAATCACTCTCACCTATTTCTTAACAGTAGCGTGCTGGAGGGGGGAGAGGAGGATGACCAGAGAAGCACGAGCCAAGCGACCCGGACCCGGACACAGACACAGACACAGTCAAGGACAAGGACAAGGACACACGGCAGACGACAGCATCACGCCTGTGATCGGCTGCCGTGTGTGTGATTGATAGTGTGATAAATAAAGTCTTTAAGCTGTCAACAAGCTGTGGTTCCGTCTAATCTGTGCTGAAAGTACCCACGAGACGGAGAAACCGTCACAATATATATATATATATACAGTACACACACACACATTTTTTTTAAATTAAGTTCATGTTTAAACAGTAGAAACCTAAATGAAACAACCAATAGTGTTTCAGGTAGTCAGCAGGTCGGTTCTTCCTGCTTCCTGGAGACGTTTCCACACTTCTTCTGTGGAAAACTGTGTTTTCATGTAATCCAGACTGACTCCATGATGTTGAGATCAGGGCTCTGTGGGGTCAAACCATCTGCTGCAGGACTCCTTGTTGTTCTTGTTGCTGATGATAGTTCTATTCCACAAGACAGACCTGATCATTGACCATACATAACATATGTATTTGACCTGATACATTAGTGATATCAAAGCGGCACTAATCAATAGTGAATGAGTGTGTGTAAGCTGAAACGGGTCGCTCATAGTGACTAAAGCCAAAGAGAATTACCATCCTAAATCTGCTGCACTTTAGCCTCTTTAGCTGCCTCACCAATAAAAAATAAATGAAAGATGTTTGCTAAAACTTCCACTATTAAACCTTCATAAAGTGATAATAGGTTTCCCCAAACAAAATCAATACTGCTGCCTTGAAAAACATTTTTTTTCTTTAATAGTCTATATTTTTGATGGTGTATCTGGACTCCTCTATTCGCTAAGATCAAGGTTGATCATTGCAACGAGAACTGTTCATAATTTATTAGCCTGGATTTGATTCAACCCAGGTATATTAGAGAAACCACATCATAAACTCCATCTAGGGCTCTTTGAACTCCTACTTACAGTTCTTATTCTCAAAAATGAATATTATTTAGGCTTGGTCAATGGTCGATTTTCAAAATTAACAAAAGGGGAATTATTGACAACAAATGTATAAAAAAAGAACTTGGGTATTTGTGCAGAGGGGAAAATATAGGCTACCAAGTATGATGAAACAGAAAAAAACAAATTACTGATTCAAGTCCACCAGGTCTGGACTTGAGAGAGCACTAATGGTATCTGCTTTTAGATTCCCCAGCGGAGGACACACTGTTCTCTGCTGTGCATGTGTGTGAGGATACTGGCTTCCCCTCTACCTGCCCCTCTTTCCTCTTACTTCTTCATTCCTTCTTACATTCCCTGTGCTGCTGTTAAATTATAGATAGCAGCTGCTGCACTGACTGTTCCTACTTACTCTACAGCTGTGCATCACCACAACCGCATCCATAGCAAGCTTGTTGTCTGATTAAAGTCTGCAGCATCTCTGTGATGGTCATCTCTCCATGTTAGTTTCTTACTAGTAATACGTAAAAAGTCTGTCGGAAGACAGTTTAAGTGGTGTTGCTCCAGATCAGCTAAAAATTGGCCACTTTACTGACATTCAAATTCATTGCTTTATTTACACTGCTGCCACTCCAACACCAACCTATGAGCTGTGCTTCTTCATGTTTGCTTAAGGGAAACCCGTCTAATAGAAAATATATACGGTACTATTTATGTCCTATATGGATCATGTCAGGGTGGATGAACACAGAACTTTGACACAAGAAACCAGGTTTTTATATCACAAAAACTCTTGAGGTGGTTTTACTAGTCGACAGAACGCAGAGGTGTTTTTTTTTAGAAAGAACTGAGTTGTTTAGAGCCAAAATACATTTCTTATCTGCTGCATCGTTATGAACCATAAGGACAAGTCTGCTTTCTGTCCCCAGAGGCAAAACTAAACCTGGAGAAGCGGCGTTCAGTATTTATGCTCCACATATCTGAACAAACTCCCAGTAAACTGCAGGTCTGCTGCTGTCGGTCCTTTTAAATCAGAGCTGAACACTTTTCTGTTTGCCGCTTATTAAAATATTATTTTACATTTAACTCTTAAATCCTATTTAAATGTGTCTTTTTTATAATGTCTTGTGTTTCTTTTACATTTTGTCTTAAAGAAGAGGTTTTTTTAAACCTATGCGTGACATTTTACTTAACATTAAGATTTACTTTTATTTATCCCTCAATGGGGAAATTATTTTTTCACTCTATTTTTTTATTTTACATGCATTTAAACCGGACACACACACAGTACAACAGCACAGACATGCAGTACAACGGCATAGACATGCAAATGTGGAGAGAGATGGTGGAGTGATGGGCAGCCAGCCAAACCGGCGCCCAGTGAGCAGTTGGGGGGTGGGTCAGTGCCTTGCTCAAGGGCCCCTCGGCAGTGCCCAGGAGGTGAACTGGCACCTCTCCAGCTACCAGCCCACCTTCCATATTTTTGGTCCATGTGGGACTTGAACCGCCACCCTCCGGTGTTCAAGCCAAGTCCCTATGGACTGAGCTACTGCCGCCCCCGAACAAGTTGTTTTGATAAAATACATCTTTTTTTACAGCTCAGATTTACTTCTGTCCTACAGCAGACTGTTTCCGAAGCTACATAAAATCTGCATTATTAATGAGCGCCTACTCCAACTGGCTGGAAGAAAACTTCTCCCAACGAAAGAAGATTTAAAAAAGAGAAGAAAAAAAAAGAAAAAACTCCTGCAGCGTACTGAGTCTCATTAAGCAGACAGTCAGCTGTAAAATGTGCAGAACACATACAACCGCTCGCTGATAACGGAGGGAAGTTTGTCCCCAAAAACTTCATTCGTTCTTGATGTAAATTTTCCATCCTCTGGAAGGCTGTAAAGACTTTCATACAGCTGAAATGCAAACTCTGACTACAGAGGTTAAACATGCTCTCAGCGTAGCAGTAGGCTCGTGATGTAGTAGACTCCTCCATCACCCTAATCCGTCACAAAACTCCATCCCAATGCCCTTTGTGTTGCTTTAAATTGCTGTTTTGTTGAAAAGGTACTATACCAACAAACCTGCCTTGCCTAAACTTAACAAAGTGCTGTGAGCGGATCATATTTACCATGTTAACAATCTTAGTATAAAAGCCTATAACTGGTTAGATTTGTTAATTAACACTAAACACAAATTACAGCAGAGGCTAATGGTGTAAAGGTTGCAATAGCGACTCATCCCTGCTTTCATGTTTTGCTGCCTTTAAATTCTATTTTTCAAGGAAAGGAGAGCCTTGACATTGAGTGAGATGACTGACTTAACATTCATAGGATTATCAGTAGACTGGCGAAGCACTGGAGGAATGCAGAAGCTGTCTCTATTTAACTGTAAATGTGTCAGGTGACTCCTGCCCTGTTTTTTTTGTTCTCTTAGTCCGTTTATTCTTTGTGGATCCCATCATTTCCCATCTGTCCTCTGCATCCTGATCCCAGCCCTCCCTGCACACCTGTCTGCAGGACACAGAATCTAGCATGGAACCTCACTGACTGTCTCCTAATGGTTGGTTTCAGTGTTTTATCTCTGTGTTTTTATACTTAAGCTACAGTTTCATTTGATACGACTGGAATATGTGACAGAGTTTGTCAAGGAGACAAACTCTGCTGTGTTTAGATATTGAGCTGAATACTAATATGCTCACAATGGCAATGCAAACATGTATGCCGAAGTGTTTAGCAGGTATAATGTTTATCACTTCACCATAAAACAAAGTAAGTCTGATGGGGAATGTTTGGCACATAGCCTATTTTGACCAGATGATGGTGGGTGGAAGAAAAGTTAAAGGATTTATTTGGTCATTTTCCATATTTTTCTTATTGTCAACAAATCTTATGAGCAGAGCCGAACTAACAATGGATGCATCCTACTTACAAGTATTTTGTGTGTATCCAGTGCCTGATATATATAATTACTCTGTGCCGTAGACCTCTCAAAATGATTAAAAACATGGCAAAGAGCCACACCGCTGCACTGGGTGACATGCTCCTTCACCCCAAAGGCAATGGTTACAGTAGTTTGTTTAGAAATGGCTCCAAAGTGTAAAAACTGCGATTCTCAGGAGTAGTTCTGTGTAAGGCAGCCTCCACTGTGAATGAAGAGTCAAGATGAAGGTCACAAAGTGTTATTTTTGGACTTGAGACTAAACCGCCAGACAACGCTGATTCATCCTTGTTGTGATGTTTGCTAAGTGCAGCACTGGATGAGGAAATGTGCATCAGGGTCTATCTTGTTTTCATGCAATACAAGAGGAAATAGTGACGTTGAAATCCATATATTTCATCACAGCACAGGAGGGAAATAATCAATTCTGAAAGGCAGCATAAAACAAAATCAATAACTGCAATGCATTCCATTTGAGTTCTCCGTTAAAGTCATTGATTATTTAATTGGAAGGATGCTCCATCTGACAGGTTATTGCAGCGGCGACAAATGAATTTAATCTTCATCTAATGCTCTTTTTTTTCTCTGTCCTTTCCTGTTTTGATTTAAGATTTTATTAAGATCCCCATTATTGTTACTGGGTTCCACACGAAATATCGATAGATAGATAGATAGATAGATAGATAGATAGATAGATGGGGGAGCTTGAAAATATTTTTACACACAAAAGGGGGTCGAAATGCTCCCTACAAGTCAAAAGTTAGGGTTCCACCTGCTCTGAACACTTCGTTTGTGACGTTATTTCTACTTTGCGCATAAATGGCTGTTAAGGATTTTTCCACGTGTTGTTTGCATTGCACTCTCATATTGCAGACTGGATTTTGACTTGACCATATTTTAAGAAGTTGCCAGTCAAGTGAAGAAGGAGAAAAAGTAAAATCCTACTACTATAGTTTGTTTCATAGTTAAGGGAGGGAGCCTTAAAGAAACAGGAGCTAAAACAGTCTGTTTAGACAGCCTGCTATAGTCTGCCTTCTATATGCTCACAAAGTGTTAGAAAGTTGCTGTCTTAGATATGGATTTAAGAATATGGAAAGTAAAACCCACAAATGATGAAAAAGAGGAGAGTGCATTGAGTGCAACGGGCATAGTACCTTGTCAGATAGATGTCATGTAAGGATAACAGGACAACACAAAATAGAGTTTGTTATAACAATGGTTGATGGATTGAGTTTTCTGTAACCACTGAAATCAATAACAAGGTTAGACAAATAAGAAATCCCTTTATGTCAAGTGCTTGTTTTGTGTTGTGCTGAATATGTTTTCCTCCAGTCCAGTCCTTGGTCCCCTAAGACCTGTGACAGCCTGTTGTCTGTAGCGTAGGACTGCTGCTCTCTGATCCACTGGCTAAACACGTTGACACATCCAATGTGCTGTGTTCACAGCTGCTCTGGCGTGGCCACATAGAAAATTGCCTCTGATCAGCCAGGCCTGAAAAGGGTTCAGAAGTTGAGATGTGTCCAAAAACGTAGGTCTCCTTGATGCTGTCAGTCACCATCCAAACCCAGCTTTTATTGATTTGTGGTATTATCTTTCATGCTTCACTTGACATTTGTAAGGGCATGGTCAAGTGTAAAACAGAAAAACTAAAACTGACAGATACACATCCAGACACACACAAATACACTAACCAATATAAAGACCATACACCCTATCAGCTTTTTTCATGTTTCTAAAATAAGTCAACACTCGATAAGGATTCTGCCCTCTGAGGTATATCAACACACACACACACACACAAAACCTTGTGTCTGACACTGTATAATACAATGTTTTGATATCCTATTGGCATAGGAGTGCCCATTTGTTGCACAAGCACTCACCAACAGACACACTATATGTACATAAGCATACACACACACTCAAAATATGCACACCAACCCACCCACTCACACTCAGAAGCCATTGTGCCAGCCTTGTGTGGGCTGTACAGCCTGAAGCTGTTTGTATGTCCTCAGCCCCTTCTTCTGACTGCTGCATCCACCTAAAACAACTAATAACCCAAACCTCCAAATTTAAGTCCAAGTCAAAAATGTAACCTGGACTTTTTATGGCATTTCATTTTTTTCTTTTTCTTTTATTAATACAGAAAAGTTGACAAAGGATTCTGCTACATATTTATTCAGCTGCCTAGGATATTCAGTCCTCTACTGTAGACCACAGAGGAGGAGAAGCCTTGGGTAACTTCAGATCACCTCAACAACAAGCTGTTGGACGTGGTCTTTTAAGGAGGGAGAGGCACAGAGTCCTCTCTGGTATAAGGAAAAAAAGAGAAAACTATTATTTATTTGAGATGTTTGATTTGGCTTGATGCTTTGTACACTGTGATTTCTTTGTGCAGCTGCAGTATTTATGGTGTTTGGTGTAATGTTTGCCTTCCAGAACTGGCCAGCACTAGAGTGTACAACACTGACTGATTATAGTCAGTTTGTGCCTCGTGTACATAGCCCAAGTCCAGCAGTATAGCTGCAGGTCACTCACTCCTTATTTTTTTTTAATACTTATTCAACTATAGGTGTTTCTGTGAGTTGGTAGTCACAACTGGGTGGCAGTGGTGAGGTAAAATTAAAGCGGTAGAACAAGTTGTTATGGCTACATTGACACATTATCAGTTTGTAAAGTAGTTCTGGCAACTCTGTCATTAATGAAATACCCTACTATATTCATTAGATAGTCACAAACTTAGTCACGGTTGATAAGACTGAACCAAAACAGGGTGTTGGCCATAAAACCAAAACAATGAGGTAATACTGACTGATTTTGACTACATTGACTTGGAGAGGAGAGGACTGGCAATCAGAATCCACCCATCTTACACAAAAAGCTCTGTAATAGAGCTGATCCATTAGACACAATTATGTCTAACCCCAGTAACAATCTAACTCGTAACCATAATCAGCAATTTGCTGCAGTATCAGGTCAGTTTTGCCCTAACCTATCAGTAATGAGTGACATCAACTGTGAGAGCTCTAATTAACTCTACTTAACTTGACTACGATGACCTGGATGCATGAGAATCTACACAGACATATAAGTATGTGTGTTTGGTAAAAAAAAATCCAGTGTATGCTGGATTGTAAGTTCGACAAGATATAAATATTACCAAAACATTAAAATTAAAACATTAAAATAAAACATAATTACACACTACATCCCACACAAATGTGGTCTTGAGCTAGTAGTCACAGTAGATGATAACAATGCCATACCATAATAACTTGAGACTTGAGCGTAATTAGGCCTTTTCTCTAGACAGTTCCAGTCCACCTGACCCCTATCTTGTTGAACTCATTGCTTTATAATTGGATTGGGACAACAATCCTGTCGCAGCCTGCATCATCAGTGACAGTAAAAACGGGGAGCTTTTAATTTGCAGAGAGAGACTCACACAGTTTCTTTTAAACAGCTCATAAAAACCATATACACAAATGATTACAATAGAAATACATATAGAATCATTAATCATAATATCAATTATTTCTATGCACCAAGTCCTCATTTCCCCAAATCTCTGGTGAGAACAAAGTTAGCATGAGCCATAGAGCCACAATACAGGGTGAAATAATCGAATGTCATCCTTTAAAGTGTGCTGCAGACACAATGTAATACACTGACCTGAGTCTGAACTGCCAGAACGAACAGATCAGGTTTAATCAAAGTAAACTGTAATTGTTGTCATATTCAAGTGAGTTAACCGCATCATCATTGTCATTTAAGTGTTTGTTGTTTTGTTGAGTTTTGGATATGCAGGGATGCATAAACACAGTTAGTTCCAGTTAAAATGTTCAAACATGTGTACAAAGCTTTCTGTTAAGATGAAATAATCACCCATGTTTTCTTGCACGTCTTCCTAAATTCAAGCGGCCTCCCCTCCATGATTGCATTTGCATTGCTCTGCCAAATTGTGTAATAGCTATGTTAAATAACTCACATAATCCACAGTTTCAGTTATGATTATGTTTGGAGCGGTGAATAAACATCAGAAGAAGCCTATTGTAGCTGTCCATAGCACCATGAACAAATGGCACTTTAACATGCTGTGGTCCTGTTTAGAATCCTGGTCAGAAATGAATTATAGTACTAAGAAATTTCTTTCACACAGATTGGATTGTCGTCCTTGAAAGCCTGATACATGAGCTACAGGTACATGTGAAAACCTTCAGTATGCAGTAAGAATTAGAATCAAGTTTGTAATAAGATTCAAAATATATTATCAAAATATGCACAAATTATACACTAAATAAAGATTTCTTATTAGAAAAAGAAACAATTGTGATCTCACATTTAGATACAGAATGAAACATTTGATTTATATTCATAAATTACATATATTTATTTAACTTTAAAAGAAAAGAAAATGTATACCCTGTAAATAAGTGACTTTTAATATAGTTCAAATAGCTTTTCTATCTAATTTTTGTAATATGTATTTGGAATTAAAACAATTATTACAAATTATTACAAAATAATGTAGCCACAAGAGGGCACAAGCCAGTGTCTAATTGTACTAGTCCCAAGCCCGGATAAATACAGAGGGTTGTGTCAGGTTAGGGCATCCGACGTAAAACTCTTCTCGAATCAAGCATGTAAATCAAATCTATGACCAGTGGTGGTCAGCCCATAGGGGGCGCTGTGGCACCGCCCTCCCGGATAAGAGGGGGAAAAAATGTCAAATATATTTTTACAAATTCTGTTATAAATGTCAGTTTACCCACTAGCATGTGCCTACATGCAATATGAATTATAAACTATATTTCCCACCTACTAACATTTCATTTACCAGTGAATTTCCACAGACAGACCTGTATGTTTCTGTCATGGGGCGCTGATCAGAGCACCCCAGCAGTGCAGCAAAATAGCCAATGGAATACAGTTGCCAGGGCAAATTAATAAATATATGGCCAATCAGTGTCGCAGAAAAGTATGGAAATATCGCCCCCGGGGCAGAAAATACTGCGAGATTCTTGAACGTGAAAGGCTTGTGCGCGCTCTAGCACAGCGCGGGTGCTGTCAATCAGCGAGATGATGGAGAATATAACGAGTGAGATGCAGCTTCCACCGAATTCGGTGAGATCTTTATTTATCTACCCGTTTGCAAGAAAGACAATGGAGGAGAAAATCTGGGTTAAGGAGCTGGGACCTGAAAAGCCCGACCTTATCATCAGCCAGCAGACCAAGGAGAAAAATAAAGCCTATAGCAGGAGTTTTTGCAGGAGTTGGTTTATGCGCAAGACGTGGCTGGCAGGTTGTGGAATAGCCAAAGCACTTTTCTGTTTTCCCTGCATTCTTTTTAAAAACGACAAATGTGATTTAACTGGACACAGTCAGGACAAACCGACTTGAAGCACCTCTCTGAACGCATCAAGAAGCATGAACGATCAAGAGTTCATATGGAAAACTGTGTCAAGCTAGCTGTGCTCGGAAAGATTAGCATAGCAGCGCAGCTGGATGACGGACACCGTGTTGCTGTAAGAAGGCACAATGAGAAGGTCGATAAAAATAGCCATATTTTATCTAAACTGATTGACTGTATTAAGTTTTGTGGTGCTTTTGAACTGGCATTGTGCGGGCATGATGAAAGGTTTAGTTGACCTAATGGCCTCCATTGACCGGGACTTGAACGAGCACCTTGAAAATGCAACCGTCTTTAGAGGCACCTCAAGGACGGTACAAAGCGAGCTATTGGACTGTATGCTGGCAGTTCTGAGAGAAAAAAATCTTGGATGAAGTAAAAACAGTTTTTTTTAGCCATTTTAGCCATCCAAGCTGATGAAATTACTGACATTTCCACATACTGTCAGTTAATCCTGATACTTAGATACATTGATGAAACCCATAATATCCAGGAGGGTTTTTTTGAGTTTATTAAGGTCTCCAATGCCAACGCGGATACAATTGCATGTTTATCTCTCATCTTATTAAAACAATGAAGTTATCTGTAAAGTTTAGATTGAAAAAAAATGAAATCCTAAAATACAGTGACAGTAATTTAATACAGTCTTGGGCTTATATATCTTTATATATTAGCCAGTTTTCAGAAATGACTTTTGAAACTTCTGTATTGTCTCTGTGATATCAGGGAGGCTGTTCCTTCTCTAGTTGGGGATCAGGAGTACAGGGGACCTGGGCAGGAGCCACCCACAAAGAAACGGAGGGCAGTGTGAGAAGACAGGCAACACCATTTGGCACTGGAGGTAAGTACTTGCCGCTGCCAAGTAGTTAGAAGGAATAACAACTTATCATCAAACTTGCCATTTGAAATAGTGTTACTGACTGAAATATATATTGTCATGTTATGATTTGATATGCCTGTTGTTTAAAACAAAATGTGAAAATCTAATTCTTACAATTTTTTTAAAATTACATATCATGTCATAGGTATGTGACACCATTATGTGCCATGCCAAGGAGAGGTTTTCCTTCACCGAGCACCTGGTCAGCGCCACTCTACTGCAAGGAGGCTTGTTCTTACAACACAACAGGAAGTTCCCAGATTCAGCACTGGATACCACGGTGGAAGCCTATCCCTCACTGGACAAGGACAGACTTAAAACGGAGCTGTCCCTGATCTACAGCAATGAGGAGTTCCAGAGCTGCAGTGGTGCACTGGCTCTTTTTCAGGTTTTGAGGGAAAATAACCTTCAAGATACACTCACAGAAACTGTAGCCTTCTCAACATCCTCATCACCGCACCAATGACAACGTCAGAGTCATTGGTGCTTCTCAACCTTAAACAGGATAACAACATTCCTAAGGAATAGTATGGAACAAGATCGCCTCAACACTCTGGCTACGCTTTCCATAGAGAAAAAACTAACACAGGACATCCCTGATTTCAACACCAGAGTCATTGAGAAATTTGCCATTCAGAAAGACAGACGGGCAAAGTTCCTGTACAAATAAGAACTGTCCATCCCATCCACTCACTCAGCATTCACTCACTCTCACTCACTCACACACACTGTTGATTTGTATATATTGTATAGCTGATCATACCCTTGTTGTAAAGTTCTGTCAGGAACTAGAATATTGTATTTGATACCCTTCCTTTCGAAAACATGAATGGAGCCTTATACAACTGAAAATGGTTATTTTATTTTATCTGTGAAACTGGTGAGATTAAAACATCATTGTTGAATTGTAGTCGTCGTCTGACTTCGAATTCTTATACTGGACCAGACAGAGAAATATATAGTCACATCAGCCCCACCAAAAGAATATTTTTCACCAGTCGCCACTGTCTATGACTTCCATACCGGTGCTGTTCACCTGCATGGTGCCAGTGGAAATTGGACTACTGTTGGTTGAAGAAGGAGAGGAGGAAGGTGTGTACATAGGAAGAGAGAGAAGAGGAAAGCCTAGAGTCTAGGACTGAGAGTAGGGACTTTGAATGTTGGAACTATGACAGGAAAAGGTAGAGAGTTGCTTGACATGATGGAGAGACGGAAGGTAGACATACTGTGTGTCCAAGAGACCGGGTGGAAAGGTAGCAAGGCTAGCTTAGGAGCAGGGTTCAAGATGTTCTATCATGGTATAGATAGTAAGAGAAATGGAGTAGGAGTTATTTTGAAGGAGCAGTTTGTTAGGAGTGTCCTGGAGGTAAAAAGAGTCTCACATAGAGTGATGAGTCTGAAGCTAGAAACTGAAGGTGCAATGTTCAGTGTTGTTAGTGGGTATGCTCCACAGGTTTGATGTGAGCTGGAGGAGAAGGAGAAATTCTGATTGGACCTTGATGAAGTGATGCAGAGCATCCCTAGAGGTGAGAGAGTTGTCATTGGTGCAGACTTCAATGGACATGGTGCAGGAAACAGAGATGATGAGGTGATGGGTAGGTTTGGAGGAGAGACTGATCCGTACAGGTTGGCAGAGAGACAGAGATGGGAAGGACGTACAGCAGATCAGGGTGATTAAGGATGGGGATGGAAGTGTATTGACAGGTACTAGTAGTGTGATGCGAAGATGGAAAGAGTACTTTGAAAAGTTGATGAATTAGGAAAATTAGAGAGAACAAAGAGCAGAAGAAGTGACTGTTGTGGACCAGGAAGTAGCAAAGATTAGTAAGGATAAAGTGAGGAGGGCATTGAAGAGGATGAAGAGTGGAAAGACACTCTGTCCTGGTGATATAATTGTGGAGGTGGCAGTAAAAAATTTTGATGAGGTTGTTAGGACAGGTTCTAGATAATGAAAAGAAGCCTGAGGAATGGAGGAGAAGTGTAAAATCAAGGGAGATCTGCTGATTTGTGGACTTTTTTGGAGATGAAAAGTCAGAGAGGCCAGACTGAGATGTTTCAGACATGTCCAGAGGAGAGATAGTAAATATATTGGTAGAAGGATGCTGGGTTTTGAACTCCCAGGCAGGAGGTCTAGAGGAAAACCGAAGAGGAGATATGTGGATGTAGTGAAAGAGGACATGAAGGTAGTTGATGTGAGAGAAGAGGATACAGAAGACAGGGTTGGATGATTCGCTATGGTGACCCCTGAAGGGAAAAGCCGAAAGGAAAAGAAGAAGAAGATGAATATTACAAAATAGTGAATTACAATACAGCATTAAGACAAACTGCAGTCTCAAAAATGAACACAGACTTGACTTAGCAGCTGAGTTTTGCATTGGATTATTATACAGTCACCCCCTCTGAGATTATTTGCTCACATGGCTTTATGATACCACTGTATTATGATTTTTTATGTCTCTATAAAATATGATAGATGTGTAAGACATAAAAGAGGAAAATAGATTAAACAGAAACAGGGTGAAAAGATCTAAGTGATTGAGAAACAGAGTGAAAATTGATAAGAAAGAGAAAAGAGAAAAAATGAACATGTCCAGTAACAGCTTTATCTGATAAAGAAATAGCTGACAATATACACACAGTGTTACAGTCGATCAATAAAAATGACTGAAATGACTAGAGAGATTGATATAAGACAGAGAATAGATTGGAATGGGTGTTGCAGAACAAGAGCAATATTTTAAGAGGTGACACGTTTTCCTGTTGTTGTGTTAGAGTAAAGAAAGTCAAACCACCGTGAAAGTTTAAAACTGTAAAACAGTGATCCCTCGCCACTTCGCGGTTCACTTATCGCGGATTCGCTATTTCGCGGATTTTCATAATGCATTTATTTATTTTTTTGGTGCATTGTGCTCTGCATTCTGATTCGCTAAAAACTCACTCCCGCTTCTTGTATCAAAACATAACATAACGTAATCGATGGTGGCATGTCGGTGTACAAGGATCTTTTTGCAAAGAAGAAAAAAGAGCGACAACAGCTGCCTATCACTATGTTCTTCTCCCGAACAAACACACCTGCACCGCGGGCTTCAGAAGAAGAGAACACTGCAGAGCGCAGTCAGGATGCAGCGGCCCAGTCTGAAGAGCAGTGAAACGGCCTACACGTGAGTCACTGTATTTGTATACATGTAATAGTTGCTAATTGTAAAAAAAAAAAGTTTTCTATTTCGCGGATTTCACTTATCGCGGGTCATTTTCGGAATGTAACCCCCGCGATAAACGAGGGATTACTGTATTATAAGAAGGATACATGTGTACAGGAATAATTTTTTCATGTGTGTAGAATTATTCCCAAGATAACTACAGGATATATTTTGCACATTTAGATTTTTCTAAAATATCTTTTCATGACTTACAGCTTTTAAAAAAAATTATTTTTTTATTTGATTCATACTGGCCCATTTATGAAGCCCCTTAGTGTAGCTCCTGTCTCTTTAAGGTCCCTCTCCTGATGAGGTCACTCTGCTCTGATTGGTTAATTGCCGACTGCTATGTCAACAACACGCCATTAAACAAACAGTAGTTGTCTTTTTCTCGTTCTTTATTCAAAATTTCCACATCTGAAATACATTTGTACATGTTTGAGCCTAAATCAGATCCAAAATAAATAAATGACAAAACTAAAAAAAAAAATGTATTAATGTATTTAATGTGTGATCTTGAGATAGTGCTGAAAAAAACTCCAGTTATCCAGTCACAGCTCACACATGTGTTTTCACTTCACATTTGCTTGGAGTAGTGTTTTTGCATCTTCTGCGCCATCTGTGGGTCCATATCCATATGATTGATTTGTTTATTCCTATTTGGAATAATCACTGCAATCCAGATTTCACATCATATCAGATTTAGTGGCCATCCTCATGGCTCCTCCAGGGTAGCTTTTCATTACATCCAGTAGTCTATGAGTGAGTCCTGCCTCACATAGTTCAGATTTTTCTAAAGTTATTGTTTTGCAAATGAATCATCTCCAAGGGACCACTGGATGACAGACATCTGCTGCCTTGTAACAACCAGACTGTTCCCCAGAGAGCTCTGCTTCTCTGGAAGGGAACAGGAAGCACTTGTGATAAAATAAATTAGCCCTCAACTTGCTCAAATACAACCTTTTTAGAATTCCCTTTGAAGACTGCTCATAAGCCTTTTAGTGGCTGGAAAGACACCAATGGATCAATTAATCAATGGCATCACCTAATGAAGCTGTTTGAATAACTTATATAGAAAATAACCGACCAGGTACTTTACTGAAGTTGTGAATTAACGTGACATTGACTTTGTTTATGTCTCAGTACAACGTGTACTTATTTAATATTTCAGTACATGTATCTTTATTGCAGTATATGCGCTGCCTCCTAAGCAGTAAATGTTTTCATTTCATTTGAATGAATATGAAATCAAAAAACTGCTTCATATTTGAGATGCGTGACACTCACTGGACCAGATCCTATTTTTATTCAAAAGACAATATTGTCCTGATATTTCTCTCTAACCAGAGGTGACAGTACAAACATTGCACTCGCATATGAAAGGGACTCCGTTCAAATGAGTCCTTTTGAACTCTGATGCCTGATGTTATTTTGCGAGGGAAAAAAGATGATTCAGAAATTTCCAAATCTATGTCGCTCCATTCACTTCCAATCTAATGCAATCAGCAGAGCCAAGCATATCCCTGCTTTCATCCTTTTGATCAGAAGGAAAAACAATTTACACTTTTTCATTTCAGAGGCAGTGTGAAATGAAAGCAGAATAAAGAAGAGTCTGGGAGGAAGGGCAAAAGACAGAGAGAGATGGGAAACAGCGGGGTGGTAGCAAACGGATGAAAAGCACTGAGCAAATTTCATTAAAGTGATCCATCATAAAGTGTTCAGCATACACCACACACACACGCACACACAAAATTACATGCCTCCAAGAGCCACTCTGTAGCTCCTAGAAACTGATAACTATGTCAGTTTTCCTGTAGAGGACACTTGAATTTGGTCCACAGATTAAACACAAGCTACAAACCAAGATAGGATGTGCAGGTATCATCACACCTATAACTCAAAACCACATTACTGCATCAGCCACAGTGCAGGAGCTACACGTGTACTCACTATATATGTTATATGGCACCCTAAACAAACAGAAGAAGGGGGGGAGGCAGAGGACCAAAACAGAAGCCTGACAGCAAGACTGAAATCAGCAATCGCAAACCTACATTTCAAAGTAAAGTAACTGCAACATAACAACAAGGTTTTATACTGTCTCCTCTCTCTGCCCTGTCACTGTTACACCTTATGTTGCTGTTTTAATGTCCTGTCAAAAGCTGAAGCATCTGGTGTTCGTCAGCTGCAGTCACCTTGTTCGATACAACACAGGATATTTCGCAGCATTGTGTGTCGATGGTAACAGATGCTTCGTGGCTGCAACCCTTGATGCTTCTGACTTTCTCTGTGATTACTTATTTTTAAGGATAGATTTGGGTTTCGAACTGTCTTAATGCAACACTGATGCGTTGTTGTGTAACTATTGTGTCGCTATTATGTAAGAAATGGGAGCCAAAATCAAAAATCAAAGTCATGTTGGTCTCCCAACGTTACAGACTTTTTACCAAATTCCTTCTTTTTTTGTGTGCAGTCTGTGTTTTTGGACACTAATAATTTGATAAAAACCCACTCCGACTCCAGCTGTTCTTGTTGCCCTCCAGACTACCCTCTACGCCTGGCATGAAATATGGTTTAGTAAGTGTTTATCTGGTGTGTTGTGAAACAAACAAGCCATGGGGAAAATGTTTTCCACAGATTTCCTTTGAGAGATCCTGAAAGGAAGAGGAGCAGAGGAGCAGAGGCCGGCGGTTCAAATCCCAACTCCTTCTGTCTGCATGTCAAAGTGTCCTTGAGGAAGATACTGAAGCCCAAATTGCTCCCGATGGTTGTGCCAACACTTTGCACGGTAGCTTGCTGCCATTGGTGTGTGTGTGAATCAACGAGTGAGAAGCAGTAAAAACATTTGAAAGCCTACAAACTGTGCTGCCAAGCAAATAGCATCAAGGTGAGTCTGTTCTATTTGCATGTATGTAAGTTAATGTATGTAAATTCAAGTAATATACATTCAGTGAGTCATTGAAAAATTCACAAAGACCAGCACTGATAGCCACAAGCAATGCGGGTGGAGTATTACTGTCTTCAGATAGCTGATGTTAACTGCACTGTGAAGCTTGTATGATTTTATATTTTAAGATTTTTCTCCAATTGAATGACATTAAGGGGAAAATCTACAGCCAGAAATGAGGGGGGTCATGTGAGGTTGTGGGTTTATATAAGATTTAAACACTGACAAAGCTCAATTAATGGTTGAGTACATTTAGTTCTGTAAAGTTTATAAGATTCCACATTTAAAAGGATGGGACCTAATAGCTTTTCTATATTGTTATAGTCTGTATAGCTGCAATATTTTGTCTTCTCGTGGGTAGTGTTTTTACATTTGATCTGCATATTTCCTTTGGTTACAGTTAAATGATCAGAAATATCTGACATGAATAATCCTGAAGTAATTTTAATGTCCAGACATGATTAACATGCCAGTAAGTATATCTGATGTATTCTGGTAAGTTTGTCAACCATAGATGGCAATTCACTTTTGAGAAGATTAATAATGAAAATGGGGATGACACTATTAATGGATGTATAATTTAAAATCATTAGGGAATTGTTGTTGTTGATTTTCAAATGGGTAGAAAGTTGTAGTAGTGAGTAACAACACTGATTTGATTTATTCTGTTACAAAGGAATGTATATACACATAGATACAGATAACAAATAAAATAGTTTTCTTTTTCTATGTACATATTCCATGAATCCATACTGACTCTCTGATTTTAAAAATGTTTTCAGACAGTCAGAGAAAGTTATTTTTTACTTTGTACATTATTTGTGCCGCCCAGATCACAGAGTTAATAAATAGTGCATTGGTTGGTTCATAATAATCCGTTTGATGTTCTTCTCTCCTGTAGTATGAAATGAAAGTATGTGTTTGGCCATACCTCCACTCAGTAAGTAATGCACTGAGCTATGGGATTGCTTTTTAACCATATGAAATGAATTATGTTTCATGACTGATTACTGGGGGTCAGAAGTTAATGGACGCTGACAGCAAGTTCACAAAATTTCCTTCGAAATTAAAATGAGGCAAGAAATACTTCAGTAATTAGAAGTGACTCTTTTATTTTTTACTTTTTGTCTCTGTTAAGGTTTTTGTCAAATCTTCACATATGAATGTGACTTTTATTGTGACAGCCTATGATATTTTTTCCCATCTTCCCATCTGATGCTTGTATTTGATCCTTTTTACCAGAAACCTTTTAAAATATGACACATTCGATTAAAGGGTCAGTTCACTCAAATCATTCGCTGTTTTAACATTTAGTAGAAAATACCATCTGTGTATAATGAGGCATATGGAGAAACACTTTGGGCACATTTTGCCAAATCGCTTGAAACGTTTTATGAGGTACTGTATGCTGATATTAAATGCAAAAATATTCCATAATTGATATAGTAAGTCTGTGAATATTCTCATTCATCCAGGTCATAGTTATCTCAAGTAGATTAAATCGATCGCAACTGGACTTGGTTATTTGTCTTGAAGACGTTTCACCTCTCATCCAAGAGGCTTCATCAGTTCATGCTCGCTCGACTAGGCTGGGACTAGTCCAACTAGCTGGTGTAGAAACCCAGGTATTTAACCTCTGTGGAGGCAGTCACATAGCCAGTGATGTCATTGGCTCATTAACACTCCATGTGCCCAACGACAGTCGTTTAGTGACAGTCGTTTAGTGACAGTGAGAAAACAACTTACACATGACAACTCTCTCCAGGACAGAACAAAACTTGGACCAGAACAGATATGCCTACTTCTGGATTTATGCCTCAACACCACATATTTCCAGTTTAATGGCAAATTTTACAGACAGAAACATGGCTGTGCCATGGGTTCCCCAGTATCCCCCATTGTGGCCAACCTGTACATGGAGGAAATGGAACGCAGGGCCCTGAGCTCCTTTGAAGGAGTAACACCGAGCCACTGGTTCAGAAATGTGGATGACACATGGGTCAAGATCAAAACCCAAGAAGTGCAAGCCTTTACTGAACACATCAACTCAGTGGACAGAAACATCAAGTTCACCAGAGAAGATGTTAAGGACAACAGTTTGCCCTTCTTAGACTGTGACGTCCATATTGAAAAGGACAGGAGCCTCCACATTAGGGTGTACAGGAAACCCACACACACAGACCAATATCTCCTTTTCGACTCACACCACCCACTGGAACACAAGCTGGGTGTTATCAGAACCCTGCAACACAGGGCTGATAATGTACCCACCAGTTCACAGGCACAAGGGGAAGAACATGAGCATCTGAGGGATGCCCTCAAAACTTGTGGTTATCCCAATTGGGCCTTTGTGAAAACTGCAGCTGGCTCCAGAAAAAAACTCCAACAAGGGGGTTGAGAAAGAAAAAAAACAAGACAAAAGAAACAACATAGTCATCCCATATGTATCTGGGGTATCAGAGAAACTCAGGAGGATCTTTAATAAACACCGTATCCCTGTGTATTTCAAACCCAGCAACACACTCAGACAGAGACTGGTTCACCCCAAAGACAGAACACCACACACTCGGAAAAAAAAAAACAACCTGGTGTATGCAGTTCAGTGCAATGAGGAATGCAAAGACCTCTACATTGGGGAAACTAAGCAACCATTGCACAGGCGCATGTACCAACACAGGAGGCCCAACTCCTCAGGCCTAGACTCTGCAGTCTACTTACACCTCAAGGAGAAAGCTCACTCTTTTGATGACAACAATGTTCACATCCTGGACAGAGAGGATAGATGGTTTGAAAGAGGGGTAAAAGAAGCCATCTATGTGAAATTAGAAAAACCATCCCTAAACAGAGGAGGAGGTCTGAGACACCATCTATCTCCAATTTACAATGCTGCCCTTTCATCTATTCCCAGGAGATTCAGGAGTTTAGCCTCGAAGAACAACAGCCATTCACAAAAGACCCCATGTGACTCTAATGACTGTCGTTATAACACAATAGAACACTAACGAAGTCGAAACTAACTTTCACCACCCCCAACGACTGTCACTAATACGACTGTCGTTGGGCACATGGAGTGTTAATGAGCCAATGACATCACTGGCTATGTGACTGCCTCCACAGAGGTTAAATACCTGGGTTTCTACACCAGCTAGTTGGACTAGTCCCAGCCTAGTCGAGCGAGCATGAACTGATGAAGCCTCTTGGATGAGAGGTGAAACGTCTTCAAGACAAATAACCAAGTCCAGTTGCGATCGATTTAATCTACTTGAGATTACATAATTGATATACATTTTGTGTGTTGATTACCTGATTTTGAATGTGTTTTTTTTATACTTCTCCCAACAACATTGTCCTGATCTTTAATAATTCTGATTCTGATTTTGGCTGATTTAGAAATTAATAACATTTGACCTCTTAGGGCACCAGCATTAAATCATCACCCCGACTTTACTTTCATACCTTTAGCCTCCATCCTGGTTTCGGCTGAAACAGAGCAGGGTGTTGGCGCCATCATTTAGGGTGTGATCCTCTGGCCGACCCAGTGTCTGCACCAATGTTTCCATCTGGAGAAAGAATACATAAAATCACATTAGCGTAATGATGTTTGTGGCATTACAACTTAATGATGCAAAGTATGTAAAATAACATGAATGTGATCATTCCGTTACATTAAATATATCAAATACAGTCAAATTCCACAAGGATTCATTAAGAAATGATATAAACCATCTGAAAGAAAAAATATCTAACTCACTTGTATGCAACAGGCTGCATGATGACGCCACGCTTGACTTCAGCAGCTTTGATGGCTGAACTGAAATCAATGAGTTTGACTCTTTCTGGTTAACCAGCATGATGTTCTGTGGTGTGATATTTGTTTGAATCACACTAACAGTCTTCAGAGCTCCGAGTGTGGTGAGCAGCTGCAGGGACAGAGGAATAAATAAAGACACCACAGTTGAAAATCTGTAAGATTCTGAATGTTCCATTGATGCATATATTCAAGATATATTCAGATTCAAGGGCATTAAGCTGAGTATAAATGATCAAATCCAACTCTACAATGACAGTACATCATCAGTCAATATTGTGTTATAAATGGTGACAAGGTCTTTTTGCAGTTTTCACTGATTTGTACATTTTTCTATAACGATAACATTTCTCTTTTGATATCAAGGTTTGTTTTTTTCTTCTATCCTCATCTCTAGATGAATACAGAGCATGTGGACTGCTTATTTTCAATTTACACTTAGCTGTGAGATTTCTACCAAATAACATCATTTAATTTTACCTCAGCACAAAAACAAATCTGAAAAATAGACTTTGTGTTTTTTCTCATGTCCAAACGAATGATATTGAAATGATTTTTTGACTGAAGTCCCCACTCAAAAAAAAAACCAACCCTGTTCATGCAGAAGAGCTCACTGTCAGGTTTAACTGACCTGCTAAACCTGCACAATAATATGCAGGTTTTGAATGTTTATAAACTATTTATTCAACCATCGATCACTATGAACTTTAAATACATCATTACATATATTCCTGCAGTGGCGATGAACAGTCCCATAGAAAGGATTTAATTTTCAATACAGAATAGTTGAACATACATGAAGAAAATCAATAGAAATATGCTAATAAATACCCAATACACCTGTTCAAACACAAAACTGCATTAAAAGCTCAAAAAACAATAAAATCTCAGCTGAGTGGCTGCAAATATCATGAGATCATATGAAATTACTGGCAGGAGTTGTGGTGAACCTTAACTCTTTATGAGCTGCTGATCTCGCTATAATGATTTCTTCACACCTTGTTTCACAGCATACACACACACACACACACATATGCGATTATGTTTACATCATAAAAATGACTGGCCCTGGCATTTGAAGACTAATCTAATTGTCTGTATAAAATCAACTAATATCCAAATTATTCAAATAATAACAAAGTTCTTTTCTTCATCTAATGAGAGAGATGTTGTTTTCTTTATTTAACTGAATGCGGGGCAGCAAATGTCATGGTTTGTTTGTTGTGTGTATTGTAAGCAAAATCCCATGGTGCCCTTCACCACGGGGTATGAAACTGAATAAAAATAATTACACAAAAAAGAAAAGTTGAGAATTTAATATTTCAAAACATGTTGCTTTCTCCTTGATAGTTGCTTCACAAAGTCACCAATTCACCTCTGGAGACAAATACAAGAATAACCAAACAGAATTCTTACTAAGTGAAAAGTCAGAATTCAATTTTGCCTCGGATTATTTCCTGTTAGTACAGAACAATAAAGCACATTATTAGTACAGACAAATGAGTGGAAATTAGAAAATTTCTGGTACATGCGGTGCATAATCAGTGAATGAAGTGATGAAGGCTTAGCAGCATTCAGTTCTTCCAGTTAATCTGTTGATTACTGTTTCAAATGAATCCATAAAACATAAAGTAAAAGTGTTTTGTAAAAACGCATCACAAATTTCTAGAACTGACAAGGTCCCACACAAAAGAATGTGACCTTCTCATCTTTGTCAGAGCCGATGACGTATTTGCTCGACTGCATTTTTACTGCTGAGCTTTCTTTGATTCCGACTCATTTGCTCCTGTTTGTCAGCAGCTTTATTTGTACACTACGACTGTCTCTGTCACCTCTATCTGAGCGCCGTTTCTCATGTGCTATAATGCAACTTTTTACCATCCTGACACATAATAAATTTGAAGACATTTTGCAGGCTTTGGTGTGATGTAATAGATCCTCCCGCTAATGCAAATACAGCAGAATGGTTAGAGTGGGACTAAAAAAGCAATCAAAAAGTAATCATGCAGCACTAACAGCAGATTCAACATACTTGAGGCTTTCCGAGATACTTTTGACCTGCTGCAACTGTTGACAGACATTTTTAACCTCTTAACGAAATGTGTTTCATTGGAACTACTTTCTACTGAAGAACTAGTCCCTATGAAAACTTTTGGCAGTGTTTTCTATGGTTTTCAGAATAAGAAAGAGTTTTCAAGCACAACAAATCCCATCCCTTTTACTGGGGTGAAGGCAGAAAACAAAGAAACAAATCAAAATATGGAAAAGCCAGAAAATGTAAAACTGAAGCCATATTCTAAGCAGCTAATGGCCAGATAATTGCATGTAGTTGCCATCACTTCTACCCTGAGCAGAGGATCTTTTTTTCTTTCTCCATTTTTTTTCTATTTGCCCCCATTACTCTCATTCTTCCATTTACAGCAAATCTCACGCTGTGTTTTGTTCGTCTTCTACCCCCCTCCTACCTGCACCTGATACGCTGCTATACTTTTAATCTTGCTCTTCCCTCTTTCTTTCTTCCTCGTTCCACTCATCCCTCTTCTGCCTGTGTTGCTACCTCCACTCATCGTCCTGCTGTCATCTCCTATGGGCTACGGTCCAAACCAAAAGGAAGAGATCAAAGCCTCCCATTGCTCTCAGAGGCCACCAAGATCAAAGAGAGGATATATATAAGGAGTCTCTCACACACACATACTGGATAAATCCCATTACACATCTATACAGGAATAGTGGTCGGGCTGATAGAGTTGGTAGAATTTCCATCTGTGCGTGTGTGTGTGTGTGTGTGTGTACATGATGAGTTATTGATCACACAAGCCGAATGGAAAACTTTTTTCTCTTCATGATATCTTTCTCTGTGTTTTTCCCCCTTTTCTCTGACTACCTCTATTAGCACTGCTGTGGTTATCACTACCAGTGTGTAGCCATGTGTTTCCTCCCACATGCCATCACATTGCCTCATATATATATATATATATATATATATATATATACATTTTAATATACCATCCAATGTGTAAATACACATCCAGCAGACATTGGAAGGACCATTAGCATTCTTTGGTGTTTGTGTCCATCTGGTTTTGTGTTCCTGAGCTGTTAAATACTCAACATCTTTACTGACAGCTGGAAACAAGGTTGATGTTGGTGCTGTGAAACTGAACCAAAACAGTAAAGTGAGCTGAAAGACGCTAAAACACTCTGCGCTGTTGGAACTGTTGAGTCAAATGATAAATCTCTCAGGGTTTGTTATGATGAGTGATTATTATTATGAGCATTATGTATATGTCATTCAGTGTTGTATTCATAACACTTGTTTGTTAGGCCTATATCATATTGTAACATCCTTTCTGTTGCAACACAACAGCAGGTTTATGGTACTTTTGTCATGCAGAGTTGTATTTTAGGTGATGATTTGTTTGCTGGTAATGCACTCGTCAAAACTGATCATTCTTTAAGAAAAAGGGAGTTCTTATGTTTGTTAGTAACTGACTAAAAAGGCGATGAAGCTGCTGTGTTTGAATATGATGGGCTATTAGGTTTTACCTGTTTTATTTTCAGTTTGTATGTCAGTAATTCTCGTTTTTTGTCATGCAGCTATAGTAGATTTACAGGTGCAGGTTTTTGTAATTTTTACAAAGTTATGTTTCAACTTTTATCCCATTTTAACAACGTGGGAACTAGTTTTTTCCTCGACTCTTGTTTCTACCCGAACATTAAAAACAACGCGCGGTATCAGTTCCGGTGGCTTTAATTTCTCTCATGTTAACTGGTAACTTGTAGCTGGTTCAGGCGCATTTAAATATCATACATTTCTTACCAGGCGTTATCAGTATGCTTGTATCAGTGGAGACATGCCTGACAGACATTAATTAACGTCAGAGTCCAGTTTAATAAAAGCGTCGGAAGTAAACACAAATTAGCTTCTGTTATAATGAGTTCTGTCCCGCTGAAGAGGTTCTTCAAGGAGCTGCCAGTGTGGATAGTAGAGGACCACCACGATGTAAGCCTGCTTTCTATGTGTACAATTACTTTAATACTTTTATAATAGTACATTTTCTGTCAAGAGCTCCACTTAGAATCAAGAGACTCTGTGTATGTTTACATAGCTAGCTAGCTATAGTTAAATAAAGCCTCTGGTTTACTGCTGAAATTAACAATATTTAGAGAGAAAGCTTTCCTTACTGTTGTTATAGTGACAGTTTAGAGTCTTTTTAGCATCAAATGTCCTCTTTGTGTTTCCCCGTTGAGCTGTGGTGTAATTAAAGTAACAAAAAGAGGCACTTTGGCTCTAAAACACTGTAACATTGGAACATATCTACTGGATTAGGACAAATGAAGCTTCATGTTAGCTTCAGATAAACTTTAAACATGAAGGAGAATTTTGGATTTTGTCCTTCATAACTTTATATAAACTCACTATAAAGGGGTCTTCTAATGGTAGTTGGAACAGGAGGAATAATTACAACAAGAAAAACCTGTTTCAGTGTTCATTGAAGTGCTGCTGATGACGCCAAGGCCAAGATGTTGAATCAGAGATAATTCACCCTGAATCTGTAATTTAAGACAGCATTAATATTATTAACCTCTGTGAATAAATTGTCAAATTTTGCTTTGGCAAATGCCTTAATCTGAAACATTTTTAGGGTTTAAACTATGTCTGTGTACTTGATTGATCCGTTAGTTGTTTGGTCCATGGGTTCGTTTGTCTATAACGGTCCACAACCCTAAAGATATTAAGTTTATTAATATAGAGGACAGAGGAAACCAGAAAACATTGACGGTGAGAGGATGGAATCAGAGATGCATTAAGTTCTCATGTCAGTCAAATATTTAATGAATGACATGTGAAGGATTGTGTGCTTGGGAAGAATAGCGATCAAATAGCTTAAATATTTGCATGTTATAAAGTAAGATAGTAAACACACTGCGATCAGTCCAGCAGTTTGCTCATATTTCTGCGCCTCCACCAGGTGGTGTGTCACATCTATCGTGCCATTGCGTCAAGACACCTCCCCCTGAAGAACATAAAGATGGTTCACTTGGACTCTCATCCTGATCTGTTAATCCCTGTCAACATGTCTGCTGACACAGTCTTTGATAAGGACAAACTGTTCAGGTATGTTTTTTGTTTTGCTTTTTTTAAAGACATATAGGAGCTCAACTTGACTCATTCTAAGCCTTTCATTCAGTCTAGGATGTTTTGTTTCCAAGATGAGGATTATGTGAAAATGAGGCAACAATTCAGATCTGAAAAACATTAGAAAAAAAGCTTTTACTCAGCAGAATAAATTTACTCAGAGTCTATGATAATTTACTAAACACATCTTGTCCTGTACCTTGACTTGTTGAACAAGCCACAAAACACACATTCACTGCGGAAAAGTGCACCGCTAACATAGTTAGCAGGCTGGGTAGCTAATTAGTGGCTCAGCTGCAGCACATTTAACATCTCGCTTTACAGTGTGGACATTACTCTTCAGTACCTGGACTGCCAGGACTCAGCCTGCCGACTGCTGTTAATCAAACACAGACACCCACACACCAGCCGCTGAAATGAAAAGGAGCATTTCTGATATCTTCCCGTTTTTCTTTCTTTAACACACTGTGACTTTAGTTGGATTGTGTACCCAGCCTCTGCTGCAGCAGCATAAGCATGTACAGATAATAGATGGACTGTTGCATTATGTGGGACGCCGCTAATCATTTTATGTATCTTATTTTAGTGAGCTGAGTATAGAAAACTGGATAATGCCCATGGTGTATGCTGGCCATGTGTCCTGTGTGGCATGGCTGCATCCATACTGGGCTCAGCAGATCAGAGAGGGGGAGCACAGGATGACTGTAGGCAGAGACTCATCCACCACCACCATCAGGTAGGATACACACACCTTCCTGTCAAATCATCCATTGCTTTATTATACATATATATATATATATACACATATATGTGTGTGTGTGTGTATATGTATATGATATGTGTGTGTGTGTGTGTGTGTGTATATATGTGTATATTGGTATGTCATGACCTCTACATCTTCCCTGCCTCTCCTTTTTCCGTCTCTCTGTCTTTCATCTTCCCTTCCTTCATCTTCCCTTCCTTCCCTTCCAGAGTGACCAGTAAAGACCAGTACTTCCTCAGTGATGGTCTGTATGTTCCGGAGAGGCAGCTGGAGAACTCTAAACCCCTTCGACTGAACGTGGTCAAAGTCAATCCTGTTAAAGCAAGTCACCAGTCATTCACAGGTTTGGGCTTTGACTATAGAGGGCAGGTGGACTCCTTTTCAGACTGTAGCCCCACTGGAACTCGTAATCCAGTAATAATTCCACCTCTATCCCAGTAATAATTACAGCTGCAATCACATACACTAATTTAAATCCCATCTGCATCTTGTATTATATAGTGAGATTATTTTCTGCGAGAAGAGCTGCTCTGTCTACATTTTTATCAGCTCAGTGTAAGATTTGACTTTCGTGTGAAAAGGGAGTAAACAAAGAGAGAGTTGTATGCGCATCTCATAATATATTCAGACCAGGCGCACGACAACAGGGAGCTATAATCCAGTGTACAGACATTCTACTTTTAAAAATGGAGGAAGCCAGGAAAGCATTTTCTACTCTTGACAGAAAAAATAAAACCATCAGGAGAGCAAGACCCCATAAACTCTCATCAAATGGGTCTGTTGTGAGAAGGTACTGCTATTCTTTTTCAGATGTCTTTTCAGTCAGTATTTTAGAAAATTTAAGCCATTAAAAGTATGCGGAATGACTTATTAGCAGCTCCCGTTTGCACTGGATTACGTTGATACTGAAGAAAAATGCGATGATTCTCGGGCAAGTTCTGCAGCCTCTTTATTTCTCTGGTTATTAAGTGGATTTATGGAGGTTTATTGGTGATAGACATCAGAGATAATGATATCCTCAGGGAGTCACACCGAATGTTATCAACATGTGTTTCATGTCTGTGAGTTATGACTCTTCTTCACCTCAGGCAATATCCTTGCCTTATTTTCAACTCTCTGGCGCCCCCCAGGGAGGTGTTTGGCTTTGTCCTGCTGAATGTCCAGCACTCCACTTATATTACAGACCATAATCCTGTCATTTCCCCAATGTTAAAATGCCATCTGGAACGATGAGCTAAAGTACAGGGGAGCGCAGAGAATATTTCATTCCCCATCTTCCCCTGTAGGGGCTTTAGTGACATCTGTGCTTTGATATGCTTCCAGAAGTTTATTGTACCTCAGTTGGCTGAGCTTAGAGTGCAGTAACTAGCAGTGCTGGCACAATTTCACACACACACACACACACACACATACACATGCATACACACACAAGTTGTCTAGAGTTTGAAGATTTTCTGATTAGATAACATCCATGATGGTAAACCCCTCACAATGATGCCTACATCTTGAAGCAATGACAGCAGACGTTCTTAACAGTCTAATGCTTATCTGTTCGAATTCCTCACAACACGTCCACTTAGTCAAATGAAATAGTTGAAGAACGTTTTGATCTAAGAGGCAGTAAACAAGAAACATCAGCCTTGAAGGAGCACTTGGGCTTGTCAGGTTTCTCTTTCAAGTTTTCAGACGTGGATGTGTTTGCGCCTGAGCGCAGCCGCTTTTGATCGTTACCACTAACGCAGACACGAGTGATTGACTGCGCTCTCACTGCCAAAGCATCATGGTGGTGTCATTGGGATCAGAGCTGCATGAGAGAAAATTGCAGTGTGCCTCGCTTTTAAGGCTCCCACTCTGCTCACCAAGAAAAGGAATGTTGATATTTTTTTTCATGTATAATACTTCAGTGATTCCAGGCCTCAGTGTGAAAGAGAAATGCATAACATTGGAACTGCATTGATATATAAAATATTAGGCTAAACATAAAACAAACGTGCTGAATACATTACCTACCTCATAATAAATATATATATATAACTAAACTGTTTACATCAGCTTGCAGGCTTCTTCTCCACTTTATAACTCAGTACTTAACATGTTCTTATGTACATTATTGGTCATGTAGCTCTGAAAGTGCAGCTCAAACAAAGTCAGTCATATAGTTGCTGTGACACAGAGTGTGCTTCTATAAGCTTTGTTATTCTGTACATTTCTTATTCGAAGCCTTGTGTGCTTCCATTTATCACACGTAACACTTTGCAGCACAGACATTGTCGTGTGTGTGTTTTCTCTAAAAAACACAGACTCTAACTTGAAAAAATGGTTTGTTTTAGAATAACATCAAACATTCCCGGGATGCTCAGAGTTATTTAGCTCTAAGAATCTTACTGGTTGGGTGAAAGGAAACTTTCTCCTCTTCAAATATATTTAACAGTAGAATGTAACCCAATATAAAACCACAAGTGTTTGTGTTGTTCATCTCATATGTCTCATATCATCTACTGACTCTATAACTACTATGATCATCTTATAATTCCTCAAACTATTATTATTTATTAATTCATTGTTTAATAAGGAAGTCTTTAATTATACTCTTTTCATAGTCTGAATTGATAATGGTAATGGCTGTGATATATACTATTATATTGACCCCTTTTATTTACATGCATTTTCCAGCTTACAACTGCTTTCTGCTTCTCTGTCTGAATCTAATTTAGAGGAGAACACCGAGAGATGGTTTGCCAAGAGAGCGCGGACGTTGTGTTCAGAGCCCGGTGAGGCCAGCTGCTCTAAACCTCTCTCAAGAATCACTGACACCCTGCAACCAGCAGAGGGCAGCAATAGCAACCAGGCAGCCAGAGAGGAAGAACAGGGCAGCAATGGGACAGGCCCGAGAAAGAACAGTGATGAAGATGAAGAGGGATCCACCAGTTATGTTGTTAAGAGGATATTTTCATTTTTAAGTGAGACAGAGCCGTACGTCTTGGACATTGATCTGGATTTCTTCTCGTGTAAGAATCCATTCAAGGAATTATACACTCAGGTACATTTGACTTTGCCTCCTTTCCTGTTTCTGTAGCTGCTTCTTAAGTCAGATTTGCTTTGAACCCTTTCCAACTACAATTGAGCACTTAATCTAATCAAATCAGTTATTTTTACATGTATTCTTGTTATTATTGTCCTTGATGAGAAGCACTTTGTAACACTGATTTTAAAAGATCCTGTGAAAACAGGAAGATACATTTAGGATAGCACTTCCAATGCTGCCTGGCTTGGTTCAACATGAAATGCATACCGTTACTATTTTCAAAATCATAAACAAAACAGGGTTGATAACACAAAAAGTCGAAACACAGCACTCGAAACTGGTACACCATCACTCTTAAAGTGCAAACATACTGAATAGATATAAGTTGTTGCTATTAAAGGTCGGTTTGTATTAGTGAGGAGGTTGTCGCTCAGGTGCATTAGCCATTAATCACAGATCCCTGAGCTCCTGCTGTCCACATGCAACAGTGTCATTAAACACGACTCCCATAGGCCTCTTGTGAAAACATATTTCATATATTTCATATTCTTTTTTTTAAATCTTTTTTTTTGCTGTAAGGTTTACTTGCACGAGTGTTCCAAGTCTGATTACTGCACAAACACGTCGTAAATCGCTCATTACAGCCTGGTGAATGTCATCTGTTCCATCATTACACAATCACAAGAGAGCTAGATGCTATAAAACATCTTTATAAAGTAAAACGCTCCATGACTAATATGAGAGACAGTCATATGACAGTCAGAGAGATATTAGAGGAGAGAATATTACAGGTGCTGAAGTTTTCTTCGTCATACTTGTGTTGGTCCTATACTTCCAAATTAGTTATGTCACATAACCGTGCTGGTATTTCCCCCGTCTATATGAGGTGAACACAGAGAAGCTTTCCTCCTTCAGCAGAATGTAAAAATGAACCTACATCATTTTGCACAGTGAAGCTCAAACATCCAACTAAAAAAGAAGAAAAGAAAAAAAAATGACTGGAGGAATTTGGAACCGTTTGTGACACTGATGCTGTTTCATGCACCATTTTGATTAAAATAACAGCCTGAAGCAGAGTTTACATATAAAATATCTCAGTCACTTAAAATGGCACATAGCAAACATGTTTTCTTGTTGTCTTTGTGTCAAGGAAGAATACGGCATCCTTCAGGAGCTCTACAGCTTCAGAGGCCCCAGCCCGGATGCTGATGAGGTCAGACTTTTAGCTTTTTTTTTCTTTCAGTGTTGATTATATATGTTTTTTGTATTATATCAGAGTTTGTAGAATAAATTGTGTCTTCTGTTTTTAACTTTAACATTTGATGTATGTATGTGTGTGTGTGTGTGTGTGCGTGCGTGTGTCCGTCCAGGAGGAGCTTGATGAGTGTGTGGATCGTCGCATACGTCAGTTAGAGGACCTGGAAGCGGCGTTTGCTGACCTGCTGGAGGATGATGGAGAAGAGAGTGTAACACGTTGGGCCAGCAACCCTGGGTAAAGATTCTCAGGCTTCATTATACTGTTTAATTGAACACAATGACTTATTGAGGGAGTGAATTTTTATTTTATTTTGATTTTTATTTCCATGTGAAATCTGCAACTAATATAATCAGTTAACTTATCACTGGATGTACTACTCAGCCTGTTAAAACAGTTTTCTGTTTTCATTTCTTCTGGTACTACTGGTTACTACACGTTTCCATACTACACATTAGTGTGCCGTATGGATTGGCGACATGTGGGCCTTTTTTTTACAGCAGACATTTTGACTTATAGTAATATGAAAAGCACAGATGTTATTAATAACATTAACAATGGCTCTGTTCTATACAGTGTGACAGTGATTCAGCCTGCACAATAGCTGGACCCTGAAACTGAAGTAGCTAAACAAACAACTCAGATTTAACATTTTTCAGAGACTCACCAACATGCTGTTTTTGTTAAAGGTGAAAAGCTCAAGCTCTTAGCAAGTTAAAAAGGTGGCCGGTACTATCAAATTTAACCTGGCTAATTTTAGGCAGATGACATTTAGCAGATGCTTGCCTCATCTTTCAGGTCTTACATGAGTCAGAGCAGCAGCAGGGCAACCAAGGTGTACCTACTGAATTAAGAGTACTAATTACCTAACCTTTAAACTCAGAGCAAACCCATCATACTAGCTCATCTCTGCCACTGCCTTTACGTGCTCTCATTGTTTTTGTATATCTCTGCCACTTCTGTAGTGTGTTTATGGATTGTATTGTATTGATGACATTAGGTCATTAGTTAACTCGAGCATATTTGTGTTGATTTAGAAGCTGAAATGTTGATAATAAATAAAAATTAAAAAAAATCTTGAGTGTAAAAAGATGCGTTCCCACAGCAACACAAATCTATCAGTAGGCCTTTGTCAAGGTTTTTGAGGGCACTTTATTCCACATATGAGTAAATATAGTGCACTATATATATTAAATAGATGGTGCACAGCCAGTATTGCGTCATCTGACTGTTGTTGTTTTTTTTACGGTGTGTTTTCAGCATGGCTTCATTAGCCCAACTGGTTTCCAGTTTGAAGTCAAGAAATCCATCCCCAGATTATGAAATGGTAAGAATGATGTGAATGTGCACTGAATCACCATAACATATAGAAATAATAGCTAATAATTTGTGTTTTATGCACATAGATAGTTTTGGCTTGATGGGTGTTTTGAGTCATTGTATGCATTATTATGAAGACCTCGAAGGTCAAAGCACTTTATTAAAAATAGAAATGGGTTCCTATAAGTTCCATTTTCCATCTGGCTCCTGGTATCTTTAATAATAATAATACCTTTTATTTTTAGAGCACTTTTCAAGATACTCAAAAAAAAAAGCCTTTAACAAGTTAAAAGGATCCTAAATATATATATATTAAAGATAGAAGCTTCTCATTGTGGTTAAAATGTCCGACATCTGCACTTAGATTAATTCTGAAACAAAAACTTTGGCTGCTCTGTGGTTAATGTTGTCTGCAGCTTCCTGTCTGTATTCAGACAAAGACGCATCACTCTGTCACTGTGTTTTTGTACTTTAACAGAGCGGAGGCTTTCAGCTGATAACCTCACATCACTTTGATTCATTTTAGCATGTCAGTCTGCTTCATGGTTGCAAATCAGGATTTTCAGGATTTGGAGTGAGTAGCTGGTTGAAGTACAACAGGTTTCAGCTGTTGTTTCGCATGTATTATCATCTCCAAGTTGGGAACATTTATTAGGCCGTCGTGTTTGTCCTCTCAGCCAAAAAAAAAAGTCAAACATCCTCGAGTTGTAGTTTTACCTTTTAGTTCTAAAAGGGATTTCAGAAGGATTCAGATTTGATAATGTGTTGTCACAATTTGGTGCACATATTCATAGGACAAATTTGTATCAGTTTGGTGATCTCTAGTGACTAGTATTTAAGGTTATGACCAAAAACATTCCCATCAGCCTCAGCTGTATGAAGATGAACATGGTGAAAGTTATACCTTCCTAAATTACCATGTTGGCATTGTCATTGTGAATCAAATGCCTGTACACATGAATTCTTCTTCCTGTGTGATTTTTTTTCTTTCTTTCTTTCTGCTGTCCTTCCCGCCTCCCACCACATCCCATCATTTTTATCTCCCGCCCTCCCGCTTTCACCCCTCCTCCCCCCTTTACCCGTCTGTTCTCGCTCTCAGGTGCATCAGGCAGGTTTAACCTGTGACTCTGTTGAGCTGCCTCACCACATCAGCACTGATGACGAGATCGACAGACTCATCACAGCTGTACAGCTGTTTCTGAAGCATCTGCCCAAGCCTACACTGGTGACCATGTCCAGGTGAATAATAGAGCCGCACAGTTAAATATCTAAGAATCAGATGAAAAATTACTGTCTCATATAAACGTGCAGTAGATAAATGGGGAAAGAGAGATCTGACATGAATGTTTGTTAATGTGTGTGTGTTCAGGTCCAGTCTAGATGAATACTGTCCAGCAGAGCAGGTGGATTCAGTTCAGAGCAGAGTACTGGCTGTGCTGGAAAGCATGTATGGATCACTGGACATAAAAAAGGACTATGAAAACACCGGCACAGAGACTCAGGACTGCCAACCACAGGCCTCTTGACACACACACACACACTTTGACACAAGTTGGATAAAAACAAACACACAGTACACACATAAAAAAGTGAAACAACCATGCATATTCACAAATGTTCAAAAACATTATTGTTTTTTCTAGATACTGTTGCAGTGAATTTTGAAGTTGTCCAACAGCCAGAACATGTTTTAAAGTTGTTTGTGTTGTGGTGTTTTCTTGTTACAGGACAAGTGTGGTTATATTCTATATTTTTATTGTCATAAAATCCCATGAAACCAACAAAGAATTGATCTACTAACAACTATTGTGTGTGCATCAAAGTCTGATATAGTCATAAAGCTGCATTGGTGTCCAAAAACTTAAAAACACATCAGTGAGTCACACTGTTGCCCTGGGTGACATGTTCTTTCATTACCAGGAAAACAGCACACACTGTAGTTTGATTTTTTTTGTTGATTTTTAGTTTGATAGTCATTTTGATTCAATGACACACACACTCACTAGAGCACCTAATATGGATTTTTCCGTGTTTGAGTGACAATTCCTCCCGTTTGAATAACATTTGCTAAAAAACTACAGTGACCAGCATTCTTAGGGAATCACTGAGCTAAAACAAAAAAACAAACAAACATTATACTTGACATTATACAGACATTTTAGAAGACTGAAGCTTTGTATGTGGAAGCTGTCAATATGGGCCTGAGTACCACAGAGATGGGGAAGTCGAGGAACAAGAAAGTTTCATGGGATTCATTTATAACAGAAATGTAGAATATTGCCAGTGTAATTTCTTAATAGGCAGAATGCATTTGTATTTGCTGCAATAATCCGTCTACATTAAAGCTGCTATAATCAATATTTGTATATTAACAATCCTCCACTGAGCTTTTTTTATTGCTTTTTAGCGATAAAAAATAAAATTTAACGTTTTGGTTTTACAGACACAAATACAACTTGAAAATAAATGTTATTGTTGCTGCGTATCTGCTGGACGAGTTTGATATTCTTCATATCAACTTAAAATGTGATAATATATCTGTGGTGTGTTTACGGCTTATTTCTGCCGGGTGGCTAAAGAATCTGTAAATGCAGGTTTAACATGCAGTTTTTTCTCACCAGTACTTGGTAATGGTGTGATGGTGGTGCTGATGGCAAAATGAAATGCTGCATGTGCATGTTTCAGATGTACAATCATCGTGCTGTTGTGAGAATTGATGTGATTTAACTTTTCAGTTTATCATAGAAAGATGAACACAGTTTTGTTCAGTTAAAATCTGACTGTAAATTAAATTATTTTGGAGACAGTGTTGCTCGGCTACAGTAATGATCTTTCCTTTTCATCCTGCTGCGCTGCTGCCATCCCACTACGCTCCCTGTACTGGGTCTTTGTGATGCAAATGAACTGAGGATCCAAGGATAGAAAGTGTTGTATACAGTACAGATTATAAAGCTCCTTGAGGCAAATCTTTGATTTTGGCCTACCGTATATAAATCAAATTGACTTGACAAGACATGTGAAAACTCATTTTGGAAATCCAATTGAGGGAGTGTTTTTCCACGTTCTCCAGTAAAAAAAAAAAAATCTGTCAGTGTTGCCAGATTTTCTAGTGAACATTCAAGTGATGAGTAGTTCAGTGCACCTTTTTAACAACTGGATGGAATTGATTCAGCTATGTAGTTATGTCATCTGCAAAGTTATGGTTAACATTGAGGGTCTAAGGACAGAGGGTGTCACTCCCTGTACAGATTGTAAAGCACTCTGAGACAAATGCATTTTGTGATTTTGGGCTATATAAATAAAATTTGATTTGAATAACACCAAAACCAAAGAAATAGCTTTTAAACCCTTTAGCGCTTTCTGTGATGTGTTGTGTATGAAATCAAGACTTTAAAATATGAACTCTGATATTAAGTCAAAGAAAAGAAGAAGAAAATGTTGAACATTGAAACCTATGAGATTGAAATATGCCTGTAATTAATCCTTATTAAGGCTGCAGTTCTCAAGGCTTTTTAAAAACAGCCCGATGGAACTGATAACTGAAATAAATCTCATGCCATGTCATTGAAAATGTTCTTTCAAAAAGCATGCAGACAGAGTATCAAGGCTGCAGGAGCAAGATGGTAGTTACAGAAGCTTTTAATAGTCAAGATGATCAAAGACTGTCATATTGTTAGATTAGTTTTTATCTGGATGCAAGAATTTGACATGGAGGCACTAATGTTGTCTGCTCAGGCTTTGACAGTATAAAAGGAAGGAAAAGTAAAAAAAAAAATAAAAAAAAATCCATTCAGGGATACTGATGCTGGAGCAGCACAGTCTGTCAACAGTGAAAATGAGGAGATACCACAAGACTTTATACTAGTGTGTGCGTGTGTGTGTGTTTCATTGTTCTCATCAGGATACTGTGCTGGATATTAAAGTTTTAATAATAATCTTTTTTTAATATTAACAATGGATCAAATTACTATGTAATAGGAGGCTTTCAGTGATCAACTTTATCAGCAACTCTGCATTTGGCTTTTTTTTTTTTGCTTCTAATAAAGTAACTTACTGTTTTGTTGTTGCTCACTTTTTGGTCTACAAACAGCAGGCAGCAGTTTTCAGCACATTAGCTCTGATCAACCTACTGCACACTACCTGCTCAGCACCAACCCACACACACACACACACACACACACACACATTTAACAGCTTGCTGGTGAACACAGCGGAGCATTTAGAGACCAAACCATAACAGGGTCAGTGACTGTTGGACTTCTATTAATCAGGTGGACAGAAGCATATCTCCAAATGAATGTCAGTGTTGTTCTGTGGATCCTGGATAGAACAGTTTGAGATCTGAACATGTGAATCACACAAAACAGGAAACGTTAGAGAAAAACGCCAAACGTTTGTGTATCGGAACATTTACATTTATTTTTTTCTTCTCCCATTAATCAAAATATTAGTTATATATTGAAACATCAGTATTAACTATCTAAAAATGTTATACATAATGTATCAGTGACAAATCAAATCAAATTTTATTTATATAGCCCAAAATCACAAAATGCATTTGTCTCAAGTGACAAGGGACTTTAGTTTTGATATTTAATATATTTACATAAAATACACTTGTAATTGTTTGTTTTGGTACTTGTGTAATAGATCAGAATTCTTCTCAGTACTGTCACAAGAGTCTGACATGTGGGTACATTTATGCTATTATGTGCTATAAATGTAAGCACGATGGCAGCTTTATGCATTTAAATCTGATGACAAACAAAATCAAAGCATGTTAATGAACATCTGCTAATAAAGGAAGACATTTACTGCAACTGATTTATGCAGATTTCATGCATCAGAATATTTAATGCAAAGATGGAGCAGCGATTTTTTATTTAGATAATTTGAAATGTGTTGAGAGCACAATCTTTACCACAAGGTCCATTTAGTAGCTGTTCCGGGGCTTTCGATCATATGATCTTCATCAGCGGACGGAGTTGCCAAGTGCCTCTGATTCTGGTTTATTTGTGACCACTTTGCTGTTTTCAGTGTTATCATTATAAACATTAATATTCTTATAGTAAATTCAAACTTCAGTAAGTCTCATATTCAATACTGTGACTAACAATTAGGAGTGAGGTGTCATAAGTGTCTTAAAGGAATTACATTAAAAATAATTATCTTTTCGTGTAATTTCAATACTACTTTCTTCCCCTTTGAAAAAAAATGTGTGAAACACATTTTCAGGTTTTAGCGATAATTACACAACACCATACTACAAAAGTGAGAAAAACAGCAAGTTTTTCCATTTTATATTAATTATTTGACCTTCTTTCTTATATAATTAAGAATCTGATACATTTAAAGGTATTTCTAATTCCCTGTGGCACATGATGTACTAAAAAACACCATATTTGACTAAATGTCTTTCACTGCACCTCAAGACTGCTGACAACCTCTCTAATGGAAGAATGCTATATAATAATAATAATAATATTCTAGGAGACTCCTGTGTCCACAGCGATTATGAAGCTTCAGTAAATGCAAATGAGTCAAATCAATTAGATATCTTTCAACTTTACAGTCTTTTTGTTACCATACATCCACCACAGCTCAACAGGGAAACACAGAGGGTGAATTTTGATGTTAAAAAGACTGTAAATGTGTCAGACATCTACTTGATGTGACTAACTCAGACTGATGAAGCCTCATATGAGCTTCAGATAAACTTTTAAATGCATTTTTACACAAGATGACTTTGTGGACACACGGTCACTGTTTATATGGACCCCTGAATGTAGAAATATTGACCTGTGTTTCACATAACCGATTGCACATAAATACAGAATTATTGAGTTTCTGACTTTTGACCAGTTTCCCAAGTCTCTTTTCCGCGGTGATGTGCTCTTGTCAACTTTAAGTTGCAAGGGAGGCAACATTTTAATACCCAGAAAGAAAAAAACAGGAATTCCTCCATATTGTGTAAATAAGTCATATTTCTTAAATCCGTAAATACATTATAAGACTTCGGATTTGAAGAAATAAGTGAAAAGGTTAATGTTTCTTGACAACCAGCACTGTTTACGTCATAGTTGTTGGTTGTTGTTTTTTTGCTCTGACACAGTGGGCGTTTACATGGAGCACGTGAAGGCATCATTAGAAAAACGTGTGTTTGTTTGTCCGAGCTGAGAGCGAACACACAACACGCACACACTCACACTCACGGAGCGTTAGCTAAAGGCTACAATGAAGGAGAACAGTGCGCCCCGAATTTTTCTAATTCTCTTGTGTGCCGTGATTTATGTGGCCGTTTTAGTTGTTAACGGTCTGGCTGGAGCTGGCAGAGGTGAGTCAGACGTTACACTGACACGTAAATGTTGTTTTCCAGTGTGCTAACTTTCCTTTTTCCCAGAAATACCTGCGCCCTTATGTTTTCAATATGTTTAAGACGTCGACATAAATGACGCACTTCGCTAAATGGGATCTATTTTCTTCGTCCTCCGTTACGAAACTGACTTTTCCTGGCAGGGAGGCTCAGTTAATGATGCGTTAGTCGTCGTTCATTACGCGTTTACACTGAGGAATGACTTCCATAACCAGCGCGTGCAGCTAGCTTACAAACACAGTTAGCTCGTTATCTAATGCTAACGCTATAACTTACGTAAACAGGAAAAGCTACTTTTTACTCTAAAAATCTTTTGTTTAAAGAAAGACTATTGTTATTATTTTAGAAATGACGCTCTTTGTGTTGAATGAAAAATGAAACTAAAAGAAACGTCTCCATAAACTTCATGGTGAATGTTTTTTTTTAAAGTAGTTTGGACCTACTTTAATGAAAGAAATGAACTGGAAGATTGATCAGAGGGGAAACTGTGGTGTCCGCCTGCTGATATTCCTGCAGGGAGGAAAATATGCCTTTATGTGGGTGTGGCAAAGAAAAAAAATAATCCCAGTTTTCCATCAATTATTTGTATTTATTTACTGCTTCAATATATTCACCTTTTACAGCAGCTTGTTGGTGTGACTTTCTTCTTGTTTTCAAATCAAAAATGATTTCCTTAGTTTCTGTTGTATTTAGCTGCTTCTTTCCAGTGATTAAAAAAAAAAAAAAACAATACATTGAATATTTAAAAAACCCATCAGATGACTTAATTGTAAATTAACTTATATGAAGAGTGAATAGAGGTGGATATATAGCTCTCCAACATGGAGGCCCTGTGTGAGTAATCATGAGGAAGACGGCTAATCGTGTACAGATGTAGCAGACTTTTATGGAAATATGTCGTCTTACGGTGCTGATTGAATGCAGGTCTGTAAGTGTGACATGTAGACTGATGTGTCATAAGAACTGGTGTATTTTTTTTTTAAAAGGAACATTTGTTAAGTGTTTTAAATTTCTCTTAAGTTATTCATTTTCTATTTTACCCCTGATACTTTCCAGGATAATAAAAGTAAATCCTGCTGATTTAGAACATTTCATATTATTCATACAGGTTTCATAAATCCAGCTGAAGTAGTCCTTTTCTAGAAAGACATCTCTGTACACGTACACTTGTGTGCTTGCATTGTGGAGCTATTTGTCATAGTTTGGGCAAGGCAAGGAAAATCTTAATCATACAGCACTTTTTTGGCAATAGTGTGCCTCCAACCTTTGCATCAACAATTTAAGGAAAGCCCTTTCCTGTTTCAGCGTGACAGTGTTCCTGTGCACGCAGCCAGGTTTAGAACACCTTTGGGATGAACAGGAATGTTGAATGTCTTCGTTGCTTTCCAGGTCCCTTCCATTCCTCAACAGGCAATGTGTCGGCACGCTATGAGACGGGCATCACTCCAGCTGACTGGACCTTTTCTATCTGGGGTGTTATCTATACCTGGCTCACCCTGATGGTCATATACCTCACGTTATATGTGTTCAGAGGGTAAACTAAAATCAGAATGTATTTAAAGTATTTACTCATGCAGTCTTCAGTCATTTAGCAACATGAAGATGAAACTGATATTTGTCTTTCTGTGAATAGATCCTGGGCTCAGTGTCTGCTGCCCTACGCCTTCTATTTTTGCTGGCTGTCCAACATGGTGATGAACATGATATGGCTCGTGCTGTGGGACAGAGAGTATGTATACTGGTTCTATGCATGAGTTTATTTATTTGCACAGAATAAAAGCATAAACACACCAAAAACAAAATATATATGTATATAATATTTGGGTATAATTTAAGAACAACCAGCAAACACCATCAGACAAACCACAGATTACTGGTAGAGGGATTAAAGGGATTTTCAACCCTGTTTCCCATCATTTTAGGCAATCTTGCTTAATACTGGATGAATTTTAAAACTTGCCCCCATTACTTATTTTGCCCTAAAATGATGGGAAAATGGGGTCCAGGTTGAAAAATCCTAAAGTTTTCCTTAAACATTCATTACTCGCATCGAGGAGAAGTACATGTTTTTGTATACCGTATTTTCCTGACTATAGAGCGCACCTAAATATAAGGCGCACCCACTAAAATTTGAATGAAATATATATTTTGTCCACATATAAACCGCACCGGACTATAAGCCGCCGATATACACATACCCCGATACATAAGTGTTTATTCATATACTGAACTGATTGTTTACGAACAGTGCCGCAATAAAAGCAGCATCAAACGCGGCAATAAAAGTGCCGATAAACAAAACAGAAAAGTCATTGATGGTTTTATTCATCTTCCTCCTGCGTACTGAAACCATTATTGTGCAGTGTGCGGGAGAAAATTTGGCGATTTGGTGTGCAGTGTGCGGGAGGAAAAGGTGACAGCTGTCACCTTTTCCTCCCGCGCTCTATAGTCCGGAAAATACGATATTTCAGACTTGAGACAGCTGATATGATGCATTCTTGTTCCCTCTCTCGCAGGTTGATGCTGGCGGCTCTGGTGGTGTTAATCATGTTGGTGATTAGCAGCTACTGCGCCTTGTTCTTCTGTTGCTTCGCCACTGATTACTATGGACTCTGGTTACAGACTTACCATCCCAAAGACCTGTGGTGTCTCAGAATACTGGTAGGCAGGCCACAGCATGTTCACCGCACTGTTAAAGGAAACCACGTTGCATTTTTACATACATACATGACTTTACTATTTTAAATGGAGTTCTGTGTCTATGAATGTTGACGTGTTCAGGTGCAGAATGGTTTGGCTCTCTACACCACATGGATATCCATCGCTTCACTCATTAACTTCTCATTGGTTCTCCACCTGTGGGGTGTGGTCAAGAGCACAGCAGCGACAGCCTCTCTCTGCATCCTGTTTGCTGAGCTGGTGGGATGGTAAGCAACACAAGGCAACTTGAAGACTTAACAGAATGAAGCAACATTATATGGGTACTTACTGCAAGTCATATGACAGACTCAGGGTAGTATGTTTTCATTCTGAAAATAATATAGGAGTATTTTTGCTTCCTGTAGAGACTCTCCAATACTTTCACCCATTAAGAGTTTGACTTAAAACATGAAATTGATAAAACTTGAAGCAGATTGTAGCTGCTACTGGTATAAGGACTCTCATTGTTTTTTTTTTAATGATTGTACGAAGTTGTATGAAGTCAGTCAAGTCATTTTTATTTACTGCCTTGACTGCTTCTTGACACAGCTAATATTGCATGTTTGATCGTTTTTTCTTTGTGTAAAGGTTTATTCTTGAGAACTGGGTGCTAGACCGTTGGGTGCGGAACATCCTGACAGTCTACCCTGTGGTGATTGTGGCCCTGCTTGGAAATATCTTCAAACATTTTGACCCAGTTGACCCCACGCCAAATTCTATCTTCATGGGTGAGTTTACCATAACTGCTGCTACACCTGCCCTACACCCGTCTTTCTCCTTTAACAAGCTATGTTCCATTCTGTATCCCCAAAATGGTTTTCTTCCTCTTCTTTTTCGTCCTATCAGTTGTACTGCTGGTGTTAGCGTGTGTCCTGCTGGTGTTCCGAGTCTGTAACGTCATCTGGAGAAACATGAGGCGACCTCTCCACTCCCCAGGCTCAGCACAGCTGCTGATATCGCCCCTCGACGGCAGCAAATTCAAGATCCTATCTTAAACAGTAGGAGCACGTACATTATCTCCCATCCCAATACACGTTCACACAAGTCACTGCTAGGTTCAAGGTGTTCAGCTGGTAATTGATTTGACTATACATGAATGAGAATTGCGCTTCTTTCAGTGGACAGTTTGATTTTAGATTAACAGAAACAAAGGAAAGAACAGGGAAGTGTTTATGATGGACTGTAATGGGAATGCAGGAAAACTGCAACTGACACACCTGCAACATTTACATTTAAAATGAAAATCATCAATGTAAAATGACTAATTACTGCTATTATTGTCTATATACGGTATATATATACGGACTTACAAGTGATTTGACAACCATTGTTTTGTATCACTGTTTTTAAAGCAGCTTTTATTGTTGATGTCTTGGCTTTTTTTATTTTGTATTCATACAGTGGCAATAGACTAAACACTATTAATATATGTTAAGCTTTGTTTGATTCACTCTCATTTTCCAATAAAATTTCACAGATCTAATAACCATCTACCAGTCTGAAAATGTTTGAAATCAAACAGTTTTTGCATGAATGAGATGTTTCCCCACCTTGTGTTACTTTCTAAAACTAGGACCACATTTGATGATTATTAAAACCTAGAAGACTAAACATCCCACATAGCAAGTTATATCTTCCAGGATACACAGATTTTGAGGTCTTGACAGTCGGAAGCAAATATTGAACAACTGATATATATATATTATTTTTTTATGGATGGTAATGTTGTCGGTAAGTTGATGAGAAAAATCTTACATCTTGCATCAACAAACGCATTAAAAAAACACATTTGTAGTTCAAAGCAAAATATCTCGACAACTATTAGATGGTTTGTCATTAAATTTAGAATATGTGTTCAAGGTACCTCGAGGAAACATTCTAACAACATTGTTAATGTTGTGAAATTTGGGTTTACACATTCCCCAGAGGAAGAATTGTAATCACCTTGATGGTATTGTGTTTATTTCAGCATGCTCATAGAGCTGCTAGTATGTTACACAGTCTTATTCTTATACTGTCACCATCTATATTGGCAGTTTCTCTACTTATGGACTATCAGTGCTGTAAACAGACAGTAGTTGCACCACCTGTGGGTATCAAATCAAATCAAATTTTATTTATATAGCCCAAAATCACAAAATACATTTGTCTCAGAGGGCTTTACAATCTGTACAGGGAGTGACACCCTCTGTCCTTAGACCCTCGATTCGAGTGGGGAAAAACTTGCCCACCAAAAAACCTTTTAACAGGGAAAAAGGTGGAAGAAACCTCAGGAAGAGCCACAGAGGAGGGATCCCTCTCCCAGGACGGACAGACGTGCAATGATGTCACATGTACAGAACAAATCAACACACACATATTGTACACTCACGATGAATAATAATGATAAATAATGACAATGATAAAATGAGAATAATGACAATGAATGATGAATTATTACAGTAACAGTGAAACTAGTGGTAAAGATACAGATGCACAGTAGCAAATCATTAACTAACTATAAACTGTAATGGGGATATGGCAACAATGATGACCCGTTTACAGCATCGATGACCTTTAGCCTAATAGTGCAGACAAATAGCAGCAGCAGAAGCAGCTGAAAGCAATCATTTGAGTTAAGTGTTGCCATGTTGCACAATAGGTTACTCATGGTCATTAATGGTTTAACCTTGCTGTGACTGTCATATCTCCCTTAACATCATGTTGAGACTGCACAACATAACAGACTTGGCGGGGGGGGGGGGCGTAACCAGACAGTATGTGAATCCATGTAATCTGTCTTTATTTTATTCCCATAGCTGTATGTGTGTGTTTCACCTTTAAACAGGATGTCAGTGGATTAGTAAAAAAACATCTTAAATCTGTGTTGGTAAGATCTCCAGCGTTTCCCCACTAATTTATATTTGGAACCACAGACGGGCACCATCATCATCAGAAATAATTTTCGGGCATAGTATCTGTATATTCAGGGCAACAAGGGGTAACAGAAAATGTAGGAAATGAACGTGACTGAGAGCTACTTCAGCTCAGCATCTTTCCTCATCAGCTCATCATCTCCTGGCTTCATTTTTCTGCTAAGAGCGATGAACTGAGTGTCTGAGATTTTCAGATCCTGACAACAGATATAGAGCTATGCTCAAACCAAACTATGTTCCTACCGCTGTGGTACATTTGAAAAGAGGAATCAGGAAATATGTGGGCATGTTTTAGAGCATTGTCTAGAGAAGGTTCTCAGGTTTTACTAAATTCCAGAAAGGGGAATTTGAATTTGAACTATCAGCATGTTTGAAAGGAAGAATAAGACAAAAAGGGAAGTTGGAATGATGATAATAACAAGTGGAGAAAAGTCATAAAGATGGTGAATTTGCTCCAAAATCAGTCAGCAGTATCTTTTCCAATATGCTAACATTAGCCACCGTGTGATTGGAACTGAGTATATCGCTAATGAATTTAACTTTTTATTTCAAAAAGTCAGATTATGTTAATCTGTTAAAATTTACATAGTCTTGCTTTGAATAAAACAAGACCAGCATAGAATAAGTAATCCTATATTCTGGTTAAACTGTTCTGGTCTTATTTTCTAAACCAGTGTCAAGGATCCTTAAACTGATACCGGTCAGTATAAGTCACGGACCCCTATTTGATATGATTTGGCTTCAGAGGCCTCCATCGGAAAATATTTTGGGCCAGAATTCTATAGTTGTCACCTACAGTTAAAGAGGAAGTAAAACCTATGATCAGAAACATATCACTCTAATGTATAGAAAAATAAACTATATAAACTATTCTCCATTTTTCTGGGAATCTCCTGGAACTCCCTCAAGGACCCCTGGTTGAGACTAATATAAGGAATCCTTATCAACACTGTTCTGTTTAATGTACATATCGTCACAAAACAAGAGTTTTTTTGTTTTTTAAAACCCAAATATTAATATCAGCATGGGCCTCAACAGTCAATCATCAGTCAAGCTGAGTCTGAACAGTTATTCCGAAGGTTGTTTCTACAAATGAATGTAAATCAGATTCGCTTTCAGTACCAAACTGTTATCTCATTTAAAATTTTAATGATCACTTTTGTCATTTCACAAGCATTTAAAGCTAACTGATGTTTTAGATGTCAAGACTGAATTAAATGACGCTGTAGTGTACTGTGTGTGTGTGTGTGTGTGTGTGTGTGTGTGTGTGTGTGTGTGTGTGTCTTCTGCCCTCTAGTGATAAAAATTGCTTAGTGTAGATTTAACTGTACTTGATTTGAGGTTTAAAGCACATCTCATGGTTTCCAGTAACGACAATGCAGACTTGAAGTCCACAAACACAACTTATAATATAAAGGATAAAGGATGAAAATAGAACAAAAGTAAGGTAATAATAAGAAAAAAATAACTAATGCTATATACACTAGAAATAAGCAAAACCAGAACAGTAAACTGTGTACATTGAAACCGTTTGTCTTGCTGTAATCACTTCTCCTGTTCGTACTGGATATTAGTGTAGTTTTGCACCAGTCCAGTAGGTGGCGGAAGTGCACCTACAAGCTGCTTTACCAACCGCCAACACATTAAAGACGAAGAAGAGGAAGTGAAGAAGTCAGGAAGTAGGTTTGTTAACCGGGGTACAGCGCTACTGCAAATATCCACTGCTTATAACGCCTGTTTCAACGTTAACCAGCCGTTACTATTGTGTCCAGAATGGCTAAAAATACAGTCTCCGACCGGTTTAGGAAAGTGGACGTAGATGAATACGACGAAAACAAGTTTGTAGACGAGGAAGACGGAGGAGAGAACCAATGTGGACCCGACGAAGCAGAAGTGGACGCTCTGCTCAGACAATATCCTTCACTTTCTCATTATATTCTACATTAATATACATCTACATATTCTACATTAATGTTCCTCTAAATATTCTACATTAATCTGCAGACACGGGCGCGAAGCAGCCCGTAACACCGCTGTGTCAGTCAGGGTTAGTTTACACTGTCTGTACTGTAGCTGGAAGCTAACAAAAGGCCGACATACTGAGTCACAGCTTCGCATTATCATTTGAAATAATTTTTAATGTATATGTATTGTAGTTGCAGTCATTGAAAAGTAGACATGGGTGACATTTCTTTGCGTTGAGTTTGCTGTCAAAGCGTTTCCGGGTGTCAGGCAGCGGGAGGGTGTGGTCGCTGTTCGCAGTGAAATAAGTTGATACGAAGTGTTTTAAAGTAAAGAACGCGTGTAAAGATGCATGTCTTTACTCTTTAATGTTGTCTCTTCGTCATAGTGCGCGTTAGTTTGCTTGTTTGCTATCCACTGCTGTTAATATTACTAGGGTTAATGAATAATTAGCCCCAGTGGTGGAACTAGCTAACTAAATATATTTACTCAAGAGAGCTTTTGTACCACGACGATAAATAAACAACAATCAGGAGCGCAAATGAACCTTTTAAACATGTTTTTCTATTAGAAGATCCCTTCATAATGCATTTACAATGGAAGTGATGGAGGACGCAAAACTGCATTTTAATGTTTCAGCACCAAATGAAAACTTGTGAACTTGTCCTTTAAAAACCAGCCAAAGGTTCCTCTATATAAAGTACTTCAAATTAGCTTCACCTCAACCAGCTACACTTATATGCTGCTTACATTTTAATGCAGCAATAATAATAATCTGATATGTCTTTGTGATCATCATGAATAGACCTGTCACGATAATTACTTCTGTTGAAATATATTGTCCCAGAAAGAATTGCGATATCAACGTTACTGTTTATCATTTTAAGACCATTTTATGCCACTGATATGTGATATGATAACACAATAGCATAATAAAGCCATTTCCAAAGAGCAATGAACTTTAAAATCTTGAGAATATTCAGAATTGGAATATGATTGGGGGTGTAGCTATATATCCATATGAGAATGTCGATTATTAGGTTGTACGTGATGTTGCTGTCTCAGCGTCATCAAAATCAACTAATTTGTGCATTAGAAAGGCGAGAAGCAGCAAATGCTTCTTTCTGTGTCTATCCTGTGGAAGTGTGTCATCCTTGACTGCTGCTCTGCAAGGGGAACATGAATGCAGCTCTTCAAGCCGTGCTGAAGAACCCTCCAATCAACTCCAAGAACCAGAACGTCAAGGTATCAGTATTTAAATACATCATCATCAAAGAAATGGTGTATTTTAACCATAAAATGTGGTCCAAACTTCTACTTCCATCAGTTTTTGTTATAGCATGAATTAACTTGTATTGACAGTATTTGTGACTGCATGTACTGACTTTTTTTTAATGAACCCAGTGTCTGCCTACGGCCTGTAAAAACCTGTGTGTGTGTGTGTGTGTGTGTGTGTGTAGGAGCGGGCAGAGATGCTGGTGGTCAGAGTGCTCAGTAGTTTTAAGAGCAGTGATATTGAGAAAGCTGTGGGCTCGTTGGACAAAGCTGGAGTGGACCTGCTGATGAAATACATATACAGAGGCTTCGAGAAACCCTCCGACAACAGCAGCGCCGTGCTGCTGCAGTGGCACGAAAAGGTTCGTAGCTGCTATTAAACATTCAAACTGAACGCTGAAGATGACCGCCGCCTTGTTTTGTAGACGCACTTCGGATGTGGTCAGCACTGAACCACTGTGACAAACACATTGTATTTCCTGTCTGCAGTTTAATATGGCAGCAACGGCTTGTGCTGTTTGCATTAGCAGTGAATAGTATAAAAAGTAAAACTATGCACACAACTACAGTAAGAACAGTGAATCAAAGCTAAACCAATGACAATCTTTGGAATAAAACCAGTCAATGAAATAGCTATCATGGTGGAACTGCTGGAGGTTCTCCCGCTACACTGACAGAGAACGTTCTTGACTTGATGAACATCAAATTTTGTGTGTGTGTCCTCAGGCTCTGGCGGTGGGTGGAGTGGGCTCTATAGTCAGAGTTCTGACTGCCAGGAAGACCGTCTGATCCTCTGAGACTTCACAGAGACCAACTGGAGACAGACGTTAGTCAACAGAAGCTGATTACAGGGACGTGTTTCTCCTTTTCTGTTTTTCTGGACATGATTCCTGATATTTTTTTTTTTTTTTGCTGGAGCTGAGTGTCTTCCTGCTGTTATTTCCTCTTTATACTTCTTCTTTGAGTTCACGTTTCACATCTGTGGAATTTAGGAGTGCTGGCTGTCGGGCAGGCAGGGAGGTGCTGGCACCTCAAACTCTGTCTGTGTTTGCCAGCCACACATTTCAGATGCTGCACTCAGACAGACGCATTATCTCCAGAAGAGCTTCAGCCGGCTCGCTCCAGCATCTCCTCCCTCTGCACTGGTTCTTTTCGCCTCCTTCTTCTTCCCCCTCTTCTTCTTCTTCATCTCCTCTTCTCTGAAGCTTCTGACTCATCCAAGTTGATGAAATGGAAACGGTTGCTCTTGGATGTCATAGACTGGTGACCTGTCCAAGATGTTTCCCTGCCTTTTTGCCCAGTGCATGCTGGGATAGAATATATTTTTGCCCAAATCATTATAATTTTCTGAACATCTTTGTTCATTGACTTTTTTTTTTTTTTTTTTTACTTTCACCAGTACCATTCATGTTTTTTTTTCTTTTTATATCTGCAATAAAAGACTAAAAGCTAAACCTGAAACTGACTGTTTGGCTTCTTTTAAAAAGGCAGAGCTAAGCAAATAATTTTCCATGTATACCTTTTTCAGTTTAGCTTTTGTCAACAAATCACTATGTTGCCCATGTTATTCCAGAGCTACAGTACTGTGTACACAATGCCCTAAAAGTAAAGTCAAGATACTGATTCTCATTAAATACAGTTTCATTAAATCGCTGTTTTTGCTATCAGCTGATTTCACCTAACCACCTAAGTTAGACAGCAGCTTGTCCTACAAAACAAACGTTGAATATTTCACTCAAAACCCAAACATTCAGACTGGATTCTTGTTCGGGAACAGAGCTTGTTTCACTCTTACTAGAGTAAACATGTTTCAGATTCAGAAACATGACAGTGCTGGCATTGAGTCAGGAGAGAAGACGGTGGATCATCGTTGCCATATAAAATGATTCCATTACGCTTCAGTGTTTGAATTAATAACTGATCTTTTAATTAAGAGCAACAGACATGACTGTGAAAAGATCACCTGTTACTCACACTTTATTTTCTTCTAGGTGTTTTTTTTCCCCACTATAACACATTGTGTTAATACACTGTGCATTTTTTATGCTCACTGCTGTGCTTTTGACTGTTTGTGCTGGAAACAAGAATCTAAGTCTGAACTGCATTTCTGCAGTAGTGAAATATAAGACTTCTTAGGACCTTTTTAATACCTGCTGCATTATCATAATGACTGAAGTACACGAAGGATGATGGTTAACGAACAGGGACGGTACGGCCTGGAATTATTTATGGTTATATTTAATTTTTCAATACTTATATCTAACGATATAACGGATTTAATTATTGTGACCTGGATCCTGATAAGCAGCAGATCATTTATAGATGGATTAACCAATTAAAAATGATTCATTCATTTAAGCTGACACTTGTTCAAAGTGAGTAGATGAGCTTCTAGCTCCTGTAGCTGCAGTAGTGAGTGTTTAATACTGCAGGCTCGCTGTCAACTAAGGCTGATTTTCATTCACTCCAGTGTCAAATTTTTTGAAAAGATTTATAACATTTCCTGGAAGAATGATCTGGAACACACCTTTCTAAAGTCAATATTTAACAAACTCCTGAAACAGTAGATGTGGAAAAGAAAAAAAAAAGTTTTTATCCAACCAGGAAAATTTCTTAACCAACTGTTCTAAATTTTTATATGGAGACACATATTGATTAAACACAGCTGAGGTACAGATCTAAATAATCAGACGCTAACGGTGGTAATGGAGTCAACAAAGAATCCTCAAGATGATGTAAACTCATTTCAGTAAATGAGTGTTACACAGATTCAGGTTTATTGTCCAAACAGAAAGATGCAGTATACAGTTTACTTATATACACACACACACACACACACACACACACAGCTAATCAGACAGACAGCTCCAGAATGAGACGGGAATGAAGCTGATTTTTAGGTGACGGATTATGGGAAACAAGTTATAAGATACTACAGTCAACTGGATTGAACTATAAAGTTTCTCTTATACGGTACGTTTTATTGCAGATCTTAAACTGGTTCTTCTTTATTCTGACTTGGTTTTCTACATTTAAACCCAGAACGTAACTTGAGACTTTTGTCGATTTGGTCACATCAAGTCTGTGAAAGTCGCTTCTCTCGTCCTTCAGTCCTGCTGGAGTGAAATGGGGCAAGTTCACTGGCAATAAATGGATCAAAAGTCTAAATGGAGTTTGGCACATTAACAGACAGGTATGAACCAGAACTGAACCTAATCTGGTTTACACGACTCAACAGCAATAGTGTGTCAAGAGTTCACTCTTGCCCAAACTTAACTCAATGTCCACTTACTCGATTTTTTTTTTGCTATCAACAGTTGAGGAAACGTGCGTCTGCATGCTCAGAAAAGAAAGATTTAGTCAGTTTCTAGGTTTAGTAAACAGTGACACATGTTCATAAACTAACTGAGTTATCATAAACTGAATACAGTGAACTGGGCTGCATTCTGTTTCAATGAAATATGTATCCAGGAATGTGACAATATCATGCTCTGATAATTCACTCAGCACTTCACCCAGTCACCCAATGAGCCTCTAATCAGCATCTAGTGTGTCTCTCTTCCAATCAGGTTCCTCGCTGGCATGATGACGTATCAAATTCGGTGGACGACAGAAAAAAAAAGGTGGTAAAAATATTAAATGAAAACACTTGTTGGTGTCTGAGAAGTGATGACAAGAATCCTCCATAGACTGACAGTCCTCTTTGCAGACATAATGGAGATGGTGAATACTGTAATGGTCTGACTGTCTACACACACACACACACACACACACACACACACACACACTTACTCACACTCCTTCCTCCCTATGTTACAAAAGTTACATTTATAAAAAGGACGAGCCGCAGAGAGCAGCCACAGTTTGTTCCTACGAGGTAACAGATCAAGACAACAGCTGTTAAGATTCTCTGTCACAACTCAGGGTTTTTTCCCCACAGCAACATTAACCCTGATTGCTGATTGTTATGCGTTCACACTGGTCATGTCGCAGGGTGCGTTGTTTTTTTGATGCCTTGTTCAGTTCTTTATTCATTTTATTTGACTACAGAGACACGAAAAACAAAAAACTTGTATAGAAAGAACTGCCCGCTGCTGGTTAGGTTTCTCAGTGTGAATGCACATCTTTACCAATCAGTATTGAAAGCCCTTATACACTGTGTGATAACAGCATGTCACTGGAATGAAATGTGATGTCATGATGAATGTATATCATCAATAATGCTGCTCTTGTTTAAAAAAAACAAAAAAAAACAGCAAAAAGTCATAGTGCTGGGACTGTTTGTTTTTAATGTTACAAAATGGCACTTCACATGGATCATCAGAAGAAATAATTACATTTTATGAAATATAATATTATTAAGATTAAGGGAAAACTAACAGTAGCACTACATCACACAGCAGAACCAACATATGTAAGAAGGGAGGCGACTGTTTAAACAGTCATGTAGTAACTACACTGATGATGTCTGTCGGTTCAGCTCATCCGGGGACTGACTGATCCATCACACTGTACATTCACTTCACAGCAATTCAAATCAGAGCAGCTTCTCACAATGTGGGAGGAGAAAACTTCATGAATTTGTTGTGGAACATTGAGACAAAGACCAAATCATCATGTTTTCCTCACAGTGTAAAGGGGCCTTTGCTGAAACAGAATACAATACTTTTTCTTTTCTTCTTTTTTTGTTTTTTAAACTTGCATCGTGCTGATTCAGACTGACATGAACAAACCCTGTTTTTTTTTGAGCTGGAGAGAATCGACAACCACTGCTAGCAGTCCATTAACTCTTAGTTGTACCTGCTGGCTGCTGTACTGATCTGCTACCTTCTACGTAGAGAAAGATAGAGACACAGAGAAAGATACAGAGAATATAAAACAAAGTTTGCTTTTTACAAGAGTCCTTTTTGGGGTTTTCACCAACCCTCCTCATCTCCTTCAGACACACGTCACCCCTCCTCCTCTTCATCTGTGTGTAGCAAGTGTAGCCAAGTCCAACTGTGTACATCCTACTGGTGCGTGTATGTATGCATGTATGTATGTATGTGTTGTATGTGTGTGTGTCTACTTGTGTTCTTTAGTAGGGGCAAAGTAGAGCTCCATGGGTTTGTTCACCTTCCAGTACTTTTCGCTGACCAGCTCCAGGGAGAAAGAACCGTTGAGAACCTGTGAACATGTAAAACTGGGTTTCACTGCGTTTCAATCACATCGATCAAATGCAGTGCACAAGTTAGAAAACATCTGATCAATTTTTCACATCATATAAATTTACTACTAGGAAGGATACAGGAACAAAAAAAACAGAACTCTGTACTGCTGAGTGTTGTACAGAGTTCACCAAGGTTCATTTAAGACCTTATTAATATAACATTAATGCATTCATTTTTTAAAAATTTAATTTTATACCTCTTTCAGTCATACCAGTATAATGGAAAACAAAGAGAAGATATGGCCCAGAATTCTTTATCGTCACCTTTTTTTAGCAGGACTTCCTGATTGACTTAATGTAAACCAATTAAAAATAATGAATTAATTTAAGTTGACACTTGTCCACTGTGATTGGATTAGCTTCCTAGCTACTGTAGCTAGCAGTAATGAAGGTGTTTGTTGTTGGTCTGATGGTGCTCACTCCACAAACAATAATTCAATTTAGGATGTTTAATGTCTTCTGACGCATTTGAGGAAACTGAATTCAGTTTGTTTTAATTCTTTTCAAGAAGTGCAGATACCTGCTGATACGTCTGGATACGGGAGTGTGTGTTGTTGAATTCTGTATAATAAAGTGGCTGAAGATTTAATTTATGAATTCAAAAGTCTAATAAAGGATGCAGGAGCTCCTTTTCAACCATCCCAAATCAGAGGTGTAAATTTGTCTAAGGTGGTATGTAGTGTGTGTGTGTGTGTGTGTGTGTGTGTGCGTGTGTGTGTACTCACAGTGAACTGGTTTCCAGCAGTAGGTATGTAGATGGTGTATTGTTTCTCTGAAGCTGCCTCCACGTTAACAGGACTAGCTTCAGCGTTTCTTCTCAGCTCCTCCAGAGCCAGTCGGACAGCCAGGTATTTGGACAGGTGATCCACGGTGGCGTTACCAGACGTCTTAATGTAGCGAGGGACAAACTCCACGCTGCAGTGACACACACACACAAAACACGTGTTAATAACCACATTTAATAAATACACACGACACTAATAGTGGCTAGGTGCTCGCGGCTAATTTCATCATACTGAAATATTCACAATAGTCTCTTGATGTGCTTTTATCTCCAGTAACATACCTGTTGTGACCATCATCCTTCTCCATCAGAGTGGGATGTGGCCGAAACACCAGTTCTATTTCGCTGGCGCCGCCGTCGATCACAGAGTCACCGCCACCGTTCTCTGCAGCGTTGTCCATATCCAGGCCGCTGTCGTCACTCGTCTTAGTGCGCTTGATGCTCGGACCTGCCTCCTGTGAGAAATACAGGCTTAGTATTTGTGGAGAGACAAAACAAATAAACACACACACACACACCATTTAACTGGAATCCACATTGCAAATGTTGCATGCTAAATATTTAAATGAACACACCAGAACAGAACCACAGTATATAAAGACTTGCTTTTCTTGTTTTTATGTACTCTGCTCAAAATAAATAAATAAACACTAAAATAACACATCCTAGAATGAATGAAATATTCTTTTTAAATACTTTGTTCTTTACACAGTTGGATATGCTGACAACAAAATCACATAAAAAAAATATCAATGGAAATTACATTTATTAACCCATGGAGGTCTGGATTTGGAGTCACACTCAAAATTAAAGCGGAAAAACACACTACTGATCCAACTTTGATGATCCTTAAAACAAGTCAGAATGAGACTCAGTAGTGTGTGTGTGTGTGTGTGTGTGTGTGTGTGTGTGTGTGTGTGTGTGTGGCCCCCACGTGCCTGTATGACCTCCCTACAACATCTGGGCACCTCCTGATGAGGTGGCGGATTTGTGCAACATTGTGAAGGTGGATGGCGCGAGACATGATATCCCAGATGTGCTTAACTGGATTTAGGTCTGGGGAACAGACGGGCCAGTCCACAGCATCACTGCCTTCATCTTACAGGAACTGCTGACACACTCCAGCCACATTAGGTCCAGCATTGTCTTACATTAGGAGGAACTCAGGGCCAACCGCACCAACATAAGGCGTCTGAGGATCTCATCTCGGTATCTAATGGCAGACAGGCGACCTCTGGTGAGCACATGGAGGGCTGCGTGGCCCCCCCAGAGAAATGCCACCCCAAACCATTACTGACCCACTACTAAACCCGTCATGCTGGAGGATGTTGCAGGCAGCAGAACGTTCTCCACGGCGTCTCCAGACTCTGTCACATGTGCTCAGTATGAACCTGCTTTCATCTGTGAAGAACACAGGTCACTGGTGCCAAATTTGCCAATCTTTGTGTTCTCTGGCAAATACTAAACATCCTGCACGGTGTTGGGCCATAAACACAAGCCCCACCTGTGGGCGTCGAGCCCTCATACCTCCCTCATGGAGTCTGTTTCTGACCGTTTGAGCTGACAGATGCACATTTGTGGCCTGCTGGGGGACATTTTGCAGGGTTCTGGCACAAAAGCATGTGAAACTGACTGTAGATCAGTGTTGCTTCCAAAGTGGACAGTTTGATTTCACACAAGTATGACTGACTTGGAGTTACATCGTGTTGTTTAAGTGTTCCCTTTATTTTTTGAGCAGTGTATTTTGAGTGCTTTAAATGTCAAAGTGGCTGATGCGCTAAACACATACATACATCATAACTGACCTGATTGCTGTGGACAGAAGCGTTGCTACAGTGGGAGGAGTCGCCGTTGTCTTCAGCTCCGCTGCCGTTCTCCACTGTGTGTCTTTTACCACGCTGCAGTCTGTCAGAAACAAACGCATTTATTGCAACAGACTGAGTTCTGTGTATTAGTGTGTGCATTATGGGTTATGGGTTATGCGTGTGTGTGTGTATGTGTTAACCTGGTCATAGCCTGTATCTTCAGCCCCTCCTCTATGCTGTGGGACAGAGCTTGCTGGTTGTTGTGTTTGCTAATGCGGGCCAACACTCTCTCCTGGTGGGCTTCGTACTCGTCGCGGCTGGGATAAATCTTACCTGGCAAGAAATAAACCAAACCAATACTAAATTATAGAATTCCGGCTTGCTGAGCTTTGACAATACTCAGTTCATCTCATCTGTTTCAGCTGATTTCTTGACTCTTACTGGAGGTGTAACATGCACACTTACTAATCAGAGCGTCAAAATTAGGGTCTGGACGCAGCGACCTCTTGGAAACCAGCTTCTTACGACAGGTAGGACACTCTTTGTTACTGAAAGACAGATCCACACGTTCATCAATATCACAGACTAAACAAACATCACTGTTTACAGGAATAAGATAATGACTGACTAATCCCATGACATCATTGTTGATGACGTATAGAGTAATAACATGTCATTGTCTGTGATTTTATGGTTGATGACGTCAACTAAGGCAGAGCCAATACCTGCAGACTGAATATCTGACTCCAACAGTAGCGTTGTGAGGGGATAGAATACATGATTCATGCACATATTGTCATTTTTTCCACACTGTACTCAGCTCCTGTCTTTGAATGAAATTCTAAACCTGCATGAAGTCTGTCTTTCTCCACACAAACAACACTCGTTTCACATGAAATCAGAATGCCTTGATCTGAATGAATGTAGAGTTTAAATATGATACTGGAATCAACCAAAATAAAATACTTTTTTCTATATTTTCAAATGTTTTCAGCTTGTGTAACACTAATAAATGTGTCTGCTGATTTCTGATAGCAGGGCTTGAAGCTCCACAGTGTAACTGTCCTACAAACAGAGCAGAACATGTCTCCTTATATGGGAATCTCAGGAGCGTTCACCTCCTCATCAGGCTGAAATTAACAAGTTAAGAGAGTTCGGTGAATCCGGCTTGGAACACATGTACGAAAACAACCTGATATTTAGGAGAAGAATCTGAAAATGTTCCTGCTTGAGGCCCAATGTCTCGCTCCCTTCCCTCCCAGGTCACCGCTGCTCACTGACTGCAGCGCTGACAGGACTCTCCCATGTTTGAAAAACTCACCCAGATCTCAAAGCTGTGATGATACAATCAGCGCAGAAGCGATGCAGACATTCTTTGGTTGTCATTGTGTTCTTCAACATGTCCAGACAGATAGGACACATCAGTTCACTGTGCAAAGACCTGGGCGACACTGCAATTTCCAGTCCATCTGTTATAGCCTCCTGTGCCAGTACGAAACAGAATGAGATAAATCTACTGTTTGAGCAGTGGTGCGCAGCTGATGCAAAATCCCATAACCACAGTAATCATTTTGGATATTGCTAAATCAATAGATAAGCCACATGTGAATGAACTGATACGGCATGAATCATTACCTGTGGAGTTCTCTGTAGCTCGTACAGGCTCAGCTCCCAGGTCTTACTGAGGGGCTGAACCCCGTTGGTCTGAACTGTCTGGGTCATCACTGCAAAACTGAAACACACAAAAACAAAATGAGATTTTCTCGAGTGATGGTGACCTCTGGTGATTATTATTAGTGTGAAATTTTGGATTGGCCATCAAGAGAAATTGGGGTTCTGAGACATGTGGACAGGAGGGATGGAACCACTAACCCTTAAAAACTAATCTGGTCTACCTCCTGAGCTCAGCAACCCCCTAATAATGTCATTCAATTGTTATTGAAAAATGTGTAACCTTTAAAATTAAATTTCAAAATATGGGTTCACAATGTTTCAACCTAACAGCCAGGTGCCCATAGAAATATGAACATGAAAACAGGTTTCGCTCCTGTTCATACTGACCATTATAAGAACCTTCCTAATGTGCTTTCAATTGTCAAGTGTAAAAACATTATCAGAACAAAAATTCCTTGTTGAGCTGCAATGGATGGATAATAACCAAAACAAGAAAATATGTAATAAAAATGCTTTAACTGTTCAGAAATCTGCAGTACAGACAGGTGGAATGATTACAGCAAGGTGTTCACATCACACCTTGCGGATAATTGTGTTGATATTCTAATTAAATACTGTGATAATTGTGCCCTGTGTTAATTAATATTTCTCTTTTTTCTTTTTTTTCTTTTTTAGCTCAGGCATCAATTACTTATCATTTTGATCAAAATAGGAAATTAGATGTCAACGCAAACAAGCATGTCTTCAGTAAAAAAACAAACAAACACTGAAAAGCACTACATGGAGTAACACCTCGGATATAACTACAGCAGCAAATGCTGCCAAATCTGTGTGTGTGTGTGTGTGTGTGTGTTTGTTATCCACAGACCTACACTTGTACAATGAACAGATCCTACTCACAAATTACACAGCTGCATTCTGGCATATACACACCGTTGTATTATTTACCAAAACATGAATGAGTTCATGCTTTGTGACACCAGTTTATTAAAATAACACGATGCATGAAATGTGAGAGGATGTGAGGAAAATATCATTTAACAGCGTTTTCTCTTTTCATCCAGGTTTGATTTCTACTACACTATACACACATACTATACTTAAAGACTACTTTTCGATTTACAACCCCATCTCAAGACCTTTTATGGATTGGTTAAATTTATATGAAATAATGGTGATTTTTATTTAATATAAACAGAAGTAGTTTTCTTGTTCTCCAACACATTTTTGAATTTATTGTTATTATTTTGTCATGCGATTATGAGTTTTCTTATTAATTCATCTTAATGAACACAAATTTGTTTAGTAATCTGGAAAAAATAAATCACTACTAGAGGAAATGTTCTTGCTGCTAAGAACATGTATTAATGGGATATTTGCTTATTATCTGACTAAAATGTTTGAAGGTCCTTGTTAAATCCATGACAATTGCACTGAATTTCATTATACATCTTTTTTATATATATATATATATATATATATATATATATATATATATATATATATATATATATATATTGTCCACTGCATGTAGCTTTGGAATATGAGGCAAAATTGGGGAAAATGTATTTTATATCATACATAATTCTACATTTAAGACATTTTAGATCGTAAATTTTAATTTTGGACACTTCAATTTTAAGTAGTTCTTAACTATTTTACAGTATTATCCATCTGGCAGTGAGATTATGTTGTATTTCTACATTCCGCTCTTGACTCTGCCAGTTCATCTGAGAGTTTGAAGATATAACCAGAATAAATTATCTTCCACACAACCAGGTGTAACCAATACTGGGCATCGGGAATAATGAGCTGCTTGTGCTGCATTGCTACCTAACAGCCTCCCGGATAAATAAATAAATAATAATAAAAAAAAAGACAAATAGACAGAACAAGAAATCGAATATCGGGTTTTCATATCTCCTCTCATTGCTGCAGTTGTGTGACCATGCTGCCATACATGTGACAGACAAGAGGTGAAAGTAGGGGTGGTCTATATTTAACACGCTGACCTGTCGATGGCAAGCTGGTATATCTTTACACATAAGCTTAAAAAATGAAATCAACAACGGACGTGTGAACCTTGGTGCGTTTTGACCACAATTCTCTGTAACCGCAAATATCAATTCATGCCAATAAAAAAAAACATTATATTGTAACGTTAACAACTGACTTCAATTCAAGGTACACCACATCATTTTTAAGATAGCACATGGAAATTAGTATACATTGACAGTTATTTAGGTAACTCCTAATAATACCAGCAAAGAAACTACAGTTAATAGACAGATTTCATGTAAAAATCTATGTGGCTCCACTGATGCTAACTAGCTACCACATCGGCTAGCTATTCTTCGTAGAGCTGGCATTATAGGCGAAATAAGCTCGAGATATAGCACGTATGTAGCTGGCAGAAGACAGCGAATTCACAGGCGTAAGTAACGGTTCCTTTATGACAATTTAAATACTAAAACTACCCGCACAACAAGCTAATATCTAAAATATTGCGAGGGAGTAGTGACTATAATTTGTCGCTGTGACAAGAGGGAAAAACAACAACAGAGCCGAGCCGACGCACCAATCTCCCGAGGTCAGCGGTGTGCCTTTTTTCACCGTATTTTCAACCGTTTAACAGTTGTAAAAACCCGCATGTGAACCACCAATGCTACACGAATACAAACGTTCAAGCGAAATATTCCTAGCTTCCTTAAAATATGATTGTTTTGTGTACTTACAGTTTCAGTTGTGGATACGAACCGATCCAGCCAGCGCGTTTAGGCGAAGGCAATATGGCGGATGTACCAGCATCGATGTAGTCTGGGAAATGTAGGCACTATGCCAGAGGGGTCCGGGCATGGATCCATGGATCCGGGGGGGGGGGCGAATCAAAATGAAAAAAATAAATGCATTAAAGGTGCAAAAAACGGAAAGAATATCTTTATAATAATAATAACAATAATAATAATTTCAGTTGCGAGTACAGCAAAAGCTCCATCACCCCTAATCTTAACTGGAACAGCTAGCAGGCCTAACCCAGCAGATCTAAGAGACCTTTATGGACAGAAATGAGTTCAGAGTTCCCTGTTGCACATTCTCACTCACTCTCCAGCAACACTCCACCTCAAATCAGACATTTGAGACAATACACTGGACACATATTAGACCAGAAGTTGCAAGACCATGAAGTGCTTTTGAAATCACGTAAAGATATATCTATCGCTATCTATAGCCTACGGACAGGCAACTAATGTAAAGACTTTTAAAACAGGTGTAATGTGGGCCTAGTGCTCGGTATTAGTGTCAACGCATCACACAGATCTATTATCGATTTATTTTAGAGACTGTAATTAATAAATCAATCTCTCTCATTCTTATAGCTACCCTTCAGTATCACAGATTCACTCATTTCATTCAGGGTCTGCCATACTGTGATGTAGTTTTACATTGTTACCAGTAGAAGACGTCAGAGGTTTGGTGTAGCCTATTAGAAATGTATTATAGATGTTAATTATGCTAATTATTTATTAATTATGTTCACTAATTACTGTACAGATTCACAGTTTCAAATATACTTTGCAAACAATGTTGATTGTGCTTTTGAACAGTATACTGCGGTTTCCTCGCAGCTGTAATGTGTTACAATGATTGCAAACACAAGAGGAGCATGGCGGACATTGGAAGCCGTTATAAGACCAAAAATATATATAATAGAGTTCAGACTGGATGGACAAAAATGAACAACGAAAATATCAACAAAAATATATATACAAAAGTAGGCATTGGAAAACATTGTGGAAATTGACTAGAAAGATCTAGACAGTTCTCTGGTCTATTACTAGTCAATAGTATCCGTATGGTTAAATAAGAAAAAAAAGATAATGTGCATATTTTATTTATTTAAAAAACCTCACAACAACTCTGTCAGTCTGGCTCACTCAAAATGAATCAACTAAAACTAAGAACAATTAAAAACATATATAGAATATAGGCTAAAATGTACGGAAGCTTAACGCGTTCAAATGAGGAAAAAATGTCTGCTTTTTATGAATTAAGCGTTTTTCCGTTTATTCTGAAAGATTGCAGATTTTCCCTCCTCGTGTATTCAAAATAATTGTATCTCTTTTTGAGTTATTTGAAGTTTTATTAAATGGCAATTAGACCTGGGGAAAAAAACTTAAAAATAAAGCTGACATTGTGTTAAGAATAGAAACCAAAGTGGGTAAATAGCGTGTACTGTTAGCGTGAGAGCGAGAGGCGTAGCTACATCAAAAGGGCCCGAAAATGGGAGGAGAAAGGCGGGCAGGAGCAGGGGAGTGAGGAGGGGAGCGGAGGCGAGGGGAGGGGAAGTGCTGTCGGTCCATGACATGAATGAACCATGTTCGGTAACGGAGGCTTAGCTCTCCCGGTTTGCTGCTTTCTCTTGCTACACCTCCCGTTTCTCCCGCTAACGAACAACTGGCCCGTTAAGGTAAGTAGCTTGCGGAATAGCGGTTTGTTCACAACGTTGCGTCCATTTGGTTTAAAGTTAAAAGTCGAACCGGGTAGTTTTCACTCCAATGGAGAGTAGTTACTTCACAAGTCTGTCACTTTCATTCTACCTTGCTCGTCACTGTCTAGTTTTTTTGTGTTTTTTTATTTAATTAATACAATTTCAATTTCAATTCGGTTAAGATATTATTAACACAGCGTTAATGTCTGAGTCGCTTCAGTCTCCAGACTAGTTTTGGCTTCGAACAAGCCTATAAGCATATAGTGTAAGTTAATTGTGTATGTGAACGTAAGTTAAGCTAACTGTTACCAAATGTAAGAATGACACTGTTCCTTTCGGGGGGACCTCCTCGTTGAGTTGAGGCCAGTGTTGATGCTTTGATGCACGCTGCGGTGACGGCTAGTAAAACTAACGTGTTTATTATTAGACTAGAAACAAGGCATCAGTGAAATGACACACTGGTGTAAATAAGACGTGGTGTTTGCTGCACACATTCTCCAAACCGTTTCTAATGTTGTACAACGACGTAAATTCAGCTCAAAACAACCCCCGATTAAATGAACGTGACCTCTTTTTAATGTGTTATTTTAGTCACCAGACTAAAATATTTTCTGGATGTTTGGACTGTCATACAGCTTCCCCTCATTCTGTTTGCCACTTTGTTTATGAGGGTGTAGCTAAAAACAGCAGCTTTGTTGAACATCTCCTGTTGGATGTAACAGAAGCAATGCTTGTTATTACTATGGTAATGTTTTGTAGTTCAGGCTACAGATTACAGATTACAGGTTACAGATGCAAACTGTGTGGGTAACAGGTCCATTTAAGATCTGTGTGGCATTCAGTGTTATTTGTGTGTTGTCAGCAAACACTTTTCTCCACTTTTCAGAACTCTCGACAGCAACTCACTGACATACTACAGTCAGATTGGGTGAGAAAATCCGATGAACAAGTTATAGTTTCAGTCCACATAAAATAATTAACTGTTTTGTTTATTTTTATCCTATCGAATCACCCCTGAACGCAGTATTTTAAACTAGATAGCTCCCTATTGTAGAAAAAAAAATGCTGCTACAATTAGTCGATTAGTTGCCAACTATTACATTAATGGTAAATAATGGTTTGCTGAATTAAATGATCAAAAAATACATTTCAAGCACTGCAACAATTATTTTCATCATCGATTCATTTTTAGTTTGTCCTTCTTCATGTGGCCAGGTACCGTTTATGTGATTCAATAATTCAGTCTGTCAAATGGACAGGCAAACATGTTGACTCCAGTCTCCTATATTGCAGGATAGATAAACACCTCTGCGTTAACGTTGGGGAGTTACATCACTGACTGTCCATTTGGCTTCTCTGTTCATTGTGAGCTGACTGACTAACAGATTGATCTGCTGCCTGACCAAAAGGCTCACACAGTCTGACTGTGTAAAGAAGACAACATGGTGACAGACAGCAGCCAGTCAGCCTCTTGGGGGTGTCTTGGGGTCTCATGGTTGAAACTCTAAACAGATGCATTACCAAATGCTGTTGCAAACAATAGTTTGCAGACACTTTTTCTCAGCTGTGGTAACCACCAAGTGTTCACAGTCCTTTTTAAACCACAAACACTGCTTGGTTTCTACACACATGAGTGAGCTGAACATTCCCACCCTAGAGTTAGCTGACAAAATGCCTCATATTTGTCTGGTTAGCGCTGATTTTTATCATTCAGTCCATTCATTCCTGCTAATGAAAAGAAAATCTCATGTGCTATGGTGAACCTAAAAGCACCCTGAGTTTTCTGGATATGAAGCTGATTTTTGTCGCTGAAGTTGACAACAAATGAAATTGATGGCGGTAATAAAACAAGAAAGTTGTGTAGCACACACAACAACTGGCATGACATCTAATGTGCTTTTTTTGGCAAAGACTATTTATTGAATGGATTTGTATTCCAGCAGTGCTAAAGCACGCTTTGCACATTATAACACAAACATAATGCACCATAGCAACAGCGAGGTAATGCTTTCTATTTAAAAGTTTAAATTCATCCCGGTAACATTGCTTAGTGTGAAATAGCAGTCTTTTTTTTTTGTTTTGTTTTTTTTCAAGGCAAATCGCTTAATTCTACTGCATGTATCAACAAATACATGCATGTTTGTTAGGCAACACAGCTGAACATACATGTGTTCATTTGCTGATATCAGATGGGCTGTGATCCATTTGAGCCGTGTTCTTTATGTGAAAGAGCTTTGGAACATTGATGATTCATGAACAATATTATAAATAGTCACATTAATTTCTATCATTTATATATATCTGTGTAAGATATTGGCCCGCCGATTTACAGGTTATCCTGTAAGATTGTCTGGTGCCATATGCAAATGACTGCATCCTAATTTGACCTCAAACCCCCAAACTTTGCTCAGCAACATAAACATCTTTTTCACAGGTAATTTCCAGCCCTTCGTTGACTTATTGGACCATAAAAATGCGCTGGCACTGATGTAATGTGTCATCCCATCAAACATGAAGTTGTCCTCATCGTTTAAACAATGATTGCCATAGCTTGATAGTAAGAAACTACTAGTCTATTTTCAGATGACAATACTCATAGATATCCAAACATACATGCTGTGTTGAATTAGCCAGAGGCTAATCTGACATAGTAAGGAGCCTGTGTAGGCTTGTTGAGGACCCTGTTGAGACAACACAGTAGTGGGACTTTGAGCCTTGATGTGTGTGTGTGTTTCAGTTGAAGGATTAAACAAATACCACCAGCCTCAGACTGGACTCACCTAAAACTGATCATGTCTTTCTTAGAATTAATTTGATGCCTAAATAGTGTCCAAAATTTAGGTTACTCACCTTTTAAATCATACCTCAATGTCAATAACAATTCATACTTGTGTGTACACAAACGTAAACATGTAATGCTAATATATATTTACTTATTGTATATATAAGTATATGTATGTATAAGTATATATATATATATATATATATATATATGTTGCGCTAAATGTAGAATTATTTATTTATTATTATTATTATTATTATTATTTGTTGGTTAGGATCTGCACATGGGATTGTTAGATTAAGAAGCGTTATCCTTTAAAGCCAGACAAAAGCCACCGCCACTGAAGAACTATGCTGTTTATGCTGTTTGGAATTATTTCAAAATGTACAAAGCTGTTTCCACAAGCCAATAATAGAATAATCTCATATTATTATTGATGTTTTTATATGTAGTGATTATTTACGGAGTATGTGAGCTGGAATACTATCTTAAAAGGAGTTAGCGGAACCTAAATAAATCCTGAATAAGCCGTCTGTTTCCCTGCATGTAAACAACGCCAGTGTTTGGAGTGAATGGGTGGCAGTAGGGAGGAGAGCCTGCTCAAAGGAAACTGGACCGAAACAAAAAGGTTTCCTTCTAACATAATTCACAGAACAATCTTAGAACAATCAGAACACACCTTTTATTAAATACTTCACTTTTCTACAAAGGTTTAACTCAAGTTAGAAGCCAAATGCTACGTTTTATGATGGGACTGAACAATGAATTGTTTCTGTATCAAAATTGTGATTTTTTTTTTTCTCTTAACAAGCTTCATTAAACAAAGTTAATTGTAATTCCATGAGTTTGCCAAACTATGAAATGAAAATCACTGTTGTCCCATTACATGCACTCTGTGTCGGTACTATTTACACTTTGTCAGAATGGTTTCCTCAAGAAAGAAATGCCACTCTGTGTTCTTTTGATATGTGTCTTTACAGTGTTGAAAAAGACCAACTGTCTAGCTGGTCACATAAATCTCACTTCAGCATGTTGGCATCATCTCGAGGGTTCAGTGCTGAAGAGATGTCATATATGTATTTCATGTTCACGTTTGTGTGTGTGTGTTTGTGTGCGTGCGTGTGTGTGTTTGTGTGTGTGATGTGTGTCTGCCAGGGCAGAAGTGAAGGGAGGGTGGAGCAGCATAACATCCATCTACAATCTCACAGCCATGGAAGTCCGAATGTCAGACAGACACACAACAACAAGGTACTATATTAACACACACACACACACACACACATACACTTTACTTTTACTGGTTGTTGTAATCATTCTTCCTTTTCATACTGGGACTAAACAGATCCATTCCAGTGGAAATGTATTGTAAGGTTGGTCTTAAGCCACTGTGAGTCTGTTACACAAATCAAAACAGTATCTTTTGAGATTTATGGGCCTTTTGTACATTTTCTTTTTCTCGGGACAGTGTTTCCTTGCTAAGCAGTGGCAGATGGATATGAAGCCTTTTCTATACATACCCCCCCCTTCCTGTCACTTTGCTTTCCGAGGTGGCTCAGGTTTACAGGCCTGTGTTTGGTGGTGCTGCAGCTCTGCAACTGACACAAAAATAATAATAATTAAAAAAAAAAAAATTGCTGGGCCTGGTGTGACCTAATCATGATTACAAATTATCATCTGGTCAGTATAAGCTGCAATCAAGCTACATGAGAAATTAGGATTGATTAATAGTAATGGTTACAGTGACTTAAAGGTGTGAACAAGTGAGGGTAAGATGGGGCAGTGATGTGGGCACTCAGCTGGATTGCTCTAGAGGGAGCTGAACCTTTGATTTCCACCTACACACACTGGGTAGTGACAGAAGGGGTCTTCTGTGTGTATTTTCCTCCAGGAGGAGGTGTTTCAGTGGTGGGGGGAGTGGTCCAGTTGGTCATCATGTTCCAGGAGCTGTGGAGGAGGTGTGAGGAGTCAGGAGAGACACTGTCTCATACAGAGGTATATATATGTATATATAAATGTGTGTGTGTGTGTGTGTGTTTCAAAGAGATTCTCAAAAAATATAGATGCACGCACAGGTGTAGAATGCAAGACAACTTGGACTGTATGAAGTTTTTGTAGTAAATTCATTCAGAAACATAAAGCCATGTAGACTGGAATAACACAATGTTGAGGAATGAGTAGAGAATACTGGCTGTGTGTATGTGAGTGTGTAGCCAACTTGTTACCTTTGACCTCCCCCTGTTAGACTTACGGAAGTTTCTGTCAACCAAGATTAACGCCAGTCTGTGACTCTGGCTCTCTGTCTCTCCCCCCTGCTCACCCCTCCTTCCCCTTTCTTTCTCCTGTCTTTGTTCCTCTCCTGTCTGCCCCCTTTTACTCTTACTTTTTCTTTTTTTTTTTTTTTTTACCTCTCTCCTGTCGATCTTTCTTTCCACACTCTGCCTCCTTCTTCCTCCCTACCCATTCACTTCCTCCCCTTTTCTCCCCTCCTGCTTTTCTTCTCTCTCCTGTCCTCCCCTCATCACCTTCTACCAATTAGATGTGACACTCTCACACAGTGACCTCCCACTCACCTCTCCCTGCTGTCTCTCCTACTTTACCGTCTAAACATTGTAGGAGGATGGGCTGAAGAAAGAGAGACACAGATAGATAGCTAGACAGAGGAGGTGTGTGTGTGTGTGTGTGTGTGTGTGTGTGTGTGTGTGTGGTGGTGGTGGTGGGGGGGGGGGTCAGTTAACATCGTAATGAAAGACAGATGCATTAACTCCATTTTGGAGTTGTGTGGACCCTCCCCAGCACACACAGAATTTAAATCATGTTAAACATACACTACATCACTCTAAGATAGTTTTTTTTCTTGCTACAACTGTGGCAGACACATGTTACTTGTAAATTTTGCAAACTGTTGTAGTGCTGAGACTCTTGAGTTGTAGCTGTTGTTCAGAGTCAGCCTACAATGACCACATTTCATTTTTCTCTGAAAACATAAATATGTATTGGTAGCATGTGTGTAACCAATAGCAGGTATAACATTTATATTGTGTGATGTTTATTTTACAGTGTGAGAATATCTTCTGTCTCACAGCGTCCACTTGTGCACCACTAACACTATCTACTACCATACCTGCATCATTATTTCATATATCCATACATATCCGTTATATGCTATGCTTAATCCTCGCATTTTTATTTGGCTACCCCAGTAATGGAAATGTTACCCAAGTGCATTTAAACAGGTTTCATCTGAAGTCACCTCATGTTCTGTCTCCATCAGCCCCTGAGAAAACTCTCATTTAACTCTTCATTAAATGCGCCACAGCTAGTAGCTAACTCTACAAATTGGGAAGATAGCTGAGCAATAATGGTGCTTCAGAAATTGTGTGTTGTTTGAATACTCAACAATTCACTTTTTTTTTCTTCTCAAAATGGCATCATCTTTTTACATTTAGTCAATTAAATGGAGAACTGCAAAAAAGCAGCTTTTATGCAGAAAAAATATGAGTGTATGAGTTTACAAAATAAAGAAGGTGATGTTTTAGACAGACACAGCAAAAAAGGAAGAGGTAACGGTAATAAGGTCAGTGATAGTTGGTAGTCACTGTTGAATGTGAGAGACAGTAATGACAATAACATTGGCATTAAGCCAGTATGAAGTGCTTTGAATGAGTGTCTGCCAAGTGTCTGAGAGTTGTATATAAGTACAGTTTGCTGATAGTGGCAGCACTAGCTACTCATTACGCAAACTCACTTTTCATCATCATCATCACTAAATGTCTGAAAGTTTGTCTCCCACAGGAGAGGCTTTGGAAAAAAAGTGGTTGTGTGTCTGCTAACATTTCTTCTCCTTTTCTCTGTGATTTAATACATTTCCAAACAGTTACAAAGACTCAACACAAGTGACAGCCCACAGACAATATTGTTCTCTATGGATCTTGCATTACACCTTGTTACCTCAAGTTATGTGCTCCAAAGGGGTTTAGGACATCACCAAAATATACCTATTGTGTGACGTCCATGTAAAATTTCAACCATATTGTATTCTGTTTCTCTCAGGCTTTTCACTACCCAGAACGTGAACAGCTCATACTGTGTTGGCTCTCCTAAACAGTACCAGCTCTGTCCAAACCAGGTATGATACAGTATTGACAAAAACCTCAGAACAACGAGGTCCACCTCAAGAAACAAATGCAGTCAAACTGAAAATATTGTGTCCTTCTATATATGTGTGTGTGTGGGTGTGTTGTGTTTTTCAGCCGTGTCCCAGCCCCAGTCTTAGCTTCAAACAGCATCAGTGTTCCCAGTTCAACTCTAAACTCATTGGAAAAAGATACTATCAGTGGATACCTCTTTACCCAGGTATAACGCCAGGCTCTCCAGGTCCCGTTTTGATTGGCAGCCTCTTATTTTTGCATCTTTTAAGTGATACAAAGCAGGAGCATCATCTAATAAAGCATATGGTACTTGCATCGCATTTGTGTGAAACAGATTTTAGTCCAGAAAATATTAAAGTGAAAGTTTTGACCTCTGTCATATTTCTGCCATTTCAGGAAGTGGCCTGAAGTATCAGTTTTGTATTGCCACTGAATTGGCTGAAGCAAACAGATTTACCAGACAACTTTCAGAGATGTTACGATGCGGTCAATGATTCCGCTGGTTACTCCCACTTTAGCTGAATAGTCTTTCTCTTATTCCTGTGTAGCTGATTACATCAGCATCTCCAATAAGCCATGTGACCTGCAGTGTACAACCATCAGTGGAGAGCGGCAGCTACTAGTTCCCGCCCATGATGGCACCTTCTGCCGTGACACCAAATACAACGGTGTCTGTATAGAGGGGATATGTCAGGTAACCCAGCCAAGAATAAGTTTCCTCAGTGACGGATGAAATAATGTTTTTACACTAATAATTAAAGCAGACAATTCTTGCTGATGGAAGACAATTGACAGTCCAGATGTATGAGTGAAGGTAGCTAATAATGTAGTGATTTATATTTTTTTTCCTGTAGCCTGTAGGATGTGACGGGGAGCTGTACAGCAGTAAGACAGTAGACAGATGCGGTGTATGCGGAGGAAACGGGACGTCATGTCAGCGTATCTCTGGATCATACAGGAAGGCACACGCACAGTTAGGTAACACACACACAAACACACACGTAGACAGACAAGTCATCTGGTGTTCAGTCATATGGTTAAACACTACATATGTTGGATTCACATGGTCATCTGAGTTCTTCCACTGAGTCAGTGCGGATCTGGGGAGTAAATGATGTGAATTGCTTCTGCATCAAGACATTGCCAGTGTCTTGCCCTTTAGAACTATACCATTACATAAAACATTACCAATGTCATTGATACTGATCAATGGCATATATATATTGAGCAATCAGTCATTTAATCTTCTTTTCAAATAAATATTGATTCATTAATTTACAGAAATGGCAGATGTCCGTCTGTGCTCAGTTAAGAAGTGGGAATCAAAGTAGACAGATATAAAGGTTTCCTGAAGGGCAGGTGACCTTTTTATATCTTGTTAAATGTGTTTCATATTTTGATTTGTTTTACTTGTTTAAAGGTGATATCTTGAGTTGGCTCTTTAATGTAGAGAATGGACAGGACACTCAAATAAAAAAAAATTGGTGGCCTACTTATTAAGTAATAGGTGTAAATATGATTCTATTGGGTAACTATGAGCCTTGAAAAGAGAAACCAGAACCTCAAGAGTACAGTATAAAAGCAAAACTACAATGGCTGGATAGATATCATGACTCGTGAGTGTTTTCATGATGTGGGTGAACTGAGCCTTTAAAAAAGGGAAAGCTTCTGAGATGAAACGGTCTTGTCACATTGTTACTTCATGACTTCCAATATATACGTGGCTGTGATTAAAGTAGGTGTTCTTGTCCTCAGGCTATGTGCTCATCACCAACATGCCAGCTGGAGCCACAGACATTCAGATCATAGAGAGACACAAGACTGAGAACATCCTGGGTGAGAACCTACATCTTCTTTAAGGTCAATATACTGAGTACAAAATCAACAGACATGTTAATTATTGAATGCTTTCACCTGTAAATGTCTATTACCAACAAACATTTGTAACAGCGGAGCACTCGTGAATATAACCATCACTGTCTTGGTCACTCCCACTGATGTTTCCCCTCCTATCCAGCCCTGTCAGATGAAGCGGGACATTTCTTCTTCAATGGAAACACTGTGTTTGATCATCCTCAAAATTTCAGAGTGGCAGGAACCGTGTTTAAATACCGCCGTCCAAGCAACATATTCTCTGATGGGCTGGAGTACATCATTGCCCAGGGACCTACACAGCAGGGCCTGAATGTTATGGTAGTACACAGATACACACACATGCACTTATTATGTAACAGGAACAATATACTGTTTATCAGGTATATCCAATACGAAGTGGTTAATCAGTAATTTTATCCTTGCGTATGTAGTATTGCAACCTAAATGGGAAGCTCCCCCATATCACCTACGAGTACACCGTCCCGCTCCAGTCTCATGACATCACTGCTGCAGAAGGAATCACCACAGGCCCCTCCCACTCCCATCTCAATCACACCTATAACAACGTAAACGAGGAGGTCAGAGAGGATCAAGGTAGGTCGAACCACAGCAGAGGCGTGGCACCCGTCCATCAGTACAATATGCAGCTCGGAGCTGATGACCAATCAGATGTCCAGCTGCAGGAAGAGGAGGAGGAAGAAGAAGAGGAGGAAGAGGAGGAAGTAGTGTGGGAGATCCGGACGCCGAGCCCTCCTCCACCAGCAGCCAAGTTGGTCTACAGTCCAGCTGATGGCACCAGTCAGGTGTTCAGCCACAATGATGTGGAGGAGCATGGACCTCCAGCACCATCCGGCTACAGTGAGTGACACATTGAGTCTGAGTCAACAGTTTGTCTTCTGGCAGAAGGATGGCATCAGTCTGTCCATCTGTCCAACAATTCCAGAGCAAGATATCCTGACTATCGGCCAGTTGTAATGCTCTTAAATTTGAATTTATTGTGGCGCTCTCTTAGGTCTGCCTATTCACACACCTGTGGACACTTTAGCTGACACTGGATTTTTGAATATCTTTGTTTGAGCATTTGAAACACGTGATCATGCTGTATCAGCTCGCTGGCATGACAGAATCATTTTTGATATGATTGTATGTACTGAGCAAGACATTTACAGTTGAAAATGAACATGTCAGTGCCCCCTGGTGGACAATAATGAGGACATTGTTTCTAAATTACTTTAAAACATATCTTTGCCGTGTCTGTACTGCAATGCAAGTTTAGAGCCCGAGTTTCCTAAAAGGTTCGTGGTCCCCAGTGATGGAAACCACTTGATGATATGATATGTTCACCTGGCTTATTTATCTGTGTATGTACACTTGGCCAATCACAGCGGCCTGTTGGACAGATTTGGAAAGTTATAAAGTTGTCTGATGCCATAAATGCTTTCAGACACTAATTATTTTTAGGCTTTCCAAACAGCACTTGTTTTGAAGCATTTACTGGCCTTTACATTAGCAAAAATTGTCAGTATGTTGTTTTGTTTTGTCCATCCTCTTAGTGTTGTGGTCTAGCATTATTAGACTATCTATCTACTTGTCTCATTGCCCTCTTTTTGTTTTTCTGTTCATTAAGTGAGTTCCTCCAACTCAATTGACGAGCCATCCACTGCTGATGACAACATGCTAGTGCTCTCCTTCCCAGGTAGAAAAGACAAATGATGCAATTTTTTAATGAAAATAATACATTGACCTCAAACTTTTAATTTTTACAGTAATATTCTTAAAATTTTTCAGAATAGTTTTTCAGAATTTCTTTTTATAGAAAAATATAGAGGTGTGGCACCTTTGCAGCACCAATACTAACTAGATTGGAATATGCCACAATATGGCAAATCATCCACACAAACGGTTTGAATAGGATGGGAACAAAGTGAACAAAGCCTTTGCAGCTCCAGTGTACCGATCTGTTGCTCTGCCTTGACCTCCAACCTCCATCCAAAGAGAAGATCATAAAAATGACTCCCAGACATAAATCAAATATTTATTTAGTTTAGGCTAGTTACTGTTATAAAGAGAAAACATAAATACAAAACTGTCTCAGGTATGTATTAGTTAATGCTAAAAATTGTCTAAGAGCACGTGTTGAGACCTACATTAATCTGTCGATGTCCGTTCACAGGTAGTCAGAGTGTTCATTCTGCAGCACTGCCAGAAGAGGCCCCCTACCTGCTACTGGATCTACAATACAACCACACACAGTCAAACACACACACTGTTAAACACACACTCACTGATCCACATTCACAAGCAGAAGCACATGTTGAAACTCCCCACCCCACAGACACACTCACACTTCCTCACACACACACTATCGCACACAAAGCAACAGAAAGCGACACACACTCACACACTGCTGTCTTGGTACAGCTGCAGCATGTGTCTGCAGTCCGGGCAGCCAACACAGAGAGGTACAAATGAGCCGTTACCCTCATTTTAATATAACTTTCCTGTTATCTTGTAAAATTAACTAGAGAAATACTCGCCTCTCTGTGTTTCTGTTTCCTTCTAGCAATGACTTTGATGTGGGTCTGGAGCCGGACATTAGTCTGGCAGACATGTATCGCTGGAAGGTTTCTGCTTATGCTCCATGCAGCACAACATGTACAACAGGTAAACACACACACACATAGTAAGCAAGAACAACAATCACACTCACATTTATACCATTTTGAATTTGTGATAATACAGCTTGTGAAAGTTGTTCTACAATGGTTTTTGTTTGCGTAGTTTCAGACCACAGTTTAAACATTGTTCTAAACTAGCTACCTTGTCTCATATCAGGATCACATCAACAGCAACCTGTGAATATCAAAATCAAATCAAATTAAATTTTATTTATATAGCCCAAAATCACAAAATACATTTGTCTCAGAGGGCTTTACAATCTGTACAGGGAGTGACACCCTCTGTCCTTAGACCCTCAATTAGGGTAAGGAAAAACTTTTAAAAACCTTTTAACAGGGAAAAAGGTGAAAGAAACCTCAGGAAGAGCCACAGAGAAGGGATCCCTCTCCCAGGACGGAAAGACATACAATGGATGTCACATGTACAGAACAAATCAACACACACATATTGTACAATGAATTACATGAATGTTAAAATGAGAATGTGTTACAATGAATGATAATTGTAACAGTAGCAGTGGAACCTGTGATAGAGAGACACAGATGCAGAGCAGCAGCAAATCATAAACTAACTATAAACTGTAATGGAGATATGGTGACAATGATGACGGTGACAACACATGCAGTAGATGCTACGCAGGACCACAACAGCAGCCACAGTCCACGAGAACCTGCTGGACGAGAGATAGATAGACAGACAGACAGACATGGAGAGAGAGAGAGACGGAGAGAGTGTGTGAGTCCCCTGGCAGTCTAGTCCTATGGCAGCATAACTAAGGGATGACCTGAGCCAGCCCTAATTATAAGCTTTATCAAAAAGGAAAGTCTTAAGTCTACTCTTAAAGGTGTTGACTGTGTCTGCCTCCCGAACACAGAGTGGTAGTTTATTCCACAGAAGAGGAGCTTGATAGCTGAAAGCTCTGGCTCCCAATCTACTTTTAGACACTATAGGAACAACAAGGAACCCAGCATCCTGGGAGCGCAGTGTTCTAGTGGGGTGGTAAGGTACTATGAGCTCTTTTAAATATGATGGTGTCTGACCATGAAGAGCTTTGTACACTAGGATAAGAATTTTAATTTTCTATTCTAGATTTAATGGGTAGCCAGTGCTACAAAATGGGAGAGATGTGATCTCTGATTTTGGTTCCTGTCAGAACACGTGCAGCAGCATTCTGAATCAGCTGCAAACTCCTAAGAGAATTATTGGAGCAGCCTGATAACAAAGAGTTACAATAGTCCAGCCTAGAAGTAACAAATGCATGGACTAGTTTTTCTGCATCCGCTTGAGGAATGATGCGTCTGATTTTGGCAATGTTATGTAAGTGGAAAAATGTAGTCCTCGAAAGTTGTTTTATATAGTCATTAAAGGACAAATCCTGATCAAAAACAACTCCAAGATTTTTTACAGTGGAGCTGGAGGCCAGGGTGATCCCGTCTAAGGCTAAATCTCTGGAATGACAGTTTCTGAGGTGTTACGAGAACTTCAGTTTTATCTTAATTTAGCATCAGAAAATTGTGGGTCATCCAGACTAGGTAAGCAGAACAGAGAACACCGTGTCAGTAACACCGGTAACTGGAAGTGACAGAATAGTTTACCGTAAAGCCGTGTTGTGAACAGCCCAGAAACAAATATTTCCTCAAAAAGCTCTGTATCTTTACTCATTTGTTGGATTATTTTTGCATTGCTGTTACTTCTGCTCATCTTCATCTTCAACACAGAGCTGTACATGCACTGCGCAGCACACTGATTAGCATGTTGTTTTACAGTATGCCTGCACTGCTTAACATTGTGTGTCTGCGTGTGTTAGCAGGTATCACCACTAGTTATGCCCTGTGTGTCCGCTATGACGGTACTGAAGTCGATGACAGTTACTGTGACTCTTTAACCAGACCTGAGCCCACACACGAGTTCTGCACTGGAAAAGAATGTCTTCCAAGGTAACTGACTTCCCTGACTGCCAGGTGCATTCAGCTAAAATTCTATCAAGTAGGAAAAAAATAATCAGAGCTGAACTAAAGATTGGTCCTCAGTCTCAATTTTGTTTTTGTTTTTTAAATGAAAAAAGAATGTTGGTATTTTTTTCTACTTTTATATATATTTTTGCTCTGCTCTTCCTCTCAAAGTTTCAAGATTATTACTTAGAATTAATGAATTAAGATACTGTTTCATAATATACTATTAGTGAATCACGCAGACTTCACCATCACCATCTCACCACTTTTTCTTCAGATGGGAGACCAGTGGTTGGAGTGAGTGCTCTCGAACTTGCGGTGAAGGATATCAGTACCGGACGGTGCGCTGCTGGAAGATGCTGTCGCCTGGTCTCGACTCCTCTGTCTATGACTCTCTGTGTCTGTCACATGACCTTCACAAGCCAGCCAATAGAAAGGTCTGCCACGGCCAGAGCTGCGGACCCCAGTGGGAGGTGTCAGAGTGGTCAGAGGTATACATTTTTGTGTCACTAATCCAGGTCGTGTTTGTTGCAGACCTGATGTCCTTTGAAACTTGCTCCACAAACCCCTGGGGCAGCAAAAAGCTCTCTCTGGCTTTTAAATTCCTCCACTTTATCCTGGGTCAGTTGTGCCCATAACTCCAAAAAAGGAAGATGGTCAGGAGGCACCAACTGTGTTTGGTCCCTCGCAATGATACTGAGATTCTCAACATCACCTCATCTTGGTTGCTTGTTTTCACAGTTGTCATCAAAATCCTCACCTGAGGCCAGTTTGTCTTTGGTAAACATCTGACAAGCCTCGCCTACTAAAACAAAGCAGTCTGTATTATAGCAGTCTATATGCTAGGTGGAGTTGGTCCACACAATAATAAACAAACATGTGGCTGTTGACATCATAGAATTGCTATAATATTAATGTAGGCAGCTGACATTTGAAGGACCATAGAAATAAAACTGAACTGATCTCGTGTGTGTGTGTGTGTGTGTGTGTGTGTGTGTGTGTGTGTGTGTCACTATGTGTGTTAGTGCTCAGCGCGTTGTGACTCTCGGGGCGTCCGGACTCGGGAGGTTCGTTGCTCCATGGAAATGAGACTGTGTAACAAGTCCTCTCACCCAATAGAAAGTCAGGAATGTGAAGGCCCGTCCTGCGACAGAAGATGGACAGTTTCTGATTGGGGACCTGTGAGTTTAATAACACACACACGCACGCACATGCATTCTGAACACACATCACACCAGCACTTTCTAGCATGACTTTCTATCTGTCTATTCACTTTATGAAAATATTATTAAATTATAATATTATTATTTATGCAGGTTTAACCTTTAAATTAAAAATGGGTCTGTGTGTGTTAGTGCTCAGGTGTTTGTGGAGAGGGAAGAATGGTGCGTGCGGTGACCTGTCGATCATCAGGCGGGGTAGTGATGTCAGAAGAGCAGTGCGATCAATCATTACGCCCCCTGGCCATCTATCCCTGTGGTGACAAAAACTGCGCCCCCCACTGGGTTGAACAGGAGTGGCAACAGGTAAACATGTAAAGAAGTGTGTCAAGCCGCAAAGACGCAGGAAGTTGATTTTGTTTAACTCTGATGTGTGCGTGTGCGTGTGTGTGTGTGTGTGTCAGTGTAATGCTACATGTGGGCGTGGTGCGCGGCAGCGTCAGGTGGTGTGTGCCGGTCTGGAAGGTGGTGTGTTTAAAGAGTTCCCAGACAGCAGCTGTAACCAAAGCAACAAACCAGAGACCAGCTCCTCCTGCTTCCAGAGACCCTGCTCCAAATGGTTCACCACGTCCTGGTCTCAGGTGCCTGTCTGTCTGTCTACCTGCCTGTCTACCTGTCTGCTGTCTACACTCAAATCAGTTTTCAGATATTTTTTTTTTATCGTCAAGTAAATCTTATATTGTGTTTTTTGTTGATCTGAACATCAGTCAAACCACACTGTTCTCCCCCTTCATGCCCCCCTCAGTGCAGTAAGACCTGTGGGAGTGGCGTCCAGGTTCGAGAAGTGAAGTGTTACCAGGGGAAGGGGCTGGTAACCAGGGGCTACAGCTGCGACTCTGCCCTCAAGCCAGAAGCCAGGCAGAACTGTGAAATCCAGAGCTGCCCTACTGAAGCTCCAGGTACACAAACAACACTGTGTGCGCATTTACTGTAGATGATGCAACATTTCAGCTCACTTTCAGCTTCATCAGTGGAAAATGAATGCGTCATTGTGCAAAACTGTTTTCCTGCAGTACCCTAATGAATTAAGCAAACCATTTAGACTTTTTGTGTCTTCTGTGTGTTCTATCCAGCAGCGGCTCCGGTGTTGTCGGTAGCAGTAGACAACTCATGCCAAGACAAGCCAACAGCAAACTGTGCCTTGGTTCTAAAGGTGAAACTGTGCTCCCATTGGTACTACAGAAGGGCCTGCTGCCAGTCCTGCAACGCACCAAGACCCTGACGTCTTAACTGTCTTAACTCTCAACACCAACCACTGTTACCAAAGGTCTCACTACATTGATATTGGTGCTCCACAAAAGCCAGCTGCTAGCAATGTAAGGCCTTAGGACATCAATGTTAACCATATTAATGTTACTCCAGTCACTGATGTCAAAGGTTAACCTGTGGTCACTGTCTTTACCTCCTACCTGTCAATGTTAACCCTTTACTCTTATACCCTCACAATTAGATCAATCAAAACCCAATGAATATTACTCCTGGTGCTTCTTCATATTCGAGTAATCCATAAATACGTTTTGAAAATAAAGTACACTTCCTGCTTCATAGCAGTATTTTTGCAACAGAATATTGACTTGAAGTACTGAAGGTGTATAACAGTTCCAGACACAACGTAGAAGGCTTTTATCTGATCAGCTCCACAAACCCAATGAAGGTCCGAAACTTTTACCCAGCATGCTACAAATCTATTTACTGCCCACCTTCTCCCCAGGCAATGTGAAAGTAGACTATAACCTTTATCTGTCCATCACTTCAAGTATCCATCCACCTTCCATCCCGATTTTGTTCCCTTTAAATGTCTTTAATCTGCTTAGTCATTTCTTCATAAGGTGCTACCAGACACTAGGGCAGCTTTGTTGTTACTATGGCAACACACAAGAACAGACAGGAAACAATGCAATGTTACACACACCTAATTGGTCAGGTTATATTACTGGTGTTAATGCTCAGCACAGCAGATATGTTACTACAGCATGCTGTAGATTCTGTCATGTAAAATGTTTAATATTCTAATAGTTATTTGAATTGTAAGAATCACTAGCAGCTTTAATACTGCCACTATTTCCTTCATCACAACATGATTGATTATTTCATAATGCTGAAAATCCACATCATGGATCGTCCTGCCGCTGCCTCTCAGGGGCGTCAGGTGAAAACTATCTCAGAGCTATTTCATCTAGACTACTACAACGTCAAGACAGGCACACAAACTGATGGTCATGAAAACGAACACTTACTAACAGCAGCACACAAGAGAAGTCAAGTTCTGTTTATTGTAAAATGTAGGCAATATAACAAGAAAATGATAAATATTTCTAATACTGTAACAGTTACTCTTATATACATTACATCTACTAGCCTTATATGCTAGAACCACCTCTTTAATAAAACAAGTCAAAATCAGTCAGCATAGTGTTTACACAGGGCAGGTGAGGGACACAATATCACTGTATGTCCAGTACATTGGAATATACAGCATGTGTTTAGCTTAGCTTAGCATGTCTGCTGTGAAGACAAACTGCTGAGTACAGCATCTCCAAAAGTTCTGTCCAAGTTTGCACCCAGTCATAAAAAGCCTGGTATGTAGGTAACAGAAATGTATAGTTACAGTTAGGCAGGCTGTCATTGCTTTTAGTCTTTGTGCATGTTTTATGAATCATGTTTAAGCCTGGTCTGCTTCATAAATCATCTCATCTGAGCATATTTCCTAACCTGCAAGCGCTTCTTCGATATGATGCTAACTTACAGTACTATACGAGGAATCCAGGCAACTTTAAAAGTTGCTTCTTACTTCTTCCTGAACTGATCTGAACTGTAGATAAAGTGTTGATAGAAGTGTCACGCTGTGACGTCTGAGCCTTCTGCTGGTCATACTACTGTAGACATTTTAGATGTGGCAGCTCGCCAAGGACATGAATGAAAATACATCAGCTGAACTCGACACTTCACTCAGACACAGCTGAGAAACATGGCTGCCAATGACATCTGTACCTGAACCACATCCTCATTAACTGTCTACACCTGACTGTCATATTGTTGTTTACCTGTTGTGACATTACCTGCAGAGGTGTTGATGATGGTTTTTATACTGTATCACATGTAAGGAATAAAGAATCAGCTGTTTTTGACAAGCATCTGTGTCTGACCTCCACATTAGTGGACAAACACTGGAATGAAAACTGTTCTGATCAGAATATGAGGGGCAACTATAATATAACAACACGAGGTGAAAGGTTTATGTTTCAATTGTTAACAACGTATGTGTGGTAATTCAAGATGAGGTTGTGTTAGAACAGTGCATGCTGTTTTGAATGAAAGACAGTAGGTACTAATTAAGCTATCATCAGAAACACAACCTGTTTTCTTCTGGTGTGTCATAATTGTTCATTGTGTTGTTGAATTACCCCTCCCCCACCCTGTTATTTAATTAGCATTGTCATGGTTACGCAAGACGGGATCCCAGTGGAGGACTCCTTGGTGAAACTGAATCTCACACACACACACACACACACTAATGCACACCATTACTCATATGAACCTGCCTCAACTAAAGCTCAGAGCAGAAGAGTCACAGACAGACAGCCGGAAGACGTCCAGGTGCTGTCTCTTTACATTCTGAAGAAATGATCCTTTTATAGCAGCTACAAAGATCCCTGACAAACCTGTGTGTGTGTGTGTGTGTGTGTGTGTCTACAGGAAAGCCCAGCAGCTGTAAAAGGAGATGGTGAGTGCTTCCACCTGGACTTAACAGATCAATTAAGTGATCCATATTTTACGTAACAGATTAGGATTTGTAGAACTGTAACACATGCGAAATATTACACAAAATATGAAATTGAAATTCAACTTGAGTTAGTTTAGGCTAGTTGATCTAAATGACAAAGCTAGAACTCATTCATTAATGCTTCTGTTACTGTTACTTTTATTATTAATTTTATTTGTAATAATATGTTTTATCTTTTTATGTATTTATGTGAGTAAATTCAGCAGCTACATTTTAACAGGAAAACTGATGCAGAGGAGTTTTTTTTTATAAATATGAAGCTGTTGCGTCACATTCATGTGTGAATATTCCTTTTTGACCCAGTGAGGCTGTTTCATCATCTCATGAAGTAGCTTTAAAGCCTTCGGGTCTGTAGCTTCAGCCTCACTGCTTGTTTCTCAGTGGTAGCTTTGCTGTTACATACTGACTAGAATGTGTATTTTATTTTTCTGTCAACAAATGTCATGTACAGAAACAAACCAACAATGAATTGATCTACTAACAAGTATTGTGTGCGCGCATCAGAGCCTGATCTTATTCATCTGTGCTATTTTGACCCGATCTTATATCCACCTGCTGGAAATGCTCGCTTATTCTTTTTCTTCCTTTGTTGACAGCAAGAAAAATATAGAATAGCACCAGACCTATTAATTTTTTACAGCTTAGAGTAGAGCTTCCCAAACATGCATGATGTAATTATTTCCTATTTCTTTCATTTGTTTAAATGGAATCTAACTTGGTTGCTATTGTCATCATCATCATTTTTATTCAACTTGGGTGCTAAAAAGTGAAATTTACGACATCTTACAAGCCAAAATCCAGAGTAAAATTGAGTGAGTTATTGTTTCTCTGGGTGTGTTAAGGGTGTGACACACACACACACACACACACCAGTATGAAACATTTTCCTCTGCTGTCTGTGCTGTTTACCAGATGCCTCTTAAAGCCACGATGTCGCTGTTGGCGGTGATGTGTGTGTGGTGTGCGGAGGAGGGTGTGTGTTTCCCCAACGGCTCGGTGGCGTTCTCCTGTGACAGCATGATGCCTGTACACCCCCCCTACACCCCTTCCACCAGCAGCCCGCCATTCACACTGTCTACTTCTAGTGCCACCTACAAGCCAGGTGGAGTCATTACAGGTACATCTGTGCATATATGAATAGTATATGAACATCCACTTTATAAAATGTTCTTTATTAACAGATATTAGCAGCAATGTTCTTACCACAGTGTGAAGAACTCAGAGATCATGTTTTATTTTTATCCTCATCCTCTTACTTCCTCTTATTTGCAGTTAAACAGTTCAGAGGTTCGATCTCCACACTTCAGTTCCCACTAACACACACCTACGCTATATTGCCAAAAGTATTTGGCCACCTGCCTTGACTCACGTATGAACTTAAGTGCCATCCCATTCCTAACCCATAGGGTTCAATATGATGTCGGTCCACCTTTTGCAGCTATTACAGCTTCAACTCTTCTGGGAAGGCTGTCCACAAGATTGCGGAGAGTGTTTATAGGAATTTTCAACCATTCTTCCAAAAGCGCATTGGTGAGGTCACACACTGATGTTGGTAGAGAAGACCTGGCTCTCAGTCTTCGCTCTAATTCATCCCAGGGGCCGCTCCAAACTGTTCCCACAAGGTTGGGAGCATGGAAATGTCCAAAATGTTTTGGTATCCTGGAGCATTCAAAGTTCCTTTCACTGGAACTAAGGGGCCAAGCCCAACTCCTGAAAAACAACCCCACACCATAATTCCTCCTCCACCCAGTTGTCATCCAGACTCGTCCATCATTGCCAGATGGAAAAATGTGATTCATCACTCCAGAGAACGCGTCTCCACTGCTCTAGAGTCCAGTGGCGACGTGCTTTACACCACTACATCCGATGCTTTGCATTGGACTTGGTGATGTATGGCTTAGATGCAGCTGCTCGGCCATGGAAACCCATTCCATGAAGCTCTCTGCGTGCTGTACATGGGCTAATTTGAAGGTCACATGAAGTTTGGAGCTCTGTAGCAACTGACCCCTCTCTGTCAGTTTACGTGGCCTACCACTTCATGGCTGAGTTGCTGTTGTTCCCAAACTCTTCCATTTTCTTATAATAAAGCCGACAGTTGACTTTGGAATATTTAGGAGCGAGGAAATTTCACAACTGGATTTGTTGCACAGGTGGCATCCTATGACAGTTCCACACTGGAAATCACTGAGCTCCTGAGACCGGCTCATTCTTTCACAAATGTTTGTAGAAACAGTCTCCATGCCTAACTGCTTGATTTTATACACCAACTGGCCAAACCAAGTGATTAGGACACCTGATTCTGATCATTTGGATGGGTGGTCAAATACTTTTGGCAATATACCTTTGTTACTCACGTTCCCTTCTCCTTACTTCTGTGTTCACAGTGACGGTGGAGGTGGTGAAAAACAGCCCTACTGAGTTCCAGGGTTTCCTGTTACAGGCCAGGAGCAGAGAGGGACCCGGTAAAAACACGTTGCCTAGCACTGTCATTTAGAGGATGTGAAGGATTAAAACATGTAGAAGAAGAATGCTAAAGAAGACTGTAAACACCACATACAGTGTGTGTAAGCAGGTGTTTTTTGATGGTTTTGTGTCATTTGTAAAGTGTGTATGTTTGAAACTTTCTGTTCGTAGCACCGCTGTGGCCTGTAGGAAAGTTCACTGACATTGATGCCGCCGTGTTTACTGCACTGCACTGTAAAAACATGGAGGTATGTCTGAATCTGTCGCATGCAAATTTAAGACAGTTAACGTATTTTTACTCAATGTCAAATTTACACAGATATTATCCATTTTGTGTGTGTGTGTGTGTGTGTGTGTGTGTGTGTGTGTGTGCGCACGCACGCACAGAACTCCACTGTCAGTCAAGCATCTGGAGCCAAGAAGAAGAAGGTCCAGCTGACCTGGGAGGCACCTAGCAACAGTAACTATGGAGATATCTATTTCAGGTAAGTCTCTCTCTTTCTCTCTCTGTGTGCACACACACACACACACACAGTGTGTATAGTGACATATTAAGTAATTAAACCTTTTTAATTTGACATGCCTCACGTATCTTTGAAGTACAAAGATTCCTTTCATATTACTTGTTGAGTTGTTGCATAACATTCTGAGACTCATATGTGCATCCCATAATACTGTATATCTGACCCTCTGAAACATTCCAACCCCATGATGGACATGATACTGAACACATACAGTCTGTGATGTCACTAATAGGTTACTGAGAGGATGGGGTCAGCAGGTACTGCGACTGACTCCACCTACAATCAGCCATCAAACTACACCATCCTGATAGTGCTGCTGTTCTGTTGTTGTCATGGCAGCGCCACATTGGTGGAGGACTACACATCGTTCTGGGTTCAGCTAAACAGCAACTCTCTGAGACTGGACAACAGTGGAAGCTCTACAGATGGAGTGAGTACTGACTGACTGACTTCACTAGCGACACACACACACACACACACACACACACAGCTCCATGTCAAAGCTCTACTGAGATGGAGCACTGACAGGTTTCTCTCTCTTTCTTCAGGTCTTTTCCTTATCAGCGCTGCTCTTCATCAACCTGCTGAGTCTTTCTGCCTATTGATCACACACACAAATACACTTAGTTTGACAAAATACTAATATAAAGTAATAACAGAAATATGTTATTCCAATACATAGTGGGGTTTTTGTCACTTTTGAGTCATGGGAGCTATATATATGTATATATATTCAGTGTATTCCAATTCATTTCTATTCCTAAAACATGCATGTGTCCTTTACCTGTACTATTACACACCTGGGTCTATTCACTGAAATATATGAACATTATCTCATCATGTTGTGTGTTTTGTAAAAAAAAGAAATGCAAACTTAGTGTATATATATACACACACACAGACAGAGGAAGAAAAGGAGGCAGCAGTCAAGTCATGTAACAGTTTATTTAGCATCACTGTCTATAGCAACAGTTACACCGAGCAAACAGAGTGAATGACAACATTACAGATAACAGACAGACTGATGACAAGTGTTTATCCTGTAAATCCTACATGTTTAATAAAAGTAACATTACAGCTTCAGTTCACCGAGCCGTGATATCACTTTAGGAACATTATAATAGTTGTTTAAATAAATCTAAACTCAGAGAAATGCTTCTTCTCTGCTGGCCATCAGTAAACTGCATAATAATAACAAGATTCAATTAGACCTGTTATTTTACTTTCCAATAAAGAAACAGTACCTCAGCTTCAGCTGGATATGTTAGACGTGTTTAAATCACATCGATTTAGTCTTTAGGACTTTAAACAGGTTAAACAGAGCAGTGATACAAGTTCAATACTTGTATTGGCTTGGTTACACAGTATCTAATGCTCATCTGTTATGTTACTTTCACTATAGAGGAAACAGCTCAAGAAACACAAAGCGGTGGAAATGTTGTTCTGCTTCATGGCATTTGGGAAACAACCTTCATGCACTAAACAGCTTTTTAACATTACACAGAGCACACGTCAGAAACATTTAACTACATCATAAGGCTTGTAGGGAAAACAGGGAGGACTTGGTTTTTTGGGTTTTTTTTACACATCAAAGCTAAAAAAAATATTCTAAAATCATGTAGCTGTGTTTTGAGTCCAGTAAGCAGCAGTTCCAAACTGAACCAACACTGTAGACTTGACATGACAGTTAGTCCACTGCACAAAATGTTGGTTAGTTTCAGGGTTGTTGGCGTTGTCACGAATCTCTATAAAGACACTTTTAACATCAGAAACATAAAGTAAGTGAAAACATTGAACTTATAAGCTACATGAGGACAGAACTGTGACGTTAGGAGGTAGGATTCAAGCACACAGTGGCAGGTTTTTGTTTTTGCCCTTAGTTCAACTATCAACATGTCACAACTTGGCTTAAACCAGTTCTATTCAATCAAAGTATTATTATTTCAGGTTTGAATACAACTATCTTGTGCCAAAATGTTTTTAAAAATCCTCCTTAACTGAATGTAAAAGTTAAAATTTGATCTGGTTTTGAATTAATGCTGTTACATCTTCATACTGAAGAAAACAGCGTCGGTGGTGATTATGACAAAGTTTAGTTTGCAGAGAGAGAAAATGCAGCAATTGCTGGTATCTTTAGGTGAACACTGTAATCAAATTAAAGTACAGTGTAAATGCAGAATTTGAAGTGAATGTGGGGTTGATTTGATTTTGGGACAGAACACAGAAAAGAACTGTCTCCATGTATAAAAATGTTCTGCACCAAAAAGTGATGTTTTGTCAGCGCTGCTTCTACTTCCTCTGTAGGAAGAGCTCTGGTTAATATGTGTGGATTACTGTAATCATCAAGATACTTGATACCGTATGGCCATGGCACCATCAACATGCTTTTTATAAAACATGAACAGTAACACTGAATGAGCTCAGGAGTTGTTACAAGTTTGACATAATGGCTCAACCTGGGGAAATGCTGCATTTATGTCACATGGGAAATTTGACGTTCCTCAATAAATACAGTTCTCTTTAGATATCAGCAAGAAATACTAATAAAATATTACTTTCAGTAGTATTAGGTAACTCTGGGTTTAATGATAGACCAAAACAACAATATGCAGTTATTACTAATCAGTTATCTAATAGTCACAGTTATGAAAGTGGCCTGATGAGACAAACTACTACGAGCTTTCAGTCTAAGGATAACACTGTGTTAAAGTTGAAGAAATCTTGTCAACTTTAAATACGTTTTAATACTTGTACACTTTAGTTTGTTTTTTCCTCACAGGACTGAATGCAGCATAGGAACCTTTCTGATGTCAGAGGCGTGTGAGTGTGTAATGGGTGTCTAGACTGAGCAACCTGACTCCTGGGATTCAGCTTCTTTCTCTCTTAGCTACAACAGGAAGTACAGCGTTAGCGGGATGGGTTGGCAGGTGCATTGTGGTCACTTAGAGGTCATGGAGGACCTCCAGCACAGTAGCCAGAGACCAGGCCTGGCTCTCACAGCTGAACGGGCAGTACTGGCCATTCTCATTGGTCAGCTCTGGCAGACCCTTCCACGGAGACCTGAGAAGATAGAGGACACGTTTCATATTTGTTTGTGAGTTTAAAGTTGAAATAAGAAAACTGCTGGAGCACGGTGTCCATTTATTATGTAAGACATACGACAGGTAACAGTCCTACCTCTCCAGGTGAGTATTATGCCGGGACAAGACATTTTTGACCAGGGTGCTTGTCTTGGTGTAGGTGTCTTCACCCAGCTTCTTGGCAAAGTGCAGTTTAGCACGTAAAAAGTAACCTACGGGCCACAGCCACTCCTACACACACGTATGAAGAGAGAGACGTCGTTACTGCATGCATGCGTGTTAAAACAGTGCAGTACAACACATCACCAGCAGAGGTGGCTCTGTCTCACCGGTCCTTGGTGGTAGTTGAATCCTCTCGCCAGATTGTAGTTGTCGTTGTCCAGCGCATTGTCATACACACCGCAGTACACCATGTCACTGAAACAGACCAAACATGGAAGGATGAGACAACCTCTTTACTACAAGTACCAAAACTACTCAGCTGCTGCTGAAACTGAACTTTCTGTGAGAAATAAGACATGATCACATTTCTCCTTATAAAACATTAAAACATAACAGAAAATACCAGAGCAGGAAGTGGCTCAGGTTCAGAGATCAGACAGTATACAGTTCACTCAGCTTCATCCTAATTGACTTCCTAATTCTTTTCTGTGTGTGTGTGTGTGTGTGTGTGTAGAGTATATAATTACTCAGGGTCAAGTGTTTTTATTCCAAGTGGTCCCAGTAGTTTTTTCTCAGTCACCTCCAGAGCCTCCCAAGCTCTCTCCACTGTGAACAGCTCTGGAGCCTGTCACACACGCGCACACACACGCGCACACACACACACAAATGCCACAACTCTGTGATAAAGACCTAAGCTACACATTTATTTGTAACTTTTAACACAACTGTGTGCAGGTTTTAGTGTGTCCACTTACCACTACCATGGCAATAGTGAAGTTGGGTCTCAGTTGGTAGTCGCACCAGGGGCTGGAGGCTCCGTAGCTGTCCTTATAAATACCTTTTTTATGAACCAAGTCAGGGTGCTTCTCGTTAGGGTCCTCTGGGTCCCCAGACACCCAGAACCCTGCTTCAAAGGACCGCTGGAGCTGATCGTTCCACTGCGAGTACGGGATAAACACTTCCTTACCTGGAACACAATGCAGAGAGTCTATTCCAGATACAGGAGCAAATACTGGCTACTGTTCTCCAGCCAGAACTACGCTAACAAGGCTTTCTATCACTATAATGTAGATGTGTTCCTCTTTTATTGAAAGCCTGTCCATTGCTTATGGTGTGTGTGTGTGTGTGCAGTATGTGTGTAGTACCATCTCTGTGTACTTTAGCTCCATCATAAGGGAACAGTCCTTTGGCATGAAGCTCCACGACCCAGCGGACCGCCGACTTACTGAGGCCGACTATCTCCACTGCTGCTCCGTCTCTGGAAACAGACAAATCACATGTGGAATTAAAATCCGACACAAAGTAGTCAGGTAGGAAGGACAGCTGAAATAACTGTGTGTGTGTGTGTTACCTCGGGGTAGCCGGCATGCCTTTGTTCCTTGCTCTTTCGCTCTCGCCCATTTTGTCCATCCAGGTGCCGCAGTTGAAGCGGTTTCCTCCACTGACGAAGCCTGTTGCTGGATCAACCTTAGCAGTCACGTTGAACCCTGGAAAGTAGAAATGAGCTGGCATTAAAGGGTGAAGAACACATATGTGTGTATTATAGCTTAATACACAATATCATGTATCACACACATCCACACACACTCTGCCCTACCTTCATCTCTCATGTTCATGTCTATCTTGGATCCAGCGTTTCTCTCTCTATAGGAAATTCCCTCAAGGTGGCGCTGCAGAGCCTCCTGAATTACATCATACAGAGGCTGCTCCTATAAACACACACACACACACACGTTAATACACACATCAATATGATAATGTTTCAATGTGTTAGGCTTTGTGCGTGTCTGATACACACCACCTCTCCAGGTTTGCAGGGCTCACAGTCGTCAGTCGGGTACATGCGTGTGACAGGGCAGCGCAGGATTTCATGTCCTTGGGAAACGTGGTTAGCGTAGTCCTGCACAAATGTGGAATCAAATAAGAACAGCATTAGCAATAAAAGCATGATCAATAATCAAAAATTAAACAAAATCACAAACACTAAAATTGCTCTATATTTTTTGGACGCTTTTAAATAATTAAATAGGAATTTCATGCTTTTTATGTTGTTATGATGTTTCTATTTTACAATTTGCTTGTACCTGGATGCACTGCAGCCACCACCACACAGCATCACGACAGTTGTATCTGGCACAGCGACCCTCACCCAGCAGGTTGGGGATCAAACCGTGACGCAACGTCCCCGCAAAGGCCAGGATGATGTTTCTATGGAGACCATACGACAGGATGGTTCATTTTAGGCTTTGAAGACTGATACTCAGACAAATTAGATTTAGTGCTGACATTTAAAATTAAAAGATGTCTGAAGCAGCTTTTGGGTAGGACACACACTTATTATTTAAACCCAGAATACCACAGCTACACACATACCGGGCTTCAGTGTGTCTCCCAGTGAGTAGCATCAGTCCTCTGAGTGCGATGAAAGTGTCTCTGCCCCAGCAACGGAAAATCCCAGAGGAGAAATGAGGGAGACCTGAAGAAATATCAATCATATCAATATCAATTAAAAAACAAATATTTAATTTCATCTTCATCTCACACTTGTGATCAACAACCATTACGTCATCAATGAATTCTCCAATACATGCTTGATAAAACTGATTTAGTTGTAATTTTTGCCACAGAAACAACATACTAGGCTACCTGCAGCCAACGAGACGCAGCACTGCTCCTTCTGGCCTGTGATTTGACTGATGCGATAGGGGACGTCCTCTAGTTTCGTGGAAAGGGGAGGCAGGGCGGGGAAGCGTCCCACGCCGCACATCTGGACCGACCCCAACGCCAGGTGTCGCACAAAGCTCGAGCCTTTCTGGATGAAACTGAGTAAAGAAAAAATAAATAAATAAATAAGACAGCAGCTCCAGTGAGGCAGGAAATGTGAAACTCTTTATCACACAGGCGAACACCACCTACCTTGACATGAGTATGAAAGTGGCATCCAGAGCCGTGGTGTAGGTTGACACCAGGATGGCATCAAAGTAACAGGGGATGAGGTAGCGCGGGATGTGTTTCAGATACTTAAACATGGCTGCCAACCACTGACCCACCTGCAGACACACAATTACGATTATGTAGTTTATATGACAAAGATTAAGTTAAATTAAAGATTAAGCGTTTATATGACAAAGATAAATAATGGTTTTCTTTGGAAACATTTTTTTCAACTCCATGTTAACGCCTCACCTGTGCCAGCGGCCCCTCTCTGTGTATCAGCCTGTTGGAAACAAAGTCTATCAGCCAGTCTCCTTGTCTGAGGTTAGCACACACAGGATGGCCCAGGTCATTGTTGGGACGGATATCAGCCAGCACTGACATAAGACCTGCGGATGTATTTACACTCCCGTCATGGTAAATACAAGCCTACAAAGCTACGTAGGATATGTATATATTATAGTTTTTGCACTGTTTATACTTTGTGTTACTGTAGGAGCTATGTGTAACTGCTTTCAGTCAGTGCGGCTTCATGTATCTACTGCACCTTGTAGTCCAGCATATTTAAAGCTCTCCCATCCTGGGATGTTGTAACAGCCGCCGCCATCTTCTTGTTCTTCTGAGTCGCAGCGAAACAGCAGAATATTCAGGTCTGCCAGCGTCAGCTTCGACATCAGCCTGTGGAAATCAAATCCACACAAAGCAAACAGTTTACTTCACAGTATAAGACCAAAAGTGTGCTTAATAAAGTTAAGGCAAAAAAAATCCTCAACACAAGGTCCAATCTACTTGTTTATACTGATCCTTAGCAAGTGCTTCTGTTCACCTAAAGTATCATCATTTATTTCATCTGGAAAACTAAAACAAACAAGTGGTTTAACCTTTAATACAGAACCTGGTTAGAGAGCAGGTACGAGGAGTGTGTGCGGGTACGTGTGGACTCACTGTGCCAGTGGTTTCTGCAGGGCGTCTGGTGGGTTTTCATCTGCTACACTGCCTCTTCTGTACTTTGGGCTGAACTGGGACAGATAATACCTCAATACACCAACCAATGTCTGGGCCTTGGGGTCCAAACTGACCCTGTGTGAAGGACAGATGACCGTCATGTATAAACATCCACATGTATAAAGCTAGTAAAGATAATAAATGGCCTTGTAGTACTAAACACATGCTTGGCGTACTGATACTTCCTGTATGTGTTGTGGTATGTTTTACCTGAAGGCGATGACGCTGCCAGGTGTCAACTTCTGAAAGGTGATTTCCTGCACAAACTCGGATCGACCTTTAGATGTCACTCCAGCCTGCTTCACCAGTGTACTCTCCTGTAACTATATATTTAATCAAGATTATTACTGATAAGGTAATTTGTTTCGGGAATACACTCATTTATTCAATACATATGAAGACAAACTTGCAATCATCACATCATTTACCGTTATGTGCTCTTTTATTTCCACGGTGTATTCTGGCATGCCGTTGATGTAGTCACCATCCTTCTTGTAGCTACCAGCATGCCTCTCCACTACCCTTGCCTCCAACACCACCTCCTCTATCTTACCTGGACAAAGAGAGGAAAATATATTACATAAATAGCTAAATGATAATAAAACAAAAGAAAAATACATGTTAGTGTGATCACCTACCGGGTATGAACATTGGTGGGACGTCGGTGCTGTACTGGTGGGTTTTGGGGTTCCAGAAGGCTGTTCTACACACTGACACCACAGACTGGTGGGTGCTGGGACAGTGACGAGTAACTGCGACTATATCTGCATCAACCTGGTCTACAAACACCTGGAGAGGAGAGAGTTCACGTTTTAAGAGAATAAGGTATGTGAAACACTGTGTATCAGTGTATTAATATACACACTGACGTAGTGACACACCTGTATGAATCCCTGGACAGCCAGCTCCTGGTGCAGCTTGTTGAGGGCCATTTTACCAGCGATGATGCCAGTCTGGGATCTAACCTCGCTGGTGGAGGAGGGGGACATAGAGGGGTTCCACTTGGGGTAAAAACGCTCCTCTTTCACCACAGAGATCTACACACACACACACACACACACACACACATATAACAGTGGAACACAGCTGTTTGCAAGTGAGCATCAATTTGATTGTTATTATTCTCATTTTATCATCCATTGTAATTGTACAATATGTGTGTGTTGATTGTTCTGTACATGTGACATCATTGCAAGTCTGTCCGTCCTGGGAGAGGGATCCCTCCTCTGTGGCTCTTCCTGAGGTTTCTTCCACCTTTTTTCCCTGTTAAAAGGTTTTTTGGTGGGCAAGTTTTTCCTCACTCTAATCGAGGGTCTGAGGACAGAGGGTGTCACTCCCTGTACAGATTGTAAAGCCCGTCGAGACAAATGTATTTTGCGACTTTGGGCTATATAAATAAAATTTGATTTGATTTGATTTGATTTTCACCATGGCCACTAAAGATGCTGGATTATGGAAAGAGGTGAGGCACATTCCAAGATTTTAGCGAAATTTCTTCAGCCTTATGAACTTCTTCCTATCTAGATGTTGCCTAGAAAACAGGAAAGCCAAAAACTCTATTCTATCATATACATGACATATGCCATATGACAACTATACATTTTACCAAGTGGCCATGGTGCAGTAAAAGCAGGATAAAACTCTACATGTCTAAGGTACTTGAGAAAGCCATAGCCAATCAGCTATGTGATTTTCTCCACACAAACAGCTTATTTGATGAGTTTCAGTCAGGATTTAGAGTAAATCATAGCACAGAGACCGCACTAGTTAAAGTTAAAGTTACAAACGACCTCCTAATGGCATCAGACAAAGGACTCATCTCTGTACTTGTCCTATTAGATCTTAGTGCCGCATTTGCCAAAGTTTCTCATGGAGTCCCACAAGGTTCTGTATTAGGGCCACTTCTTTTCAGTTTATATATGCTTCCTCTAGGGAACATTATTAGGAATCATTCAATTAACTTTCACTGTTATGCCGACGACACCCAATTATATTTATCGATCAAGCCTGATGAAACCAATCACTTGATTAAACTTCAAGCATGCATTAAGGACATAAAAAATTGGATGACCCACAATTTTCTGATGCTAAATTCAGATAAAACTGAAGTTCTCGTAATAGGACCCAAACACCCTAGAAACTATCATTCCAGAGATTTAGCCTTAGACGGGATCACCCTGGCCTCCAGCTCCACCGTAAAAAATATTGGAGTTGTTTTTGATCAGGATTTGTCCTTTAATGACTATATAAAACAACTTTCGAGGACTGCATTCTTCCACTTACGTAACATTGCCAAAATCAGACGCATCATTTCTCAAGCGGAGGCAGAAAAACTAGTCCATGCATTTGTTACTTCTAGGCTGTACTATTGTAACTCTTTGCTATCAGGCTGCTCTAATAAATCTCTTAAGAGTTTGCAGCTGATTCAGAACGCTGCTGCACGTGTTCTGACAGGAACCAAGATCAGAGATCACATCTCTCCCATTTTGGCTTCCTTGCACTGGCTACCCGTTAAATCTAGAATAGAATTTAAAATTCTTCTACTAACTTACAAAGCTCTTCATGGTCAGGCACCATCATATCTAAAAGAGCTCATAGTACCTTACCACCCCACTAGAACACTGCGCTCCCAGAATGCTGGGTTCCTTGTGGTTCCTATAGTGTCTAAAAGTAGATTGGGAGCCAGAGCTTTCAGCTATCAAGCTCCTCTTCTGTGGAATAAACTACCACTCTGTGTTCGGGAGGCAGACACGATCAACACCTTTAAGAGTAGACTTAAGACTTTACTGTTTGATAAAGCTTATAATTAGGGCTGGCTCAGGTCATCCCTTAGTTATGCTGCCATAGAACTAGACTGCTGGGGGACTCACATACTCTCTCGTTCTCTCTCTCTCATTCTCTCTCTCTCCTTATCTATCCATCTATCTAATCCATCTATCTATCATGTTACTAATTAAACTTCTTCCCCGGAGTTTCTGTGCTCTCTCGTCCAGCAGGTTCTTGTGGACTGTGTCTGCTGCTGTGGTCCTGCGTGGCGTCTTCTGCATGTGTTGTCACCGTCATCATTGTTACCATATCCCCATTACAGATTATAGTTATGTAATGATTTGCTACTGTGCATCTGTATCTTTACCACTAGTTTCACTGTTACTGTAATAATTCATCATTCATTGTAAACATTCTCATTTTATCATTGTCATTATTTATCACTATTATTCATCGTGAGTGTACAATATGTGTGTGTTGATTTGTTCTGTACATGTGACATCATTGCACGTCTGTCCGTCCTGGGAGAGGGATCCCTCCTCTGTGGCTCTTCCTGAGGTTTCTTCCACCTTTTTCCCTGTTAAAAGGTTTTTTGGTGGGCAAGTTTTTCCTCACTCGAATCGAGGGTCTAAGGACAGAGGGTGTCACTCCCTGTACAGATTGTAAAGCCCTCTGAGACAAATGTATGTTATGTTTGATGTTCTATGATTGTAATGGAACATACATTAGAAATTTTAGGCCTTTTGTGTACATTTGCTATAATATACTGTATATAGATATCAGAAAATATGCAGTATTGATTTCAGTCCGACTATCAGTTCCCCTTGCAAAGAACGTACTAGAGCAGGTATGTCAAAAATCACGGTTAGAGTAAATAAACAATTGCAAAATATTATTTGTAATTAATGAATCAATCCTGAGATTGAGCTGAGCATTAGTGTAATCCATCAGGTGCAAGTATCAGCTTGTGTGTGTGCTGGGGTCTACCTGATGTGGTACTAATTCGTCATATCCTCTGGTGGAGCCAGTAGCACAGCAGGCCATAGAGACAATAGCAGAACTGGGCAGAGAGTCCAGTGCTGAACGCAGCTGTATGACGTAAACAGAGAGTCCATTAAGTTATGTTTTACTTTATACCTTGAGCAGCAATAGAATTTCCTCCACTGTTAAACATGAATTTTATGCATTGCAGGAATGATGGATAGCACATTTATCTACAAAAATGACATTCTAGAGGAAACTTACCTGTTGCACTTTTTCATTTGTTTTGTCTTATAAATGGTCACATTAAAATACAATACATACTACAACTAACTGAGCCGGATAGGCACCCACCTGTATGGGGCACTCGTTGTCATGGGTTACATCAAGGAACATGGCGTGGGCGATGGTGGGCATCAGTGGGCGGAGACTGGGCTGAACAAAGGCTCCTACTGGCTCTCCTCCGTAGCGATAGACCAAGCGGCCCTCCTCATGGCTGTCGCCAGCTGACATGGCCTCTGTAAGATGGTGTGCGGGATACAGAGGAGGAGGACAGAGCATGAAGGCATCGTGGGTATAACCATTATCACAATCCATGTTGCGGATGCGCCGTGTGCAAGTCCACTAACTCCAGCGTTTTCGTGCGATTGTGGCCACAGCCTCATCCGACAAAGCGAGTGTTTTGCCTTCTGTTAGTAAATGGAAGTAGGCTGAGCACTTTTATGGTTTAAAATGTGTCTGTGGTTAGTATTGAAAACTGTCCAAATCTAGTCAGATTTGCAATTCGCAATTTCATTACTTTTTCTTTTACCAGAAAGTTCCTGATTTAAATATTTTAAATCATTATTTAATATTACTTAGACAAAGTTCTTGCATGAGCTGAAACTAATCATGTACTGAAAAATTTTGGTCTGGATAATGGACATCAAGTAGAGTATTTGGCTCTACAAATCAAATCAAATCAAATCAAATCAAATTTTATTTATATAGCCCAAAATCACAAAATACATTTGTCTCAGAGGGCTTTACAATCTGTACAGGGAGTGACACCCTCTGTCCTTAGACCCTCGATTCGAGTGAGGAAAAACTTGACCACCAAAAAACCTTTTAACAGGAAAAAAGGTGGAAGAAACCTCAGGAAGAGCCACAGAGGAGGGATCCCTCTCCCAGGACGGACAGACGTGCAATGATGTCACATGTACACAACAAATCAACACACACATATTGTACAATGAATAATAATGAATTACAGTTGATGATAGGAATAGGTTACAATGAATGATGAATTATCACAGTAGCAGCAAATCATTACATAACTATAAACTGTAATGGGGATATGGCAACAATGATGACGGCGACAACACATGCAGTAGACGCCACGCAGGACCACAGCAGCAGACACAGTCCACAAGAACCTGCTGGACGAGAGAGCACAGAAACTCCGGGGAAGAAGTTTAATTAGTAACATGATAGATAGATGGATTAGATAGATGGATAGATAAGGAGAGAGAGAGAATGAGAGGGAGCGAGAGAGTATGTGAGTCCCCCAGCAGTCTAGTTCTATGGCAGCATAACTAAGGGATGACCTGAGCCAGCCCTAACTATAAGCTTTATCAAAAAGGAAAGTCTTAAGTCTACTCTTAAAGGTGTTGACCGTGTCTGCCTCCCGAACACAGAGTGGTAGTTTATTCCACAGAAGAGGAGCTTGATAGCTGAAAGCTCTGGCTCCCAATCTACTTTTAGACACTATAGGAACCACAAGGAACCCACCATCCTGGGAGCGCAATGTTCTAGTGGGGTGGTAAGGTACTATGAGCTCTTTTAAATATGATGGTGCCTGACCATGAAGAGCTTTGTAAGTTAGGAGAAGAATTTTAAATTCTATTCTAGATTTAACGGGTAGCCAGTGCAAGGAAGCCAAAATGGGAGAGATGTGATCTCTGATCTTGGTTCCTGTCAGAACACGTGCAGCAGCATTCTGAATCAGCTGCAAACTCTTAAGAGACTTATTAGAGCAGCCTGATAGCAAAGAGTTACAATAGTCCAGCCTAGAAGTAACAAATGCATGGACTAGTTTTTCTGCATCCACTTGAGAAATGATGCGTCTGATTTTGGCAATGTTACGCAAGTGGAAGAATGCAGTCCTCGAAAGTTGTTTTATATAGTTATTAAAGGACAAGTCTTGATCAAAAACAACGCCAAGATTTTTTACGGTGGAGCTGGTGGCCAGGGTGATCCCATCTAAGGCTAAATCTCTGGAATGATAGTTTCTAAGGTGTTTGGGTCCTATTAGGAGAACTTCAGTTTTTTCTGAATTTAGCTTCAGAAAATTGTGGGTCATCCAATTTTTGATGTCCTTAATGCATGCTTGAAGTCTAGTCAAGTGATTGGTTTCATCAGGCTTGATCGATAAATATAATTGGGTGTCGTCAGCATAACAGTGAAAGTTAATTGAATGATTCCTAATAATGTTCCCTAAGGGAAGCATATATAAACTGAAAAGAAGTGGCCCTAATACAGAACCTTGTGGGACTCCATGAGAAACTTTGGTTTGCATGGAGGCTACATCATGAACATGAACAAACTGAGAACGGTCTAGGAAATATGACTTAAACCAGCCTAGGGCGGTTCCTTTAATGCCAATTTGGTATTCCAGTCTCTGTAAGAGAATCTGATGGTCAATGGTGTCAAATGCGGCACTAAGATCTAATAGGACAAGTACAGAGATGAGTCCTTTGTCTGATGCCATTAGGAGGTCGTTTGTAACTTTAACTAGTGCGGTCTCTGTGCTATGATTTACTCTAAATCCTGACTGAAACTCCTCGAATAAACTGTTTGTGTGGAGAAAGTCACATAGTTGGTTGGCTACGGCTTTCTCAAGTACCTTCGAGATGAAAGAAAGGTTTGATATTGGTCTGTAATTGGCTAAAACCTCTTGATCTAGAGTTGGTTTTTTAAGAAGAGGCTTAATTACAGCTATTTTAAAGGACTGTGGTACATATCCTGATAATAAAGACAGATTAATCATATTTAATAAGGACGGGCTAACTAAAGGTAATACATCTTTAAGCAGCCTGGTTGGGATGGGGTCTAAGAGACAGGTTGACGACTTAGATGAAGTAATTATTGTAGTTATTTGTTTAATGTCGACGGGAGAAAAGCAGTCTAAATATATGTCAGATTTTATAGCTATTTCCAAACTTGCAGTATCTGAAATCAGATGACTGCCTGATGAGGGCAAAAGGTGATGAATTTTGTCTCTAATATTTAGAATTTTATCATTAAAGAAGCTCATGAAGTCATTACTAGTTAGGCTTAAAGGAATAGATGACTCAATAGAGCTGTGGTTCTCTGTTAGCCTGGCTACAGTGCTGAAGAGAAACCTGGGGTTGTTCTTATTTTCCTCAATTAATGAGGAATAATAGGCTGTTCTGGCATTACGCAGAGCCTTCCTATAAATTGCAAGATTATCTTGCCAGGCTAGGCGAGATTCTTCCAGTTTAGAGGCACGCCATTTACGTTCAGATTTACGTGCCTCTTGCTTTAATTTGCGAGTGTGCTGGCTATACCATGGTGCTAACCTCCTCTGTTTTATTGTCTTCTTTTTCAGAGGTGCAATAGAGTCAAGAGTTGTCTGTAATGACTCTGTAGTATTACTAACGAGCTGATCTATGTGTGAGGGGCTACAGGAAGCTGCTAAGTCCTCTGTAACATTAAGACATGGCATTGAATTTAATACTATAGTAATTGTTTCCTTAAATTTGGCTACAGCACTGTCAGATAAACATCTGCTGTAGGAGTTTCTGAAAAAAGGCTTATAGTCCAGTAGTATGAACTCAAAGGTTAGTAGAAAATGGTCAGATAGGATAGGATTATGTGGAAATACTATTAGATGATCAATTTCAATGCCATATGAGAGTATAAGGTCAAGAGTGTGATTCAGACAATGAGTCGGTTTGTTTACACTCTGACAGAAGCCAATTGAGTCTAACAAAGAGATAAATGCAGTACTAAGACTATCACTATGGTTGTCGACATGAATATTAAAATCACCTACAATAATTACTTTATCTGATTTAACGACCAAGCCTGATGCAAATTCTGCAAATTCGGATAGAAATTCAGAATAAGGACCTGGAGCTCGATATAATATAACAAATAATATTGGCTGTAATGTTTTCCAGGATGGGTGAGTCAGGCTAAGAACGAGACTTTCAAATGAATTATAATTTAGTTTAGGTTTAGGATTAATGAGTAAACTAGAGTCAAATATGGCTCCAACTCCACCACCTCGACCAGTACTTCGAGGAATATGAGTATTACAATGACTGGGGGGAGTGGATTCATTTAAACTAACATATTCATCCTCCTGCAACCAGGTTTCAGTGAGGCAAAGTAAATCAATATCATAATCAGATATTAATTCATTTACTAAAACAGCTTTAGAGGACAAGGACCTAATATTCAAGAGTCCACATTTAATTATCTTGTTTTGGACTCTTGGAGATGTTGATTTAATATTTATCAGGTTTTTATGATTTACTCCTCTTCTGTTTGTTTTATCTTTAAATAATGCAGGTGGACGGGGGACAGACACAGTCTCTATACTAGATGATTGGGTGGGCAACTGCTCTAGTGGAGGCGCAGAGAAGCGTGTAAGACTGCAGCTCTGCTTCCTGGTCTCAACTCTGGATTGTCATGGATTTGATCGACTAATAAACTTGACCATGTTTCTAGATATAAGAGCTGCTCCATCCAAAGTGGGATGGATGCCGTCTCTCCTAATCAGACCAGGTTTTCCCCAGAAAGGTGTCCAATTATTTATAAAGCCCACATCATTATCTGGACACCACCTCGACAACCAGCGGTGAAATGACGACATGCGGCTATACATGTCATCACTGGTTACATTGGGTAGGGGACCAGAGAAGATTACGGAGTCCGACATTGTTTTTGCATATTCACACACCGATGACACATTAACTTTAGTAACTTCCGATTGACGTAACCGGGTGTCATTACCGCCGACGTGAATAATAATTTTATTATATCTCCTCTTATCTTTAGCCAGCAGTTTTAAATTAGATTCAATGTCGCCCGCTCTGGCCCCCGGGATGCATTTAACTATGGTCCCCGGTGTCGCTAACTTCACGTTTCTTAAGATTGAGCTGCCAATGACCAGAGTTGGCCTCTCAGCGGGTGTGTCGCTGAGTGGGGAAAATCTGTTTGATACGTGGAGTGGTTGGTGGTGTACCGTAGGCTTCTGTTTGGGGCTATGCCTCCTTCGAACAGTCACCCAGCCTCCCGGCTGCTCGGGAACTACCGGGGGACGGCTAGCTACAGCTGCCTTCGGTGGTACCGCACCGGCTACAGGGGACTTGCTAACTGATTTTTCGGTGGTGCGGTACCGTGCCTCTAAGTCGCTAACCCTCGCCTCCAGAGCTACAAATAAATTACATTTAATGCATTTACCATTTTCACTAAAGGAGGACGAGGAGTAACTAAACATCTTACACACAGAGCAGGAGAGAGGAGAAGAGAGAGTGGGAGATGAGAGAGAAGCCATTTTCTAGCTAGGCTAGCTAGTAAGTCAGACAGCGAACTGATAAAAACTATCGAACTGTGGTTGCTAAAGTTAAGAGACCTGTCCGTGTATAAACAGAACAAGTCTATGTGGTGGTGCAAAGTTGTAAAAACACTCGCCAATGTGAGGAATATATGACAATATAACTAGGTGAGCAGAACAGAGAGCACCGTGTCAGTAACACCAGTAACCGGAAGTGACAGAATACGCTTACCGTAAAGCAGGTCGCAAAAAAAAAAAACAAATGGCTGAACACATTTATATTTGGTGACTAAAGATGTACAAAAATCTTTTTGTAAATCGTCACCAATGTGTGAATGCTTGTATGTATGCTGAAGACACATTTTTACTTTTGTGCAACAATGGTGGACAGTAGAGTTGTTTCAATATGATTTCACAGGCATGATTGGTCCAAATCTCTTATATTTAAAATAGTTTTTAGAATTTATATTCAACTGGATTTAAGGCATGTAATCTTCCATTGGGAGTCATGTTTAAATATACAGACACAAATTAAAGGAAAAAATGCAGACAAATGAGTAGAGAAACAAATGTAGATGCTTTCATACGGGGAACATAAATACTTACCTCGGAATCCCAAACTGTCTACTTTGTCAGTGTTATTGAAAATATAGTACAATATATGCAGTGTGTGTGCGCATATTGAACATATACAGGACTGTACCTCTTATCAGTGAAGTAATCCCTAGCCTGGTAACGAAGATATTATCCAGGTCCTCACTGCCGGTGAAGAGCTCAGCCACCACATACAGGTTAGGACACACTGTTCTAGCCACATCCAGCATGAACTGGTGAAGTACCGCAAGGCAACACACCAAAACCAGTCCAAGAGGTCAGTGGAAGGGGGGAAGGGGGGAAGGAGGGAATGGGGGGAAGGGGGAGGGGTCGAAGGTAAATGAGAATTAAAAGATTGGGAAGAGGGAAAAGAGGAAGTGGAGGAGGAGAAACAGGCCTCAACATCACCACAACATGCAGTGAAAGAACACAGATAGTGAGAGCATTAATGAAACACACAGAAGGGATGTTTGAGTATGAACGCAGCACAATGCAGTGAAAAGAGAAGAACAGAGACAAAGAAAAACACAAAGTTAGTTCGTGCATGTGAGCTGTACCTCGTATGAGGCTGATAATTCCCAGACGGTTTACAAACACATTGTCAATGAACTCGCTGCCTGTAAAGAGCTCAGCTATCACATACAGATTGGGCCTGACCACTCTGGCAGCATCTAGCATGGCCTGGATAAGACAATACACCAGCATTACAGACAGGGAGAGAGGAAGAGCTGTTAATGCATCAGAAGGTAAAAGATTAGGCTTCAATGTTATAAAACCAGTCTACACAATGTGCACTGACAGTTTCAAAGCCTTTAATCCTGTGTCCCTGTGTTGATTATTCATTTATTTATCATATTTACCATTTTCAAGTATTTTAAGTCTTTACTTTTCCTGTAAAATGTAAATACATTATGGGGGGATTACATCTATTTATCCAAACAAATATGGCTTGTAATGGATTTCATTACTTTTTATATATAGCATTTAGATTTCTGGTCACTTGATTATATGACGATACCTCAGCTACATGCAAGGGTGTAGAGTGGCAGTTGTCCAGTCTGACGCCATGGAAATGCGTGGCTGTGATTTCAGTGTATTTCTTCATGTGGGCCCACAGGTACGGGCAGTCCTCGGGTCCCTTGCCATAGCGGAGTTTAACACTGTCACCCCAGCATATCAGCTCCCGACGTACGTACACATTGGAACCTACAGGGAGCGGAGAAACACACCAGCGTTGTTTCATCTCATATAAAAAGTGTAAGTGTAATTTGTTTGAGATTATATAAAGCTTAATCTAAAAAAAAAGAGAACAGCAACAAGACAAAACCACATAGAAATGAGAAGAGCTGAAAGTTAATAAACATTTAACAACCAACCAATTCCAAAACTACAATGTGTTAAATTTAATTCTATAGATTAAAATGCTTAAAAAGGAAGAATTTCATATTTGTGACAATAGCAAAAAAGGCAAATAACAATGTAACAATATATGTAAATGAGCAACTTGATAGCCAATAGAATGTTTCTGTTTTCAAAATGTCTACATTTTTGTGTCCAATAAATAAATGCATTCAATTTAGTGGATATACAAACATCAACCATGTTTTCCGGACTTTAAGCCGCTACTTTTATCCCCATACTTTGAACCATGCAGCTTATACAGAGATGCAGCTTTTCTATTAATTTTTTTTTTCAGCCCACAGGGGGTATATAATATTATTACACCCTCACCCCCTCATAATGGAAACCCACAAAGAAATTCCTATGATGCAGCTTTTAAGTTGAATGCCATCGATCTGGTTATCCGTGAAGGAAACAGAGCGGCTGCACGTAAACTTGCCGTTAATGAATCTATGGTGAGACGGTATGTGATGAAGATTATCTGACGCTGTTCAACTCCGGTACTGAAGAGGACGACTTCAGTGGCTTCAGTGCACAGAAGAAATGAAGTGACAGTGGTATGGTGTTCATTAGTTTTAAATGCTCAGGAGGAAGATAAATAGTGACTTGTGGCTTCAGTGCATGAGAGATCGAAGCGACTTTAATAGTTGCACAGTTGCGCTTTAACAGTGTGCGGGAGGAAAAGGTGACAGTGATTTGGTGTTTAATGGTTTCAGTACGCAGGAGGAAGATGAATAAAGTAACTTAGTTTTAGTGCACAAGAGGAAGATGAATAAAACTATCAATGAGTTTTATGTTTTGTTTATCAGCACTTTTATTGCGGCACTTATCAGAAACAATCAGTTCAGGTATAAACACACTGAATAAACACTTATGGTACAAATCTTTCTGTCTAAATAATTTATTTCTCAGCCTGGATATCGGCGGCTTATAGTCCGGTGCGGCTTATATGTGACTAAATATATATTTCATTCAAATTTTTAGTAGGTGCGCTCTATAGTCTGGAAAATACGGTAAACCAAACCTGGCTCGGCAAAGTTGCGGAGCGGATCATCGCCCATCACCCAACCGTTGTGAGCTAGGAAGTGACACGCCTTGTCTGGCTGGTTCAGCAGCAACATCTCCTGCTCCAGAGTCATTTCCTGATACGGGAAGGTGAAATACCTGAGACAGACAGATGAAAACACACCTGCTATTATCCTCGGCCTCATATCCTGCTTATGCTAATGATTTAATATGTGTCTCTATCATCCACCTTAACTGTTGCAGTTCACAAACGAGGAAGAAGCTGTCTTGAGTAACTGATATTAAAATCACTTCTGTGTCATCCCATCTACTCTATGTATTAATTTAAAGTTTCTGTTGGTATACAGTAGTTTATATAGTTTGGTAATAAAGCATAAAAAAACAATCCATATGAAACATGGCAAAAGAAGACACAATACAGTCAGATGTACAAGATCTACTCCACCTCTTCAAACCCGTTACCTGGTAACCAGAGGGTTCTTCCTGTTAACAGGCCCCAGTTTGGGACCATGGTCGGCCAGACGCTCATACACTACATTTCCCACAACGCAGTTGGCAGCCTGGAGGAAAAAAATGACAAAGAACATAATGAACATCTGCCACATTTCTATCCGAATGTACTGTAGCACATTTTTCCAGAAAACCTGCTATATTTCCATCTGCTGCTGCTGTGTGAATATTAGGAGATGAACAGTTGGTGTCGCTAATTCTCCAGCTGGTGCCATTTAACCGTTATAGAGGGAGAGGACATAACGAGATGACGTCATTAATATGGCAGCAGCCAAAACTCAAATGATGGAAAAAACATGTGGAAAACATGATGGAAATATGACTGATTTTGTTTTTATTGATATACTCAGCCAAGCGTAAAAATGTTTTGTTTTTTTCATCTGCAAACTGAAACATGGATAGTAGGTGGATGGAAAACACACCTACTGGATAACCCTTACTGTGACCCCATTCCACACTGTATGCCAATATGTTCAGATATTGACAGGGCCCTATTTTTGTAGCATTATTTTGTAGCAAGTATACAAGAAATAAACTATGAACCTAATGTATATATGACACAAGGTATTTGCCCAGTATCTATAGCACTTTGAGTGTCATGGCAACAAGCGTCAGGTTTGGCTGCAGCTGGCTCCCATGTGCCCTGCTACAGTATGACATGTCTGACCTGTCCTTCAGTGCTCACTCATTTTATGCCGTTGTACTGCTGGAACCCTGCCTAGTGACAGATTACCCTCATCCCTACCTGCTCCTGATGCTGGTGCATGATGTGGTATTGTTCGTCATTCAGCTGGTTCAGTTTCTGTCTCAGCCAACCGCAGCAGTCCTCTATGTGCTGTGGAGAGGAGCTGTAAGGAGAGGCAACATTAAACAATACCGTTACTATGTGTAAGCAAAGTGCTTTTGTTTGAACTTCTAAATGGTGAAGAAATATGTTTCCTTATCTAGACTGTTCAAACACTGGATACCAGCACGAAAGCCACAGTTTATTGAAAATGAAAAGAGCTCTAAAGAACCAGAACACTGGAACTACTTCACACAAAATACAGTTAGAAAGTTAAAAATACCAGTAGCAGCTTCTGGTTTTGACTCAGACCTGTGAGGAACAAATGTCTCCAGAGCAGAGTTCATGTCCACCGTGTTGCCATAGCGACGGTAATGCGGATCCTTGATGATCCTCAGTCCCTTCTTCCCTTCAGTCTTACTACGGTCTGGCTTGGTACCTTAAAACAAACACAAAGTCTGTTAAATAGCATTTTAAGTCAATGTCTTGTATACTAGCATCATTAGCCACTGAATCTATAGACATTTGTGTTGCTGTCTGTCTTGGTTCAGGTATCTGTCAGCACTGTAAAATAAATGAACACACCTCAAATCATCTTTAGCATGTAGTTTTTAGCATGTTGCTCCAACCTATATGATGTATCACAATGTTCACTGGCGATGTGTCTACACACCGTTCTGTAGAAGGGTTTTGAACTGGTCCACAGCGTTTTCCACTTTGACCTGGTTAAACTCCCACAGTCTGATCTCAGGATACACATCCTGCCACAGCACACTGCGGATGGCCTGATACACACACACACACACACACACACACACACACACACACAATAAAAACAGGACAACACACAAGATTATCATTCATCATATGAACCCATTTGTAAATATACCGTAATTTCATCGGAGTGTGGACACGACACCATGCATCCACGACACCATGCATCCACTCTCCTCACAGTCTCACAGTTGAGCAGTGTGCTCTAATCATAACTAAACAACGTATGTACTCACATTCAGATGGTCTTCATTCGTAATATCAGCAGGAAGTCCTTTAGCTTTGTAGCGTCCATCTGCTATTCTGGTGGTTAAGTGCCAGATAGCTCTGTCCAAGACCCAGGCTGGACGCAGGTGTGGAGAGTTCACCAGGTTGTAACCACACTCTGGATGCTTCTTGATCCACGTGCTGTTTGCCGCTGTGAAGAAACAACGAAAAAAAAAATCACCATTTAGCTGTTTCAATAACAAGTGATTCCACTGATGAATGCTGGAAACACACACTTTAAAACTGATGGCATCATTCCCTCGTTTGAACTGCCTAAATGATTACAGAAATACAGTGTGGCTTTCTGGTTTTGTGGTACAACATTAAGTTAAATATATACAATATATGAACAGACGGGTGACAAATTAAAAGGGAAAATCCTGAATAAATGAGTAGAGAATCATAACAAATGCAGATGCTTCCACACAGATGCTCTACATGGCACAATTAACAACAGCTCTGTGGCATGTTGTTGCCATGTTGTTAACATGTTTCAATAAGTACAGTGACTACACTGATGCCAGATCTATGAGAAAGACATCAGTAAACAGGTTAAGAAATTGTGGTCATCAGTGCGCAGACTGTGATGCTCGTGCAGTAGTTGCGATAAGTAAGGGAAATTTCAGACCGATGGGTAAGACAGCGCTCTCCTCAACCATCATCAGAACAGCAAATGAGGGAATGTGTTTTGGAGGAATGGCGTTCATTTCTACAGTCAAGTCCAGAGACTTATAGAATCAATTCCAAAGGCGCACTGAAGCTGTTAAGAAAAAGTTGCCATCTTCAATAAAACTCATTTTCATTCCCTCATTTTTTCTCGCTCTTGTCAGAGATCTACAGATAGTCTGACTGTCAGTGAATCAACTACTCAGTCTGTAGTTAACCTTTTAACCAGGATCATTTTACCGCCTGACCTTTTCTGTTAGAAGGTGGGAGGATGAGGTGATAAGTGTAGAAGAGTACACAGTGCTAACATAGGAGAGCACGTACAGTACAGAGCTGCACACATTTGATCCAGGTTTTATTCATAATCTACATTCCATTTCATGCATTTCAATCTATCAGCAACCCTAAAAAAATTAATCACAGATCTTTCTGTCCTCATTGTTCTAGCTACTAGCTATACTGCCAGTGGCCTCTATTATTGGATAGTCTGTTCTTCATTTAGCATGTTGCTCACACACACACTACATACTTCACAAGGTGTATGTATGTGTGTTTGTGTCGGGGTGGGAGATACTATGTGCTATACTCTGAAAGCCACCACTGCCTTGACAGTTATGTTTTATAAGAACGTGATACATAAGAAGTATATCTTTTATATCTTTTTCAAGAATCCACCACACAATGCAACAAGTTTATTGAATAAATCGTGTACTGACATCACTAAGTTACGATTTGCATTCTTAAGTACTGTTGAGACTAGAGACTGTATACATCCTGAATCCTAAATTTTCTGCTGCTAAAAATAAATCAAGATTATTTTTAACAATCCCCACCTCGTTATTATTTTACTACCATTTGTTTTTTTACTAATTCCACTACTTGAAAGAGTCATATCTTAGTATTTCTCTATGTATTGTTGCAATGACCCAGTTTAATTTAAGGATTAATAAAGTTTCACTTAATCTGATTCAATCCAACCCCCTGCCAGATTAACCAATGTAAAGACAATATGTATAAACTGAGAGGTTAGTTAACACAATGAATCCCTTTAATGACATAAAAGCCTGTCCAGCACTGGACTATATAGTCAATATACATGGTGCTCATTTAAATTAATCCACAGAACACACTGCAGTCAGCACTCACTATTTCTATATAGTGAGTGCTATATAGTTAAAAGCACTTTTATTGAAAACTGTTAACAGTATATCCTGTGGATTATCCAGACCAGGGTGTCAAACAAAATGCATTCAGTGATTCCTGATTTGGCCACTGGTGTCATGCTCTCTTAATAAGAGTAGCAGCCTGTGCACTGGATACGCTGTTATAGATCCCAGGTTAAGTGGATACAGAGTGTCGGATTTTCCCAAGAAAAAATGGAAAAGCTGGTATTTCTTCACAGATGGAAATGGGAAGCCGGCGTGCTTGGTGTGTTCACAGCACCTTTACGTGCTCAAAGACTATAAATAATATAATAATAATATAACACTATGGTGGAAATACAAGACCTTGCAAGGACAAGTGAGAACAGTGAGTAGCCTACTTCATGTAAAACACACACACACACACACACACACACAGTCACTCACCAGTATGATTATACACCACATCGGTAATACACAGCATGTTCCAGTCTTTCCGTAATGTCTCCACCAGCTCCCCCACGTCTGCCCAGCTGTAGCTCTGACCTTCTGGACTGAACTCTGGGTTAAAGGTCAGCTGGTCTGCCAAGGAATAGCAAGACCTGGACTCTCCTAGAGTCTGCAGGGGCGTGAAGTGGATCATATTGTATCCTGGGAGGGGACAACACACAGAATATGGGTGTAATGTGAATGAATATATACATTTCAAACTAATCTGAAATAATATAACCGACAAACACACACACCTGACTCCTTGGACACTCTTAATCTATCCGGCCAGTCATCCAAGTGTCCCAGACATTTGGACAGGTAGGTCTGGATGGTGATGCAGTCTAATGGGAGTACGTGGTTCTCTGCTCCAACATGAAGGACTGGGTTGACTACAATGTAGCCTCCTCCTGACCGCTCCGTGTCACTGCAGGGAAAAAAGATCAGATTCAGAAGCAATACGAGAGAGAGAGTGCTAAAAGATTATAAATAAGATGGAGGTGAAGAAAGAATGCCACAATTATATCAATGAACGGATTGAAGAATTTACTTATAACTATTCTTGGTTGACCAGGAAAATATTATATATTAAAAACACTAGAAGATACAGCATTTGGAGTAAACTTGTCAGAGGCGTCAGAAACAAAGTTTAAATGAGTACTTCATGTCATATTTTGAATCTGTGTCAGAGATATTTTGCAGGTCCACCTTAGCGTTTGTCTCAGCTGGGGATGAAGAGACACTGACACCCATCTATCAATGGTTATTTAATACTACCACACTCAAAATGTTGTAGGAAATTATCAAAGTTTGTGGTTCCAGCCACACTTTGTCCTGACCTGTTGATTTGCATTAAAAAACTATACAGAATAATTAATCATAAGCGATAAGTCTGATTGTGGATTCTGTGGTTACTGTGCAACAGTCTGCTGTCCTGACAGCATGAGGCATCATTTTAATTACAGGCTGCAGATGGTATAGATTCAGTCATCAGAGTGAAGAAAATGCACAAAGGAACAAGAAGAAAAATATATTTCAAAGCACTGAAACCAGTATCCTTAGTAGACATTACCAACATGTTCTACTCATCAGGTTTACAGTCCATTATTTACAGAATCTTACCCATAAGCAAAGTAGTACTGATAAGACCCGGCCGTGTTGATGTCAAGAGAGCAAAACTTATCAGAGTCGTCCTCCCGTCCTGTTGGGTAGTTCCATGCCAAAGCGCGGAAGCTGTGTCGCTGAAACTCATTTCCTTCAAGTGGGTAGTTGGTGTGCACCATCACCCTCCTCCCCTGAAGACTGGGACCCAGGCGAAAGTGGAGCTCCCAACCTGAGGAGAAAGGAAAGATTCAACTGATTTAATATGTGGCCATGACATGACAGACAGATGACAATAGTTTGTTTAAATGCTTAGTTTGACTGAGCCTAGGGCTGGACTGATAATTTGTCTTACTGGGGATTTTGCTGGTGGGCATGATGCACCTTTGGGACGATATAATTAAAATTTTTGATATAAAAATTCCCCCTTCTGTCTTCTGTGTTTCTTGTGGCAAATGTCATGGCACAGAGCCAAACATCTATGGATGAAGGAAGGTGTCTTTGTCAATTTATCAAGATGAATAAGCAAAAAAATTGAAAGAAAGGGGGGGTGCGAAGAAGTTGCGAGCCAAAAAAACAACAAAAACCTGAAGCATCTAGATGCAGATGCCAAAATCACAGATATGTTTGCTGCAGGAGGAGAGTGTAGTTAAAGCTGCATGCAGGGAAACAAGGACGACGATGATGAATGACGATTAAATTCAATGACCATGATAACAAGATTTTAACGCCATCAGCTACTGCTGGTGCTCACTCAGTCAGTCGAAAGGTTTTTGTAGCCTAGCATAGTTCCCCCAAATGCTGTTGCAACTTTGGCTGATTATTCTGACGTGAACCTGCTAACGTGAGCATTGGCTAAGCAGTGAGCGACCTAGGTTCATATCATATTATAATATTATTCAAATTATTATTATCTGTGGAGTAACCTACATGTAACCTACTCCAGACCTTTTTCCCATCACATACGCAGGTCTATTACTCCTCCCTGAACATTAATAGAAAACAAAAACACGATGTATTAACTGTGTAAACACCTTATGCATCACCAATATTTGGATGCTTGATGAACTGAATAGTTCATTAGTATCCATTGAAGTAAGATGGAATGTCTCCATGCACCACTATGGTACCGTTTACATCTTTATCAGGGAGTTCCAACAGTTCTGGATCTAATTGTAATAATATCTCTCTCTCTCCTAATGTCACTGTCTAGAGAAGCCAGGTTGAGGCATAATGGAGGAGAGAGACCAGGAGGAACAAACACCATGCTAATGATGAATTTGTTTCCATTCTATGTTGTAATTCAGTTTGTTTTTGTATAACTGTTGTAGCTGAAAGTATCCTATTTCTTTGAAAAATGCTGACTGTTAACTGGCTGTGTTGCTTGCTCTCTTATCCACACTGGCTATTATAGTCTCACCATTTGTTCCACACACACACACACATACATACAGAGGCATGGCTCTGAAATAAACAAAAGGAATATTTTACACACACACACAGTGACTCATGATGACATTAGCCGAAAAATTATCTTCTGGTCCTCTGGAGTCTGGACCATGACAGAACTGTCTATATATAGGCCAGTTGAAGAGGCAACCCGAAAATCCCTCTCAGGTTCAGAGTGCTGTAAATGTCAAGTGGTACACTCCAAGACAACGAGCTGCTCCTTCTTCAGCCAACACACACATACACACACACACTCTTTATTTTCCATTCATATCACTTATGATGAAACATACTACAGCTTTAAAGCATGGCTTCAGATGTACTGACACCCAAACAGGCCCACATTAGGCCACAGACTCCATACTGTAAATGTATACTCAGTGTTGCATATAGGGGACTTTCCTTCTTATTTCTTACTGTATGTAACTGGAGACTCTTGTTTAATAAGCGGTGTTGTTGATGGAATTTAAAAACACTAAACGCTAAATCCAAGAACGTAGATGCGTGAAATCACAGAAAACAGGAAGCTACTTCTGAGCTCGCCACTCCTCTTCAGAAAAACAGCGAATCAAAAATACTTATTACAGTAATTCACTAACAGTTTTTAATTTTATTTTAATGACTTAACCTGTCATATATATGTAGATTTATCCAATCAAATGCCATTTGGGACCAGCTTAATAGAAACTTCACTTGGCTGTTAGCGAGTGGGTTGTACCAGCTAGCTGAGCGACATCATGGGTCAGAGGTGTGTGTTCAGGAGCTATCGGCTAAAACTGTGTTTACATTCCTGAAACAGTGCGGTTAAAGTCTGACTTCTTCATTTCTGCTACAACAACACAGGGTTAAAGTGTTGCCAGCAGTCCAGCTCAAGTACAGCTCCAAACGGCTGTTATTCTCCACAGCCTCAAGCTAACTGTGCTAAGCCAATCCATATAATTCCTTCAACAATTCCTCATATAATTATACTCTGCCCACATACAATATTTTAATTTAATTGTGGGTGACATACTTTCAGCAAAATTGTACCCGTTTTACTTCCTGGAAACAGCGTCTATTATACAGTATATACTGTATATCCTGTATTTGCCTTAAAATCAGTCTGTAGTGTTGTCTAAATAAAGCCTACTTTCACTTTATACTATCAACGTTACACTTTTTAACTTATTGTTTCTAATGTTTCACCCTGCCAGACCTCACATTCTGGTGGAAAACACAGAATATCTTTTAACTAATTTGGCCTCAAAATCGGTCAGATTTAAAAGGTATTTATAGCACAAATATTGATACAGATTGCTTCAAGTCAAAAGATTTCCTTCCTACTCTACACTGTACACAGCAGAAGACAATATATTGGCAAATAAATCATTTGCCATTATCAAGTCTGAGCAGCTTCTCTAATAAATTAAGTGGTTAACAAGAACAGTAGTTGGAAAGGAGCTTTACCTTGATCAAGTCTGAACAGAGTCCGCTCTAAGTTCTCCTTGTCATTGAGCGTCAGGACTCGGATCTGCTTCAGGTGTTGAGGCAACATCTCCAAGGTTAACTGTCCTATGGTCTCCTGGAGAGGAAAAGATGGGTTACTTAAGGGTTATAACCCTTTATCTGCAACAAAACACTTATTAAACACTTATAATTAAATAAACAGACTGTAGATCTTTTGGTTTTGTCAGATAGCAATAACAGAGCGCCAAAGACACTTAAGTCATCATGACTAAGCTGTAGGTACATCAGTGAAAAAACTGATCATTTGCAGCTAGGAAAATATCACAACATAACCCCCACAGACAATGCATTGACAAGAAGGACAATTGAAGTTACCCAAAAACAGAATGACAGATATAAACAGCACACAGAAGGCTGGCAAATACTGCTAACAGGCAACGTTTCTTTTAGGCAATGATATGATTGGGACATGAGTTGTGCAAAATGAGTTTGTAACACAGCACAAGGAAGCTCACTTTGCATCAGCTCACTTTGTTACAATATATGCTATGACTTGAACAGATAATACAAGTAGTTCCTGCCAAAAACCTTCCTCAGTATATACATAGCCAGAGCAAACTTCCTAAAGATGCGAGGTGAAGCGCTGAAACTTGATATCTTTTATTGGATAAAATAATACAAAATAACATTAATGCTTAGCAAGCTAGTTTAGTAACAGCATTGGAACGTACTGCAAATGGATGAGCCTACTCTTTATCACTCACATGACCTTTCAAACCAAAACCAGTGACGACTAACAAGTGACAAACTTAAATAAACCAACAGCCATTTTAAATGGGGACAGAAACATGTACATTTAGTCAAGTAATGTAATGTACTTAAATATAGTTTGAGTATTGCCACTTTGCGTTACTGTATACTATTAGACTCCTTTTAAAGGCAAATATTGACCTTTTTATTGTACAAAATTAGCTTGCATTGAATAAACTCTACTAGTACATATACATATGGCAGGTTTATGGTTTACTTGATACTACAAGTACATACTTATACTTAAGGCAGGAGTTGTAATGGCCGCACTAATGGAGAAGTAGTAAAGGCTATGAAAACTTCCTCTGCCACTAACTATTTTAGTCTACACTATGTGGAAAATAACTTGTTTATTTCCACATATTACAATTAATTAATTAATTTTGGCATTTTTTTTTTGTGTGTACAGACATAAATCACAATATTCATGGATTATTTGAATTTTCAGATTAACATTACCTGGCTAGGGGTTGGGACGTTAAGTTAATAATACATCTGAATAATACGCAGCCCAGAAATACAGCTGTAGAATGTCTTCATAACACTGTGTTTTATCAGATTTAATTCAAGATAAAACAGCTGGAATCATTTTGATTAATTAGTATTATACTGCATGGTCAATATTTTATTTTTTTTTGTTAAAAACTGGCAGGAACTTCCCCCTAGAGATGTGGTACCTGAACTACAGCAGTTTGGGGCTGGTACTAGACTACTCATACAGTAAAACCAGGTTTACTTGCAGGACCAAATGATGCAGTCAGAGCTTTGGGTTCAGTTCTGTCAGAGACTGGACCCAGGCAGCATGTGGAAGCATCCGGAGTCAGTGAACTCCACTGAACCCTCACACTGAGTCTGCGCAGTGCCTCAGTCCGACCGGGACAAGGTCAGGAATCCAGCCGTTAATGTCACAATTTCTATTTATAAAACTCTTCACAGTGCTGTTCAGCTTGCTTGGCATATTGAGCCAAGTGACAAACACATATATGCATGTACAGTCCCATCAAGATGACAGTAAATAACAATTATCCGTGTCGATGCAGCGTTAACGTCCCGTTTGCGGCTGCAGAAAAAACCCCAAACTCGGTTCAAAAGAGTGGTCGATCAATATTGCTTTGTTTACTGGCGAATAGTCATGCTCGATAACACAGAATGCACACCGCCTGTTTAATCTTTAGAAGTCATCCAACAATTCGGCATACATATGTTTTAAATTTGCATATATTTTTTAAATAAAATGTCATAATTCACATGTGTTTCCGCTGCTAATTCATACAGTCGGATCCTACCAGAATAAGTGGGCGGTGCCGTCAGGTCAACATTTTATTGAAGTAGCGTGAAGTAGCTACAGCTTGACAAAGAGTTCTATATGCAGTATAAAACAAATACAAATTCACTAGCTAACTTAACATTAAGTGTTGAGAGTCATTAAAGGAGATACAGTTAACAACGTTAGTTAACAGAGAGAAATGTCAACGGTGTTCAGCTGTTCAAAACAGATTTCTTATTGGGGTATAAAGCTGAATTAGCAGCGACAGTCAATAGAGTTAACCTAACGTTAGTTATAACTAGCTCAACTTGTGTCAGCTAGCTCAGGCAGCTAATACTTTATCTTCTGGCCAGCGAGCTTGCTGGTATATCGTAGAAGGTTACTAATACGAGAATGCAAAAAAAAACATGTTTAAATGTGTATTCCCAGTCACCTGTCAGTTGTGTCTCCAGTTAGAACAGCAGCAGAAGAGCAGTGTGTGTGTGTGTGTGTCGGCTCTGTTTTTCCTGGATGCGCTGTGGCTGAACTGAAGGGGCGTGGTCTGCACACTGGGGGCCATTACCGTAATGACGCGAGTAAAACGGAACACTGTTACAGCTGAAGACGATTTTTTCTTTTTTTTGAAAAAAATAAAATAAAATAACTGTGTATTTATTCTATTGTTCAACATCCTAAACGTTCCAGTATTAGCCACTCTTGCACCGAGTGTGCCTGTTGTCTGGAGTAGTAATTAAGTGCCACTTTAGCGGTGGCTGCTGAACAGTATTTCTTTCCTCTCTTGTACCTAGGCTTAATGGTTCAAGGAAATCCTTATATCCTTATATGTTATATGTAACATTTCAAACTGCAAATCTATGTGTCAAGCGGATTTTATGTTTTACTGAGACAAGGTACTGTGCTGGATTATAATAGTATGTATGTAATTATTAAAATCTTTATGTTATCTGTCATATTCAGCGCTATAAATGATAAGGAGAAAAAAAAGATTGGATAGTGATGCTAAAATGCTTCAATTACATAATTTGAGTTGCGCAATTTCCAAGCTTTACCAGACACATGCTGTACACACAAACAGACAAGAGGGTTACATAACCTGGCACTGCAGTGCAGACAGAGAGCAGCATGCCAGGCCGGTACTGCAAGAACAACATGAAACATAGCAGGCATCCACTGACACAGATCCAAAATGATGGAGATACCTTTACATTTCTTTAGTCAAATTACTACAACAGATTTGGTTTTGTAAACATTATCAGATAGAGGATTGCAAAGTTTATAGATTATAGATTTTCCCCATCCTTGATCTTTTAACCCAGGCTTATTTATTAGCATTTAACTGATTCAGTTTCCTGTGAGCATACAATATAGGATATTTTAGCCAAAGTGATCTATTATTTTTTTTACATGGTTAAATAACATATATGTATTTAGAGATTCTTTTAAAACGCTGTTTTTTTTTCTGCTTCTGAAAAAATATTTATTTAGACAATTATAGAACAGTACAGCCTTTAGTTGAAACCCAGATTGATCAGATCAGGCAGTTCTTTAAAACACAGCGAGCCATCACAGTTCATACTAGTTCATGGATACATTACTGTCTTGACTGTGTTGAGGGAGGAGACATCAAAATCAGTGTTAGATGGCTGATTATTAGACAGTATACCTACATCATCTGTACTACTAACACCAACTGTGTAAGGGTTAGGGTTAAGGTTGTTCAGATCAGAGAAACTCCTGCTCTCTGTAGTTTTGAGTGGTGCAGAAAAGACAAAGAATACAGCTCCAGTTTTACAAGGTCTTACAAGACAAACATCCTTATTTTTATCCATGCTATAGTGATCAAGCGGTCAGTATGCCACCGTGACCCATATTTAAATATCCACTGGATTGCTGTGAAATTCTGCACAGGCATTCGTGGTTTAGAGAGGATGAATCCATACTGACTGGTTTCATTTACCTTTAGTTTATGATGAGATATCTGCAAAAGAGGGGCAGTCATCAACATCACCTGTACCTTGTGTTTAGGGCTGATTAGCAAACGTTAGCGTGCATCTTTGTTACCCATCTTACTGGATTGATGGTCAGTTTTTACTTAATACAGTTCATCAGCTCACTGCGGGCCACATCTTCTTAATAATACAAATAAGGTAAGGGCTCATCATGGTGGCCTATATGTAATACGTGTACCATGTAAACTGCAAAGCCCCCACATTTCCAGTCTATCTCTATACAATACATGTTTAATTAAAGGAATAGTTCAACATTTTGGGGGGGAAACAATATTTACTTACAAAAACTTAAATTACAATCTTATTTTGATTATATCCAATAGGTCCTCATAGTGCTGCAGGAAGACAGTCCAGCAAATGTGTTTCTCACCAATCTATATGACTTCATTTTTACACCTCTTTGTTTGTAATAAATCAGCTACAGGTCAAAGTGTGGACTTATTTTCCAGCTAATAAAGAAAGAGGTTCCCTTATCTTCTTGGTGACAGTTTCATTTCATCATGGGAGTTACACCAACACTCATTTTATTAAGGTGGAATGATGTTGACAGCCTATACTATATATTTTTACTCTTGTCCCATGGATGCACAGGACATGTATATACCGTACATGTAAATAGGGTGTTTAAGACCTGCCCCAGAATGAAAAGTCATATCAGGGCGTCATGTTCCAATAGTCCATTCATCCGGTTGTAAATCTGCTGCAGTAATACTTTGTGCCCCCACACTGAAACACACAGGTTACTTGAAGTGACATTGCACTTACACATATATAGTCACGTTGGGAAATGATCCCACAGAGCTGAGGCAGCGTTTCCTTCTACTACAGCAGAGTGGTGAGTCCATTCACAGTCTGTTAAAAGCTTTACTGATATACCTCTTCTCTCAATTAATATTATTATCATTATTGATATTAGTATTATTATTATTAAATGAATTGAATTCAAAGTGAATGATTAATGTGGTCATGCTAAATATATGTCACGCCAAACATGTAACTTGTCCAGCAAGGTTGTAACTAGTAACATTAGTTATGGCTGCATTCCATTCAGGTGTAGGCCACTGTAGGTCTTTTTCTCTGAAGGCATTCTGATCTGACACAGTCATGACTTACTGTGACCGTTGAATAGAACACATTGTTTTTACTGTGTTCATATGAACCACCGTCTGGTATTCACGACTTAGGATGTGAAGATTTTCTGAAAACTCTTGAGTTCATGACTTGTGACATGTTGTTGACATTTTTAGAATTTATTTATTTATTTATTTTTTTTAGAATGGTGTAGGCTATGTAAATTTATTTTGTGGTGGATAGTGAGGTAATGTGTTGTAATTTTGGTCATATAGACTTTTTCTCAGTAATTTTTGTTCTGTACATGTGACATCATTGCACATCTGTCCGTCCTGGGAGAGGGATCCCTCCTCTGTGGCTCTTCCTGAGGTTTCTTCCACCTTTTTCCCTGTTAAAAGGTTTTTTGGTGGGCAAGTTTTTCCTCACTCGAATCGAGGGTCTAAGGACAGAGGGTGTCACTCCCTGTACAGATTGTAAAGCCCTCTGAGACAAATGCATTTTGTGATTTTGGGCTATATAAATAAAATTTGATTTGATTTGATTTGAATTTTTAAATATGTAGAACAGCCTCATCTTTTTCCTCTGTCATTATGCGTGTCCTGAACTACGTTACCAGCTCGCTAGCTAGCTAACTAGCTACCTCGACAGCTTCTGGATGCCAACAGTATGGAGTCTTTTGGTGTCCATATTGCCAATATAACCACTCGAACGCCAAGCATATCATGAATATGACTTCCCATGTCATAACCACAAGCTCAAAAGTTCCATTTAAAGTGCCAGTTTTTAGTTCCACGTCATCCACTGTGACTACACTTGCTGCTCCTCATCTCTGCTGGAGGCTTGCGGCTTGACGCTACAATAATGAGTTGCATTGTGGGTAATGGAGGCCTCAAGTTTTGACAAGATGGAAAAGATAAATGTGGAATATAGAAGATGAAAATGCCTCGAGGAACCCGTGGAGAACATATTCTGTGGGGTTTTCTTTTTCATTTTACGCTTTGTGGACACACTGTAGCAGCTGATACTCCTCCTCATCCTGTAGATGTCTTCTGTGGGGCTATGTTTCCTCCTCTTCCTCTCTGTCACGGTGTGCTACTGGGTGCCGGCAGGCTGCTATGCCAACGGTAAGGTCACCAAAGTCTGTGGCAGCATGGAACCTCACCACGGTTCCTCTGGTCAGACGGGCCAGAGCCCCTACCGCCTCATAACCAACACCACTGTGTTCAGCCCTGGAGATGATATCCTAGGTAAATAATGACTGCCATACCGAAACCATCCTAAACCCAGTAGATAGAGATAAAGCCTCTAATGTGAAAGATAGAAGTAAAGTTACTCCTATTAACAGGTCACAAGCTCATTTTAAATAATTACAACTAAAAAAAACGAAGAAGCCAGTGAGCATTTGTAATAAATTTAAATATACAGTACCAGTCAAAAGTAACACATTGAACCAAATGAACACAAATAGATTACATAATTCCATTAATATTGTTTTCTTTCAACACTTTTTTAAAACACCATTTCCAGTCACCCTGTCCGGGTCATCGTATTTTGAGGGCTTCTTTCTTCAGGCCAGAGATGCAACCAGTCAGAGCTCAGTATCCACGGTCGGCACCTTCATCCTGATCAATCCGGCCAAGACGCAGTTACTCACCTGTAATAACCAGCAGGTGTATATCTGCACACATCATGCACACACATATACACGTATAGAGCAAAATGTTTGGCTTGTCATTCAAAGGAAAAGTACTAAAATGTTTAATGTGTAAATTCCTCAAAAGTGAAGATAAATGTGTGTGTGTGCGTGTGTGTGTGTGTGTGTGTCCAGGATTCGGCAGTGAGTCATACGAGTGATGCCAGACTAACAGAGGTTATTGTCATGTGGAATGCTCCTAAAGATGCTCCCAGTGCAGTTCAGTTCTTGTGAGTTAATATGAAGCATACATTTCTCAGTTTGAAGATATTGAAAGCTAACACGTATACTGTTGCTGTACACCTGCATAGACCGTGCAGTGGGAACATGATTTCTACTGATGACATGATGTCAAAAACACACTCATACGTGGATACAACACACAATAATGTAACACAGTGTGTTTTACTTCTTGCCCTATAAATATGTCTGTCTAAATGATGCACACATTCTAAGTGAATGAGCCAAGACCTTCAGTCAAGTCAGTGCAGTGTCAGCACCTCACATGTAGGTTACTTTATGGCACAGAAATGAGCTCAGCTAGTGTCATGGCAATCAGACCTATTCTTAGTTATTCTTAGTTATGCTACTTTATTCTTCTAATCCACATATTGTTTACTCCTTTAAGCTTTAGTTACTGTTCGGATGCAGATTTGACTCAATGGATAATATAAGAAGCTTTTAAAATCCGACACATTGTTAAAGATGAAACCAGTGGTTTCAACCTGTTTGTCTTTTGACATCTTACATAAAGCATTTCAGATGTCTGCGAGTTGTTAACAGCTCCAACAAATAGTGATTTTTTTTTTTCCTTCTAAACTTCTCACGTGGTTTCATTTCAACAAATATTTTACCAAAAATCAAAGATTAGAGAAAAAGTCCAAAAGCTGAAAACAGATTTGTGTATCAGAACTTTGTTTTTTCTTCTTTCCTCTCCCATTAATCATCTCACGACCCCTCAGATTTATCTGGTGACCCTTTAGAGGGGCCCGACCCCTAGGTTGGGAACCACTGGACTAAACTAGCTAACTGTATATAAAGTAGTTGAAACTAGCTCCACCTCCAGCAGCTACAACAGTAACATGCTGCTCTAACACTGATGCTTCACTATTAATAATCTAATGGTGTCATATATAATAATGCATATAGCATGGATGTGTTTTATTAGATTTTGATATTTCTTATTTGCTAGTGGGCATTTTAATTCAACAGAGGAATACATGAAATACATGCATAGATTTGCTTGTTAAAGGTCAGTTTACAGTTACAGTAATTATCCCCACGTATCATGTCCTACAATGTGACATTTGACACGTGTCAAAGTACAAGACTGTAATCATTTACTGTACTGAGAAAATGATTTCCTATTAAACAAGGACTAAACCTTAAACTTAAAGGACAGGTTCACTATTTTTCAAGTGTATCTTTAAGCACCAGTCAGTTGCTCATGTGACCACTGAAAGAGGTTTTCCTTGCTGTAGTCATTCCTCCTGTTCATACTGGCTTATAAAATATCTTTTTCAAATGTGCTTTCAATGCAAGTGATGGAGGCCAAAATCTACAGTGCGTCCACACAGTTGAGCTGTGGTGGAAGTAAAATAACAAAAAGAGGAACTTTGGCTCCAAAAACACTGTAACATTGAAACATATCTACTGGATTTGACTCATTTGGACAAATGAAACTTCATATTAGCTTCAGATTTACTTTTAAACACATGTTTGCAGAGAAGGACAACTGTGTCTAATGGTCAGTCTGAATAGATTATATACAAGAAAAACCTATTTAAATGTTCATCGGAGCTCCTGACTGTTGTTGTCAGACTTGAAAACATTGTGAACCCGTCCTTTAACCTAACTAACTCATGTCTAGCGTGTGCATCTCTATCACTGGGTGTGTTTTTTTCAGTGTAACTGTAGTTGCACACTATAAGACATTTTGGGTGAAGCAGCCAGGACCAATCATCTACCAGCATGGTGTCACTCCTCACCCACCTCAGCCCACCACTACAACCACTGAAGCACCAACGACCACACCCTCTATCCTGCCTGGACCTGTGAGTGTTACACCATTTGGACTGCTGCTGCTGACATTATTCCCTGTCTGAATCAACAAAATGTTCAATGTGAACCCAGTAAAACATGTTAAGACTAATCACTCCTTCCCTGATCCTGCTGCTTTAGTTCACAGCTGAGGGATGTGGTAAGTGGAAAACCTGCCTGTTAGACCCTCCAGGCTGTGATCCAAAAGAAGAGCTTCACTGCTTCTTCCTGTCCATGACTACAGTGGGATTGGACAAAACGGTTTGACTTTTAACGTATTTTCATTTCCTGGCACAATTCATACAAATAAAGGTGAAATATGTAGCATTTATCAATATTCCACAACAATCAACATAAATTGAGACATTGTGTTTACACCAGGGTGCATTGTCACATTGCTTTACAGCACAAAATATGAAAAAAATTCTGTTGTGATCTTGATTTACTACGTTTTGTTTTCTGAGGTTCAGAATGAACTTTCACACCCACCATTTGTTGTGTAGCAGCTACCAACCAAAACAATTCATATCCCAAATAATATTACACTGCAGATTGAAAAACAGTTGAATTTTACAAAATATAACCATAGTGTCTTGATCATTTTTCTCTGCAGTCTGTGATGTTCGAGCTGAGTGGCCCAGCGGAGGGATACCTGTCCTTTGCCCTGTCCTGGGACACATGGATGGTAAGCTAGTCCTTTTAAAATGCATTCTAGTCAATTTCTAGTGTGCTGTATGAGGTTTTTGAACTTACTTTTATGATATATTTAACATACTTGATGCATGTGTGTGCTTGTGTGTCCAGGGCAATGACGATGTGTATACGTGTGTAAAAGATGGGAATCGAGTGTCTGTGAACGCAGCATTCGTCAGTGGACGGACACACCCAGAGGACGAGTCACAGGTGAAAAAGAACACATCCAGAATAAATACAAGGAGGCTTTCTCTGAGTTAATTCACTGCAATTGAAACAGTACACTAGTACTATAAATAAATAGTACTAAGTAAATAGTACCCTGTCCAGTTCTGTAGATGGAAAAATGACCAGCTGAGGTTAGGGACTATTTGAAAAAGAAAACAACAGTGATATATATCATTTTAATTTCTTTTTGTTAGCATGCTTGCACTTGACTGACACTTTGAGCTCACTGAGTAAATGCCTTAAGTCCAAATTTTAAAAAAAAATTATTCATTTATTTCTATTTTATGTAATCTACTCTTGATTAAAAGTTTGATTTTTTTTATTAAGCTAATTTGTGGTTGAAAAGTTGGAGGATTAAACACATACATTAAGTTTATTTACTCAGTTTTAAGTTGCACTTCTGTATGATCTTCGGACTAATCTTTGGACTCAAAATGCACTTACCTAAGAATACACTTTCAATATGTATTTTAATGGTTTAGATTTTAAATCACGCGAGTGTGTGTTTGCAGTCTGCTCTCTCCTTGGTGTCATGGCGACTGGCAGATGGAGCGATCCAGTGCAAGTTCAATCGACCAGCCAAACTGTCCAGTCAGGAACGCTATGATCTGGACCAGGAATACTTCCTGTTTTTAGCCAGCGGACGTGCTGTGCAGGGTAATAGAGTACATCACACACATACACACACACACACACACACACACACACACACTTTGGAAATGTTGAACTCACTGACCGTGGTATCCCTCCTGTGCTTCAGAAGCTCTTTCTTATCAGGCTGTCAGAGATTTATTATGTCTCGTGATTCAGCATCAACATCTTGGCTATCAGTTTTATTTGTGCAAGCGGATGTCATTAACAGGAAATGTTCAGCACATAAAGCTTTGGTGATTAAAGGCTTTACTTACATCTAGGTTAATGTTTAATTGGCCATGTCAGTTTGATGTGATATATGGGTGCCTGATATGAATTACGTCCCACTTTTTACTTCCTTTCAACATTGCTTTATCCTAAATTGAATGTGCTGTGAAGATGCTGATATATGCAGTTTAATCACTTTACTGCCAGAGAGAATGACCTTTAACCTCTAACTGCTGAAAATTCCCATGATGTCCCACTGGTCTTAAATGTAGCATTGTTAAGAGGATGATTACCGGCATGATGGCTAAAGTTAAAACTTTGAGGAATTTAAGAAGCCTTGTCTTTGTCCACCAGGTAAACTCTTGAAACATAGTCGCCAACCGTTGATCTCCACCACCAAAAAACGTATCACTGGCCCACCTGAGATTCTCAAAGGCTCCCGGGGACCAGTCATTCTGAAAATGCATGGTACTTCAAGCTTTTACATATATATATTACTGAGAGCAGCTGGTGCAGTCAAAGTGATTCAAGAAATGTATTTATTATTTAGCCTTAACAAGGATTGTCTGCATTACTTTTCTCATCTGTAATCATAGTTAAATTACTTTATAAAAACCAGCCCTGCTGGCTGCAGCTATTTTCACTGTAACATTACCAGTAGTGGAAAGTAACCAATTACTTTTACTTAAGTACTGTGCTTGAGTAGAGTTTTGAGGTACTTGTACTTACTCTAGTTACCAGTTACTTTGTAGATTCAGATTAATAATGCAAAATATGATCAATAAATGATAATGATAAAGAAATGATGACGGATTATTATACAGTACCAGTCAAATAATTAAGATAATGTTTCCAAACTTTGAGCTGGTACTGTAGGTTAAGATAAGACTTTATTGATCTCCGTAAGATAGTATTTATACATGTTACATCATATTGATATTAGTATTGATTTAGGGACAAGGTAATAAAGCTTTTATGTGGGGAAAAATATTCATAGTATTCCATAGTATTTTAAGGTAACTGCTGAATTGCTTCTACTCCTCCAGGTGCACTGATGCTTCTAGCCTGGATGCTAACAGGAAGTGTTGGTACCTTCATTGCCAGCTTCTATAAACCTGATTGGCCAAATCAGACTCTGTTTGGCCAGAAAGTTTGGTTCCAGGTGGATATCACACACACACACACACACACACACACACACACACAAACATACATGTCAGTTTTACCAAACATTAAGAGAAAGAAATGACCCTATGTGCAAATCGTGTGTGTGTGTGTGTGTGTGTGTGTGTGTAGGTTCATCGAGCCTTGATGATGGTAACTGTGACCCTGACCATTGTGGCCTTTTGCCTCCCGTTTTTCTACAGGAAGGGCTGGAGCAAGGTACAGCATCCACTCACATCAGGACAAATGATGAAATAAGCAGGATAATTAGGTGAAATGGTTAGTTTAAAGCCAGGGATAAATGGCTGAATTGTCCACTTCTATTGTGTGAAAACAATATTAACATCAACAGTTACTGTATATCCACCATTGTATCACTGTATCTAGTTTAAAACCAATATGACAGTTTGTTACTGTCCTGTTGTAGTCATACTGTACATCACCAGCAGAGAGGAGTGTTGGATCAGTTATCAATGACTGCACACAGCTCTAGTGTGTGTGTGTGTGTGTGTTGGCAGCATGCAGGTGTCCATCCCTACTTAGGTTGTTGCGTCCTGGCATTAGCTCTGATTCAACCAATCATGGCTGCTTTCAGACCATCACCTGACTCTCACAGGTAAACACTAACTACTTTTTTATGCGTGGACAATTGCAATGTATGTGTATGTGTTCAGTGTCTAAAGTAACCCAGGAGTGGTGAGAGTACATTTACTTAAGTACAGAGGATGAAACCAATACATCTACTTTAAGTACATTTTGCTGCAAATATTTATGTACTTTTACTAAAGCAGGACTTGTGCAGGGTTTTTTTTTTTACATTGATGTATTGGTACTTTTATAACTCTTCTCTCTTAAGTGAAGTTATCCAGGAAACATAGTAACCTTGCTTTGAGAGAAAGCTAGGCCCTTCCCACAGTATGCAAACTGCAACTAGAGTGTACCGTCATTACATTTAAAATTGCCTCTAACACACTGTGCCAAGAAGGCACCATTAATCACCACTGAGATCATGTGTTCGTCTGAATTAGAAACGAGGTCCTGTTGCTCAGTCAAAGAGGAAGGGAGGATATTTTCATGTTTCCAAGGGAGACCAGTATGAACAATAATTGAATTGGGGATTTAGGTTTAATCTTAGTGTTAATCTAACTGACAGAGGATTAATGTGAGATTTATTTATAAGATTTATATATAATATAAATGATATTGTGAATACAGTTTATCAATATATTTGTATGACTTGCGTGTCTGTTCAGGAGATATATCTTTAACTGGGCTCACTGGGGAGTTGGCTCTGCAGCTGAGATCATGGCAGGTGGGTTTGTTATAAGTAAAGTTAGATTTTTTGCACAAGGGCTTCCTACATGGTTAATTAAAACATCCCGGTTTCCATGTGATCACAGTGGCCGCCATGTTCTTGGGCGTGCGCCAACCATCACTGCTCCTCTCCCCGCCGTGGTCAACAAATATTCTGATTGGCTACGTGGCCTGGCAGGCCTCATTCAGGTTCCTTCTCCTGATCCACAAGCATCTTTACATCAGAAAATGTAGGACAACTCTAATGACGTATTGAGTGCACTGTTGAGTGATGCCAAATGTACTTTTGCACTATTATAAATGTTGTTTGTTTGACCAGCAGCACAGGGATCAAATGACCAACAGGCCATACTTTCTGACCAATCACAGCCTGGTCACTGGGTAGGTTTATCAAAGCTGTTCTTTTTCTTAAAGAATACCATGCCTGTCCTACTTCTCAGTGGTGATTTTTCTTACAGATATAATTGTGTAATAACTATGTTTCTTTGTGTTCCAGGGGAGTTTCATCAAGTTGCTCATCTTGGGTGCTTTCACTTTGGGAGCTTCTGGTCTCCTTGTGGCGTTCCTGTCTATCATAGCTACAATTTGACTTTTAATGGCCAACAGGTGGAAATACAGTTAAATATAGTGAAGCCCCGGGAACATCTTTAAAAAGTGATTTTTGGTTTGAAGTTAAATAATCCAAAGCCACTGTCATTTACTTACAATCAAATCTTTTTCAATTTGCAGTATATTTTCTGTTTTGGTGGGTAATTACAGTGTACATTTAACTTTATTCGTGTGAATTTCTGATTAAATGTTGATATTCCAATTCTATTTTCAGCGACATTATTAATATTTTATAGTAGCATTTCATTGGCCCCTATTGAATAATTCAATAAAGCAACTCCTGAATCAGCAAAATGTGCTTTTTGCGGTTTTTAATTTATTTTACTATACACCATGTGTGCACTGAGTGTTCATTAAGAATCCAGATAGATACACTGAAAACAAAACATCTGATCATTAGATTAGATATTAAATATATATATATATATATATTTTAATTAATTTACTTATGTGCTGTGATTTAATGTTGACAGTCTTGACTTTATCACATTATAAGGTTAGTTGTACCTCAAAAACAGTAGACATGATGTGAGTTCACCCATCCAACATCTTCACTTCTAATAATCCAAGATACTTCAATAACTGATAACAATATTTTAATGAACCTTGGTATGGGCTTTCATGGTACCCAGAGGATAATTCATCTTATTTTGTTGACCTGCTGATGTAGTACCAGTGTCAGGTGATAATTTTCCCATAGATACCAACACTTTGGACTGTGATTCCGCTTTCTCAATGATATTTCCTCTCATGCCACCAACAGGCCAATATGTGAACTTTGCAAAAAGACATTTTGCAGTGTAAGCCTCACTTTGCTTTAAAATATGTTGTTATTTTTTTAGACATTTAAACTATATAATTTCATATTATATCGCAAGGCTGATGTTGTCCACTTTGTTTGTAAGGGAACATTACATTAGTACGGCTCTCACGTTTGTACATCGGTGTATGACATAACATTCTTACCCCCACACGACATTGCATGTAAATCACAAATGATACAATGATGATACATTCTGTACACACACAGATAGATGACAAGTTTGTGTAGGAGATTACAAAGTTGAGTTTCAACGTCAATAAATAAATACATTTAAAAAAAAAAAACACTAATCCTCTGAAAGGTTGGGTAAGATGGTTGTAGATGACAGATGTGCTTCAGTCGTGTGTGTGTGTGTGTGTGTGTGTGTGTGTGTGTGAGAGAGAGAGAGAGAGAGAGAGAGAGAGCATTGTGTACTGCTGTATCCCTCCTATAATAAGTGTGCTAGTGTGAGAGGCTGAACATATGTGTGTTGCAAAATGTCACTAAAGCTGCTGTTTGCTGATTGGCTGCTGCCCACACACACTCAATATGCACCCCGCTGGCACTGAGATGTGTGTATGAGGGAGAGAGAGAGTATAAAGAGGAATAGAGAGAGCAATAATATAAGGGGCGAAGACACACAGAAAGAGAATTTCTTTCTTTCATAGCAGTGTAACCAGTTGACATCTCACCACCAGGTAAGACACAACTCTTCTTCTGTTTTCTGTGCTTCTTTCATGCCTTGAAGTTTTTAACTGAGGCCTATGAGACTGTCAATTAATAGCAGCTAAAAATAGATAATTGTCAGATTCTTGTGAATTTCTGAGCGATTGAGCAGATTCGCTTATAAGTGTTAAAAATGAAAAAGATCTTAGCTCAGTGTTGATACATGTAGGGGGAAAACTATAACACAACCAGGCATGTAATGTAATGATGTCAAATCTGGTATGCAATGATTTCACCTATGAGCACAGGTCAAGTCAGGGAGTTTGTGCACAATGTTGCAGAATGCAAGTTCGTCTTTAGCCAGTGAACACTCATATTTGATTTAGTTTGCAGCCCTTCAGAATTAAGAACAAGCTTCGGATACAAGGTGCGGATACAGCAGTGTCTGCACTGACAGACAGTAGCATCAATAGATCTGATAAGTGAGGTTTTTGAGTGAGTTTGTGTAAAGTCTCCTTGGAGGATCTCTGACAACACTGACTGACTGAAGCTCAGCAAAATAAGACAGATTTGATGGAAAGTAACACTATTTGGTCTTTTGTGGTTGCCGAACGTTATCTTGGGATATGACTATCTGAGGTTGAACATTGATCAAGTGGTATAGAATGAACTGACAGATTGAACAATGGGAGAAGAATGGTGTTTTTTTATTTTATGGGTTTAGCAAGTCTTAACATGTTAGGGTTAGAAAATGTTTAGGTTTAATTCTCAAGCTGATAAATGGATGGTAAAATCCTCCTTATGAAAACTCCTTTATGCAACCTAACTCTATGCACAATCACACTTTTCACAAGAAATAACGCAAAGCTCCATAAGCGCTGAAGACAAACTTTGAATTGCACGAAACTCTGTCATAACCGTTTTCTCAACGCTTCATCATTTTTTACTCATTGCCTTTTGTTCTTGACCCAAGAGGTGAGTTCATGCATTATTCTGTCCCATGGCTTGATTGATCTGAGTGTGTAATACAGGAAATACTGCTGATGATCATACAGAGGATGGGGGAGAAGCAAGTGTGTGCAAACATGTATGTGTGTGTGTGTGGGGGGGGGGGGGTAATAGAGCTGGCGGCACAGTGTCATCTAGCTGTGACCTTATCTATCTGTCATCTATTAGTCAAGAGAGAAAAGCATGTAATGATTTACGCTGTTGGGAAAATCCACTGCATGCAGTACAATCACAATATGTCCATTTCAACATAATGTGTGGAAGTAGGATTAGACCCATATGCGACTGCCTGATTAAAAAATGGATTTGCTGCAGTCAATATGGTCCTTATGTGATATAACAAACACATCAGTGGCAAATGCAATTTAAAAAAAAAATAAAAAAAAGAAGATATTTCCTCATTTGGTGTTTTTTTAATGATGATGCCATCCAACATGTTGCTTCACAATATTCCATAGGTGTGTATTGGGTTGAATTCTGGTGACTGTGAAGGCCATAGTATATGATACACATCAGTCACATCACATTATTATGTTTCTCCACCTATTTACCTCGCACGTGAAGAATATAACTTGACCACTCGATGTAATTTTAAGAGCTGTGAGTCAAATACTTCCCTGAACAGTGTCCCAGTCAGGATGTAAATGACTGGTGAGCATAGAAAGGTTTTTTTTTGTTTTTTTTTTTCCTATTGAATACAAATGATTGTATTTGCATGAGTGTTGCTCACGGTGTAATACAAGTGAAGGCCAAGCAAACTCTTCTCAGACAGTTAACCTAATTTCCCAGCAGATATTGTGAGGCGTGATTAATAACACTAATAATGGCTGCATTCCATGGAGATGTGCCAGTTCATCAATGTTGTGTTTCCTGCTTTGACATGTTAAAATGAAAAGCCTCTTGGATGAACGTCTTCAAAGACAAATAACCAAGTCCAGTTGCGTTTGATTTCATTTCCTTGACCTGGATGAATGAGAATATTCACAGGTCTTATCAAATCAACATGTCTTTTAATAATTTCATGTCCAACCTTCACCAAGTAGCTCCTCCTAAACCCAAACTGTTACCATTGCAGGAGAAAATGATCATATGATTTATTTTTGGTGATGGTTTTTAATGATTTGTATGACTTATGTTTGGAGGACTTGTTGATTTTCGGCTCATTGAGACAAACATGTAGGATATATTTGACACCGATTCTGACGCTACACTACAAGCACATCATTTACAATTTGCTCACATGATGTACTGCAGTCTATAGAGATACTTTCATATAGAAGAAACAAACTATACTGAATTTATGAATATTCCTAGAACTGCACAGTAGATTACACATTTTCTATTTACTATAAAGGGTTAAGAGCAGATTGTGACCAGATTAACCTCCAAGTCATTACATCAACAGTCTAGTTGGTGGCAGCTCAATAATGATTTTGTATCTGAAGGTCAAATCTGGGTCAAAGCCACCACTCATCTCTCTGTTTCCTGCCTTTCTCTGTCACCCTCTCTTCCTGTTCATCTGTCTGCATCACGCTCTCTAAGCCCTTTGTGTGTGTGTGTGTGTGAGTGTGTGTGTGTGTGTGTTTAGTTCTATTTAGCCAGATGTGACATGATGTGCAGACACTGGGACCTTACCTCAGCTCACCTTGATCACTTCTCTTGATCACACCTCTCTCTGTCCACACACACACACACACACACACACACACATATACACACACACACATATACAGAGATACAGAGAGGTACAGAGAGTGAGATGACATAATAATCTGCCAGTTAAATCAACTGCTGCAATGATAATAATGTTTTGGTATATTTTTGTATATACAGTAGCAAGGTGAGAGAGAGGTAGAGAGGGGGTGAAAGAATATGCTCTGTTCAAACTTTGATCTGAAACAGCGAGAAATCATTACTGATTTGTTTAGACTGGAACCATGTAGCAGTTGGCTCACTCCAGCCCAGCAACCAAATCAATGATTCATTCACACAAATGTAGACAGATGTTCACAGCTGAAATGCAAATTGATCCGTCACCACCGTAGGAGATGTGATAAAGAGTCAAAATGGAAAATGAAATGGAAGTCGGAAACATTTCGAACAGATCTGAGGCATTTAAACGTTTCAGTAGGTGGAGTACTAGTACAAGAAAAGCCAAAAAAAAAGGGACAGATTTAGGAATGTTAGAGCAGTCAACAAGAGACAAAATATACACCTACATTCAATTCAACACTTGACTACGGGATTCATTTTTGGCTTTTATTCAGTTTCAAAAATCCTGCATCAATACTAACTAAAGGACAGACACAGGCCTTTCACACACGGTGTTAGACTCTGAAGATATTGTTGCGTTGTGTTTTCTAAGTATCCAAACTGTGCCTCCATATTCTACCTGGATGTTTTATTGCATTTGTCGACCAAACAGGCTCCTTTTCTTCCAGAGCTTCACATGTTACACTCCTTCAAATTAGGCTGTTGTTATAAATGGTTATTCTCAGGGATTACTTCCTCTTGTTGCCTTTAAAAAGTCGTGAATCGAATCGTGACGTCACCACAACGCATCCAATCAAATTGTGAATTTAGTGAACGATACATCCCTACAGGCCTAGCCTACTTGTTAGGATATGGCTACAGGAATATGAGAGAGAGAGAGAGAGAGAGAGAGAGAGAGAGATGTACAATAGTCTGCCAATACAGATTTATCTCTTCTGCTCTAATTCACCGGCAACATAATAGCACAGGTCGATACCCCCCCTCTCTCTCTCTCCCTCTCCCTCTCTATCTCTCTCTCTCTCTCTACCTGCCTCTCTCCACCACACACACACACACACACACGCGCGCGCGCCGCAGCCGCCAGCTCACATGCGTCCCTCCTCGCGCCAGCGGGTGGCCGCCTGGCTGCTCGCGCTGCCGTTGGGGAGAGGTGGAGAGGAATGCGCGCGCCGCGGCCGCCTGGAGATGATCTCGTTTTGGTTGCTGTGCTGGAAATTGTTGGTAGGTAAAAAAAACAAATCAGCGACAGCAACGTCTTTATAATAAACAATAACACTGTTCCCAGGTCTCCTCCTCGTGCGGTGCGGACGGTTTTGGCGGCCACCGTGTAGCATACGCGCGAGGTCTACGCGCGAGGCTCTGCCGTAGCTCGAGCGACCATGAAAGCCCGGCTTTCTTGGCTTTTGTCTTGTGCGCTTCTCTGTCACGATTTTGGTGCTTTGCCCGATTTTAGGATGCTGTCTTATATAACACGGCTGGCTCAACACTTCTCTGTCAGAATGCAATGGAATAATCATCATTATATTATCATTACAATGCAACTTTAATGGGCGATGAAGGAATAGAAGATAAGAGTCGGCCATGTAGAACATTAAATAGAATGCAGTGGAACTGATGAGCTGTTGAATACTGATGCTACTACTAATACTGCTACTGAATAGTGATGAAGCATCGTGCCTTCACTTTTTCTCATCTTTGATGAAACACATGCTTGCAGCTGCTTTGTAATCCTCTCACCACAGACACACGTGCAGAGGTGTGTGATGAAATGATGCTGTCTCCATCTGTTGCTGATGATCAAACACAGGCTTGACACTCAAGAGTGAATTCATTTTGCAGATGGGTTTTTTTTTTTCTTTCATATTATTTAAAATTTCTTCTTCTTGTTTGAGTTTCAAAGGAAGGTTTTTGCAAGATGACAGAGGTTAGAGAGGTTCACCAATAATCCAAAAGGTCGCTGGTTCAAATCCAGCCAGGCAGTGATCAGGACAGTGGATTAGAGCTGAGAGCTGCTGCGTAACTAATAACTCTTCAATCCTTCCCCATATGTTAAGAATACTGAGAAGAACTGAATGCTTGCTGTGTTGAAAATATATGGATTTTATAAGCAGCTATACACTGTATCAATCAATGTGCTCTGTATATGTATGATTTATGCTTACATGTTCTTTAGAACTTTCCCTCTCCTTCGTAAGACTGTGATGCACCTTTATTTAAAATAACTCAAATTCAAAATCAGGCACAACAAGATGCTCCAGATGCTGAAAGTCATTGACAACAGAACTATAATGGAGTTATCAGCAAGAATGAACAACAAGTGCAAGAATAAACCCTGCAACAAGGTTATATGAGAGGAAGACAGACAGATGTTGGCAGCTGTTAGGGAACAGTTGTTGCACAGTGAAATCTGAGCTAATGCTCATCGGGGTTATTTCTTCATTTGTATGGACTGATGACCAGATAAACTAATCATGGACTGGGATCAGATTTGTTTTGACTGCACCATGCTTCCATAATTTTACAGCGATTTAAGGTACAATAGCTACATTCCTCAAACACCTGAGCGTTTGCTGCTGTGACCAATCAAAATGTCAGTGTGACTTTTCTGCTTGTGAGTAAAACCTGACATTTGAAAAAAAAAAAAAATTACAAAAAAATGGAATGATGTCCTTGTTTTTTTTTTTACGGAGATTAAAGTCTGGAAAACACTCAACACAAATTGATTGAGTCTGGCAGATGTGTGCTGTAACACTCAGTAAGTTAAGGCAGGGTCACACTATAATTCATTTCCCATTCATTTTATTGAGGAAGGGAGCGAGACGCGTTCGATTCCAGCCGTTAATTGATCCCGTCTTGTTCGCCTTACGCTGGGTTCAGTCTGATTTAACTTTCACATGAAATCCTGAGACTCGACCACAGTCACGCCAATTGAAGTGAGAGTATTGGCTGTTTCAGTCTATATTTACATAACCGCATGATGAAATGAGCAGGAGAGAATGACGGAAGCTGCGTGGCCGATTGACAGAGGATGACCTCTATTGAATCTGAATGTTATATATAGAAAGTGATTGGATGAGGGATTGATTTACATAATTCTGTTGCTAGTTCCAGCCCACATTATTTACTGACCCACCTGCTTTTTTTTTGCCAGTGCAGGGAAAACGTTTGACCATCCTGAGTGACTCTCAAAACCCCTGAACGGTCAACAACTGTGAAAATGAGGGTATAAAACATCAGCATCCGTCATTTGTTCATACGCTTGAACAAACACTTGAACACAAATGTTCCAGCTGCACCCGACGGAGAAAGATGCTGCGTTTTTTTCCAGACTGAAACTCGAAGCAGACTAATGGCAGTCCAGTGCTTTCATCCACTTAACTGTAAAAGGGTTCGTGCTGACATTTGAGCGATAGGAGCTGTTAACAAATGTGAACAGGCTTAATACAACCGAAACTATTACTTTGTGTCTCAGTAGTAATGAAGGCTTTGTGAGAATATAAAGAAAGGCAACATATGGAGAGCGAAAGGCTCATTTCAAACACACACGCCGTTTCTTCGAAGATGGAAGAGTCCTGTGGTACATTCTGTTTCCCGTCAGTAGTTTTAGAAACCTCTGCGTAAAAAAATGTATCACTCATTTTCCACCGTGGAGGAAGATGTTGGCATGTTGTAGGTGCTTTGGCAGTCATTCAGTGTTTCTGTTGACACAAATGTGTGTGTCAGTGATGCAGAAGCATTGCTAATCTTTTTATAAACCTTCTAATTTTATCCTCTGAGGCTGGGATGCATTGTGCATTCACATTTGTGTTGTTTTCAGGATAGTAATCATCATTTCATATTTAATTTCATTGCCTTGTCTTGTCACATCAATGTGTCTATCATAACAACTCAAGACGTGCAAAAAATATTCAGCAAAAATGGAGAATTGTTTCTTAGATTTGAAATTCATCACACATTGCGACTTCACTGAAAGAGATCTGACTTCAGCAGCTTGCCTACCTCTGCATCTATACTTAGTGTTCCCATAGCAACACCTCCCGTCTGTCACCAGCACATGCCTGGTACGACAGACCATAATAATGTGCAAACCCACTCACAGCCAACGCAGTGCCACCATGGTAACGATACGAAGGCTTGAGTTTAGCCCTTCAAACATTTATAGGGCATATACTCTGCTTTAATCTACTCTTCTGTGCATGTGACTGTGCTGTTGTGTATGTGTCGATACCGTATGCCTGTATGTAGCATCCACTAATGATCCATATGATCAATGATCTGTATTTAAGTAGCTTTTTGTTTGTTTTTCTCGATGCCACATCACGTGTGTTGAGTATAGCAATCCTAACTATTTTGCAGGTTGAATTATAGTATAATATTATAGTATAATAGTGTCAAATGACAATTTGTATGAAACATTTCATACTACCGTACTTACATACTTGTGCTGTTACTATTGTATGCTTTTGTTATATTAATATGCTGTCCATGTGTTCCAGAAAAAAAATATAAAAAATGTCTCAGAAAAAGATAATAACACAATAAAACAATATCAAACGTAAGAGACATTGAATTTAAAAAATGAAAATATGAATATAACGTTAATTTTGTTGGATAATATTTTAAAAAATAGTTTGTTTTTAACCTATGCAATACAACAAGCTAGAAGCACAACATAACATCTGCAGTTTATATGTTAGACATGTTGCTTATTTACACGTTGGTTTCAGCAAATGTCCAATATTAACTCTCCTTTTAGCTCTTTTTTGGTCTCCAGCAAGTCCCCTATGTTCACAAGCTATTCTAACTGTGTCTGCCTGGCTTTTGGTGCTGGGTAGGTAAAGTATGGTGTGTTTTTCTGCCTGCAACAGCTGCAAATGATGCTAATAAAAGTGGTGAGACAAAAAGAATGAAAACAACAGCAACTTTATCTGAAGATTATATAATACTAAGTCAGTATTTGACAGTTTAAGTCAAAATAAGATACTAAGTCATACCTTTAGCATTGTAAGTCAAAATACGAGACTGTGCAAGTCATCATCAGCAGACGGATTTAGTGCAGGTGTAGAACTGTAGATGTTAAAACTTAAAAAGTTTATTTTGAGCACTTTTAGGACTTATTGTCTATATTTATATTCCAATAATTACAGTTTTAACATTTACAGCTCCTTGACAACTGAGCAAAGTTCATCATTAGCTGACGAAGACCATGTGATATGGTCAGAAGCTCAGAAATGAATGTGTACATGAGTTAAGATTGTTTTGTCAACTGCTGTTCTGATCTGTGAGGGTCAATATGAGTTAGAATATAATTATTTTGACACAGGAAGTTGAGTTTTTTTATTTTTGTCATTCATTTTTCTTCTTTTTCTTTTTCTGGCAGGAATAGGCTTCCAAACACATTTTATAAATAATCACAAAATGTTTAAAATGTGTTAGTAATAAGGTGCATGTTTCTACAGAGAGCCACAGCTGGGCTGAGGAGGACAACAGCTGAGCTAACGGACGGTAACCACGACAACAGTAACTCCGGCAACAATAACCCTGTCGACGACTATCCCACTCCTACACAGCCAGCAGATCCAGTTACCATGGAGATCAGCTCATCACCACCGCTAACAGCCCTAGAAAGAGATAACTTAGTTAGCTGCCTCAGCCAGGAAGTAGAGGAACTCCATTACCCAGAGTTCCATGGGATGCAGCAATCAATCAGTGACAAGCAGGAGGAAATAGAGGCTGCAGTGGGAGAAAATGGAAAAATAGATGAAGATGAGTGTGACTATCTTGTTTTTGAGATAGGAGAGCAGAAGGAAGGAGAGGAAGGAAGTGAATGTAAAGGAAGACAAGATACAGAGAGAGGAGAGGAGGGAGAAGAGGGAGGGAGAGAAGAAACAGAGGGAGAAGATGAAGGGAGAGAAAAAGTGGAGGGAGAAGATGGAACTAGAGGAGAGACAGAAGGACAAGATCAGGGGAGAGGAGAAACAGAGGGAGAAGATGGAGGGAGTGGAGAAAAATTAGGAGAAAGTAAAGGAAGCAAAGACACAAAAGAAGAGGATGGATGGAGAGAAGAGATAATGAGAGAGATGAAAGACGACAGTCTGTCCGATCTCTTCATCTCTGACAGTCCACCGTGTCCTCCATCATCAGAACCCCGCGTGGTCACCTCAGATCCTTCAGAGCAGCCTGCGGCCGCCATGTTGCTGGAGGCCTGGGGTCACGATCTCAGCAACAGAGATGACCTCAGCGACGGTCACCTTAGCGACTGCCTCCAAGCAGAGCTGGCCATCGTCTACTCGGACAGCGACGCCGGGGAGGACCAATGGGCAGCCTTCACGCAATGTGAAGTCACCAACCAGGAGGAAGCAGGTGACGGAGTTCACGGTGGCATCTGTGATGGAGAGAATGAGGAAGAGGAGAGAGCAGGAGAAGATAAGGAGGAGAGAAAGGAGGAAGAGGATGCGGCAGAGTTGGCAGAGACAGGGACAGAAGAGCAAAGAGAGAAGGACGTGGAGGAGGTACAGGAGAAGAAGAGTGAATGTGGGGATGATGATGAGGAGCAGATGGGATCGAAGAGAGAACTTCTCCTGCGGTCTCCTTCCCCCAGCTCTACAGCCAGCTCCTCAGACCCAGACAAGAAGGTAAGACTTCCTCCTCTTCTCATTAAACATTTCAAGGAGTAACTTTACATTTCTCCTTTTTTTTTAAAAACTTTTTTAGCCCAGTAGCCTGGGAATTATGTTCTTTCCATCAATTTACATCCAATGCCAACATTTAGCACCAATAATTCAATTCAGTCCACTTTATTTTACCAGGATAAAGTGTTGTCATTGATGTTGTGTGACCACCTTATCAGTTCTGCTTTCTTTGAGTATAGTCACATAGTCTTTAAGCCTACAGTCAATACAATAGAAAACAGTGTCTTTATGTGGTGGGAGTTACATTTTCTATGTACATAAAAGGTTTATTTGTTTAAATCCACGTTAGTGAGCACTTCTCCTTTGCCGATATAATCCATCCGCCTGACAGGTGTGGCATATCAAGATGCTGGTTAAACAGCACGACTGTTGCACAGGTGTGCATTCTCACACAAAACAAGTCACAAGTTTCAGAACATCAGAATATCCGGAGAAATATCTGAAGCAGCTCAATGTCATCGTGTTAGACCGCTCTCATTATGATTTGATTCAGTTAAATCAATAATTTGTCATCATCATCTTATCTATAGAGATGCAAAGTCCCGCCCCTTCTCTTCCGCACCATGGGACCTTATTTCAGAAAAAAAATTTATGTTAGTGAAAAGAAAAGACAATCATAGTGGTCAAGATGTTGTCTTGTTCAAATAAAGAAGGAACAACTGAGCACTGTTTTTATTTATTTATTATTTATTTATTCAAACCTCTACACTAGTAGCAAATCTTCACAATCTAACCAAATGAAGATGTTACAGTTGGCTGAATATAAGGCTGTCATATTCATGATGATGAACATATACAGTTGTCTGGCTACAGCATTTTTTTTAAATTACATGTACATATTAGGATTGCCCCTTGAAACTTGATGATTAACAAATCAGAGACCCCAGTGGAAATGTCAAGTAATCATTTTTTTTATTTCCCTTGATTACAAGGTAATAGCTTATATTAAGACTGTTGTGCACTGCCTGAAGTAATGTTTCCCAATGAGGAGAGCCATCATGTGTTTTCAGTTTATGGTTGCTAAGTTTTTAAGTCTAGCCTCAAAGATTGTCAAAATGATGAATGTGTCTCAGTAATTAATTATTATATGTTATTGATGGTTAAAATGCCCAAGAATGATTTTTTATGGTAGGAAATGTATGTTTCTACTGATGCTAAAACTAGTCCAATCTGTCCTGTTAGGTTCCTGTAGATTTCTGTGTCCAACAGGAAACCCACAGTGAAAATGTCTCCACTGAGCATCTGGATTTCCTTTTGGCCCGCAAGCAGTGGAGGAAAATGGAGGACGAGGTCAAAGGTCAGCCCACCCCCAAACCAGGTCTCAGAGCTCAGGGGAGCTTTCAGGGCACCCACACTTCACTGTACCCTCCAACTCGCAGCCCGCGACTCAAACACAGGTAGGTACTGTTGCTTTCCCCTTGTGCATTTTGATGACGTTACTCTCGTTGGCTTTTAGTTTGAGCTAATCTTCACTTGAGCTGTGTTTACTCCTGTCCTGCCAAAGGGAAATGCATGCCCCTGTGCCCAGGGAGCCCCCTCTATCCTCCACCATGTCCCCCAGTTCAGAGGACTCAGGCCTTGATGAATCATCATACCGGAGCCCCCTTGAGGACCCGGAGAGCGCTGTGGAGAGAGAGATCCGTCTGACACTGGAGAGAGAGGAACGGCACCGCAGGGAGAGGGGGATAATCACACATGGCCTGACTTTACCCAGGTATATAACATAACATAACATAACATAACATATTCCCCTACATATTGGGAGAATGAGCTTTCTTGGCTACAACTAAAGAGAAAACATGTTCATGTGTTTATGTATAGTTGTGATTTATTGAACTTCTTATTTCAAACTTATTTAATTACTATTATTACCCCCGTTAATCTATGTTAAGGGAGCTAAGACAGTCTTGTAATTTGAAAACAATTTGAAGGAAATAGATAAAGTCCAACTGAGATTAAAGTTCATTTTGTTTTTTGCAAAGTTTGCAGACCGTAAAAACCAGAAACAATTGTCTAAAAGAGGCTAAAACATCCTGCAGGGCTGAGAGGATTTGGGTTTGTCACTATGTGCCACACCATTCATTCACCTTTCATTTGATCTATGACATAACATAAGTTTTTTTCTTTTAGTGCAGCTTTAAAGACAGTGAGTAACAAGACATATCCAAAATAGGATCAGTATTCAAAAAGCTCTATTGATGTAATGTTGTTTTACTCTACATTTTGTTTTACTTTACTTCAGACTTGTTGATTGTGACTTTTTTGTTGTTCTTGTTGTTTAGACCATCCACCCTGCAGACAGGACGCTCTCCACCCCGACCTCCAGCCTGTCGCACCCCTACCTTGTCCATCTCCCCATCCCCATCCAGCTCCTCTTCCCTTTCCCGGTCTGTCTACCATGAAATGACAGCCAATAATGTCATTATCCTGGAGCCTGACTCCTCCAACTCCGCCTCCAGGAACCGCCTCCTCTCATCTGCAATCAGCGGCCTCTCCGATTGGCCAACGAGCCTGGATGCCATGCCTTCCGCCAATGTCATTGTTGTGGAAACCTCCAATCTGATCATTCGCAGCGCTTCCGAGTTCTGCCTGAGCTCTGCCCCTGTGTCCATGGAAACGCAGGAGAGCACTTTCTCGTCCAATCCGTTTTTTAAGCTGCGCTCCCTCAGCAGCCAGTCGCTGGTGGAGCAAGAGATCCGTATGGTGAGGCAGAGGGAGGAGGAGTGGAAGAGGCAGAGAGAGGAAATGTGGAGGCGGAGGAGAGAGGAGGAGTGGAGAAGAGGGAGAGAGAGGTACGACACTGTGCTGGTGTCTCCGGGCCTGAACGATAACATCAGTTACAACGGTACGTAGAGTCAACACGCCAGAAACATTTCTGTTAGCTCAAGTGATCCAAGCAGGGGGATTTTTCAAAGTTTTTAACTGGTAACCAACCAAAGCTGTCCAACAGAGCTGATTTTTCCATTTGATGTAACCATTCCCATAGGTAGGAATTCATAAAAGAGTCAGTAATAATTCAGATGATGGTGTTTTTTTCATAATTCTAAAGCATTTGTTGAATAGAACACTATTCTATATAAGGTATAGTGCAATGTAGGGTAAAGGTTCAATCCAAGGATTGTTGTCATGGTCCATTTTATCAAAAGTAACAATCCACACAGACTCTGCCTTTGACATGCATCTTTACAGGACCGCCCACGTTTTACATAATTGTGAATTTATTACCAGACTCGACATGAATAATGATTGATCAAGGCTTCTGTTTACCTATGAGCTCTGCCTATTAACGTGAGCTTCAACATAAAATCAGTTAATAAGTTCTAACAGTGCTGTTTTCTCCCTCTACACTATAAATGGGGCCTGTGTGCAAACAGGTTTTGTCCAGTAAATCTCTGAAATGAGTCACCCTCACTGTGAAGACAGTTTGGCCACTGTCGTTCTCTCAGCTCCACAGGAGCTGCTGAGGACAGCTGCTTCTGAGGACACGAGTGTCCAAACTGAGGTTGGAGCTGGTGTGGATTGAAAGGATCAACCAATCATAGTGTCTTAGTTTTCATGGAGATTACCAGTAATAAATAAATAAATAAAAACAAATGCGGTATTTGTCTCAGGATTATCTCATTAAATGATAACTCTGTCTCCCTGTGTGATTAAACTGTCTCTCTGTTCCCGTTATTTTTATTTCAGTGCCAGAGGTCACAGACAGATGTGTCTCCTCCCCTTCCTCCCCCTCCAGGACCCGCAAAATGGAACGATCCAGTTTGTCTTGCGACCACAAGGTTTGCTGACACACACACACACACACACACACACACACATATAAATACTTAAACACACACTCTATCTATCTGCGGACAAAGTTGCCTGTTGCAGACCTGATGTGAGACGAGGTAGACGAGATGATTACATTCACACCGACACTTATGTAACTCTTATAATATTCGAATATTATCTTCCTGACACATACATTGTTACACTGCGGCTGTATTTCACTGTATTGTATTGCATCATGTACATGGCATGAAAATCATACTCAATTTGTTTCTTTTGTGTTTTCCATGTTGGGTAATTGATTTCTTCCTGTAATCATTCATTCATTTGTTACATGTATTGATTGTGAACTTTAATCAGACTGATTAATTTTATTAGTTCACAATTTAGGAAATATATTCATTATTTGGCTCATTTTTCATCTATCCATGACTCCTGCCACCATGCACCCTTCATTTCCTCCCTCCCACCGTCCCATTCTCTCTTCTTTCTTCGTTTTGCTGCATCTATCCATCATGCATCCATCCATCTTGGCTCCAGTGGTTTAGCTGAATCTCCCCCTCCCTCCAGTTCCCCCCTTCCCTCTCTTCAGTGCCACGCCGACAGAACGCCATGGCACAGCGATGGGAGGCCTCCCTACTAGCCAATCAGAAGAAAGAGTAAGCTATGACAGCGCTCGACTGACAGCCATTTAAAAGCCAAAACGAAGTCCTGCACGTCTGCTCCTTCCTTCCTTTGTCCAGAAAACAGCAGTTCTGTTCTGTTTGTTAGCCGCTAATGTTTATTGCAGTGTTTGTCAAACCAAAATGGGTCATGCCAGTTTTCTGTGGGCCGCCACATGAGATGAGAACAGGGATCTTTTTTGTTCATGAGCCTGATTTCAAAGTGCAAGCTTAACTTTACCTGGTTTGAGTTTTCATCATGCTTTAATGAGTGGATCACTAGAGGAGTCGTGTTTTGAGTCAAACTGGTCTTTTGCATGAACTGAACTGAACTGCCTGTCATGTCACAGTACAGACGTTTTCCTTGATGGGCGGTATAAAGTATAAAATTGCAATAGTAAAATAATACCTCTGTTTTTGACATGTTGCCCATATTTTATGTAAATTGGGAGCACATGTCAAAATCTGTGGTATAATCCTTTAATAGTACTATTTACAGCACTTTGATCTCTAGATGTTAATGAATTGTGGTAATAGTGCACCTATTTATTGATATTTATTGTTGTTTTTTTTATGACTATGACTGACTAATGCAATGATTTTCAAACTTTTTCTGGGCAGTCACATTTTTTAATTTCAGGTTTTAATCGTTAAAGCGCTATATATTATTACTCTATACTGTAGCTATGCATTGCATATATTTGAAAAAAAGACACATGCAATAATAATTGAGCATGTCTTGTTCTTTTCAAATAAAAATTGACAATTCATGTATTTTAAAGGTGCAAACCCAGACTTTGAAAATCACTGCCTTAGTGAAATGTTCTAATGAGCCATTGATCAAGAGTTTGGATGTACCAGGTTTACTGTCAGCCACGTTGGCCTCACAGAGCTCACTTTTGCTAAATGAACAGTGTTGTTGGTCACAGTCGCACAGCCGCGCTTTTGCCTCTTCTTACCTCCGTTTGAGGAAAGATTACTCTTTTCTGAGAACATTTTAATCTCAAAGCTGCGAGATATGCTTGTCTCCTTTACTCCTTCACCTGCATGGAATGCATACAGCACAGGATATTATGGATATTTGTGACGAAAGCTGTTGGTCTTTAACACAAAATATTTCCGACAACATCTTGAATTTGTTGTAGCATCGGACGAACCAATGGCACAAGTTGAACATATTTTTAGATCTGTGTCACTTCTGTCAGTTTCACACATGCAGTCTCTCCCTGTAATGTCGTGCTCATGCGTGATATTCAGAGAAATCTGTACCGCCAGTTTCCCAACTCACAAAATTCAGTCTGCCACATCACTGCAGTAGTTACTGAGTGTCGTTGCTACATACCTGCAGCTCAGTAAGCGTTTGCATGCTTTTGTTGATACAACCTGGCCAAACTGTCTATCTGTGGCTCTGCTCTTCCTCCAAAATGACCTGAGCACTACTGAAAGAATGAGATATTCTAACCCGAAGCTCTATTGAAGATTTTTACATATTTTTATGTCTGGTCTTGATTCTTAAAAAAACAGAGATTTATTGTATTGTATTTTTGCTGCATATATTTATGAATTCAGTAATGCTTATAAATCCTTAAAGCTTTTATTTGTAAAAGGTTTATAATATATTGTGACGGAATGTTTTTTTAGGAGGCTTTTTGTGCATGATGTGAGTGTGTGTGTGTGTGTGTGTGTGTGCGCGCGTGTGTGTATGTGTGTGTGTGTTTGTGAGAACGCTATGATAATCCATCCTCCTCCGGCCTCTAAAACTACTAAACAAGCTCATTCACTGGTTTCCTCAATCAATTCAATTGGCGCAGCTGCGGAAATAAAGGTGCATTCAAGTCAAATCAGATGTGTTTTATACTAGACACAGTGAAATAAGTAGTATATGAATCCGAATCTGCTGTCAGTAATAGTGAAATACTGACAGCAGATTGGGATTAATATACTTTGATTGTGCTACGTTTGTATGTGTTTGCACTATTGTAGGTTACTATATCACAGAAGATCAAAAGGCTAACAACACCATTACATTTGGCCTGAAGCTGTCTGAAGCTGTCTATAGATATGAAATAGCCTGTACCTATATTCTACCCTAAATGTTTCATGGATAAGTCAGGGGGGTCTATATCCAATAAGTCTAAATTAATGCTATGCTACATGTTATATATACAATGACTGTAATCGCTCCTGTCCATGGTATAAGATGGATAATAGAGCAAAATCAACGGTCCATTTTTTGCGCGGGTTGCGTGTTTATTGCTCTGTGTTGTGTAAAAGTCTGTTTCCGGTGAATCATGTTTCCCTTCACTACTGTTCGGCAGTAACACATTAGCACAGTGTTTAAGTGTGTGAAACATGTTATCTTGGGAACATGTTCATAAGACCCGGAGGAGATATGTGACACCCGATAACTCCGCATTTAAACGTTGTGTTAGCAACTTGGCAACACGATCAAAGGACAGGCCCTCTGAAGTCACCAGGGCTAATGCTAAGCTCGACAGGCTGCTTGTTAAACCATCATTTCCTATTTCTACAGTTTAACTGCATCTGTGACACTGTCCGTCCATGAAAACACAAAGTGGGATTACTTGCACTATTGAGGTTGTAACGACTGAAGCTTCATATTAGCTTCCATTAAACTCTAGAATGTATTTACACACCAACCAAAGCACTTTAGATTGTGTCCCCCATCTCTCTATTTGCATCAGGAAGAGATTGTTTCATATTATTACAGCAACTCCTTCAGTGTTCATATGGCATGTAAGTGATGCATTAACATAGACTTGAAGAATCGGATCCTGCTGTGACTTCAGAAAGGATTATGTCATGTATTGGATGCACAACGGCTGCAGTATGTGAAGAGCGGGGCAGGTTTAAAGTTAAGCATGTCATGTGTCTGTGTTATATAGGGTATGATAGCACATATTACACACTACTGTACGCTCAGTGTTTGCCCTGTGGTTTTAATGGCAGCTGGGGTGTTGTATCCACCTCAATACCTGGCTCCAGTTTTAGTTTTAGTACAGTTTTTGGCATCATCTTATCTATCTGTGATACTTTTATTACTTTTAAACATTAGTTTTTAGAGAAAAACAAATGATAATCAAAGTCAGATTTTCTCTTGACAGGTGTGGTAGTATTGATGCCACATGCCGGTGAATGATGTTCTGTATGAACTTTATTTAGACAGCTGCCATGACTGTCTCAACTTTCCCCTCTAGAGTCATTCATTCTGCTTCTGTTTCGTTCTTAGTTTATTTACCTTGAGTTTCAGTCATTCATTAATGCCACATTAAAGGTATGGTGATGACGTCTTCAATAAAAGTGTGACTCCTGAATTCATCTGTGTTCGCTTGCTGTGTGTTTATTCGTCAGTGTCAAATGCATTGTTTCGATCAGAAATAAGAAAAAATCTGAAATTAGAGGATCTGATGTCATTTAAAAAAAAATCAACCAAAAAGCAATAATGTTGGTTATCATGATTTACATATTAAGTCATTGCATTATTTAATGAACTTATCATTTGAAATTCATGTTTAATTAGCAACAACTGAACAGTGAGTAAATCCAACTGAAACGGTAAAAATGGACCCTCTCAGGTTTATGGTGATCAGATGGTTTTAATTTAATGTCAAACAAACTAAATAGGTTCTTTACAGTCTTAAGTCATTTCAGACACATATTACTGCTGTGACATGCACTTATTTACAAAAACAAAAGCAGTAGACTGAATATATCAAGGTAATGAGCAAAACTCTGCAGCATTTAAACCACCAGCTTAAACAGATGATTCTGTGTTCTTATTAAATTATGTCTTTAACCCCTCCTGGGTGCACATTCCTGCAGTGTATCAGTGTTAAAGGTGCACAGCCAAGATCAGAAAATCACAAACTATTATACTTTAATATACTTTAACTAGAAAAAACCTACCGGTCTACAAACAAAGAAGAAAACATCAACAATCAAAGCATAGAAAAAAAAGGTAACAGAGGAAGGTATGCAGCAGATTTACTGGCAGATTTTGGTTTTCTTTTTTAAACTATAAGCAGGGACTGAGAAAACAATCCCACCGGCCACCTAAAGACAAGGAGAAGCTTTGATGGATGCAGGCTGCAGCGGAGGCAGCGGTCAGCGTGGTCAGTCAGACAGCTCCACCCTCGTCCTTCACTCACCTGTACCTGACACACACAAACACAACACACACACACACACATAAACTCATTAGTGCACTTTTAGTTTCACTGAACGTCGAAGGTTAGAAATGCCTGTGTTGAGTCGCGCTTTACCAACTTCACATAATGGAAACGATTAAGATGAGGCATCGCAGGTTTCTCTTATAAAAGACATAATGTATCTGAAGAGGATTAAATAAAGCTAATTTCTATTTCATAAAAGTTTATAAATAAAAAGTGAAATTATTTTTTTTCTTATCAGAATGAAACAGACAGCACAGACAACAGGGAAACAAGTGTCCTACTTGACAATCTAATTCATGAATGTTTGTTATGGAATATTATTATATTACAAATCCTCCATATGAGATATGAAAGAACAAGGGAACTTTACACGGATTGAGATTGGAGGATTATTAGATTATTAGTAGGATTTCTCTACACAAAACCAAACATCTGCTCATGATGGTAATGATGGACCTTAAGTTGAGATCATTCGGTTAACTGCCAACAACCACATTATAGTGTGTTATAAGCCATTTATTAACTGTGTATATACTGATTATAACTTAAAGTGTAGTAAATAGCAAAGTGAAGGTGGAGTTAATGTAATTGGTGGATTTATTCTGTCCTGTAGGTATAATGATAGTGGTACTGTGTATTCAATGATAAATGAAGGTTGACTGGCTGTCAGTGCCAATGATGCAAGTACCATCATGTGTACACACACACACACACACACACACACACACACAGGTATAAACAATAGGACAAGATTAATGCCAATATAAACTAATGCAAACTGATATCCAGCGTGACATCTGAACTGATTCATATCACACAGGATTAATGTCTCACACCCAAACACACATACACACACACACACACAGTGTCACCAAATGTTGTGTTGTGATGACTGTCAGAGCTAGCTGTTAACATCAGTCAGTAACAAAGGTTTATTAGCGTCATGGTCATATGGTTATCCATTCATCTGACACACTGTAGGCAACGTATGTAGAGTACAAACACCTCATGTTAGTATAAAAATGTGAAAAGCATCAGCAATTATTCAAAACAAAACAACAGAGCAGAGAGAAATAAGAACGTGTGTCAACTTTATGACACCGAAACACACATGCTTGTAAACTCCAGCAATCTGATGTTTTTCATTTAGTTTATGGAAGGTATATTATACTATTGGGCATAACATCTAGGCATATTAAATTATATATATATATATACACTATGTATATACACTCTGTAAAACACTGTACGTCTATACATAAGGTACTATACAATACTTCCAAAAGCATATTATAGTTACCCCATGTAGCTCTTCTATACTGTATAGTTTGTATCATTTGTTGGATATTCTGCACTCTGACGATTATGAACCAGGTGGATCCACCAGCAGAGGGCGCCACAGGAGAGCAGCTCTGCTAATATGTGAACCCACATCACTCTCAATATCAGGTGTTGCACAATCACATATGACAACATGTTTCAGGTTCTTCAATATACTCTATATGGTAAACAATGTAAGGAATTTCATGTATATTCATGTGTTTGAAATTTTTGCCATTAAAATTCACTGTAACTAACTGAATCCGAGTTGACCAAAGCAACAGTTCTTTCCCAAAGATGAACTTTTGAGTGACCCCTTTCAGGCCTACTGGACGGTGAATGTTTATATACTTACATGATACATTTTTGAGTGGCATATTCATTTCAAGCCGCTTCTAGAACAACTCAAACAAGCTGCCAGACAGAAGTATATTTAGTATTTTATCAGCATACTAAGCTGCAAGCAAAATCCTATTTATATATCTAGCAGACACAAAGCAACACAAGCGTTTTATATGGAGTTTCTGACGACACGATGAATGGGCGGCTGTGATGGTAGAAGGGGCCGGCGGTTCGATCCCTGACTCCTCCTTTATGAGTGCTGAAGTGTGCTTGGACATGATACTTTTCCACTGAAAACACTTGTGTAATACTGTTATCAAAACAGTTAGCTAAAAGAGGCTAAAAAGCTCCGTAGAAAATATGTATTAGTGGATCGGCAGACTTTGACAGGCTAAGTTTCAGAAATGGTAGCTTCTCATCTTCAGTCTCAATCATGACACGTTTGTTTATGATTAGCAGTAAAAAAAAAAAGTTATTTAGGTTTGTTAGGGTTATATATGCATTTTAAATATGCCTTTATACAACATTTTAACTTTTTCTAGCTTCGTATTATTAATGTATTTGTACTACGTACGTACTAGTACTATGCTTTGAGATTTTTCTATATATATGATCCACGTTATGATCCAACTTGAATCAAAACATTTATTTGAATACATGTTGTGGCTCAGAGTCTGTGTCCATGCGTTAATTTTGTCATCTGCCTAACTTTGCACTTCTCCATTTCTGAGGACTGGAGCGAGTCTATGCAGTTAGTCATTAGTTCAGCAGGCATTGGTTAGTCCAGCTAGCAGATTGTGCAGCAGGTTTTATGGTTTTTCTGGATCTTTTTGATACCTGGTCCCATCCGTTTTTCTGTCCACCTGTCTCCGATTCCCTCCCTGCTTCCCACGTTCCCATTGGCTGAACTGCTTGTCGAATAACCGCGGACACTGCGCCGGCTGTGGTTTTTCTTCTCTGTCATGCTGCTACTGTCGCCATTTTCTTCGTTGTCGTCAATGATGACCAGCTCGGCCTTGAGGGAGCCCTCGAACCCCTGAACCTGCCCGCTGTCGTCCTCAGCTGTCTGGAAGCCCATGAAGATGGCTGTGATTGGCTCAGTGGTTTCCACGGTGTTGAGGATGGTGTAAGGGGTGTCGTCTCCATACATGGGGGAGGGGACCCTGTCAGAGTGGGTGGGGCCACTGTACAGAGTATAAGATTGGCTGTCTGCATTGTAGCTGTGTGAGTGATGGAAGGGTGGGCTGTAGCAATAAAGTTCTTCTTCATCCACACTGATGTAATCACAAAGAGGAATATAATTGTCGGGAGTGTAGCAGAGCTGCGGTTGGCAGGTGGACACTATTTCATGATCCTGTGATATGGGAGGAGGGCAGCCATTGTCTCTGCCTCCATTTAAGCTACTACTGCTTCTCAAGATGGCATTACTGGTTTGGTTATCATACTGATCTTCCTGAATGCTATAACAGTTTTTCGCCTGGTATAAACCGTAGTGACGATCTTTCTGGTAGCCAGAGTGATGACCCACCCCCTTGTGGTTTCCAAGGCGACGACCTTCCCTCAGATTGCATTGGTTATGTCTCTCCTCCTGCAGACTGTGGTGACTGTCCTGGTGACCATACGCATGCTTGTCCAGTGGATTTCTCTGCCAGTCTGCGTTGTTTCTGAGGAGGTGGTTACCATGGTCACGCCCCATCCCATGTTCTCTGTCATCTTGAAGGATGAAAAAGCAATGTCCTTCCCTTCTGTTGTTATTTTGGTGGTAATTCTGTTGGTGTACTTGGCGATACTCTGTAGCACTTTTCAGCAACTGTTCCACGTCGTTGGCTGAGAGTTCAGACACAGAGCTCTGATCATCTGACCCCTACAGGTAGAAAAAAAGAGGAGTCACTGTTAGGAGGCCACAAGGACAAGTCAATAGCAAAAGCAAAATTACTGATACTGATACTACTGTGATTACTGATTAAACTAACTCTATTAAAAGTAATGGTGATACCTGTTGGGAATTCAGAGCATAAACACACTTCCTGCCATCATCATAAACCTTGAGCCCAGCGTGTTGGTGTATCTCCTCAAGGGCGACCGGTGCAGTAGACACTACTGTGCTCTCTCCGGTCAACAGGTCTTTAGTTACATTGATCTCCATAGCAAATAGAGCTGAGACAGACAAGGAAGACAGACAGTATGTGTTAAAGTCATTGCAAAGTCATATGCCGATCATATCACATGGTTAAATCAGTCTAGGACGAATGTATAATACATAGGAAGTTCTGCACTGCAGCTTCTCACAGCTGCTCCTAGAAAAACAAAGTTTACCAAGTTTACCAACTCAATATCACACAATTTATGAGGAGGCTCTCACCACATCTGTCTCACCCTACTACCTGAACTCAGAATACCTGAACAGAATAAATAAGGTAAAGCCCTCTCACTCTTTCTTGCTGTGTTCGGTTCCGTGTGTTCCTTGGCTGGTGGAGACAGGGCGTCTGTGATATCAGGGATCAGTGTGGTGACCTGGGATGTCTCTGTGGGACAGAACACACACTGTTAAAGATGGACTCATCTTTGGGAAGTCTTTAAAACATCCTGAAAAAAATGATGTCATGACTTACTGCTAACAAAGCTGTTTTGGGCCTCCTGGAAGACAAATAAAAATCAGTATGAACAACAGAATGAAGCACATCAAATACATACAGGTGTGTTTTGTGTCTGAGAGTGTGTGTGTGTGTGTGTGTGTGTGTGTGTTGACCTTAATAATTTCCTCTGGACTTTTCTCCACAGCCTTCAGTCTGTTCAGGATAAAGCTCTCATTGGTAGAAATCAAAGACTCCTCCCTCTCCAGAGACTCAATCTCCATTTCTATTCTAACGGGTCAGAGGATGAATGCAGATAAGCAACAGGTCCAGTAGGTCATACTGTGTGTGTTCATGTGTGTGTGTGTACCTGTGAATATCGATCTGCAGGGCTCTGGTCTGCTGCTGGTCAGACAGAAGACTAGTTGGGTCCTGCAGCAGCCATTGTTCTTTCAGAGACTTTTTCTGTTGATTTCAAAGGACACAACAGAGACTTCAGTGAGGTGGATTAAAACATGTAATATGTATCAGCAGGTGTATTGTCAGCTGACCAGTGTAAACAAATAGTTCATGGTGACCACAAGCTGACAGCAAGATAATATCATGAACATTTGTAGATGGATGGACAAACAGATGGACAGAGTGATGACTAAAGAGCTCCTGCAATCCATGCATGCTCTAATTAGAGATAATACCATCCATCCCAAAGATTTACCATATACAGTACCTCATGTGTTATTGCTCTCCTGTGTTACTGGTTTATTTACAAACCTTTAGATGCTGCAGTTTGAGTTTCTCATGGTCCAGTTCCTGTTTCTTCTGTCTAATATCTTCTTGAATTCGATGCTTCTCCTGACGCATCAAAGACAAACACTTCAATGAGTGACTCCACAGAATAGCGATAATAGATACTGGATTATGGGAATGTATGTTTACTGTAGCAAAAAAGGTATAGAGAATGAGAATAAAACTTTACAGTGATGGCCTGGAGCCTCTGTTTCAGCAGGCCTGACTCCTCCATGCTGCTTCGGGACATACATATGAGAAGGAAAAGGTTGCTTTTTTTTCAATCAATGCAGCATATTAGTATCACACCATCAGATTTACCAAACACAATAAAAAAAACCCTGACTACTGTCACAATAATAGCCCCACACATACATTTCTGTTACTCCTGATAGGCACATCTGAATGGGATTTAGCCCTAAATGTAGCTAACACTTATAAATATAATATGTATGGATCTTATGCTTTAAAACTACCATTTAAAAATCTGAGGAAACACCCAGCTTCAGACATGCACGTGTACAGTAATAAAAAGAGGGTTAAGATATATGTACAGTACCTTATCTTAATAACTGCAACGATATTAAGCAGTAGTATTATTATTAGGTCTGTACCATATGTTATACTTTATATACTGGGCAGCTAACATACAGTTTAATGACTTACATATAGTGTTACAAACTAGATTAGGATATAAATGCTGTGGTACTGGTCCATGCTACAGTACTGTATGTCCTGCGCCCTATAGAAATAAACATTATTGATTGCTCTGGTGCAGTATATGCATGCGTACCCCAGCATTATATTTGAAGATGCTCTGCTTAAACAAATGTTCCATATTTACTACATTTGAGTTTTAATACTGTTATTTCTAGTGAGTACAGAGTAACAGTGTAGTGCAGTAATTAATCACAGTGTTACTGTCCAACTCCACTGCTGGAAACCAGACACTTCTCCATAACCTACAGGCTGTTTTCTGTTTGTGTGTGTGTGTGTGTGTGTGTGTGTCTGTCCTTCCTGCCATCTCTCCCAGACTGGATCATTGTATTCTTATGTTTACTATTTTAAGTGAACATGTCTTAAACAGTGACAGCTGCTGCCATCCTTAGATGGAGTAGATGTGTTACTTCCTCTTCATAAATACACCAGTCTGTTTTTATGAACCATGGTGTCACATTATTTATATCCAGTCAGTGGGCTGTGTGTTGACGTCCTGATGGCCAAGCTGTCTACACTGTATACCATTTAATTGCTTTGTTGTGGTTTTAATATTTGTTTTTGTTTTTTTACAGTCTCTGATTGAAATGTAGCTTTTTTTTTAACATGAGATATGCAAATTAATTTATTCAAGCACATGGTGATATTTTAAGGGTTGCATGCGCTTTCCTTAAATCCATAGATATTAATTATATTATATTAAAAATAAATATTATATTTACTAAGACTAGGCATTAAACTAAATCTGTCAGGTATTGATCAGTTTAGTCATCAGTAAACTAATCAGCCTGTTAAAACATTAACCCCTGCTGCGTCACTTCAGGTATACATACAGATATACAATACAATACCTCCTTGTATCAATTATAGCATTATTAATACTTTTTCTGGTTCTGTTCACAGCACTTGGCTGGAGAGGAAGAACTGGAATACTAACTGAAATACTAACGTTAGTCAAGTTAAATTGACTTAACTTTGAACAAATATTTATAAGCAACCTTTGTGCTTCTTCACATGATTTCCTTTCCCCTTTAGGTGTCTCACCATTGTAAACACATTGTTTATCCCGCAGACTTACTTGTTTACTACACTCCTCCTCATCATGTCACTTTGCAGTGTATATGTGACAGCTTAGCAGATGTGGCTGCGCAGTCTTAATAAATGTTCAACTGCAAAACACCCTGTCCCAGGTCCACATCTTTCTAACACGTCTTTTAAAACATTTGAATTTGAATTCGTCAGCTGTATATAGGAGTCTACAGACAGGAAGTCTGTGTGATTAATATGGATATGGGTCAGTATGTTATACGACCCCTTTATATATGTTGACATGTTTGATGGGGTCGAGGGGGTGGAGGGTATTCTTAGAGAGAAACGTAGACATTTAGTGCTTCTATTTCCAGGTCACCATTTGCCAAAGTGTGAGTGAAAACCCAGGTGGCTGTTGAAAGGCTTTTAATGTCATTGATTTGATCACATTTGACAACAATGTGGCGCTACCCAGAGATTTGCTTTCACCAATTTCTTCCCAATTCCCTTCCATGTAAGGTGAGTACTGTCTTATATCTTAACAAACGGGATCCTAACATGTTGTTGACCCACTGCCTCAGGTCAGCCAGGAGAAAAGGGTCTTGGATTAATTTTGCTCTAAATCATCTTAACAAGGCTGTGGGTTCACACCGAAAGAGGGGGACGGCATATTATTCTGCCCTAACTCCTTCAAACAAGGCATCCAGCCTGTCAGCCTGAGGCGGGGGCTTAATCTCCCCCGCCTCCAGTCACACAGACTGTCAGTCACATGGTTCTGTCACGTCACCTCCTAACTGAAGTGAAAACACATTTGTCAACCAGGCCATCAGTAATCAATCAGAATGAATAACTTTTTGCTCACTCCTGCAAAAACAATGCTGAGTAGACTACCTACTGTATATCATCAGCCTGTCAGTCAGTCGGGTAACCAGTCAGCAAAGCAGTGGGTAAACTGAGCTAATCTGCTCATCAGGCTGGTAATCTGTGTAAACCATCTGCTTGCCAGTCAGAACAACCATGTGGGCTAATCAGCGTAACTACCATGTACTAGACTATCTACAATATTTTTCCATTTGGTACTAAAAGCATCAACGTTATGTCACTGGCATCATGTTATCATTTTACTACTCTGGAATCTGGAAACATGTTTTCAGATTCATCTTGTCAGTATGTCTCATTTTACTGAGGATTCCAGGCTGAATTTGTCCTTAGTGTGAAGTTATATTTTAGACAGACGAGGGTGAAGGTGGTGGGATGGAGATGTAGGACGCCACACATGGCCAAAATCAACAATGTGTGTGTGTGTGTGCTGTGTCTACAAACCAGTGTCAAGTCCACATAATGAAGTCAGCAAGCTGTGCAAGGAAATATTTGCACTTTTGTATCGGATAATACTCATTTGAAGTTTAGGAAGTCAGAAGTGCATTAGTTCAAAACTCCTGCTCGAGAACTATAGTACTAATAGTTCCCTAATCCAGAAGAGCACTAGCAATCTGTAATATATTTATGTCACAGTGTGATAAAGTCACTGGGTTTGGGTGAAGTAAATTAACACATATCTCACAGTAAGAATGTAAATGAAAGTTTTTGAGTGTGCACCACTAGCTTGTTGGAGGTTACGGTGTAGGTTAAAGGCTCCAGCTCCAGCAGTGAGGAGAAACTGAAGCTTAAACAGAATTAAGGAATTATCTCCGCCTCTCTCTGTGTTTCTGTCTTGCTTGTAGGCTGAATGGTCACCATATCAAACATGTCCATTTACAACGTTTGTCTTATTTTAAACCCAACTCTTATTGTGTGTCTATGTAACTCTAATGACAGTTTACTCCCTTTGTTGGGTGTTATAGGATAAAACGTTGCCTCTAAAAACTATTGTTTGGACTGTTTATTGATAACTATACATTATTAGAAATATGAAACATTGTTGCTAAATGTTGGAAAACTGTAGTCTTTAATAGCAAAAAAAAAAAAGTTGATACACTACAGCATGTTATAACCTGTATGCATAGAGATTGAGAAGTGATTTAAATACTCTTACTAGCCTGCCGATATAACAGAAAAAAAGACAAAATGGTGTTTAGCTCGCTTACCTGAATGTCTCGTGCTGGACGGTTGCACCTCTGACAGTCTGTACCGCGGGAAGCGCGAGCTGGAAGCTCGAGCTGAAAGCGCGAGCCCACGCTGCTGCAGGTAGAGGTGGGCGGGGCTCTGTGTGTGTGTGTCGGGTTGCTGCTGATTGACAGTTGGCTGTTTTTTGCTCCTGTCAGCCAATAGTAATGAGATCAGTCGTGCGTGTGCGCCAATTAGCTTCTTGTTAAAGAGAAGTTTGAACGCCGAAGTGTCATACAGTACATACAACAAACGTCAGGTGTTTGACACTTGCCTGACTGGTCTGTGAACATAAGGCTTTACATGTTAGTATTAGCCTACTGTAGCATGCCATTGATATGATATTTATGCTGTAAATTAATCCATTGGTCTACAGTTGTTGTCTATGAACTCTTTGCGTGCAGTTAATTTGTATATGATGGCTTTTTAAAGAGTTTAATTTTTAGGTAGCAGTCCTAATGTATTTTCAGAGTTAAGAATGAAATTATATTGAATATATTTGTTATCAGAATATCAGTTAAAAAAAAGTGGAGTGGAAATAAATTTTTATTCTTTTCAATAAGCAGGAATATTGTTGATTCAATGAATTATTAGAACAAAATTCTCTGTAGTTTACAATAATTAGTTTATTAAAAATCTTAAATTCATTTTAGCTGTCATTGGAGTGCTGATGTCTTCATCTCAAGGGTTTTAAATAAGATGTGGTTGAATTGATATGGTAGATTATCACACTGTTCCTCTTTTCATGTTTGCACATGCCCCAGTGAGTCTTATTCAAGCTTGGTATTTCAGTAATCCCTCACAGTCTCTATTGCCACTGTCATCATTAGAGGATGAACTTCCTGCACCAGCTCAGAAAGTACAACCTGACTCAGGAGGTGCTGATCCAGTCAAGTCTGTTCTCTGTACAGTCTGGGCCACTAACTGACTGCAGCTGACTACAGTGGACGGTCAGGTCTACACAAAGGATTATTGCTTCCCTGACTGTGGATGAACCTGTACACCTCCAGACTCCTCACACCCTGAACATAACCTGTTCTAACTCCTCCACTCTGGTAGCACAGAACACTGAACAGCAAAACCACCAGACACAGGAACAGTTAACTCACTGTGCAATAACCCTGGAAAACTATAATAGCCACTACATCTGCAAATTACTACAACATACAATCAAATTTAAATGTCATTCTTTGCCCAAAGGATCATTTTATAGTGCAGCGGAGCAGCTATGAGTGATGAGTGCAGAGCTGTGGATCCAGTAACATGTAAACCTGTCTGACTCGTTGCTGTATTAGTCAGACAGGGTGAAAGAAAGAGTCGTTTTTTTCAAATTTCTTCTTTTAACTTTGTTTTCCCAATCCGCAGAGAGCACAGGAACTCAATTTCATCAACAGAAAATGCAAAGTACAGACATCACAGAAATAAATAAAGAATTTGACATGTTTAACAGTTCCATAAATCACTGAAATATCTTAAAACACTGTATACCCATATATAGTATATATAACATTATGACCACTCTGTGGAAGCTAAGGGAGTTCTCAAATAAACAACAAAGTCGTAAACAATGAAATGACATGTGAGCATAAATCAGTTATGCCAACTTGAATCTAGGTAGTACGACATTGTGATACAATGATACAATATATACAGTATCTAAACATTTACTTCTTTTTTTTACAAAATGCCACATGCTACGCCCCACTGTACCTCTCAGGAACAAAACACATCACGATGAAAACAAAGGTCTCAGATATAAGTCTGGCCTTCACTCACAGCGGGCGGCATGTTAATGTAGTTGCATAAGGGACAAAACACATAATCTCATTGCTGGCCTGTGAGTTTGAAGTAATACACAACACTGTATTTTCAAGCATGACACGTATACAATAGTAGTCGATGACAGGAAAAAAAAACAACACACAAATTAATGTTTTAATTGAACACATCAGAAGTAGTGTTGTTAGTAATAAGGCTGGGTATTTCCTGCAAAAACTGTTTTTTTTCACTATTGAACAAACTAAACAAAATATAAATGACTAAATCATATAACCAAGACAACAAAATTGGCAATTGTATAAAAAATATAATCTTGGGAAGACCACAGGGACGTCATGCATTAAAGTTTTTTTGCTCAAGAAGATTCTGCCTTGAATATTGATTAACGTCAGGACATGTAGACTGCACTGCAAGTACTGATACAGCAAAACTACTGGAAACTACCACCAACCATAAATATACGATCACATAAAAATGTAATTTCACATTTTTTCCTTTAATGACACGTTAACCTCAGAATTGATTTTAGAATCTATGCTGTATACTATAGAGTCATGTTAAGCAACTTTACTGTACGTAAAAATGCAGCCAAACCAAATGAATCTAAAAGCAGACGTGTAGGCCGCTTGTTTGATGAAGGGGTTAATAATTTATGCCTTTTTTAAGCATTATAAAATAAGGTTACCAAAATCTCAAAATGTGCTTTTTTTTGTTCTAAAAATGAGTCATAAAAGAGGTGACAGCTTAGGCTGGGGGGGGTTATAGTCATGTGACTTCAGTGAAGGACCCGGGGCTCTAGAGGAACAGGAAAAACAAACAGCATTCAAATCAAAAACTGCCTCTAAAATGTGTACATTACTGCTGAATTCTTGTGTAATTTCTGAATATGATTAAAAATCCTCATGAAGCCGTAAATATTGAGTGACAGGTGAAATGTGCGGTCTTGCTTTTATGCCTAGTTTCACTTTAGTACATCATAAAAACACCATATAGAGACATAATGGTGTTCGTGTGCAGTATATTGAGCACTTAGCATATGTTTCTTTTGATGAAAATAATAAAAGCATATGATTTACCTGTGTGACAATGTATTTGCCGCTGGGGTCCATGGTGTGATTCATTGGAGGCAAAGTCTCATCAGTGTTCGCTGTGCCCACATCTGACGGACTCTGAGGAATCACAGCTCTCTTCTTAAAATACTGAACCACAAACACCACCTGCAGAGAGAAACACTGACTACATATTCACACAGTCACATACAGTCACATACAGTCATTACTTTAAAAGGTGATGTGTTTATCACAAGGAAAACATATAAAGAAACACAGTCATACACCAGAAGAGTAAGTAAGAGTAAGCCTCACACAAAGAACTGTATTAGTGGGCAAATACTACTAAGGCATTTTTATTGTGACTGAAGGGAGACAGAGAGTCATCATATTATTTGAGTGACCCAGCTTTTTTTTTTGTCCAAACTCCCAACCATCACTGTCTTCCATGACTTCTTACACAAAAGAGGAATTCAGACTCATTCAAGCAACAGTAACTCATGTGCGTATTTGATACACTCCAACGTGTGTGTGTGTGTGTGTGTGTGTGTGTGTGTGTAGCTGTGTCCTGCAGCAGTTTAGTCCATTAGACCAGTTTTCTATTAAGGAAAGAGCCTAAATATATTTGACCAAGTACAAACATAATGATGTCTGTAAAAAGAAGATCTGCGATTCTCCGCACTAATACTGTTTTACATGATATAATATGTATTTGATGAACAGTGTTTACTGTCCAAATGCACGTTGTCAGTTACATTAATGGAATACACTGCACGGTGTTGTATGTATGACTGTTAGTCAAATTGAGTTGCGGTAATGCAAAATGTGGATTAGAAAGTAATTAAATAATTTAAGTCTTTAGTTGATCAAAAAGCAAATCATTTTCAAGTTTCACATTTAAACTGAGAAATGCATCATTTATGTGGTTAATTTAATATTCATGTATCACTTTATAAATGTCTGTTTTTATACAGTATATTGTCACAAGATGATTAATAACTGACCAGAAAGACAGCAATAGCTCCTCCGATGGCTTGTCCTGCTATTACATCACTCCAGTGGTTTCGGTACTCGGCCACTCTGTTGATGCCTGTCAACACAGCCAGACTAACCAATGAGAGACTGAGGAGGGGCCCCGCCAGACGACCTCCACTGGAACCAACACAGGACATGACGTACATCTGAAACAGCGAGGGTTTTTTTTCTTCTTAAATTACTATAGAACTTTTCAAAACAACAATATAATATTTCCATTTTCTGATTTATTTAGATAAAAATGATAATTATTCATCCGGGGCCTTTAAAGTGAACCACTCACTGCCAGGTAAAAGGCTGTATACAGACTGAGTGCAGCCTCTTTGGAGGGAAACGTCTTCCTGGCTCTCGTGATGTCGTCAGGGTCGCCGGTACAAGCGTCTGATTGGCTGACAAAGTCCATAGCGTCCTGGCAACCGAGGGCAGTGTAATTGGGCTGGCAAACAGACAGGAAGTAGGGAGCCAGACTTCCTGTGACCAGCTGACCGGCGTTTACAAAGATGTCTGTTGCAAAGAGGCCGAAGACATAGACACCTGCAGAGAAATACACAGAGATTTACACCTTTAGACGAATCAAAACAACATGTAGCATTCACATTCACACATAGTTTCAAACCTGGTGCCCATTCATTCCTACAGTTGCTTACTGAGTTGCTTACCACTCCTTACTAGAACAATATCCTTAGAAATTCCAGGTTTTAAAAAAAAAAAAAAGCATCCATGGCATGTACACTATTTTCTGCTAACAGTCCCACAATGCAATGCACTGCATTTTACAGATACAACAATGACTGTTGTGTGACTACTGGTATGAGTGATGGTACAAAATAATGATATATAACGCACTACTGAGAAAAGTGTCGACTGTGTGGTATTGAGCAGTGAATGAGTGAATAAAGGTCATTGCAAATGCACAGTAAATTACTAAGCGTCTGTAAGTAGGAAATAGGCTTTTTTCACAGTAGGCTTACTAGTGGAACGGAAACTTATTAACATTAATAATGATTCCTGTGATTTTCCTCCTATGACAAGTCAAAATGTGTGCTGTAAAAAAGGCCTACAATGAAAGCGTAAACTAGGAACAGATTTTGAACACGGGTATGACGTTATACCCAAGACTGTTTGACTTGTCATAGCAGGAAAGGCACAGGTAGAACTGATAACAGTGACTCAGTTCACATGTGAAGTGCCAGGTAGGATTAAGCCGTCATTGATGTCATTAATTGCACCCACGCATTTCCTGTGTTGACATGTCAAAACATCTGCTGTGTAAAAGGTCCGCCGCATCTGTATAGTATTTACAAATGATGTCATGTCAACAAGAACATGCTCTGCACCTTTCATTCCATTATTGCTAAAAAAAAAAATCATTTTTTTCTTTTAACCAGAGCGATTAAACAAAAGAACCACGATAAATTTGACACTGCGCAACGATTACGCAACACTTTACAGTAACTGAACTTCAAAACAACAGAAGTCATGAAATTAAAAATTAAGATTACCGAGGAAACGGAAGGTCCTGCGCACCATGGGATTCACATAGCAACAGTCACCCATGACTACGACCTTCTCTTGGTCATAAAGGTTGTTTGGGTTGTAGTGAAGGAGGAAGATAACAAGTTCCACACCAGAAATCTGGAAACGAGAATTAAAACATGCAGGAAAAGAGCAAAGGAAGATGAATTAGCGTAGGGATATGTTACTTTTGATACTTTTGAAGAATAATGACATTGTTGGTTGGAATAGTGATGTTAGTTGTCTGTTTATATGTTATTATATAGGTATATATTATAATATGTAAGGTTCTATATTTTGCTGTTGCCAAATCTCTTTTTTTGTAATTCTAACTTTTCTTAACATTTCTTGACTAAGCAAGTTTTGATTCACTAACAAAGCTGGATCGTCAGCATATACTGTAGACCTCAACTTCTATTTTCATTTTTTTTATTTTAAGATCGGCAATAAAGTAATCTATCTAGCCGTGTAATTAATGTCTTTAACACAGTTTATAGGTTATGAATATATAGAACATATATAGCATGACTGTCCCTTTGCATCCCTACCTTGTGTTGACTGTGTTTACATCCCACTTAGACTTACCAGTACAACAGGCAGTCCACCCACCACAGAGTACAGTATCACAGGCTGTATGCGGCTGTCCTGTTCAGGTCCAGGATCTGGTTTGGTTAAAGCCGGATCTCTGCAGATGAAGCCCTGCTGTGCCAGACTGAAAATGTCTGTGAACTCACAGTAGTAAACCAGCATCACTGTAGCTGCCAGAATCACCACCTGGAAGTACAGCATGGTGGACTCAGCCTCCACAAATCTGAGCACAACGTCCTGGATACTGTTACCACAGTGATGAAAAATCCCACGTACAACTTCCAATTGATGCTGTTGCTTCAAATCCAATTTTTCAAAATCACTGGTTTGCGTTACCACGGTGACTAATCTAATTATGACATATAATCCTACAGTACTTCAAATATGTGTTCTACAAGTATAAAACCACAGCCGATGATGACTGTAGTGGCGATGGTGTGCTTCTGAGAGGCATCTCAGAGAGTCACTCTTCTTTTCCTTTTTTTGTGATTCTCTGAGAGACAAACCTTGTCTTTCCGCTCCTGTGAATTTACTGAATCATTTGACTGCTTTGAGTCAGGGAATTCATTCTATTTCACTGAACAACCTCTAAAGAGCCACTTGCATTCTACTGAACGCATACCCACATCAGTACTGAGCAGAACTGGTGAATGATAGAAAATGAAGGGCTGATAGGAAGTGTGAGTTCATATACTTGCATCAGGGTTTTTTTTTTTTTTCTAAAGGTAAAATGGTCAAATTTGACATTAACAAATGTTCCTATTTGCACCGCTGAAGTACAGTAACAACTAAGGCAGCTCTGACTTGTAGTTTTAACATTCTAATCATTTTAATTTATGTTTAGTAGAATCAAAACACCACAAACTAATCGACACATATGTACGCTCACCAAGCGTTTTTATTAGGAACACGTGTGCAATTTAATCCAATACAACAGCTCTGCCATGAATTCTACACATTTTCACACTTCTTTACATTTTTCCAAGTGTCTCTTAAAACAACAGCCAGGTGTATTTACAGTCAAAGAAATGTTCTTTGATGTAATCATCCCTCCTGTTCATACCGGCTGTTAAAAGATCTCTAGTCATGTCAAGACAATATCTGACACATTTAGTCTTTTTAGCATCAAATTCAGACTTTTTAACTCTTCACTCTGGATAGTTTGATTTCCTTCACCATGCTTCACATGGCGATTTCTGTCATGTAGAGGAGGTATAAGTGACATTTCTTCGGATCACACCGTCATAAAATAAGATACAATAAGCACTGCTGCCCTCCAGTGGTAACACCGTCATATGACATAAATAGTAAAACTTCAGAGTGATTTCTAACCTTTGTCAACTGATTTTTTATCATCAGTTTTAGAAATAAAACTGAAATTAGTGATTAAAATTCAGCACTTTTGTTCATGTTGGGATCCTGTAGAAATTATCTGCCATCTTTTCTCTGCGGATTGGTTAGTAGTAAGTATAGTTTTGATCCAATCCTATCATGCCTGAACCTCCTTCAAGCAACTTAGATATGCAACATAGGTTACTATGGTTACCAGGCCACTGCTCTCTCAATAAAAGCAATAATCAGCACATAAATACTGACTAAAGAGCAAACTGGAACTGGGAGATATGGCCTAAATAAATAAAATCTCTATTGTTTTCATGGTAATAATGCATCAATTTAATGGATTGTCCTGCTAAATGCGGGGAGTCATCATATATTTTTTAGACTTCATGTGCAAAACAGTTGAGAAAGAACAGAAATCTGCTCTAATCACTCTGATAATCAGTTTCAGCACAGACGGAGCAGAAAGGTCTTCTCACACATTCTACACTCCCGCTGTTTGTGTGCCTTGACATCACCCTGATATCTGCAGACAGCTGTTAGCTATAGCGTTAGCTTTCTGCCAGAACAGACGGAGTAAAAGTAGAATCAGCGCTTTCACAAATCAGTGTGCAAAGTCTTTTTCATTCTGTTCCTCTTGTAGATGTGATCAATAAAATTACGACCAGATATCTAGAGATGCAACGATTTATTCAAATTAATCACCAATATTTTGATAATTCATAAATCGCCTTTTTTTTTAAAGACAAAATGCCAAAATTCTCTGATTCCTTTTCCAAATGTGAATATTTTGCGGTTTCGTTAATGCTCTATGATAGAAAACTCAATATCTGTGGGTTGTGGACTAAACAAGGTTGCAACCTGGGCAACATTTTTTCACCTTTTATAGACCAAACAACTAATCGATTAATGGCAAAAATGCTCAACTGATTAATCGAGATAATCTTTAGTTGCAGCCCTACACACAACACACACTCATCACAGTCCTGTCTTGCAATGAAGCTTACTACAGGTCTCATATGAAACAAAAACAACATGAAACCTCCCTTGAAAGCCATCATATCACCTGTGACCTCAACCAACAGGCTCATATGAAAACGGGAGCCAGCAGGTTCTGCACTACCAGGCGTGTAATGCTGCATGTTGTAATAACTCCATTTTCATTACGTCAACATTTTACACAATTCCTCACCGCCAGCGAACCAACCACTATCATCACCAGACAGAGTCACTAGTTCATGTGAACAGATCCAGACAATCATCCAGCTCTGGCACACTGCTGTCTCTGTCACCATGGCAACTGTCAGTCTGATGCTGCTGTCCTCGTTTCCGCCTCCGTTTGTACACGCTTGATTTGCTCTTCTTCTCCTCATCCTCCTCTTTTCCTCCCTTTTCTGTCTCCAGTCTGTGAGAAGGATCTTTAAGTCCCTGTGAGCTGGGAGGATCTGGGATTTGTAGTTTTTGTAGTTTCTCTGTAGTTAGAGCTGTCTGGAGGTTCTGGTAGAATCTGGATATGACAGGAAGAACATTTCATGTTTTAAGTGAATCTTTAAAAACTAAACATCACTAAAAAAAGACACTGACTGACCTGTGGATCCGTCTGAGGTTCTCTTCCATCTTTTGATTGGCTATCTGAGTTAGAAAATCAATGTAGTTGTGTTCTACCAGGAGCCTTCCTTGGTGGCTGAGAGGAACCTCCAGGCCGTGGGTGCTACGGACTGCCTGGAGGGACAAAATACAACAAATACAATATATTTAAATAAGCAACACATGCAGCAATGCAAAGGGTTGTTTGTACTGGGTGTTCTGACAGTCTGAAGATATTATTTAATAGAATGTAACGTTAGCAGTAAAGCAGTAGGAGTTTTAAACCGTGCAGTACCGTGATGATCTTTCCTGTCTTGCTGGCAGTGAGACCAGAGTTCCTGAAGCCGGAGTTGACAGCCACCGAGTGCTGGAGGAGAGATGTTAGACAGAAGCCTTTATTTAATAAACTGTAATATAACACTACACTGTATCTACTGAGAGAGAATATAATCAAAAGGCCTGGCTGTTTCAAAACTAATAATCCTGCTTTATTTAAATGACTGACTACTACATACTGCAGACTGCAACTGGAATACAAAGCACACTGACTGTCGTAGTGCAGGGGAAATTAAACTGTCTACTAGTAACAGATTGAGGCAGTTTTACAACGTTTGAGAGATTTTAAACAACTTTTAGTCACCTTTAATGCAGCTTGTGGTAATTTAGAAGGTTTTTTGAAAGGGTCCTTTGCACTTGCGTAATCATGTAATATAACATAACTAATAAATAATAAAAGCAACTAATTGTTCACTGCCATTACTTGTCAAGTGTCTCTAGAGGGAAGAAATAAAGGAATTCAAAAGGCTGAAAAACAAAGGTAAGGTGCTTTGGAAAATGTTTGGTGGTGTTGTAAACATATACAACAGATATACTATATATCAGCAGTTTTTTTTTCTTTTTACTTTAAAGTTTAGTTGTGTCAGTCACTTGATAGATTAATGTAAAATGAGTGTTATGGCCCTTTAATGTCAAATTCATTGTTTACACAGATCAACAGCATCTCACCATCAGCTGAGCATCTTCCAGCCTCCGACACTGAACATGAAGGACGAAGGGCTCGAACTTCAACACAGCATCTCCACTGGACCGGGCCAGAGCAGACATCTGAACACACACACACACACACACACATATATATATATATATATATATATATATATATCAGTATTAGCAACACTAAATTGAAGAATATCAGCAGTAGGAGGACCAATAATGTCTCACCAGGTCGTCACATTTGCATTTGTGATGTGAGACAAACAGCCAGACACAGTTCTGTTTCTGGACAGCACTGCTCTCTGGAGCCTGGAAGGGACATTAATAATCAGTCAGACAATATGTTGTGAGTCACAGTAAATTATTGTGTATTTCATTCATGATAAACGTCTCTCACCCCGTCAGTGAGGATGACTCGGCCGGAGCAGGAGCTGGTGGTGAAATACTCCTCACGGCTGTTGAGCAGAGACACAACATGGACAATGTCTTCATCCACACTGCCCTTCTTACTCAGGTCCAGCTTGTTCAGGCACTGCTTCTTCCACTGACTGAAGTTTTTCTCCATGGTGTCTCATTTAATGTGGCTAAAGGCGACACTGAGTCACTGTTTTTCCCGTATTATAAACTGATAAAACATCAAGGAATAATAAAAAAGGTTCAATAGGTTAGAAATACAAGCGGAAAGCTCTGAAACGACCTTTAATCAATTTGTACCCTGTAAATGCTAGCTAGCTAGCTAGCTTCTAGCCCTGCAGCCTCTCAGTCTTCTTCTACTGTGTTTGGTGGCTGAGTTCAGAACCAACAGCGCCACCTGCTGTAGTGGAGAAGATACAGGTTTTCTTTTAGATTGTAGAGAAAGCTCGACAAATATATTTAGTTGTAAATGGGGTTTGTATCAAAGGCTTAAAAAAATTATAAATAAAGACTCTGTGACGTAAAATAATTAAATTAACAAATGAACCAACAAAGTGGATACAAAACATACACGTTTAGTTGAAGTATATAGCCTTCCACCAGACTAAAAGAGGGACAGACGTATTAGTTATAATATGTTGAGAAAGAATTCATGATGTTATAAGAATAAAGCCTTAACTTATTTAGAAAACAACAAAACCTAAACGATGGATATTGTTTTTCAACATATTTTTAGTGGGTATTCCTGGGTAGAAGAAGAAGAAGAAGACAATTTATAGAATGAAGATGATAAGTTAGAGGAAATCAGTACATTTATTTGAATTCAGACGGAATATGAAAAGAAAACTGAAAACACAGTGAGTTACACTGAGGATTGGGAGTAGACACGTCTTACAACTGAGACTCCAGAGTTTTGAATGAAGAGGGTGAAAAGTAGTAAGTGGTGTGGTGTGTTGTGACCTAAGCCAAAAATCAAGTGTTTGAATAATTATAATGATTTCATTTTGACTCAGTCAAGATATTTATCTGCAGGTCCTAAATAGTCTTAAAAGGCTACAGCTACAGTAGCTGAGAAGATCATCCTCTCACAGTGAACCTTTAGACTTGAACAAACTGGGTCCAGCTCACATTAATTTATTAATTATAATACTAGGAACCGTTATATACAGCTGGAAAGTTCTCACAAAAATGTGACTGTGTAATTCATGTACTTAGGCCCTAGTGTCTACAGGTTTTTTGTAACTCTATGGTTGGTACAACCAGAAAAATTACAATTACACTCTATGTGGTATTAAAAAGTTAAATAAACTTAATTTGGTGAACAAATTAATTCAAGAGCTTTTTATTTTTATTTTTTTCACTTTGCCAAATGTCTTTTATATGTATATACACATGTTTTCTTTTTTAAAATGTTTTATTTCATTTATATATTTATTTTTTAATCTATGAAGTGTGTTTTTTTGTTTTGTTTCATTTATTCTTGATGCTCTTGATTCATGCTAATAAAGCAAGGGAGAGAGAGAGAGAGAGAGAGAGAGAGAGAGAGAGAGAGAGAGAGAGAGCGCATTATCCCCCATTGGACTGGCATGGATTTGGTGGCCCAGAATCTATAAGTGACAACAGTCAGAGTAGAGAACAGTAGAGTGGATCAGAATACGGTGACACGGTGAAAGAGAGTCTCTACCATGAAGACATCATGAGGATCAGACCACAGGTCAGTCTCACTCTTCTTCTATTGATCCATTTATATCTTGTAGTGTCTTGTGTGTGTGTGTGTGTGTGTGTGTGTGTGTGTGTGTGTGTGTGTGTGTGTGTGTGTGTGTGTGTGTGTGTGCGTGCGTGCGTGTGTAACAGCAAAATAGGCTTCACTTCCCCAATCAGCACCACTACAAACAGTGTCAGGGGTTCCCAGCACAGATCACAGAAGAGTCAAATGTGAGTGAAAACACATCAGGGAAGAGACTGAAAGGAGTTTTTCATCTCGTAGTTTCTTCACAGAAGATGTTGCAGTTATGATGAAAGCAGCCACCCACGCTCAATCAACAATATAACCCCCAGCACTAATACAGCTGAAACATGGAATATTCCTGTGTGGTAACTTCACAGTTGCAATGTAGAGGCACTACTAACAGTGGGTGGTGCTTCGCTTTAACAGCAAGGTTATGGGATAAATAATGTAGAATCCTATCAAATTAAAAAAGATAGTACTGCCTTCTATATTTTTCTTATGTCCACTGGTTCCTACTGAAGACCTGAATCTTTAAAAACAACTCTCATTTTATCTGAAAAGGCCCAGACATTCCTTAAAACAGCTGTGTGCTGTAATTTTCAGCCAACAGGGGGAAGGATCTATTTTTTAGTGGCAGATTATTATACTTTTGCAATACAGTAGTGTTGATCAAATCTTAAATAAATCTGCTCAAGTAAGTATATCATAAACATCAAATATGACAACATATTGTAGTTATGTAACGATTATGGATGGATGAGAATATGTCATTTTTGGATGGAATACCACTACACAAACTGTTTTACATGAGTTTCATTTAAAGCATGTGTGATTATTGTTGAGATCAGCACCACTGGTGTCTAACACAAACCCTGCAGCTCTGACTTTGTTTCCAACATGTAGAAAATGTGAGAGTGAAATCAAAAGGAAATTCAGTGTAGTTTTATCTGCAGAACGCTTACATGTTTCATATCTTCCAGCTGGTATAAAGCCTGTCACTTTGTTGCCAGAAGGGATTTATTCAGATTTGATGAATAATTCAGTGTAATTAGGAAGTGTTCCTCCCCATCCCCACGTACTGACATTTGTCAGCAATTCACCAGGCAGTTGTACTACAACCCATCACATATTAAAAAGAGTAGCATTCTGCTATTATCTGCTGTAATTAGTTCAACTTTATTCTTTCAGGAAGTGGAAATAGCAATGAATGAAAACACTGATGACCTCTGACCTTTCCATATAACTCACAGAGTGTGCAGGATATCTCCATAATCCAGCGTAGATAGTTTCATAGTTTAATGTTTTGTCTATTTTGAAGGTAGAAACAAACTCTGTTCCAGTTCCAAGAATCAAATTTAACATTTTAGCGTTTTTGATTTTTTGATATATTCGATCATACATACCTGTGACAATGTGAGCCTGCAAATCCAAATCAAATCAAGTCTTGAGTTGGTGATAATGATGATGATGATGATGATGATGATGATGATGATGATGATGATGATGAGTGTGGACCTGGTCAGATATAACAGCGAGTAAGCAGAGAAGCAGGAAATATATGTAGTTTTACTATGAAGATTTGAACAATGAAGCAGACTTTTTACAGTTAATACACAATTTAATACACATCCATCATCCACATCTAACATCATGCATTACATTGAGGCTCATTTTGTGTTATTATCATTCGCACATTGCAATATTTTACATTGCAATATTCTACTGTGCTTTTGCGGTGCTTGTATTTTCTCTTAGTGTATGTATTTTGAACGATATGCACCACAACACCAGGAAAATTCCTTGGCAATAAACCTGATTCTGATCTGTTATATTCTCCCATTTATGGCTTTATGTCTTTTTCACAGCAGACATTTTGACTTGTCATAACAGGAGAAGTACAGGTATGACTAACGACATTAACTCAAGTGTCCCAGTAAGTCAGGACACATGTGACAGTGAGACAGTCTGAACAACAGAGCATTTTTGCACGTCCGGTTCCCTCGCCCTGAAGTCAGTGGGTTTCTTAAATGAGTTTTTGGTTAAATGCCTGAAATAAGGGATGTGGTTACACAAGCTTAAGAGTTCTACAACATAAAATACATCAGTAAATACTCCATATGTGTATTTTGAAGATTTTACATGACAAAAGTACGCCATGCCTGCAGCACTCCAGGATCCTAAAACTGAAGCAGCTAAATGGAATTCAGCCATAGTTAATTGTATCGTATCATTTATACCTGTGATTCTCCTGCTTTCACATGTCAAAATGTCTTCAGTGGAACTTTCTAATTTCCCTATTTTCATTCCCAATTTCCCCTGTTGTCTTTAAGATTTTTTTCCTTTTTCCTTTTTTGTAATTTACCCGTGAAACAACTAGATCACTCTACTGTGAAACAAACAGATTTCCTTGTGTAAAACACAGTAAGTGATTACGTGTGCATATGGCGTTCTTTTTTATAATATTGTATTTAGTCAAAAGTACCCCAGCTGTCAGTGACTTTGGCACCAGTGCTCACCCTTCCTCTATACTGTAACACACTGGCTTCACTCTATTCCTCTTCCTTCACACAACTGTGTGGTAGACTGAAAGGCCTGTCACTTGTACAGCAGTATCTATCAATACACTGACAGCATATTGCAGGCTGCAGCCCGAGGCCACGACATGGCTCAGTGCTGTGTGCCTGCGTGTCCTGAGGGCTGAATGTCCCACATATTATCATGAGTGCAGCTCTGTAGTGCTCTTCACAAACACACACACACACACACTGATGCACGCTGCCCGTGCGGAAAATAGGTTTTTAGCACACTTCTGACGTCACACCCATCGATCTGTTTTTGGTTTTCCTTCAAAGGTTGGATACTAAGAGGATGAATCACTCAATAGGTGAAACAAACCCCTAATGCTGGGTTGAAAAGATGGGTGTTAAAGTGACAGTCCACCTTAATTACAAGAGAAAAAAAGGAAATGATTAAAGGAACCCCCATCCTATTACTAGACAGCTATGCAAAGAGTTTTAGATGTGTTTGCCCAATTTTAGAAATAATTCAGTCTCTTTAGATTTCTTGTACCTCCACAAAGAAATATGTTTTCTTTCTTTTCTTTTTTTTACTGTTTAAAGCATTGAAGATATATGTTTGAAAAACAGTCCCATGGGTGTCATTTCCACTGAGACACCACTGTTTGTTTTGGTTGGAACAAACCTCACACAAACAAACCAAACCAAATTAGCACTCTTGAATTGTAACTGAAGTAGTTCACAGCATCCTTAGTGTGTATCAGTGGCATATTGGGGGCCAAGACCCCTAAAGGGTTCCCCAGTCTGAGGGGTCACTAGATGATAACATAATTATTGCTTTGTGCGTCTAATCAAATATTGGCTACTCAAAATAAAAACATTTGAGAAAGAAAAAAAATCACGACAGTTTGAGCTGCTCATGTCCACAGAAAAATGAAGACATATTTGTGGCGATACAGTGCAGACATCTGAGTGTCAGTAGCAAAACAATACTTTTTTGACGCCTTTCTTTCAGGAATTATTTTCTTTTTTTTATCAATTGAACAAAAGAAAAGACAAGTTTGTAAATTTACACAAGTAAATAAAAACACAAGCAGCTGCACAAAAACAAGAACTAAATAAAATAGTCAACGATAGATAAAAAATATTCTCTATCTGCACAAATGTGGCAGTAGCCTACCAAAAGTATTAACTAACTAACTATTATTAACACTAATAAACTAGTTTATTAGCCTAGCTAGAGCCTATGGGTGCAGAGTGAGACCTCTTAAGTTTAACCTCATCTCACTTCTACCTGCTGCCGTACACCTGCTGGTTTGCGTCAAGCTAGCGAGAATTAACCTTGAAAAGACCAGATGTTGTTGTCTTCATCTTTGTAGTAGACCATAACTCTAACGTCGAATTAAAAACAAAACACCTCTGGTAATAAAATATATAATACGATTTGGCCCAATGTGGTTTAAAGTCCAGTAGATGAGTCATTAAACATGAATTAAATGTGCTGAAGAGTAGTTACCGATAATTGATTTATTTTGAAAACCTTAAGAGGAAGTGTGTTTGATTATTGTGGCTAGCTTGACTCGACGGGGGTCACCTGCTGCAGCAGCAGCAGCAGAGAGCAGAGCTGGAGGAAAGCGGCTATAAGAGCATCACTGATACCCGGGGGTGACCAGAGTATCCTCTCCTCTGAACACCGCATACAGGTAGCGTTACAGGATGAATTCTTGCTCCATATTTAATGTCAGCACATGGGGCCAACAGCTTTGGAGGAGACCGAGCCAGTCCTGCTCTGAAGCCCAGAAAACCGCATTTTTTTAGACAAACCACATTAACGGGCTTCGACACGTCCAGCTCACCTCGCCAGGCGATGGAGGTCCGACGTTAAGGTGTTCGGAGCGGGTGGGGGACGGGGGAACCGAATTCGGTCGGAATTTCGCCAAAATTACGACGGGAATCAAGTACAGCTCCCTGTCTCCCGGCAACGGGAGAGACCACCGGCCGCTCGTGATGTCTCGTGCCAAGGAGCGGCTGAAAGGCGGGAAGGAGACCAAGGACAGCGTTACTCTGCTGCCGTGTTTCTATTTTGTAGAGGTAAAATACCTATCTATCTATCTATCTATCTATCTATCTATCTATCTATCTATCTATCTATCTATCTATCTATCTATCTATCTATCTATCTAGTATTATTTTGCAGAGGTGTAAATATGTGTATATCAAATTGAGCTGACTGGTTTGTTGACTGACTGACTGACTGACTGACTGATTTGTTAGTAACTAACAGTCCTGAGAGCTGCCTGTGAATAGGTGCTCTCAGACAGTCCACAGGGTGTCTGGTTTTTTAAGTAAGGACAGCACAGAGGGGCGGTTGCTGACAGAAGATGGCTGGACATTTGGCAGCTTGTTTAGGGACATTTAGCTGTAAACTCTGCATGCTCCACATTCTAAGGAGGACAGCAGCCACACATCAGGGAACACTAAAATTAATATATATGCTTTGAGTTATTATTCTGGATATTTGATCATACTAAAAGTGTCCTTTGGGATGCCACCACAACAAGGACAATGATAACAACAATGAGCCAGACAGGCTGTAATCCAGGTATCATCAAGAATCTGTATTCACCCTGTCCCTGTCTACACTGTTGTTTCTGCAGTCAGTGACACTGCAGTATCTACAGGATATTATGATTCCTAGTGCATACAACAAATTTGTGGGGCAGGATGCAAAGATTTTTTTTTACAGTACAAGCAGGTATCTCAAGTGACTTATTATCATTGACTCAAAACACTCACACAGCAGAGCGAAGAGAGTCTCAGTCTTTATAGATGGCTGAGAATGACAACACCAGCCAAATATGGAATTTTATGCCACACTAACACAGTTTAGGCACAATATCCATTTAATCATCTGCATTAAGAAATTAATGTTTAGCCTGTCCCTGACAGATCACTGTGTTCCACTGAGTCTTTCACATTAATTGTTCCTCGCTCCAGGACTAAAGCCTAAAGCCAGTGATGGTGCATTTAGTTTGTACACCTCCAGACTTGTACATTTCTTTCAATCATTATTATTGTTATTATTATTAATAATATTATTATTATTATTGTTATTAATAATAATAATATTATTATATCATTATATTATAATAATAGTATTAGTAGTAATAGGCCTAGTAGTGGCCCAAAGAGTGTCAACCTAATATTACGTACTTACCAGGCACTGCATGCTTATACTACAGTTAGGTTATATTGAATTAATTAGATTAATATGAATTCTTGTTTGTGCATTACAACATGCACATGAATTTTACTTTTAGAAATTAAGATGATAGTTGGTACATTAGCTGTGTTGCGTCACTGTGACATGATTAGTTACATTAACTACGTGTACACCTCTCAAGACCATGACGGATCCAGGCTGCTTGTTGGCTCTTCTTAGTGAATATTCAGAGAGAGCCTAAAAATGGCTCTACACATTGAACTGTGCTCTCTGTATGTGTTTGTTGACGAGGTATGATATCATCTCTGGTTATGAGAGAAACTGATTATTAAACTGGATGTTTGAGCTCTAGTTGAAGCATCTGGTACTGACAGTCACATAGCTGAGCGGGATAACCTTTATGTCATGCATAATGTTGTCAACCTTGCAGATGGTGTAGGGTGGCTGTCTTACACATGATGTCCTAAAAAATATGATGTTTTAAATTCTGCATTGTGCATGGACAAAAATGATTAAAACTGTGAGTCAACTTCAAGCTTGAAAATGTATTGTCATTTGTTTTGGCCCAGCCCTAAACTACCAACCAAGAATCAATAAGTTTCAGAGGTTTCAGATTTCCATTTTCTTGGTTTTATAGCTTTAAATGGTGCTTGCTCCTGCTCAGCGCCTGCTTGCATCATCAGGTATGACATTTGGGGAATTTGGAAGCAGAGGAACAGACATACTGAGTGAAATGAAAAGTCTAGTTGCAGGTTATATCTATGACAAATACAGACAAATAGGCTAGTTACCGGGCAACCTAGATTCATGTAATAATTCTGTTAGATGTTCACGTGACAGTGAGCACAATTTCTTAATAACTTGTTTGGTGGTTGAGAGTACTCCATTGATCTAATGTAATCCATATTAATAATTTAGTGGAAAATCAATTGAGAAACAGTTTAACAGTATAAAAAATTTCTGAATTCAATAAATAATGTACCTGACAAACCTACTGCAGATATTTGAATTAAAGGGTTGAAATATTGTAGTTAGATAGTTAGATATCAAGGAGACTTCAGCCATAGAAAGCTAATGTGGGTTGTTGTTCAAAGTCTGTGACTCCTGTGTAGCAGGATGCTATCAGGCTCGGTGTGAGCATCTGCTCTGCCTGTGATAGGGTGACACGTGACTCCTGCTAGATTTGATTTGCTGTCTTGAAATAAGAATATAAAGAATCTAAAATATACATTTCTCCAACCCTAGCCCTTCTGGGAACAAGTGATTTACAGAGCTGATACTGTATGTTGCTGTAGTAGACCAAAAGTTCTATTTAATTTCAGTTGGACTTAAATAAATCTGGGTATTTTACACACTTGGAATTGGATCCAAACTGGAATCATTTTCAGATCCCATCCCTAATCACTTTAAATATTTAAACAGAGGAGGTTCTTGGAGGGAAAAAGGACAAACTGAACTTTCTGGTATGTTTGAAAATGTGTCTAAGCTGTAACACACGCAGTCTTGCTGATTGTTCTAACAATCCACACTGTCAGTCAAGAAACTTATCCATTGCCTTTGTATTGTCATAAGACACAGAAACTAGACACTACACTCCAGACACTCCAGCATCCTGCTCATTGGGATGGAGTGTAAAGAGAACACTGATGATCCATCTTAGAAAAGAGCCACTCCTCTCTATAATGCTCCCTCTCCATACCACTCACGTACCTGATTTGCAAGCCAGTAGATATTTATTTGATATTTTTCACCTCTGTGATACATATTGTTTTTGTATCATAATATATTGGGTCACAGTATATCATTACATTGTGATGTGCTGTTGGGTGATGGAGTGTATTTGACCAAGCCATAGAGAGTGTTTGACACACTGAATTATGGATGAGTTACTAGTTATGGGGTAAGCCTGTTGGCATATAGTTTTTGCTGATTTTATGCTACTCCTGACATCGTGCCATGTTAGAGAGGATGATTAAGGGTAGTTCCACCTTGGTCTCTATTTTCTGAATCAACAACATTGTGAAAGTGTGCTGAGAAAACACAATTGCACATCAGTATTTATTAGTTTTGAGTGACAGGGCTGAGCTGTTCTTGCTGCCGTTTGAAAACATTCTGAATCGATTAGAATTATTGCTCATTCCTTCCTTTTTTCTGACAAAGCTGCTCTGTGTCTCCTGCATTTTCTATCTCACACACAGTCACACCATCCTACCCACTAACTGGCTGCTAGGCAACATAGCCCTCTGAATGGGGTGTATTTTTATATCTGTGTGTTCAGGGCTGGAGACGTTAAGGGAAGAAAAACATCCCTGCTGCAGCCTGGTTTCCTCTATGTGCACGGTGGCCACTAAGGCTTTGGGTTTCTGCTTGATATGCCTTTAAAATTATTCACTTCATCACATATGTGTGATATAGTACATCCCGCAGGATTAAAGAAAGAAATGGTGTAATTTACTACATCAGGCATTAACTGGATGCAAATCACTGATGCTACGAGTACATGCATTAATTCAAATCAAATCAAATTTTATTTATATAGCCCAAAATCACAAAATACATTTGTCTCAGAGGGCTTTACAATCTATACGGGGAGTGACACCCTCTGTCCTTAGACCCTCGATTTGGGTAAGGAAAAACTTGCCCACCAAAAAAACTAACCCAACCTTGCATGTACTGTACACTTGTGTGCTGTGTGCTGAGCCTCTAGTACACATGGTAACAAAGTGTTTCACTAGCTATGGGAGTACTACATTGTTTCTGTTAATGTTGCTTTCCTTATGTCTCTGATTATTGCACTAATAGTGGACAGTGACAGCTAAATCAAACTGAAAAAACAAATGCTTATGACAGTTTAGAAAATCTCATCATTAAATATTAATGTTCACCTTTTTTACATGATCATCAGGATCATTTTTAGGATTATTTAAATTGTATCTTAGCTATATACTAATTTGCACATTAAAAATGCTTGAAATTAAAAAAAAAAAAGTACGGACGCTTGGATGAGGTGGAAAAATTGTATGATGTATAGATAAAATTTTGCTTATGATACTACACTTGAAAGTAAAAACTATGGTTTCCTGGTTGAGTATGTACATTATATGATTATATTCTCGGTGTATGTGCCTCTGAGGCCAGTGGCCAATAATTGTTTTGGATACAATACTATTATCTTCTTATTCATTTGACATCAAAAGGCAAGCAAAAAGGTTTAGTAAACTTTCTAGCTCATATTAGCGCACCTGTTTATTGTGTGTGTCGGGGTTATGTGTCCATTCAATGACCTTGATAACACCAGGGAATGATTCATCAATGCTGTTCTGTTGGCTTGCAGGTGCACCCATCTGTTTGGCATGAAATTACTGAAGGTGTGAAATACAGAGCTGAGGTGCTGTCCAACTTTCAGGGTAGCTGCTAAAAAGTGAAAACATGATACTGAGGTTGTATGTCAAAACGAATTTGGGATTTATGACACTACAGAACAGTAAAATGTGTGCATCATACTTTATAATATGTCACTGTTGTGTTTTCGGCTTGTGCTACTGCTCCCCAGTGGCCAAATAAAGTTTTTGTTAGAAGTTGTGAAGAAATGAAGAAATATCAAGTATGAAGAGTTCCCCCAGAGTTTTCAAAGCCAGAGTACTGAAATTCTTGTAGGTGAATGAGTGCAGTGCAGGAAGCAGATTTTACGAGTACTATTGACTGACACCCATGACACACGTGTTTTTAAAACCTCCTACATTAAATGATTTGTTTCATCTCTCACCTTAAATAAAAAAACAGTAGAAACATTTTTGAATCCTGTCCAAACCGCATGTTTTTAGCTCTGTGGATACCAGCGTCTGTCTGATGGTCCATCACTCTGGTCCAGACTACTGATGGATTGCCATGAAATTTTGTACAGGCATTCCTGGTCCCCAGAAGATGAATCTTAGTGTATTTGGTGATCCTCTGACTTTTCCAGTAGTGCCACAATCAGATGCCTATTTTCAGTGAAATTATTGTGAAAACAGTGAGAACTATTGGCTGGATTGCCTTGAAATTTACTACAGAAATTCATGTTTCCCACAAGATCACTTGTAGTTGCTATGGTGATCCTCTGACTTCTAGCACCATCATCAGTTTTCAATCAAACTTCCAAAACGTTAATTTGTCTGTCACTTTTGGGTTATGATATGCTTGAAAGAATATATTACATTCCTTTCAGCTTCAGCTGTACTTTGTGATTAGTGCTAACTAGCAGGTATTAGCATGCTAACTGCTGATATTAGCATTTAGCTGCAATTCCTACTACAGCCTCACAGAGCTTCCACGCTGTTCTAGTCTTGGTATAACATTGCTCAACCAAATTGACATGTTCACTTTGTGATTTAGCTGGACTCTCAGGCATACTGACATTTAGATATTTGACGTTTCCATGCTGTCAATGCTGTCAAAAGGTAAAAACTGGTAAATGTGTAATTCCAGGGATCATGAGATGCTTGCAACAACCATGGTGGGTAATCTTGGCTCACAGGCTGTGGAAACAACAGTCACTGACAGATCTTTACATAACTCTTGCAGTCGGAAATGTGGGCGCCTCAGGCGAACAGGCAGATCATGTAGTTGATTACTTGTGCAGCGGGGAAGCAAGCAGTGAAGCCTTCAACTCCAGAAACAGCCATGTTTGGAAAATATCCATCATTTCACAATTTGTAATTGTGCTAGTACATAGAAATAAAGTGAACATGACGTACTTCTCAGGTAATGCATCTGGGTTCTAGAGAAGAGTTTGGTAATGATCAAGCATTCTTTCTGCTTTAGATGTCACCTGCAATGTAACGATTTATTTTTCATTTTCAATAGCTTATCTATCAGAAAATAGTAAACAATGGATCCTGAGGTGACATCCTTTAATTGTTTGCTCATTGATTCCCAACAATGAATCTGATCTGTTATCACCACGGTTGCTGATTCATTTTCTGTTGATCACTTGTATGAATGTCAGATAACATGCTTTTTAATGGTAGAGGTGACATCACTACTCTGCATTTAAAGTAGAAAATTAAAAACCTTGTGTTATTGCCTTAAGCTCACGCAAGCGTGTTGAGATGAAGTAGTAATTAACTTGAGTAAGGACAAACCACTGTAGGATGAAGGTAAAACGGCAGCAATGTATTTATGTCACACTGCTGTGATTGTGGGGAATCATGAACATGACAAAAATTATTATTATTATTAATAATGATGCTTTATGATCATAGATATTGCAGATTCCAGTATCAAATTTGAATTCTGTCAAAGCTCTTCATGAATCAACCAAGGTCATCCTCTAACAATTTTAACAAAAAATGAGTTTTACAAAAAAATGTTTTCCTCTTATTGCTGCTGGTAACAGCAAATGCCTTTTACCCCTGCAGGTAAAAGAGTTGTGTTTGTAATGACGCATGTATCGACCACTTGAGGCAGCACACCCACCTTGACCAGCTACCAGTGTCAGCAATGCAAAAATAACAAAAGAGAGGAGCATTTGTTTACAATGCAGCCTAACAAACTGCATTGTTTTGCATTAGTGCTAACCATAATGACACATATGTTGCCTTTTCTGTAGCTGCTTCACAGTAAAAAGTCACACCATTATTGTTGTTTTTGTTTACTGCAGCTCCCTATCCTGGCCTCCTCTGTTGTCAGTCTTTACTTCTTGGAGCTGACGGACATTTTCCAGCCGGTGCATTCTGGGTACAGTTGTAATGACCGCAGCCTGTCTCTGCCCTACATCCTGCCCAAACAGGAAGTCTGTCCACTGCCTCTGCTCTTCAGCCTGGCCTTCGCTGTTCCCACCGCCACTGTGAGTAAACCTCTGTCTGTTTAGTCTTAACCTCACAGTAATGTCTACATATCAAAATTTAGATAAATATAATGTAGTAATTTTTTTTTTCCATGGGGAAGCCATCCTCCCACAGCCGGAAGTGCTCTCCTACATGTTGCTGTTTTTAAAATGTGCCCATAATGAAGTGGGAGAGAAGAACAAGTGAAAGCACAAAGCTGTTTCTATGCTACACTAACATTTAATGTGCGTAAGGCAGCTGTAACCTCTGTAACCATGTTGACTAGAATTCTTACTTACTTCCATTTGTTAAGTGAAGTTCTCAGTAATGACTTTGTTTCTATTTTCAATTCAGTGTAAATGCCTTGTTGTGGTGTGTAACAGGAAATCCTTCTTAATCTAGCAATGCTTCAAATACCAGGTTCCTAACTAGAAAAGCTTAATTGAGTCTGCTGGCCAGTCTCTTTGTTTCACTACTCACACACACATTTGGTGGGCAAGTTTTTCCTCACCCGAATCGAGGGTCTAAGGACAGAGGGTGTCACTCCCTGTACAGATTGTAAAGCCCATAAAATTTGATTTTATTTGATTTGATACTCACTCTATTCATGAAAACCACTTACAGATTTTCTTAGTGTATAAGTCTGTTAGGTTTGTCAGTTATCTGGGTTTTTTTGGACTTGGAAGTGACCTTTGCACATAAAGTAATAACCAGCACAATGTAAAAAGGTCAAATTATGGCTTATGGGAAACTTGGAAATATAAACTTATAAACTTAGAATTGGAAATAATTCTTGGATTTCACTGTGTTATCCTTGACCTTCACGGGTGTGTGTGATTTGATGTCCCCTTTCTTGTAATGTCAAATAACTACACTAAACTAAAAGCACATGAGATTGTCAAACTAAACTCCAATTGTGTCTGTCAGTAATGTTGGCTGTTTGACGTTGATCGGTGCTGCTGTTGCTGCTCACCATGTTGATTGTCATAATTCTGTGTCCACCGGTGATGACTTCCATTACCAGCACAAATACTCACAAATGAAAGAGCCAATTAGAAACCAGGTTACATATAGGTAAAGGTAAGAAGCTGGCTTTCACCAGAAGAAATCTATCTGCAGATATCTGGTTCACTGTCCCTCTTACATGATGTTTAAGAAACCAGGTTACTTAAAAATATGCCTGTAACCTGCTTGCTGAAGTGCATCTAAACTCAATGTTTGTGATGGTCAGCTTGTTGATTTCTGAAATTGTTTACATCATCTCCCTAATACTGACAACGTACAGGTGTGTTGGTTGAGGGGGTATGACAACAACATGCAACAAGCATTTTGTTTCCAGGTATACTGACGGCTTTAGGTGTACACTCACTCAGAAATGCTTGAAATCGCCTCCGCTCATAGCTTATGATATCGGATTATGGAGGCTATTTACGACCTGACATGCACACCCACTTCATACCGTGATTAGCCAACTGTGGAGATGTGAGACAGGAGCCAGAGTTTGAACTTGAACTGACACAAATATTTATCACTTGTGTGATAAATGTGAACACCTGAGTGCAACACTGTGAATGACTGTTTGAAAATGTGCACCGTTACTTCCATGTTTGATCGACATCACTTCTTCCTCTCTTCATGCCAATAGTATTTCGTTCCATTTTTCCATTTGTTTATTTTTAATTAAAACCGAAATCTTTAAACTAATTATGTTGTCAGTCATTAGCAACAACACATTTGAATAATTTGTCATATTTAATGCATTCAGCTGGTCAATGAGACATAAATCTCTCTCTGTGTCTAGATTCTTATAGGAGAGGCCATTCTGTACTGCTATCTGTCCAGGAGGTCAACAGCCACTCAAACTGAAGCCAACATCAACGCTGCAGGCTGTAATTTCAACTCCTACATTCGAAGAGCTGTACGCTTCATAGGTGGGAGGACACACAGCAGATTATTACATGCATGCTTTCAGTGACTGCAATGAACCACAGAAACACAAATCTACACAAATATGATTGTCAGAAATGGTCAGGATTCTATATAAGGTGTTTACTGACGAGGTCTACATGGCGTAAATGTGATAAAATTAAATATAACAAATATGTAAAATGAGATACATATTTGCTATCATTACATGTGTTGTTTTTCACAGGTGTGCACATCTTCGGCCTGTGTGTGACAGCACTGATAACTGACATTCTCCAGCTGTCCACTGGTCAGCACACCCCCTATTGGCTGGATGTGTGTAAACCCAACTTAACCCACATTAACATGTCGACATGTGATGAGGCTTTCATTCTGGAGGATATCTGCTCTGGACAAGACACGGGTCTCATCAATACTGGGAGGTAAAGGCTTCATTGTTTTAGTGAGCGTGGGAGAATGTTATGAGCGAGCTAGCGAATGTGTCCGAGGATGTGTGTGGGGGTTTGTGAGTGTGTGTTTATGAGAATCTTTTTTAATGTCTGGTTTTACCGCAAACACACACACATACACACACACATATATATATATATATATATATATATATATAGACACACACACACACACACACACACATAGGCACAATCTTTTTGTAGCTTGCAGTCCTAGACTATTATTCTGCTGTTGTTATGGTTACCAATCTGCTCTGAGAACAAGCACTGAAACATATAAAGTATGAGCTATCAGTGTTACAAAGGTTACAACTTGGCTGTTTTACTATGACAAGATAGCAAAATAAATATATATAGGTTAGATGTTACACATGTTAATGCTAACGTAAAGCACTTATACTTAATGTAGCTCCGGCGTTAAGAGAAACTTTTAGGACTAGGACATTAGTCTGTGAGAGGTTAGAATCAGCTGTAGCAGGTAATAAACTTCATGTCAATGTCAATGTATTGAAAAAAATACAATGATAATAAACTTTTAAAAGCATATTTTCATGGTGGACAATTAATGAGGATCCAACCAGCTCACTAACAAATGTAAACAATCCAATCAAGTTGTGAAATGGGAGGTGTTTTCCCCCATTCTGTTTTCTTTAAACATTTTCCTTAATATTATTTATCATAGACACACAAGACTTTCACCGATAAGCTCAGGTATAGGTTTTATACTATGACCATTATTATTATTCCTACCTTTTCTGAGAAATCATGTTTTGACTTTGGCATGGTGGACGTCCAGAAATACTACAAAGCTCATTAGCCTCTGCTGCCAAAAAAACAGTATTTTCTGTCCACTAACATAGTCTATGGGACATCTAAAAAATAATGTCACCTGAAATAACTCTCTATTCTCTCTGAGTATATACAAAAACTGATTTGATAGTGATTGGCAGACTAGCTGGTAAAAGTGATGCTACACAGTATGTAGAATTACACTACCAAAGATTTGTTTGGTCTACTGGGAAAAAATTCCCAGTATCAACATGCAGATGATGTTAGATGGCAGATCACCACTGCTAGCCGCAATATACCAAGACACTTATTTAACCTTTCTATTCTACCAACCTTGTGGATCAAATTTCATCATCCTCATTGTTACTCAAACAGCATGCCTCCACCAACGCAGCCGCTTGCATTTTTTTGGACCTGAATAACCGCTAAGTTTATAGAAAAATAGAGTTTATAGAGATAAAATACTCCTCAGGGCACAGCTATGCAGCAGGTGTAAACAGCAACAGAGAGTCATGTGAGACAGATGATCGTGAAGACAACCCCTCAAGCATGTTTGCCAAATTTGACACAGTGTTGTCAAAAGGCTGGCATGGGGAACTTTGTTTTACCAGCACGGCAGACTAACTCTGTTTACAGAGCATTAATTGCTAGTGTGCTAGTAGTTTTTGATCCTTGGCTTCTCCTATCCACATTTTTTAAAAGAGTATTTCACCAATTTAACATTGCGCCCCCTATAAAATTATTGGAGTCATGATGGACAGTTAAAGAAAGGATCAAAATTGATGTAGCAGAGCCAGAGATATTCTCTTTCCTCCAGAACGTGCTGCACCAGTTCAGGTGTGTTATCCTACACAGGTCTGCTAATATCACTTCGCTCTGCCTTCACAGCCCTGGATTTTTTATTTTTTTTCATTTTCAAAATTGTAGTCTTCAGCCCCAACCGACACTGACTCTGCATCACCTGTAATAGGATTTTAATGGTAAAATCAAAAAACAAATGGCTCCCAATATGTGTGTATTTGTAAGGAAAAATAGTGTGTCTGCCAAATGAGTGTCATGTAAGCCAGCTGCTCCAGAAACCCAGATATTTGCAGCAGGTGCACAAACCTACATTGTTGCAAACGTTGTTCACTGAGCATCAGTTTCAGTTCAGAATCATTCAGAGTGATTTCTAAGCCTGTCTACTGTACCGGATTAAAACATTTGCAACTCCTAACACGCTTACTGCATGGTGCATGTTTAAGGTTAATTAATGCAATGCTTTCCCTCAGATCTTCCACTTATCAATGATAGATCAGACATATGCTTGTCAAGTTCAGTTTATCTAAAATCTCAAATGAAAACATATTCTCTTTTTATTGATGTTTCCTTACCATTTGTTTTATGGAAGTTGTTGCGTGTGTTTGCTGTATTTATGTAAATGCTTCATTTATGAGATAGAACTCAGGTATAGTGTCAGTTTTGAACGATGGAGTACCACCCTGAGTTTGTGTACGTACTGTAGATATCAGGGAACACAATGCAATTTTCTCACCCATTGTTACTGGAATTTGCACACACTAAACGATCTGTCATCGCAAAGCAATTTTCATGACATTAGATGGAAGATGCATGCATCGACCTCACCAAAGCACTCACAATTGTGCTCGCCCCACACAGTGTGGATGCCTGAATTAAACCTTGTGACACAGCAGCAGGCTTTATCTAAAGTGGTACAGGATGTTCTGTGCTTCTCTACACAGACAGTGAGCATAATCAAAATACATCATGTGAGCATAATCAAAATATATCATGTAAACAGGATTATTATGAAAAGGTGTTTTAATGCAAATTTGTAATGAGATTAGACAGACTGTGGCTTTACTCTTTATTGGCAGTTTGCAATAGTGGCAATATTGTGCATATATAATTTGATATGACTAACTGAACTAACATGTTAGAAACTACAGACAAAATAGTTAAAACATATTTTGTTGTAGTACAGGTTACTGTAGTTGTAACTTAATGATTTAAAACATGGAACCGCAGATAATTATCAGAAAATGTTTCTGATTGGATTATGTGGTAGCATGTTCAGTAGAACAACATTTACTCCTAAAAGTGCATTATCTTTGAGGTGCAAATGTCTGTTTTATTAGTTTTATGCCTGATTGACGTATGTGTTTGACCATCTTTAACTAACCTTCTTATCTATTTCAGTATTTTGAGGAGCAGAAGTTATTTCGCTGTAACGTTAAAGTGTTCTTATGTCCCAATCTGTCGCTCTGCATTTAATCCTGCTGCTCTCATTAAGCCACTTCACATTAAGCATTCTGCTTCATTCCACTTAATGTAAAAGATATTTTCAGCAGAATTGTAAACTGATTAAAATGACTCATTAATACTACTACTATTAGTCATTGCTGTAATAATGACAGTTTAAGGCTGGACCATATCGACAGTTTTGTGGACGTGTTCATGCATTTACATGTCTCAGTACACACACTTGTCTTCAGTGCATGGACACACACACATGCCCTGGGTATTCCAGCAAATAGAACCACATTTTGGGATGGCAAATGCAGATATCTTACTTTCCAGTGTTCAACCCACTGAAGAAGTGACATGTTCTGTGTTGTATTTTGAACGCTGCACATGTGGCATTCAAATACCTATGATGCAATTATGGTGAAAACTTTTTTCTAGATGACACATTTCCCCCTAATTGTGTGCAACATTATTCATTACACTCCATTGCCCTCTCTGTTATCCTTCATGGACTGCATTTATTAAACACCTGCTGGAGCTGTGACACACACACACACACACACACACACACATACACACACCCACCTCCAAGTTTCTTTGAAAGTCACTTCCTTGTTGCAGATGAATATTCAGCATTGTCCTTAGCTGTCTCAACATAATTAGCATGAAGAACACTTTGTGTTTCTCTTTTCCTTTCTTTATAGGAAGTCTTTCCCCTCCCAACATGCAACTCTGGCTGCCTTTGCTGCAGTCTACATCTCAGTAAGTGAGCATGCACACGCACACGCACACGCACACACACACACACACACACACACACACACACATTACGAATGGGCCTGCTGTTCAACTATGTAGATTCATTTTCCCAAATTACTTAAAAAATGATTAAGCATTGAAATGAAATGTGAATGAATATAACATGATATCCCTAACATGTTTTTTGTAACAACATTAAAAGTTCCTATAAATCTGTGTATTTCAGATGTACTTCAACACAGTGCTGACAGACTCAGCTAAGCTGCTGAAGCCTCTCTTGGTGTTTTCTTTCATCATGCTGGCCATCCTGGCCGGGTTAACCAGGATCATCCAGTTCAGAAACCACCCTGTGGACGTCTACTGTGGATGGTTACTGGGAGCAGCCATCGCTGTTTATCTGGTAATGTAGTCAACCAGTAACAAGCGTTTTGATGGTTCTTGCAGGTTGTGGTTGAGGAGAATATTAAGCAAGGACTGTCAGAAAGTTCGAACTTCCACAAACTTGCTTGTGCAGGTTGAGCTGTCAGAACATTTACTGTAGTGACCCCTAAACACATACTTTACCAGCAGAGGAAGATTTTGAGGAATCTACTAAATGACTGACCTTCCAACATAGCAGCATCGTTTCCATAGACCCCCTGCTGACCTCAATGAAAAGCTATCGTGCTATCATCCAAACACGGGAGAAGCTGTCATGGATTGAACAGAGGAGACTTTTTTATTAGTACAGCAGCTTGAAATCTGCATTTGGACGGCAGATGAAAATGACCCCTGGTACAATACATTAAATGTACACGGTCCCATACAAATACATTTAAAAAATAAGGAAATAAATTATATTATGAATAATTCACCTCAAATGCTAGCATTATGTTTTTGCCAAAAACTAATGTAAAAGTCCATCTTGTCTATGTAACTAGTTGTAGCCATGTAGCAGGACTTAAACGCAGTATACACAACATATAACATTTATTATTTTTATGCTAGGTTGTATTTTTAAAATAAAATAGTTAAACTGGAGATAATTCATTCCTATAGAGGACGTGTTACAGAAATGTAATATGCTCTATTGTTAGTGTAGCGTGTGTGGGTCAGTGTAGTTTTATGGCTTGGAAGGAGACATTGATGTTCAACTCATGTGTAGAAACTGGTGGATACTAGCGCAGTATATTTAATACCTCCTACACACCATCACCCTTCAGCCCACACACACTTGGATAGACACACACACAAAAATGAGCCCACACACACACACACACACACACCAGCACATCCCTCTACTCTTTTGTTGTTTGGCCTTTTCCTGCAAGAATGAACAGATTTGTGAAGTTTTAGTCCAGAACATCAACTCTATCTCAGATGATGTAGAATCACCAGTTATTTAAATGCAGTTTGAACTAAGGACATTTTACTGGTGGATGTCTTAAATTTAGTAAAATTAAATATATATATATATATATATGCAAATTGAGAGTGTTATTAAATTAAGTCGCATGTAGAGTTTTATTAGCAATAATTCTGCACAGTACATGCTTCATTTGGCTATTTTAAGGGGAGCTATTTGGCATTGCATGTATCTATCATTAGAGTAGAACTGAAAAGAGAAGTGAATAAATTGGGGCAGATTGGCAGCCTCCACTTGTTTCTGTACTGCAGTGCATCAGTGCTGCACTGGTTTGTTTGGCAGGAAATCTGCTGATCACTTGACAGCACAAAGCAGAAACAGTCACAGTTGTGTCTGCTAGCATCATGGCTCTAAAGACATAATGTGGGCTTTTCTGCCGGGCCGGTGATTGACTGGTGACTATGATGTCATGTTTTCTTATCACCAAAATATACTATATGAATACTAAGTAACCCAAAACTTTACCTAAAGCAGCTTTTGCCTCCCGCTGAGCTCAATGCTCAAGCTATGTTGTAGTTTATCATACTTATCATACTGCACTGTGTGTGGAGGAATTTAATCTAGCTATTCTTTCCATTGAGTGGATTTGTGGTGTCCTCTTATTTGCCATGAGATATGTATGATATGACCAGAGGTGTCAGAAGTATTCACATTCATTACTCAAGTAGAAGTATAGATACTAGGGTTTAAAAAGACTTCTGTAGAAGTTGAAGTATCACCTCAAGATTTTTACTCAAGTAGAAGTGTAAAAGTACTGGCTTCAAAACTACTTAAAGTAGAAAAGTAAAAGTAATTTAAAGAGAAAAAAAAGCCATCAAATGTTATAGGCCCTGCACCACAGGGCCCTACAGTGCTCTACACGACCCCCCCCCCCCCCCCCCCCCCCCCCCCCCCCCAAAAAAAACCCCAGAATTTAACTAAGGGCTATAATGAATAATGTTATATTAAAGCCCCATATATGCCCAATGAAAATGAATGCATTTTTGTATAATGCAAATGCATTAAAGAACCATATATGTGTGCTACTGAGCACAGTACTGGCGGCAACGCGAGTGGAAGCAACGCGAGTGGAAGCACAGTACTGGCCGCAACGCGAGTGGAAGCACAGTACTGGCGGCAACGCGAGTGGAAGCACAGTACTGGCGGCAACGCGAGTGGAAGCACAGTACTGGCCGCAACGCGAGTGGAAGCACAGTACTGGCGGCAACGCGAGTGGAAGCACAGTACTGGCGGCAACGCGAGTGGAAGCACAGTACTGGCCGCAACGCGAGTGGAAGCACGGTACTGGCGGCAACGCGAGTCGCGACACTGAAGCATCGCTACGTGCTTCACACCTGAACTACAATTCCATAAAACCACTGCTTCGAAGCTTGCTTGCGTGTGACGTGATTTGTAACAGGCAGGGGCGACAGACCAATAGTGTGTCGGAATGGTATATGTTTATACTTCTCATCCAATCACAATCAAATTCAGTCTACGTTTTTTTTAACAATGAAAAAACCAAGGCCGAAATGAAATATGAGTAACGAGGTTGTTTAAAAAATGTAAGGAGTAGAAAGTACCGATAATTGCATGAAAATGTAAGGAGTAAAAGTAAAAAGTCGACTGAAAAATAATTACTCCAGTAAAGTATAGATACCCAAAAACTCTACTTAAGTAAAGTAACGAAGTATTTGTACTTCGTTACTTGACAGGTCTGGATATGACTAACATTAATACAACATCACCATTAAGCAACTAGTTATACCAGCCAGGGGGTGTTAGCTGTTGTTTTGTAAATGGCCTTCACTTGTTCACCAGTTTGTTATTTTGCCTTGTGGGATACGTTGTGTCCTCTATGTAGGGTATAATTAGTCTCAGTAGAGAATTCAGCCCACAGAATGACTGCAGACAAAAACAAAATACTTAATGTACCACCTTTAAGCTATAAACTACATGTATTATGTCCCAAACTTATTATATTATTCTAACATAGAACAATCAGTTCAAACTAGGTCGTTGCTGCCTCAGATTTTGATGACAACCAGTAAATTATTTGTTATGAATGATTTGCTTTCTACTTTTGGTAATAATTCTGTAATATCAAAACCTCCTCTTGCAGTGAAACAAATCTAGTTTTGAATAATTCTTTATTAATAGCTTTGATGTCAGGTTGAGTATTCAGTTACATGCTTTTGCTCCTATATGGCTCACTGTGTATGTGTGTATGTTTGTATGCAGGGGGTGTATGCGGTGGGGAATTTCCAGCCCAGTGAAGACCGGTCCAGAAGTCGACCGCCTCCTCCCACCCTGAGAGAGCCTCCCCTCTCCTCTCTCCCTAATGTCAGCCAGTCAGCAATCAACAACAGCCACCAAGGTAAAGCCATGGTTGCCAGATGTTTGTTACAATTGCAGATCTTATCACTCGATGTCACCTGCTAGAATACATTTCCATCATGCTAAAATGCTGCACACAAAATCATTTTATCATATCATATAAAAATCTCTGAACATTTTAATGATAATTGTACTTCTACATTACACTCCAAAAAATTCTGAGCATCATCTCAGTGTGCTAATGAGCACAGGCACGCTGTGTACCAACAACAATGACTTTGAACAAGGTGAAATGCCTTTAAAAAATTCAGTGGAGGAAATTGTTTGCCCTAATATGAATCTGAAAAAACACATAATGCCATTTTTGTAGTCTCTATATTTAAACTATGGTAGTCTGATGACATCATCAGATCATGATATGTAAAATTAGAAGATTAGGATTATTTACCTTGAAACTGAATACACCATGTCTGCATAGAAGATAAAAATCCACCCTCTCAGAATTCAAACAGTGAATGTGACATAGACCAATGCAGTCTTCACAATTTTATCTGAACTATATGTCATATAGTCATCATATCATCATATAGTATATGATGATCAAAATCATTCACAATTTTTTGACTTACCTCTCCATTCTGTTCTCTGATAGGCCACCACACCTTAGCTCCCAGCCAACCAGAGCCTATTATCACGAGGACCTCATCCCACACTTTGTCCCCCAACCAAGCAGAGCCGATCCTCACACGAAGCTCCTCCTACCGAGAGCCCTCTCTGAGCAATCTGAAGAGAGCCAGCGCTGAGGTGGAGGTGATAAGTCCGTCCAGTCCCCTAGGTAACCGTGACAACATGATGACCTTCAGCAGCAGCACACTGCCAAGGTAACTGTTATAAATTCTTAAATGTATTATTTTATTATAAATCTTTTATCCACAGGTTTGGTATGGGAGAGAAACACAGTCCTCCAACTTTGTTTACCTATAACACATCATCTGTGTCCACAATACCATGGCCACTGAAAATTCTGGATTCTGATTGGATGGAAGGTATAACCAGACATCCATGAAGCAGGTGTTTGTATGCAGTTCTAAATTTAAGCATCAAAAATAAACAGTCAACAGTGAGGTGTAGCTAAAGTAACATTCAATTGCATACAGTTGCCATGGCATAAGTTTAGCTTCAGAAAGACGGGAGTTTTTAAGTTTTAGTATTTCATCTTCAATCAATCAATCAAATTTTATTTATATAGCCCAAAATCACAAAATACATTTGTCTCAGAGGGCTTTACAATCTGTACAGGGAGTGACACCCTCTGTCCTTAGACCCTGCTTTTGAGTTTTAGTTGTGAGATAACTAATATTGAAATTTGCCAGTTTTTTTCTTACAGCTTTGCAGACAGCAGCCACTGCCAACTGCATTTGGATAATCTTCGTAGGGATCCGATGTGGAACATTCATTGGCTAAGGAGCCTCGAGTTAGCTGGAGCTAAAGGCCTGCATGAGAAGATTTTGCAAATTTTTCATTTAAAAATGAAAGTTTTTTGTTAATGATTTGTCGATATTTGGAAGCTTAAGGAGTAGGAGGGGGATGTCTAGAAAAGCTAACTGATGATGAGTCTTTTCAGCCATCCTATTCATTAAGCAGCAATATCCCACACGGTGACTGAGTCAACCATTATTGGCTCAGACAAGCCAAAAGGTTTAATTCATGTCAACAGCTTGTTATAGCTGCCTGTCCTCTGTGACATAGCATGGAGGGAATATCATAATGAATAACTTAATTTCCATCTACATGGTTAGACCATTCATCAGAATAGATCATTCACTGTTTACATGTAATAATCAATGATTCATATGGTGCAAACCATCATATGAATCACTTGTTATTGAACACAATTGACTCAGTCAATGTGTCTCCATGTGTAGACGATCATTTATTAGAATATACTGTACTGTATATCAAACATAGAGAGTAGCGGACAAGTGATTCAGGATGTGATTGAATGTCTTGTTTATCTGAGGAAGAAACATGAAAGTGAGTGTGTAAGTGTAACTGAGAATTCAACTCATTTGGTATGATGCACAGTATGTGCATTGGCACAAATGGAAGTTGTTGAGGTGGTATTGCTGTGTGGATTCTTCCTGCCATGTAGTCAAACTGATCCTGTGGTCCTGTTGGGCTCCTTATTCTAATTATTTTTAATGGATCTGAAATGATCCAGAGCAACACAGTAAGCGAATGTGTTATTTACTCCCCAAGCTCCTTTCATTCTAGGCATTCTGTTTTAGCTGATAGTGATTTTGTACCTGAGACATGAGGGTGTTACTGAGAACTGCTTTGTACTGGGTCATTTTCTCCATCACAAACTTCTGAAGTGCTGTGGTACACAGTGCGAGGGCAAGAAGTGATTTGATTCATCATAATGCACCATATTCCACTTTGTTTCCAACTGTGTTGCCACTGGCAAAATCAGTCCAAATTCATCTATTTATTCAGCAGTCTGGTAATATGTCACGAAGGAAAAAATGAAATATGTGCCGACACATTACTTCCAGATATATACATATATATATGTATATATATATACAGTATATTTGCTATATCTTTTTTGTGTGTGTGTATATATATATACAAAAATGTATTTGAGAGCACATAACAGTTATATTTAGAGAACAATTTGTTAATTTGAGAGATAACAATTTATTAATTCGCTCCTTCATACGCCTTGTGGTTGTTAATTTCAGCTAATCAGGTTGTGGCTGCTAACATGGCTGTGATCAACACAATGCAAATAAGGACACCAGGTCACATCAATTAAAATGCAGATACACTCTTGCCAGAATGTGTCTTGTCGCTCACAGTTCCTTGCCTCTCCCTCCAGGTCTCATGGAGGCTCCTCAATGGAGGAGGGTCGCATTCCTCGACGTCATGCCTCCATCCACGCCTCGATGGACTCAACCCGATCCAAGCAGCTCCTGAGCCAATGGAAGAATAAGAATGACAACAGGAAGCTGTCCCTGCAGGTGATCGATGGAATAAGACCAACCTCCTCCTCATCTCCTCAGCGGAACATGGACCTGCGCTGCTCCTCTGAACCTTCTGCCATGGGCCTGGAGGCAGAGCTTCGCGGTGTAACCCACCTGCCTTCAGCCGGGCCGGGCCAGGAGACGGAGCTGCGTGCTGGGGGCCACATCCCAGCTCAGTATATGAAACTAGCAGCTAGCTCTGTTCCTATGGTCAATCATAACCACATGGCTCATAATGGCAGCACAGGATTGGCTGGTGGGGCCAGAGTGTCTATCCAGTCCCGGCCTGGCTCCTCCCAGCTGGTTCACATTCCTGAGGAGGAAAACCCCACCTGCAGGGATCAGGAGAGCGAGTCAGAGGACAGCATTATGGACGGGGGCGGGTCAGTAAGAGAAAAGTGGCTCAGAGTGGCGGAAAAGACCACCATCCCCTGCAGACCACTCAGTGCTGGAGGACAGCCTCGTCTTATGCAGGTTCGTCCTTCTTTTTCTCTGCCCACTTTAATCTATCTAGTTGACTTGATTAACCAACAATAGTTCTGATTAGATTAGATCAGCTAGGCCAACGTATTAGCCTATATATCAGCTCATTGCAGATATATCGTTATCAGTCTACACATATTCCAAAGATATGTTTTGAAATAGTGTCACTGTTCATTTTTCTTATATCTTGGTCACAATAGCTAATAAAATTAATGTTATTTATGGAATAAATAACATTTATGAACATTTATGAACAACATTTTTCCTACTTTATTCCTAACTTTAATTTTTAGTCTTATCATCATGAAATTGTATAATTTCAGTACAAGCTGTATGTTTTGTGGACAGCTATAGTAGTAGTATTAGTATAGGTCATATTTCACTGTCTTCCTCATATTCCAGGTGATAGCCTTATCCAAACAGCAGGGCCTGCTCCACTCTCCTCGGTCGGAGGACGGTGGCAGCACCGTCAGCTGCACAGGATCCATTCGGTACCGAGCGCTGACGGACCAGGACCCATCACCACCCGCCTCCACCACCGGAGCAGTGGGAGGAGGTCTGTACCGCTCAAAGAGTTAACGTCTTATATTTACATTAGGGCTGTAATACTGCATTTTCACTGCATTACTATACATATCAACAAGATATAGCAACAGTTTTTTTTATAAAAAAAAGTTATCAAATGCTAAATGTTGCTGTATAAGAAATGTGCCTTAATAAATACAATTAAGGGAACTGTTCAGCATTCTGTCATTTTTATAGAGTCATATGACTGATGGATTTTAGGTATTTACTTAAGTTTTACCCAAAGACTGGAAGCAGAAGGAAGCAGCTATGTTGTCTCTGTACTTTCTAGCCAACATCAGACTGATTGAGGTCAGGAGTGAACAGTATGAAGGATTTAGAGTAGTGCTTCTGTCTACCTGATGAATTTATGTCTAATACTTACTCTACTTTTAGATCTTTTTGTCTCCTGGAATAAATGTGTCTCATTAGTTGCTAAATAATCCTCCATTTTCACTAGCTAGTTGGCCATAAAAAACAAAACAATGAGCTGAAAGATGATGAAATGCTCTGTAGCTCTGACAGGAACTGCAGAGTTGGATGATAATTCATGGGGGTCTCGTCACTTCTAGAGGCACCCATAGTCGTATATAATATATAACATTGCAGCTTTAAAGATTCAAGATGATAATTGCTACTACATACTATTGAGTCACTCATTTCCTTTGTTCTTTTAGGAGGCTTGGAACGGTCTGGCAGTATAGTCCGTGTTGAAGCCCACCCAGAGTCCAGATCAAACAAACCAGTGGTGAAACCTCCAAGCACAGACGGAAGTGGCTCTTGGCGATGGAAACCACCAGATCAACGGCCATCACTCCGACAGTCAGCTTTCACCCTCAATGACCTGAACAGACACACGGACAGCTGTGATTCGCTGAGGGATGGAGGATCATTGGACGGACGGAGGAGCGTGGCAGGGACCGAAACGGAGAGCGAGGGTGGAGGAGAAGGTGGTGGAGGAGGTGTATACACCAATCATCCACATGTTGTACATCCTTTACATCCATTACATCCCAATAACCCCAACTTTAACCCCAACAACCCCAACAACTTCCAGAACCCCAACTTTAACCCCAACAACTTCCAGAACCCCAACTTTAACCCCAACAACTATCAGAACCCCAACTTTAACCCCAACAACCCCAACAGCTTTCCTCACCCCAACTTTAACCCCAACAACCAGCACCCCAACTTTAACAATGTTCATGCTAACAATCCCAACTCTACCAATTCCAATTTGCCATTTACCCCCACCGCCATCTTTGCTCCTCCCTTCCATCCCCACCCTCAGGCCATCACTACCATCAGAGTCACCCCGGTGGAAGGGACAGCTGCCAGCAGCGACGGCGGCTCAGACTGCCAGTCGGTTGCCTCGTCCAGCCGTGAGTCCACCCTAAGAAGGAAGAGTGGCAGCAACATTGTCCATATCCCCGATCGAGGGCCCACACCGGACCTCCACAACAACCACCACCTCTGTGATGACACTAACCGCCTTGACAATGAGAGCAGCAACCGTTTCCACGAAAACCTTCGAAATTTTCAAGACAACCCCATCCACCCCATCCACCCTAACAGGCAGTTGCAGGGGATGTTTGGCCGTTCGGGTCCGACTCCTCCCCCTACCTTACCACGCCCCATCCTGACTCACACCCCACCTCCAACTCTGGGCTTGGCCTATAAAGAATGACTTGCTCAGTGTTACATTTATCCATCTATACCTGTAATATAGATTTGCCCTGACTAACCAGTGCATACTAGAAGTGGAGATTTGCTTCTTGGGCCAACATACAGAACTTCTGTTTTGGCAAATAAATGTAAGTTAAATCTATCCACCACCCAGGGTTAGCCAATAGGGCTCCTTGGCCCTATCCACAACCTCTCACCTAGGCAGTTAGAGTATACTATATGGCCAATTGTCTCCCTCCAGCCTCCCAGCTAATTCAGTACCAAATGGAATAAATGTGTCTTGCTTGGAGAGGTGCTGTAGGTTTATTAAAATCTATAAGCAATAGGTCCATGATCCACTTTGGGTCACAAGCCATAGAGTATGGACGCAATTAGCCCTTCCCCCCAGTCTCCAACTGGCCTATAAGGATGGACAATAGTCAGGGCCCACCTTAAAGGGTGAGTTTGTTTCTTTTTTTATCTTGCTGGATATGCCAGTTAATTTTTTGTAAATCTAACAAATTGAGTGCACTTGCTTCTGAGGCACAAAGATGAACTGCTGACTCGCTTTTAAGGAGAGTCTGCAGTCTCCGCAGTCTGTCCTATAGCTCCTAATGACTTTGCTCCCCTTCTCCTCTGACTGTTAGTTCAGCTGTGAATGGGAACATTTCTATCACTAATATTTATACATATATGCTCAGCTTTCATCCTGTTGTCAAACACAGGTCATGTATCAATATATCAATGTTACAGTATAACTACATGCCATTAGATAGTGGTTTGCATTTAAAGCCCATGTCTGTGCTGTATTTGTACATATGAGCATGGGTGGCACAGTGGAAATTAAACCCATGGTCTTAAAAGTGTCTGGCCTACAAGGGGTCCTTTTTGGGCAATAACAGTATTATTTCCCTTGTTGGTGGTATTGTGTTTGTGTTGAATGAGAACAATATCATGGGGCATACATTGTGTTTAAATATAGTATAACAAGCGCTGTGGGTTTTTTACATACTGTGTTTTAATGGTGTGCAGTATATGAATTATCCTTACTGTGTAGTAGCTGTACTGTACACTGACACATGCAGCATGTGAATCATCTAAAAAAAACACACAGGCAATACTCTGAAAACTGATGTTAGTTAACTGTTTCTTTTTCCAAGTTTGATTCATTTTACCAACCCATCATGTGTCCCAGCATTGTGGGTGTATTTTAGCCAAGGTATTAAGGCTGAGATTTCTTTAAAGTAAAAAAGATAAAGTTGTAATATTTTGAGAATAGTTTTGTGTTGAAAAGGATCATATTATATTGCAAGAATAGTCTTAATTTTACAATTACCAAGGAAAATTGTAATATTTTAGGAAAAAGTATAATATTACAAAACTAATGTCTTTACGTGACTTATAAGGTAGACTTGTCTTTACAAGCTGACTTTACAAGAAAGTCATGTGATTTAGAGAAAAAGTCATTATATTTCAATAACAAAGAGTCATTTTACAAGAATTTACAATTTTAAAACATTACAAGAATGAAGCATAATTTTACAAAAAACACTGAATGTACAATATAAAGATATACAATAAAATGTCATAATATTATAAAATAAGTTATACTAATCTTGCAGGTAAAAATTGTAGAAGAAATTACAATAAAATGTTGCAACAGATAACATCATAATTTCTCAAGAAAATTACATATGAAAATAATGTATTTACAATAAAATATATATTATGAGAACTATGTTTATATAATATTTTAATTGATTGATTTAATAAATTTATAAGAAAAGTCATACAATTAAGGGGGATCATGATATTATTTTTAAAAAAGTAATTTACAGAGACAAGGGTTCTTTGTTGGAAAAACAGCAAAATTACATATTGATTGATTGGACTGGATAGATTAGATCACATGTGCATGTTTCACCACTGGCTAGCTGTTCACGTGGTTATGAACTTTCCTTGCAAAAGCCTTGTATTTGTATATTAAGGTGCTTATTTTTTAAACCTATAAATGCTGATCCTCCACCGTCCTCATTGTGCTGCTGAAATTAGTGTTAATGTTTTTTCTCAAAAAAAAAAAAAAAAAAAAAAATCACAACTTTATTTACATAATAATGTGACTTTCTCATAAAATTACAACTTCATCTCATTTTTGTAAATGTATGACTGTAATATTTTAACATTTTTGTAAAATTATATATTTATCTCATAATACAACTATCTCCTATACAAAAAAAAATCATTACTTTTTCTTTATTCGCATATTAGAACGTTTTGATTAAATTACAAGGACACCCCCCCCCCCCACCCCCATACTCTGTTTGTCTTTGTGTAATATTTCACACAAAATTAATGAAATAATATAAAACATTCTGACGTTTCTACTCAGAGAATGTTGGAGTGAAAACATTTTTTACCTTTTTAAATGTATTGCTTACTGATAACCAGACAACACACCATTAGGACAATTTTACAGACATTATTTCTACTTTTCTTAGCCCAGTGTTTACATTCTTGATTTAACATAGTGCCCAAGTGCCACCAAAACAAAAGAAGTCATGTGGCTGTGGGCTAGTCACATAGATATACTGTGCAAGCACAGGACTGTATGGAATGACTGTCAGCAGTCAGGGTTTGATGGAAGCCTGTTTAGGAAGCACAATCACTGCAGCTTGATGACAGTGTAAACATGATAGAACAGATTCTAGTGGATATGTATACTTATGACTGTGTACATATCTATATCATTTATAGATATAGATATCTATAAATGATAGTCACTTCTGCTCAGACATGTCTTTGCTTATTGCATTTGTAAAGGGGCCATAATGAATAATTATGTGATGTTGCTGGAGATGATGATGCTGCTGCTGCATCTTTAGTGTGTTTGGATGTTTTTAATGGAATGCAAAATAGGTGAGTGGAATGAATATGATTAGTATATTCTAATATTAAAACATTAAAAGATTGATCATAGTGAGTTAAACAAGCTGATATATGAAGAGTATATGGTTGAATGTGACAGATGCTTTTTAATTGCTACTCAACTATTTTACATGTGTTAGTGTGTCAGATTTTCTTTTCTACCTAACAATAAAGAATGGATATAGGTACAATGTTCATTGGTTTGTTTGATGAAACAGATTCATTGTTGTGGGAACCAGTGATTGGTACATGATGTGCCTTTTGGCATCGTTGCTATCATTATTATTATTATTAGCAGGAAGTTTGGAAAGTGCAGGCAGTAGCTGGTATGAATGTTTGCATTAGTGTAAAAACATGAGCCACATAATTATATTAGATGTATTCACTGTAAAGAATACTGCAGTATTTTATATTTTCACACAACAAATGATTTCATATTTCTAAACAAATTAAACATGAATTCAATACGCCTGATATATTTCATCTAGAATTGAAGCTATTTAGTATAAAGGAATGACATTCCTGCTAGATCCACCCCTATATGCAAATCAAGTCATTGATAGGACGAAATCAGACCAGTCTGCTCATGTGTTGTTGATGACTTTTGCTACTTCAAATTGAAATTGAAATTGAGATATTGACTTTGAAAAAGAAATGGTTGAATTGGTTTGACGACACTTGCAGATGGTAATGACTTTAGTGCACAGGCAGGGTCTTGGTCTTGGTCTGACAGTTTGTACATTTTGTACAAAACAGGCTGTTTAAAAAATCACTATATTACATAATGAAGTCAATATTTTGATATGGATAGAAATTTATATTTGTTATATAAATGTATATAACATTCTAATCACTTGCCTCCATAATGAGGGAATACTGTATCGAGTAAACGTATAACCAGGACCAGTGGTGAAAGTAGCAACACCGTATCTATGTCTGAACAATTTTTTCTAAAAACAAAACTCAACGAGCTACAGTTTAATTAGGTGATACAATAGATCAATTACTTCCCACTATTATTAGACCGATAGCTTGCAGCTAGTTTGTTGTCAAGTTTATTGATTGGCACCTGTGAATAGTAGTTGAAATCTTGTTAGGGTTAGGGTTAGTCTGTACAGAGTGTAAGGTGCAGAATGGTCGACAGTATCGTTAGTATCAGTCAGATATAAAAGCATCAGTGTGTCAGTATCATTATAAGTGGACAGCCATATAGCTGTAGGCAGTATATAACCACAGAAATACGTACTTTAACCAAAGCTGCTTTACTTTCCTTACATGTGCAAATACTTTCATGACAAAGAAAATGACAGGATGTAGTTGAGTTTGTATTCTCACAAAATCTAAAGGAATGTAACGGACACAATATTTGTTAATTTTCCACAACACATACATGTCATGAAGCCTCGGTTTTACATGAATACTGTGATACGGTGAAACAGTCTTTGTAAAAAAAAAAGAAACATTCATATACATAAATGCGTTTATCCTAGTGTATGTCTTGGAGACAGAGAAGTATATTTTGATATAATAGATGTTGTGGAATATGGTTTTTTTTTTGTAATCAAGTGCAAGAAATGTAAAATCTAGTTTGTAAAAGGCATGTCAGTGGAGTATGATTTCAGTTGATATATTTTTAAGTAAAAGTGTAGGTTGGGTTATATATTTATGTGCTTTTAGCACGAGCAACAAAGAAGTATGTCGTGATGGAAAAGACACATCTGACAGGAACCTTTCCTGAGCTTTGTAACATGTCGGGACGATGAGAAAATCATATTGTTTTTTTTGTTTTGTTTTTTACTGTTTTTGGTTATTTGCAATGAAAACATATTAAGCATTTTAAGAAGGCAACACTTTTAAAACTTTGTGTTGTCTTTAAACTTTGAGATAAAGTATTTAGATTCCAAACAGACAGTGTGGTTTGCGGTAATTTTCCAATTTCAATTAAAGAGAAAAAAGTTACACGTTGTAATCTTTATATTGAGGTAATATAAGTTATCAAATACACTGTCAATAACATGTCTGTATGTATACGTTTAAATAAGTTGTGGTCGTGCCAACAGCTTGTGTGACTAAATCCACAAACTTATCACATCTACATCTTCTACATCTGTGCTATTATATGGTTTGAGTAAGCAGAGCCACTTGTGGTCTAAACCACTTGAGAATTTAATTTGTACATAAGAGAAAAATATGTAAATGCACACTCGTTCATACCTGCCATTTAGTGGCTCAATGTTGTTCGCTCGCTGCATTATTAACTTCAGCTTGTGAACCCTGGAATACTAAAGTAAAACCTGTTTGTAGCCTTAATGAGAGAATTATTAGGCAGATTAAAATGGCTTCAACTAGCTAACGTTGATGTTTACATGAGAGTTTTAGTTTTGGGGTGATAAAATAGACAAGAGGTACTCGAGTTGATGTTGTTTGTTATGCTAGCAACTACATAGCTAGCCGTCACACTACCTAATGTTACACGATTAATGGCATGCTGGTTACAACACATACTGTATGTTCATAGGTGTAACCAGCTGATGAAATTTTATCATAAAAAATAAGAAAAATCAGATGGACAAAAAAATATTTAAGAGTTATTTCTGTCTTTTCCATTCAATGAATCTCTATTAATATGATATATATTGTGGATATTTTTTGATTAGTGTCGGCGGATGAGAACCTTTTTATATCTGCTTTAAACAAATCGTGTTGCTAATTACAACACGGACAGTATACCTTTACAGTTTGTCCTATAGTGAGCCAAGAAAGGAAACCAGAAAACCGACATGACAGCGCTGATGGTTTCTGATTGATACGAGTCAAACATGGGAAACCAGCTGCTGGAATTCAGTTCATTTTCTATGACTTTCTGTGAATCACCGGTGTTGCCTCACAAGCAGCCAGGTACGGATCAGCAATGCTTGCATGCTCGTACAACACCACTGAAACAGCAAATAGAGCGGTTCGGTTCTTTTTTTCTCCCGGTATTATGAAGAGATAGAGAGCAGACTTATTTCTCACTCAACCTGATTGGAATAGGTAGGAAATAGTTCTAAGCAACATGTAGGGACATGGACTTACGTTCAGTCTTTCTGAGAATGAGAATGTCTGTGCATGGTTAGCCTAGCTTAGCATAAACACAGAGGTATGCCTACACACCTATAATTACAATAATTACGTATCTTGTTTGTTAAAGGTGTACGAAAAACAGAAAGGTTAAAAACCAGTGGATTTGGGGAGTTATGTAATAGAACTGTTCTTTTGGGACAAAAAATAATAATCTATGATCAAGACGGCGCTATTGGACTGTCTGGTAATAACCATGTTGCTGGACTGTAAAACTGTTACCATTTTATTCAGTTTACGAAATATAAAGAACTGCTACTGTAAAATTGTCTTATTGGATTCTTGGTGTTAATTAGGTTGTTGTTTTCTATCAAATTTATAATCAGTTGACATGAGCTATTATCTGTTTATAATGATCAACAACAACAGTAAGGGTTTGCTGTTTCTATTGCTGTAAATAGACATTTGTATCTTTATACTCATCGATGTATCCTGTACGTGAACCCGGACTGCAGGTTTGGGTTGTTAGCGTGGTGGAAATGCTAATGTTTAGCATAGATTAAAAGCTATTTTTCAGCCAGTCCTGCTCTAAATCCACCCGTCCATCTGAATAAGAGCCAGCGTTCAGTCTGGAGCCCTCTTGGTTGTTCTGCACTGAGAAGACAACAAAATGTTCCTGGAATTATATTTTTAAAACCAGTTTAGGTGTCATTTTCCACATTGATTCATATTCCAGGAAATCATTTAAAAGGTATATTTGTATAAAAACACCAACTGCTAATCACGGAGGCCAGCTGTCTTCTTCTTTTATAGCTAGTTTGGGTTTTACTTCGGAAGTTCGGGATCTTTTGTAAAGTTTCAAATCTGTGCTGATAGTTGTAGGAAACATTGACACAATAACGGATTTAAAAGGTGATAAAGTTGGCTTTCTGCCTTTTCTTGTCATTATACACAATATCTAGTTTGCTTGCTGCAAGACCCCCAAAAATGAGTATAACCCCAACTTCAGTGGGTGTTGGTGTTCTCTGTAGCTATCAGCATGATAAGCAAATATCAGAGATACAATGAAATCACAATAATCCACAAACCTTTTGTCTAAAGGAACAAACTGGAGACATCGATTATGTCAAAACTCATATTCAGTTATTATATTTGTGAAGTTCGGTATTTCAGTGGTCACTCAGTGACTGTGTTGACATGTACACGAGCTACGTTACGTAGCCGCACTCAGTGTCCAGACCTTAACTAGGATCCAAGTCAATATGTCAAATCATGTACATGTAATAGCTACTGAAGTTAAGTTATTCAATCTGTGACCGTAACATGGCCGTAACACTCTGCACTTAATGTACAATGCAGTCTACTCCTTTATTTGTCCAGTGTGTGGACAGATGTGTATTTTGGCTGGACTGGTTGATTTGGACATGTTTCACATTGCCCTAAAACGTGGTCCTACATTGGGACTAGAGTTATTTAAGTGACCCATCATATCTCGGCTCCCTGGACGATGTTTCTGACTGACTGCAGTGTGGATGAACTGTGTGACCAATAGACTGAAGTGTAAGATATCCAGTTGGAACTGATTCTATGAACAGTGACGGTGTACTGATAATGACAGACATCCCAAAAGTCTCTGTTTTCCAGTGGTGTCTCTGTAACAAAATAAAGGTTTGATATCAAAATGTCTATTTTCTTTTCTTTTTTTTCTTTTTTTTTTTTTTTCGTCTTTCTGCATGTTTCCAGAACTCCAGGAGAGTTCCTCCAGTGTCCTGTAGCAATTTTCTATACGATCATACACACGAACTACATAGATTTTAAAAATGTAGCTAAATAGAGGTCATGAGTTCACGAACGTCGCATTTTTCTCATGGTCTTTCAAATTTTACAACTATTAATAACTTTAACTTTAAATAAGTTAATAATAATAAAACTGCTCACTTTAGCAATTTTATTTTAATTTATGATTTAAGTTGGATGTTTGAGCTTTTTTTATGCAGAATGATGTATTTGCGGGGAGTGACACCAGAAGGCTGTTTTCACATTCATTGGCTGAAGATAGAGGGTCTATCATGTCTATCATGTCTAGCATGTCCTGTAGCTACGTAGCTACAGGACATGCTTTTAGCAGCGTCCTGAGGTTATGAGTCCAAATTCCCCGAACTCTATGACTAGCCATTAAAAGACCAAACAGGATGTTTATTTCCATGAATTTGACTGCTGGTCAACAGATGTTAGCTCCACATGCTAACGTGTGCAGAGTAGCTGAGAGTGGTTAGCGCAGTTTTGTCTAGCTGAAACTAATATTAGAATCACCCTCAAAACCTATAAACATACAGTATGTATTATTAACTGGTCATGATCATCCCCACATTCCCAGGAATCTAGCATAACCTCAGTGGTACAAGCTAGCCTGGCTAGCTAGCTATGTAGGAAGATGGATGTCTCTGTTCTTAATCAGCACTCAAACACTGACCAGACACTTGGCAACATAAATTATTAAAATTAGTCAGTAAATGTCCTCCATATTTGAAATTGTGTTTATTCCCCTATAATGGCTAAAGGTAAAATGGCTGACATCTCTGTGTGAAGTGGTGTAATGCAGCTTTAAAGTTGCTACGTGAGAAAATGATCACCAGTAAGACTCACGGAGGAGGAGGAGGAGGAGGACAGGAAGTGGATGTGTTAATAGGAGCAATTCAGACTATTAATAGCATATTGAGTGACAGTGATAAGGCCTAGTTATAACATTATAAGGTCATTTAAATCTGGATCACTGTTGATCACTAGAGAAAAGGAGAAAGACAGGGATGTTTACTGAGGCCAAACTGCTGTGGGTGGAAACAGCGCTGTAACATCAGGGGTTTTAATAAGCATGGAGGGGGAGAGGATAAAAAATAGGTTGTAGATAGGAAGAGAAGAAGGCTTCTGATCAGCAAGAAAGTCAGATAACTGCTGACCTGAATATGCCTACAGAGACTCTAGAAAGGAGGGGAGGTGGGGTTAATGGCATCTGGTTTGTTTTTATAATGTTCTCAGTATCAATACGATCTCTGTCTCGCTCATTCACCCTCAATCTCTACCTATTCCCCATCATTTCTGCTGCAACCTTGCAATCTCTGTTGAGTTTCCATGGCAATAACGCGACGTGAGCTGCGAGATGAACAGACCGGGGGAGGATATTAGATACAGAGAGGAGAGAGAGGTGAGCATTGCTGAGCAGAAATCTGATATATATGTGTTTATGTGTGTCTGTCTATATAGAATGTCCCATATGTGTTAGCACATACACACACTACAGAGCTTTGATTGGTCGGTCAGAAATTTACCATGGTAACTATGTCAGGGAGCTCAGTTCAGCTCACAAAAGGAAAATGAAGTGCGTGATCCAGTCAGGATTCAGGACGACTCAAACAGTCCGACCAATCAGCGCTCGCTCTTGATAGACGACTGTAGAGGATCTCGTGACAGTGGTGTGAACAGGATCTCTGACAGACAGGGGCACGATGAAAAAAGGGCCACCTTTACTTTTACTTTCAGTTTCTGCTCACGTCTCTGAACTGAGATGGCTGACTTCAGGTTTTGTTGCTTGAGTGTGTAGGCCCCAGAAGAAATAGTTCACAAACTTTACAGTGACATTTATCAACTGTCCTAACTGAGTAAAAGTGCATTCACACACATCACAGGGGGGCAGGGGCCGACTAGAGGGAGAGCCGCAGGGCCCCTGGGTGACATTTGAAGGGAAGGAATGAAGCAGAGATGTTCCATCTTAGGACTCAGACATATTCTGGTTAAATAAATCATTTTTAAAAAGTGCAAAAGGTCAGACTCAGTTCTCCAAGCATTAATGTTACATACACTGGCTACCAGAAAACAGTTTTAGATAGATAGATAGACCATGATGGTAAACAGTTTATTCAGCATCCTCCTCTCCACCACAGTACCAAACGTCTCCAGCCGGACACCAAGTACAGAGCCAGCCTTCTTGATGATTTTATCAAGTCTGTTGGTGTCGCTGGCTCTGATGCTGCTACCCCAACACACAGCAGCAAAGAAGATGACACTGGCAACAACAGACTGGTAGAAGATCTCCAACATCTTGCTGCACACGTTGAAGGATCTCAGCTTCCTCAGGAAATAGAGTCTGCTCATCCCCTTCTTTTACACAGTTTCTGTGTTAGATTTCCAGTCCAGTCTGTTGTCATCAGAAAACTTCTGCAGGTGACATGACTCAGAGTTGTATTGAAAGTCAGTGGTGTATAAGGTGAAGAGGAAGGGAGAAAGTACAGTTCCCTGTGGAGCTCCAGTATCACTGACCACCACATCAGACAGGACACTGCCCAGACGGACAAACTGTGGCCTGCCTGTCAAGTAGTCAGTAATCCAGGAGATCACTGTGTCGTCAACACCCATCACCCGCAGCTTCTCACCCAGTAGCAGAGGTTGTATGGTGTTGAAAGCACTGGAGAAATCAAAGAAAGTGATCCTCACAGTGCCTTCTCCACCATCCAGATGCATATGGGTTCGCTGCAACAGGTAGATGACAGCATCATCGACACCTAAATGGGGCTGGTAGGCAAACTGCAAAGGGTCCAGAAACATCCTCACCCGTGGCCTCAGCTGGGCTAAGACCAGTCTCTCCAAGACCTTCATCACATGAGATGTGAGGGTGACTGGTCTCTAGTCTGCCAGGTCAGATGGCCTCGACTTCTTGTGGACTGGAACCAAGCAGGACGTCTTCCACAGCAGCGGGACTTTCTGCTGACTCAGGCTCAGGTTGTACAGATGTCCCAGTACAGGAGACAGCTGGTTGGTGCAGGTCTTCAGGATCCTGGGTGTGATGCCATCAGGGCCTGCAGCCTTTCGCTGGTGAAGTCTTTCCAGCTGCCTCTTAACCTGGCCTGTAGTCACCGTTGGGCAGGGGTTGCTGCAGATGTCTTCAGTAGAGGAGGTGGGAGATGATGAGGAGGAGGAGGAGCAGGTGGAAAGGTGCTGTACAGGAGAAGGCCGGGTGGTGAGTTGAGCCATATGGGACAGTGTAGGTGTGTGGAGGGGTGGATGCATTTGAGGGGTGACAGGAGGTGAGCTAAACCTGTTAAAATTGGTTTGCTCTATCCAGGCTGCTGTCAGCCGGTCTCTTCCCGTCATCCCTGTGATGTTCTTCATCCCCGTCCACACATCCCTCACACTGTTCTGTTGGAATTTGGCCTCCAGCTTCTTCCTGTAATTGTCCTTGCATGTCCTCAGCCTTTGTCTGAGTTCATGCTGCACTCTTCTCTGCTCCTCTTTATCTCCAGACCTGAAAGCCCTCTTCTTCTTGTCCTATAGCGATGTCCTAACAGAATCGTATGTAATCTGTGATGCAGTCAGTCATCTTATCAATGTCCTCCCCATGTAGCTCACAGAGTACATCCCAGTCTGTTGACTCAAAGCAGTCCTGCAGTGCCTCAGCAGACTCCTGCGTCCACCTCCTCACTGTCCTGCTGAGCACGGGCTGCTTTATTACAAGAGGGACATACTTGGGAGACATCTTGACCAAGTTGTGACCAACTAAATAAACCAACGTTAACAAAACATGACAGGAGCTGCTGCTACAGGCCGCCACCTGAGGCGGCGCCATTTTACACTGTAGTGTCAACTCACAGAATTGGAACGTTACATCATCAAAAAGCACGATGGTGAACATGTGAAGGTCAGGTTGTGGCTTTTACAATATCTACAGACTCAAATCAGCTTGTAGAATTTATTCTGTATTTGTTCACACAGTTAAAACATCACGGTTAGAAGACATATAGTACGATAGAAGAGAATTAATGAATGTGTGCAGGGAAGCCAAGAATTTATCATATTATACCAAATCTCACTGCTTCATAGCTCAAAGATCTCACTTATAGGTAAAAGTGTCATAAAATAACACGACATCTCATGCATCACCACATGCGTGCAGCCAAAATGCAGCATGCTGGTGACTTCATCAGAGAAGTGAACCGTCTGTGTCTGCAGTAGAAATGCCCTCCTGGCCTCGTTGTGAATCAGATTCTGTGGAAAGTTTCAAACTGACAAACTCATCAACATGACATCATGTAAACACAAAAGCCCACTGATGCAGAACACTGGGAGCCAGTGGAGGCTGTCTCTCTCTGTGTGTGTCAGCCGTCAGTATCCAGACTCACAGTGTGTTCTGAGGACACGAGTCTGTCGACCTTTCAGACACGGTGCTGCTCATATTTCTGTTGATGTTGATCGCTGGAATATGTTTGTCTTTGTCTCAGTTCATTCTTCAATACTTTACTTACAGCAATGTAAATATACTCTGTTACAAGTAAAATTCCTGCATGAAATATCCTGCTTGAGTAACAGTACATAAGTATTACAAGCTTAATGTAGTTAAAGTACTGCAGTAACAGTACATGAGTATTACAAGCTTAATGTAGTTAAAGTACTGCAGTAACAGTACATGAGTATTACAAGCTTAATGTAGTTAAAGTACTGCAGTAACAGTACATAAGTATAGTGATCTTGATGTAGTTAAAGTACTGCAGTAACAGTACATAAGTATAGTGATCTTGATGTAGTTAAAGTACTGCAGTAACAGTACATAAGTACTGTGATCTTGATGTAGTTAAAGTACTGCAGTAACAGTACATAAGTATAGAGATCTTGATGTAGTTAAAGTACTGCAGTAACAGTACATAAGTATTGTGATCTTGACGTAGTTAAAGTACTGCAGTAACAGTACATAAGTATTGTGATCTTGATGTAGTTAAAGTACTGCAGTAACAGTACATAAGTACTGTGATCTTGATGTAGTTAAAGTACTGCAGTTACAGTACATAAGTACTGTGATCTTGATGTAGTTAAAGTACTGCAGTAACAGTACATAAGTATAGTGATCTTGACATAGTTAAAGTACTGCAGTAACAGTACATAAGTATTGAGATCTTGACGTAGTTAAAGTACTGCAGTAACAGTACATAAGTATAGTGATCTTGATGTAGTTAAAGTACTGCAGTAACAGTACATAAGTATAGTGATCTTGACATAGTTAAAGTACTGCAGTAACAGTACATAAGTATTGTGATCTTGATGTAGTTAAAGTACTGCAGTAACAGTACATAAGTACTGTGATCTTGATGTAGTTAAAGTACTGCAGTAACAGTACATAAGTATAGTGATCTTGATGTAGTTAAAGTACTGCAGTAACAGTACATAAGTATTGTGATCTTGACATAGTTAAAGTACTGCAGTAACAGTACATAAGTATTGTGATCTTGATGTAGTTAAAGTACTGCAGTAACAGTACATAAGTATTGTGATCTTGACATAGTTAAAGTACTGCAGTAACAGTACATAAGTATTGTGATCTTGATGTAGTTAAAGTACTGCAGTAACAGTACATAAGTATTGTGATCTTGACATAGTTAAAGTACTGCAGTAACAGTACATAAGTATAGTGATCTTGACATAGTTAAAGTACTGCAGTAACAGTACATAAGTATTGTGATCTTGATGTAGTTAAAGTACTGCAGTAACAGTACATAAATATAGTGATTATGATGTAGTTAAAGTACTGCAGTAATAGTACATAAGTATTGTGATCTTGATGTAGTTAAAAATCTGTTTTCAGCTTGTAGACTTGATATTTTGGTTAAATATCGGATCATTTAAACATCAGAATCACTGTTTGGTGGAGCTGTGTGCTGACTACACGCTGCTTTTTCTGTAAGAAATCAAATTACAAAAGTAACTGTCAGATAAATGTCTGAAATGTAGTGGAAGTATAAAGTAGCATCAAATAGAAATACTCAAGTAAAGTACAAGTACCTCAAAAATTGTACTTATTACAGTACTACAGTACAGTAAATGTACTTTCAACCACTTCTTTTGGAGCTACAGTACATTAACTGTAAGTATGATACTGATAATTTGATGCTTAATTACACACAGAAGAAAAGTTATTTAACATAATCAGTGTGCAGCTAAACGTAACATTTTTTAAATAAAAAAAATTTTTTTATTTGTCTTAAGCCATTTTATGGTTGATAGCTGTTCATGAAAATGTACCAAACTGCCTCTCTGACCAACACTGACATCTTGTGGCCACATTTGATACAGCAGAAAACCTAGAAGTGTGTGAAAGTATACAGTATGTTCACAGTATTTACAGTTTTATATCATGACAACTTTTTTTGAACCACAAAGATAGAGATATATGTAAACAATAAGTTTATTGTAGAAATGAGTGATGTGATGATGATATATGAAAACACTGGAGTCATCGCTGTCTTATCCCAAACCTTTTATTGCTGCTCCCAGAACAGATCATTTACAGAAAACTGTGACACTTCAACTCTCCTCTATACAATCCATCATCATCATTACTTCACAATAATTTAATCACCATTTTCAGTGTCTACAGGGAACTGCAGACTGAAGGTTATGATGAGGCAAAGGGACGGGCAGTTCTTAGCCAACAGCACAGCTATTATAGTGTTTCCAGCAGATACTGTGAGTTAACAAACGCCACCTCCTTTGCTCACTTATCACAACCTTTTACAGCATGTACATGACCTTCTGATCAAAAATTAGTACTGAAAAACTAACTAAATCGGTTTCATCAGGCTGCTGTGGTGTGGTTGCTTTGCCTTGTTTATTTTATTGCTTGTGGTTTTTGTATTTTTAAGAGAAAGTTTGTCCTGAAGTAGCACAGCTCCTTAAAGTTGCCTGTCACAAACAGCTTATGGCTTTGTAAAAAAGCTTTAAAAGCATTTTCTTTGAAATTTCTCTGAGTCCTTTTTTAAAAACGTTCATTTTAAAAATCTAAAAGCTCTCTCCTGGCTGTAATCTTCCAATGTTAAAAAGGTTTTACGGTTCACATTGACTTACAAAGTGTTAGAAAGTAGAAAAAAAAACCCCCAGCTAGTGTTACAGAGGGAAGAACAGACGAGAACGCTACTGCACAACACTGGAATGTGTTGCATCCCTAAAAAACTGACTAGAAGTTACAATATGTGAGAACTAGAGACACACGGTGGAGCTGAGAAACCAATTTTTTTTTTTTTTTTTTTTTGAAGAGAGACCACAAACAATAGTGTTGTTCCAAAATTAATTCCTACATCTACATATTGTTTATTGTCAGTATCACGTCAGAAATGTGTTATTCAGGGTGTTGAACCCATTTTTCCAAAGCTATATTAGTGTTACCAACAAGTCTCATCCAGTAAAAGCTGGTGCTCATTTAAACTCAGGGATTCTGGACATCGCCTGAAAATTAAGATCATATAAATGCTCTCACTTGGCTTTCCAATGAGAGATGAGATGGTGATGCCCTGCTATCGTAATTCAAAAAAAAAAAAAACAACAAAAAACACAGGAAGGGGGGAACTAACAAATTCCCTCTAAGAAAAGTAAATAAAACACACAACTATTAGTTTTTGAGCAGAGAGAATGAGGCAGTGAAGTTTTGACACTGATGTTAAGAGCAAAGCGTCAGACCAAACCAGATCCCAAAAACTCCAGATTCACTACGTTTGAGGTCATTTGATGAGTTGCAATTTTCTTTCGGAGTATGCACACCTATGAAAGTCGTTTATTTAACCCTCTGTGATCTCTCACACTGAAGCAGTCGTGAGAGAAAGTGGGATCTGGATCACACAGAGGTTAAAACACTTGGAGGATCTGTGTATCGCTGGTATGACAGCTTTGCACCGTTCATGGTGTCCTTGTTTTCATCACAGTACAGGTTTTAAGTTACAACTTCAGTTCAAACTTATTTGATAGTCTAGCCAGATAATCATCATATCTGGAAATATGAAAATATTTATGGAAAAAAAAGGCTAGCTAGAAATCTATAGAATACACACGCAGACAGAAGTACAGGTAGTTACAGAAGAAAACAGACAAAAAAAAAAATCAAACAGTCTCCAAAACTACATAACAGCATCTACAGCTCACAGAAAGGGATTGCTTAGTAAGATTTGTCAATCATTTCTCATCATGGGGATAAGGAATACATCCATACATATGCTCACACACACACACACACACACACACACACACACACACACACACACACACAGTTCCCTCTAGATTCACGTGCATATGGCTCATCCTGGAGTCGACGCATACTGAGTGGTAAATAAGCTGGCTGGGTGAGGGACATCGCTGCAGTTTTACGTACAATCTACAACACTGAGACCAGAAGCTGAATTTACAGCTGATTTTCTAAATTCTGAAGTTGCACTGCGAAACAGGGGCAGAAAATTTACTTTGATCTGATTTCTAAAGTTGAAATGTTGCTTTATTGCCTCCACAAAGAAGGACTTGGGGGGGGACACCAGCCGAGGGTGGAGACATTCTGCAGTGCTTGGGGAAAAATATATAGTTTTGTTGCTCCAAATGAGATTTGAATGTATGAAACTTCGGTTACCTGCAAAGTCAAAGAGGGACTTCACCGGCTGGACCGGAATCCTTTAACTCAGAGACAAAGGATGGCTTTTCAGTTATGAGTTTTGGCCTTATTTTACTTGGCAACACAATTTGGCTCCAGGAAGCCAAACTACATCACTGAGAGACTGGTTTACTTTTACAGCTCTTGTAGATACAGACATGGATTTCACATCTGGTCACAGACACACAGAACTAAACCACCTTGAACAAAAATGGAAACGGGTGTTCTGCTTAACAAACGCACACACACACACACAAAAAGAAAGGTGAACAAAAGGAGGAGAGGGGTAAAAACAGGAGTACCATATTAGTAAACAACTCATCCATTATCTGACTCATTTACACTGGAAGGGAAGTTTTTTAGGAAGGTGAAAACAAAAGGGGAGGGGGAGAAAGAGAGCCGAGCGTTGTCATGACGACTCAAACGTTTCTCTGGAGGTGAAGAGATGCATCGTTCTGAGCACGCTCAGATGGTGCTGATGCAACGTCAGTGGGTCCCTGCTCCGTCACCACGGCGACCATGGTTGCATCTACGTTTCTATGGGAAACAGAAAACAAGACGATGCTTAGTCTTCTCATGGGCGGAGCAGCTGTTGGTGTGTTACTGGTCTCTGATCTTGATTACAGTGTGTTGTATAAGCAGGTGAATTCTGTCTCTCATGATAACGTATTTGTTTACAGTTGCAAAGACATTTCTTGTCTGGTAAAATTGTTAAATTTAATGTTTATTCGCATAACTTTAACTGTATTATTTCAAAGCTGCATCATTATCGTCCAGTGTGGCCCTTTGGAACATTCAGACAACACGTTGTATGAACCGATTCCTTTTGGAGCATAAAGCAACCCGTGGACGTACGGTGGTCATATGTTCATAACCCCATCATAACGAGTGCAGGTGATTCAAAGTTTACCTGTGGGCTCGTCCTGAATCTGTTCCTCTGTCTCGACAAACTCTGCTGCTGCAAACAGAAACGCAAACATTTTGAAAATGTTGTGATGATTAGACTTCACACGCTTTTAACCCAGATAAATGTACAGTGCATATATTCCCTTTGGTTGGTTTGGGTGTGTGTATGTGTGTGTGTGTGTGTGTGTACCCACCTTCTTCTGCTACCTCCTCTACCTCTTGCGTTACTTCTTCTTCTGTCTCTGTGACTATAGAAAAAAAAAAAAAAAAAAGGATCAACAACTGTACACTTGTTGAAAATCATTTGCATATTCATAAATTCTGGATTTTTCAATGAGGAAGATAGAATAATGTAAAGAATTATTAATGGCGTAATGAAACTATTGTGAGGATACATTTTATCTTAAATATTAAAAGCAGAGTATTTTCATATGTTTTAAACATGTCTGGAGGACGTCTTAAGTTCACTATTCACTCCAACCAAATACCACTGGTATGCCTGATATTTACCAGAGCTGAAACTACTTATTTTCAGTATCAAATAATCTGTCACTTGTTTTCTAGAATATCAATATCAAATAATTGATTAATAGTTTTGTTTGTAAAAGGGTAAAAAACCCACAAAACATTCACATCTGAGAAGCTGCAGTCAGAGAATTCTGCCATTTGTTCTTTAAAAAAAGGACTTCGGATTCTTGATTATCAAAATCATTGCCAATTAGTTTCATGTTGATTAGCTTATCAATTGTAACTCTACCTGGAACTGTTTGCTCCTCCACTGTTTCTTCTGGAGTTGCCTCTTCTTCTGCTGCTTCTGTGGCCTCCTCCTCTTCTTCTTCTTCTTCTGCTGCTGCCACCTCCTCCACAGCCTCGTCTGAAAGAGCTGCTTCCTGGTCTTCTTCCGCCACCTCCTCCACAGCCTCGTCTGAAGGAGCTGTATCCTCTACAGCAGCTGCCTCCACCTCTTCTGCTATCTCCTCCCAAGCCTCATCTGAAGGAGCTACCTCCTGCTCCTCTTCTGCTACCTCCTGCTCCTCTTCCGCCACCTCCTCCACAGCCTCGTCTGAAGGAGCTGCCTCCTGCTCCTCTTCCGCCACCTCCTCCACAGCCTCGTCTGAAGGAGCTATCTCCTCTACAGCAGGCTCCTCAGCATCTGCCTCCACCTCTTCTGCTACTTCCTCCACAGCCTCGTCTGAAGGAGCTGCCTCCTGCTCCTCTTCCGCCACCTCCTCCACAGCCTCGTCTGAAGGAGCTGCCTCCTGCTCCTCTTCCGCCACCTCCTCCACAGCCTCGTCTGAAGGAGCTATCTCCTCTACAGCAGGCTCCTCAGCATCTGCCTCCACCTCTTCTGCTACTTCCTCCACAGCTTCTTCTGAAGGGGCAGGCTCCTCTTCAGCAGGCTCCTCAGCAGCTGCCTCCACCTCCTCAGCAGCTGCCTCCACCTCCTCAGCAGCTGCCTCCACCTCCTCTGCTACCTCCTCCACAGCTTCTTCTGAAGGGGCTGCTTCTTCCTCTTCTTCTGCTTCATCTTCAACAGCTTCTTCCGTAGCTGCTGCCTCCTCCTCCACAGCTTCTTCCGTAGGAGCTGCCTCCTCCTCCACAGCTTCTTCCGTAGGAGCTGCCTCCTCTGCAGCAGGTTCCTCAGGAGTTACCTCCACCTCTACAGCTTCTTCTGAAGGTGCTGCCTCCTCCTCGTCTGCTACATCTTCAACAGCTTCTTCCATAGGAGCTGCCTCCTCTACAGCAGGCTCCTCAGCAGCTGCCTCCTCCTCCTCCACAGCTTCTTCTGCATGAGTGGCCTCCTCTTCTTCAGCAGCCTTCTCCACCGCGGCCTGTAACTCTGCCATCAGTTCGTCCGCAATGCCGTCCTCCACAGCCTGCTCTGTTGCTGCTTCCTCCAACTCCTCCGCGACCTCCTCCTCAACTGGAACATCCTGAATCAATTAAAACAACCAAAGTTTAGAAAAAAAAAAAGATAGGACTATACTATTTAATAAATGTTCAACTTTCATGGGCCTTGTGCACAAGCCTATGTATCAAAACAGAATTTAATTTACTCCTCTAAATAGAAGTTGAACAGCAGAAATACAGTTTTAAGATCATATACTGTATTACAGTAAAACACAGTTTACTATATTGCCCAAAAAGTTTCATTCTTATTTGTGTTGAGGGTCTAATGATAGAGGGTGTTATCCTCCTATTGTAAAGCACAGCTGTAATATCTAAAATATATCTTCACAGGAGAAGTTATAATTGCAGACAAATACTGTACATTACTACACACTAAAAATGTCCTCATGTGTCCTTTCTTTATATACTGCTTATAAATGCTAAACAGGGGCATTAAAATAAAGTTTTTTTCAGTTTATTGGAGACATTTTTGTTTTATCTGAGCATCAGTTGTTTTTGTCTTTTGTGCTCTCTAATAGATGGCACAAGTTGTCTTTGGTAGAACTGTGCAACAGTTCATAAAGGGACTTCATGCTGGGGAAAAGAGAGAAACAACTATAACAAGTTTAAGCAGTTGCTTGTAAGGATGGAAATCTGTAGACTGAGAAGGAAACTAAGATTGCTTATTTTTTGTACTTGTTATGCTTAAGTGCAAAGTGTGTATGAAACAGGTAATGACGCTAAGCACGGTAACAAAAACTACACACCTCCTCCTCTACAGCAGGAAACTCCTCCTCCAGCACCTCTGGATCCTCCTCAATCACCTGAAAAAGGAAAACACCACCCACGTGTCATCAACAGGTTCACACTGGCATTTGTACAAGTTCATAACAGATTCCCTTAAGGACTAAGTACCTCAACTACTTCATGTGTACATTTGATTTTACAATTTCAACTTTGAAAAAAAGAGATCTGAAAAAGGATTAAGAATGAGAGAGTTCAACCTGGTCTGTACAAACCTCAGCAGTCTCTACTGGCACTGGCTCAGGTTCTGATTCTGGTTCAGGCTCGGCCTCAGGTTCTGGTTCAGGCTCGGGCTCGGCCTCAGGTTCTGGTTCAGGCTCAGATTCAACCTCAGGTTCAGGTTCAGGCTCTAGAGAGAAACAACACGCAGTGTAACTAGATATGTGAATCTCTGTATCTGTTACTGCCTGTTCTGATGAATGCCACATTCCAACACCGTAGTGACCTTGAGGCATATACACACACTCATGTACCTGGTGGAGCAGCAGTTTCCTCTGCTGCAGCAGCTTCCATCACATCTTCCACAGGCACTGGATCAGGCTCAATAATATCTGAGGACAGAGTGTTATATTATTATTTAATATTTAACATCTATTCATTTTACAACTGTTTTTGGCCTCTTGGGGGCAGAAACAAGATGTGAACACAAAATTCACATAACCTTTAAATCGATATATGTTTAGCAAAAAGTTCCACATCCAGCCGTTACGGAGCAACATTAACATTCATGTAGAGTCGTGTTTCTGTCCAGCTGGTCAATGTTATCCAATATTCACTCTCTGTTAGCTCTGTTTCTGCTCTCTACCATCTCCTGAGGAAAATATGTGGCTCTTTATCTGTCAAATTCTCCACTATGTTCAGGTAGTGTACTGTGGGTGTTTCAAGCTTTTTCTCTGAAAATGATGCTATGAGAGTGAAGTTGCAGTCGGACAGCTAAACGACGAGCTGAAACTCACTACAAAGCTCCATAAAGCTGAGAGGAGCGGCAGAGTCGCTGATAATTTCGGTCGTAGCTCTCCAAAGCAGATGCAACTATAATAACAGAAAAGTCAGTCAAGCACAATCTCTAGTTGAATTTTTTTTTTTGGAGTTTGATAAGTATTGAGGATATGCTTATGATGCACAGGCTGAGGTTTTGATATCCAGGTCACTGATAACAAATACGGCCAACGAATGAGCCCAGTCCCACTGCTGAGATCTGTTTCCATGCAACACCTGTGTTCCCTCGTCACTCATTATCTACCATCAACATGTTCCCGTCACACCAGTTGAGAGTATGTGTGTGTGTATAGGAGTATGTGTGTATAATCAACATGTGTGGTACCTTCTGCTGTGGGTTCAGGAGCGGAAGTCTCCACTGGGGCGGCGGGCTCTTCGCTACGGGAAGTGACGACGACTGCTTTCTCTTTCAGTCCTACATGAGATGATGCACGTTGTTGGAAGGAAACAATATAGAAATAGCATATATACGTGTACACACAGACAGACAGACAGACGAGTACACAGTGAACAAATTTTGGGGTGTTGCAAAAAAGTGTTTGACCCCTTTCTGATTTCTTTGCTTGTTTGTCACACACAGTGTTTCAGATCAAACTATTAATCAAAGATAACATGTAGACATAAAATGCAGTTTTTAAATGAAGGTTTTTATTATTAAGAGAAAACTAAATCTAAATCTAACCATGTGTGAAAAACTCCCTCTAAACTTAATAACTGGTTGGGCTACTCTGCAGTAACACCTGCAAATCAAGTTATCTTCAGCTTAAGGTCACAAACAGATGGCCGACGTTCTCCTTCGGGCTTTGTTGGTAGACAGCAGAATTCATGGTTCCATTTATCAAAGCAGCAGAACAGCCCCAGACTTTTACTGAAATGTGGTGTTACTTTTACACCAGATGTAATGGGACACACACCTCCCGTCAGTCCCGAGTATCTCAAAAGTCTTGGGGAACTTGAACCTACGTTATGTTTTATCGGAGAGCAAATGTTTTTTCATACAGGGCCATATAGGTTTGGATTTTGTTTCCATTTAATAATAAAAACCTCACTGTGTCATCTTTGACTTATATTTAAATTAGTTTGATGATCTGAAACATTTAGGTGCAACAAACACTTTTTCACACCAGTGTACGTGATGTTAAGTAAAACAGTCATTGACTTTATACACACACCAACACTTCTGACCAAACCAGCTGAAAAAGGCATGGGTGTTCTTTTGCTGACTCTTTAAAGTTGAATTGAATATTTCCTAATTATAATATTGGCATACTGTGTTTTGGCATTTCAACACAACAGACATTGTTCACATGTTTAAATTAGATGTCATTAATGTAGTGTTCAGTTTTTTGATGATAATACAAGCAGAATTACAACTGGATGATGATCTGAGGTCATACAGTCATACTATGAACACACACACACACACACACACACACACACACACACACACACACACACACACGATTGACCATGACACTTTTAAAAAAAGAAACCTACAGGAATTCACAAACTTTATTGACAAAACAATAAAGTAACACATTGATGAAATACACAAGAGTCCCTACATTAAGAAAAACCTCACAAGTTTCTAAAGTGAAGGGTTGGGCTGACACACTGATTCTAATCTAGTCAAATCAAAATATGAAAATCATGAACACTAAAGTATGTCACACTTTATATCATCGCTTTAGAGCCATTCTTCTAACCACTGTACATTTCCAGAGGAAAATTACGTCTGGCTACAACTCTTAAACCAGTGATTCCAACTGGTTACATCACAGCCTAACAGTGGAGTTGAATTTGAGTGATGGGCGTCCACTCACTATGCAATTGTGGTTCTGTATATCGCTGAGGTCCCTCGAGTCTCACTTGTGCTACTTGAAAAGCTAGCTGAACAATGGTACGACACATTTAATGTATTTAATTCACAGGCTGGAAAATTACTTTGCTTTCTATCCTTACCAGAAAAAGCCATCGTTTTATCACCCTGTTGTTATTAATAATATTAAATAAAAGTGGTTACATTGCTTTTTAATTTGGAAACATTTTTTTTTATTGTAAAATCAAATTGAATCAGTGATGGAGTAACCTACATGTGCACCATGACTTCAATCTAAAAATCACTGATCAATACATAGGGTTGAGTATCACTTTGAAATGTTTCCATACCAGTGCTAATACCTGAGTTTCTGTACCAATACACACCTTCTTTTGAAAAATATAAATGTTATTTACAGAACTTTTACTTAAAAAAAGCCAAATTTATTAAACGCTAAATGTTGTTTAAATCAAGGACTGACTGAAGAATAAGTAAACAAGTATCTGTCAGCTTTAGTTGTTTGGGACACTTTTCTGGAAGTACTGAGTTTGGTTCGATACCCATTCCCAAAGATGAATATATTTCTCTGTCCTCATTTGTTGCCTCCTCTGTCAGATTTATCAGTTTTGCTTTTTTTGCCTTTTTCTTTAACAGACTCTTTCCCCTTTCCCTTGTCTTCCCCCTCCACCTTCCTATCTGACTTTTCCTCTTTCTCCCCCCCTTTCTTTGATTTCTTCTCCCCTTCCTTCTCCTCTTTGTTCTCATCTGGTTTAGCCTTTTCCTTCCTTAGTTTGTCCAGAGCTTTCTCCATCTCTTCTTTCTCTATCTTCTCCTCTTCCTCTTTCAGCCTGGCAGCCACCCTCTCCTTCACCTTGGCAGTTATTTCCTTCCTCCCCAGCTCCAGCCCTTTCTCCTCCTCCTCTTTAGCCAGGAGCTGTCTGACCTCAGCCAGGGCCAGCTTGGCCAGCTTCTTTGCCTCTACGCGTTCATGGATGATGGCCAGCTGCTGCTTTAGAGCCTCCCGAAGCTTCCATCCCGCATCCTTAGTCGGATATATTTCTGGGATGGATGAGCAATAACACTGTTGTGTTTCAGCACTCGGAAAATGAGTTATTATTGGAAGAAGGCCATGCTGAAATGCACTCAATGTTATTGAACACTACCACACATCAGGCATGTTGGTGCACATTTGTGCACCAATTGAAACCAGTATAAGGCCAGTGTGGCCATCCTGTGTGGATGTGGATTTACACTTTAAAAACCAGTTGCACCACACAGACTAGTTCTTATGTAGAGTTGTTACTAAATATTTAGTCCAACACACATTTCTTCATGTACGCAGATAGAAATCAAGCACTCTTAATTCCTATTTTTGGAAGTTAAATTACAGCGTGTGATTCTACAGATGCTTCCAGATTACACAGTTGGTACATGTGTTTCCTATCAACTAATTTACACATTACTATTACTGAAGGTTTGAAGCCAGCTAGTGATGGATTCACTTGAATTAGCTGGCGTAGAGTCCAGTTTCGGTAGCATCTGGTACACTACAACTGTTTAACTAAGGGTTTCACTCATCAAGCACTTGCACAGAATTAGGCCACAAATCTTAAAAACCCCACACAATCCTTTGAGATCAGACCACAATGAGTTGTGAGTAGTTAAAGCACAGCACAGCTTCATGCAAGCGGCTGCATGATGATACCTTTCTTAGCACCTTTGGCTGCATCTCCAGGTTTTTCATCTGATGTCACACAAAAACAAGACAGGAGTTACACAGGAACAACACTGGACTGTTTCACATGTCATTGGTGTGTCCGTATATACCCATTTACTGCTAATCATTCCAACTGCCCAACATCAGCTGCAGTGTTGCCACAAAGCCATTTAAATAGCTCAATATGCAGCTAGCTGCACTTGAACCAACACACCAAGCTAATCTCAGCCTGGAGCTCAAGCAAACACACCAAACTGGCTTTCTGCAGCAGAAGCTGTTGTTCACAACCGAGCTAGTTAAGACAAAACCCAAGGTCAGCTATGCACATTATAACTACAGCCAGGTAGATTCAAAGCCAGCATTTGAGCCAAACTTGAAAAGTCACCGTAGTACCACACCAACACCAAATGAGCCAATTATGATGATCACCAAACGGAGGTCATAAATTACCCACTGGTAAATTCACCACAACGTCACATTGTACAAGAAAACTAAGGTCAAGGTTGCTGTCATTCCTGCCTGACACCTAGCTCCTCTGGTTTCTGCTCTTTTCCTCTCTGCCCTGAAAGAAGGCACATAGGCATGATGCATTTGTGTATTATTAGTCTGACACTAAAAAGCTAGAGTATAAGAATTACCCCAAAAACGTCTGTAAGTTACTGACATAGATTTAGTGCTCACAGAAAGCTAAGAATCTTAAAGAATAGGAAACAGTAATATAAGATCATGCTATGACATAGAAGATATAACAATTAACACAGCGTACAATATGTCCAAAAAACATGGAATGTGGAGTTTAGTCTCCCTGTGTTGAGAGGCAATTCATTCAATACGCTGACTGACACTGAACAAGTGTACAGTCAGAGCAAGCATCTGCAGGCTTTTAAAGTGACGACACCAGATTAAATCTATGAAGCAGCTGGAAACTGAGGCAGGAGGTCGCTGCTGTGTCCCAGTAACCCAGTGAGCTATCAGTCTCATCTGCGTCTGCTTCATTTCCTCTCATGTACTCCACTCTGCTTAGCTGAGCACAAACACGCACAGAAACACACACACAGGATGATAGAGGAAAAAGAAATGGATAAATACTAATGTGAAAAAAAGGCCTCCACTCTAAACAGCTATTAATGCAGTCGGTTGAGTGACGTGAACTCTGTGTGTCCACGACTCTAATATGATACAACCAAATGTTAAAAGGCTTAACAGTTTCTAAAGTTCAGTGAGCTTGTTGTGCTTGAGCAGCATCGCATAGATTCATTCTTCTCATAAGTCAATGCGGAGCAGGACTAGCCTGTTTCTACTCCAGGTGCCACCACATGCATTCATAACATCCACCAAGTTCACTGCAAACATATTGGCATAGAAACACACACCCTCTGCCACACATGCAGCTGATTCAGCTGTCTGAGCTTGTAGCAGTGATTAGTAAAGTGAAGCGTGATGAATCAAACATGCCTCCTCTCTGCATCACACCCTGCACTGCACTCCTCTCATCACAAACTGGAATGACAACAATTTGAACATGGCTGGCTTACACTGGTGAGGTCATAAACCTGAAACTTGGACCTAAACAAGTTTAAGGCTTCAACTACTGTGTGTGTGTGTGTAAGACGTTTGGGGTTATTCTGTTTGAAGGAAAATGAGAATGGAACAGATACACACTGCTGCTGCTGCAATGATGATTCTTGCAGAATACACAAGAACCTGAAGGATGTGGCTCAATATATACTCACGAATCTAAAAAAGGCAACCGTACATACCTTCAGTGCCAGTTAAATGAATCCAAGGCCTGGTAAATAACATGCAATCTGTATCTAGAGATATCCTCAGGGTAATGATATCTGACCACAGGACCTTTGCATTCACACCTGGTATTAAGTACTGTCCTTGTTTACAATGCATTTTGTGTCCATTTACCAAATCAAAACCTTAACATGCACTTGTCCATATCCAGATACTGATTTTTTTTTTTTAATACCAGGTGGAAATGGGGTCCAATACAAAACCAAGAAATTTAAACTTCAGGTTTTTTTTTTTTTAAGTACAAATTCATGCAGCAATAAGGTAAAAAGGGGACAACCAAGCAGCTATCCAAGTGCAATTCATTGCATTTTGTATTATTTAGTGTTGATGGCGGTTGCCAACAGGTTTGTGCAGAAGAGAATGTGTTAATAGGGTATTAAAAAAAGTCTAGGAGGTCTTATAAAAGTTGTCCTGAGTGAAATGTCAATATCCCAGCAGAGGAATCAATGTTGCAGAAACTCTGCCGCAGAAGCTTGTCTGTCAAATTTGACAGTATCTGGGAGTTACAGTATGCAAAACCTGGGATGGGTGGGGCCCACAGCAAGAGGCTAGACTGGAAATATTCATATCCAAAGCTGCTGGCTGGTTTGCAAAAGGTAAGCAGAGAAAATACTGTAGAGCAGTTTTCTCGACGCTGCAGCTGTTAGATGTCGAGGCCCTTTGGTTGAGAACAAGTGCATTAAAGGATAATCCTGAGGCTACTGGTTATGGAGGCCAACTATGACGATCTTCTGCCCCTGACTTCCATCATCTTTTGCTCCTCTTCTTCTGACCCCTCCCTCATCCTCGTCCTCCTCGTCTTCGTCCTCCTCCTGCGCGTCCATGACTCCTTGTGGGGCACTGTGCTCCTCCTCCTCTTCCAGGGGCTCCAGGGGGTTTATCAGACCGTACAGGAAAGTGAAGAAACCGTTTAACCAATCAGAGCCGCCCTCCTCCACTTCTTCTAACCAATCCAGAACCTCGGATTCACTCTGACCATCGCCCTCCCTGGTCAGGCCTACGCAAACAAGAGGTGGTGGGAGGAGGGGTAATGGAGGTATGGGTGGATGGAGGGGAGGTTCAGGAGCACAACGTTTGGAAGTGAAGGAGACAGAACAGTGTGGCGAAAGGAAGTGGAAAAACTAATAAAAGAGGGAGAAAGGAAGGAAGGGATCAAATGCAGAAGGAAAAAAAAAAAATGTGATGAAAGAATGCAAGAGGGATGCGAGCAGAGTGGGAAAGAGAGGGAGGAAAAGAAACAAGAGGAGAAGGGAAGAGAAGTTTTGAGCGTAGGTTAGGCAGCGAGGGACTCAGACTCTAATATAAGCTGTTGGAGTTCCACTGTCTACACATGATCAGCAACTAAAATTGCTTCATTATTTTTAAAATAGAGAATGATGGCCCTAAACTTGAGAGTTCTTGTTCATAAATGGTTCATTAAATATATCTGCACTCACTCTGCGTCCCAAAAACTAAGTTGAGCTCACTCTGCTTATCATGTGTAGACAGCCGTAGACTCAGACACAGGAGTTAAGACATAGAAGAAAAAAAGCTCAGCAAAATATCAGCACGGTTGTAAAAGTCTCCTGTGAGGCTGATTTGTCATTTATTATTGGATTACTATTATCCATGTGTGCAAGATCAGAGTACAAAATGGATTTCCTTTTGATCATGTTTTCAGATTGAAGCATGTATGTATGTATGTATGTATGTATGTATGCATGCATGTGTGTGTGAACAACCACAAAAACTGCATTACAGTACCTCTGTAGACAATGATTTATGGGAAGACATTGTTCAGATATTCAAAGATATTTTAAACTTAGATACAGAGACAGATGAAGAGATCAATGAACTGAAAGAATGACTGAATATAAGAGAGAAACGGGGTAAAAAGTAATAAAACATATGAACCCAAGGCCAAGCATGCAGGTAGAGATGGAACAAAATCCTAGCCAAATACATGCAGTATATCTTTGTTTGTTGTTGTTTACAAAAGACAAGCATTTTATTAATAACGATGACAATTATTATTACTATTATGATTATTTTTATTATATAGGGTTTCCTTTGTATTATAGGTATGGACTGTGGGTGGACAGAGTCATGCTGGGAAATACACGTTCATTTGTAACACATGTAAAAGAGTATTCTAGTGATTTTGTACCGTGTGCAGCAACATCCAAGTTGGTGTTTAAACCATTTATGTGCATTTTAATAAAGCATATGTGATGCATGTCTGCGTCTTGCTGAGCATTTGTAGTTCTATACAAAGCCACTAAAAGCTACTGGGCTATGAGAGACAGATGCATACATCAAGTGCAGAGGACACAGAGGGAGAAGCAGAACGTATCAAAATAAAGCACATGGGAGCATGCGCTGTAACACCAGGCTGCAACTGACCATTTGTTATTAGAGCTAGTTTAAGTAAATGAATGACGGGTAGAAAGTGAGCTGGGCAAAAAGAGAACCACCTCTCTGAAGAGTAAGGACAAAAAACTGCCATGTAGGAGAACTTCAGAAGAGGAACATATGAGCAAAGATCGCTGTGTGATAATGTTTTTCCATCAAGTATGCCATCCAAAGTCAGAAAAACACAAAGCACTTTGGATCCTCGTGGTCCTTTGTGTTAAAAACATGTGAACAAAAGGCAAACTTATGTCAAGTAAAAAAAAAATATATCTGCCCCTGAAAGCAACCTCGTCCTGCCAGGTTCAACATGTTGACTAGTGTATAACCAACCATTCAATATGTTGAGATGTAGGAAAGAGCTGATCCTGTATAAAACCATGCAACATGCAGCAGACTTGACATGAGGGATAACACTGAAGACATGTGGGAGAAAAATATAACAGAAAAATCTGTGTGTGTGTGTGTGTGTGTGTGTGTGTAAGAGCAGTGTGTTCAGATAACTGTCAGTTGCCTTAATTCACTGTTATTTCAACAATCCCTGGTCACGGTGAGCCTCATTAGTTCCATCCTTTAATAACAGCTTGTTTCACCTAAGAGGTTTATTATAGGTGTGTGAGTGACACACTCGCGCACACACAAACAAACACACACAAACAAACACACACCTTCGTAGTTGGAGGCCTAAGCTTCAGGGAGTTTTAGAGATCTAATTCAAACTCTCAATACTCTTTTAATGTTGGAACATTGAAACATTGTTTCAGATGACAAACTAGTTTAGAAAGACACACTAAACTTCCCAGAGTCTAAAGGGATGAGAGTTTGTCAGCTCTGCTTTTCTGCTGTTCATTGATGGAATCGTTTCTGTAATAGTCAGCTATATCATTCTATGGTCAGTCATGCAAAAGAAACCCAAATTGCCATTCAATGTAATCAACAAACACAAAAAAACACTGCAGACGCACACATCAGTGACCTGCAGAAATGGTCAAACTCTGAATAGATCTGTTGTGAACTGTGGGTCATTTGTTTTTTTTCCCCCCATATAGATTTTCTTTGTTTTCCTTTCTGCAAGACACTGATAAACACTGACATTAGTTGTAATTGGAGATAAATCAACTTGCCGAGCAGAACTTTAGCGTCCTCGACATCAAAATCACCATCGCCATCTGTATCGTATGCCACCAGTTTACCTACGGCAGTGACAAACACACATGTAGACTTACTGTGTGATCTCAGGAAACACATGGACACATGCACATATTGATAACATAGAATTGGATTTACATGCATCACTTAAACAACACTTAAAGAAATGCACCAAGCTTGTGAGAGATAGAAGGTGGTGAGTGGCCAAATTCATAGAAACATCACAATTTTGTGTCTTGTGTCAATCAGCAAAAAGTTTGGTGAATTCCTTCAAACACAAGGGAATGAAACACATGAGCCTAGGTGGGTGAAACAGGAAATGGTAATAGTCAGATACTTATGCGGCCAAACAGGGTTTGTCTTAGTGACATAAGAAAACACTTGGAGGAGCTCTAAAGTGTGTTCTTGGTGTAGGATGGAGGCTGGGAAGTCAAGAACCCTGGATCTAAAGCAGCTGAGGAAAAGCTTGTTCAAAATGATTGCAGCACATTCTGTATGAGGAAGAGAACTTAGTTTAACAGACATGACGTCCTAAAATCTATCAATCACTTTGTTTTCTTGACAACTGTCCAGAATTAAAATAAATAAATAAATAAATAAATAACTCAGTACAATAGCCATTTGTTATTTTACACATCTTCCATTTGTCGCAACAGTTCATCTAAACCTAAACGCATGTTGTGGGCATTTATCATTATTTTTATCTTGCGTAGACAGGATTTTGGTTTTTTTCATTACCGTATATGAAGGTTAGATTTATGTACAAAAGTCTGTCCTCAGAAAAGGCATTGGCTAAAAACTTAAATGACCAGGCAGAGCTCATTTTGTAGTACGGTACAAGTCTGACATGTCTAGATTAATTATTGTATTAACTATTTTAGATCCAGGGCTTTGCAAGGAGTGTGAGGGAGGGAAGGAGGGAAACACTATAGGAGAACTAGAAGACAAAAACTATAAATGTTATATTGGGTGTAAAGACATACTGTATATGCCTTGAAATATTTACCTTGCAAGGCCTCAGACAGGTTAATTTGTATGCCCTTAGCTTTGTCTGCATGCAAAACACAAAACATACATATTGAATTTACAGCACGATTAAGGAAAAAAACATATTCGTACATTAATAGAAGAATATTTAACAGACAGGAATGTTGCACATGAATCATTAGGGGTGCAGATTAGTGACAGACAATATAACATGATCAGACATGGAAAGCAGATATTTACATCAGGGTACATTATGGCCTACATGCTACAGACCAGTGATATAACTTTACAATCAAAGCTGACAAAGTGGTTGATATACAAGTTATGACGTTGGGATACCTAATATTATTAAAGGCCTGTTTCGCCACTGTACCATGTACATTAAGTGGGATTCCTCTCATATTTTTGACTGCTTCTCAGATGCAAGTTTTTTCAAAGTATGTGGTTCGCAGAAAGTGGGGACCACAGAATGGAATAAGCAGAAGACTAAGGAGTGATCGGATGCTAGTGTTTTGTCAATAGTCAATATTATTGTTGGGCTGGTTCTTAATCAGGGACAGATGGCAGGTAGGTGTGTGTGTGTGTGTGTGTTTTTTTTTTTTTTGTTAAGCACAAATGGTATATAAGCATGATGAAGAAACAGAAGCCGTAACAGTTGCTACCACACCTTTCTGGCAAGGTGCATGCATGGGGACAGACTACAGAACGAACACACTGAGCTACTCACCGATGACTCCCTGATAGTCAACCAGGTTGAAGTAGACCGCAGCTACGGACATCCACACACCCAGCAGGGACAGGACGATGAACCAGGTGAAGAAGCTACCGCTGGTGGGCCCAGGGTCTGACTTCTTCCCATTCTTATTGGCTGCTTGGGTTTTACTACCATCTGCAACACAAAGACAGCGCGACATGTTTTCCATCATTTGAGGATCTGACATGCTTCTTATTTTTTTTTTTAAAGAAAGTTCTTTCTAAAATCAGGCCGTGCTGTGTGTTCAGGAAGAATCAGTTTCAGCAACTGCATCAACACCGTTACTCACGCTTGACAACGTAACGGTGTCAACAACCTCTGTGAGGTACATACTGTAATACCAATCACCCATAAAGCCTTGTAGGATCTGAGGACTACCTTTGGACAAAATTAATAAACTTCTGTGAATAGACACAATCAATCCTGTAGTTACATGGTAACGCTACCATGTGACTACAGGATTGATTGATTTGATCCAGCACAGAACTGTATACGTTTTCATGTTGAACCCTTCAGTACGCTGTGTTCTGTACTTCACATTTGTACAGCCTGTGTATGATATAATTACTATAACTAATGTAACTAGTCTAATATTGTACAAAAAAAAAAACGGTAGTCAGTTAGCCCACAGATGTATAGCTCATGTTATGAGTAAAAATACACATGCTACACACACACAAACCACACATGCTAAATCAAAAGCACCCAAAGCTATCTAGATTATATGTGCTTCTGTGTCTTCCCAACTAAACCTGGTTAAATTAAATCATATTTACAACAGATTCAGTAAAAAAAATAAAAACAGTCATTGTGTCATCTACTGCAAATACAGTAATCCTTCAGAGCCAGCTGTGGGAGACAACACAACAGCAATGCTTGAGAGGCTATTCCGGGCGTGCCGATGACATCCCACAATGCATGATGGGAGAAAATAGTGGCAGAGAGAATGAACAGGTGTTCAAGTCCGCTACATGGAGCTAGGTCAAACTCCAACGAGCCTTTAAAGAGCAGAGTTCAAAGTACTCAGATAAAGTGTCGATTTGTACAGCTCTACAATAACAAATCAATTCATACTTCAGAAATAGTCATGAGCTCTACGTTTGGTTGAATTCAAATTATTTAGCGATTCTGAATCCTTGTGATCCTGCTGACGTCCAGTGAGCTGCTCATGCTTAGTAGATTCAACTTTTCCTACTAAATTAAGCCTCATCCAGTCTCCAACATTTTGGGGAATCCTTTTGTTTATCATAGTCAGTTGACAACGTCAGTATCACTGGTCAGACTGGAGGCAGGAGTGATAATATGGATTCATTTCAAAGCAGATGAATGCTGGTCAAAGGTACTGTAAACAGCTGGAAGCACAAATAATCTATAACTGCTACTGTTCCAATTTAAACTACTATAAGAACCTGGTTCACCTAAATGTTAAACAGAGACTCTGTAAACCTTTCCATCAAAATATTGTAATATCTGATCGTAACACTGCATGGTGATAATTTAGGAGACATTTATACTTTACTGACACAACAGTCAGAGATAACAAGACTGAGAAAAGTTAATATGCAAACAGTAAATGGATATCTTTCCTCTAGGACAGTCCTGCTAAAAGTGAACTTTTTGCTTAACGCAACAGTTCATCTTCCAGCCGCAGGCTCTCACACAACGACCTCCACACTGTGTTGTTCTTCTCACCTCTCTAGCAAGCAGCCCTTGAACAGACGCTCACCTTGCATTTCCCCGGCTATCACCGTGGGGATCGCCGTGACAACAGAAGGGGCAACAGGCTCGACCAAAGTCGCTGGATCACCCATCCCTGCCCGATGGCTCGTCACCTAACTGAATTACGGGTTGTCTGTCCACAAAGACACCATGCAGTCCTCACCGTCTCTGTGACCCTCCCTCTTCCTCTACTGATTGTCTGCCTTTCTCTTGCTCATCTGTCAGTCATCCCTGCTCTCCGTCCCTTTTTCCTCTGAGCCTGATATGGCTCTGGAGGTCAAACAAGAGTTATTTATAGTGCTGTTAGACCAGCTGGCCCTGACATACAGAGAGGGAAGAACACAGCCGTCAACATCACTGCGTGGCTGACCAGCCAGTGCCAGCTTTAAAGTACTGCATCCTTTTCTCCGCCTGATCTGGAAGATTTGAAAGTCATATTTCACTACATTTGATTTCCACTTTGCAACTTCCAACTGAGGCTAAAGAAAAGTGGTTTAACTTCCATTCTGTATTTGCTGTTGTGAACACCTGGGTTTACTTCTATTTCAGACGGCTCATGTACAGAGGATTACACTGGGATCTCAGTAAAGCAGGGGATTCCTTCATATGTGTAATGATGACAGCTATAATTACGTGACATTATGTGCGATTTAAGGGGTTAGCCACAGGAAGTGATGCATTTTTCAACAGAATAAGGGGTAAGCTTAAAAACTCACAAAATGCTTCTAAAATACTCCAAAATTATATTGTATTTTAGAAGTAAATTATATCAAAAATTACATAGTCACAGATAAGATGTATTTATTGCCTATACACTACCACCATTATCGAGGTCAGTATGGTGATTGTAGGGGTAGTTACGTTACTCTGATTCCTACATTTATATGATTGAGTAGTTAGCATCCACAGTAATCAATTAGTCCATCAGTAGAATATCAGTTTTATAATTTGATAATTTAAGTACAGTAACATCGTACAGCTTTTAGCAGAACAGAATTAATCTGGCTACAAAATAAACAACAGAGCTGATATTGTTACTAAAGACAATACCTGTATGGTTATATGACTAACACAGCTAGAAGTTCAGGTTCACAAATTTTGTATCATTGTTATACGATTTAGCAACACTGAAAAGAAAAGGGCATGGTCAAATTCTCCTTAATTCTACTCCCAACGCTGTACTGAATTCAAGCAAACGGCAAAGAACATGAAAATACTGTTTGTTACCTGCTACCATGAAAAGACTAATTACATCACTGATACAAAACTAGCACTTCACTACCCAGAATGCACCTACCGTACAAACCTCATACTTGCACAGGCTAATATGATCAATATGCGTTAACCACAAGAAATTGCCATCACATGCACACAAGTGAGAAATACGCAACATACCGCTCAGTTCTTCTGTATGCTTCATGCTCATGACCACAGCAGCTAATTTACACACACACACACGCGGGCGGGCATGCACACGCACACACGTCTTCTTCTCCAAACAAATGGAAAACTCTCTCTGTTCAGTCTCTTCTCTGCGACGTTCAGTACACATTGTTCAGTCCTGAGTCTTATGTAAGGGCTGCTTTGCACCGCCTTCTAAAACTTACCTACTCCCAAAACCTTCCTTAATGTGCGTGCAAGCTCATGCGTGCACACACAACAAACAGGTTTGTATACCTTTGAGGACATTCCACTCTCTAACCTTTGACATTGGCTCACCAAATGCCCTCTGACCCCTAGCCAAATTTAAAACCCCCTGCAGGATGTCTCATTTTGGTGAACTTTCTTTAACATAAATACGTACATATGTATGCAATTCTACAGCCACGATGATGGAACCACGTGCATCTATGCGTGTCTCCTGAAAACTTGTCATCCACACACATGGATGACAGTAAACCCCCTCACTGAATATGGCTGTGACTGTCACCAGGATCTAGGTATGCGCTCTGTGATCGGTGCATTCCTGTGACAAAAAAAAGGCAGGAAACAAATCCCACGTCTGGCTTTGTTCTGAGCAATCCCCAGAAAGTCACCAGTATTAGCTGGAGCTGTTGTTTGTTGAGCTAGTGTTGAGTTAATAACATTATATCACAGGCTGACTGCAAACAAGACAGTTAAACAAAGTAAAGCAGTTTCAGCTCTCAACTTCATGCAAAGAACAGCAAAGAAGAGCAGAGAACAGCTGCTAGGACCCCAAATATCATGTGCCATGTCTCATTATTTAATGATACTATAACATGGCAACAGAACATACTCCTGTCGAAGCTGCAATCAGCAGTTTACCATTCTACAATAATCACTGTAGGCTACATTAGACGAATAACTATAGAAATAATTATAATGCTTTATGCCATGTTAAAAAAATAGCTTACAGTTAAACGTATTAGTTACTAAAAGTGTTTCTCTATTTCTGTAATTTCAAGGAAGAAAGGGACCAGGAAAACAGAATCCTGAGAAAAAAAAAAGAAAGAGAAAAAGATATTTTCAGCCAGAGAAAATATCAACATCCCAACAGAAGTAACTACAAATGTCTTTACTGTAAAAGAATCAAATAAAACACCAAATATTACACAAATCTGATCTCCAGAATGAGAGTTAGAAAGTTCCTCGTAACAGAGACTTGCAATACTTCCTCATTTATGACCACAAACCTTAATACTTTATGAAGTTGCTGCTCTTATATATGAACTGCACTGGTCGATTTAACAAGCCAAATCTCAGTCCTGACACAAACAAACAAACACACACCATCATGCAAGGTTACATGGTGATGTTTCCATCTGCAAGGATTTAGTTTGCAAACTGAACACATTCTGCAAATGCAAAGCACACTACACAGCATCACACAGCATCCCAGAGGAACAGACGGGGCTGTTACCCTTTCAGCTCTGCATACTTCAGCAACGCTCAACTGTTCAACCGGACAGGGAAGGATGATGAGGCCTGAGGGATTCAAATGGTACATAATGCAGAAAAATAAGAACACATGACAGTCTGGGAAAAAAAGAAAAAAAAAACGACAAACGACAAAGCTGAAATGGTGCAATAAGAGTTACGTTAAGCACAAATATATTAACAGAAAACCTCAGAAAGACAAACCCTTCTCATGTCTTCTCAACGATCTGATTCAAACATATGATCGGCACATCTTGCTACAACAAGTTTCACACTGACTGCCTCAAAAAACAAACAACTTGATGTTTACACTCTCCTTTCAGGCTGGACTGTGAGAGCCAACATCAATATTTGATGAGCCACCAGAAGTGTTTATTCATGTGATGTAACCAAGTCTGCAACTAACGTTTATTTTCATTATCGAGTAACGTGTCAATTTTTTTTTTTATTTAATTGAATGAATTTGGTTCAGAAAATTGTGAAAAATGCCGATCGCCGTTTCCCAAAACACGGGATAACGTCCTCAAATATCTTGTGTTGTTTGTTGTTAACAGTCAACAACCCAAAAATATTCCGTTTACTGTCACAAGAGTAAAGAAACCTGTTGTATCAGATGTGACAGGTCGTACGTGCTGCTTTGTTTCATGGTGATCACAGCACAGACTGTTGAACCATACATCCATGCATAGGCACAGTGGGAGGCGGAGTTAAGAAGAAGACCAGAAAAACTTGAACATTTTGTTCCCAGGACTTTTCTAACAGTCACACTGGCCTTTGAACTGGACATGATGAACACCCTGCAGATGAAGCTGTGATAACTAAAATAAGACACTTTTGTTTTTGTTTTGGTTTTTTTTTTTACCTTCAGCTACACGTTCATTCATCTTGAAATTGTTTTGCAACATGCTGCATTTCAGAATCAATGTAGAAGAGTATACAAACCACATAGAGATCAATATATTAATGTGGTTTCATTTAGTAACTGTGTGTTATCACTCTTAAACTGAGAGAGTCCTGTGCAGTCAGTAGAGTACAGAGTGTACTCGCAAGTGTAAAGTACCACGCTTGCCTCCTATAGCGGGCATCAACATACACATCACAGTCTCTCAGACCCACTCAGCTACCCACAGCCACGTGTCAGCGTGGGGGTGAAAGTTATCACTGCTCCGGCCGTAGACTGGACACTATGGCCCTGACCGGTCCACAGCACAGTACAGTACAGTTAAAGTAAGTCGGCGTTTTTTTTTATTAATATCACCATAAGTTTACATAACAAAACCTTTATTAATATAATTACACGTCATTAATTTTAGGGTGAAGTCACACATTGAACGCGCGCCGTGTAGTTAAACATTCAAATAAAAAGCTTACACAGCAGACATATGGTTGTGCGGGGTCCGTCGGAGAGACCCCCGCGAGCCACGTACAACCCCACCCCCGGTTCCTCTTATTGACACGTGAGCATTTCCAAAAGCGACTGAACGGGACTGGGGGCGGGGTACCCAGCTCGCGCCCCGGGGTGCAGCGCACACAAACTAGTAATTCTGACACAAATATGCGTCTCAAACCTAAACGCTGACGGTGACAGTGACTAGGCCTACGTTAAGACACACACGGGGTGTACAGACTGTGGAGAAGCTATAAACACACAAACAAACAAACACACACGAGTAGGTGCGTCGAACAGTCTGGACACCGGAGAAACAGCTGCTGCTACTAAACGTTACACGTTCATAGCATTAGCTGCCTGTTATACACCATGGGAGCTTCACTGTACCTTGTTAATGTCGGATTATATTGATGAACTGAAAGCTGAGCTAGTAATTTGTGGCGACGCTGGTGTGTAAAAGGACTACAGTAGTGTTGAAGGAGCAAAAGGAGCGAGGGTGTGCTTAAACCAACAGTGTTTACATGTTCCATAAAGACCAGTTTAAGCACAGCTAACGATAAACCAACACGTCACGACACCATTTTAGCCAGCTAGCTAGCTAAGGACCATGGCGCTGAATGAAAGGACAGGCTGACAGCAGATTAACTTTAAAAGGCCGTGCTGGCTGACGGTGAAAGCTGAAGGCTGACACGCATCATACCCACCACCGCAGTCCACGATAGAAAGGAAAAGAGACGCAGCAACGCACCTTTGGATTTGACGTGCAGTTTGGCGTTTTTCTTTGAAGCCATGGCGAATCTCTGGCAGCTGTGCAGAGTGAGCTCTGACGAAAGAAAGGAGCGGAGCGGCTGGAGGTTGTATTTCTAGCAGCAGAAAGAAATCAAAATCTCTCCTGCTGCCTCATAAAACTCAGCACCATAGAAACCCGTCCCCAGTCTAACTGACAGCAATCTTAACCAATGACAGACTTGATGTACAAAACAATAGGTGGGACGTATGCTTTTCTGGACCAATAGGATTTGAGAGGCGTAGAGCTTATTCAACCGTGTGGGTAGTGTTATCTTTGCCCCGCCCTCGCCCGGGTCCTCTTGAACGTGGCAAGATGGAAGATCTTTTCCCTCTACACACGTTTAAACATTTACATATCAAACATATCAACACAGAAACCTGTCATAGCAACAGCCTACAGATTTATGGCTGACACTACAGTCAAAATAATTAAAAACAGCAATTTGGATAGGGTCTTAAGTGACTTAAATTTAGTTTATTTTAAATTTAGTTTTAAGTCCACTTCATTTGTTGTTTTAATTAGGCTATAGGATATTTAAATGATAATTATAATACATTTATGTAAAATGACCTTACATGTGCTTTACATTCACAACCTTCTGGTGTAGAAGTAGAAATTAAAGTTTGTAGCATTTTACAGCAACATATTGCCAGTGTGTATTGCAGAATGATAATAACTTTTAAAAAAATCGATTTCACCACTCTCATTTTATTATATACTAGGCTACGTATATAATTTGATTCATTCTATTGTTGGTGTGTGATGTGTGGTGGACGTGCTGTTTAGACACAATTCCCCCTTGGGATTAATAAAGTATTTCTTATTCTTATATACAGTATTTTGCGGCGTCCCTGGTAATGGAGGATTTTCCACAACCTGGCAACCCAAAGGTTATTCTTTTGGATGGCTTAGAATTTGTTAACCATTAATAAAACCTTTAATTACTGCTGATAACATACTTATAATGGGTGGCTTATCATTATGATTCACATCTGTTTTTCCTACTGTTGATCCTTTGCTAATCCATCCAGTCAACTGTCTCTATTTCTATTTCACACTATTTTTAACTAGTAAAAAGACAAGTCTTTATTGACATTTTCGTCAGCTTTTCTGGGTGGAGTAAAGAGATTAGCTTCTCTTAATGTTAGAGTGAATGTTATCATTGCTAAATGGCTTTTCAAATGCTTCCCGTGACCATAGCCACATACAATGTTTGCTTTAACTTTAACTAATACACAAACCTAAACATTTCTTTCTGTTTACTGTCTGTAATCATGATGTATCCTTGACGTTCAGGCCTTGAAGGCACCACGTTATATAGATATGTGTTTTATAAACATGTATAACTGGTTTTGCACTTTTACCACATACAGTTAAATTGTTTATATATATACATATATACATTCATACATAAACATATAAGTTTAAGTCTCTTCAAATCTCTTTCCACATCCCCCCATTCACAGTTCTCTCACACTTGCCCTGCTATCCACACACACACACACACACACACACACACACACCTCCTGCAGAGGACTGAGGACTGACCATTTGGTTATCACACAGGCATATCTCACATTTGGTCAGTTCACAGACATGTGTGTACATGTGTGAATGTGTGTGTGTGTGTGTGTGTGTGTGTGTTGGGGGGGGGGGGGGTGCTGTGAGAAGGACAGTTGTTCTCACATACGGTATATATGGTTGAGTGATTGAGGTGACACAAAGAGCTGTGAACTGACTTATCTCTGTGTGGAGTAGTGATTCTGGGCGGAGGGATGATCTAATCAACTGAATAGAGTCATTTGCATGGTGTGTGTGTGTGTGTGTGTGTTTGGGACGGGGTATATACAGTACTCGAGTTGAGGGGGGATGGGGGGGGATGGCATCCCCCCTGCGGGGAAAAATAGTCAAAATCATCCCTCTTCTAAAATGGTCACCCCCCCCCCCCCCCCCCCCCCTCGCTGGACCATCATCCCCCCTGGTTTCATTTTACAACTTGACTACTGGGTATATATATATGGTTTGAGCTTGAAACATGTCACTGTCACCCACAAGACAACTGTAATGTTAAAAAGTCCTGATGCTTTTCTCTAGTTTGATTTGAGAGACTTACAAATGTCACAATTATAGCAATGCTGCCTCATATTCATTCTGTTCAAATATAACTCATCAATATGTTTTAGAGGGAATTTAAAGCCACCATGAGAAACATTTGGCTGAATTTTTTTCCAATGCATTATGTTCTTATACCACAGTGGATACTTGTTGGAAAGGAGACATTATGGATGCAAACAAACGGGATGAGCTCTCTAAACAACAAAGACCAGAGCTTCATGTTCTAATTCACAGCTGATTTTTACATCATTTCAGAGCTGCTGATTGTTTTTCATTATTGAATATTCTATATTCTAAAGGTCAATGGGGGAAGGTGCCCACAACAAATGTTTGCGTCCTGTACCTTTACCTTACCGCTACCATACTGTACTTGTGACCGTAATCTTTCTTTAACTTTACCTTAGTGCCTAAATACAACCATGATTTAGTTGCCACCTGATGTTGTAGGAGAACATGTTGACAGTAAATGAACTGCAGACATGTGTAATGTGGACATTTTGTTCTATTGATAAGACTCACCTCAGTATAGTACATGTAGCTATTTGACCAGCTTTGACTCAACTGGATTGAGCTGGTTCACACCCGCACAGTGAATTGCAACTTTATCACGGTGGAGTGCACCTCAGTGTCCCCGGGAGCGTTTGTTTTGGTAGGCTAGGCTGCTGACAGGATGGTGGGGTGGAGACAGGGGACGCCCAAAAGCAGCAAAGTGGTCTTCTATGAGGGGCCAGATACATTTACAAGGCTCCTGTGACACCTTAAGGAACCACGCCCTTGTTGGCTCAATAGCTCATTGCTGTCCACTGAAAACCATTTATCTCCATGTTTGTTGATTGTGAAAATTTCACATTAAGAATTCCTTGATGGGAAAATTGGCTTTGTTCTTAAATAATAAGAAATAATAATAACATTAAATGATAAAAAATGAAAAATAACCCATTGGATTATCTGACAAAGGGATTGTCACAAAGATGAAAACGGGAATGTTTTTCTAATATTGTGGACGGTTTTGAAGGTGCATGCTGTTCATAGGACAGTGACAGTAGCTGGGTGAGGGTGGTGTCTGGAGGTCAAAGAGCAACAGCAGAGTCAGAGTATTCCACAGTGGAAGGGAACACTAACCCTCCTCATGTTATCAGGGTTATTATGTCAGAAGCCAGAAGCTTTAAAAAGGTTACAGTAAGGAATATAGACATTAATGCATAATTTGATTGTAATCCCGCCTTCCCAAAATATAGGATACATTTGATTTTTTTTTTTTTTTTTTGGAAAATGTTTATAATATATCATTATTGATATGATATGACATGTGAGAAAAGGGGGGTTTGCATGTGTAATTTCCTTTTTTCAAGCTGTGATGTCTGATTTGTGTAATTGAGAATTGTTAATAAGTAAAAAAAAACAACACAATACTCCTCCAGAGTAATAATCCTCATGATGAATAAAAAGATCTATAATGTGTGAAATTAGTGGAATGCCCCTTTAAACCCTGATATTTACAAATGATAGGGATACCCCCTTGGGGCTTGATTAGCAACAATGATGTTCCCTGTCTGTGTTTACATGTAGGCCTACTTAAGTAACCAGGTTACACAGAAAACTATCCTAATCCTTCTTATAACAAGTAATGGGCCTCTTTAGGACGAGGCTCCTGTAGACTACTATCACATGGAGGCCCATGCAGTAACCTTTATCTCTGCTTTACATACATGAACCTTTCCGGTTCCTGGTCTGGGGCTTCCTTCCATACTTAATTACAAGCAGCAATGACGGGAAGCACATTAGACAAAGCACATACAATAAGCGTGCTAGTAACTGCAGCAGTGTAGCATGCCTGCCAGCCATGCTCTGGATCCAATAGAGAACTTTTTTCTTACTCTTTTTTATGCCTGTCCAATGCTTTTCATTGGGCATGTTGAGTTTAGTTCAGGTTTGGCTCCCACTCTGTCACGTAGCTCTCTTCCGCCCTCTGCTGAGGATAGCCTGCATTCTCTGACCCACTTTATCCATATACAATATTTGCCTATTCTTATCATCCATTGTAATTCATTATAATTCATTGTGAGTATACAATATGTGTGTTGATTGTTCTGTACATGTGACATCATTGCACGTCTGTCCGTCCTGGGAGAGGGATCCCTCCCCTGTGGCTCTTCCTGAGTTTTTCCTCACTCTAACCGAAATGTAAATGTATTTTGTGATTTTGGGCTATATAAATAAAATTTGATTTGATTTGATTTGATTTGATTTGCACTAATACACAAAGCCCTGACAGATCCAACAAGACATCTGCGCCCAACTATTTCATGGCTGATCTGTTTGATCATATAAGGTAGTTTCAGTTTTTATTTGAATCTAAATGTACTTTATGGCCTAGTAGCCATTGCAAAACAATTCATGATCACACTATCCCATCCTACAGACACACAACTCTGTTGGAGTGTCTCCTCTCTTCCACCAGACACTAGTCTGTTGTTAATGAGACAGTAGACAGTAGATCCGGTAAAGCATTTGATTTAATGTTTACAGTATTTAATCAACCTATTGATCAGTAACATATTTTGATTTGGTCATAGCAGAAAAATCAAAAGTGTATCTGCTACCATTAACGATGGCTCCATTTCCAGCAGTTAATAATGTTACTAGTTATACCTGTGTCGATCAAGCTTTAGTGAATCCAACCACTGACCTAAAGGGTGAACTACCAGCTTTAATATGTTGAGATTAAAGTATAAACGAGATAATAACAGATAGATATGAATGATTAAAATTTACATGAATAATGTGACCTCTTTTAAGGGGAATTCAATTGATTTTCCATATCAGCGTGCGAAAAAAGTAGTATTAATGCTTTCACGTCTCCAGAAGAAGCTGTGTGAAAGCTGATAAATAGACTCAAGTGATGTTACTTGAGTCACAGTCGGTTGGTGTTGAAAGCTACAAGTTTAAAGAAGAAGCGAGGTTAGCAGACATCTGTAGCTCCTCATTTATTCATATACCTCAAATATCTCTTTGAGATGCCATAAATCTTATACATAAAGAATATCACATTATAAATGTAATGCTTTGTAACTACATGCATTTAAAAAGATGAACAGGAACGTGGGACCTCTGTATTAGTCTGATGAATATAGAGAAACTGTGTGTGTGTGTGTGTGTGTGTGTGTGTCTTCAACAGGAACAGTGTGGAAAGAATGCAGGAAACTGTTGATTAACCTGTAGATTTCATCATGTGACGATGAACACATAGTGTTGACCAATTCAATTTTTTTCAGGCTATATAATCATGTCTGTCAAAATAAATAAATAAATAAATAAAGATATTTCCACAAAACATGTAAAAAAAAGGCCATGTTGACAACAAGGTTTCCAGCTACATCTAATGATTAACTATTTTCCTCTGGGTGTGCACTTTCTCACCACATGACACACTGTTCAAATACAGAAAAGGAGCATTTCACCTATTCCAGGTAGTTGTGTATACATGGTAGGTGGTGTAATGCCAACCAAAAACTATTGCAGAGTCTCCTTAGCAGGAAGTTAGTGGTTGAAGATGATGGAAGACATACAAGTTTGAGTCTGTTGAGTCATGTAGTGAACAACATACAGGTTCCTAAACATGGTTGGAAAGTGTGTAAAAGAACAAAAAGTGAATTTCCTAATGGTTGTAAAATGACACAAAATGAACCGAATATGTACGATTTGAGTATATGATTAGTTGTTTTTACGGAATTGTTATGGCACTATAGTTGACATCCTTATTGTCCAGATATGAAGTATTATATATTAAACACAGATAATAACTGTCTAATCTTCTGTTGTCGGTATGTCAGCAGGGTTTAGTCAGAGCCCAGAAAACTACAATCTGCAAAAACTGACTTTACAACAGTGATAGCAGACATAGGAGGAAATTTCACAACAGCCTCGATCCCACAGTCCTTTCAGTACACGACAAGACATGTTTAGCCTCTGATTTGAGATCTGCGATAATCAATACACGAATGAACAGCAGAGAAGCAAAAGGCTTACACATTTGTGTCAGTCACGAACTGACATAGACTGAGCCCAGACGTTTGGCTTTTTGCAGAGTTGTAGATTCTTTGTAGAGTTGCGGATGAGCTGATGGACATATTTACTGACCCGCTAACTCTGACCAAAGGTCTGTATAATAACAGCACACAGAGATAGCAACAGATAGAGGAGACAGCTGGGACAGAAAGAAAACATGTCAGGGTCACCTTTTAAAGTTGCACTTATCAATATTTTGTTTAATACTAACATTGTATTAAATAAGAGAATCTGGGTGTTTAACAAGATGTTTAATGTGACCGTTTTCACAGCACTGTTTTCAGCAGACTGATAAAGGTAGAAAGTAGTTGACAAAGTCTTAATGGCATTTCAAAATAAAGGGGAAAACTAAGATGAAGCACTAACAAAAGCAGTTACTGAATGTGCCATTCAAGGAAATATTATTACTATAAATTTGTATAAATAGTCAAAAAAAGACAGGAAATTTGACAAAATGTTTGTCATAGGTGATTTTGTTGTATTTCTACTAGTAAGAGCTTATTAAAAATGTCCTCCAGACATGTATATGTAAGACATATAAAATAACCAATAATGTGTATTTTTTCCACAAAATTTGTACACCACTTTAAAATCCTTAAAATGACATCTACTCTTCTCTGTTGGTAAACATCCAGATTCTCCGAATAATATGAAATATGTTTAAAAGTTGACTGCTGGAATGTCAGTTCTCAGTGTTTGTGCACTGGATGCTTCATGTTTCCTCATCACACTGGTCTACGCTGAATACTAGACCTGGATTAGTTCCCAAACTTAGTTGTAATGTCACAAATTATGCTCGCTGTCTGACTCAACATTTACACTCTGCACATACACCATTCTGCACAGTGACACTCATCCAACATCCAACTGGAGGAACAGGAAGAAAAAAACATGTTTTTACATTTTGCAACATTAAGTATTTGAGTTATAGAGCGTTCACTAACCCTTGTTTGTGTCTGAATGACTCATAACCAGTGGTGAATGTATTTCAATCATTTACTTAAGTAAAAAAAAAGAAAAAAAAAAAGTGTATATGTTAAAAGTAGAGATATGAAAGAGAGAAAACGCACTTGATGTATTAAAACCAAAAGCACTCAGGATGTCTCCAGATCATAATTATTCATCTATATCAGTAATATGTGGGTAGTAACCTACTTTGATGTTGCTGGTCCTGGTGAAGCATATTTGAACTACTTCATATTCTGTAAACCTAAGCGGTTTCATCCATAACAATGCTTTATATAGTAGATGTACAATATTTTATAAACTGATCATATGTTTTGTATGTATGTACAGTATATATGTTTGTATGTATCTGGAGAATAACTATGTACTATATCGTACAATGACAGAATCCATTGATATTTTTTTACAAGATTTTCTTCCATGTCTGTGAACATTTATTAAATCTCTAATGAAGTAAGAGAAGGGACTCATTTGTTAGTCAGTACTAAATAAACGAGGGAAATAAATAAGAGCTTGCACACTGACATGTTGCTACACGCCTTTTTATTTCATTTGACCCATTAATGTGCACAAATCTTACCTGTCTACTCTAGAGGATGTATACGAATATTTGCTTCAAGTATTAAGAAAATCTTTCCAGTTTAAAAATAGGCAATATAGAATTTAAACTCTTATTAAAAAGGCTCTCATGTACATATAAATGTTTTTTCTCTTATCGTGAACATATTCTCTTTAGAGACATTAGGTTTCACAGGAAATAAAAAAAAAAAAAAAAATCCTAATCATCATAATAAAATTCATTTCAGACATTTCTTACATTCTTACATTGGTCGAAACTGTCAAAAGTGCAAGGAATCACCATCTAATAATGAGGATACACCTTTTTCCATTAAAATAATCATTTCATAAAAAGATATAAAAGTTTTAAAGGTGAATCATCATTTTTTACGAAGTGAAGACCACAGTTCCACAGGTGAAACACAAACGCATGGAAGACGGGTTGGATTGATTTGACTGGCTGCTAAAGATAAAAAGTCTGGATGGAGTGATGAGTTGGAGGGAAGCAGGGTTCATACTCTGGTTCCAATCTGCAGCTCTTTGTTGTCCAGACTGTTGGGAACACTGTTTGACATCTAGGTTCTTTTGCAACTGGAGTTTACAGGTTTCCACCTGGACTGAACCTGGTCCCCAGATTAACCCGACTAAAAAAAAAAACCCAGACTGTCCTAAAAAAAACAAAAAAAAGCATTGTAGCTGCTATTCTCCCATCACTGAGGTCCACTGGAGAATTAGCTCTTAACTATTAATGATCCCTGAAAAAATACTTATTATGTAAAAGTGAAAAACCTAACATAAGGTAGGCGTGTTTCCAAGTGAGCGGGACACAGTCCAACACAACCCAAAAAATAATTAGTGGCTTGAGAAGAGTCGGCTCAGTCAACCTGAACTAAATAACACCGAGCAGCTAGCAGATATTAGCAAAATAAAATAAAAATAAAATCTTTAAAATATTTCATCATTGTGGTAAATGCACTTATTTGTTAACTTTTTTTTTTTTTAGTAAGATGCTGAGATGGATACCACAAGATTCATGTGGAGAACTGGAATCAGGACGCGGTTAGCCTAGCTTAGCATTAAAACTGGAGGGAAACAATGAGCCTGGCTCTTTCCAAAAACACCCACCAACACATATACAAGTTTTCTTGTTTGTTGTTCTTGTTCTTCTTGTTTGTTTAAGCTATACATTAACACATATTAAAAAAAAAGACAATTTGTGTTCAAATGCTGGAACTATTTCATGACAAATAACAGTTTATCACCATCTGCCTACAGTAGCGCTTCAGTGCATCGTCTTGTAGCTTCCACTAAAGTTTTTTTTGGTGTACGAGCCCTAATTCTAACTAACCCGAAACAAACACGATGCAAAGAGTTAATTAGTGAGCTTTACGGGTATAATAGTTTTATCTTACTTCAGTTTTTCATGCCTTATGCTAAGCTAGGCTAACCAGGTTCTGACTCCATCTTAGCACTTGACAGTAAGAGAGATTGATATTCTCACCTCACTCTCAGTAAGGGATATGACATGATTATTCGGTGTGGGTTCAATAAGCGATGTAACCATGACAATGCAACAGGCTGACATCATGTAAACTTAAAGTCAATCAGACGGTTCAGTGCTTAAGGTTGAAAAGCAGCACAGATACAGTAGTTAGTTATTACTCAAGAGTCAAGGATATCAAAAATGGACATCAGACACTGTGTTAGGTTGTTTTGATCCAAATTCCCAAGCATCAGCCCTCTGAGAGATTTTCAGTCTCCTTGTCCTCTGAGATCGTGGCGGTAGCAATGTCACCGGTTGGGTGGGCTGCAATCTGCTGCAGGACCTTCTCTGATTGTAAAAGGTGATTGGTCCAGTCTTGACATGTGTCCTCTATTCCGGGCCCCTCTCCTCCATATTCTGGAGGCAGGACAGGCGGTGAGAAGAAGTCGCTTAAAGAATCGAGATAATCAGCACCATGTATGTGGATCTAAAGTAGAGAGAGCGAGACAGAGAGAGAGAGAGAGAGCTTGATTTTAAAAGTCTGTTTAGAGGCATTTCTACTCTGTATTTGCAGGTAAAAGAGAGTGTGTGGACAGCACAGATGGATATGTGTGCAGTGTGGTATAATCACTGTGTGCTGACCCTCTGCTTGATCTTCTCTGGCAGGAAGGGACGAATCATGGCAAAGATCGGCCGGAAGAACATTGGCTCGTTGAGCAGATGGATTCCTCTAACTTTCAGTGGAAAAGAGTCCTGAAGAATAAATGTATAAAATAATTAGCATCTGGTATGGTTTCGCCTCCGAACTCCCTTCAGCAGATGAATGCGTACAAAAAATAAATAAATAATTATACTATGGAGCAAAAGGTGCTGGTAACCACTGGCAACCATTGTTGCAAGATGAATGTCAGCAGTCAGAAAACTTCAGCCATAAATGTTTCAATCCATATATTATAAATATAATCAAAGATTTTGATATCATTTTTTACCATACAAGGCATTGCTAAAGTGCAAAGAAATGAACTGTGTTGATTGTGCATATGATAATAAATATTTATTTATCATATATACCCAGAAGTTCAATATTAAATATTAAAGTCAGACTGAAATCACATTGTCATCCATTTTTGCAGTTAAACAGATAAAAAGGTAACTGTATAGTTTATGGTATTTTTTATCTTAGCGGGCTGCAGCTTGATTTGTCACAGTCAGATGCTGTTGCCCCTGAGCTGAATAAGAAAGGAAGTTCACACATATATCAAGTTAATATGGGTGACTTGTTTCTATGCAATGGGGAGATGCTCTGAGTTTCAGCCTTAACGATGTTAATCATACGCTATGGCCCTCACAATCACCGCATTTCAAACCCACCTGAACATCTATGTTCCTTCTATGTGACTGGAAAGTTACAACAACAGCCAAACTTCCTGCTTCCTGCTTTGTGTTGTAACATGCTGTCATAATGCTGTAGTTGAGAGATGTTTTGTTTTTTTTTTTTTTGGTAGAACCTGTTATAAAGCGTTGGGTGTCACCTGCATAGCAATAAAATATGTTACCGTGGATGAACACGGTATATGAAGCATAACATCATAGCGCATGCAGAGTGCATTCACAGTAAGTCCAACATGATTAGAATCATTGTCTTTGGCCTACCGAGAGGACAGAGGATATCTTTCTGGCGAGGGACGGGGTAATCTGCAAGGCATGGCCTAAACTCCACCCCTGCAGGTCAAATATGACCTTGAGACCACGCCTCTGTGTCTCTGTCTCCATGGTGATGATCTCTGACGTCATCAGGCTGACTCTGAACACCTGGAAGGCTGACCAGTCTTTTGGGTTCCACTGGCCTAGAGACAGACATTCAACTGCAATCAGTCTTTAAAAACCTGCATGAAGTGACTAATGTTTGTTTCTCCTAAAATCCTGAATGCTGAAACGCACAGTTTTACTGAATGCTGCATTAAACCTTTTGTTTTGTTCATACTACTGTCAGTAAATTCTAAATAATTTCCTCATAGTTTCATTGGACGTTTCCTGGAAGGAACCATTCATTTCATTTGGCTCGAAAATAGTTGAAACACAGACATTTCCAAACATTATGTTATTAAATGTTAAAGGTGCGCTATACCTCATTCAGCTCAAGTGTGAACGTAATGCTTAGAATTTATTATAAGCATTAAGTTTGTGAACTTAAGTGATTCTGTCTTTGATTGAAATTTAGTTGAATCCATTTTACCTCTGGTTCTGTATGGTGTTTACATCTGGAATTATAAAGCTTAAAAACCATATATGGTTTACATATGTATACTGACCAATCCTGTAGACGAGCACCCTGCTGCCCGTGTGATCCCGCTGTGGGAGGACAGCATGGTATGAGGTGTTGAGGACGCCGAGCACTGAAGTGGGAGACAGACAGGTGCTGATCTCAGGACTCTCCCTCCGCCACCGCTGGTAGTTCAATAAGAGCTGCAATGCATGCCATTCTTAGTTTAGATATTCTGTTTGTGTCTTTGCAATAGATTCAATTATTTAATGAAGTTGTCCAGCTTTCAGTTTGTCAGCTTTCAGTTTGTCAGCTTTCAGTTTGTCAGCTTTCAGTTTGTCAGTTTTCAGTTTGTCAGCTTTCAGTTTGTCAGTTTTCAGTTTGTCAGTTTTCAGTTTGTCAGCTTTCAGTTTGTCAGCTTTCAGTTTGTCAGCTTTCAGTTTGTCAGCTTTCAGTTTGTCAGCTTTCAGTTTGTCAGCTTTCAGTTTGTCAGCTTTCAGTTTGTTAAGTTGGTATAAAAACTACTCCTTATACCAACTTGGTCCGTTACGGTTTATTAAATATGATATTTGCTATAAACTTCCTGGAGTTGACACAGACCAAATAGAGACATGACCATTCATTTGCTTAGTTATATGCACCAAACCCTCAGTGTAAATATTCACATTACAGTGGAGAAATAGGAAATAAAAATACAAGCCGGTTGCAAGGTTGTAATAAAAACTGAATTCAAATGACGGTGTGTGTGTGTGTGTGTGTGTGTTTCGGTATGACAGTGGTTCAGATAGACTGCTACGCTTAGACCCAGTTGGCTGAATGCCAGATGCTTTCAAGTAAAAACAAGTGACTCAGCCTTCCAGCTCTGATCATTTCATACGCTCATAAGCCTGCACCAACAGATGCACCATGTTCACATGGAAAAATCTTCAATAATACAATAGGAATAAATAGAGTAAAAATACTTCCATGTAGAAATATAGTCTATAAACTAACTGGCTTCTAAGTATTGAAAAAAAAAAAGTTTTATTTTTGGTTTAAACTCTGAATCAAATATGAACACAGATGTTAAGCCAAAAACTAAATTCAATAATTATTTTCACTGGTGATTAATATGACAATAATTTTCTTGATCACTAGGTTCATTTTTTGGTCTACAAAATGTAAGAAAATAGAGCTCAATGCTAATAATGATTTCAAAGAATCCAAAGATCTTCACTGTAATAAAAAAAAATAAAGAACGGTATCTTCATATCCTTTTTTTTCTAATTTTTCAGCTCTCAGGTGTTTCTCCTTGTGTGAAAACACTTAAAGGTTAAAGGGTCAGTTCACCCCTTCTGACAAAGCTAAGCATGTTATTTGCTGGGAAAAATCACTGCAGTGGTGTGTCATTCTACAATCAATGCACATGGTCAGTAATCTTTATGGGGACTATATCTTATATATATATATATATATATATATATATTGCTAGAAAGTAGCTCCCGTCTTGTGATTTTTTGTTAGCAGCTAGAATTCTCAAACACAAACACATTTGACCGTATTAACTTATAGTCTCATTAGACATTCGAAGCAGGGACTTACAAGGAGGTGTTCCAACTTTAAAAGCAGCATATCATATGAGCTGTAACAGTGATACGTCCCAGCAAGGAATCACATGTCTTACATATATTAAGAGTATATAAATATATAGTATATTATCATTATCTTTGCAGTTACATCACTTTAATACCTGTAACTATTAGTTGTACCGTAGTAGTGATTTTCACATTGAGAGCAAGTTAAAATCATGAATCCCTTAATAAAAATGAATTAGACCACATTAAAGTGTCCTGTTTCACTTTTAGTTGGATTTTTAACTAAATAATCGTACACTTTCCATAATGCAACTTGATATCATTTTTATTACATATTATTGTTAGAAACTGGTACCGGCAAGTTACAGGTCATGTGATTCAAATGGGCCCATATACATTAATTACTAAAAAAAAGCAAAACACAAACACAGAGTAAGAAGTTTTGAAAGAGCTGTGTCAGCATGTGTTCATGTCATTGATTAATGTACTAACACAGCATTGAGAAACCTGTGTGTGTGTGTGTGTGTGTGTTACATATAAATAATAATTGAAAACAGTTAGGATCTTTCAAACACTGGGGTAGAGGGTCTGTGCTATTCTGAACATATTTGTCACTGGGATAACAGTCTGGATGTCTTTTAACATTTAAAGGACATGTTCACATTTCTGTCCAACCCAAGTCTATTAAAAGGACAAGTCAGGGGCTCAAATGAACACTGAAACAGGTTTGTATTGCTGTAATCATCACTCATGTTCATACGGAGGATCTAGTATGAACATGAGGAAAACCTCTTTCAGTGTTCATGTGGAGATCTGGTTGTTGTTTTAAGGCACACTGGATAAATTATGAACATATCCTTTAATGATCTAACAGCTTAGTGTGCACAACCAGCTGTGTTTGAAATCAGTGACAGCACACAGACAGTGTGCAGAAATGCTCCAGGAAGCTAAAAAAGTCTAAAAGATTCCCGTTAAACCTCAATAAAAAGCTCCATAATGTCTGCGCTACGTTGCTGTGGAATAGTTACTAACTAACTATGAGCTTCTGCGCTGTTACAGTATGCTGGAGTGATTTTCGCTGATCTAATGTTACCTTCAGAGAGAGCTCCACGTCGAAGTCTCTGGCCCGCAGAAACTTGATGAGAAAGCCGTCGGAGAAAGTGCGGACAGCGGACAGCTCGGTGGCCTGAAGCGCCGCCCGCCGCAGGCTGCTCACATGCGGCTGGAGCTGCTCCGAGTCGTCCGGTAGTTCACTGAGCTGAGCCCCGTTCATGTCGCACTCAGGTCCGGTTATATTTCACTGGCAGCGGGCGGCTGGAGAGGGGGAAAATAGAGGCGGGAGGTAGTGTGTGTGTGTGTGTGTGTGTGTGTGTGTGTGTGTGTGAGAGAGAGAGGGACGTCCTTGACAACGATATGGACTAAATGACAAAATGATCACAGTTGGAGGAGTTGCTCTGTGGCATTAGTATTCATGAAGAAGTCCTGCATGGAAAATCCTACTACATAGGTGTGATGTAGTTAAAGTACTGCAGTAACAGTACATACGTATAGTGATCTTGATGTAGTTAAAGTACTGCAGTAACAGTACATAAGTATAGTGATCTTGATTTAGTTAAAGTACTGCAGTAACAGTACATAAGTATTGAGATCTTGATGTAGTTAAAGTACTGCAGTAACAGTACATAAGTATAGTGATCTTGATGTAGTTAAAGTACTGCAGTAACAGTACATAAGTTTAGTGATCTTGATGTAGTTAAAGTACTGCAGTTACAGTACATAAGTATAGTGATCTTGATGTAGTTAAAGTACTGCAGTTACAGTACATAAGTATAGTGATCTTGATTTAGTTAAAGTACTGCAGTAACAGTACATAAGTATAGTGATCTTGATGTAGTTAAAGTACTGCAGTAACAGTACATAAGTATAGTGATCTTGATGTAGTTAAAGTACTGCAGTAACAGAACATAAGTATAGTGATCTTGATGTAGTTAAAGTACTGCAGTAACAGTACATAAGTATTGTGATCTTGATGTAGTTAAAGTACTGCAGTAACAGAACATAAGTATAGTGATCTTGATGTAGTTAAAGTACTGCAGTAACAGTACATAAGTATAGTGATCTTGATGTAGTTAAAGTACTGCAGTAACAGTACATAAGTATTGTGATCTTGATGTAGTTAAAGTACTGCGGTTACAGTACATAAGTATAGTGATCTTGATGTAGTTAAAGTACTGCAGTAACAGTACATAAGTATTGTGATCTTGACGTAGTTAAAGTACTGCGGTAACAGTACATAAGTATTGTGATCTTGATGTAGTTAAAGTACTGCAGTAACAGTACATAAGTATAGTGATCTTGATGTAGTTAAAGTACTGCAGTAACAGTACATAAGTATTGTGATCTTGACGTAGTTAAAGTACTGCGGTAACAGTACATAAGTATTGTGATCTTGACGTAGTTAAAGTACTGCAGTAACAGTACATAAGTATAGTGATCTTGATGTAGTTAAAGTACTGCAGTAACAGTACATAAGTATTGAGATCTTGATGTAGTTAAAGTACTGCAGTAACAGTACATAAGTATAGTGATCTTGATGTAGTTAAAGTACTGCAGTAACAGAACATAAGTACTGTGATCTTGATGTAGTTAAAGTACTGCAGTAACAGTACATAAGTATAGTGATCTTCATGTAGTTAAAGTACTGCAGTAACAGTACATAAGTATAGTGATCTTGATGTAGTTAAAGTACTGCAGTAACAGTACATAAGTATAGTGATCTTGATGTAGTTAAAGTACTGCAGTAACAGTACATAAGTATAGTGATCTTGATGTAGTTAAAGTACTGCAGTAACAGTACATAAGTATAGTGATCTTCATGTAGTTAAAGTACTGCAGTAACAGTACATAAGTTTAGTGATCTTGATGTAGTTAAAGTACTGCAGTAACAGTACATAAGTACTGTGATCTTGATGTAGTTAAAGTACTGCAGTAACAGTACATAAGTATAGTGATCTTCATGTAGTTAAAGTACTGCAGTAACAGTACATAAGTATAGTGATCTTGATGTAGTTAAAGTACTGCAGTAACAGTACATAAGTATAGTGATGTTGATGTAGTTAAAGTACTGCAGTAACAGTACATAAGTATAGTGATCTTGATGTAGTTAAAGTACTGCAGTAACAGTACATAAGTATAGTGATCTTGATGTAGTTAAAGTACTGCAGTAACAGTACATAAGTATAGTGATCTTGATGTAGTTAAAGTACTGCAGTAACAGTACATAAGTATTGTGATCTAGATGTAGTTAAAGTACTGGAGTAACAGTACATAAGTATAGTGATGTTGATGTAGTTAAAGTACTGCAGTAACAGTACATAAGTATTGTAATCTTGATGTAGTTAAAGTACTGCAGTAACAGTACATAAGTATAGTGATCTTGATGTAGTTAAAGTACTGCAGTAACAGTACATAAGTATAGTGATCTTGATGTAGTTAAAGTACTGCAGTAACAGTACATAAGTATAGTGATCTTGATGTAGTTAAAGTACTGCAGTAACAGTACATAAGTATTGTGATCTAGATGTAGTTAAAGTACTGGAGTAACAGTACATAAGTATAGTGATGTTGATGTAGTTAAAGTACTGCAGTAACAGTACATAAGTATTGTAATCTTGATGTAGTTAAAGTACTGCAGTAACAGTACATAAGTATAGTGATCTTGATGTAGTTAAAGTACTGCAGTAACAGTACATAAGTATAGTGATCTTGATGTAGTTAAAGTACTGCAGTAACAGTACATAAGTATAGTGATCTTGATGTAGTTAAAGTACTGCAGTAACAGTACATAAGTATTGTGAACTTGATATACAGTTAGTTCAGTGGTTCCCAACCTAGGACCTCCAAAGGGTCACCAGATAAATCTGAGTGGTCGTGAGATGATTAATGGGAGAGGAAAGAAGAAGAAACAAAGTTCTGATACACAAATCTGTTTTCAGCTTTTGGACTTTTTCTCTAATCTTTGGATGTATACAATATTGGCTCATTTGAACATTTATTGAAATGAAATCACACTGCTTTATGTAAGATGTCAAAAGACAAACAGGTTGAAACCACTGGTTTCATCTTTAACAATGTGTTGGATTTATTTTAAAAGCTTCTTATATTATTCATTGAGTCAAATCCGCATCTGAACAGTAACTAAAGCTGCCAGATAAAAGTAGTGGAGTAGAAAGTAGAAAGTAGCATCAGATGGAAATAGTAATAGTCCTTAAGGAAATGTACTAACAGTAGCAGTGGTTTACAGCTAACAGATTTCACTGCTGGACGACAGAAAAGTGAAAACAAGTTAAAAATTAGCAGCCCAACATTGTAAATATGACCCATAATTATATGTCACGCCTCCATGTGAAGGTATTCCACAAGCAGAAGAGCCCAGCGTATGGAAGTATAAAATAGCCACAGCATTGAAATATTTTACTATATGTGCTGTATGCAGTCTGAGTTTTAAACCCTTTGAACCTTCCCGTTGCTTATAAGATTCAAATCTATATATTGTTTGCTTACATACCAGGCATCCATCTGTAAAGGACCATTTCTAGCAACATTTATTTATGTCTTTTTCCAATAATATTAGTCTATACAATAATAAAAAATAGAACTTGCAACCCTGAATCAATATGTATTGCAGTTGCGGCAAAATCCTTTAAATCACTGTTGTTTGTTCATTATTTTTTTTGCAGTATTTACTGCATAAAAACATATTCACCAACTGCAATAACTGTAACTTCTGGACAATAAACTATGTACAGATATGTTATATGACATTTTACAACAGTAATGTATTGATGTTCAAGCAGGTATAGTATTCACACCATGTTCACCGTATTAGTTTAGCATGTTAACATTAGCAAAGTACAGCTGAGGCTGATGGGAATGAGACGGTTTACTCAAAACCGCATGCCAACCTCACGGGGGTGCTAAACGCTAAGGGATCACCATGCCTCTACACCAGTACACATGATCAGGAAACAAACCAAGACGTTCTACAGTATCTACTGATCTATCAACAGGCCAAATCCAACTTTAAAATGTTCAACATACAATAAAACAACAGTGCATCAACGTTACATAGTCATCACCTTCATGTGTGAGGCCACCTTGAAAAGATATTCATGTAGGACACCGAATGGTCAAAATTGAAATCCTAACGGCTCTAATCTATGTATGTATTTAGTGTAGAAGAGAATCCTGACACTGTGTTTGACCTGAGTGCTGAAGTTGCAGGATGTTGTGAACAGACACATTAAACACTGTAAGATCGAGAGAAGAAAGAAGACTCCAAGTCACAAAAACACCTTTCCAGCTTTAGCTGTTTTTACTGAAAAAACTGTAACAGGGGTCGGTGAACCAGGCACCTCTGTAGCATCACGCTGCTACTGTACATACAAGACAACACCCACAGCACAGTCACTGATTATACAATGCTTCTAATCAATATATTAAATCAATATATAATTATTGTATAATCGACAGCTCTGGGTCACACCACATTGGGATCAGAACATGGATCAAAATGCTCTCGCTCTGTTTTTAATGTTCTGGTATATGGAAGCCAGAGAATTTTGATTCAAGTCCAAGTTTTGTTTGTTTCTCACAACCTACTCAATGTTACACACCCAGAAACCGTTTGGGCTGGCGTGGTGTCAACCGTTTCAGAGCATCAAGTGTTCAGTAGTCAATAAAACCAAACTACTTTCAGAAAAGCAACAACATTAGGGCGTGAAAAGGAATCAACAGCATGGCTCTGCGTCTAGAATTGCTCCATGCTGCAGGCCCAGAGGTCCCGTCAGTACTTGTGGATGATGACAAAAAAACAAAAACAACAACAACTTGTGGTTAACAGGTTTTCTAAACAGATCAGAGGACACTTGGCGTCCTTGACAGAGCAGGTGGATTCAAAAACTGCAAATCATTTTAAAGATCAGACCTTTGACATTCATGACCCTTCACTTGAAGAAGAAGAAAAGCTTTCCAGAGGTTTTGCAACAACACAAGACGTCTGGGACGCCCTGGACCAGTGTGGACAGCGTTGCCATGGGAAACTGAGCTGGTGGCTGAAGGACACAGTTCATGTGAGCTCAGCTCAGGCTTCAGCTACAAACCTGTTTTCCTATTTATGCCCACACATCTGAGCACAGAAAATCTTGGAGCTGCCAGTTGTGTCACTTCCTTGGCAGAGCAGAAGAAGAAGATACTCTGATTCCTCGACTCTGTCTAATATCAGGACTTCATATCCCATCATGCCTCTCAATTCTGATCAACATCTGAGAACTGTTTCACAACTAAAGCTAAACGTCTTCCATACTTGTGTCTCATGTTTTCCCAATACAGCACTATCAAGCCAATGGACATCTTATTAATGCCAAAGTCTTTCTTGTGTAGCTTTACTGCGAACCAACGGTTTACATCTTGGTCAGAATTGAAAGGCAGACTGTGATAAACATTTGGAGACCTTCAGGTGAGTCCAGCAGGCTGCTGATATGATTCCCATGTTTCATGTCTACCAAAACTAACTTTAAAAAAAAAAACTTTAAACAACAGAACTCTCTGAGGGGGTGGATCACCTGTCTGTCACACACACACAACCATCTTCACATTAAAACCGTGTGGCGTTCATGTGTAATGGGATTGTGAGGCGTCATCTGGAATGTAGAAAAATATAAAAACTGAAAAGATACAATTCATAATCTCTAACCCTAAAACAACATCTATCAGAGCCTCGTCAGCCTGCCTGCAGCTAAAATGTCAAAGGTTCAGCATCATTAGTCTTGGTTGTGGTATTGAAGTAATGCATTGAGTTTATGGGGATGCGACATTGAGGATGATGAAAAAGAAAATTAAAAAACAAACTGAAAACTGGCTTCACTTCCTCAGTAATAATGATTGCTGCTGCAAACCTGTTTATTTGTTTATTTCCTGCATTTGGGTTATATATGTATAGCTCTCTGTTGCAGAGCTACAGCAGATGAAATAGTGGAGTGAAAATGATGGCTGTCAGGAAAACACAAAAGGAAGCTTACATGCTGCCTGTAAATTAGCAGGCCAAGGTGCAAATATGCTCACAATATCCTGAGTTCAAATGGGGCTCATAACTTCTCACAGCAGACCAACTGTCACTATGGAATATATGCTGTTTAATATACAGGAATGTCCCCTAAGACGCTGACCCGCTATCATAACACATGAATATCGAAAAAGCTCAAACAAATGTGGAAAACATCTCCTCCCAATTTGATGAGACTATTTTTTTGGTATTTGCTTGTGTTTTCTCACATTTCTGTCTAAATGCTGTCAAATTGGTGAAGATATTTTCTTTATTTGCTCGTGGTTCAGCGGTGGTCACCACAGGAATGGCTTCAAAATCTGCAAATTTCTTCAAAATCAACACGCATCACAACATGAAAACCTGAGGAAATACAAAAAGAAGTCAAATTCGTGAACAGATGCGCTGCGCTTCAGAGGCAGGAAACTTTACTGTTCTCTTTGGATGGATGGAATGATTGTGTCTGCTGCATGGAAAATTTTAGAAAAAAAAAAAAATGAACCCAATATATCTCATTTCAATGCTTGCGTAGGAATGTTTTCGGATTCAGTGATATACAGTATACATAAATAAGTAAGAAAGGTTAATCGTGTTGCTCTTCTTTTCTCACTCTGTGTGTGTGTGTGTGTGTGTGTATGTGTGTGTGTCTTTTGACTGACAATCCGAAGTCAACCTACAACTCTGACGGCCATGTTTAAATCTGTGGACAACACCTGCAACCTGCACAGCTGATCTGGACAGGACGACGCTGTTTTCTTAGCATGTCTGTTGTCTAAGCGAAACTGCTCACCAACACATTGTCAGTTTTTTCATTACCACTAAGCAAATATCTATCACTTTGTTCTATTAGTTTTGGTCACAAGGTTTAAAGTTTGCCTTCCAAAAAACGTGTCATAGGCTGTATAAACTTTCAGATCTATCATACAGGTAGACCATACATATTTCACTGTATATCGCCAAGTGGAATTATATATAGTCAGTATTAGCCTATTATGTTTGTTCCATGTTATCTGTTGTTATAATGTAACACATTTGTCTGCCTCTGCTGTTAACAACAGCTTTCCTAATACATGTAAGAATAAGAACAACAGATTATTTGGGAATGATAGTATGCACTGGTAGATGCTAGCATAGCTTTGATCCACTGGGTGTTGTTGAGGTTTATGAGAATTGCATCACTATTTGATTTTAACTGATTTGAGAAAGAGAAAACGCAACTGAAAATAATTCTGACTAACATCACATCTTTACAACAGTAAGCTTTCAACTCACACAGGAAGATCCAAAGCAACACCTGACACAGCTCTCAGGTTATTTAACTGGAAATATTAAGAAAGATTTGTTCTTTCAACTCATCTGTTTAACTGACTACACTGATACGAACAATCCATACGAGCAACAATATTGACCTTCTGTTAGACAGTGAAGACCCAAAATAAACAAAAAGTGGATGGAAGCTTGCCAAAAGAATGATGGAACTCAGTCTGTGATTTAAAAAAAAGGACATCCTATTCACTACATAGTGCACATTTTTATTGTACACCATTTGGTTTGAGTGTCTGAACTCTAGGTGTGTACAAAAATGCAGTTAAAGGCATTGAAGTGCACATAATCCTAAAGTGTCTCTTATTGCTCACTGATGAGCTTCCTGAATGGATCTATGGGACAACTAATAAAACAACTGTTGAGATTATTGCAGAGTATGTTGCATTACATGGCTAATATAAATTACATAATAAAAACAATGACTAGAAAGAATTAAAACAGAACAGTGAAAAAGAGCCAGCTACTCTGATTGTCATTCTGACAGTTAAGACCACAAAACGAGGTGATGCTAGACCAACACGCAGCGTGTAAGAGTGTCCCACTTTGGGATTTGAACTTAAGCAATGTAATCATCATCTTTAGAGCTCTGCTAGAAGCATTTAGAAAAACATTTTTTCCAGTGTAATCACAACTACCTGTCTACCTATCCAAAAATATGAATGATTTGATTCTAATGATTCAATGACATGGTCTGACAATGGCGACTGTAGTGGTGTCACAATGATAGAGTTTCTGAAAGGACTTTGCCAATATGCAGATGATGTGATGGTGATTGTGTGTAACAAAACTGGAATGAAGCCATCGCTAAGCCTTCTAAGCTCTCTAACATCCAGCGTCATGAAATGTGTTACATGCTAAATATACAAATATATCAAAATGGCTTTGTCTCAAGGCTAATGTGCTATCTCTTTTGATCGACTGGTAAAATTGTGGTGAAATCGGAGCATGTATCTTGTGAGTGTATGATTCACTCTCACACAGACCCAGAAGCACCAAAACAACCTCAGAGTGTGTGACAGACAGGTGACTGCCCCTCGGTTTCAAGAATACATGGGACAAAATAAAAAAAAGTTTCCAAAAACTGATGGGCCTTAAGGGGCTAACAGGTTGTATTTAGGGTGTTTTTCCCACTCATACATACATAAATAAGTTGGAATACATTCAGCAAAACAATTTCCCGATGGAGGATATTTTTCCACATGGGTTGACTGGGCCCAGGGTTATTAAGATGATCTTCATTTTTTTCTGGAAACAAAAGTATAATTCCTTCTCAGCTCTGAACAGTCAGGGCTGCTGTTCTTTACAGTCTGAACTCAGCAGTTCAGCACTTTTTATTTTTTTATGGAGTATTTCATATTTTCTGAATAATTATTTTTCACCTCCTATTTTGGTCCATTTCATATTTACAACCACTTATACAAATAACGGCTAGTCTATGTGTATGTATTCTCTTCACAGGGTTTGAAAAAGAATAACGGTTGAGTGGAGGCCACTCCGTTGCACGTCCATGAACAAGAAAACATGTTTTGTGTGTGTCTGTGTGTGTATGATAGGTATTCTGTTCCGATTCACTCTTCCTACAAAGTGCATGTTTCCGTGCGTGTGTGTGTGTGTGTGTGTGTATGTGTGTGTGTGTTTCTAAAGCGTATAAGATGCAAGTAGGCAGCTCTGTGATGATTTGACGGGGCAAGCTGAAGAGCGAGGGAGTAAAGCCAACGACTGATTGGCGTTACCAAATGTTCGTCAGCATAGTCTGTTGGCCAGCGGAAACGCCAAGGCCCGTGTAGTGATCGGGGGGAAGGTTGCAAGGCCTAAAAGGTCACCATGGATGAAGAGAAAGATGAGGAGCATGAGGAGGACACTTTTCAATCCTTTTTATTCTCTTATTGAAAAAGGGGGCTTCAAGTTCATTCCAAGGTCCAAATTAAAGGTCAACTTGAGATCTCTTGAGGTGTGAATTTATTCAAGGCCTTTCTCTAAGCGAGTGTAAGTGGAGGCTAAATAGCTAACGGCGGCAAGAAAACCTTTTGGTCCTCAACAGGAGTAGGCTTGAAGTTGTTGGTCTCTCCCTGTGTGGGAGTTCTGTGGCACCGAGAGGGAGCGGGGACACTTCCTGTCAGGGTGATCGGCTTGCGTTCCATTTAGCTGCGTTGTTCATGCTAGGCTGAGGCTTTGAGGAGAGCCCAAGCAATGACTGAGGAGTGGGTGAAGTTAAAGAGTCCACCTCTGGGTGGCTGTAAATGACAAGAAGATTCATTGTTCACCCACTGCTTAGGTAAATTAAGTGATAAGCCCACCCGTGGTTATTATTGAAGGTAGGAGCTAGTTATGTGTTGGATGGCCATATTGCTGGGTTATTTGTTCAAGAGGTGAAATTTCCTATCTTGAAATAGTTCTGAACCCATGCATAGGCTCATGCGTCGAGAAAGGATTACATAGGCATGAGAGTTTAAAACTCGTCCTTGGTTGGTTTTGAGAGTTCAACGCCCAACTCGCTGGGTAATTCCTCGGTTAGGAGGTGGAGTTTCCTCCTTTGAATAGATTCTGGACCCAGGCGAGGGGCGTGGCCTGATGTCAGGAGTCATCATCGGTGTCGTCTATCAAAACCTTGGTGTCACGGGTCTTGGACCTGGAGGGGGAAAGAGGAGAATGTGCTTACAGTGTGGACGTATAGTCTGCAGGGCCACAGCACAGGTTGCACAGTGCCAAATGTCTGCCTCATCATGTGACTGGTGACTCGACTCACATTGCAAGAGTAAAGCATGACATAAACCCTTTCCACATAAGAAAAGCTACTGTGCTTTGGGTCTGTTTTAGGCACAGCTGCACACTGTTAAAAGTTGATTTCAAACTTTCAAACATGACCTGTATACAGTATATTTAACTAGCAAGTAAGTAACCAGTAACTAATTATTAAAGGCAAATGACAAACACAATAGCAGTAAAACATCTTATATTCAACTAACTTTTGCTTGTTCTTAATGTATAACATATACTTAGTTGACATACTGATCTGTCTGTATGGAAATTATTTAAATATGTATTTACTAGAAACACACGATTACTGTCCTACACTAAGGATGTTCCTCCTTTCTCTTTTGGAGAAAATCTAATCATGTATAGCAAAGTAATTATTTTTATTACTGACCACTCAATCCAACACAAGAAATAACAACAATACAATGAGATATGATTTTAGATTCCTCTCTGCTCCTTCACATTTGTAGGAGTTGTTGTTAAGACTCACTGTGAGGCGAGTCGCGGTCTACGTAGACTCATGCTGTAGCTCCTCTTCCAGCTCTTCTTGCCCTGCCGGTTCCTGACTCCGTCCTCCTGGTCCATCATCTGCTCCAGCAGGGTCTGGTCATCGGCGTTGAGCGGAGCCACGCTGATGTCTCTGACGGCCCTGAACTCACCACAGTTATTCAGATGTTCATTCTCCAGTCGGAAGAAATTCCACACGAAACGTCTGGGGAGGAGAAACACTCGCTGTCAGCGTTGTGAATCAAACATTTTTAATGCTTTGAGTTCAACAGTAATCCACATCCTCGTGTCAGCAGCCATCAATGTTTTCTTCCAAGTAAGTGGATGTAGGTGATGACTTGGATCGAAGATAGATTAGATAAGAGGTTTCATAAAAAATGATAACGAGTTTATAAAATATTTTTAACAGCAATACAAGAACTCGCAGTCAAAAACAAAAATGCTGCTGAAGCACTGTGAGTAGTGGTGTCTTCGGTATCAGAAACCTTAAAATGAGACTCAACATGGGGAGGGAACACACTGAATCAAAAAAAAAGGGGGATTCACACTTGTATCAGATTATTATTGTCCTAAATCTACACAAGATGTTGAGTAGAGTAGAAATAAAGGGAGAAAAAAAAAGTTTAAATGTGATATGTTTAAGAGTAATACCTGAAGACCTCTAATGGGGCCAGTATTGTCGCTAGTATGTCAGACATGCCGTGGAAACTATAGACTGTGGTGAGGGAGACGGTTAAAGTCCATGAAAAACGCAACAGCACATCCTCCACTATGGCACTGTAGTAATAGGCCTGGAGAAAACAGGAAGAACACAACAGCTGTAAACACACAAACATGATAGTTTACATCCTGAACTGAAAGGGTCAAACTAATAACAGCCAGTCTACTCTAAACACAAGGAGCTTTCCAAATACCTTATGCGGGTAGACTATCTCCTCTCGCAGAAAGGTATTCTCTCCTGCATTGCGGTCAAACAGGCCCCAGTCCATCTTCAGATCCCAGATCAGTGTGTAACACGAGCTGACCACTAAACAGCTGATGTACAAGTAGAAGAAGATCTGGGCATCAGCTTGGTATTCATCTGAGGAGAGAGAGAGGGGTGTGAGATTAGACAGCCGGGTTGAGATGAAAGATTGTAGTTTTTAAAGAACATTTTCCTAATTATTAAGGAGAAATATTGTATTCTGTAAATCCTACTTTAAAAAAATCAATGTAAGGTTGTTATGAATACCCTGTATTTATGGTTTATCAGTAGACGGTACATAAAGACATTCTCTGATATAAGCCTGGTTCTCTCTGTGGCCTCAACTTGACAATTTAATGCAAATCAGTCACATGTCGAACAAGAGTGTCAGATCAATAAACACATTTAGCTTCTTGTGGCAAATTGACCTTTTTATTATGTATATCTTATGTGCATCTACCTTTATATGTGCTGTAGAGAGCAGCGAAGGTGACAACAAAGAAGGAAGTGGAGTATTTCCCAGCATTAACCAGGTGAGGGAAGGCCCGTTTGGTGTCACGGTAACGGCGCAGACACTGGACGAATCGGAACCAAGCAGGAAGACACTTTATCACCGCACGGACGCCGTAGGAGTACGTGTTACACACGTCTTTATCTGAGCAGGGTGACATTCAACAGTGTGTCTGTGTCATTGGATCAGAGTCTTTCAGGAAATATACAATTTCAGCCACAGCAGGGGTCTCACCTTCACTGCTGATGAGTCCATCGTGTTTTTTCCAGTCCAGTTCAAAACTGTAGAAACAGATCATGTACTCCAAATCCATCAGAACCACCACCAAAGAGTTCAACTGGTCAGCCAGCCAGAAGTCTGCAAAGCCAACGCGGTGAAATGGAGCTGTCACCACTCGAAACTGTGGAGGAGGAGGAAGAGGAGGAGTTTCTCTTCAGAAAATCAAATATACTGTACAGTCGCACATACGGTGAACCTAGCATAAAGATAAACAAGAAGCCTGTATTATGTGTTACTGAGTGTATTTACCAGGAGTTTGAGCAGCCAGAAGCGTGACTTGTAATAGCAGGTCTTGAAGGGGTTGATGAGGAAGAGGAGGAAGAAGCCGTACAGAGCAAGAGGGTTTGCCTGCATTGGTACCAGGATGCTGTGACTGAACAGACAGGACAGCAGGCTGACGCACCACAGCACGCCCAGCAGACCTGCAATCTGCACACGCAAAGACTGAATCAGTCGCACAAGTTGAGGGGAAATACACACAGATATATCCAGCTTTAACTTGTATGTATCATGACGCGCCAAGTAACAAAATCATCTTATTTCCACATAACTCACTCTAACCTGAGGAACATGAGCCATGTTAGTGTGTGTGTGTGTGTGTGTGTGTGTGTATGCGTGCTTATACCTCAAACAGATGTTGGTGGGACAGGTTGTTTCTGGGGTTGAGTTCAAATATGAGCACGTGGTTGACTCCCGCCTGCCTCCAGCCGTAGGTGTTGATGCCTGGAAGACAGACGATTGACAGACTGAAGGAGACAGTTTGACTTATAGTGTTAAGGCCGCCGTCATGTGTGTATACACAGAAATATTACAGTAGCTAACTGGAAACTGTAATTTAAAAACTATTAACAGCTATTTCTGGATGTTTTGTTTCATAGGTTTGTTTCCCTGCGCTGCAGAACTTCCTCTTCTCAATATGAATGAACAGATAAACTGAGTCTGTGTGTGTGTGTGTCTGTATATACCTAACAGGAAGAGGAATTCTATTAACAGGAAGCCTCCTCTGTAGATCCTGACCATAGGCCAAACATCAGCTTTACGAATCACCACAGCTCCTAGTGACAGATATATAGATAGATAGAGAGAGCAGAGAGAGAGAAAGAGAGAGCAGTAGATGGTCAGAGAGACACAGCAGTAAAAAAAGACAAACAGTATAACATATGATCCATAAGAACTACTAAAGAATCTTCAGTGAAAAATTGATCCAATTAAACAAACCAAAGAAAATATGTGTTTATTTCTGAAAACTTCACTTTCTATATTGGCTTCTATTTGTGTTTGTCTGTAGACACATTTTTACATTTTTGCAGGGATCCTCTAATGAATTTATAATTATATACATATCAGTTCCTTCCTAAGAAATTATAGGAAACTATGGGACCCATGAAATAAAGTGTTACCACTCATTTCCATGTTTGAGCAGTGATTTATTTTGTTCTTCCTGAAACTTCAGTCAAACTGGAAACAAACACTGAGTCGCTAGATGACTAAACATTTTTCACCTTTAAATCTTACATTGCTCTTAGATGTACACATTTAAATCATACTGCTGTTCCAGTTTGAGTGTGTGTGTGTGTGTGTGTGTGTTACCTGTAATGACTACAGTGACCATTAAAACGAGGAACACTCCACAGTAAAGCCCGACTCTAAAGGTGGTCCAAGCAGGAGCAGGCTGCAAGAAAACACATGAAACACCAGCAACATTCATAAAATCCTTCATTCTTCTGAAATGATAACAGCTTCACTTCAACGATCATATTTTATTGCAGTTACTCATATTCATATAATTTCAATTTAAAAATCATAAACTTTATTAAATTGGTATATGGGCCTATAGTAATGACATACTGTATTTTACTGTAGTTCATTCATTTATATTTTCTAATGCATTTATTTGTGGTATGTAGGTCTGTGTATTTGTGTTATTTGGTATTCATTTTAAGAACAATTAACTAAATGACAATGACAAAAAAGCAGAAATAGGCATAAATAAGCGTTTCTTTCTCCATTGTCAAAAATGAACTTGGAACTTAAAATTTACATTTCTTGTCTGTGAATTAAAAAATTAAACTACAATAACTTAAACAGTTTTTAGTTCTTCGAAACCTTCGTCATCTTCTGGTGATTGTCGCTTAAACACACATGTTCTGATGTTACTACACACGACAGACACCGAAACACGGAGCAGTAATAAACAAGCAGGTTTTTGGTGTGAAATGTCTGTTTTCAGGCTCTATCTCTCACTGCCATGCTGCCCAAACACACCTCACTGTGTGTTTGTGTGTGTGTGTGTGTGTGTGTGTGTGTGTGTGTGTCTGACCTGTGCTGCTCCTAGGGGAGGTACCCTCAGCCTCTTCATGGCCCTCTGTCTGTCACCACCTTCCAGCTCCGTTGTGACCAACGCCTGGCAGACAGGAGACAAAACACGTTCTTTATTACGGACCATATAAAGCCGCTTTTAGTCACACCAATCGAAGCGAGTTTGAATTTGATAGAGCTGTTCATGTACGAGTACACATAATGCGCCTGTACCTCGGTCTCAGAGATGAGCTGTGTGATTTTCTTGCATGTGTAAAAAGGAGCCACTTCCACATGGGCCACCCTCCAGTCGGCCCCCCTTGATGTCTCCAAAATCTTATCATGCTTCTTCAGGATCTTCCTGAAACCTGTGAAGTTTAGGTTCTACAGAGAGAAAGAGAAAGAGAAAGAGAGAAAAAGAGAAAGAGACAGAGAAAGAGAGAGACAGAGAGAGAGAGAGACAGAGAGAGAGAGAGAGACAGAGAGAGACAGAGAGAGAGACAGAGAGAGAGAGGATTAAGGAAGGATGAAAGAAACATGGCTGTCATAAGCAGCTGATGAAAGGTGTGAAAAGGCTTCTCCACATGTGGTACAGCTGTATTTGTTTTATATGGGACAAAAATAACTACATTTAATTACATATATTTGCATTCATTTATTCATCCGTGTCTCTGTGAACACAACATATCACACTTTACTTTTTATAAATTGTTTGTGAATGCACAACACACAGAGCAGCATCGGCATTCATTCAGGTGTATTTCTGGTCACCTGATGAACAAAAGGTTCGGTTTTTGCATGTTAGTTTTTTTACACATCCTCCAGGAAAAAATGTAGATGTATGTTTTTTTTCATGTCTAGTAATGTTCAATATAGCATAAATATCATATATAAATGGACAGAGCAGATTATTATATTGATGGTACCAAACAAATAAAATACAGAAACCATATTTCCATTGATTCATTTGCTGAATTGTAACTGTTCTGTATCAGCCAGTAAGACATCAGTACATTTATACATCATTCTGACTGATATCATCATGGTTGTGATTATTTGCAAAAGGTAGATTCTTCTGATTATTAGTGTGTGTGTGTGTATTCTTCACTCCACTGCCTATAATTATTTCATGATTTCAATTGGGAAACGGAAAAAGATACAAGCCATGAAAATCTGTGACAGCCGGTGTGAGTTTCTAGGTTTGTGTGTGTCCTGTGTTGAGGTGAGGGTTGCGTGTGTGTAAATGGTGCACCTGATAGTTCTGCAGCAGGATGAGGCTGAGGTAGAACTCTGAGAAAGCCAGCTGCAGGTCCTTTATGTTCCTGTGTTTGCATCTCTCCTGCTGCGAGAGGGCGAACACCGTCTTCCTCCTCCTCAGGCCGCGCCCGTTAGCCATGCTCTCCCTCTGGGCGTCCAACGATGACTGCAGCTCGTTCTGAAGTGTGGCGAATCGCCGCTGAGCCTCGGCCAGTTTTTCTGCAGGGGAAGAGCACGGTTTTATAGCGGAAAAAAAAAAACCACACTAATAAACACACCGTGGAGCTATATGTAAATGAGTGTTTTCTAGCTCTAAAGTATATGACTTGTTTGTAGAGTGGAGCGGTTACCGGAGTAGAAGGTGTTGATCTTTGCCAGTTCTTTTTCACATGTCTGGAAGAACTTCTCTTCAAACTTGGCATAGTACCTCTTAACTGTGTCCTCATCTGTGACTGTGGGAAGAAAAAAGAAAAGATTAGTGAAGATACAATTCAAACGTGTTTCACAGCACTTAACGGATGTGATGGGAAGGGAAAAGGAGGAGTGGAGATGGAGGAGTCAGTGAGTGTGAAAGGAAAATTGCTATTTTTGTGTTTTGTGGAGCAGAGCCCTGCACTGTCCTGCTGTGACCAGCAGGGGGAGCAGTGACACAGCGGCAGAGCATCCAGGTTATCATCGTCCTCAACTGTTTGCAAAAGTTCTCAAAGATACCAATATTTATATATTGGTATATATTTATATTTATATATAAGGATATCTTTATTGGTATAACCAGGCGAATATAATGCCCTTTTAGTTTTTATGAGGTTTATTTATTTTATAACATTCTATCCAGTACTAATATGATAAATGTCCCTCCCGACCACAGTTGTAGAAATACAGTGTAGAGATCTGACATCTGAAACCTTTGAAATGTATTGCTTATATTTTCACATTCTCGAGGTTTCAGACTGAAAATGTCTCACTTTGTATAATAAAAAACTCTGTGAAAAGACTAAACTTGGCAATTTGTGTTATCTGTGATATGTTTGAAATCAAGAATCAGTTCTTAATCAGTTTTGGATACATAAAAATAAAGTCATCACACTGTTTTATGAAAGCTAAAAAAAAGAAGCCACCATCCTGCTCTGCAACCTGTTTTCACAAGTCATTAATGTGACAAAACAAGAAACGTCAAGACGTCACCATGGGCTCTATTTTCTTCACTAATAAATTCTTCTTTTTGTCTATAAGATCTGAAAATTGTAAAACTCTCAATTTCGCAATTATCATCAAAATATCATTAATTTATTATAATAATACTCACTTGCCTAGATGTACTCTTTCAATGTAAAGTATTGTTAAAAGATACGCTTCAAAAAATGAGAACGTATCCATTAAATGATTAAGAAATTATCGAACAAAAAGCAGATTAATTTTCTGTCATCCTCCTAATTCTGGCGAGTGTGACAGAAACGCTGCCTTCATTACAGCTTGTGCAGCTGCAGGTTTACAAGATAAAAAGGGAATAAGACAGACAGACAGACTGCAGTTCCTCCCATTGACTCATTTTGCTTTATAGTTTTTACCAGAACAGTGTCCTGTAATTTTCATTATCTTTGATCTCAGCCTATTTAAGGATGTCACACTGGTTGAGATTCTGGTCAACTTTAATTGAATAGTGAACATAGAGAACGTGTGTGTGTCCAACCGCTAACTTGTACCCGCCGTCACGTCAACAAACAGCCAAACGACAAGACGGTGCAGGTGGATTTGAGTCAGAGTCTGCAGACTCGGTGATTCACTGTGTTGCAGACTAGCTGCTTTTAGACAAGATGCCAATTTAAGTCAATTGGAGCGTCCCAACCAGTGCACAAACACACAAACAGCCACCACAGTCAGACTGCAGTAATCTCCTTATCCCTTTTTGTCCTTATTCTGCTCTTTTCTCTCTGTGTTATTATTATTATTATCTTTACGACATGTCTCTCTCTCTCAGTAATAGGCTATACTTTCCATCTGACAATTGATGTTTTTAACTCTATTTTTCAGTAACACCCTGCTTTAATCTAACACAGCTACAAACAGCCTACCAAGTGTGGAGGTGTGCTAGCGCTCGAAGTGTAGGTAGAGTTCAAGCGATGGTTCAGCATCTGTTGCCTTCAGGGAGATTGCTGCAGCTCCCTGCAGCATCTGAAGGCAACAGGACTGATATGTTGCCGTTACGCACAGCCGTTCACTGTGTTTACCTTCATTGAATCACCTCACGACACCAAGCTGCTACAGTATAACTAACACACACACACACACACACACACACACACACACACACACACACACGTCAGTTTAATGTTTAATGAAGGAGATGTCGGGTTAGCAGGGCTCATTTTAGCCTCTTTTCCAACTTTCTTTTTAACTAAAGTAGTGTCTGTTTTATTCTTGAGACACACTGCTTTGTTTTTATTTCCATCATTTTCATAATAACTAACTAATGAAAACTCTGTGGTTTGTGGTGATGCGTGTTCATGTCGCGTCCAGACGTTTCCTGAAGTAAAAGCTTTCCGTTTGTTGCGCATTGCGCTGCTGCACATACATGAACCAAAATAGCAGGTGCACATGGAGACGCCTACGCAGTCCATGCGTCTAACACCTGCCACCTTGGTGAAAATAAGGCTCATAGATTTGAGTCTTGATGAACAGTGACAACGAGGGATTAACTTATGAGAGCTGTCTCTTCCATACATTTGCTGTGTGAAGTAGCCTGACTGCTACAAATCCTGTTGCACATTTTCACCAAGTGGTTCTTTACAAGCCGTGTCTCGGTCAACTGCACATATTACTGCTGATCCTGTTAAACAAAGTGCCGCATGATATTTTCAATAACCCAAACCAAAAACAAACTTAAAAAAAAAAAAAAAAAAAAAAAAAAGACATCACATGATCACATTTTGCTCTACATATGCAGAACCTTTAAAAATGGATGTTTGCAGTCAACTGATCGTCTATTGTCGTCATTGATCACTTACACAATTCTGTCTGTCGGAGCAGCTGATAAAGTCAGTCACGTGAGACAAAGACAGAGAGACAGTAATGAGTGTGAGGGAAGCCATGGTACGAGGTGGGGGGATAGAAGGACATGATAGATGGTTAGTGGGATTTATATAATAAGCCTCAGTTTCTATGTGGAGCTATAATACCTAATAGCTCTACAACCTGCTCAACAGCCTCAAATTTCTTTTGTTTCCCTAATCAGCCTACTATGTACATGCATGGTGCCTAAAGCCCCTTAAAGTCAATTTAATTCAAAATAATTCATTCATCCTTCAAGGGCAATTTGAGGAAAGCGAGGTTGCAAAGAGAAGTACATATATACATTGATTTACATGTAAAAGACAATCTACAAACACGACACTGTTAGAAGGAGTTTAAAAACTCTGGGATTAATGGCTCAGGAGCTTACTTTGAATTAAATCACATTTCAACATAATTATGTTCTGACTTACAAACTGCACAGGATTTTCCAGCAACAAGCAGGAAACTCAAAAAAAAAACCTCTGCAAGAACTTTCCAAGTGTGGTCAAAGCACAGAGCTGGTTTCATGATAAAAAGCACTACGGGGTTTTCACAGACTACTGTATATCAGTAATCAGTTTCCAGATGTTATTATTGTCTGCTGTACGTCTGAGTCTGAGACGAGGCACAGAAAGATAAAGATAAAACAAAGTGAAGGGGGAAAAAATGAATCAAGATTATTCATTAGTCAGAAGATGAGCACGGAACAGCGTGTGAATCACGCTTCTCTATATAAACCATATAAAGGATCACATATTTGTGATTTTACCGTTACATGTTTTACATGATGTTAGAGCTGGAACTACATTTAGACCCCGGGGTCTTCAGTCTTTTTCAAAAACATCAAATGTGGAATGATGCTGAGAGAGCGAATACCGAATTTGAGAAGTGGCTTTGAACGGCATCTTAACGAGAGATTACAGATGAAAGCAAACAGAAAGTTAAACCCTGGTTGATGCACAGTTTAACATTCTACCTCAGCATGATGCAACTATCCTAAAGCAACTGAGAGCAGGCATCTGTTGACAAAACACACGTTTAGTTATTGTGTGATTGGAATTCACATATTATGTAACGTATAATTCAATGAAAACAAAACGAGGAAAGATTCTGCCAAAGTCTTAAAGATACTATGCACAGTATGAGCCCTATTTATTAAATAATGAACAGGGGTTAAAGGTTAGGTTCAGGTGTGCCGTTATGTACAAACAATTCCTACTCTCCATACTGAACCTGAAGCTATTCTCACTGTAAGAGCTGAGGGACAAAATCCAATCAGCCCCAGTTGCATGTTAAAAAAACAACAAAAAAAACCATTCCAAAGTTCACAGAACAGATGCAATTCTACATGTTATCAGGCGCAGAGGTAGAAGCTTGTTGTCCTTGACGGGGTCTGGAAGAAAACAACAACAACAACAACGACGATGACAGTAGCTGGAGATCGTCTCTGAGAGTGGGTCAGAGAGTGTGAGGTCCCACTCATCAAAACTAACAACACACACACAACACAACAATTGCCATCAGATCAATAGGCAGCTGGCAGATGTACAAGTGAAGCCAATTACTGTACTGTACATGTAATATGTACAACAATCTATATGACGTGTGTGTGTGTGGTCAGGCTTTCTGTATGTTGTTGTTATTTGTCCTTGTTTTTTTTGCAGGCTGCATTGTGTTACCTTGTTTACTATTTCAGACTGAATTCAGGCCCTTCAAACGGAGGAACTATTGTGTCAAGATGAGATGAAAGGAACGACACAAGGAAAAAAAAAAAACATATTGTGCTGCTCATGCTGCTGCTTCAAGAACGTGCAGTACAGTAGCACAAACATTCCTGTCATTACATGATGAAAAATAAGAGCCTCTTTGAAGCCTTACATTTTGGCCACACTGTGGCTGTTGTTCGTGTATTTTTACAAAGACATATATAATCAAGAACTGCAAAGAGGAGCAGGGATGGTTTCTGATAGCAGGTTTCATTTTGGCAGTTTGGCATTTGGCAAAATACATTTCATTAAGCACCAACACTAACAGAGACTGTTTTATCTCTCACACACTTTCTTCTGTTTACTGAACGTTGTGTTAAGTTAATTGAAAAGCATTCACCACATTACTTTGAAAGCATCCTCGATGTGTGTGTGTGTGTGTGTGTGTGTGTGTGTGTGTGTGTGTGTGTGTCTGGAATACCTTCAATAGACGGGGCCTGGTCCTGAGCAGCATACAGCATCTCTTTGAAAGCCTGCAGGCACAAAAAGATATAAATTATTAAATAATTCAGTTTGTTACATTAAACATTTATTCTTATAAAAAGGTTACAAAGGCCAGTGCTATTTTATGCACTATCAATGTTAAGCATATTGACATTTTTTAATCACTCGTTTTATCGTACCAGAATTAGTTAAAGCAGCTTTTAATATCTCTGCCTTTATTAGACCGCCGTCATGTATTAACCTTTAATGTCTCAATAATATATGTATCTACTCATTACATCTGCTGCGATAGAGGACAACAGAAAAACATCACAAAGCTCATCACCATCTACAGATGACAGCTAATATGTGCCTCGCTAATTAGAAAGAAAGAAAAGATGGTTTTTTTAACTATGTTTTGACATGTGAATGGAGGATTTCTCAAAATCAACTCCCACTGTGGAAACCGTGTTTTTGTCACGTTACACTCTACACTCTTTATTCACTTCTATTGAACTCGCCATATTTGACCTGTTATTGGTTGAATTGATCTAATTTTCCCATAGAAAAGGATTTGTCATCACCTGGTGATGATAATTGTAGTTAATAATATTACTGACTGACTTGCTGCACCGGTGCATTTGTGTCATTTTGCCTCTCTTTATTACATCCTGTAATATTGCAGCACTGCAGTCACGCAGTCCGCCTTCAGCTCCCTGTTAGTCAATCTGCAGTGTATGCTGCAGCTCGTCTCTGCTGTGGAGAGGGCTGGTAGGCAGTCATTCAGTCGCAGTAAATGCTAGTAGGACAGCAGGGACAGTCGCCCTCTTTCATCCACTCTCGCTCAAGGGTTAGATAGTAGAGCGGTCAGTCAGTCAGTCAACGTTTTCAGAATGCCAGCAGAGCACAAGAGCACACAATGCCTCTCACTGTGTGCCAGCGTGCCCGTCGACAGAGCAGAACACACTGGCTTCTGCAGCAAACAGCGGAGCAAGTCAAGGTCATGCTATAAGCCCACTCAGCCGGCCCATGCTCACCGTTTCACCTCACTGCCTCAATAACAAGGCAGTACGGTGACTCACATTATTCACTGATTTGCATACAACAGGTAGAGTTAAGTATGTATGAATTCCTAAAAATACATCCTGACAAATATAAAATAAAGTAAAATATAAAACAAGCCAGGCCTGTGTTTAGTGTTTACCAAGACACAGAGACATTCAGGGTTAGACTATGGACATGTAGGAACAGCAAAGCATTGTGTTTTCATTGACTGACTATAAAAACAGTGCTATAATCTCAGGTGAGAATTCAGAATCAATACAAAAACTGGCTGACATTGTAAACTGAGAGATTAAGTACTCAGCAGGTAGAGGAGACAGAGAAAGGGAGTTTTCAAAATACTGCAAAGAATAACGTGTACCGCTGTGAATTCCGTTTATACCTGCTGACATTCCCATCAGCTCCACTGGCCTCAATATATTATCCTTCACCACCAAGGAAAACACACACGCACACACACAAAATGTTCATTTGGAGTCTTTACTATTGTTTTTTTTAAGACTTGAAAAAATGTTGAACCAGTCCTTTAAGGGCTAAAGAATTAATAGCATTATATCAGAGTTTGACCTATGATTTTATTTTTAATGTACATATTAACAATGTCTTAAGATGCTGTAGGTTTAGAGGTGAAGGTTTTATTACATTTTATTAAAAATCAACAGTGCGCCTCATAATCCAGCGCGCCTTATGTATGACCTTTGGTGTTTGGTGTTTACTAACCTCGAACCGATTTATGTTGTACACATTACGGCTAATAACGTATTACTCCGCAGGTCAGGAGCCTCGCAGAGCCTGGAATCATCACTGAACAGCCCGGTGACAGTAGAGACTGACCCAGATAATGACGAGAGGGATCCGGGCTGCTGGATCCTAAAATCACTGTTAAACTCTGAACAACGGTTTTGTATTTTTGTGTTAAAACTGCACAGTGTTGAGAGGGATCCGGACATGTTTGATGTGGAAATCACCCACTTAAACTTGTATTTGTGTGTTAACCTACAACCGAGAGTTATTGTAAATTAGTTGAATAAAGTTCGACTTATCAGACACACGTTTTGTTTTCTCTTATTGCGTCTTATAATCAGATGCACCTTATGTGTGGACAATGACAGCAATTGACATGTTAATTGATACTGCACCTTCTGTCACATTCCTCCACGTGAATTCAACATTAATTAAAAGTGGAGTGAGACTCCTCTCCTTCTTAGTAACACTAAACGTACACAGTGATCCAGCACAGCTCTAATCTACAGGGGATCAATTCTTTGCATTTAGCCTCAGTGATTTGCAGTGACCTCAAAACCTCAAAGGTTGTTGTGTTACTATACAAGTAATGAAACACAACAGCCTCTCTGTGCCTGCGTGATGTATTGGTCCCAATGTCTAAACAACAACAACAACAACAACACAGTCACATAGCAGAGGTTCTCTTTTAATATGACCCCAATTTATGGTGACAGAGTGCGTTGCTTGCCAATCTAATGTCATGCTATCATCAGCAGCCGACGCACACACTAACAGGCTTATGGGTAATAAATGCAAAACTAAACACTTTCCCCACACAAGGATGTGTGTGCATATGTGTGTGTGTGTGTTGTGGAGGGGGGGTTGGCTCAGCATGTGGTCAGGTGCAAGTTTCCAAAACAAAACACACACAGCTCAACAGGAAGGAGGGCAGCTCTGCTTATCCTCACAGATTACCCTACTTCTGTCCTTTTCCCCTTCACTCTCTCTCCTTCTCCACCACACACACACACACACACACGCAAAAAATCATATTATTGGCATCAATATTGGCAGTTCATATTGAAATAAATCCCCAGTTTGGGTGACAGTAACAATAGCTTCAATTACATTTCAACAGATCACATCTGTATCTGTGTGTGTGTGTGTGTATGTGTGTGTGTGTGTGTGTGTGTGTGTGTGTGTGGAGTATTTTTTTAATTTATGTGAGATCATTAAGCTCTTTGGAATCTGAAATTACAGTTGAAATAAATAAATTAAATAAATGTTCCTTATTTCATTGAATGTTTTACATTGTAGGAGGAAGACACACACCACAGACAGGCTGTTGCACCACCACAGCTGACCACAAATCTGTGTGTGTGTGTGAGAGTGCGAGTGCGTGTGTGTGCGTGTGTATGTGAGTGTGAGTGTGTGTCTTGGTTTACTCTATCATCTCTTTCTAATGTTTTCCTTAATGTCTTACTCCCCCCTTTTGTCTTCATTTTCCATGTCTTTTCTCCTTCTGCTTTTCCGTCCTTCCTGCTTATATTTACAATATATATTCTAATATTTCCTCCTAACCATCTCTTTCTCTGCCTGCCCACTCTTCCTCTTTTCAATCTCTTGCCCCTTCTCCTAATCTCTTCTATACATTCTCTTTTCTCCAACGCTCACCCACGAGGAGACAAACACTTTATATCTTGACACCAAACTGTCAGGAGGATTATATGAGTCATGACTGGATTAAGCTTGCCTTTTTGTCCTGTAGACACCTCGGATCTCTGTTAGCTTTTATTTTTGTGTTACTGGTGGCTCACGCAGCTCGTGCAGCACGTGCCTCGTGAAAAATAGATACGAAGACAGCTGTGTTTCTGAATGTCAAGCCTACGAGGGCTTTATATAGGAAAAACACACAAACAAACAAACAAACAAACAAACAGTGCCCCTAAATATTCAACAACTAAAGGTTTTGGAGATTTTGTCTGTTGCAGGAGGACAGTGATGTCACACTTTCTGACGCACATATGACGCAAAACTAAAGGCTAAAGCAGCAGCTTCACTCTGCATTAACATCTGCATGATGTTAATTATGCTTATGAGTAAAAAAAACATTACTACAGATAAAGAATGATTTTAATATTATGTTTATGCAAAGATGACTGAAACTGAACAACTTGATTTTAGCTATGGTCACTGATTAATTGCTGACATTTTACCTCAGTTGATATGCACAGTATTACAGCTGAAGTGCATCTGCTGCAGTAGGTTTCTATCATGTGTTTGTTCTAAAAATCATTCTAAAAATGTTCACATACACAATCATAGGATCAAATATTGAACGATGCTTCTTTCAGTTATACTTTCCCTTTTGTACAGAGGCTCAGAGTTTAGCAACGTGCGGGGCGTTTTCTGCGTGCAGGTTCTAGCAGCGTCAGTGTGAGCTTTTAATCTTCTACGCTCCGTCTTCCCCCGACACCAAACACATACGTGTTAGCCGCTAGGAATCCTCCTGCTATTACCCTCCTGCTACAGGAGCTTCACACTGCTCCTACAAGTCAAACGGGTCACATGCAGAACATACCTTCATACCTTCCCCTGTGCCAACCGAGATCTCACAGAGTTTTAAGATCCGGATTTTGAGTGGGCGAATTTCCAACAGCTTTTCAGAAATCGGTTTTGCAGCGTTTTATTCGTTCAAGGTCAAGGCTTGATTTTACAGTGTTATAAACATATCATTATTAAATATAGATTTCAGGGACTTTCCACAAAATAAGTGTGTGTCACAGGTTTGAGTAATAAAATAAGTTTCAGGGTTCTGGTTTTCTCCGGCTGGTTCGTGACTTACTGGGACGCGTGAATAGAACAGAGTTAATGTTATTACGCCATTACAAGCAAAATACAACGACTGATTATTCTCATTGCCCATTAATCTACACAATATTTTACCAACTGATCGATTGAATCATTTACATTTGTCCTGTTTTATCTAAACAACAATTTAAAACTGAGAAGACATTCAGTTGTCAAGCTGAAACTAGAAGACTTCGTTTAGGACTGTTGCTACACAACAATTAATCGTTGATCAAAATAGACTTTTGTTAAATGTGAACAGATTTCCCCATAGAGATCAATCATGTGTAACTACACTGAACCTCAGATTAAAAGCGTTTATCGACCGACAGCGGCTACAACGGTCTGTAAAGTGATACAGTCTATTAAGAGTAGCAAACGAAAACATCATCAGTCTCTTGCTACAGATCTTTTATAGTCACATGTCCGTAAATATTCACCGGCAGCTGCCGATGGACACTGTGATGAAATAAGTGACTGCAGTAGAAGGTGACGCAGCGAACAGAGGGTATATAGTACTTATATGGTCTCATTAAGTGATCTATGCACGTGTCTGTCCTAATACCAGTCAGGTGATAGCCGATGCCTTCTTTTCCTTCTCTCTCTCTCTCTCTCTCATCTCACCATGTTAAGATATTGTTTTTAAAGTCTCTGTACAATACCAGGATGAATTATTGTGTAAATAGGCTGCATCGTTAATTATTTAAATGTCTCCATTTCCTAGAAAGAGATTTAATTAAGAGTTTGTAAGAAGATTCTGACATTACTATAAATACTTAGGAAATGTCAGATTCTCTGCTTTTTTAATCCCTCTCTGCCGTCTCCATATTTCCTTGTATGGTCATTTTCTTGAATCTAATCGCTAAGTCGCATCACTCTGTCTACACTGACCTCTTCGTGTCAGTATTATATTTCCCTCTTTTTTACTCATCCTAACCCCCCTTCCTTTCTACTCCTCCTCTACTATATTCTATCCTTTGTTTTCCTTCCTAATCAGATAATAAGACCAGCAGAATCAGCAGCTGTCTTCCATATTTATGTTCTGCTGAATGCAGCACTACCGACCGTTGGATTAAAACACACAAACATGCAGATAAAGACGGGGCTTCTTCTCTGGAGTCTAAGGTTCAAGACCTGAATACATCCTAACAGGTTCTAACATCCTAACAACTGTTCTGTGGCCCTGACTGTCCAACCATCCACCGTATGCCATGTAATATAATATATTGACAGTTTTTGATACTCATTGAGCTACAGATTAACACATTTTGGTCAGTAACAAAAAAGAACCGAGGTTCAAAACACTGATCTGTTTACTGCAGATCTCACATACTCTGTAAAGCCTTTGAGTAGGGGTGCCTGAACGCAACATTGGTTTAGCTGTGTGTAAAGCTAGAGCTAGGATGTTCGTATGTTCATTGTTTTGAGTGAACTGAACTCAGGCCTAAGCTGAGGGGAAATGAAAGTTAAGGCTTAATTAAGTCTGTCAGTGTTGTTTGAAAATGGCCTAAATTCCCTAAATAATGTCTGCTGACTTCAACAGTGACCGCAAGTAAAAACAAGAGGATTGTTGATCCGCCCTTATTTTTCTGTCTGCTTCTTTATACGTCACTAAAACCAGCTACCATCAGCAAACTAACTTCCCGTGAACTAAGGCTGCTGAGGCCTGAAGTTTCCACCGCTGCTGCTGCGTAATGTTGGACAAGAAAAAAAAAAAATCACATAAGTTATTACTGCTGCATAGCACAGTAATAATACATACATGTACAATATACAGTACATGTATTGCAAGTGACAATTGAGGAAAAACAAAAACCCAAAAACTCAATAACACTGTTAAAAAAAAGGCTTAAAGAGGTTTAAGGTGCTGAATTTAAAGGCAGGCGGTGGGTGACGGCAGGAGCAGAATGCAGCCGTTTCATATTCTTGCATAAAATATAGAACTTTAAGCACTTTCAATGACTCATATCTATTTTCAAAAACTTTTAAAGGCTTTGATTTTTTTTCCCCCCCTCAATTTTGCAAACTTTCAAGAATTTCAAGGATGCATGATTTAGGACTGACACACCTCATAACCTGGTGCCTTGATTTGAACACACACTCGATACTCTGTAGGTATATGGAAACTTTATTGTTACACCAAGATACTGTGACGTTTTCTCTAGTTCTCTGTGTGTGCCGTTTTCCTGAAACAATCTCTAACACCCCAACAGCAACGTTTTATTAAATATCTCAGGCCTGACTGAGTGCTACAGACATGGAGTCATCCAGCAGGTTCGTTTCAGCCAGTCAATGAGTCCGTTGAGTCATACAGATGGCCATCGGGTATTTATATTCTCAAGAGTTCCTGTCTGGTAGTCCCGCAAGGAATCTGTCAGGTTAAAAAAAGCTGTTTCCATCAGATATTTTATTGGGAAATGCAGTCAGTCATTCAGTCAACAAAGTCTGCTCCATTGTCTAGACAAAATCTGGATATGTCACACATTTTTGCAGATAAAAACAGAAAAAAAAAAAAGTTGTGCTCTGTTACCGTGTTAATACTGAGGCTTGAAGACAGGCTATGAAAGGAAACATGACAGGTTTGAAGCAGCCTGGGCCAGAATTAAAACAAGAAGCTGCTAAGTGTCTGACCCAAACACAGCTGCCATGAGAAAACATGCCATGCATGAAACATCCCTGGTCAGCATGGGTCTGCAAACCTCACAGACCCGGGTCCCGTATCTTCACAGGACTAAAACTAACCGGGCCCGGGGCCAGATTTACAGCTGGGTGGAACAACAAGCTACATCTGGTCTGCATCCAAAGCCCTGCGAGAGCACGAAGAAACAGACTCCATGTGAATCTGCTGCAGAAATAAGATAAAGTGAATAAAAACGGGTTGAAAAAGGTGCATCTTCCCAGCACACACGATATCTCCATATCACTGATCCTCGATGGTTGCATTGTTTAAAAGAAAGGCAATTAATACCTTAATCAGTTAATCAGTCAATCAACCGGAAATCAATCCACAACAATTCTGATGACTGATTAGCGCTGCTGCTAACCATTATTTTCATCAATGATTACAGATGCCCAGTAAAGTCACTTTCACCAACCTTTGCATGCATCCTTGAGGCCAAATAAATGTGCTGAATCAATTTCCTTCCTTACAAAACACTTGCAATGCTATTTTTTTTTTTTAAATATCCCCTCCAGACATACATTATTACATCTAAAAATACTCTGCTTGGACCAGTAACGTGTGTTACATATGGTTATTCCGCATAAAAAAAGCATAATTACCACATTAAAATACTTAAAATGGCATCTATTCCTTCTCCCTCGGTAAAATGTGCCAACTGTTTGATAATCAATTAATCATTATGAGTAATCTATCTAAATGTGAATATTTTCTGTTGTCGACTGTTGTTTGAGGACGTCAGCTTGGGCTTCGGGAAACAGCGATCAGCATTTTACGCCATGTTCTGACTGATTTTATGGATGAAACAACTAAACGATTAACCGATAATAGAAATAATTGTTAGTTTCAGCCCAAGTTAGAATATTATCACAAAATATATTACAGAGAATATCCGTTGCAGACCTATTTACAACATATATTCAGGAGCTGATGTAACATGAGACCTTGTAGTTCCATAGTGATATAACAATGTGCCGGTGTGGCAAATTCCACATTGGAAATAAATACTTCAAAAACGAGTACAGCACAAATGAAAGAAAATCAGTCTCTGAAAACACTTAACACACACACACACACACACACACACTTCCACTTTAAGGACTCTACATCCAATCCTAACAACGCCCAAGGTCATTAAAACACGCCCGTCAAGCTTTCTGATTCACCAGCAGCAGTTTAGTTTGGTAATTACAGAATCAGTAATACAGTATTGGTTGCTGTTTGGATCTCAGTTTGGAGCTGTGCTAAGCCGCGGTGAATTCAAGCAGGCTCATATAAACACAGAACACAGAGCTGCTGAAGCTGCTCAACAGACCTCGTTTCTAACCTCTGCGTCAAAGCTTCATGCGACTGCGCCGCAAAAAAAGGAACGCTGAACTAAAACAATGTGTCAGAAGTGCAGAGGAGATGACTGATAGTTCAGACTTCAGGGCCAATGAGCTTAGTTCTGAATCACTCTAACAGGAAATAAACAAACAGATATACGCATGAATTAAGCCATACATAAAAAGACAAACAAGTCTGTTCAGGTATTGGAACGATGTCACACTGAGCTGCACCAATATGTTACCACGCAGCACAGGCGGTGACTTACTGCAACTCCTGCCACCAAAGAATGCAGATAATGCTGCTCACAGGTACACAGAGGGAAGTCGAAACATAATAGCTGCATTCCTGCAACACCCGACCTCACAGCGCAGAAACACTGTAGCGCTGCCAGTGCAACATTATAGCTTATTTATATGCATACACATTGACATAGCCCGTAACAACAAATGATGAGTGAATGGTATTTTCACAGTCGGAACTGTAAAATGAGACATTGTTGCGTTTACTTCTTCATGCCCGGCAACATGTGTAACTTCAGTGTTTTCCTAATTAACAGATTCCCTGCTCGTTAGTCCTAAATAGTAGATTAACTTTATGGCTCAACAGGGTTTGAGTCTTTTCATTAAATGTTTTATCATGATTCCTTTTTTTGCCAAACATTCCCTTGCTCCACCCTCTCAGTTGTGACGATTTCCTGCTTTTCTTTGTCCTACAAATTAAATATTTTTTCGGGTTTTGTTCACTTGCCAAAAGGTTAAAAATAAACCTTTGGGCTGTTGTCTGATTAATGTTCTCTCTTCGAGCCAGTGTCTGTATTCGACTAAAGAGTGTTTAGGAAGAAAATGAAACAGCACTCTGAAGGGCTGGATATACTCCAACACAATGACAGTGACAATGGACACGAAAAGTGCTTCTATTTATACTGACTCGGTAGTCAAAAGTCTGGACATCACTTTGGACAGAAGACGGAATTTACATTACACAGACCCTTGCAGCTGTAGAATTTGACTGAACACGTTGCTGTTATTTAGATACATATTCAATCATGTCACATTCTGGTTGTGCAGCATTACAGGTAACAGGATTATTTTTTTGTCTTGTCAACCAACAATAATTGAGCTGGGATTTTTTTTTTTTAAAGCTGAATCTAAATTGATCTCATTACATGATCTACACAGTTCCAGCTGAACCAAGACTGGTGTCATTTATGGCCAATATTACCTCCATGCACCTTCCGATTGTGTAACAGAGTGTACGTTCTGCATTACCCAAACTACTGTGAACTGATTAGTAATTGATTACTGGTAATGTCATTTGTCCAGCAAGCCGACCAACTGGTGTTCCAGCTGTGAAGGTCACTTCAACACTAGACACAGCTTAGATAAGACTTCTGTAGGGACTGTCATTACCTCATGATCAGCACCACATGCATATGGATAGATTCTATGGCTATCCCTGTCTTCCAACCAAGATCCATACTATGAGTATCCTGGCATTTTTTAATTATTTGTTTGTCGGCTCAATTTATAGCTTCATAAAGATAAGAGTCGATAGGCATTAATGGATCAAAGGTTGCAGGTTGAGCTGTCAGCGTCTCTCCATCCTGATGTTAAAACAGCAGCAGCAGGACTGAGAGCTGGGTCAGCAGACACAGGGGTTAACAGGCGCAAACATTAACTAGCTCAATAAATGATGACTCAGGCAGAGTCTTTTGTCTCCAAAACACATTTCAAGCAGCTTGTGAGGAGACACACACACACACACACACACACACACACACACACACACACACACACACACACACACACAGGGCTCTGCTGGCTGGTGTAGACAGCAGCTCAATGCAGCTTGATGTGGGAACCTGCAGAGCAACAAAACAAACCTAGCTTGTTTGCTAGCCTACGTTAACACTGGTAGACTGCCGTCTGTTTGATTTACGGACGCGACAAATAAGATAGTTCATCTCTTCCTGTTGTAACAACAAGAGAGTGAACGACAAGGAAACCATCTCCAGCTTTGTCCAAATGGTTCTAAACAGAAATAACCGGTGTTACACTGGAGAGACGTTTAGCTATACCGTCAGCTAGCTACGGGCTAGCAGGCAGCGGGGTTAACGTAGAGCTGGCTTACCTCATACTGGATGTATTGCTTTCGCCATTCCGGGGTGATGTGAGCCGACAGATGCTCTGTGAATTTCATTTTGACAGTTCCCCTGCTTCCTGCTGTGAGCTGGACCTCGGCCGTTCAGCTGAGCAACTGGAGGTGTAGCTGTGTACGTTACACAGAAACTCTCATCCGAAGATTACGATCAGAGACAGAGAGATGCCCCCTTTTTTTATCTTCACGTTACCGGCACATATTTCTGTCGTTTTAGACACACTCGACTAGGTGATAGTGGAGGCACATCTTAGTTAAAGGAAGATACTTAAATGTGTTTTTTTTTATCTGTAGCGGCAATGCCGCAAAATAGCGACTGTTTTGTGGTAAACAGGCTGAGAGTTGTCGCTAGCTGCTTCTTGCTATCTTTCCCCTCCTCACTGCCTGCCGTTCAGCCTCTACCTCTCCCGCTGCCTTCAAGTGCTGTCGGACGTATTAAAACCAGTCACTCTTGGCGAGGGGCGGCATTCGTCAAACAGTGTTGTTCAACCAACCAGCGCGACTAAACTGGTCGTTTTGGGGTGGGGTATATATTTATATACACACGCTAACTCAGGAGCTGCTGTCATTTGGAGCATGTGTTCAAAACGGCTAGTTTTAATCATACATGACTGTTATGTTATTCATCAACACATAGCGTTTTATTTCTGCCTTGTGTGAGCTTGTTTGTGCTTTAACAAAGTAGGCTTGAACCTTTCTTCGGACTGAAAAATAAATATATAAAAATAAAGCCGTGAAAAAGATTTAGATTACAGAATCATCTCATCTTTCTTGGCAAATTTAGAAAATATCCTGCAGCTGCTTCACAGTAAACGCTGTGGCTAGCTCAAAGATAATAATTGGTACTTGTTCCACTATACCTCAGCATGTATATATAATGCATCTCAGCCCCGTGGCTATGATAAACTTTAAAATACTGTTGGGTCAGTCCAAAAATCTTTTTTTAACTGTATCTATTAAACTCTACTGTTTTCTCTCAGCTGTGTTGATAAGCGTTGACATGCATATGCATTCCGATGGTGCTTGAATGTTACATAAGTGACGTCGCCGGCCACCTTTGGGAAAAGATGACGTATATATAGAATGTCTTTGTGAGTGGAGAAATTCAAGTTTCCATCACATATCCCCCATGTTTTTCTGCCTGACTCGGTGAGAATATAGTCACGAGACATAAAAATAATATATATATATATATACCATTAGATGAATAGTTTCAAAGCCTCAGAGAAGAGGAATGACCAATGGACCAGGAGCAGCAGGTCCATTTTTATAGCCTTCATAGATTGTTGTAACTTTTGTCCTGAGCTTTGTCCTTGACTCAGTGGATAACAAGCTTTTCACCAACACCACTGACTCCATTGGTGGAAAGTAACAAAGTACATTTACTCAAGTACTGTGCTTAAGTACAGTTTTGAGATACTATTTCCATCTGATGCTACTTTATACTTTCTACTCCACTACTTTTATCTGGCAGCTTTAGTTACTGTTCAGATGCAGATTTGACTCAATGGATAATATAAGAAGCTTTTAAAATACATCCAACACATTGTTAAAGATGAAACCAGTGGTTTCAACCTGTTTGTCTTTTGACATCTTACATAAAGCATTTCAGATGTCTGCGAGTTGTTAACAGCTCCAACAAATAGTGATGATCTAAACTTCTCACATGGTTTCATTTCAATAAATGTTCAAATGATTTAATATTTTACCAAAAATCAAAGATTAGAGAAAAAGTCCAAAAGCTGAAAACAGATTTGTGTATCAGAACTTTGTGTTTTCTTCTCTCCTCTCCCATTAATCATGTCACGACCCCTCAGATTTATCTGGTGACCCTTCCATGGTTTATCTGTCATTACATTAGAAACAAAGTTAAATGCAGCCAGGGGTGTGAACTGTCATCGCTAACACATATATCAGATGTCTTTATACAGAAATAAATACGTCACTAATGATATTGTAAAAAACAATGAACGTTCTTTAAAATTGCAGAACACTTCAGTTTATTCATAAAACCTTGAAACTGTTTCAGGGCTGCATTTTGTTGTTGTTGTTGTTGTTCTCAGGCAGAGAAATTTAATGACATAAGCTTCTGAACACATCTATTTCTGTCAACAGTGCAGCTGCTGCTCAAGCTTTTTTGACCATATAAGTCTTATTATGAAAAATCCATGGCAAACACACAATAATGGAAGGTTGAGTCGTTTTCATCATCAGATTATCAGCATCCTCTACTGTTTCAGTTATGAACTGCACCAGGTTTTGTTTTTATTTTTAGTCACTTTTTGCTGTTTATATTCCCGCAGTTATTGATATTGAACCAAATATAAAAGATAGAAATAATATGTAATAGTAAAAAAAAATGAAAAGAAAAAAGTAGTAGTTGTTGTAACAGTGGCAGAAGTACTAGTAGACATAATAGTAGCAGCTGTAGTATTTATGGTAGCAGTATAGATGTATTAGTAATATAGTAGCACCAGTATTGCAGGCACTGGTAGTTACACTAGTAGTGGTAGTACTAGGTAATATAATACTGGTAGTATTAGCATAAACAACATAGGTAGTTGTAACATCAGTCTTTCCATTTTTGGAAGACACATGTTTAAAGGTGTATTCTATTCAAAAGACATTTTAACTGTAGCGACTCATCACATTTAAATTTCATACATAATTCTACAAAAAAAAAAACAAAAAAAAAAACGTGAGCATTTTGTGCCACCTAGAGGTCAACTAACAAGCACCTGCATGTCAGTAGATGCACTGTGTCCTACATACAGTATGTACTCACTGTAAACCATGTAACCCCTGTCAGGATGATAAATGACCTATCACACAGTAACATGTGTATACAGTAGACTTCTGCAGAAGAGGTCTGGGAACAAAACCTGCATAAACAGCAGTTTTTCAGACCATGTTTTGTGCAAGAATCATATTCATAATTTTGTTTTTAAAAACAGTACCCAAAAAAAAAGAACATTTCAAAATGAAGATGTGATTTCTCTCAGTGCTGCAGAATGAATAGAGACAAGTTCTTACTGATATGATTAGATTAAGACTATATGACTATGACATACATTTCCATATTATTTATTGATAGTTTACCTTATTGCACTGACTATTAAAACATGAACTGAGTTACACATTATGAAGATGTTTCGTGGAGGATTCTTTCCTTTACGAAGGTCGACTCTCCCACATTCAAAGAATAACTCCAGTCTCTGCCATGTAGGCCTCCGCGTGCTGCCTTGTTCAGGCGTTACTCCTCTGGCTCAGACTGTAGCGTTCTTCTTCTACCTGCACTGCTGTGCAACATACCAGAGGACGACCACTGTTACCTGGCAACCACAACCATTTGTTTTTGACCGATTCCTCAAATCCATTGGCACGGTTTGATTCTATTTGCATATAACAGCCGCTGACGCCTGGACTTGAGTTAGCACTCATTTTTAAAAATCAATGAATCCTTTTTATTAATTTCAAATGATCAGGAAAGCACACAACATGCTACTTCTACAATCACATGTATCAGTAGAATTTGAATTTCCACCTCTTGCTCTTGGCGGATGATTATTGACTAACTTTATGTCAAATCTATATGATTAATGGTTACTATTATATGTTACTATATTGTAAGTGATTTTAGATTCACCATAAACAGGATTCCTAAAGAAGGAAATCACGTTTTACACTTTAAAATGATACTTTTGGTATAATATGTCATTCAAAAAATGTTTTCTGGCTCATTCTGAAGGATTAAATTTACATTTGCGACTCAAAATACATTTGAGCATGTAACCGGATCAGCTGAGAGAAAAACAATGTCGTATTACATAACCTGCGTGTGTTTGTGTGAGCGTGTGTAAAAGGAGCTGAGTGGGTGTGTGTGCTCCAAACAGAGTCTTGTAAGAGAACCACAACATTTGTGTGAAATACTGAGCGTGGCAGTCATGACTTAGAACCTGTGGAAACATCCACAGAGCCAGCAGGACTAAATGTAGAGCGATCATTACTGAGGATTAACAGCCAGCAGGGTCAGATTAGGCCGACTCGCCTTTTATAACAAGGCTGTTTAGATGTAAACCAGCTGGTGTCTGCACTCCCAAACACACACACACCTACATATGTGTGTGTGTGTGTGTGTGTGTGTGTGTGTGTGTTGTATTGTCTTATGTGTGTTACAGTGTTTATTCATACTTATTTTCTTCATTATTATCTGTGATAGTGTTTATCTATATATATATATATATATATATATTATTTACTATTATGTGTGTTATAGCGTTTATTCATACTTATTTTCTTCATTATTATCTGTGACAGTGTTTATCTATATATATTCTTTACTATTATGTGTTATAGTGTTTATTCATGCTTATTTTCTTCATTATTATCTGTGACAGTGTTTATCTATATATATATATTCTTTACTATTATGTGTGTTATAGCGTTTATTCATACTCATTTTCTTCATTATTATCTGTGACAGTGTTTATCTATATATATTATTTACTATTATGTGTGTTATAGTGTTTATTCATGCTTATTTTCTTCATTATTATCTGTGACAGTGTTTATTTGTTGTGTACAGGTATAATGAAGAAAGAAATCTCATGTGTTTGATTTAATTCACTTGTCCAAACTCCTACTGTAATAAAGGCTTTTAAATATTTTGTACCTTGATGATGTCATGGGGGTGGGGTGGGGGGGCATTTCTCCTTCTCGTGCATCAAAAGCTGTTGTTTTGTGCCATCAGATCCAAGAAATGCTTCCTCATTTGTTTCCTTTTATTTTAATCACATCTTTATTTCTGGAATCACAGAAACACTTGCAAACTGCGGTAGCTGTCAGAGACAGCTATGTTGGGGCTAAAAACCTGCTTCATTAGCATTTCTGCTGCATGTGACAGAACCCACTGATCCTTTGTTTGTAACTTATCCCCCACTCCCAGTGGTTCAAACTCAATGAATTGCCACATATTAGAAAAATCTCAGTTTTATCGACGTGGTTAAATGTGAAACAGTCAGTTGAAGTAAAATTAACAGGTCGATGCGATATTCCTCTGTTCAAACCATATGCTGCCCACAATAACAGCCCACAGTGGCTTCATAATGTAACTGAGTGCCAATTAAGACCCGACTAAGACAAACAACACGACTGATTATTTATTCATCAGAGACTCAGTGGGTCAATCCTCAAAAAACATGATGTGATTCCTTTGTTTATTATTCTGTAAATTTATTTTTGAATCTATTTATTTGTCTTGCTCATTTAGTTTAGTGGTTTAGTTGTGTGATACTCGCCAGCTACGTGAGCACAATGAGCTCCGTTCCAGTTTTCAAAAGTAGGAAACCTTACATTGATAAAATATTATTTCTCATATCACTTTATGTGGCTGAGTGAATATGTAACTGCAGTAAAGGAAGAAAAAAACAGCCATACAAATTGAATCTGATTCACTTTATTCATCAGTTGAAGTAAATATTAATGTATGTATATATATATATATATCTATGTACAGTACATGGTAACATCTGAAATACTGTCCCATGACAACATCAGTTCAAAAACTGTAAATGTGCCCAGAACAACATACAATATTAACAAGGTGTAAACAACTTATTAAAGTTATGATTCCTCATTTCATCTTCACATGCTAAAGTAAAACGCAGCTCGCAGCTATTAAAACATAAAGCAGGAATGGTGGCAAATGGAAAATACATTATGTACCAAAAACCTCCCCAACAACACCCAGACCGACACATTAGGTAAACAGGATCTGGACATCTGCTCCTTGTTGGACCCAGAGACATGTACTACTGAGAATATGAAGAATCCCAGTTTCCTTCAGATCCAGGCTGTTCTTAATGCTGACAGGGTCACTGGGTTTCTTACTGACTGTACACCAAGCAGTGGAGCACTGTGTTGCAGGAGGGAGCCATTGCTGAGCATGCAGAGTTGGTCATAGAGCATGTCGGAGAGTTAGTCAAACAACACCAGTGACTATGCACATACAGCGAAAACATGGTGGCAATGACTGAGGCCTAATGTAAGAGACGGATCCTGTAAGGTGTTGTAGCTCATAACAAAAGAGTTTAATTACCTGCACATGGGTAGAAGTAAAGGTACATAACAATCTTCAGTGTTTCACAAAGGAGTAGAAAGAAGAGGGCAAGGCTGATCACATGATGGAGGAATCTGCCGTCCTTTGTAACCTTGAGTCCTTCATTTCAACCTCTGACTCCGGAAGCCTCGTCACAACACCAGACTTCCATTTGCTGAATCGAAAATAATTGCACTGCTGTGACCGTTGAGACAAAGTCAAGAGTTTGGGACATCTGCATAAGTTATAAGTCTTAGGTGGCCATTATTTTCTTCTTATTATTATTATTATTTTATTTTGTATGATGTTGGGACCATTTATGATGTTTATGTTTTTTTGTCATTGTAAATTATATATAGAGAAAACAGATTTAAACCTAATATTTCTGAATATAATACTAATGGGACAGTTGAATGAATGAATGAAACATCCCTTAAAAATCTCTTTTTTTTAGAATCCTTTCCAAAAACAGGACATTGTTTCCCTGTTTTCTGATCACAGCAAGGGTTAAAATTCCTGCCATTACTTGTGATGAAGATTCCAGACAGTGGAGCGTACATACAGTAAACACATAGAGCACACGCCTGCATCTATACAGCTGCTCAAAGTGCATTCCCATTCCAAATGTGGAGCAGCGAGGCTTCTCTCTTGGCATTCACCGCGTGCCTTAATTGACTGATTTTAAATCAAGGTCCACTGTGAACACTGAGAGAGGAAGTCCAGATTCACAGAAGGACACAGAGAGGAAGGATAACCTTGAGGTGGGAAGTGCTGAGGTTAAAGCTACAACCACACACATCTCATCTGTCCCTTCAACTCAACTGTGTGCAGCATCAATTGTCCATTTTTCTCTTTTAAGCAGACAGCAGCAATGCTGGTATCATCTATGAAGAATACACACACACACACACACACCTGTCAATATTTAAAGGTCACACACATTCCAGCTGATAATCTCCCTTTTTGCTGTATATTTGACAGCAGCAATCAGCTGTTTCCGCCTGCCTGCTTTAATGCACTGCGTCCACCAGTCTGAATCACGCACGGAACACAGATGATGATGATGAGCCTTTCTTTTCTCATGACATGTCAAGGACACACCAAGCAGGCAGCCATTACAGAGCAGAGGACCCGGCTGCATGGGGATCTAAATGAGGCTAAGACTAGATTTGATGAGGGGGAGCTTAACACAATGTAAACAGATGGGAACCGGAGCATCTCAATTGTTTTATATCGTGGCGATAAAGACGAATTTTACGCACCAAAGTGTTGAGGAGGGGGAAAAAAAGGGCGTTTTTCATAAGAATCCCTTCTTCTCTTCTTGTGCCAAACGATGACACAGTGCCGTTTCCCTCCTGAACAAACCGCATCTGGAGTGATATGAGCGATTCAGAATGATGATACTGTTGTCTAAATGAAAGAGAATTATGAAAGAGCATAAGCATCCTACACGCAAATCACACACAATGTCCCTGCTGGAATACTGTAGAGATGATGATGATGATGATGATACAAATATAATATAAATCATAAGGTCACATCATGCTCAATATTGACAAGCACACACTCACAAAATGTCCCTGTTGGATTGTTATATAAGAGATATGATTTTTCATCAGGTTTTTACACCCCTCCCGACACTAAACAGAGCAGATTATTACAGTAATGTAGGCCGGGCCATGCAGCATTAGCCTATATCCTCCAACAAGGCCTGACATTCTGACAATATAAAAAAATATATATATATAAGTACAGATGCAATACAGGTCAAATCAAATATTCCGTTCAGGAGAAATGAATTCGCGGTGATAGAAGCATACATATGGATATTTATTTGCAACAGCAGGCTGGATGCAGCCCGCATCATCCTCATTTACGCACAAAGGCAGCTTCTTCTAAACGCACATCGATTGAAATATAACAGGAACAAAATGCCCAAAGAAGAAGAGCGTCGATGTCTGCAGTGAAAGACGGAGCTGCTCCTCTTCTTGTCGCATTATCTCCTCCAGGATTCACATCCTCCCTCTCCTCTGCTCTCCTCTGCTCTCCTCTCCTCTCCAAATCCTTTCATGCAGGACCAAATAAATAAATAAATAAATAAAATAAAATAAATGTTTCAGATGGAGAGGGGGCAAAAATATATATAAATCGGCTTGTCTTCCGCTGAAGCCGCAGTCTCTTCTTTTCAGTTTCCTCTTCCTCTCCCCCCAAGATGATGAAAACTGATCTCGGTTAATTGGTTGAATATTCGAGACTGGTCTGTTAAATGAAATCAGTGTTTGGATTCATCCTCCCGGACAGTGCGGACGGGCGGGCGGTCGATTAAGCACAGGAGAAGGCTTCAAGCGGCTGGGGCGGGGTGACGTCACCATGCAGACAGATGCTCTCTCTCTCTCTCTCTCTCTCTCTCTCTCTCTCTCTCTCTCTCTCTCTCACCCCACGCCCCCTCCTCACCCACCACCCCCAGCAGCATCCCCACCCCTCCCCCCTCTTTGCCCTTGAGATCGGGATAGGCCTGTGCAGCTGATGCTGCCGTTTGCTCCGTTTCTCCATTTTTCAGAGCTCACGTGCAGCAGCTTTTGTTTTTATATATATAAGAATAAAAAAACGATTTTAAACACTGGAAAATATAACAAGCAAGAATCCCATTTTACACAACTATAAGTGAAATATGACGACGGCACAAAAGGTCAAAGTGTATGAAAGGACTACAATAACCGGATGTGATAATTTTTGTGACATTATTATTATATGCATGTAATGTATTTGCAATGCATAGACTGTGTGCACGTGCAGTGTATGATAGTGTATTACTGAGATGATATTCTGATCAGGCATATTGTAGCTACCATTCAGGACAGAAAGGTCCTGTTTTCATATTGTTTCTGGAAAATCTGTGGATTTTAACACTTCATACTCTGTAATTACATAAATGACACATAATGTTATGTAAATATCTAGATTAGACTTGATTGTGTATATTATATTTAGGAATACATAGAATTGAATCATAAAGTCTTCTTGAAACAGCGAGTATATTTATGATACTTCCATGATTAATATACTAATGATATACTGCATAGCTCATACAATAATATGTACATTTGACATTTAATATACAATAAACAATAATATAGTTAAATATGTAAACACTATACTGAAAATGCAAATGATGGTTTTATATACTGGTAATATATATATCAAAGGAAATAACATAAAAAATTGACTTGATATTGGTGTTGTATGTGTGACTGAATGGGTTTGATTATGCACATATAAAACATCAACTCCTACTGTAATATTGTATTGAAAGGTCAGTCCAATAAGTATACATCATAGCAGCATATGAGTATAGTATACGTGTGTTATTTTATAATGCACATAGGAAGAATACACTAATGTACAACTGACACTGTATTTGTTTATCCCAGGTGTTGGTTAATATTTATACTATTCATATGTTCTATTAATCTGCAGTAATATCAGTTAATGCTTAACATGGATTAATGAGAGCAAAATAAAGAACGATAGAAAAGTATAACTTAACAAACTGTGCCGTAACTGCTTCCACTGTTGTCATTTTCTTTTTCTACACTGTGACTTCACACTTGAAGGAGTTTTTTTTTTGCCGGATCTTCTGAATGAGACTGATTTCCTGTGAGAGGACATTTCATCAGGAACTGCTTTGGGAATCTAAGCATTCAGACCCTTGGGGGGTGAAAGCAGTCTTTCAGAGCTGTGATGCTTCATAAAACGAAATGAGCTGCTGGGCAGGGCTGGAAGGCTTGGAGTGGCTTGGTCCATTGAACACTGCGTCACAGTAATTTAAACACGTGCTTCCTTTCATCTCAATGAACCGAATCAGGTAGATGGTTTGTAACCTTCTGGTCAAGCTGAAATTTGCTTTGACGTCATGCTTTCCTAAATGGAATCAATAACAAGTTGTGTTTTGGCACCGCGGACGGAGAGGAGCAGATGGGAAAGTTCAATGACACTTTAATGTGCCATCACTCGCTGATGTGTTACATCACCAAACGCATTCATCACATGAGGGCTGGAGCAGATATTTTCACTGCATGCTGCTGTCTCTCTCTCTGAACATGTCAGGTTAAAGGATAAGTTTACTATTTTTTTTTTTTTTGTCTTTTAAAACAACAGGAAGGTGCCCATTAGGGCCAAAACACTCCAGAATGACACATAGAATAGTGTGTTCTGATCCAACATCTCTATCAGCAGGACATCACTGTTAAAATGACTACTTCTTAAAGTCATAAGGCATTTGTCGTCATGGTTACAATAATATACATGTGGTTAAGTTAAGGGATGATCGGGGTTGTGGTTTGGTCAGTGTTGTAAACAGGAAACAAACAGTTATCTATCGTTTTCTACAAGAATATCACCTTGTTTCCTCCTTTACTCTCGTCACAAATGCTAAGGCCACTACTGTGTCACTTCAATGTGAGTATTACCTCCTTATTATACTTATCTGAAATATCATCTATTGGTTTTTTTTTTCCCCCTTCCTGACATGCTTCTGATGCAAGTGATATTTAAAGCTAATATGCACAATCGTCAGCAGTCTATACTTAGATGAATCAGGTGGGTACCATCCAAATCTTTTTAGTACAAAAGTCTGTCTTTGTGCTTCCCCGGACAGTTTGTCTGCTGAACTGCAGTGGATGGATATTATTTACTAAAAGAATTTTGTATGATTCCTCTTGATTGGTTCAACTGTCAACTGACTGTTAAACCGAAAAAAGAGAAAATGTGATGTAAAATGCAAATCTAGATCCTTTAACCCGACCTGTATAAAGAAGCCTCTCGCAGATTAATAGCGCAATCAATCGAACAGACATCAGCCTGAAAGACTACATTTTTTCCGAAATGCAAACGTAAAAGTTCAAAATCTGTTTCAAACTAAAGTGAATATGGCAGAGATCATTTATTGTAACACTGGAAACGCAGGAAATATGAACGCGCTTTTCATACTAACATGTAGAAAGCTCTGGACTCATGGGCAAACAGCATCAAGCAGCTCCAGCTGATGTCATAATATGAATGAACATTAGGAGGCAGTGTGTCATGAAAGGAATATGATCAATATATGTATGTCCTCTAATTATGAAAATTGAATGACCAGCAGTGGTGTTTGTAAGTTTATTCACTTAGTTTTCAAATATGGTGGAGAAAAAAAAAATCCCATGAACTATTATATTGTGCGTATATATATATATATATATATATTATATAGTCTCTATAATGCAGTTTGGGTTTGAAAGGTTTAAATTGTTGCTCTTGTATTTCATTATTTCATGTTAATGGCGCAGCCGTCCTCAGCTGTGACCCTGCTCAATCGCTTCCTCCTGGTAATCTGATGTCTAATTGGCTAACTAGAGCAGCTGAAGCTAAGACCAGGAATAGGACTACATCCCGTACACACAGATCTGTGTGAGTTAGTGTGTGTGTGTGTGTGTGTGTGTGTGATGGATTTATCCATCCAAGGAGAGAGACACATTTGCATTTCACTCCCATTTTGCTTCAATTTGCAAACTTTAAACAATGCGATGAAAACAACAGTGACTTTGCTTCGTCAGGTCATTTCAGGTCTCGACCATCAACTTGCTGAATAAAGCAGTTTAAAACAACTGGAAACTCACAGGTTCTTGAACAATTTGAGCCACAGTGAAATAAATGAGACTTTATGGTTTGATTGTGGAGGCTTCTAATTCGTCCGCTGTGTTGAATATAAAGTAGACTTAATGTAGGCTACTATTAGAAAGCAGTGATCATATCATAGTGACTATCAGGACCCACAGTCAGTCTGTACAGTCTGTACAGTAGCAGAGATGTACAGATGGTGACTATACACTAGTGTAGTGTATAGTCACCATCTCAAACACTTGTACTTGTGTGATGTAAGTGCAGATTTAGTTGGCTCATGTGAAACTCACAGCTCAGCCGGGCAATCGGTGGAGCTCAGACATTTGGCTCAGCACCCTTGGGTGACAGTAGCAAACCGACACTCTACAAACCATAGGACTTAATCTGCAAAGTCTTACAGTAATATATTAGTATATGCTGGATATATAGGAGTAGAGCAATACAATGTAATGACAAATATCACAATAGTAGTTATATTGTTTAATTATAGCAGTATTGAAATGTGTTATGTAGTTAAAAATCAGGGATCACAGTCCTATATTACAAGTACTGTTTTATGCAGCAATGTGTCTGCCTCTAACAAGCTTTATGCAACATGCCAATCAGTGTATGTGTGTGTGTGTGTGTGTGTGTGTGAGCATGTGCAGAGCAGACAGATTAGACTCTCTGGTGCTGCTTTGTGCGTGTCCTCATCTCTCTCTCTCTCTCTGGAATATTCCGGGAAACGTTTTTAATTCAGACTTTGGATCATTTGCGGGAAACTATTGAGTTCCAGCTGATGCAGCCGCTTTCTGAGAGTGAGTGAGTTGCGCTTTATTGGCTTTAAGAGACGTTTGACGTGTGTGGATGGGGGACATGGACCCGGAGCAGCAACAATTTAAACCAGTTAAAGAGTTGTTGTGACTTTAGAATTATGGTATTTTATACAGGAATCCTAATATTATGGACACACCTGAGGATTCATCATAACAGATAATCTCATCAGTTTGATATAGATTCATATTCATATTTAAAGTCATCCCTTCACGTTGCGTAAATGGCAGATGAATATGAACAATCCTGCGCGTCAGAATTTATCAAAGGTAAGTTACATTTTCATCTGTGCTATTTCATAATCAGTAATAACACTTCTGCATATCAGTGTTCAATCAGTCCTGATCCCTGAGAGGTGCACATGTTATTAAGTGTAATAGTCTGGATATAAATGCAGTAACACTTGAACACTGACACCATCTTTTTAAATTGGCAATGGCACTGTAACCTGTTGAGTGCCACCAAACAGGTGTTTATGGTCATATTATAGGAGTATTATAATGACATGATAAGGGGCAAGTTATATACTACATGGTAACAATTTAAATTCCCCTATTTAGCTTTAATAGTAGCAGCCAACATGTGATAAATGGTTTATATTGCAGCTGTTGGCAGATGTTTAACTTTAAGTAAAGTGTTAGCAGGAATATTATTGAAATACTTGATTTGATAATTCTGCAAATTAACTGAACCCGTCCTTTAAAAAGGCTTTATTAGATGTAACTAATGACTTTATCCATGCTTCATAAAGTTTACTGATACTTTCATAAAGTTTACTGATACTTTATGATACAGATATAAGTTTTGGGTTGTTCTTAGGTTCACTTTCTGAAGAACCGTCATATGTTTAGTTATAAATACTAATGCATCATTAACAAAGGTGGGTTGTTTTTTTTTGTTGTTTTTTTTGTTTTGTTTTTGTTTTAATACAACAATCTGGTTGTAAAAGTTATTAAGTTGTTCATAGTGGATTTTGGTGCAGATGCTCTGCAGCCTGGCAAACCAAAAGTTGTTTCTATTAAAGGCATATAAATGATCTTAATTACAACTTCTTATTACAAGCATTTTTACAGGTACTGTAGTTATTCCAGGTTATTTTGCTTTAAATCGTGTTTTATGCTACTTTATAATTCTACTCTATCTATCCAACACAATCATACATGATGATTCAATGATATAGTATATAATAATCTAACACTCACATGGACTATATGTCTGAACTATGAGTCTCTTTACCTTTTTATTCCTCTTCAGGACTTCAACTCGTACTTTTATATATTTAGATTATTTAGTTATGTATTGAGTTTGGAAACAGGTTTCAGCAGTGCTGGGATTAAGTAGTATTAAACAGGTTAAGTAACAGGTGTGAGTGTGTGCTTTAAGGTGAGGAGCGCTTGTTTTCAGGACATGAAAGCTCCTGTTACCCGGGTGGAATATCATCATTTGAATTATAAGTCAGTTTAGAGGTGCATGTTTGACATGAGAGTATCACTGTCACAACTATGTCTCTATATAATCCAACCGAAACTGTCTGTGATGCAGCTCCTCCAACTGAACTCACAACATCCGTCAATAACGCAATGTTATCTCTCTGTGTGTGTGTGTGTGTGTGTGTGCGTGTGTGTGTGTGTGTGTGTGTGTGTGTGTTGTTTGCCACAGACCGGCTGTACTTTGCCACTCTGCGTGTCAAACCGAAGAATACAGCCAGCACACACTACTTCAGCACAGATGAGGAGTTCATGTATGAGAGGTAAGTTCCTGGATCATATCAACATGCTTCAGTCACTTCTGGAGTCACAGAACCTTCTGACAGATGTTCTTATCGGCCGCAACATGTCCGTCGAGTTAAACCACCACATAGGTTGTTTGTACCTGCATTCCAATAATAATCCTAATAATAATCCTAATAATAATAATCAATATGCTGTGGTGAAGGTCTGGTTTTGGTTTTGACAGCTTTAGTTATTTTTCAGATGATAATATAACAAGCTTTTAAAATCCTGTTTGGCTCTTTGTCTTTTGACGTCTTACAAAAAGCATCTTACTTCTCACGTGGTTTCATTTAAAATAAACGATTCACCAAAAATCAAAGATTAGAGAAATAATCCAAAAACTGAAAACAGATTTGTGTATCAGAACTTTGTGTTTTCTTCTTTCCTCTCCCATCAATCATCTCACGACCCCTCAGATTTATCTGGTGACCCTTTGGAGGGGTCCTTTACTTGTAATGGAGTATTTTAACATTGCAGTAAAGGATCTGAATACTTCTTCCAATGATTACAGCCACAGCCGTTGGCAGTAATGTATATCATATATCACTTGTGATCCTGCAATAGTGAATATTCAAGTGTTGAGGGGACAGTTGGCCTAATTATTGATAAACTATTTGTATAGGCACGCAGATAGTTTTGGTCTCATGTGATGAAGTTTTGAGATACTGGCCTCTGAAATATTTAGTGCTGCTCCAAACCGAGTAAAAAGTAAAAGGAATATATTGATTTAAGATGCTGAGACGATTGCAACTTTATATAAAAATATATTCTGTCAGCGTATAATGTTCTAAACATTTTCATACAACACCAGAACCAAGACTTTCTGCTCTGTGGATATAAATAATGAATTCAGATGATTTGAGTTATGGCCACATTTACATGAGTTTAAAAACATAAATATACAGAAGGAAGCTTCTACTGTTTGTCAGGGTGATGTTGCTTGTACCCCTTGTCCTCATCTTTTCTTCGCCAGCGCTAATATAATCTGTCACACTTGAACCATGTGCAAATTCACCTGAGTACATAACCCAACAGATCATCACGCTTAAAAATGCAGCTCGGGGCTGTTCAGCTTACCGTACTGCGGCTTTTATTTATGTGAGGCATTGTGGAGGCTTTTCACATGAATACACACTAGCAAGTAAGTTATTAAACATCAAACCTGAATAAATGATCGATGGCTTTTATAGTCGCCAGAGCTCCACCCAGCCGATCACCTGTGGGAGAGAATATAAAGTGTGTTCACAGAGAGTTTTAACTAGTCGTTCGGGGATATTTTCCAAGTTTGTGAACCCGTAGGCCAGTCGTGGATAAATCCCACTTCTCTCGTCCTTCTTCCGTTCATTCTTTGAATTTCCTCCATTCAACTAGTGAGACATATTGATTGATGTACACAGAGCAAGTGGTTATGATCCTATAGCTATAAGATGTAGGTCAAGATGAGATCAGTGGCTGTGCCCTCGTGATGGAAAGGGATTGAGGACAAACTATGGATGACGCCAGGGCTGGATCATTAGAGTCTCCGATTAGATGGGACCTCAGATGTACACAGTAGGCAGCGGTTGACGTGACGCTTTGGTTCAACTCAGACTTCAACCAAAATGACAACAACACTCAAAACATAATAATGTTTCTAGATTTGAGGGGAGATTAAAAAAAAAAAAAACCTTCTGGGCTATAATGTAATAATTCAGCGCGTGTAATACATACGTCTTACATGGACATTATACGTAATAAGCACAATAATGCGGAACATGCGAAAGCACAGTGCAGCTCATTGTTTACGCTCACAGAGTGTGTGTAGTGATTTAAGCAGCGGCTCATTATGTAATCACGTCTGAAGGAGAGCTTAAAAGGTGCAGCTCAGCGGTGGGATTCATCTCAGATCAGCAAACTCATTATACTCATTGACTCATTCATGGTAAAGATCACGAGGCTTGACAGAAAACTCGTATCAGAGCTCTGTGAGAAAACGAGCGTGTTGTTTAATGTGATTTCCATATTTCTCACTTTCACCTGCTCCCATGTACAGTACGTTTGTGCTTTAGCTAACCAACATGAATATTAGAGGATTTTACACGGACGTGCCAGTGTTGCACACTTATAGATTTAAGTCGGGTACAGTAAAAGAAGTGCCCAGTCGCCCTTCAAGTGGTGCTCTAGTGTGACCTTGAGGCAAACATGAACACCCACCAATATAACGCATTTACACTTGTGTGCTTTTTTAACCAAGGTGTTTGTATAACAGTTTGGCCTCGACAACAAAAGGAAATCCAGGATCTGGTTAAATTCAAGAGGTCACTGCGCTCTCGTCTTAATGCGTCAAACTTAAAGCCTGTTTTAATGATCTTACCTGCAGCAGATTATCACAACACACCAGTGTCCCGTTGTCTATTGTATTCACTGGCTCTCTTAGGACACCTTCATTAAATTCAATGTCTCAAAATGTTACAAATATACAGCAGGCAGCTGTAGCATTACTCAGACACATCTTTTGTCAATTTAAACATTCAGATATATATATATATATATTAAATGTCACAATCAGCCTAGAAAATCCAACATTTATAGAATGTTTAGTCTATGTTGTGTCATTAAATGCCCCCAAAGGCAAAGTCAGTTGCCATTTGACCACAGTAATGGCTCTATAATGTACAACCAACCAAACGCTTCCTCTTAAAGGTTTAAATATGGTGGAGATGTGAAGGTATGGTAGATTTAGACGAGGTGATTCACAATGAATGAGCAGCCTGCATCTGTGTGTTGCAGTTTCTATGCTGACTTCGGGCCTCTCAACCTGGCCATGCTGTACAGATACTGCTGCAAACTCAACAAGAAGCTCAAGGTAACACAAACTGCTTATTCCTTCAGTCTACGGTGTCAGCGCTGCTGTTACTGACTTTGTTTCATCCATTCAGTCCTTCACCATGTCTAGAAAGAAACTGGTCCACTACACTAGCTACGACCAGAAGAACAGAGCCAACGCTGCTGTTCTGATCGGTGCCTACGCTGTAAATATCTCTTTCATTTTTTTCATCTATCCTTCTATTCATCCGTCAAACCATCAGTCTGTTACTAATAATGCAGGATAACCTCGTTACTGTAGGTCATATATTTGAAAAGAAGTCCAGAAGAAGCCTACAGGACTCTGTTCTCAGGAAACAACACGGGCTACCTGCCTTTCAGGTAGGTTATTTACACACACACACACACACACACACACACACACACACATGCTACTGCTGCTGATTGATTATTGGTTATTAATTAACATAACATTAACATTTAGAATCTCAGTCCTGTGTTTCTTGTCTTTAATGTCTTGATTGTCTCTGAAACAGAAGAAAATGAACATGTGTGTTTGTGTGATAGGGATGCAGCAGCAGGAGAGAGCTGCTTCAACCTCACCATCCTCGACTGTCTACAAGGAATACGCAAGGTGAACTCCCCCGGCTCAGCCTAGTTAGTGACTGAAGTAGGTTCAGTACGTACTGTCTCCCACATGCAGAGACCGGTGGGAGGTACGTTAGCTAAGTTAGTCATGTGAGGAGAGAAACATAATCCACCTTTGTAAGATGACGACATTGAAATGATGTAAGATCTGAATAGCGTTTTTTCACCACTATATTCTTAATCCTTTAGTCCTATAAAGTTTAAACAGGTGATGATGAGACAAGTTGCATCACAGTGTCAGACTTTATTAAAAACGCTGGCCTGGATCAGCTGACCCTCTCTCTCCTGCTCTGTCCTCCAGGCGCTGCAGTATGGTTTTCTGGACTTTGAAAGCTTCGATGTTGAGGAATATGAACATTATGAGGTGAGGGCACACAGACACTCTCACACACCTCCAGCTGCAACGATGACAACAAAATAATGAAAGACATCAGTTTTGTTGTTGTTGTTGTTGTTTTTTTATCATCTGCTGTCAGATAATTAGAAATCATCTGGTTCTGGAGTCTTTGCTTTTTCTTTTTGCTCTTTCTGTCCTTGTTAATCAACTTATTTCTGGTAATGTTATTATGGTGCTTCAGTGTTAACTTTGTACCACATATGGTTCTAATATAAAAACCTCATGGAATTCAAAAGAATTGAAGCAACAGAGGCCAAAATATCCTGACTTTTACAGTATAATATGGCAGAACAAACACTGGATCCTACATTTCCCATAATGCATCCGATAGCATCCTTCATTCCCTGCATATAAACACCTCCAGCATATTTATAATGCAGGTTTTATGTTATGAAATGATGACATCGCATGGGAAGATAGATTACCTCTGTTACCTCCGCATCTCCTTTTTCTTCTCTGTGTTTTCAGCGAGTAGAAAACGGGGATATGAACTGGATCATTCCAGGGAAAATTCTGGCATTCAGCAGCCCTCATCCCCGCAGTAAGATAGACAACGGTGAGTCAGGTTTTAAAGTGATGAGGATTCAGTAAAGTAAAGAGAAATATTTTAGTATTTATTGAATATGCTCATTTGAAATTCAGCCCTTTCAAAGTACTTGTCTGAATGCTGAGAAATCGTATGATCATCATGTGGATCGTTCTTCCAGGTTATCCTCTCCACGCACCAGAGGCGTACTTTGCATACTTTCACCAAAATGACGTCACAGCCGTGGTTCGTCTGAACAGGAAGTTGTATGAGGGCAGGCGGTTCGAGGATGTAGGGTTTGAGCACCATGACCTCTTCTTCCTGGATGGGACCACGCCCTCTGACCTCATCATCAGGCGCTTCCTGCATGTGTGTGAGAGCACAGAAGGAGCCGTGGCTGTGCACTGTAAAGGTGAGAGTGGATTCACTGTCAGGGAATATATATATATCTGTCAGAAAGGCAGAGAGTAAACCTTTTTTTAAAACGTCTACCTTTAAACATTCCATCCAATCATAGCTGGTCTAGGCCGTACGGGCACTCTGATTGGATGCTACCTGATGAAGCACTACCGCTTCACTGCAGCTGAAGCCATCGCTTGGATCAGAATCTGCCGGCCCGGATCCATCATCGGCCCCCAGCAGAACTTCTTAGAGGAGTGAGTCTCAGTCTCACATTACCCTCATCTATAGTTTGATATTAAAAAATGTGGCTGGTGATTTTGTAAAATATTTTTCTTATAGTCAACAAATCTTATGAAAAGACCAAAACCAAAAAAGAATTGATCTACCAATAAGCATTGTGTGTAATATATCTTATTCATCTGTGTCATAGAGCTCCATTGTTGTCTAAAATCTATCAAAAACAATAACTTAATGTCACACACACTGCCAGAAACTGTATATGTGATTCATCCGCTGCTGAAAATAGTCCCTAACAAATGCACTATTTTCACCTGATTAACGCTTGTTTAAAACTACAGTGTCCAGCTCAGCTGTTTGAGGAAATTAATGCATTTATTTTTTAAAGTTAAATTATATATTTGAGAGACGGCTAAGACATTGTTGGTTTTGGTGTTGACAATGTGCATGCTAACATGCTAATTCTTGACATGACAGCTAAATGTGTAAATAAAAAACAAAGACATGTGTTGTAAAAGGTTTCAAACAATATGTATTTTTTTGTGTGGCACCAGATCTTAATTTTAGAGTTACACATTTTTTGGCAAAAATAATGAGATTTCTGTAAGTTTTACAGCATCACCATGACAACCAAGGTTTAAGTTGGTTAAGTTACCCAGCAGGCAAATTTCAGGGTCCGCTGGGAAATTAATCCAATCGATTTGTTTTGAAATATTACATATATTCTGCCAAAATCTCTCTTTCCCTAAGCCACGAGAAAAGAAGATGAGAATTAGAGTTATATTTGTGTAATTTAGAGTGTGTGTGTGTGTGTGTGTGTGTGTGTGTGTGTGTAGGAAACAGCACAGTTTGTGGGTCCAGGGTGACGTCCATCGCTCCAAACAGAAACTGGTTCAGCAGAGACAGAGCCGGCGGCAGCAGCATCAGCAGCATCAGCATCAGCAGCCTCACAGCTCAGACTCTGCAAGGGGGGAACAAGAAGCTATGTCCCGCCTGCTCTCTGGCATGGATGACCTGTCAATCAACACCACCCTCTACAAATCACACAGCCTGGATGAGGTGAGGGGCGGGGCTTTCTGGCAACTTCATTATTTCACCCCTAAAGTAAAGATTAGACATTGGCTATGTTCATATTTTCTTGAAGTTTGATTTAATATAAATAACTATTGAAAAATGGAATCATCTTAACACACCGATAAAACTCTGATTCTGTGTGCATACATTAGAATAACTGCAACGAAACCAGTTTAACTCAGGGAGACCAGCTGAGAGCACTGAAGGGAAAACGGCCACAAAGATCTGCCTCATCCTCCTCAAGGTACACTGCACTGTGTGTGTGTGTGTGTGTGTGCGTGTGCGTGTGCGTGTGCGTGTGTGTGTGTGTGTGTGTGTGTGTGTGTTTGTATTAATCATGTTGCAGGTAGAGAAATAGGATTATGATGTGAAATTATAATTATGGCAATTTGCCTCACATTGGGTGAAATGAGTCCCCTTAATGTGAATGATTTTAAATTGAAGGGTTTTTTGATTTGCTTTTGGTTACTGTTGTAGTTGGGGTTAGACGTGTAGTTAAAGGAATAGTTGGCAACGTTCTCATGTTTGTCTGCTATGAAGCTGCGTTGTAAAAGTGGAAATGTGGCTCCATTTACAGCTTTACCAGCTTGCTGTGCTACATGTCGTGACCTCTTGATTTTGTGCTACATTGCAGATTATAAAGAACAAGGTCAAGAGGTCGGGTTATGTAGCACCACAAGCTTACACAGAACTGCTCTTCGACACTGAAAACATGATCGCTGTTATTGGTTTTTGTAAGCTGTCAAGTATTTAGCATTGATTTAACGGTGGATTAACATTCATTAATTGATTATGAAGTGTTTCATTTATGCATCAAATCATCATGATTGCATTAGTTAAGTGTTGTTTAGTGTATGTATTTAGTATTTGTACCATTATTATAAAGTGTTATCCATACAAACATACGTACTGTATGTGATAATCTGTTGATGCTTCTTAATCAGGTTAAACCTGTCCAAGGCCTCTCACTGCACCGTCCTCCAACCTCCTAAGTCCTCCAAAGTCCCCCTCTCCTTCTCCTCCTCCTCATCGTCCTCCTCTTCTAAGAAGCTGGTGCGAAGCTCTTCCTCCTCAGCCATGCAGATCAGGAGGTGAGTCTCCATGTTTTAACCACTTTTCAGTGTGCAAGCATTAAATGTCATATTGTGATACGCTAGATTGAATATTCACAGTAAAGAGCTTCTATGGAATGAATCAATAAAATACCAGAATAATTAAACAAATTCCTCTCTCCCTCTCTTCTCTATGTCTCTCTCTCTCAGTCCCTTCAGCCTCAGTCTGTTCTGTAGCAGGCCTGCTGTCATTCACTGACTTCACAGTCTCAAATCTGCTGAGTCAACGGGTCCAGTTCTCTTCTAACATGCTGCGTTTGTCTAGGCCTTAAACATTTTGTCAACCTTAACAAACATTTGAATGATGCGTCTGACGTAGTCACTTCACTTTTACTGAAACAGGAGCTTTCAGAGTCAACTCAAAGTTTATGAAACACTTACAGCTAAAGGGCTGTGTGAATCAATGTATGTGCTATGTCTCCACTTCATCATAACCAGATGGTGTAATGTAATTATAGGCAATTAACATGAGAAAACACTGTAGCAGCCATAACACTGGACTTGATAGTTTCTTGGCAGAGCACTTAAATCACATTTACATGAGCTGATCTGCTGCTTCATTCATGCTGAACAATCACTGTCTCATTCATCATAATATGATACCATGAAATTAGATTTTTAAAAGCTATGGAAAAGGCTGAATAATGCTGCTATAAACATTTCTTACTAATTATCATAACGTACACTTGTGTCTGTGTGTGACAGAGACACGGGTCAGGTGCTGTCAAATATCGGCGCTGATAATAAATGGACCAATCGTAAATGGGAGTTAAAAAGGCATTTAGCACGTTTTTCCAGCCTCAGTAACAGATATAATGGCAACGTTATTAGAAGTGAGCACAGATCATAAAAACAAGGTTGCCGTTTTTTTGGTTTTTTAATCTGTATCGTCCTTTTGATCTAACAGCATGTTCAAACAATGTAGGAATCAGTGGAGGAGTGGAAGCAAAGCCATGTGACTCTCAACTGCAACTGCACTTTATTTTTTTTAGAATATGTGTTATATACATATATAGGTCAGTAAAACTCTGATTTATCAAACAAAATATGGCACAGAAACTCGAATCACAGGGATATTTTAAGTTACCAATGATAATATTGGTAACTAAAAATGTTTTCAGAAAGGGAACTTTTTCAGGATCCCTGTTTGTATGTGTTGAACATTTTTCTGTTTTCTGAGCAAATGAATATATTGAGAATATTTGATTAATGATTAATTAATTTTTTTTTTTGTTTCTTGCAACATGAGAGCTAATCTTGCTATGCAAACAATGTGCTGTTACTGTAAAATATATTAATATATTGGGAATGTATTGTCTGATCACTGATTGAAAAAAGATTCTGTGATGTACAATCTGATGAGATGGTTGTCTTCAGTGTTGCTGCAGAGATTATTTTTAAAATCAAGAATAAAGGCTGCTGGTGAAGGTAAAATGATTCACGTTACTCTTTATTAAGCACGCGTTATTAGAATTGACATATGTGACAAACAAACAACATGCATATCCAGGAGTTTGAGGTTATATGATTAAAAAATGTGATTCATAAAGTGGACTGCATCTTTCTGACTTCTCATTACATTATTGTTGTATTTGACAAATCCACTTTTTCTCATTATTCCCAACAATTTTAATCTCACAAGAAACATTTGAGGGCATTTTAAGTAAGACAATAAGGGGTTCACTTCCCATATGCAATCTCAACAGCCATATAGCTGTTTGGAACATTATTATATGTATGAGCTGCTATGGCTTCCATGTGAACAGGCAGAGGAAGTTAGGATATATCATCACAAACATAATGTTAATGGTTACTGTTACATCTACATTGAGGTGCTGCTTTATTAGCTTCATGATTTATGAAGTGTGTGAACCCTAACGCTCGCTTCACCTGGGCACAGTGTTTCAGGCACTCAGCAGGTTGGTTGTTTGGTTGATCTTGGAGAAGTTGTCGCGGTTCTTCTGTGGATTTAGGGGTCTGAGCTGCGTCCGTCTCTTCATGTAATCTCATGTGACTAAAATGTTTGCGTAGTACTGTATCTGCTTGTGTGTCTTTGTGTTAAAGCTATCTGGATATTGCAGAACAGATAATGCTTTCCAGAATATCCACCTGAAAGAAAAAAAAGAAGCTGTAAGAAGCTAACGGAGGAAAGAAGCTTTTAAACTGCATATTAAATGTCTCACAGTAGCACAGTATTCTGTCAATATATTACATGAGGTGATAAAAGCTCATCAGCTGTATTTGTGTTCCTCAGTGTTACCTGGCTGCTGTCTCCTAAATGGAGGTTCTTGAGCTGGTAGACAGTCACTTGTCCATCACTGTCCCCTAAGAGGACACAGTCGGTCTGTGTGGCAAACAGCAGGGACTTCAGCTTCACACCAGGGACAGCAGGCTGCACAATAATCGGGTCCAGGCTGAAAGAGAGACATGTATATGGACACACAGGATAGATCAGAGAGACAAACAGGGTGAAACTACGTACTAAAGTCTCTTCTTTCAGTCTGACTCACATGCTTGCATTCAGGTCCCAGATCTCCAGCTGCCCCTCATTAACAGCTCCAAATACCGTGGCCCACTTTGGGGACCACTTGATGTCACACACGGCTCTCTGGGCGGACGTTAAACTTAACACGGGGCTAAAGTGGTCCTGCTTCCACAGCTGAATAGTCCAGTCAGAGGAGCAGCTCAGGAATACATCAGGACTGAGTGGACACCATGCGATGCAGCTGACAGGACACTGAGACGGAGCAGCAACAGTCAGTGTTACTCAGGGGTTGACCCACAGATCAATATTAGCAACAGAAATGCAGAATGAAAAAGCTAAAAACTGTTGTACAGAAGAACATACAGTGAGTTCAATAAGCAAATAGGAATACGTTTCCATTTCAAGAGAAGAAGAAATATCATAGTTTTATACAGTAGTAGTTTTAATTTAAAATCATTTTTGATTCATTTTGATTCCTGGAGAACAAGATATGGACGGATTAAATACTGGTGAAGAGATGATTTTTCAACTTACAATAGAAAATATGGAAAGACTAAGCAGGACTGACTTCTACACTTTGATCGGTTTTCCAATTATCAAAGCTCATCATTTTAAAGGAAACAGCTAAAGGCCAGTAAGCAATGCATTGTGGGACAGAGCTTTAATTGATTTCAAACGCTCACCCTTGATGAAATGAGATATGAGCTTCTGCAATCTGCGTGAAATAATAAACCAGCTGTATCAGTTATACGTTTGAGGCATTAAGCTGAAGCTTTTATACCAAAGGACTTACAAAGTGTTTCCTGTAAGTCTCTAGAAACTGCTGACTGTTGGAACAGGAGCACTTGTGGATGAGACCTTCCCATGTTCCAGCCAGGTAGATACTGGAGTCCTGGAGAAGACAAGAAGACAATAATAAAAACAATCATATATGAAGACAAATACAAAGAGACACAGGGAAAGGAAAGAAAACAGAAAAAAGCGGATGATACCAACAGCCTAAAAATATATGTTAATATATGTATGTATTTACACAGTAATGGACGAGGAATTAAGCTCAGCTGAGACCAACTGATTAATGTCATCAACTTACTGTTGGATGAAAGTCAAAACACAGACCAGGAGTCAGTGCTGACAGAAGACTTTCTGTACTTATTTCTGTCTTGTTCCCTCCAGCCTTCTTTTTAGTGTTATGAATCCTCTTCAGCTTCATCAAATCTATGGACAAAAATAGACGTCTTTGACGTTTTTGAAAATTGCTTTATACACACAAACCTGTGTGTAAAAGAGGTATTTCTTTACAGTATGTGTCTCAAACAGAAAATGCCATGATTGAAACCACTGCCTGATGTAGAGTACAGTACCTGTGCATTCCAGGCCATTGCTGCAAACAAACCACTTGCTAATCCTGCCATCTGCAGCCACGGAGAAGAGAGCTTCTACTTTTTCATCTCCTGTGAAGCTCAGTTCTTGTTGAGTCCACTTGAGCTGCCAGACTGGACCCAAGTGTTTGTTGGGAGACCCACTGTGCAGAGACAGACATGAAGAAAAAAAGTTTTAATGTCAGCGAGTGATGTACCTCTCTGTCCACACAGACACACACACTCACTGGCTGCTGATGACATGTGCGTTCTTGTCTTGACCCTGCACACTGTGGATAGCAATGCTGCCATCTTGCATCCCAACTGCCAGCTGACTGGGGTAGTTGGTTGAGAAATCCAGAGAAGTCACAGCGCTGTCACAGTGGATGATACGCTCAGGCCACTGCAGAGGGGACACATGACGACAACAAAACAAATCTCACTCAGCATTTTTGCAATGAGGTAGCAGGAGATACTGCAGAATGACATCCAAAAGTTTGGGAAAGTGATTAAAAGGTCATACTGTGGGGTTTTTGAGGGACCAGCAGCAGATCAGTCCTGGTTTCTGTGAGTCAAACTCACCATAGCCCACAGCCAGGAGGTCCTAGGAGAGAAAGCAGAGCAAAAGCAGGAACGTTTCAAGGAGGTGCGTGCATTTCATTTATTAGTTATCATTCATTTTATAACTTAACTTTTATAAGAAGACACAGTAATAGAAAAGTAAAAAGTAGTTTACTCACTGTGCTGTAATTGCAATAAAAGTGTCAGCCACAGGCAGTAACCCTGCAGTTCTGTTATGTGGTACAGCTAATGATTAATTTGTAGTTGTATGTCAGACTATTTATATCGTGTGCATGTGTCACCATTATTTGCTTTTCTAACTTTATAGTGTCACTTATATTTGTTCATATTCAGAGAAATTTTGTCTGTGGTGCTCAAAGCATAAAAAACAATATTTGAAAAAAGCTGCAGCTTTTCTATGTTTCCAAACAATGTCTTGGTTACAGTCGTTTTCACAGGGACAATTTCTCTGGAGAAAAGTAGTTCCAATGAAAACTGCTGACTATTTCCACTAATAGTTAAATGGATATATTATGTGAATTTAGAGGTGTGATAGACCTTCATCCAAGTTGTTCTGTCTACAAAATCCTAGAATCACTAGTCAGCTCATTTGTCCTTCAGCCACAGCAGTCAGGCTTTAGTCCGGATCACAGTACAATACCTGCTGTAACTGCTGTTATGTATTGTTGACACACTTGATAAAAAGCAACACTGTCTGCACTTTCTGGAGATCTGTCCACTGTTGATCAAAATAAATAAAGCCTAACCTAAGATGACAGACTGCAGCAGGTGTGTCTGTGTTACCGGGTTCTTCGTGTTCCAGGCCATGCTGCTGACACTGCGTCCTCTGCTGAGCTCACAGCTGAAAGTCCAGAGATGCTCCAGGGCAGGAGCTGGACAGCTCTCTGTATCGTCCTGTCTCTGCCCCTCAGACCCAGGCTTCACCGGACTATCAGGATCTGACACAATCATTACATACATAATGATTTATTCAAATGGCAGCAATTTATAAGACTATGATAAATTATAGGATGTCGCGCTAGGTGAGGCAATATTTATGTATGACTGACTGACCGGTCAGCATCTGGATTCAACTGCATCATCACTATGTGGATGATGAACTGACTTTACCTTCTAGTACAGGCAGCTGCCTGTAAGCAGCCAGCTTGGGTTGGAAGGTGTTTCCCAGGATGCTCCTCTCCATAACTAATAGGCTGTTCTGTAATTTCTCTGAGTGCATGATGAGCTGCAGGTCTGTCTCAGCATTTAAACTGTTCCCAAACGCTTCCACGTCTTTCAGTGAGCTAGCAGCACTGCCTGAAGATAAATATGAGAAAGTAATACATGCATGTTAATCACTGACATCCTTGAAAACCTAGCCTAATGTTTTCTAATGATATCAAACCCTTTCTCTATGCAGTAGTGTTTGTCAGAAAAGTCACTTGTATTTAGATGCCTGAATATACAGTTCATTTATTTATATGCTGTTAAATTATCCACCACAAGTTATTCAGACTGGAATTACACATAACAAAATGAGACTGAAGCAGAGTACCCTCAGTGTGCTTCATTGTTACCTGTGCTGGTTGTGCTGCCCACTGACATGCTCCTCTCAGCACCTCTGCTGCTGTCTAGCACAGCCTCTGGATACTCAGCCTTCTCTGGTTCAGGGCTACACAGTGTTTCAGCCTGCTCAGGGCTGCAAAAAGTGTCATATATGTCCCAGGTAGTAACAGTGGTAGCTGTGGACATGGAAACATTTGAAAGGATTGTCCACAAAAAAAAATGAATACTGCACAGGATTGGTTCAATTTATATAGCAAAATCCTCCAGTAACTACTGTACATGTTAACATTTCTTGGTATGACACAACTAAAAGACTCAGCACAGCTCATTCAAATACCGATAATAGGAGGTAGTTGAAGGTGCACAATTGTGTGAAATGAAGAATGGTTGTGATAGCCAGTGATGGAATTATTGTCATTGAGTAGTCCGAGTATGGCAGTGTCCTAGTATAGCAGAATGTTGAAAGATATCTACTGAATTTGACTCATTTGGATGACTGAAGCTTCATATTAGCTTCAGATAAACTTCTAAATACAGTTTAGCTCAGAAGGAGCACTGTGGATTTTGTCCTCCATCACTTACATTGTGAGTGCAATATGAAGGGATCTTATAATGGTCAGTATGAACAGGAAGAATGATTACAGGAAAATTTAGACTCCTGACATGATGACACAGACTTAAGAAAAACTGTGAAGGCACCCTTTAAAGTCATCAGGCAGCCAAAAACACCAGTCTGAATGAATGCTAATCTTACTCTGTGTTTGCTGGATGATCTAGCTGTGATCCACAAGAAAGTGATACTGAACAAAGAAAGCAATTAAGCCTAACCTGCATCCACCATGATCACGCTGTCACTCTGGACGTGTTTGTGTTTAGCTGCTCCATTCAACATCTGCATTGATCGATCAGTATACTTATCATTTCCCATTCTGTTCCTGCTAACCTTGGCATACTGATTGTTCCACCCTCTGTAAAAACAAGAAGAAGAAAACAGTTTCTTACAACGTATAGAAGGGTATACATTTTACATTAATAAATGAATAAAATGAATTTCTATTCCACTGTATGTGGGATAGAAGGATAGTTCCATATAGAAAGACATGTCAGAGTGGTGTGTCTTTCCCAGGGTAAGTTTTGGACTCGTCCTACTCAAAGTGGACACTACAGTTGTTTGGATCTTGTCAAACAGTTCAGAAAATCAGGAAGTAGCGGACTTCACTCACATGATAGCTTCTGCATCCTCATCATCCACTGACACAAAGGTGCTAGGTATGTCCAGCATTGAAATGCTGTCTGTCTCAGAGATGTAGACGTCTACGACCACTTTTAACATGTCTTCTGTCACCTGCTCTTTCACTTGGTTTCTTTTTCGATGCACATCTGGCCGGGAACAAACATGACACAAAAATAAACACATATGTTACAGCTATCTGTTAGAGAGAACTTTGAATAAAACATGATAAAATGTATTTAGAATTTAGTTTCATTTCACTTGTTGCCACATACATCCACAAAAGATTAGCTAAGAAATGGTGAATATAGTAATTAAATGAATAAACAGTAGGACAAACACACCAATTATGACACATATATTTTAAAATGAAAGAATAAAAAAAAATGTAATGAACCTAGGAAGTTGATTGGAATGTCCCGTTTGGAAAATGTATCCTCAATCTCCTCATTAATTGACTCTATGGTGGACTGGCTGGATATTCTGCTGCTACCTAAGACTGACCTGCATGAAAAACAATGTCAGAGTGCATTTTTACACAGTGAACATGTGTGGTAACATTTGTCCAAATGGACTACACTGGACTTAAAAACACAGTTATACGAGATGATACAATACCTTAGAAAACATAGGGCTACAAATCATATTTACGCATATTAAGATAAACTAGTAACACTTTAAAGTTGGCATTCTTAAGCAGTATATGAACAATTAATAAATGGTTAATAACCCGCTAAATAGCTAAATGCTAAATAGGTACTAATGAAACCATACATTCAGCTAGTATATATGATTTCATTTATTTGTTTTTGTTTTATGTTTGTATGTATAAATTGTACTGCAGAGTATATCATAAGTGCAACAAATTAGCTGGTGGGTGGTGTTTGTTGTGAGTTGAGTGATCCACACGCTTGCTGTGGTACCTGGAGAAAGGTAAAGTGAAGCTCCCGGAGGTGGTCGTTTGCTCTGATACTGATCCAGCAGAGATCTCATCTAGGAAGAACCTGCTGGCTTTGGCCTGCGCGGCTCCTGCTTCTGCCTGGTACAGCGGCTGAGGAGTGACGTCATTGTCCTCTTCATCAAACACCTGCAGCAACATTAGCTACAATATTACTGCTGCTAAAGGGTCAGTGGTGGAAAGTAACAAAGTACATATACACTAGTATAGTACTTTAGAACAATTTTGAAGTACTTGTACTTTACTTGAGTATCAGCATTTGATGCTACTTACTTCCACTCCACTATGTTTCAGAGATAATATAAGAAGCTTTTAAAATAAATCCAACACATTGTTAAAGATGAAACCAGTGGTTTTAACCTGTTTGTCTTTTGACGTCTTACGTAAAGAAGTGTGTAGTCGGGTCACATTACATATGTCTATGAGTTGTTACTCACATGGTTTGATTTCAATAAATGTTCAAATGATCCAATATTTTGCCAAAAATCAAAGATTAGAGAAAAAGTCCAAAAGCTGAAAACAGATTTATGTCTCAGAACTTAGTTTTTTCTTCTTTTCTCTCCCATTAATCATCTCATGACCCCTCAGATTTATCTGGTGACCCTTTGGAGGGGCCTGACCCCTAGGTTGGGAACCACTGGACTAAACTATCTAACTGTATATAAAGTAGTTGAAACTAGCTCCACCTCCAGCAGCTACAACAGTAACATGCTGCTCTAACACTGATGCTTCAGTATTAATAATCTAATAGTGTCATAATAATATATCAGTCACTACTGTTACTGCAGTACTTTAACTACATCAAGATCACTATACTTATGTACTGTTACTGCAGTACTTTAACTACATCAAGATCATAATACTTATGTACTGTTACTGCAGTACTTTAACTACATCAAGATCACTATACTTATGTACTGTTACTGCAATACTTTAACTACATCAAGATCACTATACTTATGTACTGTTACTGCAGTACTTTAACTACATCAAGATCACTATACTTATGTACTGTTACTGCAATACTTTAACTACATCAAGATCACTATACTTATGTACTGTTACTGCAGTACTTTAACTACATCAAGATCACAATACTTATGTACTGATACTGCAATACTTTAACTACATCAAGATCACAATACTTATGTACTGTTACTGCAGTACTTTAACTACATCAAGATCACTATACTTATGTACTGTTACTGCAATACTTTAACTACATCAAGATCACTATACTTATGTACTGATACTGCAGTACTTTAACTACATCAAGATCACTATACTTATGTACTGTTACTGCAGTACTTTAACTACATCAAGATCATAATACTTATGTACTGATACTGCAGTACTTTAACTACATCAAGATCACAATACTTATGTACTGTTACTGCAGTACTTTAACTACATCAAGATCACAATAATTATGTACTGTTACTGCAGTACTTTAACTACATCAAGATCATAATACTTATGTACTGTTACTGCAGTACTTTAACTACATCAAGATCACAATAATTATGTACTGTTACTGCAGTACTTTAACTACATCAAGATCATAATACTTATGTACTGTTACTGCAGTACTTTAACTACATCAAGATCACTATACTTATGTACTGTTACTGCAGTACTTTAACTACATCAAGATCACTATATGTATGTACTGTTACTGCAGTACTTTAACTACATCAAGATCACAATACTTATGTACTGTTACTGCAGTACTTTAACTATATCAAGATCACTATACTTATGTACTGTTACTGCAGTACTTTAACTATATCAAGATCACTATACTTATGTACTGTTACTGCAGTACTTTAACTACATCAAGATCACTATACTTATGTACTGTTACTGCAGTACTTTAACTACATCAAGATCACAATACTTATGTACTGTTACTGCAGTACTTTAACTACATCAAGATCACAATAATTATGTACTGTTACTGCAGTACTTTAACTACATCAAGATCATAATACTTATGTACTGTTACTGCAGTACTTTAACTACATCAAGATCACTATATGTATGTACTGTTACTGCAGTACTTTAACTACATCAAGATCATAATACTTATGTACTGTTACTGCAGTACTTTAACTACATCAAGATCACTATATGTATGTACTGTTACTGCAGTACTTTAACTACATCAAGATCACAATACTTATGTACTGTTACTGCAGTACTTTAACTACATCAAGATCATAATATTTATGTACTTTTAAGCAGGATTTTTCATGCAGGACTTTTACTTGTAATGGAGTATTTTTACATAGTTGCATTGCTACGTTTACATAAGTAAATGACCTGAATCCTTCTTCTACTACTGTTAAAAAGCTCAGTGTGAATAGGGCTAATATAAATGAATAAATAAGTTACCCGAGCAGCTTGTCTCGGGGTTTGAACGATGCTCTTCTCCAGAACTTTGCTTCCTCCTCCCAGGCTGAAGCTTTTCCTGCTCGGAGAAGCGACGACGCTGGCCGTGTGTCTTGTACTCTGGTTGACTCCATGTATGGCCGACACTGAAGTATTTATTGCTCGAGAAGAACTGGGACACAGCGAAATAACACATTAGCACAAGGATTAGCATGGTTAGCGTTCATTTGACCACATTGTCAGCGTCAACTTACGGCTTCAGCACCAGAGTTCGTCTCTTCTGTCTGTTCTCTTTCGCCACCGCGGTGGACATCTTGATATTATTGTTGTATGTCTGCGCTCGCGAGTTGCCATAGCAACGTGACGCCGCACTCCAGTGACAGAATTGACCTAGTGATAAAACTTTATATCGATCTTATCTTATATCAACGTGACATTTATATTGTCTTCATCTAACCTGATTATGTATCTACAGTGATACATGATGATTATGATTATGTCCTCAGGTGTTTAGTTTGCTCAGCAGTGTAAATATAAACTGTACATAATATGACATTAATATAAATACAGAATTTTCTCTGTTGTAGTCTTACATATGTCAAATGTACTTGATAATGTATATGATAATTATCAATCAATTTCCTACCTCATGCATTTCCAAAAGAAAGTGATTTTCTGGTTACAGGTTAAATTTTAATATTTTTCAGATATCTAAAGAGTCAAACTATATATATTTCACAAGAAAAAAATATTAATATAGTATATATATGATATAATATAGAAAATATTAATTTTTGTATCAATTGTGTAGCAATTATAGTAATTGTGTAGTTTGTCTTCATCATATTATTCATTAACTTCTGTCTTTTGACTCATTGTATGGGGCCCATATGCTGACTTCTAATGTGATCCATAAGCAAAAGAACATACTTATTGACTCTATAAATAGGTTTGTTTATTAAGGGACAATAACTGCTCTTAGTGTTTTTATCACAGTTCACCTCCAGCTGTAAAACAGCTCTGATGGGATCTGTTAAGGCTGAAAAGGGAGGGCGGTGTATGAAGAAGACATGTGCGCCTTATCAGTGCAGTCAGTGAGATCTCAGTGTGCTTTTTAGATAAGGGTCATATAAATAGAGAGAAACATCCGTATCTGTCTCTCAGTCTCTGTGTGTCAAGCTCTTTACAAAGACTCTGTTTTGAGGTAGAATCTGGTGGAAGAGGATGGAGAACAGAGAGGACTGCCGGAGAGGGGAAACGATTGGTGGAGACACAGAGGACAGGCAACACAGGTTAGTAACAGACATTGTGGAATTATTAAGTTGCATATACGAAGCACAATACACATTTCTTTCTACTGTATGTTCGACTGTGTTCTTCAGAAGCTGTGAGGGTTTGGACTCAGGCAAGAAGAAACAGCCAGACCTTTATCTAGCCTGTTTAACAAAACAACACCTGATAATGTTATCTGTGGCTGTCGGACTCGTTCTGCTGATAATCATCACCGCCACCGCTGTGGTGCTTACCAAAAAGTCAGGTACCTCATATTAATGTAACTTTTTTTTTTTTTTTTTCACTACACTACAAAGCATTTCCAAAGCCTATTTTAAAAAACAGATATTTTGACTCTTCATGGTAGGAAAGGCACAGGTGTTACAAATAATGTTAACGATAGTTCTGCTGCACAATAGTAGGACCTGGAACAGCTAAATGGAATTCAGCCAGGAGTCATTTCAGTCATCATTTTGTTATTTGCATCTCTGCTTTTCCTACTGTCACATGCATGTCCGTCCTGGGAGAGGGATCCCTCCTCTGTGGCTCTTCCTGAGGTTTCTTCCACCTTTTTCCCTGTTAAAAGGTTTTTTGGTGGGCAAGTTTTTCCTCACTCGAATCGAGGGTCTAAGGACAGAGGGTGTCACTCCCTGTACAGATTGTAAAGCCCTCTGAGACAAATGTATTTTGTGAATAAAATTTGATTTGATTTGACATGTCAGAATGTCTTCAATGAAAAAGGCCTTGTCTTAATGTCTTAACAGACAAGGCTAAAGCTGCAATCAGTAATGGCAGCTTTAGAGGGAAGCCGTATTACTTTGACAAAGAGAGTCCTTGTTTTCTTATGTCTGTCTAGGTTTGCTAAAAGGTAGAATTAACCCAGTCTTAAGACTAATTTGTAAAAGATTTCTCTGATATGCAGCTGCTGCACAGTGTGAAACAACGTTCTGCAGCTATAAAAAGAAACATAGAGGACACTAAGCTAAAACTGCTGATGTGTTAGTTACATCACTTAAGGCCATTATAATGCAGTGATCCAAAGCTGTGTTTGAGTACGGGTGGTCAAAGTTCTCATGATAACACACACTGTTATTATTAATGTTATAATGCATCATATATTCATCACTAGGCAACAGTCCTGCTGTAAGCCTTAAAGCTCCTGAAAACCTAGTTTAATAATTCTCTATAACATTTAATATTCATGGCTAGATCATGAACAAGTTAGAAAAGTTCACTTTTAAGGTAGAATTGCTCCGCTCTGTTGAGTTATAAAGAACACTTTCACATTTTAACAAAAGAGAACAAAAGGAATATAAACCATTTCCAATGAAAGAAACTTGACAGTCACATGATGCGGATTCAGACCAACGTAGCCGTTGCACATTTTGATGGAAGACTGGGTTGTCCCAGCGCTGAACTAGCTTACCAATAGATAATAATGGCCTATTGAACCAATTAAGAGGTAAAGTCGGGTCATATTAGCTCATATTTACAGTCCAGATAACAACTGATAATATCTATTTCACAGGCTGATAACTTTAGAAGTGTGTTAAAGCAGACTTTACACCTTGAACGCTGATGGCACTTTAACAAGAGAGAGTATCTTTAACAAGGCCGTGGAAACAGACAGAAAGAAAACTGTTGATTCCTGTTGATTGATTCTTAATTTAATCTGGATTTTTTTTGGAATATGTCATTTCATGTGGTTCTCAATAAATAGTGTGTAGGAAAATTAAATTGCACTGAAATGTAGTTGTTAATTACATTATTTACATTACAATCCACCGTCTGAATTTTTATTTTTATTTTTTAATTCATGCCAATAGGTAATTCATTTGTGTGAGTTTTTCCACCTCCTTCACACTGATCTGTGCTACATACCATCAAATAAATCCACGTACAGTAAATGGCTCATACAGCAGTGTATCCTTAATTATTACAGTTATGATTTATTCACTTGTTCATTTGAATGAACTTGTCAATGGAGGATTGTAAAGCAGGAGGTAAGCGGACATGGGCAGATTAAGCAACCAGAATCACATGAACTGTGTTGTGAGTCTTTTACAATTAATACTGTGATGTTGTAAAAAGATAAAACATAGAAAAGTCCAAGGCACTTGTTGCATTATTTTTGTATGGATTTGTACAGTACATAGGTTACACAGTATGAATAGACTGTGATAACAGTATCAGTCAGTTTAGATGTTTAGACTCCTTTTTTTTCAATTCTAGTATTCAGATTGTATTTCTCACAGCTTAAAGCAGCATTTTCAGACATTCATGAGCAAATTTAATAGTAATCATTTGTTGTACAGGTTTGTGACTGTACTGATCAGTTTGCTCAGCAAACACAATAAGAAAACTGGAGGTGGGAGTACATGGAATCTTGACTTGACTGAAACATATCTAATAAATGACAAATAGATGATTAAATTTATAAGTGGTATCGCCTGCAATGCAATAGAATATGTTGTGTGTAAAAAGTATAACTGGGCATGACCTGAAGTCAAATGTTTTTACAGTTTTGTATAGACTCATGTGTGTCTGTGTTTGTCTTGCTATCCAATCAGATTCCTCAACTTCTCTCAACAAGTTCTCTACTGGTGGAGACATGCTGGACTTCCTGGTGCAGTCGGGCGTCATCAGCAAACCTGACGGTCTGTTGGCTACCTGGTTTCACAGAGCCAACGACAAGGAGGCAATGAACAAAGCTCTTGCAAGTAAAAACATACACACACACACTAACACACACACACATCATTCTTCACTGAGGGTGTTGTTTATCCTATTGATGGTAAAATCCTTCTCCCAACCCTTCAGGCGATGTCATGATCTTGGAGGCTGATGTCACTCTGGAAGGTTATGGAACAGCCAATGAAAAGCCAATCCCTATCATGGCCCACCCTCCTGATATCTATAGTGACAACACTCTGGACCAATGGTTGGATGCAGTGCTAGCCTCTAAAAAAGGTCCTGGTCTTTGAGTAAAATAGAACTGAACTATTCAAATAATTTGTCTTCATATTCACACGTTAGATTAAAGATGTTTTTACGTCTTTCTTTGCAGGCATAAAGTTGGATTTTAAGTCACTGGCATCAGTGGGTTTATCATTGGACCTGCTCAGACAAAAGAACCTTAACGGAGAAATAAACAGGCCAGTCTGGCTTAATGCAGACATCCTCCACGGTCCCAACGTTCCAGGCTACATGCCTATAGTCAATGGTACCATGTAAGAAAGCCTGATTTGTATTTGTATGTATTTGCTTGTCCATCAGTGCCTTCACAAGCTAGAATTATCGCCAAATCAGACACACTTTCTCATTTAAGAGAATGGAAAGGTGTGTCCAAACTATTGACTGTTTCTGTAGGTCAAGAGATACACTGATAATTAACATTAAGAGATCTGGAAAAAAAACTGCAGCAAAAAGTAAAGTGCAAGAAAAGATAAGAAAACATGTTAGTATGTATGTAGATGTATATATACTGTATATAGAGGACAAAACAACATGATAGTTTTATTAATTCAAGGCTCCATGGTAACATACAGTGCATCTCTTTCCAGATTTCTGCAGTTGATTCAAGAGAAGTTTCCAGGTGTGACTGTGTCTTCTGGATGGATGGTATGACATGTTCACAGCACTATTAGGAATCATAGTGCAGTACTTGTATAGTAGGGTGTAGTGATGGTAATGTCAGTCAGCTGGTCCACTAGTTGATGCCATTTTTTTACCAGATGATGGTGCTAGATGTTAAAAGTTAAGGGATCACTAAAATCATTAGAATTTATCCATTGAACAGGTATCCATAGATATCTGTACCAAATTTCATGGCAATCCACCCAATAGTTGCCAAGATATTTCGCTAAAACCACAAAATGACATGATGGCACAAGTCAGTAGGATTCATCCTGAAGGTGACCATAAAATGCCACACGTATACAGGAGTGTGATGTAATTTGCTGAGAAAAAACATAAGAGGTGTAGCCAAAGAATTACTGCATCCAATGAACTTTAATGCTCACCAGAGATATTATTTCCTGTGCTTTACAGCCTCATTATGCTGCTATTGTGGCTTTTTGTCTGAATTGTAATGTACAGCGTATGCAACATTGTTTCTGACAGGTAGGCTATAGCCCACCATTGTTTGTTGCAAGCTACACCAGGCCCATGGTGGAGGACATGTATAATATGATCAAAGATATCCCCCAAAAGGTAAGCATCAAAAGAAGCATCAGCGGTGGAGAAGGTGATCCAGTATTATTAAATATCAAGCAGCTTGAAGATGAAAACATGTGCGGTTATATGTGCTTACATGGTGCAGTTCCATTAATATATTCCATTAAGACTGATTCGTTTCTTCAGGTGACATTTCCAATCTATGCCATGTTGGCTCGCAGTGGCTGGCAGCACATCAGCTGGCTCCTCAGACAGTCACCACGGTAACACAGTTTCCATCTGTATTATGGCAGTGACTGAAAATACAATCATTTATTAATGAAGTGATCATTCACAGCATTTTCATGCACAGCATCATTTGCTGTTTGCTATTTGCTCTGTCTCCGCTTAATTAAAATATATCATATCAGCTCCTGAAAGCTCATATATTGAATGTTCTAAACACTGAACATACAGTTTGGTGTAGTTTTTTTTTCAAATTTTATGTTCATATTTTAGGGTTCAGTTCCAATAAAAGAATCCACTGGATATAGCACTTTGTGACACAGAGACTGTTTTGCTGTGATTGTGTTCACAGGTTCAGTCTGACGTTGTGGCAGGGTTCAATCCACCCGAACGTCAGCGATCTGCTGTTCATCCGTGAAAACACAGACCCTGACAAAGTTTACTACGATATTTATGAACCAACGCTGTCAGAATTTAAAGAGGCTGCAAGTAAGGAAGAACTAGGCGAAACATGCAAACATGCAAGCGACACCAGTCGCCCGGTTTAGAAAGTGGAGTTTGAAATGTAGGGCAGCATGTAAGAAACCCAGCAAAACGCATTAGAATGTATCTTATGTAGGTTATTGTGCTTTGTCTCATCTACATTTCTAATAATATACATAAAAAATGCAAAAATAATACAAAAAATAAAATATATGTAAAGTTAAACTTTTTGCTTATGTATAAGATACAAAAACAAAATCAATCAATCAATCAATTAATCACATTTTATTTATTTGGAGAGGAAAATGTCAAACTAATTCATTAAACATTGAGTTGCTTAATACCTGTTGCCATAAAAAGAAAATATTTGAGCTAAGATAAAAACAGACATACACAAAAAATACAGTATCAAAAAAAAAGGCAGAAAGACCTTGAAAAATGTGGGAATGTCTTTTTAATAATGAGGAGATGTAATCGCTGAAACATTATCATTGTACTACATGTCATTATATATGATGAAGTACACCTAATTCATATATCCATGTTCCATATATTCATATAAGACGATAAAGGTTTCAGATGACGGTTGTTGTTGTGTGTGTTCACTTATTTATTTATTGATTATGTTTACAGGACAGCAGGGCCTTCTGAGGAGATTCTATCCTGGAGGAGACTTGATGAACTTCCTCAATCCAACTCACCACTCAGACACTGACTTCCTGTCTGCAGTCACACAACACAATAGCCTGGAAGTCCATTGGTTCACTGTCACTGATCAGGCTTCCCTATTGGCTCAACTTTCAGGTATTAAGATATATATATATTAGAAAAAAAAACAGTTTCTGCACACAAATTTTCCCTGCGCATTGTTACACTGTTGCCACTTATAACTGAATTATTGAACTGCTAACATTAGCAGTAGCTCTACATGTCAAAGCTATTGTGTAGAAATTTACAAATATGTCACTATGGCGTCATCTAGTGGCAGAATACAAAATGACTGCAAAAAAGATGCTAAATAAGTCAATTTTTCTTTTGCTTAGTAGTCACTGAAAAGAAACAGAATTTGTTATTTATCATAATCATAGTAAATACACATTCCTTCAATTCTCAAATAAAACAAAAAGTATTCCCATGAGTTGTAGCGCAGCTGCATTTTATAATGTGTTTGACACTGACTGTTGTTGTGTCTTCACTGCTTTAATGCATCCAGTCAGGACATTCTGATAGTATAAACCACTGTTGGTGTTTTAAACACACTTGAAACATTAATCCTGCTCACCTTCACTGTTTTGTCCATGACCGACATGTCCATGCAGATGGTGCTGGTGGTATGTTGGTGGTTCGGGTGGGACCTGACGCTGACCGACCTGGAGTCCCACTGGTGGAAGGTTCAGGGAAGAGCTCGGAGATCCTCACACTGCAGGTATATCAATACATACAGTATGTCAAAGCAGGCTGTCAAAGTTACTGACAGAACAAACACTTTTACTCTTTCTTTCTTTAAACAAATGATATCATGATCCCCTCCTACAGCTGGGAAAGTGAATGGATGGGTTAATAAGGCCCTATGTATGGTTATGTGTGTGCAGGACGTCCTGCAGCTGCTTGGGCGGACAGCTGAGCGCTGGGGTATTTACCTGCAGATCCAGAATCAGCAGCTTCTGGAAGCATCTCTCCAACTGCTGCACTCAGCGTACAGCAGAGAGGAGCTGTACAGACCGGTGTGGATCAGCATTAGCGGTGACAACACAAACGTACGTACTGTACCTCCATGCCTGACAGAGTTTATACCAGAGATATGAAATGTTCTTCCTGCAGTAGTTTGTTCCTGTTTGTTTAACAGTGTAAAAAGCTGTGTTAGTTTGACAGGTGTAATTCAAATCCTGTGACACAACACTGGTCAGACATTAGAAATAAGTATGAACTGATCCAGTATCTGTAGTATTATGCCAGTGGTTTTGCATGTTGGAGCCATTATTACACTCAATTCCATAATATGTGAAAATAAAAACTAGTTTTGATGGTGTGATTTATCACAGGAAACATCAAGCCTGCATCCATGTACAGTACCAGTCAAAGGTTTGGACACACTTTCTCATGAATGGGAAGGTGCGTCCAGACTTTTGACTGGTACATTATTATATTTACCTAACTAAACTAACTTAAACTAAATTAATACATGTGATACACACATACAAAATGCCAGTCAGCATTTAGATCTGATTCCTATTATTGCTTTGACGTACAGAGAACTATTATCTTTACAGAACTGCAGTGTAATCTCTGACACAGCTCGGTAATGATTCTCTTTATATGCTGTCATCTTTCAGAGCTTTGTGTCCACGGTAGAGCTGTTGTTCCCTTACGTCACCATCGTCCTGACAGAGCAGAGCTGGCCTCCTCTGATCCCGGAGACGGTGTCTGGCTTGTCTCAGAGGGTGGCTCTACATCTGAAAACGTCAACACTGCCAAAAGGACAGGAGGAGCTTCACTCTCTGATGGGAATGATGGACAGATATGATGTCATAGTGGAGGGGGACATGAGGAGCAGCGCTGAAGCTTTGTCACACCTAAAAGCTATCATGATGCAGCGAAAACAAAGAGCAAATCTGTATGTGATAACTAACCAATCATGAGTGAGGAGTTGAAATACTCACAACATAGAATTGTATACCAGCGGGCTACTATAATCAGCTGATATGAGGTAAACAATGTAAAACAATGCAATAAAGAGTGCTTAAATTAAATAAAATGCAGATAAACATTTATCACCCTGGTTCTCTGAGTGACTGGAAGGACACAGAGCAAACGTATTCTGTTAAAAAACATTTTATTTCAGTCCTATGAAAGCATTCAATGAAACATTGATGTTTTTTATCAACCTTGCTCAGACAAGTCGTGCACCGCTTAAAGAAAAGAAAAAGAACCCCATATCCCCTGTAAACCTCACACTTGGTTAGATTAAAGATCCCCTCCAAACATGTTCTAAGATATATAAAAATACTCTTTCTTTGAATGCCTGGGAAAAAAAGTTCAATTATCAAGTTAACTTTGTTGGACACGTTATCTCCTACTTCACTGTAAACGCTATGCTCACCGCATGTGTACTTGGCATAAATTGCATACTGGACCACGCTTGGCCTAAAAGCTAGTTGTGATGTCACAGATTATGCTCAGACGTACACGCCTTCAACTCAGATTTTAAGATGAGTACAAAGAAACTTTCCCTCTGTAGCAGATGAATGTAAAAACAGCCTTCCTGTGTCAAACTCTGCACACACAGTAAAGCGAAACACATTTTGAGTGAAGGAGGACTTTAACAATAACATTCACCACAGATTTATAAAAAAAAACCCAACAACCTCATTAACTGACCACTGGTGACACAGATCACAATGTTTCATTTATGTCCAAACAGAATACTACACTGAATAAGCCTTTATTTTACTGTATGTCAGTATGTCTTACATCTGATTTTCCTGACTTTATTCTGACCTTTCAAACTTTGACTCATTTATTAGATTTTCTATTCCAACATACAATATATGTGAAAAATATCATGCATTCTCAAAAATGACAACGGTGTCCATCTTACATCATCCCGTATGAACAGACTGTCCCCGGCTGTCTACAGGTGAGTGCTGTCGAGGGCCACTGACAGGCAGGTTTCTGTACTCTTGGCCTGGTTTTGGCCGGTTTGCTCCTCGGAGGTGAGCTGCAGTCTGTTCCTGGTCAGGTATTGGCTACAGGAGCAGAAGGTGTGGTAGAAAGAGGAGGAGAGGCCAGCAATGTCTGTGGAGATGTAGGGAAGAACCTCTGGAGACGCCTGGTTATAGTAACTGATCTGGAAAAGGATAATAATAATGGTCAAGCTAAGATTATGTGTTAAACAGTTAAACAGCTAAAATGGTTGTTGATCTTACCAGTGACGTGTTGTTTTTGGTGTCTAATATGGTAAATCCAGCACATAGAACCTCGCCCCTCTTATAACCCTCAGCGGTGGGGTGAGTGGGCAGCGACACTGAACGCAGAGCGATCACGTACGGATCTCTGAGGAGGTTAAAAAAAACAAAAACAAAAAGCAACAGTAAATCCTGCAGGTTTCATATGTTGTTGCCATCTTCCAGCCACTCATTCTACTGACCCACTGTCATATGGTTTCCTCTTAGAGGCCAATAGAATGAAGTCCTGGAGGATCCCTTCTCCCTGATTGGCTGAAGTAGGGAATCCCACCCCACCGAGACCCACTGATGGGGTCACCACACGGTACAAGAAGTCGTCATCGTCCACCTGGTGAATCAGCTCACATTTCCTAGTTTAGGGCATTTAGGACACAGGTGAGGGTGTTAAAAGTGACGTAAAGTCAAGAAATATTGAATATACAGTTAAATGAAAATGTCTACGTTTTAAGGAAAAAACTCTTATTCACTCTAGGAGTTAGAACATTGCCACTCTCATCCAAAATCCACCAACCAGCACCTCTAAAGCTCAGCAGTAAACATGTTGTTTGTTACAACATGGCTTTATATTGACACATCATACTGGAATATCCCTATAAAGTGAGACCTGTGCTTCTACCTGGCTACACTCATATAGCTGCCTGCCACAAACCAGAGTCCAAATTAAACAAACAAGGCTATTTGGTCTCAGCAAAATGTGAACTTTGTGTTGTATGTTTCTGATTATGAGTCTAAAGCAAGTGTATATTTGCTGACCACATCTTGACTAAAAGGAGAAAAAAAAAATCTTGTTGAAAAGTAGTTTAAGGATTAAATCTGTGGCTTGCTCATTAGTTTATCAGCCTTCATCACTTGATGAAGTGATTAAGTGGAACACCACACACATTTAATGTCACAATACTACCAGACCGGTCGAACCAACGGTGCAACAGGTGCCTTACGTTTTTCAGACACTGTCAGGGTTTTGCCTCGGGCTGACGTTGGTCAGTGGTGGACGTGTCTTACAGTGAGACCATTTTTAATTAATGACCAGATTTTATCATATTTCTCTAATATCCATCTCAGGCAACCCAAAATTGAACAGTTGGTATAGTATTATATCACAGATTAGCAGTAACGTGGTTGCATTATATAATCTGTTTCTTCTAAAATTCTACTCTGAGCAGGATTGGTCATAAGTGATATTTTAACCTTTAAACATGCAGTGATAATCTTCAATTGATCTTTTATCAAGTGTGTGAGAGCGTGTGTGTGTGTGTGTGTGTGTGTGCATTACTGATAATGTGTGTCCCAGCTTGCCCGGTTTCTTAGCTCAGCCAGCAGACAAAAGGCTCTGTGAGCAGGAATATCCACCTCTGATTCCACCCTGATACTCAACATGAACTTCTGCTCCAGCGTGTAAAGACGAACCTAAGAGCAAAGACTCATATCAAGCATCCAACTCCTCGTGGGGAACAAACAAAACTCCCTCTCATTAGAGAACAACAGATACCTTGTCTTTCTCAGAGCTGAGACGCCAGTTGTTTCTAGCCGCTAACATCTTCAGAGCTGAAACATTGTTGTAGCTTAGATATACCTGGAAAACAAAAGATCTGATAAAAATCATGCTTCACAAATGTATATGTACATATTAGCCTGGTATGGAATGAATTTGTATCTTTGTTTTACAAATATGACATTTATTTTAGATTTATTATTTAAAAATACTTTATATTTCTGCTTGATTTTCCCCAGATTTCCCTCTATTTTCAGGCAGCCACTGATTTCCATTCATTTCAATAATGGTATAAAAATGAACCTGCAGAGATGTGACACTTTCTGAAGATAGTTAGAATGATCTGTCACAGACAACATCACGTCTGCTTTTAGCGCTGTTGGAGTTAAGCTCTTGTTTAATGGTAATGCAGTCTCACACTTTTCAAGATAATAAAATAGTATTTTAACAATATTGTCATGAAACGATGATGTAACTTAAGAAAATCATATTTATTCTTTGCAATTAATAATAATGTCAATATGTTTTTTTTAATGTATTGTTAATGGTTTTAGAAAGGCACCTTTTATCTCAGAGGTGGGGGGCGTGTCAGAATCTGTGGATCTTGTGTAGCAGGATACTATCAGGCTCAGTGTGACTGTCTGCTCTGCCTACGATAGAACGCCACTTTTCTTGAATTAAGGACTCCAGTCACATGAGCACATGATAGAGCATTTTATATTTCATCAAAATAATGAAATAACTAGGAGGCATTTGCAAAAATGTCACTTTTTTTTCTGTCAAGAATGGGTGCTGAGTGTACATTAATGAGAATTTTAACTTTTTTGATTTTAGCAAATGGTTGCAATGAAAGAGTGAAAAATTTAAAGGGGTCTGAACACTTTCCATACCCACTGTATTTCTATCTATAAAAGGTAAATTAATTTCAGTTGGACTTTTTGACTACGATAACTATCCTAAACTAACTTTTTTTTTTTTAAACTTTCACTGAAATTAACTGAAGTCAAATCAATCAATCAACATTTTGGATAAATGCTTTGGATAATGTGAAGTAGTAATATAAAGTATACATTAATATCATTTATACTCCTCTCAAATATGAACGATGATTTCAGTGAATGAGTAACTACACAGACCTTTGACCGACTAATACTAGCTGTTGTTTACAGACCTACAGGTTTCTACCTTTTCCTACCTAACCTAATATATGTAAATGCTTATGGAGCAGGTGTTGGTGAAATATTATCTTGATCTCAGATAGTGAAATTAATGTTCAAAGACAGCGGCCATTTTTATTTCACACAGATCAAAGTTTTACAGGTCATAGATAAAAAAAAAACACCTTGCCATGAGTGTGTGTGTTTGTGTGCGTGTGTGTCTTTATCTACGACTAAACACTAAAACAGATTACAGACATATAAACACAGTTTACAGTATTAAGATGCTACATTATTGCTGCCTGTAAATATTAAAATGCCCTGTTAACCTTCTGCTCTCTAGTTGTTTGTTTTGATTTTTATCTGAGAATATAACCAAACACACACTACAGGTCTTGTGTTTCACATGTTTCTGTTATTAGTTGCTGCTTTACTTGCCTGAATATCTGTTTTCAAGCACCATGCATTGAAGTTTAAGGACCTGAACTTCAATGCTTTTGAACGTGACTATTGACTGTTTGGCCAATAGTCACTGGTCACATTTTAATACCTAACACTAGTGACATCATTAACCAGTTGGTGTGTGTGGCGAACATCTCAAAGTTGAGTCTGTGATGATGGGACAGTTTCGGTTCTGATGTGTTATTGATCTTATTGATCACGGACAGATTTCTATGCATCTTCCTCACCTGGTTTGTGGGGTCCCATGGTACAGACAGAGGGACCTCGCCCTGTTTCTGGGAAATGATGTATTTTCTGAAACAACACCAGGAGAGCAATTAGGATCTTTTTTTTTTTTATACTATCAAGTAAACAACACAAACAACACATTAAAACATCTTAATGTCAAGCAGGTGAAACCTTTTCAAAGCTCTGCTGCATGAACATGAAAAATAAATGACTGTCATGAAACAAAAAAACTGTTCCTGTCAAATGAATTAACTATTTATCTTTATTTATCTCCAAGACTGGGAGATTTCAGTCCTGTATTTCCCTTTGTCATTGTCCAATAAATCTAATCTAATCTAAATCTACTGAATGTGCTCTTCATAGGAGTGGACAGATAGGTTACCTGTCCAATCTGATCTTCTTCCTGGCTATGGCCTCGTTGAACCTCCTCTCCCCTTCCTAGAAATGAAAGACGGAGACAGAAGGGGGTAACTCAAGCACACAGGTGTTATTTCAATCAAAATGCAACATGTCGCATTTTTAGAGATTGCTGTTATTGTAAAATTAAAGGTGTACTTCAGCAATTATGTTTTGCACTTTCATAACATTATTAGACTCACCAGACACAGATTAACGAATAGTCAAAATGTTGCAGTAGAGGCTGAAATAAGGCGGGATCCTACATTTCCCATAATGCAATTAATAGAGTCTTTCACCCGACACTCAGGAAACGTCTTTCAAAGTACCTGGCGTAGGAGCTGTTTGTTTATGCTGATAGTATCAACGAATGAATATGCAAAGCCACACACATAACATGTTTCACCCTGGAACTGAGCCGTTATCTGTGTGATTCATACATGCAGGAGTATGAAACAGATGCTTCACAGAACATTACGCCGGCCACTTCAAAGGGTTCATAAGACATTTTTCATTCCATCATTCTTTCCACTTGTTCAGTCATGTCAAGTTTATGGCTCTGATCTTTGTTAAGGTCAAGTCTTCACACATCTGCAGCTCGCAGGGGGAAACTTAAAGAATAGAGGAGATGCAACATAGTCAACTTAAAGTGGTATCTCTGCAACGGGGGGGTCGGCGCCATAAACTATTCCCAACCTAACAAAAAACACTGGAACAAAAAAATCTCACGATTCATCTGGGGAGAAAAAAGGCCAAGGATAAGATACGCAATCCTTCAGATTCCCAAATACAAAGGCGGATTAGCCCTACCAAACCTCTTAGAATATTATTATGCCGCCCAGACTCGACCCTTGGTGTATTGGTGGGATCGCGGGTATACTGCAAGGTGGAAAGATTTTGAACTAAAAAGAGAGGGATGCCATATCCAAAGTATGATCGCAAACAGGGACATGTTTAAAAAATAGAAGAATATGTTTGATCCAATTACTAGATTCACCCTGGAAATCTGGTTCATAGTGATTAGGAAATACAAACTGGCCAAGATGAGGAGCCATCTACCCCTGCATCTACATCTTTGCAGGACATATCAGGTGTGTGTGTGTGTGTGTGTGTGCGCGCGCATGAAGGGGGTGTACATGTGCTTTCTTCCATAACAGAAGGGGATGGAGGACTTTGTAAGAGTGGGCTGTGGAGATGGCACGAGTGGCAGCATTTGAAAAAATGTCATATAAACAACTGGGCAGACTGGATCTATATGAAGGAATATATATTTAGTTGGTAGAAATATATCAATGTGTAAATATTAATTTCATATCTGTTGTTTTGTGATTGTTACTTCAATCTTTGATTTGTTAACAGAATATCGCATTAATGCAGTTTCTGTTTTATTTATTCCTCGTAGTGACTTTCCCTCAAATCATTTTCTTTGTCCATTTTGGTTTTGTTTTATTTCACATTATGTCTTCATCAATGTAATTAGGGTAACTGTTAAAGCTGTATATGAAGGAGCACAGGGGTTGATGTTGGTAACCAGAAAAGAATCAGCGCAGATGGTGGTGTTTGGTTTTTGGGGGAGGGGGGTTGATGTTGTTGTTGAATGAGGAAAATGAAAATAAAAACTGTTAATCTCAAAAAAAAAGAAAAAAGAAAAAAAGAAAAGAAATGCATCAAACAGAATCCCCACTAAATCCTGTTCCTGAGGAGGATGAGCCACTATCCGCTGACCCTGCTAACTGGCCTTCAGTTCTGACTAACAGAATTAGAACAGAGCTGGTTTGTAGAGGACCAAGTGAGGTACCGGCTGACTTTGTTTGGGATGGGAGAAGTTGCCATCAACAGTGTTTAAAAAATTGATGATTTTGCTTAAAAAAAAGGCAAGGAAGGTCAGGTCTGCTACAGTCTGAATAGACTATGTTCATTATGATTAGTAGTATTTCTTATTCATTTTATTTTATTTTATTTTATTCATTTGTCTTTCTGTGTTTGTACTCTATTTCATTTATTCATCTTATTTTTGTATTTGTGTCTCTAGTGTTATATGCAATAAAATAACACATTTTATATATTCTTAGTGTTTTTGTATGGTGGTGGTGTTTGGGCTTGGGGGGGTTGGGGAGGACGCCAATGGATGTTGGGTCTCTGAGGGGGGTCTCTATGCAGGACCTCAACCCACCTCTAGTGAGGTGCCCCACCGAAACAGGGGGACCTTCCCCTCTCCTTCCAACAGGGGCACGGGCACGATTGAAGAGGCCCCTTATTATCAGAAGCATTTATGGAGGTAGAGTTCATATTGCTGTTCGATCCTTACAGGACACCTCAAACTAATCCGCCTTATGCTTAACCTAACCATACAAATTTGACAAATAGATTATGATTTCTCTAGTATAATATTATATTTCTAACTTGGCGTCAGTTGAAATTGTTTGTACAAGGAAATTAATTTAAAGCCAATCAACACAGAGAGTAATTAGTGGGGATTTATCATTTCTGTACCGCCTTTCTTAATAAGAACATCTATGTGGTTTTGTTTTGTTTTTTATCATTAATTCAAATTCTGACTCACCAGTGGTTCAGGTCGTATCCGTGGTAACGTACGTGGCTTTCCATTATCATCAAGCACCTCAAAGGTCATAAAGGCAGAGTTTATGTGCCGGTTGGGCCCTTCCTCCTGATAGGCCTCTGCTCGCACCCCGACCTCCATGCTGCAGGACACATAAAAATCACTCATTAGCTCCTTGAATACTGAGCTGTTGTCATGATGTGTTGTCTCCAGATGGATCACTCATTTTTTTTTTTTATCTTATCTGATGTTATGCTCTGTATCTTTATGACAGTTTTCTAGACACAATGATACCTGTTTTTGAAGGCATTGTTGACTATGGCACTCAGCAGAATTCTGTCTCCGACGTGAGACGGTCCTCTGAATGTGAACATGTCGATGGTCCGTAGAGTCGGGTGAGCCTGAAACAGACGGCTGCGGAAGAAGAAGAAACATTTCTGGAGATTCTGTGTGTCTGTGATTGCAAGAATGAATGTATTTGGGTGTTAACATAAAAATTGTTCCAAGCAAAATGTTCTTAAAAGGTTGATACAGATACTAATGTTTTTAGATCTATGTTTTATACTTTGTGTAGACATGTAATATTTCAATTGTCTTCAACTGCTTTATATTCCCCAAACTTAAATAACAAGTATCAAGTGTTTCCTCTGTGTCAACAAACCCTCTGTGTGTGTGTGTGTGATTTTACCTGGCAGCAATGGTAGCAACATTCACCATCCAGGCCATGATCTGTCCTCCGAATGTGTTCACCTGGTGTTTGACATAATTAATGACACAGTATTACCACAACAGCGTATAAAAGAGTCAGGGGATGATTACATGAATGCCAAATAGCTTTTAATTTCACATATTACATCATGCTTATGCTCACAAAAACATGATTTAAATAGATTTCCGTGCTATCCTGTATTTTGACATAATTCTAAAATGTTTATACTACAGTTGATATTAAAAAACAAAGGTCATTTTCTAAATGCATTTGTAAATGATGGGGGACAAAATACGCAATAGTCAATTTGTGCAAAAATGCATTTCAAAGTTCAAAGAAAAGTTGAAGCTTATATGAGGTTTCAGCAGTGTGATTTAGTCAAATCAAGTAGATATCTGCCACATTTACAGGCTATTTATTAAAAAAATAAATATCTGTGTTTGTTGTAGAACTGAGGTGGAGGGACAGAAACAAAACCAGAGACTTTTAACACTGAAAGATATCTACTTGCACGGATTGAGGACTGTCGGTTTTGGCTCCCATCGTTTACATTGTAAGTGTATTATTATGGGATCTTCCAATGGCAAGTATGAACAGGAGGAATCATTACAGCAGGAAAAACATGTTCCAATGTTCATTTCTGTACCTGATTGTTGTTTTAATACAGTCATGAAAGATTGTGAGACCATCGTTAAATATTGAGACAAATAGAGACGTAGACAGAAAGACAAAAACAAATAACCTGATGGTTAGCATGCGGGGGGAGAACCAGTTCAACACTCTCCACCTTGGTCCTCTCTGCTGCCACCGCATTGCCCACTGCACAGCTGTCAGCTGACAGACACCCACAGGATAAAAATGGCATTAATCTATATTTGTATAAATGCATAAACAAATCCCACCAAAACCAAAGTTTGTCTGTGGCACATAGTCCTCCTGTAATCACACTGGTTCCTAATGATGAAGTGAACTGAGTGAAAATTTAAAGGGACATCATGAACAATGATTCAGGTTTTACAGATATAATAATCATATTCAGTTTTTTTAAACAACAGCTTCATCGTGTTTACAGCCTTGATAATTTTTTAAGTTATTTGTTCTCCTTGACTTTCTAAGCAGCTCACGGCGACCTACAGTGTCTTCTCAATCAATGCAAACATTCTGTGTAGATTGCTGTATGCTGTGATGTGACAGCGGGCCTACCCTGCTGGACAGACCCATGGGAGAGCAGATCCCTGATGATGTCGTCGTGTAGCATCCTGACCCTCCGTCTCTCAGCAGCTACACTGTATTCAACCTGCTCTTTCTGAGTTTGAGGTACGATGGGCTTCAGGATGACCTGTGAGGTGATACGGCGGTAAGTACAGACCCTTCCCAAAAAATGTGAATAATATAGAAAATTCTATTCAAAAAAATTAATATTTCATATAATATAGATTCAGGGGCCATAATAATTTTCCTCTTGATAATACCCCATAGAACCATGTCATGGGCATCACACCAGGTTTTGGTGCTTCTGGCAGTATTGGCAGGGCCCAGGTCCCAATGGAAGATGAAATCTGCATACAGATACTCATGAAGTCCTCTAAAACATTCTGCTAGACTGTTGCAGTGAGTTTACCAACACCTGCACTGGACATTGCGACACAAATCATGACTGACTGTGGATATTTCACACTGGACCTCGAGCAGCTTGGGTTCTGTTCCTCACCCGTCTTCTTCCAAACCCATGGAGCTTGATTGCTGAATGAAAGCCACGCTTTACTTTCATCAGAAAAGAGGACTTTAGACCACTGGCCAACGGTCCAGTCCTCCTTCTTCTTCTTCTTCTTCTTCTTGGCCCAGTTCCGACGCGTCCTACGTTGACTCAGGCTCAGAAGTGTCTTGACCCGAGGAACCTGACACTCGTAGCGTCTGAATTCCACTCTTTCCGGATGTCCAGATTCATGTTGGTAATGTCTTTTGCTGGTGTAGTTTGTCCTTCCACTAGACTTCCCATTGATATGCTTAGACACAGCAGTCTGTGAACAGCCAGCCTCATTAACTATGAACCTTTGTTGCTTACCCATCCTATGGAGGGTATCAATGATGGCCATATTGAACCAAACTGAAGCAATTTAATGACACCTGGGGGGAACCTGTGCATGTGCTTTGAGTTTAGTAGATGAGTAGTGTGTGACAGTCAGTTTAAAACGTTTTGGGCTGATTTCTCCACAGTAATCTAAGTTTTCCGAATTCATGCTTGTGTGGAAGTTCAGTAATGATTTCAATTTAGTTATGCAGACGGAATAACAATCCATACGAATCTTTACCTTCTTTCCAGTGTTTGTGCGCTGGGTGACAAACGTGGCGTAGGCGTGACAAACCCTCCAGTGGCGATCAGAAAACAGGTCCTCACAGCTCACATGTATGCCCACCTAGGAAGGGATAAGATATATATATATATATATATATATATATATATATATATATATATATATATATATATATATATATATATATGTTTTATTCATATATTGGGGCACTATCCTCTTTAAATATATCGTTGTCAGTCTTGGAATAATGTTGACTTCAACAACATGTTTGTATTAGTTTGGAAAAGTTTTTTTAAGCAGGAGAAGCAACTTGCAAATATTTGAACAGGACATGGCGCTGGACGCGAACCACAATGTTCCTGTTTGGAGTCTGTTTGATACAAAGCAGTATCCCTGTTGTTTATCATGGTTAACCCACACCGTCGTCAGCCCAGAATAAGTTGTAACGGTCTGAATATATTACAGTAAGTCATCAGTAGGGCCACGTGTTGCGTTTACTGCCACACAACAGGAATACATATTTGGGTTATTTCTGTCGTCTCTCATCAGTCTTATTCACACGACCATGCTGCATTTGACAACTGACAAAACTTTTTCAAAACAAAATGAGGACTAGTTCAAACTGATGCGTTTATCTGCTGAACATTAAAAGAAAACACTTTGCAGAGTGAGTTCTTGCCTTGCAGGTTTGATGGAGTACAAACGGGGGTAAAAGGTAACCATGTAAACAAAGAGAAAGTGTGTGTGTGTGTGTGTGTGTGCTTGTCTTTGTGTGTGTTTGTAGAAATGTGAACTTATCTGACCTCCATACTGGTGTTAAAGGCTCTGTTGACCTTTGCCTTGATATTCACCACCTGACCCACACTGACCAAAGAGAGAGAGCGAAACACTGAGGAAAAATGAGTACACACACACACACACACACACACACACACACACACACACTACAGCATATCAGAAGGACCCACGCCTCCGGACACACACACTTCCTTTTACCTTATGGTGTGTTCAAAGTGGATGTCATCCATGGAGGCAGTGACGCAGGGAGACCCAGCATGCCTTTCAGCTGCCCATATGAAAGAGAGAGATATGTGGCACTCACATTCAAAGATATCCTCACTAGTATACATACACACTACTCATCACACCACATCAGGAACACTGAACACACACACACACACACACACACACACACACACACACCTCACCAGCGAGGCAGGCGGTGCAGTCAATCCATTTGAGCAGCTGTCCCACGCTCAGCTCCTGGCGATGGTTGCTGTGACAGGGCATCACTATCTGACTCATTTTCACTTCCAATGGGTTGAGGCTCTCTTCTTCTTCTTCCTCCTCGTCCTCCTCCTCTTCCTCCAGATCACCTGACACTCTGAAACTCATCTTGGAAGCTGAAGGAAGAAGAAGATGATTGTCAGTTTGAGGTCAAGACAAAGACAGACAGAACCTGTTACATCACTACTGGAGTTACTGAATCAAACTTCTAATTTTTATACATGTTTCCAGGTGTTTTCCTGCAGAGAATAAGTTTCCTTCCTGGGACTGTTTTTGCATTAAAAAAAAACACTGTTGCAAAACATATCCTCTGGCATTGTTTTACTGACAATATATATCTGCTCCTCTCCACATGACGTGAGGCCAATACAGATAATAATCAAAAGGAAACTCTTTTTTTTTTTGTAAATTAAAGTTAATCTGTCATCAAATGTATAAAATTACAATGAAAATTAAAAAGAAACAGAAATGCAAATAATGAGTATTTTAGTTGGACGCACTAAAAGACATTTGAAGCACACGGGGGAAGATATAATACACCACCAGAGCTATAGATTATTATATATACACACACATACATTTTCAGGTGATCCAGACTGCTTCACAACAAAAGTCCTAAATGTCTCCTCAGGGAGTGGCCGTTGCTCTCACAGCCAGTGATGATGACACAGTTTACTGCAACAGCTTCCTGTACGGTGATTAACACGCTTTTGAAAAGTCTCTTAGTCACAGGAACGTCCACCCGGCTGTCAGGCGGACACATTATTCAGTGACAGTGTGTTGATATTCACACTTACTGACCTGGCAAAGACCACTAACAGAGTCAAACTAAAAAACTAAACAGAAACTTCATTTATATGCAAAAGATGTTCCGGGTATGCCTTTCAAAATAAACGTCGTAAAAAAATTGTTTGTTTGTTTTTAGTTTTAGTAAATACGCTCGGTGTTTTTTTTTTGTGTTTTTTTAATTATTATTATTATTTATTAAGAACATGACAAATACAAACAGAAAACAAAAGTCCTTTGTCTCAGGTTAATCAAGCACCAAACCAGCTTTAATTATGAAGGCAATACCTGACATCCGGTATGTTTCTATGTATCTTCGAGTAACTTGACACAGTTCAATATACGGAGATTTGCTGTTTGGACTAGAAAACTAAACGTATTGCAAGTCTAACAATGTTTCGTATTACCTCTCTGCAGGTGTGTGTGTGTTGTGGGTTTCTTCAGGCTGCTCTCTGTCTGTCTTGCTGCCTCTGTGGACAGTTGAGTGTGTTTTACAGCGTCTTCTGCCGCGGTTTGAGGGCGGAGACTGACTCACTGCCACCGCCTGTCTGTCTGCTTCGGTCCACCTACTGCAGGGCTTCACTTTTTTTAAAGACATATTTGAAGAAACACGTTGCTCTCATGTGAACAGATGTAATAGCGTGTAAAGCAGTCAGTTGTGTTGTTATGTGTGGCTCCATGGGCAGTAAATGTAAATAGGGAAAGGACAGACACACTGTAACTTTGGAAACGAAGTTATAGAAAAGTGTAAAATCATATACCTGGTTACTTCTAACCCTAACCCACTAGGTGTTTTTAACGTGTTGAGTTATTGCAACTTTGATTACTAATTTTAAAGTTTTTAGTCACATCAATCAAATATCAAATGCATTATTTTTTCACTAATAAACACTGCTCTAAAAATAAAGGGAACACTAAAATAACACATCCTAGATGTAAATGAATGAAATATTCCAGTCCACAGCATCAATGCCTTCATCTTACAGGAACTGCGGACACACTCCAGCCACATTAGGTCCAGCATTGTCTTACATTAGGAGGAACTCAGGGCCAACCGCACCAACATAAGGCGTCTGAGGATCTCATCTCGGTATCTAATGGCAGACAGGCGACCTCTGGTGAGCACATGGAGGGCTGCGTAGCCCCCCCAGAGAAATGCCACCCCAAACCATTACTGACCCACTACTAAACCCGTCATGCTGGAGGATGTTGCAGGCAGCAGAACGTTCTCCACGGCGTCTCCAGACTCTGTCACCTCTGTCACATGTGCTCAGTATGAACCTGCTTTCATCTGTGATTGACACTGTTGTTTACGTGTTGCCTTTATTTTTTTGAGCAGTGTATCTATACATGTATTCTTGCACTGTTTCTTAAAAAGACTTTTTGATCATAATGATACTACCTTATGCCACTGTATAGTATTTATTCATTTATTAATTTATGATCGCAAATGGACTTGGTTATTTGTCTTTGAAGATGTTTCACCTCTCATCTAAGAGGCTTCATCAGTTCCAGCCTAGTCAATGCGATCGATTTAATCTACTTGAGATAACTATGACCTGGATGAATGAGAATATTCACAGGCTTATCACCTCCACCATTGTGATTGTCCATTGTCACGACTACACTTTCAAGTTCAGCGTTTTCACCAGCATGGTGTAAGAAAAAATTAAAACACACTAATGTACATATTCAGAATGTTTTATTATTGAGTCAGCGTGTCAAAAACAATTTTTCAGTTTTAGTGTGTTTAAATGTATCTGACACTGTAACACGTGAAGATGGTTGTTTTACATTCCAGACACACACAAACAAACACACATACATACACACACACACACACACACACACACACACACACACACACACACACACACACAGACAGACACAGACAGACACACACACAGTGTCTTCCTACACAGCTCCGTGTAGGTACAGGGCCAGGAACTTGCTGAATGTCTCAGGTTTGTATCCTGCCAGACCAGCTGGTACCTGCAGGGAGACACACAGGCAGCCAATCAGAATTACTAACTACTAAAAACTATTGAAATATCAGCAATAGAATCATTTGCTTCAAGTCCTAAATTGTCACATCACAAGATCACGTTTTTATAAAGCCACAAACTGACACACAATCAGCCTGGTTGAGAGAACATGGCTGGAAACCAAACCCTACTGAGCTTGGTAGTGACTGTCGTACCTTCACTTGCTTCTTCTTGATGAGCGGTCGGACTTTTGCAAAATCATAGAGCTCAACGTCATCTTCCAGCCACAACTGCAAGTGATGGAAAAAGTCATGAGAAATAGAAGCAGCAAACCTGCCCCCGACAGGTTTTAATTGCTAAATAACTGAACTGTTTTCCGCAGATTTTCATTTGGTCTAACTATCATTTATAAGCATTAGCTCTGCTGCAGCAATACTTCCCTCATAACCATTAATAAAACATGCATATAATAAAGTATGAAGCACCTGGTTCTTGATGCCGTCGTCTCCTGAGAGATCCGTGGTGTTGAGCTGGAAAACCAAAAACTGGAAGAGTCTACCGTTGGTCCCCACTGCCTGTACTGTTATAGGTTGATCTAATACACGCTGGGGCTTGGTCTGACACACACACACACACACACACAGAATGAAGTAGAAAGACAGAAGGATGAATATGATTTACATAAGATATAAGCATGTTAAATGTGTGTGTCAGTAAATTTATGTTAAGTTCTTACCCCATACAGTGTGTGTGCGCGGGCCAGAGCGTTTCCAAAAGTAAACATGATCATCTTGGCTCTGAACTGATCAGGGCGGAGCACACAGCGTGCATCATCTTGCTCCCCAAAGTAAAGAGTGTGGGCATGAGGGTAAGGGGTGTCACTCCTGAAACCTGATTGGACGAGAGCGATGTCAGGAAAACCTGGAGACTGTTATTCCTGTAACGCAGGACAGGACCGGGGGTCCCCTCACCTGACGAGTTCATCTCCTTGTACACGTGTATTTTCTGCAGGTCGATGGTGGGGGAGACGGGATAGAAGGTTTTCAGGACATGATCCGCCGTGTCTGCCACTTCCTCTTTCCCAGAAACCACTGGGAGAGGATCCATGCTGCAATGCAATAAACCGTTCTGACCCCTGATCTGTAACAAGTCCTCACCTGGAGCACAAACAGAAAACAGAAATGGAAGTCTATTAGAATGCATTCAGATGTATTGCTATTTCAGCATTAATCAATTTTATTCTCCACTACTTTTCTTGGCGCATTACTACTTTCTACGCCCGTCAGTTAGTGGAATAGCGAGAAAGCCTTAAGCAGCAATATGTATGGTGCTGCATGCATGCATCCACAGGTACCTCTTTTCCATGTAGCTGCTAATGAGTACTTCTCAGCAAATATCCTCCTTCCAATCGCTGGGTGACTGGACTGTAGAGTAGCACACAGATGGAGCAGGTTGAGGAGCAGTGTGTTGCTGTGAGAGGAACAAACCAACCGTGAGTGAGGAGTCAATACAATACACACGAAAGCCGTTAATATAAGCTACTCCGTGGTGAAGTCAAGGTGTTTCCAAACAACCAAGGCCTCCATGTTTTTTCCTACAGTCGGAGCGAAGATGCTGAACTTTATGCCTGGCTGCATTCAACTTTGACATCGCATAACCAATGAGTTAAAAACAGCATGGTTTCTGGAAGCATTTTATGCCTTTATTAAATAGTCTGCAGAAGAGAGATGACGAATGAAGTCCAATCAGGAATTGTGAGTGTTATTATTGTGAGCCATGGTTGGTGTTTCAGTCCCCTTGGCTACCAGGGCAGTAGTAGCCGTAAGCCATGAGTGAAGAGCCTAACAAACCAAAAACCAAGTAACACTCACTGGCCTGAACCACATCCATCACAACTGACACTGAGAAATGTTAATATTTAGATTGGTTGTTTAGTCAGATCTGAATAGAAAAGTTTTGCTGTAGTATAAAACAAAAAGAAACATATAATTTCTCTGACTGCATTGATTGTTTGAAAAAAAAGCTTAAAAAAAATGAGTTGATCATCACAATGTGTCAGTTTCTGTCGCTCGAGTATTGGAGTAAATGACAAAGTGTACTTGCATTAATCTACAATACACATTGAACAGAATGCCGTTGGGACTTTACACTACCTGTATTTCTCTTTGCCTGTTCGGTCTTCTGTCGTATCCCAGAAGCGAGCATGTTTGATGGCGTTCTGTACGCGCTCATCTTGATTTGGTATCTGATTGACAGGGTTTTCCGCCAATGAGAGGAGATGAGGCGGCAGAGCAGAGATCATCTTAGTTTTGGTCAACCACAGTGCCTGAAGCACACCTGAAAGACAGGGAGAGATGAAGATGAAGATGTGAGGTGCCAGCAGGGTTTTCAGGATCAGTAGCCCAATATCACAGATCACAATCTTGCCTCAGGGACGCTTTACAATGTGTTCAGCATACAACAGCATGTCCTTACACCATCCATTCAGATGATTCTGAACTATTTCAACATGGTTTAATAGCATGTTGCTTGTCATTGTGAATGTGTCTGTATTTTCAGCTCTACATGGGCTTTTACATGCATGGACATTATCATGTAGTTTTATTTCATTCTGACTACCACTCTTTTTTCTGTTAAAAAAGTATAATTATAACTAAACCAAAACTTCGTTCCAATTTCTGGAAATTTAATGAATTATTGATCATCAGCAAAGATGCGCGTGTCTTAAAACGTGAATAAAATAGCTTTTAAGAGTCAGTGGGGTGTTCTGATAAATTCGGCATTACAATAAGCCACCATGCTAACTAATGATGTTAGGATTTGCTATATCTTCCCTGCACTTTGCTGTTAAGGGATTGGGAGTAATAGCAGAGCCTCGCTCCTGTTTTACCTTTTACACACCAACGATGTGCTTGTAGGGGAACACAGTTGTGACTGTTTACCTTCCAGTGCGTTGGTCCTCTGGCTGTACACATAACACGGTTTCTCTTTGTGCAGCGGCATCTCCTGCATCGGCGAAGACATGTAAAACCTCGGATCCTTGTAGTCACGCTGCCAACGCGGATTGACGGGTTTAGCCAGCCCCGGCACAACGTGCATCCTCTCCCCATAGGTGACCTTATCCAGTCCGGGGATGTGCACTCTCTCTCTGGGCTTCCGTACAGGGGGAACCTTGGCTGTCAGACAGCGGCTGACCACGAAGTGTCTGCGGGCCTGCAGACGGCCGGCGCCTCCATGTGCGGACAGTCGCCTCAAACCCTTCAGAAGGACGGCGTGAGAGAGCAGCGGAGCCGCGGTTTCTGGAAACATGTCTCCTTCTAGTCCTGTTTCTTAACGAGTTTTCTAGATGAAAGCTGTTATTGTGACAAAAGTCATTGCCTGTGGAAGTAAAGTCTCCTGTAGGGCGCCGACATGTTGGATCCTCTGACTTCTTCTTTGGCGGTAAAGCAGAGTTTTAGGGGTAAAGCGCGCCCCCCACCGGTTACATGTTGCTATAGCCTTACACTACATTACATGCATACTTTGTACTGTATGCAAGACCATAGCCAGGATTTTAATACAGAGGTCAACAAATATTCACTCTTCACTCATTTTTTTACTTAAAGGACAACTTCACATTTTTTATGTGTCTTAAAGCAACAGTCAAGAGCCCAAATAAACATTTAAACATGTTTTTCTTGCTGTGATCATTCGTCTTGTTCATACTGGCCATTAGAAGATGCCTTCATAATGCACTTACAATGGAAGTGATAGAAGGATAAAATCCACAGTCCTTCTGCGTTAAAATGTTTATCTGCTACTATACTTGTACCACAGCTCAACAGGGAAACACAAAGAGGGAATTTGATTTTAAAAAGACACTTGATGTGATTAACTCTGCTGAATATAAGATTCAGATCAACTTTTAAATGAATTTTTTGCACTAAATGACCAACTGTGGGGACACACTGTGGATTTCTGCCTCCATCACTTACACTGAAAGCACAAGGAGATCTCTCAGTATGTACAGGAGAAATGATTACAGCAAAGATTTAAGGCAGACTTTGTGAAAATTGTGAACGTATACTTTAACTCATTTTCACTGTTAATTATATTATTATTATTATTATTATTATTATTAATTACATTCAGCTATATTTTCTGTAACTTATGTATAAGCAGTATAATTCTAGTTAAAAAAAAAAAACACAAACACCATTTTTTTGAATTAAATTGTATTTATTGGATTTTTGTTGTCCAAAAAATGCATAAAGATAGAACATGAATTTTCCCCGTTTCTTTTATTAATGGCATTGTAAGGATGCACAAACCAGCAAATTGTACATATTATTATGTAATAATAATTTGAAGACTAAAGAATGCAAAAAAATAAAATATGGAATTAAGACGTCTGTTGTGGAGAGACATCTGCATCCTTCTCTCCTCTCATCCTCTGATGTATTTTACAGCCAGGGAGGCTAAACTGATGAGGAGGATTAATGTTTTTCCCAGAAGTGTCCAGTACCATATCTGACCCTGCACACCTACATGGACACAGATGGATGCAGATTAGGTACAACCATACAACCTCTTAGTTGCAAACTGCAGAAATACACAGAGATAAAGAGGCAGAGCAATGAGTGAAAGACAGCGCAAAAAAAGAGATTTGATAGATATTAAATTAAAAATATTATTCATGTATAAAGGTACATTTAAGATTATGGTATATACATTTGGATTGACATTTGTTGGCAAAGCATGAGCAGAATGATACTGTATGTGAGAATAAGAGAAGCAGTAGTATGTAATGAAATACATGGAAATCCATAAAAGCAATTAACATCTGCAATATAATAAATCATAAAATTGAATCATTACTGAATATTATGTTGAAATTTTAGTTTAGTCAGTCTATAGCAAATCCCTTAAATAACCATCTGTCTGGATCTATGTTGTTTGAATTCTGAATCTGAATCTCAGTGATCCGCTCACATTGAAACCTGATCAATTGAATTTGAGCAACTTGAATATTGCGTTTCAGATACTGGACACTTATTTATATTTTAAATCTGAACCCTTAAAAACAAAGACAACATAGAACACCCTTTAGGACATTTCAAAGCGGTGGAATTAAAACCATATATATTCAGATAGATGGTTTCAAAGGACTATACATTTCACAGTTGTGCATTAAATTGCTTATGCGTTTTTAAAATCATTATAGCCTGTCAGTCAACAAGAGAAACAACACAAACTGGAGATGCTAAATGGAAGTCAGCCATTATTAATTGTATATTTGTGCTTTTCCTGCTATCACATGTCAAAATGGCGTGGATGTGTATCACAATGTGTATCGCATACACCTTCGTATTTGTTAGTAAAAGTACTAATAAATATCAGATTGTCTCTCAATATGGCATCAAATAAGGGTCGATAAGAGTTTGAACTTGTGAAGTGATTACAAATCATTCCAAGGCTTGTGGTTTATACGTTTCTAGAGTTACTGTGGCTATAACATCCTGCCATCCTGGGAGCTCTCACCTGCTGCACTGTGCTGTTGGGTGCTGTTACACAGTGGCATGCTGAGTGTGGTCAGGTCAGATGCTGTAAAGTTACTTTGGTCACGGGTGGTGTTATGCCTGGTGCCTTCTAAAGGAAGCAACAGAGGAAAGTTATCCATGTAATATTCCTGTACTTAATATAGTAATACACAACCACCAAAAAAACGTTGTCTACAGCCATGCTAGCGGCTTGCCTGTCGCTTATGTACAGCATGTGTGACCCTCGTGATGAGGCTAGAAGAAAAGTATCAGTCTCACTACTACAGTAATTGCCAGATATCACATGCATTGGTGTTCTCATCGTCTAACTATGCAGTCTGTGTTACTCGAAAGCACTATCATTGCTATAAATTGCAAGTAATGAGGTGAAATTGAATTGTATCTGTTAATACAAAGCTATTATACAGACAGTACACGAGTTACAGTACACTGTATTAACTGATAGAATGCCATTGAACTAAACTACATTGAACTACACCTTACAATAACTTGAAAAGAGCCACTGTAGTAGAGTTTGAGTGGGAAATCTTCAGCATCTTACCAATTACTTCAATATAGATTTGGCTAAACGTTTCAGCTGGCTGGGTCATGCAGGAGTAATAACCAGAGTCTGCCTTTGTAACGGAGTTGATATGCAGGACAAGGGTTATGTTGGGCTCGACGGAACTAACATTGACCAGGCACACACCATTCTAGGAGAGGAAAATGATTGCTGTTATTGCTGATCCACTTTTAAATTGACTTAACACTGAACTATCACAAGGCTGAAAGGCAATATTTGACTGCTTTCTCTGATTGAAAGCTGCACATCTGAAGACTGCATCACCCCACAGTGAAGTCACTGATAACATCCTGGAGTACACTGCTACATCACTATAGTATGCTGAGAAATGAACCTCTTGTAGCTCATGATTTTAAGCCACTGCTTCTTTTAGAAGGTGTCACAAACTCCCATAGAAATCCAAACTGCCATGCAAAACTGAATATTATAAGTATTATTGATTGTGAAAATTTTCTATTGTATTACATTATTGAACAAGTGTTAATGTTCAGGGACTAAGATCAGAATTCTCATTTTTAGTTGAACAGTCAGGAAGAAAAATACTCATTGGTTGGAATTCTACAGGTCATTTCTATATAACATTTTTTTTTTTGACACTTGGTCATGACTGGTTTTACATTACAGTATAACCATAGCAACTTCCTGAAGTGCTTAATGCACAGGGTGCGAACCATGAAACTGATCAAAATCATCTTCAACAACAACAGAACTAATTTTGGCTACTCGTTGGTTAACAAGTAAGACTTTGGTACATTCTATATTAACTTAATTCATGTTGTAATAAATTATAAATGTCATATTACCTCATATCCTCCGTTCTTCCACAGCTGGGCAACATGTTGGGTTTCTAAACATTTGACCTCACAGGCCAGTTTTAAGCTGTCTCCAGCATAAAGTGTATTATCTCCATAAAAAGTCACAGAAGTTTCACTGCAGCTCCCTACAAAAGATGCAGTGAATGTAGTAAAAAAGAGAGTAATAAATGCTCAGTTTAAAAACATTCACACCATAATTACAGTATCTTAAGCTTCTAGTTTGCTAGTTTACTTTGTTCTCATTTGCTCAAAATCAATTGGAACAGCCATAATTCATTTTATTATTAACACCTGAGCTTTTCATACTGTGACATGTCAAAGATGTCTTACGTTGTCTACCTTAAATACGAACCATGATTTTTTTATTTTTTTTAGCAAATTGACACAGATGAGACAGACTTCATGTAATACATAAAACATACACGCATCACGCATTTGTAATTGCATGTTCAAAATATTTTTGGGTGGCCAATATACATTTAATGGTGAAAAAAAGAAAAGAATCATAATATAATTAGCAGACTAAATGTACATGAGAGCATTTTTGTATTATTTCTAATATTGTAACACTTCTATATTCTAAAATATATTGCGGGTACAATGTTTTTTTTGTTTTTTGGTGCATTAATACGTTAATTTATGTATTGTTTTATTCAACAGTTCACATTAATTAACATTGCTGTAAATGCACCAGAGTTAACCAAAGAGGCTATTTTTCATATTTAATCCTTGGACATACGCATGTTAAAATGTTACCCTAAGAAATAATATAAGTTCAAGGATTCAAGGATTCAAGGATTCAAGGATTTTTATTTGTCATTGCAACACATGTAAACATGGGATGCAACGAAATTGGTTTCCCCTGGTCCTGGAGCAGCCCAATATCAAATATAGAAAATATAAAAAATAAAATATATATATACACATCTGTATATATGGAACATAAAATATAAAAGTAAAGCCAAATTTAAATTATTAATTATTAAGTTATTGAGAGCATTCAGAGCAATAATAAAAGAGAATATAATATTAATAGGATGTTATTCTAAATTGTATGGAGGCCCCATTGCATCCATTATGTGAGTTCTACCAAACACACACTGTATCCTATTTTGATACATCTGCTTCTACTATAACTACTTTATTAGTGACTATTGTAGTTTTTCATATCCTTATACATTGACTGTCTATCTTAGTACAGCACATAATAAGATTAACAGCAATAACAAAATTCATAGAGTGGTTTTATTAATATAGCTGCTGTCATCATTTTTTTACTCACTATATCAAATATACAATCACCATGTACAGTAATAATGCTAATATTTTTTTTAATTGACCATTACTTAAAGGCTCACCTTCAGTTTGAGTCCAGTACAGCAAACTCATCACCAGAAACAACATGTCTGATTCTTTTCTCATCCCTTCCACCTGTGTATCTGTCCTCTGCCTGTCACTGTCAGACTCCAGACGTGTCTGGTTTCAGTGTTAGGTATATTTCACACTGACATACTGACAGTCTGACAGAGGCTGACCTATGTACCAGACAGGATGTACATCAGAGCATTTTTCAACGAAGAATGAAGGTTGTGATAACCCTTGTAGAAAACGTCTCTACTGATAACACTGACCATAACCACAAAATCCTGTTTCTGCTGCAGTGTTGATAAAGAAAAGGTTGCAAGCAAACATCATTACAGGAAATCAGATGTTATCCGTCCATTTAAAAAGGACAAATGACACTTTGTAAGAGTAAACAGACCTGATTTCAAAGTGGAAATCAGGTCTGTCCCATGGAAAGTCCCTGAGATGTATGAACCCTCATTCTAAACGTACCTGTAAGATGATGAAATTTCATATATATCATTTTGGAATTCCATATATGATACGTGGTGTTGTCCAACATTGTATTTTTTGTATTTCTATATTTTCTAGTGTTTTTAATGTTCATACTCATACTACTCTTATAACATTTTAGCGTGTTGCAGTATCTCTCAATAGGGTTTTAGCTAAAGATGCATCAGTAGGATTAAAGTAGCAAATAATAAGTTTAAAATAAACAGATGCTACTAGTCAAAATACATATGGCTTCTGACTAACATAACACAGAGACAATTTGCTCTGTACTACAGTAAGAAAATAACTGTTTTAGTGCAGACTTTAAGTTTAAATATGTATATAAAAGGCCTCCTACGCCATTCACCTAATATAGTATTTTTTAAAATATATTTTATACATACAAGAATATCCAAATATAGATTGGATTAGAGAGACACAACGTGTGAAAAACACCAACACACTCATAGTTATTACAGCAAGTGATGGCAAAAGTAAAAACTTTTCTCAACAAATCAAAGTGTGCGGGTCCTCTTTCACGCACATAGACACATACGCGTTCACAGATTTTCTGTCGATATGCTTTAAAGGAGTTTACGCTCGCTTCTTTCGTTCGGTGCGCCGTATTTATCTGCATCTACGCAAATGGCGTTACTGTCTCTGGCGAGTCTTTTCAGCTGGTTAGCCAAACATCTACAGAAAAAAGAGATGAGCAGGAAAACGAGACGAAGAACATAAGAAAACATGTATTACAAGATAGAAGTATAGCGACAGAAAGGAAATCTCTTCGGGTACGTAAGCTCTTTTTCGAACTTTGTACGATTTAGTTTTATTTAATTGGCGAGCTATGTTTATGAATGACTGTAGGGGTAGAAATTCAGCGTTAGTCAACACTGGCTAGCTAGCTAGCATGCTAGGCTACGTCTTGCTACGACCATAGCCAGCTGTTTACTATGTATCTCTTTTATCACGTACTATTCACATTGTCGTTGTATTCTCAGACGTCACTTTGCTTCTTTTACAGCTGCATTCCCTCTGGTTAGCTAACTTACTTCCGAATTGTTTCAATGAAGCTAACATTGTGAAGCTACACTGAGGCCAAATACTGTCACACACAAACTACTGTGGCCTAAATCCAACTTCCTGCGTTACCCAGCTCGATTCATAGTTTAATGTACAATAACACAGCATTAGTAGAATCATCCACCATAGGCTATATGTAGCGATTAAAGCCGTATGTTAATCAGATTGAACCCTAAGTTCTCCCTGAATGTTTAAATCTGCAGTCGTATCAGCTAGCCTTAGCTCCGTTAGCAAGCTCACTGTTTTTGGTCATGCAGCAGCTTTCTGTTCCGAAATGTTAAAATGTTGACAGCATACGAAGAACCTGAATATTAGAGTATCTTGGGTTGACTTATCCACTAGTAGTATTCACTAGTGTCTTGAATAATATTCAGAGATGAGTATGAGGTGGTGCAGCTAAGTTATTCATTGGAGTGTGGGTGGTGAGACCAGGCCATGTTGATACTGGTAGATATGCGTTATTTTCTAGAGAAATCCCATCAAGAACATGTTACTGCCTGCTGAGAAGAGCTTGAAATGAACACATTAATTATCCACCAGTAATGCATGCACTAGTTAAACTTTAAGGTGCCATTACTAAGGTAATACTCAAGTGGCATACATTAACAGGGAGACATATTTAAAATGTTGTATACCATGCCCAACACAGCCAACAACAATTAATACAGGACACAATGGACTTATAATGCAAATCGGTAGTGGCAGTAGTCATTTTGTAATTAAACAGTGAATGGTCATAATTGAGATTTGGTTCTTTGGTTGATGTGGGCCAGCTATGTTAAAGACACCTGTATGGTGAGAACATGATCAGAGTCTATTGTTTGCACTTCATCTCACAGGAAATGTACAGGAAGTTTTTATTAGTACGCAGCGCTCGCATGTTATCGTCAGACAGCCGAGGTGAGTGTTTCACCAAGCCTCACGCACAATTAGTTATATATTTCATAAAAGTAATATAAATGTATTATTATCTGGCATCACGCAGTGAAATGGAATGAACAGTGCTGAGTAAAAACATTGACATTAAAGGAGTAGGCCCTGCATTTTTTTTCGCATATCGCGTATTGTCACAAGAACAAGAAAACATGTTGATTTAGTGATTGGATAGCTTTAGTCTGAAACTCACATTTTAATCTATAAAAACAAAAGCCTGTGTTGCATTACAGTAGGCGGCATATTAAACCATTCCACTGCGTCAGATTTCTCTTCTTGTGGAGAAACTATAGAATCTGTTGCACCAGTTGCTCAGTAATTGAGGTCAGGTTTGTAGCCTGTGACATGCTGTGTAGTGGATACAGTTGGGCTGCATGCAGTTGAGTGGGTGTAGTAAAATACTAAACTTTTCCCTCTCTGTAAAGTTGTCAGAGGAGAGAGGATCGTAAAACACAAAACACAGTCAGTTAGCACTCAGTATTTTAAGACCAGTGCTTTAAATTTTCACAGTAAAGGACATGTTTAGATGGCATCAATTAAATAGATATTTTAATTAGAAATATATCTCCCAGTGAAGTACACGGCTCTAGAGGAATTTGTAGTAGAGAAACTTTAGCAGTAATTTCTCAACCTTGAATTTAAGAAATTAGTATAAGACACAGACCAAAGTTTTATTTATTTATTTATTTTTATTTTTAATTTTTTTGCAGAAAACGGCATGAGAGAAACTCTTTCTTTAGCCTCGGCCAAAGATAGTGAGTGTGTGGGCGTGATTGTGCCTCCCACTCTCTATATGGCCTATACAGCAGCATTGATTTTTGCTGTGAGTTGCTTAATTTGACAGAGGCCTCTGTGGGAGGGAAAAAAAACAGTGTTTGCCCTGCTACTGGGGATGTAATTAAAGGCATTCATCTAACTTCAGTCAGGGTAGAATGCTTAATTATATTAGAGAATCTTAGCAAGTCTTTTAAGTTTGATGCAACCTAATTCCACCATTTGATAAACCCCGCTGCGCACCGAGTTCTCGGTCAAAGAGTCGGCGCAGCTGTCGCACATAGCTCACAAGTCCATCTGAACCCCACAGTGTTCATAGATTGGTATCACCATCGGCCATTTTTGACATGCATTCAGCAACTGCTATCGGCCACACATTCCCTGCGTGGGGCGCTTCTAGCTTTAGTGGTTTGATGAAATCAGAACGTCGATACCTAAAGCAGACTGTAACCTGCGTAGTTGTTTGTAACACCACATGTGCAACACAATAAATAAAATAAAAAACCAATTGTTAAAAAAAAAGTGTAATTCTGCTGATGATCGTAGTTCACATGTTGTCCTGCCTCGTATTATTTCTTCTAATGACATCAGAGGAGATGAGCAGACTCATTGTCACTACCGTATTTTCACGACTATAAGGCGCATATAAACGTCTTAGATTTTTTTCAAAATGTGCGGCGCGCCCTATAGTGCAGTGCGCCCTATGTGTGTGTTGTTGTTGTTGTTGTTGTTGTTGTTGTTGTAAGGCGGACGTGAAAGAGACCACCATGAGTAGGACGTGGTATAGAGGGGGATGTGTGGGCGTGGATTGTGTATAAAAGAACAGGTATGTGCTTTATGCAGAACATTGTTGTTTTAACAACCCTGAAAATGGCAAAGAGACACGCTTATGAAGCTCAGTTTAAACTGAAGGCTATCAGCTACGCCGAGGAATATGGGAATCGAGCCGCCGCGAAAGAATATAAAATTAACGAGTCGATGGTTCGCAAGTGGAGGAAGCTGGAGAACGAGCTCCGACAGGTGAAGAAGACTCAGCTGAGTTTCCGCGGACATCAGGCGAGGTGGCCGGAGTTAGAGGAAAGACTCGAGCAATGGATCGTTGAGCAAAGAGCGAGCAGGAGGAGCGCTTCGACCGTCACCATCCGGCTCAGAGCAGTAACGCTAGCGGAGGAAATGAAAATTGAACATTTCCAAGGAGGTCCGTCTTGGTGCTGGCGTTTTATGAAACGGTGCAATTTTTCCATCCGGACCAGGACTACGGTAGCGCAGCGACGTCCGGCGGATTGTTATGAAAAGCTGGCGAAAAGGGCTGGATGGACGAGGATATGATGAAGGAGTGGCTGAGGCAGGTGTATGTAAGGAGACCGGGAGGTTTTTTCCACACATCACCGTCGCTTCTGATTTGTGACTCTATGCGAGCGCATCTCACAGCCGATGTGAAACAGAAAGTGAAGCAGATGAACGCTACGCTTGCTGTTATTCCGGGAGGTGAACCGGCAGTTCAAAGTGAGGCTGCGAGCGGCGTGGGACACAGCTTCACGAAGAGTGGTAGGCAGCGCCGGGCGAGCTACGCCACAGTTTGACTTCACATCACCGTCGCTCCTGATTTGTGACTCTATGCGAGCGCATCTCACAGCCGATGTAGGGTGACCAGGTGCCCCGCTTTGTGCGCGACAGTCCCGCATTTTGAAATTGAGATAATGTCCCGCATTGTTATTGATGATATGTGGTCGGACTCGGGAGACGGGAGAGGCTGAGCTGTCATTGGGGGTGGGCTCTGTCAATCAAGCTAGACGCGGGTGCGCGCGCCCGCTGCACGGCAGCGCCAAAAACAACAACAGCGTCGCATGCAGCTTGTTATAGCTGCATTTACTTTTTTTTTAAGTGCTTCCATATTTTTCCTCCATGTCTCCTGCTGGCTGCTGCTGCATGCGACGCTGTTGTTGTTTTTGGCGCTGCCGTGCAGCGGGCGCGCGCACCCGCGTCTAGCTTGATTGACAGAGCCCACCCCCAATGACAGCTCAGCCTCTCCCGTCTCCCGAGTCCGACCACATACACACACACAGCTGTTTGCGCTGCGTAAACGCCAGATTATAGCCTACCTACTGTGAGACTGCATTTAAAAAAATCAAGTGCCACTGTCAATAACAATGCGGGACATTATCTCAATTTCAAAATGCGGGACTGTCGCGCACAAAGGCCGGTCCCAAAGTGAGGCTGCGAGCGGCGTGGGAGCGATGGATGACCGAAGGAGACCACAGCTTCACGAAGAGTGGTAGGCAGCGCCGGGCGAGCTACGCCACAGTTTGACTTCGATGGATTTTATTAATGACTGTTACCGGTAATGTGCTTGTTTTTACCATGCCGACGCCTATTGATTATTGAGTGATGATTAGAAAATGTTATTACTTTGTAATTAATACTTGAATAAAGCACAAACAAACTCAGTTTTGCTCCCGATCTATTTTTTAAATACGCACACTTGTATGCGTGTGTTGTTGTAAGGCGGACGTACGTATGGTAGTAGAGTATATAAAATGTATATAAAATGTATATAAAACGTGCGCCCTATCGTCAGGTGCGCCCTATGTGTGTGTTAAATACAGAAATGGCACACATAAATGAAACTGCGCCTTTTCATACGGTGCGCCTTTTGGTCGTGAAAATACGGTATATCAGTCACTTCCTCCTCACTATTATCAATGCAGTTCAGTACGACTTGATTTATTCCTGTAAGGGCAATTATATGCACCCTCTCTCCCTGTGTCATTATCATGAGTAAAGAAGTGCTTGTGAACCTCTTGGGCAGTGGACTATTATTCACTGACCGACACAGACAATGGCAGGGAAAAAAAAGCCTGTATTTATGTACGTCAGTGTAGTGTGTGTGTGTCACTATTTATATATTTCAGACTGAGTTAAATTTGTTGTTTCTGTCTCTTTTTGAAATCATTTGAGTTATAAAACTCAACTGCGGAGAAGTCGACAAACAAAATATTTACCAGTTGAATTTAGGTCAGATTTTCTTAAATTTGATCACGTGATTATTTCTTCCATGCCTACAAATTGTCTTGCAGAAAATTATGACAAAAATGACAAAGCCATGGCGCATATGTTTAATAAATAAAGGTAATGCTTCATTCTTAAAACAATGAATTGATTTGATTTAACATATTAGATCTGCAGCAGTTAACGTGTCTGCAATGGCCTTGCAGTTATTAGAAATCAGTAATGATAGCTCAATAGGAGGATGCCTATAGGTCAACAACAAAATGATCTAGTTACGTCCTAATAAATAAATACAAACTAACACTTTGTCATTTTGTATTAGTATAGAGAACAGTAAGAGAAGAAGGGAGTCTTTAATAGAGGGTGTAAAGATGGATTGAATGTAAAAGGAAAGAATGGAGTGCAGAGGAAAACCGAGAGGAGAGGAGGAAGGATTTGGAGTAGCCAGGACGAGTGTTATTATTAGAAGAGGAAATCAGAAACACAAGAGAACATGTCCTGTCCTCCTGGAGGAAGATCTGCCCTGGTTCTCTGTTAGAAAGGCCAAATGCTGTCAGTTTTCTGCTGTTTTGAATGTTAAAAATGGAACATTTAAACAAACGTGTTACTTTACTGTATGTACTATTTATTCTGTTCAAGTTTCAAACATGACAACATGTTGGCCTGCTATTACACCACCTGACAATAATTGTCAGATTATCGTAGCTGGTGCACATATCTAATGTGGACATTTCTATGTACCGTAATTTGAGATCAGCACTTAACAGAAAAACTAATAAAATCTGATACTAATGCACATGTTTGCATCTATTAAAAGATTTGTCCTCAAGCACAATGTGATTCCTCTCCCAGGGGTTCAGCACACCACCAGAATACTTAGGTGATTGGTCATACCTTATCCTTTTTAAATAGGCCAGTTTGTAGGCGATTAGAAGCTTTTTGCCATTTTATTTTTGACCTGAAAGTTTCAGAAAAACCCAGGACGGACGGGTCTGTGTTGTCTGAATGTATTAGTACATATTAAATATTAAAAAATACGGTTGAGCTTTTATAACTAATTTGTATTAAATCAAATTTTTCTCTCGACCTGTCTTTCAGGTGGTACGTTGAAACCTCAGCACACAGTATCCCTCGCACGCAGGGGCCACAGCTTCATGTTCACCTCACTGAGCGGAGCCTCCATGTGGCAGCTGTACAATACAGAGGTCCAGCATTTACAGGAACACATGCTCTAAAACCAACCAGCTAAGACCTATGGCAATCAATCAAACGACTGAAGAGTTTAGTCTCACCTGAATATCAGGTGTCAGGAAGGGAAACCTCTGGAGTCGTTCACTTTTTTTGATCAACACATTTCTGCCGTCAAAGCCTGCGTCGGGGTCGGGTGTACGGGTGTCGTGCTGACGGCAGTTTATTGTCATGGTGGATTGCTATGTCTGATCCTGAAGCTAGCATAGCTTCTCAGTTTCATATAGCATGTTAGCATATGGCTAGCTGCGTATGGTGACAGATCAGGCCATTATCCTCCCCTCCATCACCATCTCTGGCCCCTACAAGGGGGTATTAACTAGTTGGTAGTGGTGCCCCCCTTACCCCACCATCTTTTAGTCATCTATCCACTCACCACCAGTGATCATCAGCTTTTGCTTTTTTTTGCATCTTTCACTTTCATCAGCTGTCATCTCTTTTGTTTAGTATCCAGGCTTTTATGAGATCACTTTCTTATCTGTTCCAATTGAGTGTGTATTGCCACAGTTTAGTCCTTGTCATCTTAAAAATCCTCTAAACCCTCAAGCGCAGTGCAACTGAGAGCGTGGCCCGGAGTAGACCACCTTAACGTCTGACATTCAAGCCGCTAGGCAGTTGTTTTGGTGGTTGTTTTGGTTGCATGGAATCGGCTTAACCGTGGAGAGGCCAGGCTACCACAAACTGATGGACTTTGACAAGCGAGGAGTAGGTGGAGGAGGGGGCGGTGGAGGAGGTGGAGGCGGAGGGAAGGCGGAGACAGAGGAGGGAAAGAGGATGTCTGGAAAGACGGGCAGCCGATCAGGGCACGGTGGCCGGGGTGCCGGCTCCAACTCTGGAGTCCTGATGGTTGGACCGAACTTCCGCGTTGGAAAGAAGATCGGCTGTGGGAACTTCGGAGAGCTGCGACTTGGAAAGAATCTGTACACCAACGAATACGTGGCTATCAAACTGGTAAACGAATCCTTTCTCTTTAACTAGTTTATAGAAATGTAGTGCGACTCAATTAATTTGAATTGAAATTATCGTTAATCTGTATTTTCCCAAAGAAATAATTCAATTGTGAATTGAGAAAATGAATTTCACTCCCCAGAACATGTTTCAAATTTGGGTTTGAATAGCCTGAATAAGCCAGTATTGTCAGAAAAATCCCTTGTGCACTGATGATCGCAGTATTATGACTTGTATTTTCTGAGTTTTAATACCTCTATTGTATGGCAAACAATTCATCTCATAATCCTTCTTTGTAGGAACCAATCAAGTCGCGGGCACCACAGCTCCACTTAGAATATCGCTTCTACAAACAGCTGGGAAGTTCAGGTGAGAACTGTCTGTTTAGCTCTGAGAATCAGTCGGGTTTGTATGAGACCAGCATCTATGTGCGTATTATGTTTATCGGAACACCAAGCCAGAAGCATTTTGTGCCACATATAGTCATGTATTATAGAACAGAGATGTGGACTTGTATTTCTGATGTCCATCACTTGCTCCTCTAATGGAACACATATACTTCCATTTTATTAAATGTATCAATCCACTTGTGTGTCACCCTCAGAGTCTATTTCTTTGTCCTGGCATGTTTAATGAAGCATAATCTTCACAGGCGGCTGTTTAAATCACCCAAATCTCTCGCTGTTTATACAATTTTAACTTACTGATGCTGTCTGTATTGGTTGACTGAGGCTCCCAGTCTGCTTTTGAGCTTGCCTGTTTCACTACAGGCAGATTCCCCTCACCCACTACAGCGGGAGGGGAAGTAAAATCAATGAGTCAATAAATACAAACACTGTAGATTTCTTACCCTGGAGTCAACATGAAAATTATTTTTGGTTCAATAAGTTTCTGCTGTCAGTCAGCCTGGTGAAGAGAGTTTGTCTGAACACCAGTGAGTCGTTGACACACAGCCTTTTGACACCTTATTTTTGCCAATCAACTCCCGACAACATACTTTCAATCAATCATGTTGTGTGAACAGGGGAAAAGTTGCATTTAAGTGAGCACTTTGCTTTTGAATGTTATGAACTGTGGTGATTACAGACATGACTGGTTTTTCAATGTTTGGTGTTCTTTCTCTATCTTTAATCCAGAGGGTGTACCCCAGGTGTTCTACTTTGGACCCTGTGGTAAATACAATGCCATGGTTCTGGAGCTCCTGGGACCCAGCCTAGAAGATCTGTTTGACCTCTGTGACAGGACCTTCTCTCTAAAGACTGTACTCATGATAGCCATACAACTGGTAAGATAAACACACATTTTCTTTTCTTTTTACTTCATGTTAATGTTCAGACCTCAGAACTCTTGTAGTCCATGTTGAGTTTCTTACTGTTGTTTCGTCTTCTCTCCTTTAGATAACTCGTATGGAGTTTGTCCACACCAGAAGCCTGATCTATCGAGATGTAAAGCCCGAGAACTTCCTGGTGGGCCGACCTGGCTCCAAACGGCAACACACCATTCACATCATAGACTTTGGCCTGGCGAAAGAATACATCGACCCAGAGACCAAGAAACACATCCCGTACAGAGAACACAAGAGTCTGACTGGAACTGCTAGATATATGAGCATCAATACACATCTGGGGAAAGGTGAGCCGCTCCCTTGTGTACCACTCTAACTCACGTATGGAATTTTAACTAGAAATAAAAAGGAGACAAATACCACAACAGTATTGAGAGCTTGCATTTGTCAAGAAAATCTGTAATCAACACACTGAGGAAGTTCCTGAACCAGATAGCAAAAGTAGCGATTATGAGGCCGTGGTGAACATATCTAGCCTCTTTCTCAAGGCAGTGGGATTGTGAGTAACAACTACCGTATTTTCACGACTATAAGGCGCATATAAACGTCTTAGATTTTTTTCAAAATGTGCGGCGCGCCCTATAGTGCAGTGCGCCCTATGTGTGTGTTGTTGTTGTTGTTGTTGTTGTTGTTGTTGTAAGGCGGACGTGAAAGAGACCACCATGAGTAGGACGTGGTATAGAGGGGGATGTGTGGGCGTGGATTGTGTATAAAAGAACAGGTATGTGCTTTATGCAGAACATTGTTGTTTTAACAACCCTGAAAATGGCAAAGAGACACGCTTATGAAGCTCAGTTTAAACTGAAGGCTATCAGCTACGCCGAGGAATATGGGAATCGAGCCGCCGCGAAAGAATATAAAATTAACGAGTCGATGGTTCGCAAGTGGAGGAAGCTGGAGAACGAGCTCCGACAGGTGAAGAAGACTCAGCTGAGTTTCCGCGGACATCAGGCGAGGTGGCCGGAGTTAGAGGAAAGACTCGAGCAATGGATCGTTGAGCAAAGAGCGAGCAGGAGGAGCGCTTCGACCGTCACCATCCGGCTCAGAGCAGTAACGCTAGCGGAGGAAATGAAAATTGAACATTTCCAAGGAGGTCCGTCTTGGTGCTGGCGTTTTATGAAACGGTGCAATTTTTCCATCCGGACCAGGACTACGGTAGCGCAGCGACGTCCGGCGGATTGTTATGAAAAGCTGGCGAAAAGGGCTGGATGGACGAGGATATGATGAAGGAGTGGCTGAGGCAGGTGTATGTAAGGAGACCGGGAGGTTTTTTCCACACATCACCGTCGCTTCTGATTTGTGACTCTATGCGAGCGCATCTCACAGCCGATGTGAAACAGAAAGTGAAGCAGATGAACGCTACGCTTGCTGTTATTCCGGGAGGTGAACCGGCAGTTCAAAGTGAGGCTGCGAGCGGCGTGGGACACAGCTTCACGAAGAGTGGTAGGCAGCGCCGGGCGAGCTACGCCACAGTTTGACTTCACATCACCGTCGCTCCTGATTTGTGACTCTATGCGAGCGCATCTCACAGCCGATGTAGGGTGACCAGGTGCCCCGCTTTGTGCGCGACAGTCCCGCATTTTGAAATTGAGATAATGTCCCGCATTGTTATTGATGATATGTGGTCGGACTCGGGAGACGGGAGAGGCTGAGCTGTCATTGGGGGTGGGCTCTGTCAATCAAGCTAGACGCGGGTGCGCGCGCCCGCTGCACGGCAGCGCCAAAAACAACAACAGCGTCGCATGCAGCTTGTTATAGCTGCATTTACTTTTTTTTTAAGTGCTTCCATATTTTTCCTCCATGTCTCCTGCTGGCTGCTGCTGCATGCGACGCTGTTGTTGTTTTTGGCGCTGCCGTGCAGCGGGCGCGCGCACCCGCGTCTAGCTTGATTGACAGAGCCCACCCCCAATGACAGCTCAGCCTCTCCCGTCTCCCGAGTCCGACCACATACACACACACAGCTGTTTGCGCTGCGTAAACGCCAGATTATAGCCTACCTACTGTGAGACTGCATTTAAAAAAATCAAGTGCCACTGTCAATAACAATGCGGGACATTATCTCAATTTCAAAATGCGGGACTGTCGCGCACAAAGGCCGGTCCCAAAGTGAGGCTGCGAGCGGCGTGGGAGCGATGGATGACCGAAGGAGACCACAGCTTCACGAAGAGTGGTAGGCAGCGCCGGGCGAGCTACGCCACAGTTTGACTTCGATGGATTTTATTAATGACTGTTACCGGTAATGTGCTTGTTTTTACCATGCCGACGCCTATTGATTATTGAGTGATGATTAGAAAATGTTATTACTTTGTAATTAATACTTGAATAAAGCACAAACAAACTCAGTTTTGCTCCCGATCTATTTTTTAAATACGCACACTTGTATGCGTGTGTTGTTGTAAGGCGGACGTACGTATGGTAGTAGAGTATATAAAATGTATATAAAATGTATATAAAACGTGCGCCCTATCGTCAGGTGCGCCCTATGTGTGTGTTAAATACAGAAATGGCACACATAAATGAAACTGCGCCTTTTCATACGGTGCGCCTTTTGGTCGTGAAAATACGGTAGTTGTTGAAGCATAGAGGCGTTGAATTTAACACTGCTGATGCAGTCCAGACATTTCAGCCTTTGTTGCTCTTCTGTTATTTCAGAGCAAAGCAGGCGGGATGACCTTGAAGCTCTAGGCCACATGTTCATGTACTTCCTGCGAGGCAGCCTACCCTGGCAGGGACTCAAGGTGAGGAGACATCTGACCAGCCGTGTGTTCCAACCAGTGTGTTCATCAGTCCAGTCGTCTTTGATTTCAATCCCTCCCTTCTCTGTCACGTCATATCCATCTATTACCTGTTAGGAATGAATTCCTCCCTATTTCTCTCTTTATCAGGCTGATACTCTGAAAGAACGTTATCAGAAGATCGGAGACACAAAGAGAGACACACCAATAGAGGTCCTCTGTGAGAACTTCCCAGGTTTGTACACACACACACACACATATACATGAAAGCTCAGACTGGCATATGTTGATCAAATTTTGTGTGTGCGTGTGAATCTGTGGGTTTGGTGCCTGTGTGTGTGAATTGTGTTTGTGTGTGTGTATGTAACAGAAGAGATGGCCACCTATCTGCGGTACGTGCGTCGGCTGGACTTCTTCGAGAAGCCGGATTACGACTATCTAAGGAAACTCTTTACGGACCTCTTTGACAGAAACGGATACATCTTTGACTACCAGTATGACTGGACTGGAAAGCCACTGGTTAGTGTGGAGTGGGCGTTTTGTATCGCACACACGCAGTAAGCTGCTGGGTTTAGGGGTCAACACTGAGAGGTCAGTGTAGCACTGAGGCATAATCATATGACTTTTATGTCAGAAGTGTTGCACTGAGCTTCTAGCGTCGCCCCTCAAAATACAACAGTGTTATTCATAAGATCACTGATGTTTTATCAAGTGATCTTGTATATTTCCTTTTTCTGATCGCATGTTGACCTCACTTCCTGTATGTTTAGCCCACTCCTATTGGTCCAGTGGCCAGTGAGACTCCACTACAGACAAGCAACCGAGAGAAAGCACCGCAGACCAAAAACCAGGTACATGCGCTCATTCTCAACAAATATGCACCATGGTCATCATTTTTTAGTAGACCTGTCTCAATATATGTAACTTTATTTTCTAAACATTATTTGTCAAGACCAGCCGTGTTGCGTCCAATGAAAAATAGCGATTAAAAACCAACCTAGTTAAAGCAGTCCAGAAAAGGCACAACACACACACAAACACACACACACACTCTCAGTGCTGCTCCCTCAGCTCTTGTTATTTTATTTGCTCCACTTGTCAGCATTTAGCCAATCTTCTTGCAGTCCGAACACACGGAATAGGCTTAATGTCTGTCATGGAGAATGGCAGCTAGAATCTAGCAGTAGTGGATTCCAGTGGCTTAATGGTTAAGGTGCATACCATGTAACTGCCACGTCCATGGTTCGACTCCCGGCTGCAGGACCCTCGTTGCATGTCATACCCCTGTCTCTCTCTCTTCCTGTGTTTCCACAGTCTCCATGACTGTCCAACATAGGGAAAGTAGTATCTAGCTAATTGGGCACACACAAGTAGAAATATTCACCTTAAATCATCTTTTTCAATTGATCAGTGTCAGAAAACCTAATTATTGTTTTTTGTAATTTAATGTTGTTAACTTAAAAACATGGAAAAAAATCATGAGGCGGGAAAATACTTGTGGCTGTGAGCGCTGTGTGTGTTGATAGAAATCTGATTGTTCTTTGCTGTGGTTAAAAAAATAGTGTAAAATGTCAAAAGTTTCCATTGTATTTTACCACAATCATACTTATACAAACAATACACACACACACATAAACAAGGGCTGGGTGGTATAATCTAAAACTCATATAATTGTTTATCTTGGTGTTTATATTACAGTATATAATTTTCCCTTCTCTTTTCAGTAAAGAGTGATTAAAATGTAGTGCAGGATTAACAGTGCAGGGATATGAATTGCCTCTTGCTTGAAGTTAAAGTTATTTATTCCTATTATTATTATTATTATTATTATTATTATTAATAATAATAATAAAGACAGAGCTGGTAGTTAAAACTTTAATACACACTGTACAGCTGAAGCCGTGTGTGTGTGTGTGTGCGTGCGTGCGTGCGTGCGTGCGCATGCATGCTTTCCATTTGCTCCACTTTTCACAGCTGTTGTATAAGTTCATTTAGGGTGAATTATTTCCTGCATGGCAACAACGCATCAACTGACACCCTGCAGGATATTATATTCTGCTCAACATACTAGTTTTTGAAACAAAACTACAGATAAGCACCTTTATTCCAACAATGTCTTCAAGTTTGTGGTTCTGCTGTAGAATCTTTTAGAATATGTATACGGAGTTTTTAAATTTTGTGTCGTGGGATGACTTTGTTCTTGTCCTGGTTATACCGCCCACCCCCTCACAAATACAAATGCACAGCAGTCCAGATTTGGCGCCCGTAGTTAGGTTGCACTGCAGGCCTGTTTGAGTCTCCATCCTTAAAAGCAGCTTTGAGGATAGTGAGGTTGAAAACTGACTCCTTCCCTCGTTTGCATGTGTGCACTCTCACTGTACTGCACACAGGAGTGCTCACCTGTCTCCTGTTGCTCCTCCACTAAATACTGACTCTGAACTCACTTTTTCTTTTCTGTTTCCTTTTTTCACTCTTTCCCCATTCCTTTGTCTCTTCGCCGTACTGCTCCTCACTCCCTCCACCACTCCTCTCCTCCATCTGTCTACACCTCACCACTTCATTTGCTCTCTCACTCTGATCTGCCCTGTCTCTTCCCCTCTTCCATCCCACCTGCCCTCTTCACCTTTTCTCCCTTCTCACCACCACCGATGCTGCCACCTACTCCTCTTCCTTCTTCCTTCTTGTTTCTCCTGCAATCGGCTCTAGTCTCCAGAGGGGAAAGGCAGTGAGTCCCAGCCCACTCCAGTCACCAATCGAGAGCTGCTGGGCTCCCATCTCAATGCTGATAGGCTGGGCGGGTCTGTCCAGGTACTGAGAGGAAGGGTTAGCTCTGCTGGCTTCCTGTCTGTCTGCCTACCTGTCTTTCTGTCTGCCTGCATGACCCTCCTTGTCTCTGCCGCAGGGCTGACCTCCAGTCTGTTTCCTCACAACTTCAGAAATTCCTCCATATGAGAATATTAAAACCTTTACTTATCCATGTAAGGTTTGTGCAGCGTATGTTTTTGTTGTAAGTTTGTAAGTCATGTTTGCATTCAGTCGTTAGGCAAAGTTAACACTTTCACCTTTTAACTACCGTTAATTAACATTAAAATCAGAGACTGTCTGCGAGGGGACAGAAGATAGTTCCACTTCTCTATAGATAAATGATTTATTTTAAGCTGACCAGTGATGAGGTAAAAGAGGCCGTGTTTCATGCTGTGTATGTAGCAATAACTAGAATAAGCAACAGAAAAGTGAAAGGGGTCACTGTAAATTGGTAATTTTCTGGGATTATAAGAGTTGGTTGGTTGGAACATTTTACACATAAACTGAGGTTTGGTGAAGAAAATTTCAACTTGAATTTGACCTTTAATCCTAGACTGGTGAAAGTAAGAGGCCTGCAAATATAGTTCAATACACGTCATTAATCTGCACGTTTCATCTTTCAAAATTGTTAGAGCTAGTGTTTGCTAAAACAACCCACGGTGTAGACGGTAAATGTGCTGACGTGAAAGAGATTTCAACAAAGCTTTGTGAGATTTGTATGATAAAGACAGAAGCTTCTGTTGGTTTTGTTCGTACTGTACAGCTGTTTCACATACTTGCAGTGCACAGGGGAATACAACACACACACACACACACACACACACACACACACACACACAAAGAAGTGGAAGACACCAGGACTTGTATGTTGAACACACACGCAGATATATTCTAATCATGGGACCATTCACAGATCGTCAATTTGTTTTGTTGCCTACATAGCTTCGTGGCATTGTAATGCTTTAGTGTGAGAAGCCCTTTACGTCTTTTTAACCCTCAGTGTGTTTTGAAGGTAATTTTGTGTGACACACATAAACATTGTCATTGCTTTTTGCTATAAATTCTGTACGCTGAAATCAACAAAGCACCACAATCACTGTCAGTCATTAAGCATTTGTTGTGCATGACGCCTGTATCTCCAGAGCTGTGAAGCTTCCTGGACTGTAGGACGGACCGCGTCCACATTAAGCTGGCTACATTTTGAAAACAATCATTTCCTTTGTGATGACAGACAGCAGGACACAGACTGGCCTCTGTTTGTAATGCACGTTTTTTTTTTCTATTGTTTTTGATGTTTCAGTGACGAAAACAGAACTTTTTAAAAACTCTGGCCTGTTGCTTTTTTTTACACACACTAGCGTTTTCAGATTGACCTGCCTTAGTGTGGACATCATGCAAGCCTTTTTCATTTTGTCCCATCAAGATCAGATGTTGATACATCTGTGCTCATCACTCTCTCTTCCAAATCCAGGTTATGAGTTCAACCAATGGAGAGCTGAATACAGATGACCCCACTGCAGGACACTCCAACGCACCAATCACAGCCAACGCAGAGGTGGAAGTGGCTGATGATACTAAGTAAGGACACACAAAGTAGAGTATATGTAGCAACCTCCTGCTCATCTTTTAACTATTTTGCAAACAAGCTAACAGCAAAAATATCCACATTTATATTCAACTTAAAAAGCAGCATATGAACAAACCTGTGCCAAGCTGCTCACTGTGACTGTCCCTAACACATGCTGTGGTTTCATCAGGCTTTATTCTGCATGGCTTTTACTTTGGAAAACACTGCTTCAGGAAGTGTTGACTTAGCACTAACAGCGTGCTGACTAGTCAAAAGTCTGCTCATTCTCTCCCCCCCCCCCTCTCTCTCTCTCTCATGGTTTTTGTGATATGTGTATTATTATTTTCGCTTCTGTTTTTTTTAGATTAGTCAAATAGTAACATGAGCCATTTTAAATGTGCTGTAGACAAGCGCAATGCCTGTTCATAACAGGTTGATTGCTTGGCTCTGGTACTGCAGAGACTCCTTCCATTTGAATACACTGCACGTCCCTCAGCAATACACTCGCCAAGTGTGAAGTCAATCAGATGAACGGTTGGCGAGAAAATCAGTAGTAGTATATGAATATACAAACATGGACAAAATTGTTGGTACCCTTCATTTAATGAAATAAACACTCACAATGGTCACAGAAATAACTTCAATCTGTAAAAAGTAATAATAAATAAAAATTCTAAGAAATTTAACCAATGAAAGTCAGACATTGCTTTTCAACCATGCTTCAAGAGAAGTATTTTAAAAAATGAATGAATGAAACAGGCCTGGACAAAAATGATGGTACCCTATAAACTTAATATTTTGTTGCACAACCTTTTGAGGCAATCACTGCAATCAAACGATTCCTGTAACTGTCAATGAGACTTTTGCACCTCTCAGTAGGTATTTTGGCCCACTCCTCCTGCGCAAACTGCTCCAGTTGTCTCAGGTTTGAAGGGTGCCTTTTCCAGACAGCATGTTTCAGCTCCTTCCAAAGATGCTCAATAGGATTAAGGTCAGGGCTCATAGAAGGCTATTTTAGAATAGTCCAGTGTTTTCCTCTTAGCCATTCTTTCATTGCAACCATCTCTCTAGAATCCCTTGATAGTCTTGAGACTTCATTGTACCCTGCACAGATTCAAGACACCCTGTGCTAGATGTAGCAAAGCAGCCCCAGAACATAATAGAGCCTCTTCCATGTTTCACAGTAGGGACAGTGTTCTTGTCTTTATACGCTTCATTTTTTCGTCTGTGAACATAGAGCTGATGTGCCATGCCAAAAAGTTAAATTTTCCCAGAACCTGTGTGGCTTGTCAACATGTAGTTTGGCAAATTCCAGTCTGGCTTTTTTATGACTTGTTTTCAACAATGGTGTCCTCCTCGGTCGTCTCCCATGAAGGATGGTGCGATCTGACACTGATGTTCCTTGAGCTTGAAGTTCACCTTTAACCTCTTTAGAGGTTTTTCTGGGCTCTTTTGTTACCATTCGTATTATCCTTCTCCTTGATTTGTCATGAATTTTCCTACTGCGTCCACGTCCAGGGAGGTTGGCTACAGTTCCATGGATCTTAAATTTCTGAATAATATGTGCAACTGTTGTCACAGGAACATCAAGCTGCTTGGAGATGGTCTTATAGCCTTTACCTTTAAGATGCTTGTTGATAATTTTCTTTCTAATGTCCTGAGACAACCCTTTTTCTTTGCTTCCTCTGGTCCATGTTGTCCTCTGTCCTTAGACCCTCGACCCTATATACAGGCACACTGACTGATTACTGCTTGTAGAGACATGTGATGCTAATTAGTGGACACACCTTGAATCAACATGTCCCTTTGGTCACATTATTTTCAGTCTTTTCTAGAGGTACCATCATTTTTGTCCAGGCCTGTTTTCATGATTTTTTTTTTTTTAAATAATTCTGTTAAAGCATGGTTGAAAAGCAATGTATGACTTTCATTGGTTAATTTTCTTAGAATTTTTATTTATTATTACTTTTTACAGATTCAAGTCATTTCTGTGACCATTGTGAGTTTTTCTTTCAATTAACGAAGGGTACCAACAATTTTGTCCACGTGTGTATATATCACAGTTCTGTTTTATCGGTAAAAACAATGTACACACAGCAAACCATTGTGGGTGATACTACACTGAAACCATTGAGAGGAGAACAGATGTACAGAAATCCCTCATGAAAAAACCCCCAAACTTTTCCAGCTGTATATTACGCTGTATCTGCAGTCTGTTAATGATGGTTTGTGTGTCGCAGGTGCTGCTGTTTCTTCAAGAGGAGGAAGAGGAAAGCTCTCCAAAGACACAAATGAAAATGAGCAACAAGAGAGAGAAACCACTGCTCTCTTTTTCATCATCTCTTTTATTCCTTTTCTCCCTCTCCCTCTCTCTCTCTCTAGCCCTCTTCATAATAAGCCCCCTCAGCCCCCCTCTCACCCTCCTCCTCTGCTGTTGGAGGTCCTGTAGTCTACCTTGGGTTGGCTGGACCACCAGGCAGCAGAATGTTTTTTTGCTAAGCTAATCTACTGGTTTCTGCTGGTCTGGACTGACGAGACAGACAGAGTAACATGTGTTCACACATGTTCCACCTCGGAGCTTTAAATGTGGACTAGCTGCACCAGTGGTGGACTCTTCATGTATTTATGGTCACAGACTAAACTGAAACTGGATCAACACACCTGCTGTGGTGGAAAAGTGACCACAAATGAGCAGGTGATAGAAAGTAAAAGGTGAGACTGAATTCAGCTGGTTTACTTTAAGACTGGTTAGTTCTCTAATTTTTTTTGTTTTTCTTCCTTACTGACTGGTTCAGAGGAGAGAGAAGTGTATTTCTGAAGAGATACAAAAGAATGGACAATAAAAGGACGGGAAGCAATGAGACTGTCTGACCACACATGCACACAAAACACACACACACGTACAAACACGCTGCACACTTTCTCGAGCTCATCATAAAGAGACTTCATGGGTGAAAAGATGCAGCTCTCGCACATAGATGTCTATGAAGTTTTTATTCCCCTTGGGTCAAAGGAAGTACACAGTCAGCGGCTGTGTCTGTGTCCTGCAACGGATCGGGCTCAGTGTATTTTCACACATAGTCAGCCTCAGAGGAAAAGCCTCACAACCACCAGAATCAACCGTTTAAAGAAGATGTTTATGTAAAAAAAAACTATGCTTTATTCCATTTGAATTTGTAACTAAAAAAAAATACTGTCTAGAATTTGGAACTTGTTTTTTTTTTCTGTCTTTTTGAGTTGTTCAAAAAGTTTGTGTTTTGTAGCTTCTAGTGTGTTCATCAAAATGTTTTTGTTTTTGTTTTGTTTTGTTTTTTAAATAACTTGTATTTTTAATTTTCCTCTTTCTCTCTGGGTTGGAGGAAGGAGCGTCAGATAACTCCATTAAAAACAACCAAACAAAATAAAAACGTATCTTTATTTAAGGGGACTGAGAACAATATTTTTAAAAGTGTTTTAGGAAGGATATTTTTTCCTTTTTTTTTTTTTTTTTTTTAAATTTGAGTTTATCATTTAACTGGGTCTGGACAATCTAAAGGGAAGTGTTATTCTTTAGCATGAAAGTTCTCAGAAAAGTGTGTAAATGTCTTGAGTTGAAAGAGTTAATCAAATGAAATGCCGTACTGAGTGTTTACAGCCTGGCCAGCGTGTCTGTGAGGCTGCAATGGACATTAAAGAAAACCAAATTGTAAGATTGAGATAAAAAAAGTTTATATTCAATTTATTAAGCAATCATGGAGGGAAACAAACCAAAGTACTGGACATACTGATATTAAGTTAATGCATTCATCTTGAAGGAGGCATGAATGTCTCATGGATAGACTGCCATGAATTTCATGACAGTCCAATAGTCGTTAAGATATTTCTTTCAGGACCAAGTCTGCAGAACTGAATAAATGTGTCCCATATGAAGCAAAAATGACGCAAATATTAATTACACATATTTCCAAATGTAAATATGGTTTTGTTAGAAGAAGTAAAAAAGGAACACATAAATATTTACACTATTTTTACTCCATAGTTCTTTACGATGTTCCTGGCGTCATCTCTAAATCCAGTCCTGGAAATGTCATTATTCTCCTGTATTCTCCTCTGGCACACTTGGAAATGACGTGTTTTGTTGTTGTTTTTTTTTTTAAATTGATACTTGGAATTGACCTGTTAGACATGATGAACAGTGAACCAATCAAAGTAGGATTAACCAGGAGTAATGTGATGTTTTTACTGGCAGCTACTGGCTATGAATATGAATCTTGATTAAGAGAACAAATAATTCAGTGTGAGACATTAATAACACCATCATATACCCTAATTTATCGTCTTAGTTTTCAGCGTGTGTAGAAGTGAAGTTATACATTAAGTATTTAGTAACGTACCTGCAACTTTCTACAGTTGCTGGTAAGAAAAATTAGAATATCATGAAAAGTTGATTTATTTCAGTAATTTCATTCAAAAAGTGAAACTTGTATAATGTATACATTAATTTCACATAGACTCAGATATTTCAAGTGTTTTATTTCTTTAATATTATTGATTATAGAGAAAATTAGAATATTACTAGAATATTAAAAGACTGATACAAAAATAGATTTCTAGAAATGTTGGCCAACTGAAAAGTATGAACATGAAAAGTATGAGCATTTACAGCCGGTAATACTTAGTTTGGGCTCCTTTTGCCTGAATTACTGCAGTGATGCAGCGTGGCATGGGGGCGATCAGTCTCAGGTGTTATGAGAGTCCAGATAGTGACAGACTATCATAGTGACAGACGCTGATAGTGGCCTTCAGCTCTTCTGCATTGTTGGGTCTGGCGTATCACGTCTTCCTCTCCACATACATTTTCTAAGAAGTTAAGGAATACCATTAAGAACAGGAATACCATGGTCCTTAAACCAGATACCGGTAGCTTTGACACTGTGTGCAGGTGCCAAGTCCTGCTGGAAAATGAAAGCTGCATCTCAGCAGGAAGCATGAAGTGCTCTAAAACTTCCTGGTGGGACGGCTGCGTTGACCGTGGACACAGTGGACGAACAGCAGCAGATGACATGGCATCCCAAACCATCAGTGACTGTGGAAACTTTACACTCGACCTCAAGCAACGTGGATTCTGTGCCTCTCCTCTCTTCCTCCAAACTCTGGGACCGTGATTTTCCAAACTTTACTTTGATCAGAGAACGTGACGTTGGACCACTCAGCAGCAGTCCAGTCCTTCTTGTCTTCAGTCCAGGTGAGACGCTTCTGACGCTTGTTCACTCTTGTTCAAGTGTGGCTTGACACAGACTTGTGTCATTCACACGTCTGCGTGTTCTGGTTCTTGAAGCACTGACTCCAGCTTCACTCCACTCTTTGTGAATCTTTGTGAATGGGTTTTGTTTCACAATCCTCTCCAGGGTGCAGTTATCCCTACTGCTGGTACACTTTTTTCAACCACATCTTTTCCTTCCCTTCACCTCTCTATTAATGTGCTCTGACACGGAGCTCTGTGAACAGCCAGCCTCCTCAGCAATGAGCTTTTGTGTCTTCCCCTCCTTGTGCAAGGTGTCAATGGTCGTCTTTTGGACAACTGTCATGTCAGCAGTCTTCCTCATGACGGTGTATCCTACAGAACTAGACTGAGACCATTTAAAGGCCTCTGCAGGTGTTTTGACTTAATTAGCTGATTAGCGTTTGCTACCTTCAATATTCATTTTTCCACAATATTTTCAATATTTTATTTTAATTTTATTATATTATATTTATATTTTATTATATTCATTTTGCAGGTTTTATTAGTTATAATCATCAATATTAAAAGAAATAAACACTCCTATCTCAGTCTATGTAAAATTAATGTATGCATTATAGAAGTTTCACTTTTTGAATGGAATTACTGCAATAAATCAACTTTTACATGATATTCTAATTTAATGACCAGCACCTGTATATTATTCACATAAAAACATATTTAATGCAATTGTAACATCTCAGCGCAGGCTGCTCACAACCTTCTACTCAGATTATTGAAGTCCTTCTTTATCAAACCAGTAGCTGTGATTTATAGATTTGAAATGATATGTTACATCTTCGCTTTATTGTGCAAAGACGGGAAGTGAATCGTCGTCGCGGCTCACGCTATTGGCTGAGAAGAGCAAGAGAGGTTTCCTATTGGTCCGCTCCTCTGGTATTTTTTTTTTTACGTTACGTCATCATGCCGGTTGTTGTTTACATCTGTTTGAACGTTTTTCGCCAGATGTGCTTTGCGTGTGTATGTGAGTGTTAACGGCACAACCGCCCGGTGTGTGTTTGGCCTCTCGCAGCTGCCGTCGTGTGGAATAAAGAGGAAACAGCGGCTTTTCGGACGCTTTTTGGTTTGTTTCCACGTCTTTTTAATGACATTTTCCGACATTTTTCAGCAACGTCAGCTACTCCAATGATTCCACCGGGCGAGAAGATGAGCTCGAGAATCTCGCGGTTTTAATAGATGAGGCGGTGTTTGGGTGTTCAGATGTAGATTCGGGTGTGAGCACATGCTCCTCCTGGCTCTGCTGTCACCTGATTACAAAAGGAAACCTGCTGAAATGGCTGGGAATGTGTTTTTGTCGTCGCTGCCGCCCACTGATATAACTCACTGAAACAGGACGACACACACACACACACACACACAGATAAAGGAAGCAACATGTCGGGGAAAAGAGGGAACTGAAAACCGACAACAGCCGTCATTCAGCATTCAACTCATCCTAAAGTCGAAGAAGTTCGCGCTGCTTTTAGCTGATGAAGGTGTCGTTTAAAGGCTTTTAAACGTCGTCTCCAAACGACCCATCATGTCGGACGCAGTCAGGTCTCTGTCTGTCCCCCAGAGGCTCAGCTACGCCATGGGACACTTTCTGAACGACCTGTGTGCCTCAATGTGGTTCACATACCTGCTGGTGTTCTACCATTCAGTGCTGGGCTTCCAAAACACATATGCAGGTTAGTCTGTCCATACGTCCCCTCTGTCTGCTGCCACTCATTGATTCTCATTGATCACGGTGTATTACTGTATCGTGACTGTTGTCCACCTGTACTGTAGGTGTGCTGCTGCTGGTCGGGCAGATAGCTGACGGCATCTGTACACCTCTTATTGGTTACGAGTCCGATCAAGCGCCTGGCTGTGGAAACTACGGCAAGAGGAAGACCTGGCATTTAGTGGGTGAGTCAGTCTGATTGATTTAACCACTTTGCTGATTGATCACTGATTTGGAGTCAGTGTCAGGAAAGGTTCACACCGAATGTCAATGCAGAGCACCTCTAATCCACACACAGCTGTCTTACACGCAGGAAATGACACACTTTCAGTTAGTTGTCAGCTTGAAGTCATTTGACATTAAGTCATCGTTTTGAGTCATTTTTCTAAAAAAAAAAAAAAAAAGACGAATCTAAACTATTAATACTTATTATGTGTTCATAAATATTTAACTTTTCTAACAGATCACGTGATTGTGAGTGAATGTTAAATCACTGGACTGAAACGGCTCCTGGTTGTTTCTGCCAGTCAGCTGTTATATGTATATATATATATATATATATATATATATACATATGTATATCTCCTCATAAAGAGAATTGATAACTTTTTACATAACTGTCCTGTGGACTATGCTCTCTTCACAAACATTTTATTGATCCGGTTCAGTTCAGATCAGGTTTTGCGAGACAGTAAATGGGACATATAAAGTGATTTTTTTTTCTATGCTTTAGTAGGATGACTTGACAAGAATAAACACACACATAGAAACCTTGATTATAAACTGTCACTTTGGGAAGAAGCTTTTATATTCAGGTTTCTTCACAGTGGTCAGACAGTTTCAATAATTTCACACAACTAATGAGCTCATAACGAGACTGCAGCCTAAGCGTCTGTGTACCAAGAACTAAAAAAAGTCAACCTCGAATGTCTCCTGTGGGGACGTTGAATATCTCTAAAATCATGGCAATCCATCGAATGTAAGTCAAGGTACTCTTTCACTCTGAATCACAGATTTCAACCTGCTGATGGCGCCAGTAGAAAAGTGAGCGGGTCACAGTATTCATCAGGGTTCATCCTCTGAGGAGCATGAATGTCTGCACCAAATTTCATAACAACGCAGCTAATAGTTGTAGAGATGTTTCAGTCTGGATCAAAGTGTTCAGGTCGTTGGAGCCAAAATTGTGACTCAGTTCGTCAATCACGTGTTTGGATACGATTGAGGACTTCTAATACTGTATTCTGTGTGTGTGTGTGTGTGTGTGTGTTATCCAGGGACACTGAGCGTGGTGCTGTCCTTTGCCTTCATCTTCAACCAGTGTCTGGGCTGTGACTCTCTCACCCCGCAATGGGCCAGTATGATCTACTTCATCCCGTTCATCATCATCTTCCAGTTCGGCTGGGCCGCCACGCAGATCTCCCACCTGTCACTCATTCCGGAGCTGGTCACCTGTGAGCACGCTAAAGTAGAGCTCACCGCATACAGGTATGTTTTAAACACACACACACACACATGCACACAGCAAGGTGTTTAATTGGTCATGAACATATAGACTCTTGTGTGTGTGTGTGTGTGTAGGTATGCGTTCACGGTGACGGCCAACATCACAGTGTACGCGCTGGCTTACCTGCTGTTCCACATGCAGGCCGGAGAGGACGATGAGGTGCTGGGACGAGAAGACATCTCCATCTTCAGGGTGAGAAGGAGGCGAACACGTGACACTTAAAAATTCATTGATATCATATAGTGATCAGGAGCACTGAACCTGTACATTTCAACCCAACATCACAGCATGTGTGTTTTAGTCATGGAAGAGTCATGGAAACAAAGAGAACGTCAAACAAAGAGCACCATTAGCTCCATTAGCCACTACTAGCATAACACAACCCAAAACTGTTACTGGTCGAGTTGCATCGTGGTTAATGTAGGCAGCAGTGTGAGTAGTAATTATATTATATATTATAAACATTATAGAAACACAAACGATGGGAAGTAAAACATATAGAAATATTCAGACAATGTTATTTACACTGTCCGAAGAACCAAGAACAGGTTGTGTTTCTACTTGTTTTAAATGACACTGCTTTTTTATTATTAGACAGCATTGCAGCAAACTTCCTCAAAAGATGCTAAACATTGTTGTTCAATTGTATCTGATCACAGAATCTGTCATTGATCGTGCTGGGCATCGGCGCTGTCTTCTCCCTCGTCTTCCATCTGGGAACCTCGGAGAAGAGGCCTGGAGCAGAAGAGGAGACTGGAGGGGAGGAGGGCAGTAGCGGGAGGAAGAGGCTGGAGGAGGAGGAGGAGGAGGGGGAGCGGAGACCCCTGCTTCCTCGCCACAAGACCCCCTCCTCTACGCTCTTCCTGCAGTGGAAGTGTTGGCTGAAGCAGCCTTCGTTCTACCAGGTTAAACCAGAACTTTCTCTTGAGACAGGAAATGTTTCAACAGTTTGACGGTTGCCACATTTTGCATTCTTGTCAGATGTCATGAAGCGATTAAAAAAAACTCTGGATGAAGTTTTCACCGCCTGCTGTGTCACCGTGTGTCTCTGCAGGTGGCCGTACTCTACATGTGCACCAGGTTAATAGTCAACCTGTCTCAGGCTTATATCTCCATGTATCTCATCAACACTCTGGGGCTGCCAAAGGTAACGCAAAACTCATCAGGGTCATTATTTATGTGTTTATAGTATAGTATAGTATATATTTATCATTCTGTTTCTCCCTCCATCAGAAGTTCATTGCGACTATCCCATTAGTGATGTACCTGAGCGGCTTCCTGTCCTCCTTCATAATGAAACCTGTCAGCAAACTCGTTGGGAAATCTGTAAGTAGCACCTAACAGCCTCCCCGTTTCAGCTCACGTACCTTTCTCCAAGGTAAACATGTGCTTTAAAAGCACTTTTTCTTTTTTTCTTTCACCCATTAACCCTGATTGATGCAGTGTACTTCAAATCATCACAGTCATGACCCAGCAAACAAGATTACATACACATCATACACATAGTAAACAAACTCTTTCAGATGTTTATAATTCTGCTCAGAAATCACAGAAAAAGCTGCCCTGAAAGTCTCAGATTTTGCTTCATGATCATCATGTTTAAATGTTTTGTGTAGTAGCACAGTAGTCCAGCGTGTGTTGTTCGTACATTGTTGTTGTTGTTGAACTGCTAGTAACCTAATGTAAAGAAATACAGCAGCTCTTGTTCATTTCATCCAAAGCATGATGGATGCCAAAAATGTCTAAATATGATCATGACAAATGAGAAAAGAAAAACTGTAACTGACAAAATGTATGATGAATTCATAACATATGATGCATTGTGCTAGAGTAAGTTAGTTATATAATTGGTCAACAGCAACAGTACAAAGCTGTGTGATAATAATCCAGTAATGAATATATAATAATGTAACATTTATCTGAATTATGATTTTCCTAGTTTTACTTTTAATACTCAGATCAGACCATTATAGCGCTTCCATCTAAACTGGGGCATTTCTGAGTAGCCTCACTTAGTCTGAAAGTAAATAAATGGCGTATAGTGACTCAGCCAGTATAATGTTGTAAAAAAAAAAAACAAGCAAAGAGTAAAACAGTAAAAAACTGCTAACTGCTAAAGGCCTTTCTAATATATCAACACCATCACTGTGACTGACTGGTTACAGCAGCTCAGCTTGTCCTCATCAGATTCTAGTAAACAAGTAAACAATACTTTGCTGTGTAAAACAACAGAAGGATCTGATATGAACCTTATCTGATTGTGTATCTGCACTGGTATGAAAAGGAAGTATTAAAGTCTTCAACTTCATTTCATTCGAATGGACAATTTCACTCATCCTATGCTGTCGTCTGATTGGTCCAGCTCACTTACTTCATGGGTCTGCTGCTGATCATGGCCTTCTCCTACTGGGTGCTGCTGGATGACAGTATGGGCCAGCGGGTGTATGGGGCAGCTGTCCTGCTGGGAGCAGGGTCTGCCACCATCCTGGTCATATCGCTCTCCATGACCGCCGAGCTCATCGCCGATCAGACGGTACGGTGTGTGTGTGTGTGTGTGTGTGTGTGTGTGTGAGAACTAGAGATGGAGGTAACCTCGCTGACGGCGTCTTCTTCTTCTTCTCTTGCAGCAAAGTGGAGCATTTGTCTACGGAGCCATGAGTTTCACTGATAAAGTGGCTAATGGACTAGCTGTGATGGCCATTCAGGCCATGCATCCTTGCCAGTTAGTACACACACACACAGACACACACACACACACACACACACACACACAGACACACAGTATGTGTTAATTACTGACTTCTCTTCCTTGTAAGCAGAATGGGTCAATGATTTTTCAGATTCACTCACCAGGCATGAATACTGTTGAGTTGCAGGATCCAGTAAGCATATATTAATATATAATCATCTCCTGCTTTCATTCTCGCCATTCAGTTTTAAAACATAAAAGCTGGTGTTAAACCATAATATTCTCATATTTTCAGCAAATCTTATGAAACGTTCCAAATCAACAATGTGTAAGTGTTACCATCCTCAAGACCAGGTTCAGTCGTTTCTAGCTGGAAAGTGTAGTTTTTAGAAAAGGTTCCTCAAACAGAAGGGGGACTAGTTTCAGCAGTGGATTGATCCACAGATGGTGTTCTGGTGAGTATTTCTGGCAGCAGGCTGGTGTGTGTGGGATTAAATCAGAATAAACTACAGTGTAGGTGTGTTCATGTTATTGAAGGAACATGTCACCCAGGGCAACAGTGTGGCTCACTGATGTGTTTTTAACAGTTTTTGGACAATAATGCAGCTCTATGACTTGTTAGACATGATCATAATGTAACAATTAAATGTAAATGAAGTAAAGAGATGAAATAAAAAAAGAGGCAGCTTTTGAATCAGGTCAGTATCTTCAGTGTTTTGGTCGTTTTTCTCTCTCTCTCTCTCTCTAAGCACTGTGCTGTGTTGCCCGGCCTGTGTGTGGTTTTATCATTACATCATGGTCATGGTGACGGGGGGCGTGGCCGTCTTCGCAGCTCTGGCGCTCTGCTCCCTTCTCATCTGGCCAATCAGGATCAGACCACGTGAGTCGTACAAACTCAGACATAAATGGAATCAAACAGTTTGTTTCATGTCCTGAACAGTCGAGCTACTTGATGCTGATCATGTTATTGTCTTTTTAACCTCCTCTGCTTCGGTCGCACATGTGAGGAGAAAACAGTTTTTATAGAGTCATCTGATATGACAAGATCTTCAAAAACATAGTTATACATTTCACAGCGTTTACTACTTTATTACTGATTTCGATAAATGATGTTCGAAGGTGAAACACTCTGCAGCCTTTACGTTCATCTGACAGAATTCAGTTCTGTGTTAGAAGTGTTATGTTTCATGTTTACATTGACACCAGATTAACATGAATGGCTGCGCAGCTCTAACTTAACATCTCCCCATGCTGTGCTTCTACTCTGTCTAACAAATGATGAAAGTGATTATGTCTGCTTTAATTCCATCTTTTCTGTATGTGTGTGTGTGTGTGTGTGTGTGTGTGTAGGTGGTCCATCTGTGGTCTGTGATGATGCATCCAGAATCAACTAACAGCCTCCTCTCAGCAACAACAGAAACACACACCTCAGGAGGAGCTTTCACTTTTGTTTCTTTTTAAGATTCATTTTTGCGCAGTGGAAGCAGTTAAAGGGAATGTTAACAAAAAAAAAAAAAAAGAACTTTGTAAAATGATGACAAAATAAGGTCCTTCAAGTTGAAAAAAATGGCATGTCTTGCTGTATTAGACAATACAGCGTGACAAGAAAAGACAAATAGACATGTAGAGTTCTAACCTCACATTAGTGAGAATTACTGAAGAAGCTTCCTGCTGTTGCACTTTCGTTTGCTAGAGGACATCAGAGGGGGAAAAAAGGATGATAAAGGGAACCAGATACTTGGTACCAGATACTACACAATTGGTGTATTTCTGTGGTGCGGCTCAGAAAAAAGCCAAAGAGGAAGATCATCAGTATCAGCTGCTCAGTCATCATAGAGGAAGATTATAATCATGATGTAGATAAAGATTTACAACACAAAGACAAAGACTGAGGACAAGTTGATCAACCACTACATTCACAGTCAGGCAGGCTGACTGACGCTGGAATCCACATATCGTGTGTGTGTTATGTCAGGAGACATAACACACACACACACACTTCAATCATTACCTTCCATGTTAGCGCAGCGGAACAAACAACCTGGGAAACTTATCTTCCGCTCAGCTGACATCATGCACTTTTATTGATGTTTCCAAACATGCTTGTGGGGCTCATTGTAACACACATACTGCTAGACAGTGTGAGGGATCACTCCTGTGGATCGTTTTGACAAAGCACTCTAATTAGTTTATTCTCTCACTCATCAAAAGAATAACTTACTACTATGAGATATTTCTGTTAAACATTCTCCTTTGTACATTGTTTTTACTTCTTTATAATCGCAGACCGACTGGAATAATGAGATGAGATGTGAAATATTTTTTATGACAAAGAAATTTGAATAGCAGAATCATATTTAAAAGAGTTCAAAGGGACCATCTACATGCGTATAAGGGAATCATACAGCTGCAGTGATAATCCTGAATCTTAGTTATGATGACTTTATATTTTTACTTACTTTTGTATGCCTTTGTTTGTCAGGCAAGTTACTTATGATTATATGTGTGATGGTGGGGACACACAGTAAACGTGTTTAATGAGGTGCAACTGGAACCGTGTGTGTGTTTGACTTCAGGCCATTTCCATAATAAAAGGGATTCTGTGCTGTGACTCTGACTCTGTCATTTGCTGTTTTTAAACTTAAGAATGAACTGACAATTTTTTTTACCATTTCTGATCTTACAACTACGACTTTAACAGAGATCAAACAGCTTCTTATCCGCCTGCTCATTTGTCTGTAGGTATTTTAAACAGGTTTGACCAGATTTACCATCCAGAGTCTGGATAGAATAACCCGCTACTGTGTAACATGCAACACACTATTACAACAACGAAAATTAAAGATACCCAGTGCAGTTTCTGACTTCTAGAAGTGCTGTGGATTGTGGACAGTTTTAAGTTCACCCAGGTGACACACACCTGTCAATGGTATCTCACTATTCCACTGATCTACAGGTAGCTGCAATACACCAATGCAACCGAATCCTGCGTTGTATCTTCATAGTTTGTGTCTTGTAATACTTTAAAAGGCCTCAACAATATACACAATGTAAACATAACTTTTGTTTACAACACTACTGCACAGGGTCCCTTTAATACTTTTATATGAATGCACCACTAATATAGTTCCTATACCATCTTTTTTTTAATTTTTTTTTATCAGTATCTATTTTTTTTATCAGTATCTATTGTATAGCCTGACTCATGCTGCATTTTGTGGCTGATACTGTTATTGATATTTGGAGAAAATCTGGCAATATATCATCCAATAACAATCTTATTTTGACACGGACCCCTTCGATTTAGTTTTTAAGGTTATAAGATGCATACTAAGCAGGACATTTCACAGTAGAAACTCTGGACAAACTATGTGATGAAGACACATCTCTGTGTCTGTGCTGTAATGTTTTGTTCCTTATTGCCTGACACATGCACAGATACTGATATATTGACAGGAAGCCAACGTCGGCTCTGATGGATTGATCCCCAACTTAAAGTTTATTGGAGTTATTTATCGTTGTTGTTCATTCAAGTTTGATGTTAATGAAGTGACTTCCAATCCCTTTATATGATCAAATACAGCTCATATCCTGCAGCTTGGAAATCTATTCATTACGTTTTCTGCAACTTGATTTTCTATTTGTGTCCTTCCTGCAATGTTATCCTCCCTTCTGGTGTTCAAAAGAACATACAGATTACATCTTAAAATGCATTCGCCTGACCAACAGTCCAAAGTTTACACGACATTACCTGGTATTAAAGCTGAAAATAGAGAAGATTTGGCATATTAGGAAACAAATTACTAAAACAAATATTTCAATATCAAAACAGCTGCAGATTAACTTACTGTTGATCGACTAATCAATAATCAACTGATGATTGCAGTTCTAAAATGAAGAAAACAACATGGACTCAGAATCTCAGCTCTTAAGGCAAAGTTTTGATATTTAAAACTTCATGTTCTATCATCCAAAGCAGAGATTTCAGCACAGAAGCAGAGTTCTGTGGTTCTTAGAGGTGTCAGTGTGGAGCAGGAGGCCTGTCAGTCAACTGTTTGCCCCCCCCCTGAGCAGCAGCAACAGAACAGTGTATAACTCTGAGTCTACAATTTTGCTTAATAAATAAAAATTTAAAACACTTTTCATCATCTTTTCACATTTTGTTTCCCAGGCGTCCGTCCTCTGGTCATGGAGCGCTGGCGTTCATCTTCTCCTGACAGCTTTCCCAGAAGTTCAACAGTCTGTTGTCCTTGTTGGCGCAGAAGTCGCTGAAGTCTCTGAGCAGGCGGTCGGCGAGCTTCTCGTCGCCCAGCACGCCCGTCCTCCAGGCTTTAGTCAGCATGGTGTTGTAGGCCCAGTAGTAGCCGGCCCGCTCCTCGCCGCCGAACGGCCCCTGGCTGTTGGAGGTGGTGGAATTTCTACGCCGGCGCTGCTGCCCACTCGGGTACTTCCTCCTGGAGTACGGCAGCTGTAGGAACACGGTGCCTGACAGGAGAGAAGCAGATTGAAGCTTCCAGAACACACGTCTCTGTAGGGTTTGGTTTTTTTGTTTTGTTTTTTTAAACGCTGTGATGTGACAAACCTGTTACGTGGATGTACTGCGGCTTGTTCTCCGAGGGGAAATTAAAAGAAGAAGCAGAAAACTTGTCGTGCACGAAGCCAAATCTGACAAAAATATGCAGTCAGGACACAAAGTCAACCACTGTAGCTTTTACATGTAAGCATTTCTATAAGGTTAAGACAACAACCTGTAGAGTATGGCCTCTTGAAAGAGCTGCATCCTGTCCCAGTATGTCTCAGGTTCAAAACCTGTTTGATGAAAGGAGACAGACTGATGCTGTAACTGGACTACACATCACACATATGAGAGCAGTCAGTGAGAGAGCTTCTATACCTTCAAACAGGTTGTCGCTGCCGCTCTTCAGCAGACAGTGGATGTTCAGAGGGATGAAGAGCTGGGCTCTCAGTGGATCTCCGTACAGGTAAGATGTCAATGCAAAAGGAACCTCCAGCACAGGAACCAGCAGGAAGCCGCAGGACGCCGCTTTCCTGTGCCACCCTTGCACCTGACACATAATAACTTGTTTAAAAGCTGGCAGATCAGAGTGAAAGACAAACGTCAGAAGATGACAGCAACCACACAGACTTCCTCACTCTCTTTACATAAAGTCAAACCCTTCCCTGAAGGTTCAAACTCAATCTGACTTTGACTTGTAGAGAATATTTTAATTATAATGTGTCCCTATATGTGCTGTACAATTAGTTTGTCCAATGATGTGTCACAAATGTAGAGACTGAAAGACTTGTGCATGGCTGATTTTACAGTATGTGAAAGTGTGTTATGGATCAGTCTGATTGTGAAGTTTAGTCACGCTGATACTGTACTTCTGAGAACCGGTTCTTTATTTCCTCAATACTTTCTTTCATAATAGGTCATCTATCGTCTTGCTTTCTGTGTTTCCAACCACACGTTGGCAGATGGTGTCAAAATAGTTTCATAGTTCTCCACCCCAAAAGTGTTTCCTGTTTCCTTGTGTTGCATTCTGAGAATGTTGCGTGGGGGAAAACTTGTTACCATCTCGAAGAGCACTGCAGCAGTGACAGCCATCCAGTGCAGCTTGATCTCAAAGGCAGCGTTGACGGAGAAGTTGCCGTGGTAATAACAGCTGCACCATTCGGTTCGGTCGCTGCGGTTGTTAACGTCTACGTCCAGAGTGACCGTCTTCTGCTCTGGGACTGTAGCAGCTGCAGGACGGACAGAGGGAAGAAAGGAGGTGGAGAGACAGACAGACAGACAGGCAGACACAGACAGACAGGCAGACAAGGAAGCAAAAGGAAGAGAGATGGATGGCATGATAGGCAGGCAGGGTGAGAGCAGAGGTAATGAGTGTAGATGGAGATGGAGACATATTTATTGACCCTCTAAAGGTCTTTAAATCTGACTTAAACAACAGTGGACTGTGAGATATATCATAGTTGTTATTGATACTAATTTCATTTTAAATTGAAATTACTGTTATGTTTTTGACAACTTTATTTTTCGACTTTGTACATATCTTTTAAAAACTATTAAAGGGATCCTAATAGGGCTGCAAGGAATGATCATTTTTCATTATCGATAAATCTGCATATTATTTTCTAATAAATGAATCGTTTTGTCAATAAAATGTCAGATAATAACCTGTTGTACCCGTCTGATTTATTTAAATAGCTGCATTTGATCAACAGTCAGTCAAGATATTTAATTTATTAGATACAACATTTGTACTTGAAAAGTGACTCAAACAATTACTTGATGATTTAAATAGTTGCTATTTTAATGATTAGTTGATTCATAAATAAATCAACTAATCAGTCTAGATGCTGCCTTCACATCATATAATAGGGTCATGTATTTATAAATATATATGTCTAACGAATGGCCTGCATCATTTAATATATGGTCTTTGTCGTGCGATTCAGTGTCTCTGCTGCTTTTCCCTGAAGATTCATCTTATTTCGTTAAAGTGTAATAATGTCTGCTGCCCACATCTGCTACAAAACACTGTAGGACACCTGCAGACAAGTCACAGGCTGATAAACAGAAGTTACACAATTACTGATATTGTGAATCTATTACTGAATCTTGTTTACTTCCATCGCAGCTTTCAATAGATAAAGTCTCATATCATTGACCTGAGACTTATCCTAGAAAGACATATAAGACGACAACACAAGAAATGTATACAAACATATACATTTGTAACATAACATACTCTTTTTTCCCCGTCATTAAATGTGTCTTTTTCTTTTCGGAAAGTGTTTAGATTTTGAAATGGTTGCGTCTCAATATTGTTAACACTTTTCTTTCCTTCGATGTGATCGTTCAGTGTGTGACTTATAAGTTATCTGATGGCAGGAATGCTTCCTTCAACCCCACATAAGGTTGAAACAGCATTAAATATCCGAGTTCAAAGACCTTTTTCCTGGTATAACAAATAATCTATAAAAGGCAGTCAGTTAGACATGAATGGTTTCAGCATCACATTAAGACTCCTTCAGGAAAGCAGTCAAGTTGTCACAAAGCAAGCGTCGATGCCTTAATTAAAGCCGTAATGTTGCTTTGACGATGCAAACTTTTTTTTAAATAAGCATGAAGCAAGAATCCAGATGAAGCAGATGCACTGTCACGACCTGCAGCGTAGTGACAGCGCTTCATGTTTGAGAAGCTGGCGGGAGACTGACAGGTGAGGACATTGCACACCACAGCACTACTGAACCACAGCCAAGCACTGAAACACCACAACTACTGGATCAGCTACACACTAACCACACACACATGCACTGATTGGAGGGTGGAGGTGAAAATTTGGTGACATCAGCCAGAGGAGGTGCCACTGTGGACTGATGAATATAACTACATACACTCTGCATGCTCTACACACCAGCAGCTGCTCAATGCAGATCTACTGTACAGTCCACTGTCAGGGGAGCCGAGTCCAGTATCTCAGTGTCACACAGTAAAGAGAAGAAGATGATGATGATGATGTCGTGAAATGTTACATGAAGGCAGATCTGTGGTGATGCTGCTGTATGAGCGAGATGGAATCTGAGGGGTTTGTCTGGTGGTTATGTGCACGTTGGCCTCATTATTTTTGGTTTCTATAACTTTGTTTTAATGTATGAATTTGTTAGTGTTTATTAAACGCTGTCTCTTATAACCTTTTTAGCCATGATAGCAAAGATTCAAGCAGCTGATCTGCATTTTCTAGGTATTTTAAATAAAATTTCTGGTGAAAATTGATACAAACCAAAAACAATGAGCCTGACATAAACGTGGATTAATGTCGTATGGAAGATGGAGGGCTCACTTGAGGGTGCTCAGTACCTTCCTGGGTCAGGTGATGGGTGGATGTTGGCCAGGGTAAACAATTACTTTACACATGAATATAATCAGCAGCAGAAAAGAAAGAATCAATTAGGATTTGTTTGTATTTTTGGTTTCTATGGCACTAACCCAGAGCCCTGAAACAAATGCACCCCCCTCTCCGTGTGACACTTCAAAGCTGGACGCAGACAATCACTGAAAGTAGACTTAAGTATGTTTTGCCTTTGACTAGATGAAGGAGGAGGTAATGGCCTCTCTGTGGTGTGGGCTGGGCGGGGGGATCGGGCTGGGTATACCTAGCAGTGCGGCAGCCTGGCTGCGTCCTCCAAAGCTGCGGCTGAAGGAGCTGTGCCTACTTGCGTAGGAGGCCGGCCGGCTGGGCAGCCAGGGCAGGAGGAAGGCCGGGAGGTCGCAGGGTCGCCGCTCTTCTAGTACAAAGGCCACCTCGAACCACTTCCTCTGGAATAGGGTAAAGTCCTCCAGTGCTGCAGCTGACCAGCCTCCAGCTGCTGAGGAGGGGAGCTGGGAGGTTGGACCTGCAGAGAGTAACTAAATGTATTACTGTATGTATTATGTATTAACATTTATTGTGAGTAAGTGCAAAACATAAACTAAGAAAAAAAAAATTCAGTGACCCATAAGGCCTCTGTGTGCATGTTAAAGTCCATTCACCATCCTTCTCTCCTACTATCCTGTAGAAGTAGAAACCGTAGACGAAGGTGCGCATGGCGTCTCCAGAAGCGTGGGACACCACACCTTCATCCAGCATCTTCTACACAGACAAGCAGAGACAAACAGCAAGTTGCTAAGAGATGCATACAAACGTTACACACATTTACTCTGCAAGGTTGGTGTAATACAGCGTCTTCTAAAAAGTGTGTCCTTGCTGATGCAGGGAACACATAAAAAATTTACTTTTCATGGCCTGTTGTTGTTGTTGATGGCATTTGGGATGGTTAGGATTCAGTGGGATTAAGTATTTTACCTGCATGACATCCACAGCCATGCCCTGTGTGGCCACGCCTTCCACGTTGTTGACGAGCCAGTGAACGACCTCTGCGCTGATGAAGCAGTTGAGTGGCAGACCCTTCTGCTCAGGGAGCAGCTGTACACCTGTCCTGTAATATCACAGCGCACAGACACAATGCTATTTGATAAAAACAGAGCCATGTTACCATACACTGTACACACTGCAGTCCTTCAACTAAGAACAAAGGAGGACAAGGAAGAAGACAAAACTGCATGTTACCTGTTGCCTAAAGGCTTGAAACGAAAACCCAAAAGCAATTTTATTTACATTTTAATTTAGATAATAAGCAAACCCAAAGTAAACACAAAGGACTGTGAATTTCTGACTGTGTTAAAATGTTACTCAAATTGTTTTCAGGAAATACTACATGGGTTACATAACTGTGTACCACATGAAATATGAAAACCAAACAAATCTCACGTGGGATGTTTGATGGCCTCCAGGATCTCCAGGAGTGTTGAGGAAGAGGACAGAGAAAGAGCTCCTGCTGCAGACTGCCCACTGTGAACACATCACTGATCAGTCATACCAGGGCAGTTTCAGACATTAAATAGAAAAAAAATATCTTTTCATGTGTTTTGTATCCCTGCAGTACAGACAGTAAGGGGCTACTGTACCTGGTGTCTGTGCCACTGCTGGCTGCAGTCTCTCCTGCAGGCTGTGCTGCTGCTCCAGCTGTCGCTCCTGGCTGAACTCCTTTATCTGCAGCCTCGGTGGCTTCAGCAGGCGGCTACACAGTGAAAGTACTTCTTTAAATGAGCTGTTTCTGTTGCCAGTATGGCAAGGGTTTCCCCGAGATGACAAAAAAAATATTCTCACTTACATCTAGTGTTATACAGCCATGCAGATTGTTTTATTTGACATTTCTGCTGACACACCAGTACAGTGGTGGTAAAAGTAATTTTGTGTCACCATCAACACCTATTTCCAGAAACAGTGTTGCTTTTACTCTGGATCATCCACAGACCTCACTGAGGCTACTGTCTACCAAAGAGAAAATCACTTTGTTGTTAAATTCTTTTAAACAAATTGCAGCCACCTCCTTTGTGTTGGGATGGAGGTAGAAATCTAACAACCTGAACCAAAAAAAACAAAACTGCATGGAGATATACCAGCACAGGGAAGTGAGAAAATGTGTGTGTGGTTTTTTTTTTTATACAACTTGGGTGATCTTTTACCAACGCAGTCCTGATATCATGCATGAAGACAGATGTGGAGGTTTAGAGCCCAGTTGTGACACAGTACATGTTAGTTACACCAGGATCACACTATCTGATTTTGCTATTTAGACTGTAGCTATATGAATAGCAGCAAAGATGCCTCCTCTAAAGACAAGCTTCTCATCCACCTACAGCCACTCTTCTGTTGAATAACACAGCCTTAGTATGATTGTGCCTGGATGTGAATGCAGCTAAAACATGTAGTAAGGACTCTGTTATTAGATATACGAAATCGAAGAATCGAAAGTACTAAAAAAAATTTCAAATACAGGCCCTGATTTTGCCAGAAGGTTTTTTTTGCCAGCTCGATGCAAGTTTTCTGTTCTGTTTTCTGTTTTTCTGATGTTAACATTTTGTCAGTGCATGACATTTGTACTTTAAACTAAAACAACAAATCTCACTAGTTAGACGTAATGGATTAAATGTGATCCCTGTGTGTGAGAGTTGATAGTGTCACTACCTACCACAGTACTGAGCACAAAGTACAAACTCAATAAAAGTGAAAACAGGAGTGTGAAGGAGCACTACAAGTCACACGTCATGTGACTCCTACATAATGTTTTTGCACAGCATGCTCATGCAGTAATGCAGTGAGTTATAGCAACTACAGCACATGCACACACACACACACACACACAAAGAGCTTCAGCGATGCCCCGAGACCTCGATACTGACCTGATAGTGATAGATGTAGGAGGAGCGAGGGCTACGTATAAAATCCAAAATAAAGGCAGCGTCCTGTCAGCATACAGGGAGAACATAACCCAGGATCAAACACCCAAAAGCCCAGCACAGGAACAGAATGGAGGCATGGAGAAAATGCAGATGGAAGAAGAAAAACAAGAGCAAAAGCCCCTCACCAAAGCACCAGCAAATAGTAACCATTGCATCAAAGTATTTGCTGCTGATGGAAAATAAATGAATTCAGATGTGTGTGCAGCTGCAGCTGAACGCCTGAAGCAGGACAACTTATTCTGAGCCACACACATGTGGAAAAAAAGGCTCACCTTGCGTGGACTGTCTACGTATGAGGGAGCTGTGGCAACATTTGAGGGGTCACTGATGGCTGCTGAGGGCTTTGGTTGCTGCTGATGCTCCTCCAGCGTCCTGACAGGAAGCAGAGAGAATGCAGTGAAGACTGAGATCTATGCATGCAATGCAAACAACGTGTTGTGCTGCAGACCTGGGGGGCCACTCACTTCTGGTTCTGCTCCATCTCCAGCAGGGCTGATAAAGCTGAAGTGCCTTTCTTGCCTTGTGGGGGTGCCACAGGCTCGGTAGGATACGAAGAGAGAGGACTGGTAACCTGAAGTCCCTTCATTGGTGTGCCCTTCTGCTATGTGAAGAAGTGAAGGGGGAGTCAAGTGGCTACTTTATCACTTATACAGCCAGTAGCAATGTTGCGTCTAGTTTAGCCTGTGTTCAATGGCCAGACAGATACACCTCACAAATGAAGCAATACTTAAAAGTCCTCAAACTGCTTTGCTGCCTTCCCACTGTCAAATTGATTTTCATACAATAGTCACATCCAGATTCATCCATCAAAACCCCTATGAGATGCTTTGGAAAACAGAACATCCGCAAATAGTAGAGAGGTGGCCAAAACATGTAAAAAACATTGGTATGGTGCTAAAGCTGTGTACAAAAAAAGCATAGGAAGTCAACTAAAAGTACAAAAGTACTGTCAGCAAAATGTTTTTATTGATGCATCGTAATGTTGTAGTTTCAGCTACTCTGTTTTTCTGTTGGCTTGTTCAAGTCACTTTATAATAATGCTTCATATTTCATGTTTTTATGCTCTTTTAGGTTCTTTAAATAATGATGTGTAAAGTAACAAGTAACTATAGCTGTCAGATAAATGTAGTGGAGTAAAATGTGCTTTTTAAAGTAGTGTAATAGAAGAACAAAGCAGCTCATTTGATGGGAAATTAACTATGTTAATAAATTCATGCATTATTATTAAACGTCTGGGTTTTGAAATGATGATCTTGGGCTTGGGGCAATTATTAGGAAGTTATGAAATTGCATTTCATATAGATAAATCAAGTAATGTAATCGAATAATTAAAAAAAACTAGGAGAGCCTCACTCTTATGATCCTGTCGGAGCGATGCCGTCGTCGAATACGGTTGAGGCCTTCCAGGAAGCGGATGAAGCCATCCAGCAGCACCCACTCTCCGTTGCCGCCCGTCCCAGCGCTTGCTCCCTCCCCATAAACATCCCAGTGCCCCTCCCCGTCCGCCACCCGCCGAGCCCCTCCGGCTGGCAGCAAGAGGAAGCGAGTCCTCCAGAACTTCAGAGAGTCGATCAAACTGTGGAGGCAGAAAAAAGGCAGAGCATGACATCTCATAATAATACTTACAACAAGAGTGTAAACTAGTAAACAATAGCTACATACATATTTGACCACAAACACAACATTAATACAATACATTAACAGATAAAACCTGGAGAATACTGTCTATAAGTGTGTGAATACATAATGTGTTTGAGTGTGTGTGTGTGTGTGTGGTTGTGTGTGTACCTGAAGTCCTCAGAGCCAGCAGAGCAGATGTACTGGTCCAGGTAGTTCCACTTGTATTCCTCCAGTCTCTCGTGGCCAAACTCTACCCAGCAGGACACAAACTGAGCATCAGAATGTGGAGGACACAGGCTGTAGCTGTACTGGATCTGAGCCGACTCATATGGGTACCTAAAACACACACGAACAAACACACAACAACTGTGGTTGCATTTTTGTAGTAGTTTTTTCCACTTGTATTGTCACACTGGTCTTGGACGCCAGCAAGGAAAATCCCACACTTCGACCTCTAACTCCTCTCTGGAGACTTCAGGGTTAGTCATATCTTATCTGTGTCAGAGGTTGCCATGCATACTCACTTTGGCAGGTAGCGAGTAACAGTGATAATCTTGTCTTTCAGGCAAACTTTATGAAAGGTCCGGCCCATACTGAGCCAGTAAACAGTCTCCTCCTCCTCTGCTCGACGCAGAGACACCAGACCTGAAAACACATGAGAGAGGGAGCATTTTTACATATTGTGTCATATTGTAACAAATAACCACAAAATAACTCCAAGAAATAATTTAGCATTGCATTCAGATATGAGAATACAGTGAACAATCCATACAGTATGAAACATTACTTCACCTCTGGAGTAAAGAGGGCTGCTGCCAAGAGATGTGGCCACAGCGGGCTGAGGTTTCCTGTTATTTGGCTGGACGATGATCTGGTAGCCCTGCATCAACCTCTGACAGATAAACTCCTCAAACACCTGAGTGGCACTCATCACTGGAGCTTCATCTTCCCGCCTGAGAAAGAAGCAAAAGAACTTAGTCAACCTTTCTTTTTTTTTTTTTAATTCCCACATCCAGAAAATGTTTTTAAGTGTTAAACATTAACATTTTTGTTGTTTCTTTGGTGGAAATAAGGCACAGAATCAAAGTCTACGAGCACCTCTCCAGGTCGCTGTGCGGCAGCAGGTCGTAGCAGCCTTCAGTGTAATCATTCTGCAGCGTCTGCCAGTCGGGGAAGTAGTCAGTGGTGAGGGGCAGGCAGGCCGGAGTGGTCAGAGACTTCCAGTCCACCCCCACCGTGCAGCAGAAGCTGGGCACTGTCGGGGGTGCAGATAGCAGCAGGGCTTCAGGAGCACCCACACACACACACACACACACACGCACAAAAAAAATCCCCACAGCAAAGACAAATGCATGTACCCAGAGTGGAGTGGTACATGTATGCGGGGGGAGGAGGGGGCAGGGATGGGTGAAAAAGCACAGAGGGGTGATAAGAAAAGAAACAAGTGAAGAGGAGAATGAACAGAGCACAAACAAAAATAGAAAAAACAGCAAGAAGAGAGAAGAGGGGAAGAAAAAAAAAACAAGGAAAGTGTTACTTTTATTGGCTTTGTTGCCCCTGCTGGTGATTCTTGAGGGTGCTGTAGTTGGATCAGTGATCAAACATGCAGATTGTGTCTCTGTGACAGTCGCGCACAAGCAAGTGAAACGTGTGTCCTGAGCTCAGCGAGTGCGAACGGTGAAGATGTAGGCAAAGAAATCACATCATGCAAACATCCAGATGGTGAGCAAACTGTCAACAAATATTGTGTGCAAGAGAAGAGATTTACAATTAATCAAGAGAAGTACATTATCCACACCGCCATGCAGCAATGAGATCTACATAAGGCTTGTTGAATGCAAACAGTCATGGTGTAGGAAAATTATGGGAGGGCTAATTAATTAGAGGAATTTTAAGACCATGTTATATTTCAATCATAAGACAGAAGGAAGCCCAGAGAAAGACAGGGAAAGAGAGAATACAGAGGAGAGGAGAGGGTAACCTCAAATCACATGACCTGTAAGAGTCGTCTATACCTGAGACCCCAGGAGACGAGAGACACCTCTGAAGGTTTATCCGTCATCAGTTTGATGATTAAGAAGCTTCAATATCAACCCAAACCTGAGGTACGGCTACATGACAATGTTTGCGAACGGATCAATTGACAAGTCTTTGTTGTTGTTTTTTTTTGGTAACGGTAAGATGGACTCACTTGGGTCGGGACCATTGACGGAGAAGTCTTCAAACGAGGAGCCGCGGTTGGTCAGAGCTCCTGTACAGGGATCGCAATTAAAAACAGAGAAAAGCGCAGCACAGTTTCACGCATTTCTTTTCTCCTTGTTGGTTACACTAGAGGAAAAGTCAAGTTGACTACCTTACTATCAAACAGAGCAAGGACAAACATTTACAGTTTGCAACTTTTTTTTTTTTTCAAACAGAACTACATGTTTGCATTGTGAAGCGCATTCTAACCTACTCTAGTTATACATTTACTGCGCACATCTTTTCATTCATCAACCTCAGTCTCTGCATAGACAGTCTCAACAAGAAAACACTTCTTTGTTAGTATAGAACAGATGCTGGATTGCGTAGTGTGATAAACAAATGTTAGTTCATACATTCTGTGAATGAAAGTCAAGCCAGATAATAACTACATCTTAAGAAGAACATTTCTACATCAGCATTTTGTTTCTGTAAAGAGAAGGCAAATCCCATGAAAGACTAAAACCAACAACCAATTCATGTGTTTGGCACTTAATCCCAACCCATTGGTTCCTAACGAGCATGTAAATCTTAGTTCACAAATATGTAGTTTAATTTTTTTTTTTTAAAAGGCTACGGTAAATAATTTCCTAAAACAGTTTTTAGCAAATGTTACTCAAACAAGAGGAAACAGTGCATTTGTTGAGAACTATTTACAGCAGCGGATTAATACACATTTGGTGATCTGGTGAGTGTTGGACTGATTTATAATAATGTGTGTGTGTGTGTGTGTGTGTGTGTCTGTGTGTGTGTGTGTGTGTGTGTGTGTGTGTTCATGGTAATAAAGGAACATGTCACCCAGTGTGACAGTGTGGCTCACTGATGTTAGCTTTGGTCTTTTTAAAGGGGCTTAATAAGTGTGATATAGGAGGACACTGTTTCTGAGTGTGCATATCACCACTGTTGTTGCTCCCTGGGCTTCCAGTGAACTCTTCCATCCCTCCACCAATGTAAAGACCATTATCTGCCATTTGCCGTGATGTTGTTCGCCTAAAATTAGGAAATAGTATTTATTGCGCTGTCTAAACTTCAAGCTAACATTCTTTACAAAGCAAATGTATGTCCCTTGTGGTAGGTGTGTCTAACCTTCCAGTGGCCTCGTGATAGGCCAGCTCCAGCAGCTCAGCGGAGGTGTGTGCAGGGTCTCTCTGCTGGCTGCCCTGCAGTTCAGCCATGTTCTGTCTGGTCTGGTGATGGATTTGAATAGCCTCTCCAGAGGGACCTGAAGAACAACATACACATAATAACATAATACACCTACAGTCTCTGGCTCTCACTTCTTTTACAAAGCAGGTCGCCATCATACATGACTACATCGTCAACATTGACTACAACATCACACATTTTGGACTGCCAGAGAGTCACAAATAACAATTCAGTTTTTCTAAATCTGTCTTATGTTTTAAGATACATTGTCACAGAAAAATGTTTGTGTGGTGGTGGATATTGTGACACGATGAAAAGTCATGGGGGCAAAAAAAAATTGGAGTAGCAAATATCCTGATGTCAACATTCTGGTCTTTCTGCTTCCCAACACTGTAAAAAGCTGTTTATTGCATTTATAAAGAATATGTTTCGAACCTAAAGTGGCTCTTCATCAGGTACAGAGGCAACATCCAAGTCTTTGTCAATAATATTCACATTTATAAAGCCTGATGCTCCAAACACTTATAATCTATTCTGTGGGCAATAAGGATATGATATATATTATAGTCCAGTACACAAGCATATTATATCACAATAGCACATTTAATTGAAATTGCTGACAGGTAGCATTAGTCCTGTGCAGTAGTCAAAACCCCAAATAGTGATATTTAATGATTTTGAGGATCAGCATTGGTGCTGTAACACAAGCCTACACAACTAGAAAATTTAAAACTGAGACATATCTTGACACAACAATTACTAAATCTGAGACAATATTAAACCCTAAATCACAAAATAGTATTATATTTACCATTTACTTATCCATTTATATATTAAATTATGTCTACGTTATCCTGAAGTTCAGAACAGACACCCTGCACTGCACCATCGACCACAGTGATGTGACATCCTAAAAGATTTGAATTTTGCTTGCTGGGAAATAATTATGATGCATCACTTAATATGGATGTATAGTAAAAGTAATAGGATCGTTATAATTAGGCAACCCACTAAGCAGTAATGACTAATGAGTGTTATTCATCCTGACCAACTCACACCTTAACTACTTCTGTGAAGTGTTTTGTGCATGACTGCGTGTCACCTTACCGACAGGAAAGGTGTGCATCCAGCGCCGGCGGTTGGAGGTGAGCTTCATGGGCATCCTGGATGGGGTGAAGGGGTTAATGAGCGCTCTCTGAGGGGTGTAACCTCCTGGGCGGGTGTGCAGGGTGGACTCAGCACTTCCCACTGTGAACCTTCCCGGGGCGCTGGAGTCCCGCTGAGAGTCCATCATCTTCTCAAACAGCTCTGAACAACAGAACGACAAAACAAGACAATAGGAATGAGATGGAGACAGGGCGCACTTTATCCCATCCCCTTTGTAGGCCTTGGAGTTACCTCTAGTGCTTGTGTATCCCAGTGAACTGCTGACTTCGTACTGGGCAAGAGGCATCCGGGGTATCAGCAGTATGTTGGACACGGGGCCCAGACTATCATCAGAGGCCAGGCTACGCTGCTCATCAGGACCTCCGAAGCGAACAGGAGGTGACGCACCTACGCCTGAGCTGATATCCACCGAACCCCAGCTCTTCCTCCCACTCGTCTCTTTGTCTCGTCCCATCCTAAAAAAACACACTCTGTTTACCGGGCTTAATAGAAATGATGTCCACTGTCTTACGTAATATGTTGTGCAAGCAGTCAGATACCTGAAGTTGGTGCTTCTCTGAATTCGTGAAGGACCAGGAAGTCTGAACACCTGTGCATCATAGGCGTCGTAGTCTACCTGTATTGGCAGGCTGTTGTCAGAGTCCTTTGGTGCACAGAGAGCTAGAAAAAGTAATGGAGAGGAGGTCTGAAGTACAATAAGATGCTTCAACAGGTTAAATAGAGCCCAGACAGATACATGGTCACAACTTACTGTGGTCTTTGCTGCTCTTGAATTTTTCAGCATGAAGCTAAAAAAAAAAAAAGGAAATTTTACCGAGATGTCGTACAAGATGCCTTTTGGAACATTTAAGCCATATAATAAGAATGTGCGACTATACCTTGCGACCAGCCAGTTTGATTCGAGGGGTGAAGGAACTGCAAGCGTTCTGACTTTTGGAGGTGTAGAAGCTGCAGGAATAAATAGAACAGACAAAGTAACCGAGATGATCAATGAACTCCATATTTATACATAAAACTGAATTCATCTTTAATCTCATATTGAATGTATGAAGTATGTTGTCTTGCCTGTGGTTGATCCAGTGAGGCAGATTATAGTCATCTCCCACACGAGAGTCTCCGGGTGTCGTCCTATTGTGCAGCTACAGAGTAAAAGATTGTCAGTTTTTGGGATTAATAAAGTATATCTATCTATAAACACACATATGGGCCTAAAGCACCTACAGTGACTCATACAGGATGTTACCTTAAATAATGGTACTGCGTGCAATGGCTGCTCCCCCATACACACCAAGTCTACGCCAATACCTACAAAGGAAATGCACACATTATGTTGTGACTCATGAAATGCCATATAAATACTGACCATGAATACTGATACTGATATTTGTATCATCACGCTCACCGTTATCAATCATACGCTGTTTGGTGAGAATCATAAGCAGACGGTCCACTTCAAACACTCCCACCCCAGGAGTGATGACCACTGACATCTGGCCGGTGCGGTCGAAGTTTCGGTTGATGTAGTGCTTGTCAAACACTGTGGGGAGACATGGTGGCTCTCAGCTTCCGTTTTTGTCTTTCATCACATTACAACATATTCATGACATTTATTTGTATAATTGGTCAGGAGCTCTGAAGCCATTTTTTTTTATTTTGTACATATTTTAAGTTCCTGAGGACTCATGACTTAGACACAAAGGAAGGCATTCATTGGTGGATATTAAATTCTGAGGCCTGCATTGCCTTGATATAATACTTACACTGTTACTGTATGTATGTACCAGACCATACATGATGTGGTACCAGACCATACATGTTTAAAATATATTTAAAAAGGAAATCGGAGTACCTGAGTATTGAGACAAATTCATTCATTCAAACAAAAAATTGTTTGAATGAATTGGATCTATCTGTATGTACATTTAAAAAGCATAAATGGCTAACTACCATTCTCCTTTAAAAATATGAATAAGATAAGAATAACACCAACCAACACTTGACATGAACACTTAGCTTGATTCCAGATTTCTTCCAGATGTTTGAATATCTGCCCAAATGTCATCAATTCAAAATAATTAATTAGCTAGATTAATAGATTCAAATATTAAATTGAAATAAAATTTCAGTCTGATTATCGGGTTACAGTCTGGTCAGAAACATGAAGAAATAGCTACGAAGCCACTCATTGACACAGCTGGAAATGAAATGACAGCTGGTGACATACATCGAGTTCTATATCAATGTTACTGCTCATAAGAAAGTAGTAGTTATGTATTCTAACTATAATTCCATACATGTGATGACAAAATTTCTTCTTTTGCTGAGATTAATTCTACTCTGTGATTACACTACTCACCATTAAAAGAAAGGTTAATGGCCTCCAGGTAGTTTCCTTGAGCGTAAGTGGAGTTATAACCAATGGGAAAACCATCTAAAATGAAAGTAGATTAAAACAAGATTCTGGTTACAAAAAGCATCTGATCCAAAATGTCTACTTTCAGCCAAATGTTTAACTCATTCACTACCTGCTTCTTTCAGTCGCACCAGGACAGGATACTGAATGAAAAGCTTCTTGATGGTAACCAGCAATGACGTCCACTCATCCCGTCTTTCATTCTGAGCCACCACCCTAATCACAAAACACAGCTGAGAGTCATCAAACTCCTCTGTTATCTACTCCCTAATTCTGATGAGCTTGCAGTAAGGTAGATGTTTTTACCTGTAGAAGTCTTCATAAAAACGACCTTCATGATCTTGCCTGATGGACGCTCTCAGAATCTCAGGAAATTCATCTGAGGAAAATGACAACTCCATTATAGCATCGCTGCAGACGTGTCAAAGCTGGATGTTATAATGAAGACTGACTCACCTATTGTTTTAGCGCTGTAGAATGTACGTGAGAAGAGTACAACTGTCACCTCATGGCTGCAGTTCTTCTCCTATTTTGAGAATATTTGATAGAGTACTTACAGGTTTTAGGAATGACAAGTTTAATTTTGCAAATTAGGACCGAGAGTTATGACAAAATCACAAACCTTCCATTTGGCGAAAAGGTCAGACAGAAAACCATTTACAGCCTTCTCAAAGTAGAGGTCACCTGAGAGCGAAACACTTAGAATGAGACATTCTCCTCTAGAGGAACGTATCAATACGGCAGCCTTTACGTCATGGAAAAACAGAAACTGACAAAATAAGTTTAGAAAATGTGAGTGACACAGACGTCTAACTAACCATAGATGTCAAAGTCCCACATCTCACAGCTCATTTGGATAAAGATGTACACCATTGCAGATGTGGATCTGAACACCACCTGTTTCACAAGATCACATGACATTATTGTAAATGCTACAGTGAGTAGATGATAACAAACGGGAAAAGTGCGACTAAAGACAGTGAGTTCTACGTACATAATAAAACAAGTCACCTACATTTGTAAATACATAAATATACATTTACTAAATTGTTATTCATTAAAATAATAGTATCCAATACCAGATTGGCCCATTGTCACTGATATCCAGCTATTTGAGTCAGTATCGGACCAATATCAGATATCAGTATCGGTGCATCTCTGGCCAAAACCTGCCCAATGCACTGAATTCACCATAAATTGTGGCGCAGTGCATTACGTTCCAGATTATGTCTATTACAATTATTAATTATTGTTTTTTTACTAGTTTGTCACACTTTATTCCAGATGTGGAATAAAATCTATTTTCAAAATGATGTAGATTCTTCCTTAATCACTATATGGGTGAAAAAGTCTGTGTGTGTTTTACTGATTGGTGTACTTCTTAAATTATCGATTATCTTTTTGTACCATGTCCCCATGTACCTTTTCACTACATTTAAAAAGCAATGTACTGCTGATTCTGCATACTTACTTACAAAAGAACATATCAGCATCTGACAAAGCTACATATAATTTACCATACGTCTTACCCTGGTGTCTTCACTGATGTAACCGCAGGTCACTTTCTCTCCCTTCACCCAGAGTTCACTGGCCTGGGCTCTTAAGAATCAAAAACATCATAAGCATGCAAGACAAACATCCCTACTGTACACAAGGAAAACAAGACAAAAAAGAACTGAGGTAAAATGACAAAGATATATTTCCAAATGTATGTCCATCTTCTTTTGAATCTTAAGGAAAATATCAGCATAAAAGCAGCTTCCTTTGACTTTATTCAAATGTTAGCTGCTTCTAATGCCGACCAGTAATAAAAAGGTATTGCTAAATGTTGGTCTATTTCGCCTTGATTCAAATGGAATGTAGAGAGTGAAATATATGCTTGGTTATCTGGCAGTCTACCTGATTCCAGCAAACTCCACCTTCTGCGTCACATAAGCACACGTGCTCACCTGAAATGACAAATACAAAAGTTAAATCCTCATATGAATGAGCTATTACACATTACAATAGGATATGTAGACTTTCATATGCCCCACCAGGCTCTTCTTCAGTCGCCACATGTCTCCTCTGCCGATGTACTGGTCCTTGAACGTCAGCTCCACCAGGTCCAGTGTAACGTCCTGTAAGACAAAAAAAACTATAAAAGATTCTGTTTGGCTGACAAATGGTGGCGATGCAGAGGAGTCATGTGACATACCTTCGGGTCGACAATGTTAACAATGACATCCTGGTATGCACGCAGTTTGAAGACTTGTGCTACCGTCTGGTCCACACTAATAGTTTCTGAATAACAACAAAATATTTATCATAGTTAGTGAACAGGAAACTGTTCAAAAATATTGTATTTTCTGTTTCAATATTTTTTAAGTTGTCACGTCATGCTATGTACATTGCATTATTTTTCTCTTCCCCCTCTCTTTGTTTTCAGATATATACACACAATAGTCTTTCATATAGAATTCATCTTGCCACATACCAACATACTGTCAACATATACTTATTTTTAACATGTTTAGCAGTATCATCTAAACCAAAGATGCAGATTAGAGGGTTCCATGTTACATTAAGCCCCAGCAAAGCATAAATATTGGCTATGACATTACCCCGACATTCTATTATCCTCGAGATCTGATACAAGTTCGGACGACATGAAAATATGTTGCTTTTCTCATGTTACATTTTGTGCAGACTGTATTACTGGAGTCGCATGTAAATTCTTTATGATTTTATATTATACTTCATGAGGCGTATTTGGACAAATTATTCTTATTGCATTCAATCATGTTAATTTCCAGCCATCTATGGCCCATGTCTAATTCTAATGAGCACCTTTACTCATCAATGTAGATGCATGAATATAATATCAGAACACATGTTTATTTGTTCATTTACACCTTTTACTATAGAAGGTGGATAGTTACCTTTCTGAAGGTCCTCTTTAAGGCTCTTCACCTGCAGCAGGAGAGGACTGGAGAATTGAAACGGAGAGACAATATTAGAGATTATAGGCTGAGTAGTGAAACAACAAGTAAATGGTAAAACATCACTTAAACAGTACAATTATGCAAACTCACCTGTACTCATCTGTGGGGTGTGCAATCTCGATTATATCCCCAAGACTGACTTGAGGGAAAACTTTGGAGTTGACAACCAACTCATCATCTGTCCAAAGGAAGAAGGTCATTGAAAAGAAAATCTCATAGAAATTCAAATGTATCAAATAAGAAAGATGAATTGAGGCTGCAAGTGTTTCCTTACCACTCCCACCAAAACCTTTCTTGTGCAGCACAAGTTTATATGACTTATTGGTCTTCATGATGAACCAGCTGAGGGACAACAGTCATTAGTTAGTTTGTGATTTATACAAATTGTACGCAAACTAACACAAGAGCCTTGCATTCATTATTTTTCCTCAGTCTTTTACACAATAGTTGTAGTAAGGTCCGGTAGAAGTAAACCAACTGAAAAAGTTACCATTTAACTGAAAGGTTGTTAAAACTGACACACTGAATTTTCCTGCAGAGGCGAGAGCTGCCTGCCAGACCTTTTGAAAGGAGTACCGTGGGTTATTAATATAAATTATTTAAACATATGTATAGAATGCAATTACTTATTTTAAGTAAACAATAATGAATGTAGTCAAGGTAAATCCTCGGTAACTTTATAAGCAAACGACACGTGAAAAAAAAACATCAGTAGTACCTGAGCAGGCTCAAACTCCCGCAGCTCTAACTATCCCGGGATGGTGACATTTGCTAATTTACAGCTTGCTAGTTAACGTAAGTTTGTTAACTAACACTGGACTATGTGTAACAACAACGGCTTGTAAATAAAATTAATCCATATAGCTAATTTCAGCCAGAACTACTGTTTTAAGGGAAATAAACAGCAGTTGACTGCCCGCTAGCTAACACTGACTGGATTGTACTTCCGCCAACACATAGAATTGTGTGATGTGATTGGTTCGCATCTGTTCAAAGAGTACCGAAGCAAGAGGGCTCACTCCGCTTATTTCCAGCTTCGCTTCTTTTAGAAGATAAAAATAACCGTTTTACTGTATATTATAACGCAACCCAAGTCAAGCTTTTGTACACATTCAGTGTTTTTTGGCCATACCTCATAATGTTGAATATTAAACAGACAGAAGCATTAAAACAGCTGATAAACTACTTTATTGAATAACAATAATAGGCTTTGACAAAATACTGGTCTCATAAATGCACAGCTGCTATCATCAGCTATGGCTCCATTATGTCAGGAGATTAAGAAATTACATTATAATGTTATGGTGTACATTGATTTCAATGTGCATGTAGACTTAATTGCGCTTATATTACTTAAAAGAAACATAATCATTTCATTTTCCTGCTTCCGATATGCAGTCTATAAACCTTTGTCAACCATTTAGTACAACCCACAATGGGTTAGACAATATTCCACAACAATACTGCATGAAGAAACACTTTGACAGCAGTAAAGGAAATCTAAAGCATTTATACAATTTCTACAGATAATGCAGAGCAGACCAAAACTACACGAGAAGGCCATTCATTGAACTGATTGTAATGAGACACACTGATCGGATTCCACATGTGTATGCAACATTACACACAGTTATTGCCATAGTATATTTTATCCCGGGGTGTAAATGTTTCTGACAGTTCCACCTCAACAACAATAACATCCTGGATGAAACACTGTTTACTTGTGTTGTTTAGGACTGCTATACCATGAAAAGTGTTGCATTTGACAGATTTGGCATCTACACTAATCAAGTTTCAGAAATGTGTGTTGGTCAAACCTTTTGCAAACACCCGGAACACATGGCAGTTTTGATGAATACAGAAACCTAATGGAACATGTCCCAAGGCACATTTCAGTTTAATGGTAGATGGTCAGTCACTTTGATTTCTACAAGTGAAGCTTAGAATAGAGCCTCCGTCTGGTTCTGCTTCCCTCCACAGCTCTCTGTGAGAGTTTTTATTCTGTCATTCTTTTCATCAGCAGCAGCTTCTCTTCGTGTCTTGGGGTGCAGCCTCTTCCAGGTTGGCACGGTCTGATTCTGACAAGACAAACATTTTCTATATTTTTATACTCTCAAGACTTTCATTATTAACATCTCTGCTCGTTGAGTCATTGCTTACTGATGATATCTCCTCGTCCGATGCTAGCAGGAATGCCATTCTCCATGTCCTTCAGTATGCATTTCTCAAAGGCCAAGGCTGCCACCCTAAAGAAAAAACCCTGCACATTTTCACCTAGAAATAAAAGTATAATAAGTATAATAGTTTTCAGCATTTCTCTGTTCCATGGTATTTATGTTGCTTGAGCCTTTATGCACTTTACAAAAGTGAAGAGGTTACACACTCTGTCTTACCTGTTTTAGCAGAAACAGCCCAAAACTCTGCATGCATTTCTGTTGCTATCCTGATGGCATCTTTTTCTGTCCTCTTTTTTTCTTCTAAGGGCTTAAAAAAGAAGTGCATGTGAAAATATGTACAGTAGTTCAGGTAGTTCAACAGAATACTTGGCTCAGCACTCACCAACAGGTCGCTCTTAGCACCAACCAAGAAGATAAAACAGGAGTCAGGCTCATTTTCTCTCTTGGCCTCTTCCAACCACTGGCTGGAGAAGGAAAATGACTTTGCACATTACATTATTTTCAATGACAGATGCAGTATCACTAGTTCCAAGGTTAGTCTGGGTTAGTGTTCAATGCCAATTCCTGAGACCTTTTAGTCTGGTTCCAGACCTGTATCACCCTCCACCACTTCAATTTGTTGATGATTTGTGAAACTAAAGTGCAATTTATTCTGACTGATATCAGGCTACAGATATCATGCCTACGACAGATAAAAAAGCTTTGTTTAGAAAAGAAAAATGAATCATAGGTAGGTACCATTATTCTGAGAGTAAATATGGTAATAAATCAAGTGATCTCATGTCACTGCAAGATGGAGTTGAACGCTCACAACAAGCTGTTAAGTGGACATTTAGGTAGATATTATTTTGTCTTTACATTGTTTATTATTTATTAGGATTCTCATTACTCATCCTGGGCTGAATTGTGGCATTGATTATTTAATGATTATTTACAAATGGCCGATTCCACGATCAAAAATAAAAAGGCAAAACATGACATGTGTGACCGCTTGAGGTACCAGGAGACAAGCTTAAATTTATCAGTCATACCGAGCCCAATTATAATGTTTTAATCAGACCTACCGTGTATGATCCAGGGACTTGATGTCCGCCATGTCAAAGACTGTGATAATGACTGTAAAAGAAGAGCAAGAAGTTTCAGCATTGTTCCTTTACTCCAGCTAAAACTGGTGTCACAGCATGAGACATACAGCTTCTTATTCAAAATCAGTCATTAAAACAATGTCTTACCCTGAGCGCCTCTGTAGTATGCAGAAGCAATGCATTTGAATTTTTCCTGCCCAGCAGTATCCCAGCTATATAATAAAAAAACGGAAACGATTAAGTATGGAGAGCAGAGGCAAGCGACATGCATGAATGATTTAAATACTCACATCTGAAGAGAGAAAGGTACTCCAGAGATCTCAAACCTCTCGATCTCAAAGTCCACTCCTATGGTGGCCTTGTAGTCTCTTTCAAATACATCTTTACAAAACCTGAAAACAGCAAAAAGCAAATTAAGTCTTCCTTCCTTTCACTAATAGTGTTCATACAACTACACTCCTTCTGTGCTTTTTCTTAGTATTTTGCTATTTGTGAATTAAAAACCATTTGATATATGCAAACCTAACATATGGAGTTGCAATTGTTATGTCCAAGGCTAATCTCTCTAAAAAATGTTCTAACTTCTCTGAATTTTCTTCAATCTCAGTTTTCAGGTGATCAGAGGCTCCTCCTCCTCATTTTCCCTCCTGATCTCTGGCACCTGTTTGGAAGCCTTTAAGAGCTCTGGGTAGCTCCACCCACACTCTCTCTCACTCACTGCAGCCCGGCCTGCTGCAACACCACCAGCCTCCACAATGTATCCTTAATTGTTATCCTTGGTTTTGACATTTGACTATAATAAAAGTTACTTTAGCCGCATTGATTGTCGTTTGTCACCTGTGTTACTTCCCGAGAGCCGGGGTCGTAACACAATACATGGACATAGCTTAATTTTCAGGGGTAACAAGTTCAGTCAAGATTAATTACTTATCGAAGTACCTATTTATAAGACAGGTCTTTCCCACGTTAAGGTCTCCAACAACCACCACTTTTGACATTTTCTGTCGGTCCCACCTTTAAAGAAAACAACATATTATTTTACAAGAGAGACATGGTACCACTGAGAATAACACCTTAACTCAAAAAAAGACTCACGGCTGATGCCTGGCAGCTCTGTCTTTACAGGCTGCTTTCGCTTGAATGTCCCAGTCTCCTTTTAGCTGCAGACAAGCTGCAGGTGTGTAACACTGGAAAAAAAACAACAGCATATACTACTGACATTTATTCTGCACAAAGCCACTTAGTAACTGTCATAAACATATGTTATATTTCTGAATTTGGAAGGTGGACGGAAGTCAACAAGTACCTTGCGGGGTTTTGTATGTTGCCATGCACAGATAATTCCTTACTAACTTCTACTCTGCTGCACATATAAATAGTTCACTATAACTGAGTATTAATAAATTGGGCTGAGTCGACCTCTGATAACAAGACACACACTTAAGAGGCCTGCATTACTAGAAACTATTAAACATGCCATTAATCATTAACTGATTAGTTGTGTGGTCTATAAAGTGGTGAACCACGTCAATCTCTGTTTTCCAAAGCCTAAGATAACGTCCTCAAATGTCTTGACCAACAGTCCACAACCCAAAGATATTCAGTTTACTGTCATAAAGGTTAATTAAAGATTAATTAAAAAATGACCAAATAGTTGCGGATCAATTTAATAGTTGACAACGAACCAATTGATTGACTATTAGCTGCAGTTCCAGGTGTATTTTGATGTCATCAAAAAGATAAAAAACGCCAACCTCAAATTGACCTGCTATTAATCTTTACACCTGCAGACGTATGACATCAACGCCAGTTAAAATGGAAGAAATTATGTATAATTCTATACATGGATTTGTAACCATTTAAGACATTTAACATACTCTCAGATTTTTGTACTTGTATTCTATGTATGTAAAACCTCTAGTTGTGTCAGAATTCCTCTAAAAATAAAGAATACTCTAAAAACAACAACAAAGTGTCTTAATGTATTATTTGTAGCTGATCCAGAAGGTAGAAAGATATAGCAGAAGTATAGTGGCAGGGGCCATGATAGGGTAGCTGAGTGTAACAGCCCATAATTACCTTGATCTGACAGTGATTTAGCCATCTGAGAAAGTTAAATAGAATGTCACACGTTTCCAATAAACTTAATGTCCTCTAGACTGGCACGTCTACCATTTTAACCACAGTGGTCTCATAGTGGTATACTGCATATACTGTACATTTTATTAATGAAAACAGAGGCTATCTGACACTGATTTACCTTCGGGAATTCCCAGATGACCCTGTCTTTGCTGATGGGTGGTGGAAATGGCATCATCCCATTCCTGTTATCCTGCATGATGACCTGTGAGGGATTGTGTTACAGCAGTTAGCTCAGTTCATCTAATTCAGTCAAATAACAAGCACTCCTTCAACATGTGTGTCCATTTTTTTTACAAAGGTCACATGTTATCTTAACCAAATATAGAATCGAAATGGGCGTGTAAGCTACCAAATTCTGAGTCGTCACAACATTTAGCTTCAGTGGAGCTACATACAGTACGTACAGTGTATGTGACAGACGGGGGCGGTTGGTTGCTAGAGTGCAACAGTGATAACATGCCTGTAATCTGCCATTATGTGAGCTTTCTTACTAGTTGGGATAGTAGGAACACTAGGTTATATCAGTCTTTAAGGATGTGGATGCTGCATCGTAAAGTCATTCACTACAAGGCCGGAAGTACGGTGACTGTGTCTTCAAAATGAAAGCATATTGACAAACGTCGAAGAAAATAAGTCTTTCACTATTTAATATATTCGTTATTACTAGTTATTTTGTGTTTGTGGTGATTTTATGATTTTTATTTCTAACCCCTGCTCCCAAATGGTATTACATTATGTTGTAAGCGAAGTGAAGCGTGCAGGTAACGGTTTTAGTTTGTAGGTCCAGAAAGGAAGTCTTGTCACACTTTGTTTACCGTGACACCGGTGGAGACTGGCACTTGCACCATAAGCAACTCTACATGTTATTTCAGGTGTCTGCTTTTGTTCTACTTCAAACAGACATTCTGTTACACTGTCACTCAACTCAGGAACACTGTGAAAGAATTATACTCACCACAGATAAAATAACGTCGAATATCCACTCGGTTTTTCTGACTGGTGACGCTTGTCGCAGTCGCAAGTCCGTACGCTTGTTGGAAGACGAGCTCGTTTCCATGACAACCATGTAGCGCCTGTGTCACGTGATACCTTGACTTTTTTTAATTAACGGGGTTTAAAGTCGGGTCCATTAGAGGTTCCCATAAAAACACAATCAAAGCAAAGAATTGTTTATTTTCTATGTAATATGTCTATAATCCCAATACAAAGGATTTCATGTTAACATAACTCCCAACACAATTGCATACACTGTAATCTTTTTCACTCCTGCAACTGTTTAATTACACTAATGTAGAAAACATGTAATAAATTATCCAGTTGTTCATGGGGACCTCTGTGTTGGAAATAAACACAATACTGCATAGCTAGATGACTACAATGATAATAAGAAAAACCTATTAGAAGCAGAAATTCCTGTAAAATGCACATAAACACCACCACTTATTACTGAATGCAAATGTTAGTTTAATTTTAAGATGGAAGTTTAACTACTGAAATACCTATTTAAGTACTTACACTATACTTACAATACTTAACTTCATTACAACTCATTCCCAGTTTTAGTTTATATACTTTTAAAAAAACGTTTTTTAAGTTTTATACTTCCACTTCACTACATCTCAGAGGGAAATATTATACTTTCTACTCCACTACATTTGACAGCCTTAGATACTTGTCACTTTCCTGATTAAGATTGTATATATGAAACACATGATCACTTTGTTATGTATGTATTGTTATAGATTAGACTATTCAACAGTGTCATGTGTTGAAATGAGCTCTATCTATTCTGTTGCTAACATGTATATATGTCAATTAATAAGTTGTAATATTCAAATATATGTATGATAAATATAACGCCATGTTGCATAATAAGTAGTCTTACATTTGATACTTTTAAGTACATATTTCTGCTAATACTTATATAGTTTTACTTAAGTAGGGTTTTTCATGCAGGACTTTTACTTGTAATGGACTATTTTTACATTGTTATATTGTACACATTCCAGTGAAAAAATTACTTCTTCTATTCAACTGTTTACAACTAAGGGAATATCACACTAGGGAACAATTTAAAAAAAAAAATCAGTTGAATTAGATTTTTATGTTGATTAATACATATTTATATTAAAATTGGAGTTAGTTTTTTCTAGTATATCAAGTTATTTCTCCACAGCTTAAGATATAGTACAGAATAAGCAACATTCCACTGATTAACTGTAGTAAGACGGTTGAACTCATCTCATTTGTGTAGCTCCCAATAGGCCAGTAGTGTTATCAGCTTTATAAGAGTGGAGTATTTGCGCCACCTTGTGGTGTTACAGACTTGTGGTGTCATGAACCTCAGTTTCCCCACCTACATGATCAAAGAATACAAATCTTATGTTTTAGTTAATAATCTTTCTTTCGACCGATAAGAATATTAATAACATCTCTCCACAACAAAAATATATCACCACTATTACTATTATTATTATTATGATATTGTTCAGAATATATTTCTCATTTCAAAGCATTTGAAAAAACATTTTAAAACCACTTTGACAAGAAAATAATATTTATCTTAAAACTGTGATGACTTGTGAATTCATGACTTGTGTGACAAAGCGAGTGAGAATTATCATTGTAAAATGTGCAATGTTTGCATAATAAAAATAAAAGCTGAATAATTTACAATTTATAACACCCGCTATGATATTGATGTAAACCGAAAAACGAAACGAAAACCTTAGGGGTAAAAGGTTGGTTACAGTACTCCTATGATAATACTACATCGCTCTCAGTTGTGAAACCAAATGATATGGAGTAAAACAGGCATAAATGTAACAGCAAAGTTGGTACATGGTACCTAAAAATAATATATAGTACAAGCACTGCTATGATGAAATATTAAAAGTTTGCGTTGGCCGGGAATCGAACCCGGGTCAACTGCTTGGAAGGCAGCTATGCTAACCACTATACCACCAACGCTTGAAAGTGTAAGATGCATAATGATTTATAACTATGGTGTAACTATCGGCCATTCAGTATGTGGTGTTGCAGGTTTATTTACAAGACTTCCGGTGACCTGAATCTAATCAAATTACAACAATAACAATAAAGTACTGATGGAAATTTAAAATTGCGCACTACGTATTGTGCATGCAGTGTTTCCGTAGTGTAGTGGTTATCACGTTCGCCTAACACGCGAAAGGTCCCCGGTTCGAAACCGGGCGGAAACATATTTTGTAATGTTCGGTATCAGCTTTATAGCTACGTATGTGGAAATATTTATTATTATTTTAAAATTATTATTACCCCTAGTATATATTGTTAAATATTACCACCATTTCTACCGGCTCTCAATGTTCTTCCCAAGCAATAGTCCCAGAAACCTATTTCCAAAACAGTGCTTTAGTGGAGGGTTTCTCCTAGTCTACTGTCAGTTCTGTGTTACGCTACAGGTTGTTGTTGGTGCGCGAGAAGGCAATTTCTGTTTCTGTTGAGTTATTATTTTTGTGTCGTGCGCAATGCATTCCTGTTTAAAATACGAATGTAAAACTAAAAGTTACGCCCAACGTGGGGCTCGAACCCACGACCCTGAGATTAAGAGTCTCATGCTCTACCGACTGAGCTAGCCGGGCTTTATGTCCCCACATAGAACATGTGTTCAAAACAGGTGAACCCCCGGCAGCCCCTGGGAGAGCACAAAAGGGTGCTTCCTTGCCTGGGACTGTCGACTGTCGACTCAAGATTGTGGCCATATGACAAGTATTACAGCTCTGATTAACACCAATACTCTGCTCCTTCCCACTTCAGTACATCATCAATCGTGCTAATGGGTTCCCATCGTTGTTTTTTGTCTCCACTTCACACCCTTTTATGGTCTTTGCTATACCCTGTACTCTGGAGTTTCATTTTGTGTATAGGGGGATTGGGGAGAGGGCAGTGGCGGCCAGCCCATAGGGGGAGCTGGGGCGCCGCCCTCCCTGATAAGAGGGGGAAAAAATGTCAAATATATTTTTACAAATTCTGTTATACATGTCGGTTTTACCCACTAGTGTGTGCCTACATGCAATATGAATTATAAACTATATTTCCCACCTACTAACATTTATTCACCAGTGAATTTCCACAGACAGACTTGTATGCTTCTGTCATGGGGCGCTGATCAGAGCGCCCCAGCAGTAATATAGCCAATGGTGTACAGTTGCCAGGTTAAAATAATAAATATATGCAAAATATCGCAAAATATCGACTGTATTAAGTCCTGTGGTGCTTTTGAACTGGCATTGTGCGGGCAAGATGAAAGGGATACCTCTGAAAACCCGGGGATTGTCAGAGGTTTAGTTGACCTAATGGCCTCCATTGACCGGGACTTGAACGAGCACCTTGAAAATGCAACCGTCTTTAGAGGCACCTCAAAGACGGTACAAAGCGAGCTATTGGACTGTATGCTGGCAGTTCTGAGAGAAAAAATCTTGGATGAAGTAAAAACAGCGGACGTTTTAGCCATCCAAGCTGATGAAACAACTGACTTCTCCACACACTGTCAGTTAGTCCTGGTACTTAGATACATTGATGAAACCCATAATGTCCATGAGCGTTTTTTTGAGTTTATTAAGCTCTCCAATGCCAACGCGGACACAATTGCTGGTGCCTTATTGGAAAGGCTGCACACCATCCTTCCCGAGCGACAAGAAAAAAAGCTGATCGTGCAGGCCTATGATGGGGCAGCAGTGATGAGGGGCACCACTGAAGGAGTTCACCGTAAGATCCAGGACACCTATGAAAATGCTTACTATGTTCACTGTTATGCTCACCAGTTGAACTTAGTAATGCAACAAGCAACGTCCCACATCCCACAGTCATCAGTCCCATCAGTCACTTTTTTTCTTATATCAGGGGATTTACTTTTTTTTACCAAGTTGTTGTTTGTTGTTGTTTAAAACAAAATGTGAAAACCTAATTCTTACTAAGGAATAGTATGACACAAGATCGCCTCAACGCTCTGGCTACGCTTTCCATAGAGAAAAAACTAACATGGGACATCCCTGATTTCAACATCAGAGTCATTGAGAAATTTGCCATTCAGAAAGACAGACGGGCAAAGTTCTTGTACAAATAAGAACTGTCCATCCCATCCACTCACTCATCATATTACACTCACCTTAGAAACAGAAATTTACCCTTCACTCACTCTCACCCACACACACACTGTTGATTTGTATATATTGTATAGCTGATCATACCCTTGTTGTAAAGTTCTGTAACTAGAATATTGTATTTGATACCCTTCCTTTCGAAAACATGAATGGAGCCTTATACAACTGTAAATAGATAATTTATTTTATCTGTGAAACTGGTGAGATTAAAACATTGTTGAATTGTAGTCGTCGTCTGACTTTGAATTCTTATACTGAACTAGAGAAATGTATTGTCACATCAGCCCCACCAAGAATATTTTTGCTGCCCACTGGAAGACGCGTCAGTTTAATGAAGTCCCGCACCAGCAGGCTGGCTAACAGCTTTCTTCCCTGGGCCATCAGGACTCTAAACAGCCACGGACACACACACACACACACATACACACACACACAAGGACCCTCATAAAACCACCAACCCCACAACAACCAACAATCTACATCATCCTACCCTCCAGCACCTTAATCTTTAAGCACACCATCACTTTATTGGTACTGTAGATAAGGTTGCAATTTATTACGTTTTGCACGTTTTGGTTTCTAATCAAATGAAAGCAGGTTACAAAGTGTACTGTTTACAGTAAATATATCATCTGTTGAGAAAATGAAACTTGAACAGCCACCCGAAACATGAGACAGAAGAGAGGAAAGCTTGATTAAAAAGAAACCTCTTTCCCAATCACTCAAACACCCAGCCGGGTTGTAAAAAGGCTACAGGGACTGTGAATCTGCAGAAAAGCTTAAAGGCTGCTGAATTACAAAGTGTACTGTTTACAAAGTGTACTTTTTCCACCAATGCCCCGCTTCCTGCATGCCTTCTGCGCCAAACACGAGTATTTCCCGTAGGTGAGAATGCGTCTGACATGGACAATCTCCTCTTGTGTGCTCCAGGTGTAAGAGGGCAACCCTGGGAAAAGACCTGAGCCGATTCAAACCAAGGTTTGTCTGTCTCTGTTAGAAAGTCCAGCACCCAGTTGCAGAGTGTAGAGCTCAGCCCGAGTGTGGACAGTTTCAAAACCAGGGTCTGCGGTCTGATTGTGTTAAATGCAGACGTGAAGTCCACAAAGAGCAGGCGAACATACGAGTCCTTCTTCTCTAAGTGGGTGAGGGCTGTGTGGACCACAGAAGAAATGGCATCTTCTGTGGATCGATTCTTCCTATAAGCATACTGGTGTGGGTCCACAGTGACGTTGATGCAGTCTTTGATGTGGGCCATCACCAGTCTCTTAAAGCACTTCATGACTATCGGGGTGAGGGCAACCGGCCGATAGTCATTTAGGCCTGTCACTGTGGAGGTTTTGGGGATGGGGATGATTGTGGCAGTCTTCAGGCAGGTAGGGACCGCTGCTTGTTGGAGGGAGGTGTTAAAGATGTCTGTCAGGACATCCGTCAGCTGGTGTGCACAGCTCCTCAGCAGCCTCCCGGAGATGTTATCGGGACCCGAAGCTTTGCGAGGGTTAATCCTCTGGAGGGTTCTCCTCACTTCTGCTGGGGTCACGCTGAGAGGCTCTTCACCTGGTGGTGGAGTGAGTCTGGTGCTAGAGGAGGTGTTCGGGTCATCAAAGCGGGCATAGAAGGTGTTGAGAGCGTCGGGCAGAGAGGGGTCCCCGGGGCACTGTGCATCTCTGGTGTTGTAGTCTGTGATGCACTTTATGCCCCTCCACATACTCCGTGGATCGTTAGATGTAAAATGTCCCTCGATCCTCCGGGCATATGTGGCCTTGGCCCTCTTTACTCCTGCTATCAGCCTTCTCCTAGCCGCTCTGAGTGCCAGTCTGTCACCTGACCTGAACGCAGCATCCCTGGCTTTCAGCAGAGACTTGACCTCCACATTCAGCCAGGGTTTCTGGTTCGGGTAGACTGTTATAGTCCTGGTGGTGGTGACATCCTCTGCACACTTACTGATGTAGCCGAGGACAGCTGACGTATATTCCTCCAGGTCCACCTGTCCCTCAAGGGCAGCTGCCTCCCTGAAGATTTGCCAGTCTGTGCGCTGGAAACAGTCCTGCAGTGTCAGGGCGGCATCACTGGGCCACACGGTGATAGTCCTCTGTGTTGGCGTGTGGCGTCTGAGCAGAGGACGGTAGGCGGGGACCAGCACGATGGAGATGTGGTCGGAGAGGCCCAGGTGGGGGTGGGGGACGGCTCTGTATGCGTCTCTTTTGTTGGTGTAGACACGGTCCAGCGTGTTATCTCCCCGTGTCGGTATGGTGACATGCTGGTGAAACTTAGGCAGAGTGTCTGTCAGGTTTACGTGATTAAAATCCCCCGCAACCACGTAAAATGCCTCCGGGTGCTTGTGCTGGAGCGAGCTGATGATGTCGTTTAGCTCCTTAAGCGCTTCGTTAGCATTAGCACCCGGCGGGATTTCAGTGCAAATCATTTTTTTTTTGTATTATTGTCTGTGCATCTGTGGTGGGGGGTCCAGAGGGTGGATGGGGGGTGGGGTTGGGGATGGGGGGCAGGGGCTACAGGGGTCCTCCAGAGTTCAACAGTCTCACAGCTTCTGGGAAGAAGCTGTTCCTCATTCTGGTGGTCCTGCTCTTAATGCTCCGCAGCCTCCTGCCCGAGGGGAGAGGGGCAAACAGAGCATGTGCGGGGTGAGTGGGGTCCTTCATGATGCAGGAGGCCCTTTTCCTGCACCTGGAGGTGTAAATGTCCGTGGTGGTGGGTAGGCTGCATCCCACAGTCCTCTGTGCAGCTTTGACCACCCTCTGCAGAGCCTTCTTCTCTGCTGCAGAGCAGCTGCCGTGCCACACAGTGATGCAGGTGCACATGACGCTTTCCACCACACATCTGTAGAAGGAGGTCAGGACAGAGCTCCCCAGTCCAGCACGCCGCAGCTTCCTGAGGAAGTAGAGGCGCTGGTGTGCCTTCCTGACCAGATAGGAAGTGTTGGTGCTCCAGGTGAGGTCGTTGGAGATGTGCACGCCCAGGTACCTGAAGCTGGGGACCACTTCCACCACTGTCCCTCCGATGTGCAGGGGAGGGGGGAGATGTCTGCCCCTTCTGAAGTCCACGATCATCTCCTTGGTCTTCTTCGCGTTGATGCAGAGGTTGTTTTCTCTGCACCAACCCTCCAGGTGTTCCACTTCCTGCCTGTAGCCCTTCTCATCGTTGTTAGCGATTCGTCCAACCACAGCTGTGTCATCTGCGAACTTCACGATCAGACAGCTCGGGTCTCTCACTGAGGAGTCGTGTGTGAGCAGAGTGAACAGGAGGGGGCTCAGCACACAACCCTGGGGGGAGCCTGTGCTGAGGGTGATGGTGGAGGAGGAGATGTCGTGGATCTTCACAGACTGCGGCCTTTCCGTTAGAAAGTCCAGCACCCAGTTGCAGAGTGTAGAGCTCAGCCCGAGTGTGGACAGTTTCAAAACCAGGGTCTGCGGTCTGATTGTGTTAAATGCAGACGTGAAGTCCACAAAGAGCAGGCGAACATACGAGTCCTTCTTCTCTAAGTGGGTGAGGGCTGTGTGGACCACAGAAGAAATGGCATCTTCTGTGGATCGATTCTTCCTATAAGCATACTGGTGTGGGTCCACAGTGACGTTGATGCAGTCTTTGATGTGGGCCATCACCAGTCTCTCAAAGCACTTCATGACTATCGGGGTGAGGGCAACCGGCCGATAGTCATTTAGGCCTGTCACTGTGGAGGTTTTGGGGATGGGGATGATTGTGGCAGTCTTCAGGCAGGTAGGGACCGCTGCTTGTTGGAGGGAGGTGTTAAAGATGTCTGTCAGGACATCCGTCAGCTGGTGTGCACAGCTCCTCAGCAGCCTCCCGGAGATATTATCGGGACCTGAAGCTTTGCGAGGGTTAATCCTCTGGAGGGTTCTCCTCACTTCTGCTGGGGTCACGCTGAGAGGCTCTTCACCTGGTGGTGGAGTGAGTCTGGTGCTAGAGGAGGTGTTCGGGTCATCAAAGCGGGCATAGAAGGTGTTGAGAGCGTCGGGCAGAGAGGGGTCCCCGGGGCACTGTGCATCTCTGGTGTTGTAGTCTGTGATGCACTTTATGCCCCTCCACATACTCCGTGGATCGTTAGATGTAAAATGTCCCTCGATCCTCCGGGCATATGTGGCCTTGGCCCTCTTTACTCCTGCTATCAGCCTTCTCCTAGCCGCTCTGAGTGCCAGTCTGTCACCTGACCTGAACGCAGCATCCCTGGCTTTCAGCAGAGACTTGACCTCCACATTCAGCCAGGGTTTCTGGTTCGGGTAGACTGTTATAGTCCTGGCGGCATCACTGGGCCACACGGTGATAGTCCTCTGTGTTGGCGTGTGGCGTCTGAGCAGAGGACGGTAGGCGGGGACCAGCACGATGGAGATGTGGTCCGAGGGCCGCTGTTGTTGTTGTTGTTGTTGTTTCTCTGACCGAACCGTCCCTTATGTTGAAAAGTTCGGTTCGGCTATACATAGTCCGCTTGCTAACACAAGCAACACGAGTGCAGTTGGCCTCGGGACCAACGGTAAAATTACTAAAATTACTAAAAGAGGGCTTGATCAAATGTCAACTGTATGCGACAAACGTTGGACAGGATAAGGGTTAGTAAATATATCATCTGGAAAACCCCGGGAAAAGACCTGAGCCTAAATTTGTCTGTCTCTGTGGCGCAATCGGTCAGCGCGTTCGGCTGTTAACCGAAAGGTTGGTGGTTCGAGCCCACCCAGGGACGGTAGTTTGCCCACCGGTTGTGGGCAGTCAACCCCACAAAGCACCCTGTTTGCTCAAAGCTGTGGACATATAGGAGGAACAACTGCATTAAGGCTCTGAATAACACTAAAACTCTACTGCTTCCCATTTTGATATGTCATCCTTTGTGCTAATAGGTTGTCCTTTGTCTCCAGTTCACGCCCTTTTGTTGTATTCGCTATACCAGTACTCTGTTTGGGGGACGGGTAACGCTGCAACACGCCCTCTTGCAAATACAGCCAGATAAAGAGAGGAAAGGAAGGAACAGACCACAGAAATTCAAAACAACATGATCCTAATTTCTCCCCAAACAGTATAATCAAATGTCAACTGTACGCGACAAACCTTGGACAGGATGAGGGTCAGTAAATATATCATCTGTTGAGAAAATGAAACTTGAACAGCCACCCGAAACATGAGACAGAAGAAAGGAAAGCTTGATTAAAAAAAAACCTCTTTCCCGATCACTCAAACACCCAGCCGGGTTGTAAAAAGGCTACAGGGACTATGAATCTGCAGAAAAGCTTAAAGGCTGCTGAATTACAAAGTGTACTGTTTACAAAGTGTACTTTTTCCACCAATGCCCCGCTTCCTGCATGCCTTCTGGGCCAAACACGAGTATTTCCCGTAGGTGAGAATGCGTCTGACATGGACAATCTCATCTTGTGTGCTCCAGGTGTAAGAGGGCAACCCCGGGAAAAGACCTGAGCCTAGGTTTGTCTGTCTCTGTGGCGCAATCGGTCAGCGCGTTCGGCTGTTAACCAAAAGGTTGGTGGTTCGAGCCCACCCAGGGACGGTAGTTTGCCCACCGGTTGTGGGCAGTCAACCCCACAAAGCACCCTGTTTGCTCAAAGCTGTGGACATATAGGAGGAACAACTGCATTAAGGCTCTGAATAACACTAAAACTCTACTGCTTCCCATTTTGATATGTCATCCTTTGTGCTAATAGGTTGTCCTTTGTCTCCATTTCACGCCCTTTTGTTGTATTCGCTATACCAGTACTCTGTTTGGGGGACGGGTAACGCTGCAACACGCCCTCTTGCAAATACAGCCAGATAAATAGAGGAAAGGAAGGAACAGACCACAGAAATTCAAAACAACATGATCCTAATTTCTCCCCAAACAGTATGATCAAATGTCAACTGTACGCGACAAACCTTGGACAGGATGAGGGTCAGTAAATATATCATCTGTTGAGAAACTGAAACTTGAACAGCCACCCGAAACATGAGACAGAAGAGAGGAAAGCTTGATTTAAAAAAAACCTCTTTCCCGATCACTCAAACACCCAGCCGGGTTGTAAAAAGGCTACAGGGACTATGAATCTGCAGAAAAGCTTAAAGGCTGCTGAATTACAAAGTGTACTGTTTACAAAGTGTACTTTTTCCACCAATGCCCCGCTTCCTGCATGCCTTCTGCGCTAAACACGAGTATTTCCTGTAGGTGAGAATGCGTCTGACATGGACAATCCCCTTTTGTGTGCTCCAGGTGTAAAAGGGCAACCCCGGGAAAAGACCTGAGCCGATTCAAGACGAGGTTTGTCTGTCTCTGTGGCGCAATCGGTCAGCGCGTTCGGCTGTTAACCGAAAGGTTGGTGGTTCAAGCCCACCCAGGGACGGTAGTTTGCCCACCGGTTGTGGGCAGTCAACCCCACCAAGCACCCTGTTTGCTCAAAGCTGTGGACATATAGGAGGAACAACTGCATTAAGGCTCTGAATAACACTAAAACTCTACTGCTTCCCATTTTGATATGTCATCCTTTGTGCTAATGAGATGAGATGAGATGAGATGAGATTCAACTTTATTGTCATTGTGCAGAGTACGAGTACAGAGACAACGAAATGCAGTTAGCATCCATCCAGAAGTGCAAAAACAGCAGAAAGTGCAGAGTATGTGCAAATGAACAATATAAATATAAATAGTGGTATGAAGAGCAGGTATTGGAAGTACACTAGATGAGTGAGTGCAATGTGTCAGTGAAACAGTAAGAAAAATACACTATAGCGATAAGTACACTAGATGAGTATGATTACACTATTTACAAATGAATATACTATTTTACAGTATTTTACACTATATTTACATTGGGTAAGTTAAAGCAGAATGAATACACTAATAAATAGAAAACACTTTAAGAGTGTACTATAGAGAGGTAGGATATGGAATGAATGTACATTATAGACAGAATAAATAGTTGTATAAATAGGGGTGGGGTGAGTCCTGCTATCACCGTGGTTTAGAGTTCAACAGTGTGATAGCAGCAGGGAAGAAGCTGTTCCTGAACCTGCTGGTCCGGGAACGGAGAGACCTGAAGCGTCTGCCGGAGGGAAGGGGGGTAAACAGTCTGTGGTTGGGGTGGGAAGTGTCTTTGGTGATGCAGTGAGCCTTCCGCAGGCGTCGCTTGCACTGTATAGTGTCTATGGTGGGGAGTGAGGAACCGGTGATGCGTTGGGCAGTTTTCACCACCCTCTGCAGTGATTTCCGGTCCGCGACAGAGCAGTTACCATACCACACTGTGATGCAGTTGGTGAGGATGCTCTCAATGGTACAGCGGTAAAAGTTCACCAGGATCTGGGGAGACAGGTTGATTTTCTTCAGTCTCCTCAGGAAGAACAGACGCTGGTGAGCCTTCTTGACCAGAGTGGAGGTGTTGAGGGTCCAAGTAAGATCCTCAGAGATGTGGACACCCAGGAATTTAAAACTGGAGACACGCTCCACCTCTGTCCCGTTGATGCAGACTGGAGTGTGCGTGTCAGGTTTAGTCTTCCTATAGTCCATGATGATCTCTTTGGTCTTCTTGGTGTTGAGTGTCAGGTTGTTGTCGGCACACCACGCCGCTAGGTGCTGGACCTCCTCCCTGTAGTCCGCCTCGTCGTTGTTGCGGATGAGGCCTATCACCGTTGTGTCGTCTGCAAACTTGATGATGGAGTTAGAGCCATGTACAGGTGTGCAGTCGAAGGTGAAGAGGGAGTAGAGGAGGGGGCTCAGCACACAGCCCTGTGGAACGCCAGTGCTCAGAGTGAGGGTAGAGGAGATGTGGCCATCTAGTTTAACAGACTGGGGTCTGTTGGTCAGAAAGTCTAGTATCCAGTTGCACAGGGAGGTGTTGATTCCCAGGTCGCAGAGCTTGGACACCAGTTTGGAGGGGATGATTGTGTTGAATGCTGAACTAAAGTCAATGAACAGCATTCTAACGTAGGAGTTGTTATTGTCCAGGTGGGAAAGGGCGAGATGTAGAGCCGTGGAAATGGCATCCTCCGTGCTCCTGTTCTGACGGTAAGCGAATTGGAGGGGGTCCAGTGTGGGGGGGAGGCAAGATTTGAGCTGGGCCAGGACCAGCCGCTCGAAGCACTTCATGATGATGGGGGTAAGTGCAACAGGGCGGTAGTCGTTGAGGCTCGCTGCTGTGGAGTGTTTAGGCACCGGCACGATGGAGGTGGTCTTAAAACACGAGGGGACAGCTGCTTGGGCTAGAGACATGTTAAAGATGTTGGTCATGACTCCGGTCAGCTGTCCAGCACAGGCCCTGAGCACACGTCCTGGTATGCCATCGGGACCTGCAGCTTTTCGTGCATTAATCCGGCTTAGTGCAGCACACACATCAGTGGGGGAGAGTATGAGGGGCTGGTGGTCCGCAGGGAGCACAGCCTTGATGGCAACCTCCTGGTTGTCCCTGTCGAATCGAGCATAGAAGCTGTTGAGCTCTTCAGGGAGGGAGGCGTCACTGGTAGGGGGGCTGGAGTTGCTGGATTTGTAGTCTGTGATAGCCTGAATGCCTTGCCACATGCGTCGGGGGTCGGAGTTGCACTTAAAGTGCTCCTCGATCCTCAGCTTGTAGTCATGCTTGGCCTTCTTGATGCCCCTCTTCAGGTCAGCCCTGGATGAACTGTAGGCCTGTGCGTCACCTGATCTGAAAGCGGTGTCGCGTGCCTTCAGCAGAAGGCGGACCTCTTTATTCATCCACGGCTTCTGATTCGGGAATGTCGTGATCTGTTTGAAGGTGGTGATGCTGTTGATGGTGGAGTTGATAAAGTCCATTACTGAGGAGGCGTATGAGTTGATGTCTGTATGGGAGTCACAGGTAGCCTGAGTGGCAAACTCACTCCAGTCAGTGTTTTCAAACTGGTGTTGGAGCAGAGAGTCAGCGTCCACAGGCCAAACTTTGACTGTCCTCACTGTGGGTTTGATGCGTTTGATGAGGGGGGTGTACTTGGGGAACAGGAACAATGAGAGGTGGTCAGACTGTCCAAGATGGGGGAGGGGGACTGCTTTGTAGGCATCGGGCATGTTGGTGTAAACATGATCCAAAGTCTTGTTACCTCTTGTGGGGCAGGAGACATGTTGGTGAAATTTGGGGAGTACTGTCTTTAAGTTGGAGTGATTGAAATCACCCGCAATGATAAAGGCAGCCTCTGGGTGTTTTGTTTGTTGTTTGCTAATGGCTGTATGAAGGTCCTTCATAGCTAGCTTTGCATTAGCATCAGGGGGGATGTAGGCTGCAGTAACAACAGTGGATGTAAACTCTCTGGGCAGATAGAACGGTCTACACTTAACCATGATGTATTCCAGGTTAGCGGAGCAATGACTCTCGGTGATAGTAGTGTCCGTACACCATGCTTTGTTCACATAAATGCACAAACCTCCACCTCTGGTCTTACCGGAGTCATCTGTCGATCTGTCTGCCCGGAAAGTCTGCCGCCCGGGAAGCTGAATAGCGCTGTCCGGAACGCCGCTGTTGAGCCATGTTTCTGTTAAAATCATGACGTTGCAGTCCATAATCAGTTTGTTTGTGGTGATCCGCAGTCGTAACTCATCCATTTTGTTCACCAGGGACCGAACATTGGCGAGGAAGATGCTTGGTAGAGAGAGCCGGTAAGGGGTTAGCTTTAGCTTAGCCTTTAGCCCTCCGCGAGTCCCTCGCCTTTGTTTACGATCCCGACGCCGCCTACGAGCCCTTCCGGTCGGCAGGGCTGAGTCGGTGGGATCCGCTGTTCTTTCGATCTCTGGGATGAGCCGTAGATCGCCGAAAAAGTTGCCAAGAAAGTTTGTTCTTAAGTCCAAAAGTTCCTGGCGGCTGTATGAGGTGTTTGCAAGACTGTTCTGAGTGAGCAGACTTGCAATAACTAGGCAAATCACTGTTAATTTGCAAAAACTGGAGAGACGCTGAGCCTCGCGTTGTGCACGCGCCGCCATCTTGGTCAACATAGGTTGTCCTTTGTCTCCAGTTCACGCCCTTTTGTTGTATTCGCTATACCAGTACTCTGTTTGGGGGACGGGTAACGCTGCAACACGCCCTCTTGCAAATACAGCCAGATAAATAGAGGAAAGGAAGGAACAGACAACAGAAATTCGAAACAACATGATCCTAATTTCTCCCCAAACAGTATGATCAAATGTCAACTGTACGCGACAAACCTTGGACAGGATGAGGGTCAGTAAATATATCATCTGTTGAGAAACTGAAACTTGAACAGCCACCCGAAACATGAGACAGAAGAGAGGAAAGCTTGATTTAAAAAAAACCTCTTTCCCGATCACTCAAACACCCAGCCGGGTTGTAAAAAGGCTACAGGGACTGTGAATCTGCAGAAAAGCTTAAAGGCTGCTGAATTACAAAGTGTACTGTTTACAAAGTGTACTTTTTCCACCAATGCCCCGCTTCCTGCATGCCTTCTGCGCCAAACACGAGTATTTCCCGTAGGTGAGAATGCGTCTGACATGGACAATCTCCTCTTGTGTGCTCCAGGTGTAAGAGGGCAACCCCGGGAAAAAACCTGAGCCTAGGTTTGTCTGTCTCTGTGGCGCAATCGGTCAGCGCGTTCGGCTGTTAACCGAAAGGTTGGTGGTTCGAGCCCACCCAGGGACGGTAGTTTGCCCACCGGTTGTGGGCTGTCAACCCCACCAAGCACCCTGCTTGCTCAAAGCTGTCGACATATAGCAGGAACAACTGCATTAAGGCTCTGAATAACACTACAGCTCTGCTCCTTCCCATTTTGGTATGTCATCCATTGTGTTAATAGGTTGTCCTTTGTCTCCAGTTCACGCCCTTTTGTTGTATTCGCTATACCAGTACTCTGTTTGGGAGATGGGTAACGCTGCAACACGCCCTCTTGCAAATACAGCCAGATAAAGAGAGGAAAGGATGGAACAGACCACAGAAATTCAAAACAACATGATCCTAATTTCTCCCCAAACCGTATGATCAAATGTCAACTGTACGCAACAAACCTTGGACAGGATGAGGGTCAGTAAATATATCATCTGTTGAGAAACTGAAACTTGAACAGCCACCCGAAACATGAGACAGAAGAGAGGAAAGCTTGATTAAAAAGAAACCTCTTTCCCGATCACTCAAACACCCAGCCGGGTTGTAAAAAGGCTACAGGGACTGTGAATCTGCAGAAAAGCTTAAAGGCTGCTGAATTACAAAGTGTACTGTTTACAAAGTGTACTTTTTCCACCAATGCCCCGCTTCCTGAATGCCTTCTGCGCCAAACACGAGTATTTCCCGTAGGTGAGAATGCGTCTGACATGGACAATCTCCTCTTGTGTGCTCCAGGTGTAAGAGGGCAACCCCGGGAAAAAACCTGAGCCTAAGTTTGTCCGTCTCTGTGGCGCAATCGGTCAGCGCGTTCGGCTGTTAACCGAAAGGTTGGTGGTTCGAGCCCACCCAGGGACGGTAGTTTGCCCACCGGTTGTGGGCTGTCAACCCCACCAAGCACCCTGCTTGCTCAAAGCTGTCGACATATAGCAGGAACAACTGCATTAAGGCTCTGAATAACACTACAGCTCTGCTCCTTCCCATTTCGGTATGTCATCCATTGTGTTAATAGGTTGTCCTTTGTCTCCAGTTCATGCCCTTTTGTTGTATTCGCTATACCAGTACTCTGTTTGGGGGACGGGTAACGCTGCAACACGCCCTCTTGCAAATACAGCCAGATAAAGAGAGGAAAGGATGGAACAGACCACAGAAATTCAAAACAACATGATCCTAATTTCTCCCCAAACCGTATGATCAAATGTCAACTGTACGCGACAAACCTTGGACAGGATGAGGGTCAGTAAATATATCATCTGTTGAGAAACTGAAACTTGAACAGCCACCCGAAACATGAGACAGAAGAGAGGAAAGCTTGATTAAAAAGAAACCTCTTTCCCGATCACTCAAACACCCAGCCGGGTTGTAAAAAGGCTACAGGGACTGTGAATCTGCAGAAAAGCTTAAAGGCTGCTGAATTACAAAGTGTACTGTTTACAAAGTGTACTTTTTCCACCAATGCCCCGCTTCCTGAATGCCTTCTGCGCCAAACACGAGTATTTCCCGTAGGTGAGAATGCGTCTGACATGGACAATCTCCTCTTGTGTGCTCCAGGTGTAAGAGGGCAACCCCGGGAAAAAACCTGAGCCTAAGTTTGTCCGTCTCTGTGGCGCAATCGGTCAGCGCGTTCGGCTGTTAACCGAAAGGTTGGTGGTTCGAGCCCACCCAGGGACGGTAGTTTGCCCACCGGTTGTGGGCTGTCAACCCCACCAAGCACCCTGCTTGCTCAAAGCTGTCGACATATAGCAGGAACAACTGCATTAAGGCTCTGAATAACACTACAGCTCTGCTCCTTCCCATTTCGGTATGTCATCCATTGTGTTAATAGGTTGTCCTTTGTCTCCAGTTCACGCCCTTTTGTTGTATTCGCTATACCAGTACTCTGTTTGGGGGACGGGTAACGCTGCAACACGCCCTCTTGCAAATACAGCCAGATAAAGAGAGGAAAGGATGGAACAGACCACAGAAATTCAAAACAACATGATCCTAATTTCTCCCCAAACCGTATGATCAAATGTCAACTGTACGCGACAAACCTTGGACAGGATGAGGGTCAGTAAATATATCATCTGTTGAGAAACTGAAACTTGAACAGCCACCCGAAACATGAGACAGAAGAGAGGAAAGCTTGATTAAAAAGAAACCTCTTTCCCGATCACTCAAACACCCAGCCGGGTTGTAAAAAGGCTACAGGGACTGTGAATCTGCAGAAAAGCTTAAAGGCTGCTGAATTACAAAGTGTACTGTTTACAAAGTGTACTTTTTCCACCAATGCCCCGCTTCCTGAATGCCTTCTGCGCCAAACACGAGTATTTCCCGTAGGTGAGAATGCGTCTGACATGGACAATCTCCTCTTGTGTGCTCCAGGTGTAAGAGGGCAACCCCGGGAAAAGACCTGAGCCTAGGTTTGTCTGTCTCTGTGGCGCAATCGGTCAGCGCGTTCGGCTGTTAACCGAAAGGTTGGTGGTTCGAGCCCACCCAGGGACGGTAGTTTGCCCACCGGTTGTGGGCTGTCAACCCCACCAAGCACCCTGCTTGCTCAAAGCTGTCGACATATAGCAGGAACAACTGCATTAAGGCTCTGAATAACACTACAGCTCTGCTCCTTCCCATTTTGGTATGTCATCCATTGTGTTAATAGGTTGTCCTTTGTCTCCAGTTCACGCCCTTTTGTTGTATTCGCTATACCAGTACTCTGTTTGGGGGACGGGTAATGCTGCAACACGCCCTCTTGCAAATACAGCCAGATAAAGAGAGGAAAGGATGGAACAGACCACAGAAATTCAAAACAACATGATCCTAATTTCTCCCCAAACCGTATGATCAAATGTCAACTGTACGCAACAAACCTTGGACAGGATGAGGGTCAGTAAATATATCATCTGTTGAGAAACTGAAACTTGAACAGCCACCCGAAACATGAGACAGAAGAGAGGAAAGCTTGATTAAAAAGAAACCTCTTTCCCGATCACTCAAACACCCAGCCGGGTTGTAAAAAGGCTACAGGGACTATGAATCTGCAGAAAAGCTTAAAGCTTAAAGGCATGATCCTAATTTCCTGTAGGTGAGAATGCGTCTGACATGGACAATCTCCTCTTGTGTACTCCAGGTGTAAGAGGGCAACCCCGGGAAAAGACCTGAGCCTAAGTTTGTCTGTCTCTGTGGCGCAATCGGTCAGCGCGTTCGGCTGTTAACCGAAAGGTTGGTGGTTCAAGCCCACCCAGGGACGGTAGTTTGCCCACCGGTTGTGGGCTGTCAACCCCACCAAGCACCCTGCTTGCTCAAAGCTGTCGACATATAGCAGGAACAACTGCATTAAGGCTCTGAATAACACTACAACTCTGCTCCTTCCCATTTTGGTATGTCATCCATTGTGCTAATAGGTTGTCCTTTGTCTCCAGTTCACGCCCTTTTGTTGTATTCGCTATACCAGTACTCTGTTTGGGAGATGGGTAATGCTGCAACACGCCCTCTTGCAAATACAGCCAGATAAATAGAGGAAAGGAAGGAACAGACCACAGAAATTCAAAACAACATGATCCTAATTTCTCCCCAAACAGTATGATCAAATGTCAACTGTATGCGACAAACCTTGGACAGGATGAGGGTCAGTAAATATATCATCTGTTGAGAAACTGAAACTTGAACAGCCACCCGAAACATGAGACAGAAGAGAGGAAACCTTGATTAAAAAGAAACCTCTTTCCCGATCACTCAAACACCCAGCCGGGTTGTAAAAAGGCTACAGGGACTATGAATCTGCAGAAAAGCTTAAAGGCTGCTGAATTACAAAGTGTACTGTTTACAAAGTGTACTTTTTCCACCAATGCCCCGCCTCCTGCATGCCTTCTGCGCCAAACACAAGTATTTCCTGTAGGTGAGAATGCGTCTGACATGGACAATCCCCTTTTGTGTGCTCCAGGTGTAAAAGGGCAACCCCGGGAAAAGACCTGAGCCGATTCAAGACGAGGTTTGTCTGTCTCTGTGGCGCAATCGGTCAGCGCGTTCGGCTGTTAACCGAAAGGTTGGTGGTTCAAGCCCACCCAGGGACGGTAGTTTGCCCACCGGTTGTGGGCAGTCAACCCCACCAAGCACCCTGTTTGCTCAAAGCTGTGGACATATAGGAGGAACAACTGCATTAAGGCTCTGAATAACACTAAAACTCTACTGCGTCCCATTTTGATATGTCATCCATTGTGCTAATAGGTTGTCCTTTGTCTCCAGTTCACGCCCTTTTGTTGTATTCGCTATACTTTTTCCACCAATGCCCCGCCTCCTGCATGCCTTCTGCGCCAAACACGAGTATTTCCCGTAGGTGAGAATGCGTCTGACATGGACAATCTCCTCTTGTGTGCTCCAGGTGTAAGAGGGCAACCCCGGGAAAAAACCTGAGCCTAGGTTTGTCTGTCTCTGTGGCGCAATCGGTCAGCGCGTTCGGCTGTTAACCGAAAGGTTGGTGGTTCGAGCCCACCCAGGGACGGTAGTTTGCCCACCGGTTGTCGGCTGTCAACCCCACCAAGCACCCTGCTTGCTCAAAGCTGTCGACATATAGCAGGAACAACTGCATTAAGGCTCTGAATAACACTACAGCTCTGCTCCTTCCCATTTTGGTATGTCATCCATTGTGCTAATAGGTTGTCCTTTGTCTCCAGTTCACGCCCTTTTGTTGTATTCGCTATACCAGTACTCTGTTTGGGAGATGGGTAACGCTGCAACACGCCCTCTTGCAAATACAGCCAGATAAATAGAGGAAAGGAAGGAACAGACCACAGAAATTCAAAACAACATGATCCTAATTTCTTCCCAAACAGTATGATCAAATGTCAACTGTACGCGACAAACCTTGGACAGGATGAGGGTCAGTAAATATATCATCTGTTGAGAAACTGAAACTTGAACAGCCACACGAAACATGAGACAGAAGAGAGGAAAGCTTGATTAAAAAAAAACCTCTTTCCCGATCACTCAAACACCCAGCCGGGTTGTAAAAAGGCTACAGGGACTATGAATCTGCAGAAAAGCTTAAAGGCTGCTGAATTACAAAGTGTACTGTTTACAAAGTGTACTTTTTCCACCAATGCCCCGCTTCCTGCATGCCTTCTGCGCCAAACACGAGTATTTCCCGTAGGTGAGAATGCGTCTGACATGGACAATCTCCTCTTGTGTGCTCCAGGTGTAAGAGGGCAACCCCGGGAAAAGACCTGAGCCTAGGTTTGTCTGTCTCTGTGGCGCAATCGGTCAGCGCGTTCGGCTGTTAACCGAAAGGTTGGTGGTTCGAGCCCACCCAGGGACGGTAGTTTGCCCATCGGTTGTCGGCTGTCAACCCCACCAAGCACCCTGCTTGCTCAAAGCTGTCGACATATAGCAGGAACAACTGCATTAAGGCTCTGAATAACACTACAGCTCTGCTCCTTCCCATTTTGGTATGTCATCCATTGTGTTAATAGGTTGTCCTTTGTCTCCAGTTCATGCCCTTTTGTTGTATTCGCTATACCAGTACTCTGTTTGGGGGACGGGTATCGCTGCAACACGCCCTCTTGCAAATACAGCCAGATAAAGAGAGGAAAGGATGGAACAGACCACAGAAATTCAAAACAACATGATCCTAATTTCTCCCCAAACCGTATGATCAAATGTCAACTGTACGCGACAAACCTTGGACAGGATGAGGGTCAGTAAATATATCATCTGTTGAGAAACTGAAACTTGAACAGCCACCCGAAACATGAGACAGAAGAGAGGAAAGCTTGATTAAAAAGAAACCTCTTTCCCGATCACTCAAACACCCAGCCGGGTTGTAAAAAGGCTACAGGGACTGTGAATCTGCAGAAAAGCTTAAAGGCTGCTGAATTACAAAGTGTACTTTTTCCACCAATGCCCCGCTTCCTGAATGCCTTCTGCGCCAAACACAAGTATTTCCCGTAGGTGAGAATGCGTCTGACATGGACAATCTCCTCTTGTGTGCTCCAGGTGTAAGAGGGCAACCCCGGGAAAAAACCTGAGCCTTGGTTTGTCTGTCTCTGTGGCGCAATCGGTCAGCGCGTTCGGCTGTTAACCGAAAGGTTGGTGGTTCGAGCCCACCCAGGGACGGTAGTTTGCCCACCGGTTGTGGGCTGTCAACCCCACCAAGCACCCTGCTTGCTCAAAGCTGTCGACATATAGCAGGAACAACTGCATTAAGGCTCTGAATAACACTACAACTCTGGTCCTTCCCATTTTGGTATGTCATCCATTGTGCTAATAGGTTGTCCTTTGTCTCCAGTTCACGCCCTTTTGTTGTGTTCGCTATACCAGTACTCTGTTTGGGAGATGGGTAACGCTGCAACACGCCCTCTTGCAAATACAGCCAGATAAAGAGAGGAAAGGAAGGAACAGACCACAGAAATTCAAAACAACATGATCCTAATTTCTCCCCAAACAGTATAATCAAATGTCAACTGTACGCGACAAACCTTGGACAGGATGAGGGTCAGTAAATATATCATCTGTTGAGAAAATGAAACTTGAACAGCCACCCGAAACATGAGACAGAAGAGAGGAAAGCTTGATTAAAAAAAAACCTCTTTCCCGATCACTCAAACACCCAGCCGGGTTGTAAAAAGGCTACAGGGACTATGAATCTGCAGAAAAGCTTAAAGGCTGCTGACTTACAAAGTGTACTGTTTACAAAGTGTACTTTTTCCACCAATGCCCCGCCTCCTGCATGCCTTCTGCGCCAAACACGAGTATTTCCTGTAGGTGAGAATGCGTCTGACATGGACAATCTCCTCTTGTGTGCTCCAGGTGTAAGAGGGCAACACCGGGAAAAGACCTGAGCCTAAGTTTGTCTGTCTCTGTGGCGCAATCGGTCAGCGCGTTCGGCTGTTAACCGAAAGGTTGGTGGTTCGAGCCCACCCAGGGACGGTAGTTTGCCCACCGGTTGTGGGCTGTCAACCCCACCAAGCACCCTGCTTGCTCAAAGCTGTCGACATATAGCAGGAACAACTGCATTAAGGCTCTGAATAACACTACAACTCTGGTCCTTCCCATTTTGGTATGTCATCCATTGTGCTAATAGGTTGTCCTTTGTCTCCAGTTCACGCCCTTTTGTTGTGTTCGCTATACCAGTACTCTGTTTGGGAGATGGGTAACGCTGCAACACGCCCTCTTGCAAATACAGCCAGATAAAGAGAGGAAAGGAAGGAACAGACCACAGAAATTCAAAACAACATGATCCTAATTTCTCCCCAAACAGTATAATCAAATGTCAACTGTACGCGACAAACCTTGGACAGGATGAGGGTCAGTAAATATATCATCTGTTGAGAAAATGAAACTTGAACAGCCACCCGAAACATGAGACAGAAGAGAGGAAAGCTTGATTAAAAAGAAACCTCTTTCCCGATCACTCAAACACCCAGCCGGGTTGTAAAAAGGCTACAGGGACTATGAATCTGCAGAAAAGCTTAAAGGCTGCTGAATTACAAAGTGTACTGTTTACAAAGTGTACTTTTTCCACCAATGCCCCGCCTCCTGCATGCCTTCTGCGGCAAACACGAGTATTTCCCGTAGGTGAGAATGCGTCTGACATGGACAATCTCCTCTTGTGTGCTCCAGGTGTAAAAGGGCAACCCCGGGAAAAGACCTGAGCCTATTCAAGACGAGGTTAGTCTGTCTCTGTGGCGCAATCGGTCAGCGCGTTCGGCTGTTAACCAAAAGGTTGGTGGTTCGAGCCCACCCAGGGACGGGAGTTTGCCAACCTGTTGTGGGCTGTCAACCCCACCAAGCACCCTGTTTGCTCAATGCTTTGGACATATAGCAGGAACAACTGCATTAAGGCTCTGAATAACACTACAGCTCTGCTCCTTCCCATTTTGGTATGTCATCCATTGTGCTAATAGGTTGTCCTTTGTCTCCAGTTCACGCCCTTTTGTTGTGTTCGCTATACCAGTACTCTGTTTGGGAGACGGGTAACGCTGCAACACGCCCTCTTGCAAATACAGCCAGATAAAGAGAGGAAAGGAAGGAACAGACCACAGAAATTCAAAACAACATGATCCTAATTTCTCCCCAAACCGTATGATCAAATGTCAACTGTACGCGACAAACCTTGGACAGGATGAGGGTCAGTAAATATATCATCTGTTGAGAAACTGAAACTTGAACAGCCACCCGAAACATGAGACAGAAGAGAGGAAAGCTTGATTAAAAAGAAACCTCTTTCCCGATCACTCAAACACCCAGCCGGGTTGTAAAAAGGCTACAGGGACTATGAATCTGCAGAAAAGCTTAAAGGCTGCTGAATTACAAAGTGTACTGTTTACAAAGTGTACTTTTTCCACCAATGCCCCGCCTCCTGCATGCCTTCTGCGGCAAACACGAGTATTTCCCGTAGGTGAGAATGCGTCTGACATGGACAATCTCCTCTTGTGTGCTCCAGGTGTAAAAGGGCAACCCCGGGAAAAGACCTGAGCCTATTCAAGACAAGGTTTGTCTGTCTCTGTGGCGCAATCGGTCAGCGCGTTCGGCTGTTAACCGAAAGGTTGGTGGTTCGAGCCCACCCAGGGACGGGAGTTTGCCAACCGGTTGTGGGCTGTCAACCCCACCAAGCACCCTGTTTGCTCAAAGCTTTGGACATATAGCAGGAACAACTGCATTAAGGCTCTGAATAACACTACAACTCTGCTCCTTCCCATTTTGGTATGTCATCCATTGTGCTAATAGGTTGTCCTTTGTCTCCAGTTCACGCCCTTTTGTTGTGTTCGCTATACCAGTACTCTGTTTGGGAGATGGGAAACGCTGCAACACGCCCTCTTGCAAATACAGCCAGATAAAGAGAGGAAAGGAAGGAACAGACCACAGAATTTCAAAACAACATGATCCTAATTTCTCCCCAAACAGTATAATCAAATGTCAACTGTACGCGACAAACCTTGGACAGGATGAGGGTCAGTAAATATATCATCTGTTGAGAAAATGAAACTTGAACAGCCACCCGAAACATGAGACAGAAGAGAGGAAAGCTTGATTAAAAAAAAACCTCTTTCCCGATCACTCAAACACCCAGCCGGGTTGTAAAAAGGCTACAGGGACTATGAATCTGCAGAAAAGCTTAAAGGCTGCTGACTTACAAAGTGTACTGTTTACAAAGTGTACTTTTTCCACCAATGCCCCGCCTCCTGCATGCCTTCTGCGCCAAACACGAGTATTTCCCGTAGGTGAGAATGCGTCTGACATGGACAATCTCCTCTTGTGTGCTCCAGGTGTAAGAGGGCAACCCCGGGAAAAGACCTGAGCCTAAGTTTGTCTGTCTCTGTGGCGCAATCGGTCAGCGCGTTCGGCTGTTAACCGAAAGGTTGGTGGTTCGAGCCCACCCAGGGACGGTAGTTTGCCCACCGGTTGTGGGCTGTCAACCCCACCAAGCACCCTGCTTGCTCAAAGCTGTCGACATATAGCAGGAACAACTGCATTAAGGCTCTGAATAACACTACAACTCTGCTCCTTCCCATTTTGGTATGTCATCCATTGTGCTAATAGGTTGTCCTTTGTCTCCAGTTCACGCCCTTTTGTTGTATTCGCTATACCAGTACTCTGTTTGGGAGATGGGTAACGCTGCAACACGCCCTCTTGCAAATACAGCCAGATAAAGAGAGGAAAGGAAAGAACAGACCACAGAAATTCAAAACAACATGATCCTAATTTCTCCCCAAACTGTATGATCAAATGTCAACTGTACGCGACAAACCTTGGACAGGATGAGGGTCAGTAAATATATCATCTGTTGAGAAACTGAAACTTGAACAGCCACCCGAAACATGAGACAGAAGAGAGGAAAGCTTGATTAAAAAGAAACCTCTTTCCCGATCACTCAAACACCCAGCCGGGTTGTAAAAAGGCTACAGGGACTATGAATCTGCAGAAAAGCTTAAAGGCTGCTGAATTACAAAGTGTACTGTTTACAAAGTGTACTTTTTCCACCAATGCCCCGCCTCCTGCATGCCTTCTGCGGCAAACACGAGTATTTCCCGTAGGTGAGAATGCGTCTGACATGGACAATCTCCTCTTGTGTGCTCCAGGTGTAAAAGGGCAACCCCGGGAAAAGACCTGAGCCTATTCAAGACGAGGTTTGTCTGTCTCTGTGGCGCAATCGGTCAGCGCGTTCGGCTGTTAACCGAAAGGTTGGTGGTTCGAGCCCACCCAGGGACGGGAGTTTGCCAACCTGTTGTGGGCTGTCAACCCCACCAAGCACCCTGTTTGCTCAATGCTTTGGACATATAGCAGGAACAACTGCATTAAGGCTCTGAATAACACTACAGCTCTGCTCCTTCCCATTTTGGTATGTCATCCATTGTGCTAATAGGTTGTCCTTTGTCTCCAGTTCACGCCCTTTTGTTGTATTCGCTATACCAGTACTCTGTTTGGGAGACGGGTAACGCTGCAACACGCCCTCTTGCAAATACAGCCAGATAAAGAGAGGAAAGGAAGGAACAGACCACAGAAATTCAAAACAACATGATCCTAATTTCTCCCCAAACCGTATGATCAAATGTCAACTGTACGCGACAAACCTTGGACAGGATGAGGGTCAGTAAATATATCATCTGTTGAGAAACTGAAACTTGAACAGCCACCCGAAACATGAGACAGAAGAGAGGAAAGCTTGATTAAAAAGAAACCTCTTTCCCGATCACTCAAACACCCAGCCGGGTTGTAAAAAGGCTACAGGGACTGTGAATCTGCAGAAAAGCTTAAAGGCTGCTGAATTACAAAGTGTACTGTTTACAAAGTGTACTTTTTCCACCAATGCCCCGCTTCCTGAATGCCTTCTGCGCCAAACACGAGTATTTCCCGTAGGTGAGAATGCGTCTGACATGGACAATCTCCTCTTGTGTGCTCCAGGTGTAAGAGGGCAACCCCGGGAAAAAACCTGAGCCTAGTTTTGTCTGTCTCTGTGGCGCAATCGGTCAGCGCGTTCGGCTGTTAACCGAAAGGTTGGTGGTTCGAGCCCACCCAGGGACGGTAGTTTGCCCACCGGTTGTGGGCTGTCAACCCCACCAAGCACCCTGCTTGCTCAAAGCTGTCGACATATAGCAGGAACAACTGCAATAAGGCTCTGAATAACACTACAACTCTGCTCCTTCCCATTTTGGTATGTCATCCATTGTGCTAATAGGTTGTCCTTTGTCTTCAGTTCACGCCCTTTTGTTGTATTCGCTATACCAGTACTCTGTTTGGGAGATGGGTAACGCTGCAACACGCCCTCTTGCAAATACAGCCAGATAAATAGAGGAAAGGAAGGAACAGACCACAGAAATTCAAAACAACATGATCCTAATTTCTCCCCAAACAGTATGATCAAATGTCAACTGTACGCGACAATCCTTGGACAGGATGAGGGTCAGTAAATATATCATCTGTTGAGAAAATGAAACTTGAACAGCCACACGAAACATGAGACAGAAGAGAGGAAAGCTTGATTAAAAAAAAACCTCTTTCCCGATCACTCAAACACCCAGCCGGTTTGTAAAAAGGCTACAGGGACTATGAATCTGCAGAAAAGCTTAAAGGCTGCTGAATTACAAAGTGTACTGTTTACAAAGTGTACTTTTTCCACCAATGCCCCGCTTCCTGCATGCCTTCTGCGCCAAACACGAGTATTTCCCGTAGGTGAGAATGCGTCTGACATGGACAATCTCCTCTTGTGTGCTCCAGGTGTAAGAGGGCAACCCCGGGAAAAGACCTGAGCCTCCTTCCCATTTTGGTATGTCATCCATTGTGTTAATAGGTTGTCCTTTGTCTCCAGTTCACGCCCTTTTGTTGTATTCGCTATACCAGTACTCTGTTTGGGAGATGGGTAACGCTGCAACACGCCCTCTTGCAAATACAGCCAGATAAATAGAGGAAAGGAAGGAACAGACCACAGAAATTCAAAACAACATGATCCTAATTTCTTCCCAAACAGTATGATCAAATGTCAACTGTACGCGACAAACCTTGGACAGGATGAGGGTCAGTAAATATATCATCTGTTGAGAAACTGAAACTTGAACAGCCACCCGAAACATGAGACAGAAGAGAGGAAAGCTTGATTAAAAAGAAACCTCTTTCCCGATCACTCAAACACCCAGCCGGGTTGTAAAAAGGCTACAGGGACTATGAATCTGCAGAAAAGCTTAAAGGCTGCTGAATTACAAAGTGTACTGTTTACAAAGTGTACTTTTTCCACCAATGCCCCGCCTCCTGCATGCCTTCTGCGGCAAACACGAGTATTTCCCGTAGGTGAGAATGCGTCTGACATGGACAATCTCCTCTTGTGTGCTCCAGGTGTAAAAGGGCAACCCCGGGAAAAGACCTGAGCCTATTCAAGACGAGGTTTGTCTGTCTCTGTGGCGCAATCGGTCAGCGCGTTCGGCTGTTAACCGAAAGGTTGGTGGTTCGAGCCCACCCAGGGACGGGAGTTTGCCAACCTGTTGTGGGCTGTCAACCCCACCAAGCACCCTGTTTGCTCAATGCTTTGGACATATAGCAGGAACAACTGCATTAAGGCTCTGAATAACACTGCAGCTCTGCTCCTTCCCATTTTGGTATGTCATCCATTGTGCTAATAGGTTGTCCTTTGTCTCCAGTTCACGCCCTTTTGTTGTATTCGCTATACCAGTACTCTGTTTGGGAGACGGGTAACGCTGCAACACGCCCTCTTGCAAATACAGCCAGATAAAGAGAGGAAAGGAAGGAACAGACCACAGAAATTCAAAACAACATGATCCTAATTTCTCCCCAAACCGTATGATCAAATGTCAACTGTACGCGACAAACCTTGGACAGGATGAGGGTCAGTAAATATATCATCTGTTGAGAAACTGAAACTTGAACAGCCACCCGAAACATGAGACAGAAGAGAGGAAAGCTTGATTAAAAAGAAACCTCTTTCCCGATCACTCAAACACCCAGCCGGGTTGTAAAAAGGCTACAGGGACTGTGAATCTGCAGAAAAGCTTAAAGGCTGCTGAATTACAAAGTGTACTTTTTCCACCAATGCCCCGCTTCCTGAATGCCTTCTGCGCCAAACACAAGTATTTCCCGTAGGTGAGAATGCGTCTGACATGGACAATCTCCTCTTGTGTGCTCCAGGTGTAAGAGGGCAACCCCGGGAAAAAACCTGAGCCTTGGTTTGTCTGTCTCTGTGGCGCAATCGGTCAGCGCGTTCGGCTGTTAACCGAAAGGTTGGTGGTTCGAGCCCACCCAGGGACGGTAGTTTGCCCACCGGTTGTGGGCTGTCAACCCCACCAAGCACCCTGCTTGCTCAAAGCTGTCGACATATAGCAGGAACAACTGCAATAAGGCTCTGAATAACACTACAACTCTGCTCCTTCCCATTTTGGTATGTCATCCATTGTGCTAATAGGTTGTCCTTTGTCTTCAGTTCACGCCCTTTTGTTGTATTCGCTATACCAGTACTCTGTTTGGGAGATGGGTAACGCTGCAACACGCCCTCTTGCAAATACAGCCAGATAAATAGAGGAAAGGAAGGAACAGACCACAGAAATTCAAAACAACATGATCCTAATTTCTCCCCAAACAGTATGATCAAATGTCAACTGTACGCGACAAACCTTGGACAGGATGAGGGTCAGTAAATATATCATCATTTGAGAAACTGAAACTTGAACAGCCACACGAAACATGAGACAGAAGAGAGGAAAGCTTGATTAAAAAGAAACCTCTTTCCCGATCACTCAAACACCCAGCCGGGTTGTAAAAAGGCTACAGGGACTGTGAATCTGCAGAAAAGCTTAAAGGCTGCTGAATTACAAAGTGTACTTTTTCCACCAATGCCCCGCTTCCTGAATGCCTTCTGCGCCAAACACAAGTATTTCCCGTAGGTGAGAATGCGTCTGACATGGACAATCTCCTCTTGTGTGCTCCAGGTGTAAGAGGGCAACCCCGGGAAAAAACCTGAGCCTTGGTTTGTCTGTCTCTGTGGCGCAATCGGTCAGCGCGTTCGGCTGTTAACCGAAAGGTTGGTGGTTCGAGCCCACCCAGGGACGGTAGTTTGCCCACCGGTTGTGGGCTGTCAACCCCACCAAGCACCCTGCTTGCTCAAAGCTGTCGACATATAGCAGGAACAACTGCAATAAGGCTCTGAATAACACTACAACTCTGCTCCTTCCCATTTTGGTATGTCATCCATTGTGCTAATAGGTTGTCCTTTGTCTTCAGTTCACGCCCTTTTGTTGTATTCGCTATACCAGTACTCTGTTTGGGAGATGGGTAACGCTGCAACACGCCCTCTTGCAAATACAGCCAGATAAATAGAGGAAAGGAAGGAACAGACCACAGAAATTCAAAACAACATGATCCTAATTTCTCCCCAAACAGTATGATCAAATGTCAACTGTACGCGACAAACCTTGGACAGGATGAGGGTCAGTAAATATATCATCATTTGAGAAACTGAAACTTGAACAGCCACACGAAACATGAGACAGAAGAGAGGAAAGCTTGATTAAAAAAAAACCTCTTTCCCGATCACTCAAACACCCAGCCGGGTTGTAAAAAGGCTACAGGGACTATGAATCTGCAGAAAAGCTTAAAGGCTGCTGAATTACAAAGTGTACTGTTTACAAAGTGTACTTTTTCCACCAATGCCCCGCTTCCTGCATGCCTTCTGCGCCAAACACGAGTATTTCCCGTAGGTGAGAATGCGTCTGACATGGACAATCTCCTCTTGTGTGCTCCAGGTGTAAGAGGGCAACCCCGGGAAAAGACCTGAGCCTAAATTTGTCTGTCTCTGTGGCGCAATCGGTCAGCGCATTCGGCTGTTAACCGAAAGGTTGGTGGTTCGAGCCCACCCAAGGACGGTAGTTTGCCCACCGGTTGTGGGCTGTCAACCCCACCAAGCACCCTGCTTGCTCAAAGCTGTCGACATATAGCAGGAACAACTGCATTAAGGCTCTGAATAACACTACAGCTCTGCTCCTTCCCATTTTGGTATGTCATCCATTGTGTTAATAGGTTGTCCTTTGTCTCCAGTTCACGCCCTTTTGTTGTATTCGCTATACCAGTACTCTGTTTGGGAGATGGGTAACGCTGCAACACGCCCTCTTGCAAATACAGCCAGATAAATAGAGGAAAGGAAGGAACAGACCACAGAAATTCAAAACAACATGATCCTAATTTCTTCCCAAACAGTATGATCAAATGTCAACTGTACGCGACAAACCTTGGACAGGATGAGGGTCAGTAAATATATCATCTGTTGAGAAACTGAAACTTGAACAGCCACCCGAAACATGAGACAGAAGAGAGGAAAGCTTGATTAAAAAGAAACCTCTTTCCCGATCACTCAAACACCCAGCCGGTTTGTAAAAAGGCTACAGGGACTATGAATCTGCAGAAAAGCTTAAAGGCTGCTGAATTACAAAGTGTACTGTTTACAAAGTGTACTTTTTCCACCAATGCCCCGCTTCCTGCATGCCTTCTGCGCCAAACACGAGTATTTCCCGTAGGTGAGAATGCGTCTGACATGGACAATCTCCTCTTGTGTGCTCCAGGTGTAAGAGGGCAACCCCGGGAAAAGACCTGAGCCTAAATTTGTCTGTCTCTGTGGCGCAATCGGTCAGCGCGTTCGGCTGTTAACCGAAAGGTTGGTGGTTCGAGCCCACCCAAGGACGGTAGTTTGCCCACCGGTTGTGGGCTGTCAACCCCACCAAGCACCCTGCTTGCTCAAAGCTGTCGACATATAGCAGGAACAACTGCATTAAGGCTCTGAATAACACTACAGCTCTGCTCCTTCCCATTTTGGTATGTCATCCATTGTGTTAATAGGTTGTCCTTTGCCTCCAGTTCACGCCCTTTTGTTGTATTCGCTATACCAGTACTCTGTTTGGGAGATGGGTAACGCTGCAACACGCCCTCTTGCAAATACAGCCAGATAAATAGAGGAAAGGAAGGAACAGACCACAGAAATTCAAAACAACATGATCCTAATTTCTTCCCAAACAGTATGATCAAATGTCAACTGTACGCGACAAACCTTGGACAGGATGAGGGTCAGTAAATATATCATCTGTTGAGAAACTGAAACTTGAACAGCCACCCGAAACATGAGACAGAAGAGAGGAAAGCTTGATTAAAAAGAAACCTCTTTCCCGATCACTCAAACACCCAGCCGGGTTGTAAAAAGGCTACAGGGACTATGAATCTGCAGAAAAGCTTAAAGGCTGCTGAATTACAAAGTGTACTGTTTACAAAGTGTACTTTTTCCACCAATGCCCCGCCTCCTGCATGCCTTCTGCGGCAAACACGAGTATTTCCCGTAGGTGAGAATGCGTCTGACATGGACAATCTCCTCTTGTGTGCTCCAGGTGTAAAAGGGCAACCCCGGGAAAAGACCTGAGCCTATTCAAGACAAGGTTTGTCTGTCTCTGTGGCGCAATCGGTCAGCGCGTTCGGCTGTTAACCGAAAGGTTGGTGGTTCGAGCCCACCCAGGGACGGGAGTTTGCCAACCTGTTGTGGGCTGTCAACCCCACCAAGCACCCTGTTTGCTCAATGCTTTGGACATATAGCAGGAACAACTGCATTAAGGCTCTGAATAACACTACAGCTCTGCTCCTTCCCATTTTGGTATGTCATCCATTGTGCTAATAGGTTGTCCTTTGTCTCCAGTTCACGCCCTTTTGTTGTGTTCGCTATACCAGTACTCTGTTTGGGAGACGGGTAACGCTGCAACACGCCCTCTTGCAAATACAGCCAGATAAAGAGAGGAAAGGAAGGAACAGACCACAGAAATTCAAAACAACATGATCCTAATTTCTCCCCAAACCGTATGATCAAATGTCAACTGTACGCGACAAACCTTGGACAGGATGAGGGTCAGTAAATATATCATCTGTTGAGAAACTGAAACTTGAACAGCCACCCGAAACATGAGACAGAAGAGAGGAAAGCTTGATTAAAAAGAAACCTCTTTCCCGATCACTCAAACACCCAGCCGGGTTGTAAAAAGGCTACAGGGACTGTGAATCTGCAGAAAAGCTTAAAGGCTGCTGAATTACAAAGTGTACTGTTTACAAAGTGTACTTTTTCCACCAATGCCCCGCTTCCTGAATGCCTTCTGCGCCAAACACGAGTATTTCCCGTAGGTGAGAATGCGTCTGACATGGACAATCTCCTCTTGTGTGCTCCAGGTGTAAGAGGGCAACCCCGGGAAAAAACCTGAGCCTAGTTTTGTCTGTCTCTGTGGCGCAATCGGTCAGCGCGTTCGGCTGTTAACCGAAAGGTTGGTGGTTCGAGCCCACCCAGGGACGGTAGTTTGCCCACCGGTTGTGGGCTGTCAACCCCACCAAGCACCCTGCTTGCTCAAAGCTGTCGACATATAGCAGGAACAACTGCAATAAGGCTCTGAATAACACTACAACTCTGCTCCTTCCCATTTTGGTATGTCATCCATTGTGCTAATAGGTTGTCCTTTGTCTTCAGTTCACGCCCTTTTGTTGTATTCGCTATACCAGTACTCTGTTTGGGGGACGGGTAACGCTGCAACACGCCCTCTTGCAAATACAGCCAGATAAAGAGAGGAAAGGATGGAACAGACCACAGAAATTCAAAACAACATGATCCTAATTTCTCCCCAAACAGTATGATCAAATGTCAACTGTACGCGACAAACCTTGGACAGAATGAGGGTCAGTAAATATATCATCTGTTGAGAAACTGAAACTTGAACAGCCACACGAAACATGAGACAGAAGAGAGGAAAGCTTGATTAAAAAAAAACCTCTTTCCCGATCACTCAAACACCCAGCCGGTTTGTAAAAAGGCTACAGGGACTATGAATCTGCAGAAAAGCTTAAAGGCTGCTGAATTACAAAGTGTACTGTTTACAAAGTGTACTTTTTCCACCAATGCCCCGCTTCCTGCATGCCTTCTGCGCCAAACACGAGTATTTCCCGTAGGTGAGAATGCGTCTGACATGGACAATCTCCTCTTGTGTGCTCCAGGTGTAAGAGGGCAACCCCGGGAAAAGACCTGAGCCTAAGTTTGTCTGTCTCTGTGGCGCAATCGGTCAGCGCGTTCGGCTGTTAACCGAAAGGTTGGTGGTTCGAGCCCACCCAGGGACGGTAGTTTGCCCACCGGTTGTGGGCTGTCAACCCCACCAAGCACCCTGCTTGCTCAAAGCTGTCGACATATAGCAGGAACAACTGCATTAAGGCTCTGAATAACACTACAGCTCTGCTCCTTCCCATTTTGGTATGTCATCCATTGTGTTAATAGGTTGTCCTTTGTCTCCAGTTCACGCCCTTTTGTTGTATTCGCTATACCAGTACTCTGTTTGGGAGATGGGTAACGCTGCAACACGCCCTCTTGCAAATACAGCCAGATAAATAGAGGAAAGGAAGGAACAGACCACAGAAATTCAAAACAACATGATCCTAATTTCTTCCCAAACAGTATGATCAAATGTCAACTGTACGCGACAAACCTTGGACAGGATGAGGGTCAGTAAATATATCATCTGTTGAGAAACTGAAACTTGAACAGCCACACGAAACATGAGACAGAAGAGAGGAAAGCTTGATTAAAAAAAAACCTCTTTCCCGATCACTCAAACACCCAGCCGGGTTGTAAAAAGGCTACAGGGACTATGAATCTGCAGAAAAGCTTAAAGGCTGCTGAATTACAAAGTGTACTGTTTACAAAGTGTACTTTTTCCACCAATGCCCCGCTTCCTGCATGCCTTCTGCGCCAAACACGAGTATTTCCCGTAGGTGAGAATGCGTCTGACATGGACAATCTCCTCTTGTGTGCTCCAGGTGTAAGAGGGCAACCCCGGGAAAAGACCTGAGCCTAGGTTTGTCTGTCTCTGTGGCGCAATCGGTCAGCGCGTTCGGCTGTTAACCGAAAGGTTGGTGGTTCGAGCCCACCCAGGGACGGTAGTTTGCCCACCGGTTGTCGGCTGTCAACCCCACCAAGCACCCTGCTTGCTCAAAGCTGTCGACATATAGCAGGAACAACTGCATTAAGGCTCTGAATAACACTACAGCTCTGCTCCTTCCCATTTTGGTATGTCATCCATTGTGCTAATAGGTTGTCCTTTGTCTCCAGTTCACGCCCTTTTGTTGTATTCGCTATACCAGTACTCTGTTTGGGAGACGGGTAACGCTGCAACACGCCCTCTTGCAAATACAGCCAGATAAATAGAGGAAAGGAAGGAACAGACCACAGAAATTCAAAACAACATGATCCTAATTTCTCCCCAAACCGTATGATCAAATGTCAACTGTACGGGACAAACCTTGGACAGGATGAGGGTCAGTAAATATATCATCTGTTGAGAAACTGAAACTTGAACAGCCACCCGAAACATGAGACAGAAGAGAGGAAAGCTTGATTAAAAAGAAACCTCTTTCCCGATCACTCAAACACCCAGCCGGGTTGTAAAAAGGCTACAGGGACTGTGAATCTGCAGAAAAGCTTAAAGGCTGCTGAATTACAAAGTGTACTGTTTACAAAGTGTACTTTTTCCACCAATGCCCCGCTTCCTGAATGCCTTCTGCGCCAAACACGAGTATTTCCCGTATGTGAGAATGCGTCTGACATGGACAATCTCCTCTTGTGTGCTCCAGGTGTAAGAGGGCAACCCCGGGAAAAAACCTGAGCCTAGTTTTGTCTGTCTCTGTGGCGCAATCGGTCAGCGCGTTCGGCTGTTAACCGAAAGGTTGGTGGTTCGAGCCCACCCAGGGACGGTAGTTTGCCCACCGGTTGTGGGCTGTCAACCCCACCAAGCACCCTGCTTGCTCAAAGCTGTCGACATATAGCAGGAACAACTGCAATAAGGCTCTGAATAACACTACAACTCTGCTCCTTCCCATTTTGGTATGTCATCCATTGTGCTAATAGGTTGTCCTTTGTCTTCAGTTCACGCCCTTTTGTTGTATTCGCTATACCAGTACTCTGTTTGGGAGATGGGTAACGCTGCAACACGCCCTCTTGCAAATACAGCCAGATAAATAGAGGAAAGGAAGGAACAGACCACAGAAATTCAAAACAACATGATCCTAATTTCTTCCCAAACAGTATGATCAAATGTCAACTGTACGCGACAAACCTTGGACAGGATGAGGGTCAGTAAATATATCATCTGTTGAGAAACTGAAACTTGAACAGCCACCCGAAACATGAGACAGAAGAGAGGAAAGCTTGATTAAAAAGAAACCTCTTTCCCGATCACTCAAACACCCAGCCGGGTTGTAAAAAGGCTACAGGGACTATGAATCTGCAGAAAAGCTTAAAGGCTGCTGAATTACAAAGTGTACTGTTTACAAAGTGTACTTTTTCCACCAATGCCCCGCCTCCTGCATGCCTTCTGCGGCAAACACGAGTATTTCCCGTAGGTGAGAATGCGTCTGACATGGACAATCTCCTCTTGTGTGCTCCAGGTGTAAAAGGGCAACCCCGGGAAAAGACCTGAGCCTATTCAAGACGAGGTTTGTCTGTCTCTGTGGCGCAATCGGTCAGCGCGTTCGGCTGTTAACCGAAAGGTTGGTGGTTCGAGCCCACCCAGGGACGGGAGTTTGCCAACCTGTTGTGGGCTGTCAACCCCACCAAGCACCCTGTTTGCTCAATGCTTTGGACATATAGCAGGAACAACTGCATTAAGGCTCTGAATAACACTACAGCTCTGCTCCTTCCCATTTTGGTATGTCATCCATTGTGCTAATAGGTTGTCCTTTGTCTCCAGTTCACGCCCTTTTGTTGTGTTCGCTATACCAGTACTCTGTTTGGGAGACGGGTAACGCTGCAACACGCCCTCTTGCAAATACAGCCAGATAAAGAGAGGAAAGGAAGGAACAGACCACAGAAATTCAAAACAACATGATCCTAATTTCTCCCCAAACCGTATGATCAAATGTCAACTGTACGCGACAAACCTTGGACAGGATGAGGGTCAGTAAATATATCATCTGTTGAGAAACTGAAACTTGAACAGCCACCCGAAACATGAGACAGAAGAGAGGAAAGCTTGATTAAAAAGAAACCTCTTTCCCGATCACTCAAACACCCAGCCGGGTTGTAAAAAGGCTACAGGGACTGTGAATCTGCAGAAAAGCTTAAAGGCTGCTGAATTACAAAGTGTACTGTTTACAAAGTGTACTTTTTCCACCAATGCCCCGCTTCCTGAATGCCTTCTGCGCCAAACACGAGTATTTCCCGTAGGTGAGAATGCGTCTGACATGGACAATCTCCTCTTGTGTGCTCCAGGTGTAAGAGGGCAACCCCGGGAAAAAACCTGAGCCTAGTTTTGTCTGTCTCTGTGGCGCAATCGGTCAGCGCGTTCGGCTGTTAACCGAAAGGTTGGTGGTTCGAGCCCACCCAGGGACGGTAGTTTGCCCACCGGTTGTGGGCTGTCAACCCCACCAAGCACCCTGCTTGCTCAAAGCTGTCGACATATAGCAGGAACAACTGCAATAAGGCTCTGAATAACACTACAACTCTGCTCCTTCCCATTTTGGTATGTCATCCATTGTGCTAATAGGTTGTCCTTTGTCTTCAGTTCACGCCCTTTTGTTGTATTCGCTATACCAGTACTCTGTTTGGGGGACGGGTAACGCTGCAACACGCCCTCTTGCAAATACAGCCAGATAAAGAGAGGAAAGGATGGAACAGACCACAGAAATTCAAAACAACATGATCCTAATTTCTCCCCAAACAGTATGATCAAATGTCAACTGTACGCGACAAACCTTGGACAGGATGAGGGTCAGTAAATATATCATCTGTTGAGAAACTGAAACTTGAACAGCCACACGAAACATGAGACAGAAGAGAGGAAAGCTTGATTAAAAAAAAACCTCTTTCCCGATCACTCAAACACCCAGCCGGTTTGTAAAAAGGCTACAGGGACTATGAATCTGCAGAAAAGCTTAAAGGCTGCTGAATTACAAAGTGTACTGTTTACAAAGTGTACTTTTTCCACCAATGCCCCGCTTCCTGCATGCCTTCTGCGCCAAACACGAGTATTTCCCGTAGGTGAGAATGCGTCTGACATGGACAATCTCCTCTTGTGTGCTCCAGGTGTAAGAGGGCAACCCCGGGAAAAGACCTGAGCCTAGGTTTGTCTGTCTCTGTGGCGCAATCGGTCAGCGCGTTCGGCTGTTAACCGAAAGGTTGGTGGTTCGAGCCCACCCAGGGACGGTAGTTTGCCCACCGGTTGTCGGCTGTCAACCCCACCAAGCACCCTGCTTGCTCAAAGCTGTCGACATATAGCAGGAACAACTGCATTAAGGCTCTGAATAACACTACAGCTCTGCTCCTTCCCATTTTGGTATGTCATCCATTGTGCTAATAGGTTGTCCTTTGTCTCCAGTTCACGCCCTTTTGTTGTATTCGCTATACCAGTACTCTGTTTGGGAGATGGGTAACGCTGCAACACGCCCTCTTGCAAATACAGCCAGATAAATAGAGGAAAGGAAGGAACAGACCACAGAAATTCAAAACAACATGATCCTAATTTCTTCCCAAACAGTATGATCAAATGTCAACTGTACGCGACAAACCTTGGACAGGATGAGGGTCAGTAAATATATCATCTGTTGAGAAACTGAAACTTGAACAGCCACACGAAACATGAGACAGAAGAGAGGAAAGCTTGATTAAAAAAAAACCTCTTTCCCGATCACTCAAACACCCAGCCGGGTTGTAAAAAGGCTACAGGGACTGTGAATCTGCAGAAAAGCTTAAAGGCTGCTGAATTACAAAGTGTACTGTTTACAAAGTGTACTTTTTCCACCAATGCCCCGCTTCCTGAATGCCTTCTGCGCCAAACACGAGTATTTCCCGTAGGTGAGAATGCGTCTGACATGGACAATCTCCTCTTGTGTGCTCCAGGTGTAAGAGGGCAACCCCGGGAAAAAACCTGAGCCTAGTTTTGTCTGTCTCTGTGGCGCAATCGGTCAGCGCGTTCGGCTGTTAACCGAAAGGTTGGTGGTTCGAGCCCACCCAGGGACGGTAGTTTGCCCACCGGTTGTGGGCTGTCAACCCCACCAAGCACCCTGCTTGCTCAAAGCTGTCGACATATAGCAGGAACAACTGCAATAAGGCTCTGAATAACACTACAACTCTGCTCCTTCCCATTTTGGTATGTCATCCATTGTGCTAATAGGTTGTCCTTTGTCTTCAGTTCACGCCCTTTTGTTGTATTCGCTATACCAGTACTCTGTTTGGGAGATGGGTAACGCTGCAACACGCCCTCTTGCAAATACAGCCAGATAAATAGAGGAAAGGAAGGAACAGACCACAGAAATTCAAAACAACATGATCCTAATTTCTTCCCAAACAGTATGATCAAATGTCAACTGTACGCGACAAACCTTGGACAGGATGAGGGTCAGTAAATATATCATCTGTTGAGAAACTGAAACTTGAACAGCCACACGAAACATGAGACAGAAGAGAGGAAAGCTTGATTAAAAAAAAACCTCTTTCCCGATCACTCAAACACCCAGCCGGGTTGTAAAAAGGCTACAGGGACTATGAATCTGCAGAAAAGCTTAAAGGCTGCTGAATTACAAAGTGTACTGTTTACAAAGTGTACTTTTTCCACCAATGCCCCGCTTCCTGCATGCCTTCTGCGCCAAACACGAGTATTTCCCGTAGGTGAGAATGCGTCTGACATGGACAATCTCCTCTTGTGTGCTCCAGGTGTAAGAGGGCAACCCCGGGAAATGACCTGAGCCTAGGTTTGTCTGTCTCTGTGGCGCAATCGGTCAGCGCGTTCGGCTGTTAACCGAAAGGTTGGTGGTTCGAGCCCACCCAGGGACGGTAGTTTGCCCACCGGTTGTCGGCTGTCAACCCCACCAAGCACCCTGCTTGCTCAAAGCTGTCGACATATAGCAGGAACAACTGCATTAAGGCTCTGAATAACACTACAGCTCTGCTCCTTCCCATTTTGGTATGTCATCCATTGTGCTAATAGGTTGTCCTTTGTCGCCAGTTCACGCCCTTTTGTTGTATTCGCTATATCAGTACTCTGTTTGGGAGATGGGTAACGCTGCAACACGCCCTCTTGCAAATACAGCCAGATAAATAGAGGAAAGGAAGGAACAGACCACAGAAATTCAAAACAACATGATCCTAATTTCTTCCCAAACAGTATGATCAAATGTCAACTGTACGCGACAAACCTTGGACAGGATGAGGGTCAGTAAATATATCATCTGTTGAGAAACTGAAACTTGAACAGCCACACGAAACATGAGACAGAAGAGAGGAAAGCTTGATTAAAAAAAAACCTCTTTCCCGATCACTCAAACACCCAGCCGGGTTGTAAAAAGGCTACAGGGACTATGAATCTGCAGAAAAGCTTAAAGGCTGCTGAATTACAAAGTGTACTGTTTACAAAGTGTACTTTTTCCACCAATGCCCCGCCTCCTGCATGCCTTCTGCGCCAAACACGAGTATTTCCCGTAGGTGAGAATGCGTCTGACATGGACAATCTCCTCTTGTGTGCTCCAGGTGTAAAAGGGCAACCCCGGGAAAAGACCTGAGCCTATTCAAGACGAGGTTTGTCTGTCTCTGTGGCGCAATCGGTCAGCGCGTTCGGCTGTTAACCGAAAGGTTGGTGGTTCGAGCCCACCCAGGGACGGTAGTTTGCCCACCGGTTGTGGGCTGTCAACCCCACCAAGCACCCTGCTTGCTCAAAGCTGTCGACATATAGCAGGAACAACTGCAATAAGGCTCTGAATAACACTACAACTCTGCTCCTTCCCATTTTGGTATGTCATCCATTGTGCTAATAGGTTGTCCTTTGTCTTCAGTTCACGCCCTTTTGTTGTATTCGCTATACCAGTACTCTGTTTGGGGGACGGGTAACGCTGCAACACGCCCTCTTGCAAATACAGCCAGATAAAGAGAGGAAAGGATGGAACAGACCACAGAAATTCAAAACAACATGATCCTAATTTCTCCCCAAACAGTATGATCAAATGTCAACTGTACGCGACAAACCTTGGACAGGATGAGGGTCAGTAAATATATCATCTGTTGAGAAACTGAAACTTGAACAGCCACACGAAACATGAGACAGAAGAGAGGAAAGCTTGATTAAAAAAAAACCTCTTTCCCGATCACTCAAACACCCAGCCGGTTTGTAAAAAGGCTACAGGGACTATGAATCTGCAGAAAAGCTTAAAGGCTGCTGAATTACAAAGTGTACTGTTTACAAAGTGTACTTTTTCCACCAATGCCCCGCTTCCTGCATGCCTTCTGCGCCAAACACGAGTATTTCCCGTAGGTGAGAATGCGTCTGACATGGACAATCTCCTCTTGTGTGCTCCAGGTGTAAGAGGGCAACCCCGGGAAAAGACCTGAGCCTAGGTTTGTCTGTCTCTGTGGCGCAATCGGTCAGCGCGTTCGGCTGTTAACCGAAAGGTTGGTGGTTCGAGCCCACCCAGGGACGGTAGTTTGCCCACCGGTTGTCGGCTGTCAACCCCACCAAGCACCCTGCTTGCTCAAAGCTGTCGACATATAGCAGGAACAACTGCATTAAGGCTCTGAATAACACTACAGCTCTGCTCCTTCCCATTTTGGTATGTCATCCATTGTGCTAATAGGTTGTCCTTTGTCTCCAGTTCACGCCCTTTTGTTGTATTCGCTATACCAGTACTCTGTTTGGGAGATGGGTAACGCTGCAACACGCCCTCTTGCAAATACAGCCAGATAAATAGAGGAAAGGAAGGAACAGACCACAGAAATTCAAAACAACATGATCCTAATTTCTTCCCAAACAGTATGATCAAATGTCAACTGTACGCGACAAACCTTGGACAGGATGAGGGTCAGTAAATATATCATCTGTTGAGAAACTGAAACTTGAACAGCCACACGAAACATGAGACAGAAGAGAGGAAAGCTTGATTAAAAAAAAACCTCTTTCCCGATCACTCAAACACCCAGCCGGGTTGTAAAAAGGCTACAGGGACTGTGAATCTGCAGAAAAGCTTAAAGGCTGCTGAATTACAAAGTGTACTGTTTACAAAGTGTACTTTTTCCACCAATGCCCCGCTTCCTGAATGCCTTCTGCGCCAAACACGAGTATTTCCCGTAGGTGAGAATGCGTCTGACATGGACAATCTCCTCTTGTGTGCTCCAGGTGTAAGAGGGCAACCCCGGGAAAAAACCTGAGCCTAGTTTTGTCTGTCTCTGTGGCGCAATCGGTCAGCGCGTTCGGCTGTTAACCGAAAGGTTGGTGGTTCGAGCCCACCCAGGGACGGTAGTTTGCCCACCGGTTGTGGGCTGTCAACCCCACCAAGCACCCTGCTTGCTCAAAGCTGTCGACATATAGCAGGAACAACTGCAATAAGGCTCTGAATAACACTACAACTCTGCTCCTTCCCATTTTGGTATGTCATCCATTGTGCTAATAGGTTGTCCTTTGTCTTCAGTTCACGCCCTTTTGTTGTATTCGCTATACCAGTACTCTGTTTGGGAGATGGGTAACGCTGCAACACGCCCTCTTGCAAATACAGCCAGATAAATAGAGGAAAGGAAGGAACAGACCACAGAAATTCAAAACAACATGATCCTAATTTCTTCCCAAACAGTATGATCAAATGTCAACTGTACGCGACAAACCTTGGACAGGATGAGGGTCAGTAAATATATCATCTGTTGAGAAACTGAAACTTGAACAGCCACACGAAACATGAGACAGAAGAGAGGAAAGCTTGATTAAAAAAAAACCTCTTTCCCGATCACTCAAACACCCAGCCGGGTTGTAAAAAGGCTACAGGGACTATGAATCTGCAGAAAAGCTTAAAGGCTGCTGAATTACAAAGTGTACTGTTTACAAAGTGTACTTTTTCCACCAATGCCCCGCTTCCTGCATGCCTTCTGCGCCAAACACGAGTATTTCCCGTAGGTGAGAATGCGTCTGACATGGACAATCTCCTCTTGTGTGCTCCAGGTGTAAGAGGGCAACCCCGGGAAATGACCTGAGCCTAGGTTTGTCTGTCTCTGTGGCGCAATCGGTCAGCGCGTTCGGCTGTTAACCGAAAGGTTGGTGGTTCGAGCCCACCCAGGGACGGTAGTTTGCCCACCGGTTGTCGGCTGTCAACCCCACCAAGCACCCTGCTTGCTCAAAGCTGTCGACATATAGCAGGAACAACTGCATTAAGGCTCTGAATAACACTACAGCTCTGCTCCTTCCCATTTTGGTATGTCATCCATTGTGCTAATAGGTTGTCCTTTGTCGCCAGTTCACGCCCTTTTGTTGTATTCGCTATATCAGTACTCTGTTTGGGAGATGGGTAACGCTGCAACACGCCCTCTTGCAAATACAGCCAGATAAATAGAGGAAAGGAAGGAACAGACCACAGAAATTCAAAACAACATGATCCTAATTTCTTCCCAAACAGTATGATCAAATGTCAACTGTACGCGACAAACCTTGGACAGGATGAGGGTCAGTAAATATATCATCTGTTGAGAAACTGAAACTTGAACAGCCACACGAAACATGAGACAGAAGAGAGGAAAGCTTGATTAAAAAAAAACCTCTTTCCCGATCACTCAAACACCCAGCCGGGTTGTAAAAAGGCTACAGGGACTATGAATCTGCAGAAAAGCTTAAAGGCTGCTGAATTACAAAGTGTACTGTTTACAAAGTGTACTTTTTCCACCAATGCCCCGCCTCCTGCATGCCTTCTGCGCCAAACACGAGTATTTCCCGTAGGTGAGAATGCGTCTGACATGGACAATCTCCTCTTGTGTGCTCCAGGTGTAAAAGGGCAACCCCGGGAAAAGACCTGAGCCTATTCAAGACGAGGTTTGTCTGTCTCTGTGGCGCAATCGGTCAGCGCGTTCGGCTGTTAACCGAAAGGTTGGTGGTTCGAGCCCACCCAGGGAAGGGAGTTTGCCAACCTGTTGTGGGCTGTCAACCCCACCAAGCACCCTGTTTGCTCAATGCTTTGGACATATAGCAGGAACAACTGCATTAAGGCTCTGAATAACACTACAGCTCTGCTCCTTCCCATTTTGGTATGTCATCCATTGTGCTAATAGGTTGTCCTTTGTCTCCAGTTCACGCCCTTTTGTTGTGTTCGCTATACCAGTACTCTGTTTGGGAGACGGGTAACGCTGCAACACGCCCTCTTGCAAATACAGCCAGATAAAGAGAGGAAAGGAAGGAACAGACCACAGAAATTCAAAACAACATGATCCTAATTTCTCCCCAAACCGTATGATCAAATGTCAACTGTACGCGACAAACCTTGGACAGGATGAGGGTCAGTAAATATATCATCTGTTGAGAAACTGAAACTTGAACAGCCACCCGAAACATGAGACAGAAGAGAGGAAAGCTTGATTAAAAAGAAACCTCTTTCCCGATCACTCAAACACCCAGCCGGGTTGTAAAAAGGCTACAGGGACTGTGAATCTGCAGAAAAGCTTAAAGGCTGCTGAATTACAAAGTGTACTGTTTACAAAGTGTACTTTTTCCACCAATGCCCCGCTTCCTGAATGCCTTCTGCGCCAAACACGAGTATTTCCCGTAGGTGAGAATGCGTCTGACATGGACAATCTCCTCTTGTGTGCTCCAGGTGTAAGAGGGCAACCCCGGGAAAAAACCTGAGCCTAGTTTTGTCTGTCTCTGTGGCGCAATCGGTCAGCGCGTTCGGCTGTTAACCGAAAGGTTGGTGGTTCGAGCCCACCCAGGGACGGTAGTTTGCCCACCGGTTGTGGGCTGTCAACCCCACCAAGCACCCTGCTTGCTCAAAGCTGTCGACATATAGCAGGAACAACTGCAATAAGGCTCTGAATAACACTACAACTCTGCTCCTTCCCATTTTGGTATGTCATCCATTGTGCTAATAGGTTGTCCTTTGTCTTCAGTTCACGCCCTTTTGTTGTATTCGCTATACCAGTACTCTGTTTGGGAGATGGGTAACGCTGCAACACGCCCTCTTGCAAATACAGCCAGATAAATAGAGGAAAGGAAGGAACAGACCACAGAAATTCAAAACAACATGATCCTAATTTCTTCCCAAACAGTATGATCAAATGTCAACTGTACGCGACAAACCTTGGACAGGATGAGGGTCAGTAAATATATCATCTGTTGAGAAACTGAAACTTGAACAGCCACACGAAACATGAGACAGAAGAGAGGAAAGCTTGATTAAAAAAAAACCTCTTTCCCGATCACTCAAACACCCAGCCGGTTTGTAAAAAGGCTACAGGGACTGTGAATCTGCAGAAAAGCTTAAAGGCTGCTGAATTACAAAGTGTACTGTTTACAAAGTGTACTTTTTCCACCAATGCCCCGCTTCCTGCATGCCTTCTGCGCCAAACACGAGTATTTCCCGTAGGTGAGAATGCGTCTGACATGGACAATCTCCTCTTGTGTGCTCCAGGTGTAAGAGGGCAACCCCGGGAAATGACCTGAGCCTAGGTTTGTCTATCTCTGTGGCGCAATCGGTCAGCGCGTTCGGCTGTTAACCGAAAGGTTGGTGGTTCGAGCCCACCCAGGGACGGTAGTTTGCCCACCGGTTGTCGGCTGTCAACCCCACCAAGCACCCTGCTTGCTCAAAGCTGTCGACATATAGCAGGAACGACTGCATTAAGGCTCTGAATAACACTACAGCTCTGCTCCTTCCCATTTTGGTATGTCATCCATTGTGCTAATAGGTTGTCCTTTGTCTCCAGTTCACGCCCTTTTGTTGTATTCGCTATACCAGTACTCTGTTTGGGAGATGGGTAACGCTGCAACACGCCCTCTTGCAAATACAGCCAGATAAATAGAGGAAAGGAAGGAACAGACCACAGAAATTCAAAACAACATGATCCTAATTTCTTCCCAAACAGTATGATCAAATGTCAACTGTACGCGACAAACCTTGGACAGGATGAGGGTCAGTAAATATATCATCTGTTGAGAAACTGAAACTTGAACAGCCACACGAAACATGAGACAGAAGAGAGGAAAGCTTGATTAAAAAAAAACCTCTTTCCCGATCACTCAAACACCCAGCCGGGTTGTAAAAAGGCTACAGGGACTGTGAATCTGCAGAAAAGCTTAAAGGCTGCTGAATTACAAAGTGTACTGTTTACAAAGTGTACTTTTTCCACCAATGCCCCGCCTCCTGCATGCCTTCTGCGCCAAACACGAGTATTTCCCGTAGGTGAGAATGCGTCTGACATGGACAATCTCCTCTTGTGTGCTCCAGGTGTAAGAGGGCAACCCCGGGAAATGACCTGAGCCTAGGTTTGTCTGTCTCTGTGGCGCAATCGGTCAGCGCGTTCGGCTGTTAACCGAAAGGTTGGTGGTTCGAGCCCACCCAGGGACGGTAGTTTGCCCACCGGTTGTCGGCTGTCAACCCCACCAAGCACCCTGCTTGCTCAAAGCTGTCGACATATAGCAGGAACAACTGCATTAAGGCTCTGAATAACACTACAGCTCTGCTCCTTCCCATTTTGGTATGTCATCCATTGTGCTAATAGGTTGTCCTTTGTCTCCAGTTCACGCCCTTTTGTTGTATTCGCTATACCAGTACTCTGTTTGGGAGATGGGTAACGCTGCAACACGCCCTCTTGCAAATACAGCCAGATAAATAGAGGAAAGGAAGGAACAGACCACAGAAATTCAAAACAACATGATCCTAATTTCTTCCCAAACAGTATGATCAAATGTCAACTGTACGCGACAAACCTTGGACAGGATGAGGGTCAGTAAATATATCATCTGTTGAGAAACTGAAACTTGAACAGCCACACGAAACATGAGACAGAAGAGAGGAAAGCTTGATTAAAAAAAAACCTCTTTCCCGATCACTCAAACACCCAGCCGGGTTGTAAAAAGGCTACAGGGACTGTGAATCTGCAGAAAAGCTTAAAGGCTGCTGAATTACAAAGTGTACTGTTTACAAAGTGTACTTTTTCCACCAATGCCCCGCTTCCTGCATGCCTTCTGCGCCAAACACGAGTATTTCCCGTAGGTGAGAATGCGTCTGACATGGACAATCTCCTCTTGTGTGCTCCAGGTGTAAGAGGGCAACCCCGGGAAATGACCTGAGCCTAGGTTTGTCTGTCTCTGTGGCGCAATCGGTCAGCGTGTTCGGCTGTTAACCGAAAGGTTGGTGGTTCGAGCCCACCCAGGGACGGTAGTTTGCCCACCGGTTGTCGGCTGTCAACCCCACCAAGCACCCTGCTTGCTCAAAGCTGTCGACATATAGCAGGAACAACTGCATTAAGGCTCTGAATAACACTACAGCTCTGCTCCTTCCCATTTTGGTATGTCATCCATTGTGCTAATAGGTTGTCCTTTGTCTCCAGTTCACGCCCTTTTGTTGTATTCGCTATACCAGTACTCTGTTTGGGAGATGGGTAACGCTGCAACACGCCCTCTTGCAAATACAGCCAGATAAATAGAGGAAAGGAAGGAACAGACCACAGAAATTCAAAACAACATGATCCTAATTTCTTCCCAAACAGTATGATCAAATGTCAACTGTACGCGACAAACCTTGGACAGGATGAGGGTCAGTAAATATATCATCTGTTGAGAAACTGAAACTTGAACAGCCACACGAAACATGAGACAGAAGAGAGGAAAGCTTGATTAAAAAAAAACCTCTTTCCCGATCACTCAAATACCCAGCCGGGTTGTAAAAAGGCTACAGGGACTGTGAATCTGCAGAAAAGCTTAAAGGCTGCTGAATTACAAAGTGTACTGTTTACAAAGTGTACTTTTTCCACCAATGCCCCGCCTCCTGCATGCCTTCTGCGCCAAACACGAGTATTTCCCGTAGGTGAGAATGCGTCTGACATGGACAATCTCCTCTTGTGTGCTCCAGGTGTAAAAGGGCAACCCCGGGAAAAGACCTGAGCCTATTCAAGACGAGGTTTGTCTGTCTCTGTGGCGCAATCGGTCAGCGCGTTCGGCTGTTAACCGAAAGGTTGGTGGTTCGAGCCCACCCAGGGACGGGAGTTTGCCAACCTGTTGTGGGCTGTCAACCCCACCAAGCACCCTGTTTGCTCAATGCTTTGGACATATAGCAGGAACAACTGCATTAAGGCTCTGAATAACACTACAGCTCTGCTCCTTCCCATTTTGGTATGTCATCCATTGTGCTAATAGGTTGTCCTTTGTCTCCAGTTCACGCCCTTTTGTTGTGTTCGCTATACCAGTACTCTGTTTGGGAGACGGGTAACGCTGCAACACGCCCTCTTGCAAATACAGCCAGATAAAGAGAGGAAAGGAAGGAACAGACCACAGAAATTCAAAACAACATGATCCTAATTTCTCCCCAAACCGTATGATCAAATGTCAACTGTACGCGACAAACCTTGGACAGGATGAGGGTCAGTAAATATATCATCTGTTGAGAAACTGAAACTTGAACAGCCACCCGAAACATGAGACAGAAGAGAGGAAAGCTTGATTAAAAAGAAACCTCTTTCCCGATCACTCAAACACCCAGCCGGGTTGTAAAAAGGCTACAGGGACTGTGAATCTGCAGAAAAGCTTAAAGGCTGCTGAATTACAAAGTGTACTGTTTACAAAGTGTACTTTTTCCACCAATGCCCCGCTTCCTGAATGCCTTCTGCGCCAAACACGAGTATTTCCCGTAGGTGAGAATGCGTCTGACATGGACAATCTCCTCTTGTGTGCTCCAGGTGTAAGAGGGCAACCCCGGGAAAAAACCTGAGCCTAGTTTTGTCTGTCTCTGTGGCGCAATCGGTCAGCGCGTTCGGCTGTTAACCGAAAGGTTGGTGGTTCGAGCCCACCCAGGGACGGTAGTTTGCCCACCGGTTGTGGGCTGTCAACCCCACCAAGCACCCTGCTTGCTCAAAGCTGTCGACATATAGCAGGAACAACTGCAATAAGGCTCTGAATAACACTACAACTCTGCTCCTTCCCATTTTGGTATGTCATCCATTGTGCTAATAGGTTGTCCTTTGTCTTCAGTTCACGCCCTTTTGTTGTATTCGCTATACCAGTACTCTGTTTGGGAGATGGGTAACGCTGCAACACGCCCTCTTGCAAATACAGCCAGATAAATAGAGGAAAGGAAGGAACAGACCACAGAAATTCAAAACAACATGATCCTAATTTCTTCCCAAACAGTATGATCAAATGTCAACTGTACGCGACAAACCTTGGACAGGATGAGGGTCAGTAAATATATCATCTGTTGAGAAACTGAAACTTGAACAGCCACACGAAACATGAGACAGAAGAGAGGAAAGCTTGATTAAAAAAAAACCTCTTTCCCGATCACTCAAACACCCAGCCGGGTTGTAAAAAGGCTACAGGGACTGTGAATCTGCAGAAAAGCTTAAAGGCTGCTGAATTACAAAGTGTACTGTTTACAAAGTGTACTTTTTCCACCAATGCCCCGCTTCCTGCATGCCTTCTGCGCCAAACACGAGTATTTCCCGTAGGTGAGAATGCGTCTGACATGGACAATCTCCTCTTGTGTGCTCCAGGTGTAAGAGGGCAACCCCGGGAAATGACCTGAGCCTAGGTTTGTCTGTCTCTGTGGCGCAATCGGTCAGCGCGTTCGGCTGTTAACCGAAAGGTTGGTGGTTCGAGCCCACCCAGGGACGGTAGTTTGCCCACCGGTTGTCGGCTGTCAACCCCACCAAGCACCCTGCTTGCTCAAAGCTGTCGACATATAGCAGGAACAACTGCATTAAGGCTCTGAATAACACTACAGCTCTGCTCCTTCCCATTTTGGTATGTCATCCATTGTGCTAATAGGTTGTCCTTTGTCTCCAGTTCACGCCCTTTTGTTGTATTCGCTATACCAGTACTCTGTTTGGGAGATGGGTAACGCTGCAACACGCCCTCTTGCAAATACAGCCAGATAAATAGAGGAAAGGAAGGAACAGACCACAGAAATTCAAAACAACATGATCCTAATTTCTTCCCAAACAGTATGATCAAATGTCAACTGTACGCGACAAACCTTGGACAGGATGAGGGTCAGTAAATATATCATCTGTTGAGAAACTGAAACTTGAACAGCCACACGAAACATGAGACAGAAGAGAGGAAAGCTTGATTAAAAAAAAACCTCTTTCCCGATCACTCAAACACCCAGCCGGGTTGTAAAAAGGCTACAGGGACTGTGAATCTGCAGAAAAGCTTAAAGGCTGCTGAATTACAAAGTGTACTGTTTACAAAGTGTACTTTTTCCACCAATGCCCCGCCTCCTGCATGCCTTCTGCGCCAAACACGAGTATTTCCCGTAGGTGAGAATGCGTCTGACATGGACAATCTCCTCTTGTGTGCTCCAGGTGTAAAAGGGCAACCCCGGGAAAAGACCTGAGCCTATTCAAGACGAGGTTTGTCTGTCTCTGTGGCGCAATCGGTCAGCGCGTTCGGCTGTTAACCGAAAGGTTGGTGGTTCGAGCCCACCCAGGGACGGGAGTTTGCCAACCTGTTGTGGGCTGTCAACCCCACCAAGCACCCTGTTTGCTCAATGCTTTGGACATATAGCAGGAACAACTGCATTAAGGCTCTGAATAACACTACAGCTCTGCTCCTTCCCATTTTGGTATGTCATCCATTGTGCTAATAGGTTGTCCTTTGTCTCCAGTTCACGCCCTTTTGTTGTGTTCGCTATACCAGTACTCTGTTTGGGAGACGGGTAACGCTGCAACACGCCCTCTTGCAAATACAGCCAGATAAAGAGAGGAAAGGAAGGAACAGACCACAGAAATTCAAAACAACATGATCCTAATTTCTCCCCAAACCGTATGATCAAATGTCAACTGTACGCGACAAACCTTGGACAGGATGAGGGTCAGTAAATATATCATCTGTTGAGAAACTGAAACTTGAACAGCCACCCGAAACATGAGACAGAAGAGAGGAAAGCTTGATTAAAAAGAAACCTCTTTCCCGATCACTCAAACACCCAGCCGGGTTGTAAAAAGGCTACAGGGACTGTGAATCTGCAGAAAAGCTTAAAGGCTGCTGAATTACAAAGTGTACTGTTTACAAAGTGTACTTTTTCCACCAATGCCCCGCTTCCTGAATGCCTTCTGCGCCAAACACGAGTATTTCCCGTAGGTGAGAATGCGTCTGACATGGACAATCTCCTCTTGTGTGCTCCAGGTGTAAGAGGGCAACCCCGGGAAAAAACCTGAGCCTAGTTTTGTCTGTCTCTGTGGCGCAATCGGTCAGCGCGTTCGGCTGTTAACCGAAAGGTTGGTGGTTCGAGCCCACCCAGGGACGGTAGTTTGCCCAACGGTTGTGGGCTGTCAACCCCACCAAGCACCCTGCTTGCTCAAAGCTGTCGACATATAGCAGGAACAACTGCAATAAGGCTCTGAATAACACTACAACTCTGCTCCTTCCCATTTTGGTATGTCATCCATTGTGCTAATAGGTTGTCCTTTGTCTTCAGTTCACGCCCTTTTGTTGTATTCGCTATACCAGTACTCTGTTTGGGAGATGGGTAACGCTGCAACACGCCCTCTTGCAAATACAGCCAGATAAATAGAGGAAAGGAAGGAACAGACCACAGAAATTCAAAACAACATGATCCTAATTTCTTCCCAAACAGTATGATCAAATGTCAACTGTACGCGACAAACCTTGGACAGGATGAGGGTCAGTAAATATATCATCTGTTGAGAAACTGAAACTTGAACAGCCACACGAAACATGAGACAGAAGAGAGGAAAGCTTGATTAAAAAAAAACCTCTTTCCCGATCACTCAAACACCCAGCCGGGTTGTAAAAAGGCTACAGGGACTGTGAATCTGCAGAAAAGCTTAAAGGCTGCTGAATTACAAAGTGTACTGTTTACAAAGTGTACTTTTTCCACCAATGCCCCGCTTCCTGCATGCCTTCTGCGCCAAACACGAGTATTTCCCGTAGGTGAGAATGCGTCTGACATGGACAATCTCCTCTTGTGTGCTCCAGGTGTAAGAGGGCAACCCCGGGAAATGACCTGAGCCTAGGTTTGTCTGTCTCTGTGGCGCAATCGGTCAGCGCGTTCGGCTGTTAACCGAAAGGTTGGTGGTTCGAGCCCACCCAGGGACGGTAGTTTGCCCACCGGTTGTCGGCTGTCAACCCCACCAAGCACCCTGCTTGCTCAAAGCTGTCGACATATAGCAGGAACAACTGCATTAAGGCTCTGAATAACACTACAGCTCTGCTCCTTCCCATTTTGGTATGTCATCCATTGTGCTAATAGGTTGTCCTTTGTCTCCAGTTCACGCCCTTTTGTTGTATTCGCTATACCAGTACTCTGTTTGGGAGATGGGTAACGCTGCAACACGCCCTCTTGCAAATACAGCCAGATAAATAGAGGAAAGGAAGGAACAGACCACAGAAATTCAAAACAACATGATCCTAATTTCTTCCCAAACAGTATGATCAAATGTCAACTGTACGCGACAAACCTTGGACAGGATGAGGGTCAGTAAATATATCATCTGTTGAGAAACTGAAACTTGAACAGCCACACGAAACATGAGACAGAAGAGAGGAAAGCTTGATTAAAAAAAAACCTCTTTCCCGATCACTCAAACACCCAGCCGGGTTGTAAAAAGGCTACAGGGACTGTGAATCTGCAGAAAAGCTTAAAGGCTGCTGAATTACAAAGTGTACTGTTTACAAAGTGTACTTTTTCCACCAATGCCCCGCCTCCTGCATGCCTTCTGCGCCAAACACGAGTATTTCCCGTAGGTGAGAATGCGTCTGACATGGACAATCTCCTCTTGTGTGCTCCAGGTGTAAAAGGGCAACCCCGGGAAAAGACCTGAGCCTATTCAAGACGAGGTTTGTCTGTCTCTGTGGCGCAATCGGTCAGCGCGTTCGGCTGTTAACCGAAAGGTTGGTGGTTCGAGCCCACCCAGGGACGGGAGTTTGCCAACCTGTTGTGGGCTGTCAACCCCACCAAGCACCCTGTTTGCTCAATGCTTTGGACATATAGCAGGAACAACTGCATTAAGGCTCTGAATAACACTACAGCTCTGCTCCTTCCCATTTTGGTATGTCATCCATTGTGCTAATAGGTTGTCCTTTGTCTCCAGTTCACGCCCTTTTGTTGTGTTCGCTATACCAGTACTCTGTTTGGGAGACGGGTAACGCTGCAACACGCCCTCTTGCAAATACAGCCAGATAAAGAGAGGAAAGGAAGGAACAGACCACAGAAATTCAAAACAACATGATCCTAATTTCTCCCCAAACCGTATGATCAAATGTCAACTGTACGCGACAAACCTTGGACAGGATGAGGGTCAGTAAATATATCATCTGTTGAGAAACTGAAACTTGAACAGCCACCCGAAACATGAGACAGAAGAGAGGAAAGCTTGATTAAAAAGAAACCTCTTTCCCGATCACTCAAACACCCAGCCGGGTTGTAAAAAGGCTACAGGGACTGTGAATCTGCAGAAAAGCTTAAAGGCTGCTGAATTACAAAGTGTACTGTTTACAAAGTGTACTTTTTCCACCAATGCCCCGCTTCCTGAATGCCTTCTGCGCCAAACACGAGTATTTCCCGTAGGTGAGAATGCGTCTGACATGGACAATCTCCTCTTGTGTGCTCCAGGTGTAAGAGGGCAACCCCGGGAAAAAACCTGAGCCTAGTTTTGTCTGTCTCTGTGGCGCAATCGGTCAGCGCGTTCGGCTGTTAACCGAAAGGTTGGTGGTTCGAGCCCACCCAGGGACGGTAGTTTGCCCACCGGTTGTGGGCTGTCAACCCCACCAAGCAACCTGCTTGCTCAAAGCTGTCGACATATAGCAGGAACAACTGCAATAAGGCTCTGAATAACACTACAACTCTGCTCCTTCCCATTTTGGTATGTCATCCATTGTGCTAATAGGTTGTCCTTTGTCTTCAGTTCACGCCCTTTTGTTGTATTCGCTATACCAGTACTCTGTTTGGGAGATGGGTAACGCTGCAACACGCCCTCTTGCAAATACAGCCAGATAAATAGAGGAAAGGAAGGAACAGACCACAGAAATTCAAAACAACATGATCCTAATTTCTTCCCAAACAGTATGATCAAATGTCAACTGTACGCGACAAACCTTGGACAGGATGAGGGTCAGTAAATATATCATCTGTTGAGAAACTGAAACTTGAACAGCCACACGAAACATGAGACAGAAGAGAGGAAAGCTTGATTAAAAAAAAACCTCTTTCCCGATCACTCAAACACCCAGCCGGGTTGTAAAAAGGCTACAGGGACTGTGAATCTGCAGAAAAGCTTAAAGGCTGCTGAATTACAAAGTGTACTGTTTACAAAGTGTACTTTTTCCACCAATGCCCCGCTTCCTGCATGCCTTCTGCGCCAAACACGAGTATTTCCCGTAGGTGAGAATGCGTCTGACATGGACAATCTCCTCTTGTGTGCTCCAGGTGTAAGAGGGCAACCCCGGGAAATGACCTGAGCCTAGGTTTGTCTGTCTCTGTGGCGCAATCGGTCAGCGCGTTCGGCTGTTAACCGAAAGGTTGGTGGTTCGAGCCCACCCAGGGACGGTAGTTTGCCCACCGGTTGTGGGCTGTCAACCCCACCAAGCACCCTGCTTGCTCAAAGCTGTCGACATATAGCAGGAACAACTGCAATAAGGCTCTGAATAACACTACAACTCTGCTCCTTCCCATTTTGGTATGTCATCCATTGTGCTAATAGGTTGTCCTTTGTCTCCAGTTCACGCCCTTTTGTTGTATTCGCTATACCAGTACTCTGTTTGGGAGATGGGTAACGCTGCAACACGCCCTCTTGCAAATACAGCCAGATAAATAGAGGAAAGGAAGGAACAGACCACAGAAATTCAAAACAACATGATCCTAATTTCTTCCCAAACAGTATGATCAAATGTCAACTGTACGCGACAAACCTTGGACAGGATGAGGGTCAGTAAATATATCATCTGTTGAGAAACTGAAACTTGAACAGCCACACGAAACATGAGACAGAAGAGAGGAAAGCTTGATTAAAAAAAAACCTCTTTCCCGATCACTCAAACACCCAGCCGGGTTGTAAAAAGGCTACAGGGACTGTGAATCTGCAGAAAAGCTTAAAGGCTGCTGAATTACAAAGTGTACTGTTTACAAAGTGTACTTTTTCCACCAATGCCCCGCTTCCTGCATGCCTTCTGCGCCAAACACGAGTATTTCCCGTAGGTGAGAATGCGTCTGACATGGACAATCTCCTCTTGTGTGCTCCAGGTGTAAGAGGGCAACCCCGGGAAATGACCTGAGCCTAGGTTTGTCTGTCTCTGTGGCGCAATCGGTCAGCGCGTTCGGCTGTTAACCGAAAGGTTGGTGGTTCGAGCCCACCCAGGGACGGTAGTTTGCCCACCGGTTGTCGGCTGTCAACCCCACCAAGCACCCTGCTTGCTCAAAGCTGTCGACATATAGCAGGAACAACTGCATTAAGGCTCTGAATAACACTACAGCTCTGCTCCTTCCCATTTTGGTATGTCATCCATTGTGCTAATAGGTTGTCCTTTGTCTCCAGTTCACGCCCTTTTGTTGTATTCGCTATACCAGTACTCTGTTTGGGAGATGGGTAACGCTGCAACACGCCCTCTTGCAAATACAGCCAGATAAATAGAGGAAAGGAAGGAACAGACCACAGAAATTCAAAACAACATGATCCTAATTTCTTCCCAAACAGTATGATCAAATGTCAACTGTACGCGACAAACCTTGGACAGGATGAGGGTCAGTAAATATATCATCTGTTGAGAAACTGAAACTTGAACAGCCACACGAAACATGAGACAGAAGAGAGGAAAGCTTGATTAAAAAAAAAACCTCTTTCCCGATCACTCAAACACCCAGCCGGGTTGTAAAAAGGCTACAGGGACTGTGAATCTGCAGAAAAGCTTAAAGGCTGCTGAATTACAAAGTGTACTGTTTACAAAGTGTACTTTTTCCACCAATGCCCCGCCTCCTGCATGCCTTCTGCGCCAAACACGAGTATTTCCCGTAGGTGAGAATGCGTCTGACATGGACAATCTCCTCTTGTGTGCTCCAGGTGTAAAAGGGCAACCCCGGGAAAAGACCTGAGCCTATTCAAGACGAGGTTTGTCTGTCTCTGTGGCGCAATCGGTCAGCGCGTTCGGCTGTTAACCGAAAGGTTGGTGGTTCGAGCCCACCCAGGGACGGGAGTTTGCCAACCTGTTGTGGGCTGTCAACCCCACCAAGCACCCTGTTTGCTCAATGCTTTGGACATATAGCAGGAACAACTGCATTAAGGCTCTGAATAACACTACAGCTCTGCTCCTTCCCATTTTGGTATGTCATCCATTGTGCTAATAGGTTGTCCTTTGTCTTCAGTTCACGCCCTTTTGTTGTATTCGCTATACCAGTACTCTGTTTGGGAGATGGGTAACGCTGCAACACGCCCTCTTGCAAATACAGCCAGATAAATAGAGGAAAGGAAGGAACAGACCACAGAAATTCAAAACAACATGATCCTAATTTCTTCCCAAACAGTATGATCAAATGTCAACTGTACGCGACAAACCTTGGACAGGATGAGGGTCAGTAAATATATCATCTGTTGAGAAACTGAAACTTGAACAGCCACACGAAACATGAGACAGAAGAGAGGAAAGCTTGATTAAAAAAAAACCTCTTTCCCGATCACTCAAACACCCAGCCGGGTTGTAAAAAGGCTACAGGGACTGTGAATCTGCAGAAAAGCTTAAAGGCTGCTGAATTACAAAGTGTACTGTTTACAAAGTGTACTTTTTCCACCAATGCCCCGCTTCCTGCATGCCTTCTGCGCCAAACACGAGTATTTCCCGTAGGTGAGAATGCGTCTGACATGGACAATCTCCTCTTGTGTGCTCCAGGTGTAAGAGGGCAACCCCGGGAAATGACCTGAGCCTAGGTTTGTCTGTCTCTGTGGCGCAATCGGTCAGCGCGTTCGGCTGTTAACCGAAAGGTTGGTGGTTCGAGCCCACCCAGGGACGGTAGTTTGCCCACCGGTTGTCGGCTGTCAACCCCACCAAGCACCCTGCTTGCTCAAAGCTGTCGACATATAGCAGGAACAACTGCATTAAGGCTCTGAATAACACTACAGCTCTGCTCCTTCCCATTTTGGTATGTCATCCATTGTGCTAATAGGTTGTCCTTTGTCTCCAGTTCACGCCCTTTTGTTGTATTCGCTATACCAGTACTCTGTTTGGGAGATGGGTAACGCTGCAACACGCCCTCTTGCAAATACAGCCAGATAAATAGAGGAAAGGAAGGAACAGACCACAGAAATTCAAAACAACATGATCCTAATTTCTTCCCAAACAGTATGATCAAATGTCAACTGTACGCGACAAACCTTGGACAGGATGAGGGTCAGTAAATATATCATCTGTTGAGAAACTGAAACTTGAACAGCCACACGAAACATGAGACAGAAGAGAGGAAAGCTTGATTAAAAAAAAACCTCTTTCCCGATCACTCAAACACCCAGCCGGGTTGTAAAAAGGCTACAGGGACTGTGAATCTGCAGAAAAGCTTAAAGGCTGCTGAATTACAAAGTGTACTGTTTACAAAGTGTACTTTTTCCACCAATGCCCCGCCTCCTGCATGCCTTCTGCGCCAAACACGAGTATTTCCCGTAGGTGAGAATGCGTCTGACATGGACAATCTCCTCTTGTGTGCTCCAGGTGTAAAAGGGCAACCCCGGGAAAAGACCTGAGCCTATTCAAGACGAGGTTTGTCTGTCTCTGTGGCGCAATCGGTCAGCGCGTTCGGCTGTTAACCGAAAGGTTGGTGGTTCGAGCCCACCCAGGGACGGGAGTTTGCCAACCTGTTGTGGGCTGTCAACCCCACCAAGCACCCTGTTTGCTCAATGCTTTGGACATATAGCAGGAACAACTGCATTAAGGCTCTGAATAACACTACAGCTCTGCTCCTTCCCATTTTGGTATGTCATCCATTGTGCTAATAGGTTGTCCTTTGTCTCCAGTTCACGCCCTTTTGTTGTGTTCGCTATACCAGTACTCTGTTTGGGAGACGGGTAACGCTGCAACACGCCCTCTTGCAAATACAGCCAGATAAAGAGAGGAAAGGAAGGAACAGACCACAGAAATTCAAAACAACATGATCCTAATTTCTCCCCAAACCGTATGATCAAATGTCAACTGTACGCGACAAACCTTGGACAGGATGAGGGTCAGTAAATATATCATCTGTTGAGAAACTGAAACTTGAACAGCCACCCGAAACATGAGACAGAAGAGAGGAAAGCTTGATTAAAAAGAAACCTCTTTCCCGATCACTCAAACACCCAGCCGGGTTGTAAAAAGGCTACAGGGACTGTGAATCTGCAGAAAAGCTTAAAGGCTGCTGAATTACAAAGTGTACTGTTTACAAAGTGTACTTTTTCCACCAATGCCCCGCTTCCTGAATGCCTTCTGCGCCAAACACGAGTATTTCCCGTAGGTGAGAATGCGTCTGACATGGACAATCTCCTCTTGTGTGCTCCAGGTGTAAGAGGGCAACCCCGGGAAAAAACCTGAGCCTAGTTTTGTCTGTCTCTGTGGCGCAATCGGTCAGCGCGTTCGGCTGTTAACCGAAAGGTTGGTGGTTCGAGCCCACCCAGGGACGGTAGTTTGCCCACCGGTTGTGGGCTGTCAACCCCACCAAGCACCCTGCTTGCTCAAAGCTGTCGACATATAGCAGGAACAACTGCAATAAGGCTCTGAATAACACTACAACTCTGCTCCTTCCCATTTTGGTATGTCATCCATTGTGCTAATAGGTTGTCCTTTGTCTTCAGTTCACGCCCTTTTGTTGTATTCGCTATACCAGTACTCTGTTTGGGAGATGGGTAACGCTGCAACACGCCCTCTTGCAAATACAGCCAGATAAATAGAGGAAAGGAAGGAACAGACCACAGAAATTCAAAACAACATGATCCTAATTTCTTCCCAAACAGTATGATCAAATGTCAACTGTACGCGACAAACCTTGGACAGGATGAGGGTCAGTAAATATATCATCTGTTGAGAAACTGAAACTTGAACAGCCACACGAAACATGAGACAGAAGAGAGGAAAGCTTGATTAAAAAAAAACCTCTTTCCCGATCACTCAAACACCCAGCCGGGTTGTAAAAAGGCTACAGGGACTGTGAATCTGCAGAAAAGCTTAAAGGCTGCTGAATTACAAAGTGTACTGTTTACAAAGTGTACTTTTTCCACCAATGCCCCGCTTCCTGCATGCCTTCTGCGCCAAACACAAGTATTTCCCGTAGGTGAGAATGCGTCTGACATGGACAATCTCCTCTTGTGTGCTCCAGGTGTAAGAGGGCAACCCCGGGAAATGACCTGAGCCTAGGTTTGTCTGTCTCTGTGGCGCAATCGGTCAGCGCGTTCGGCTGTTAACCGAAAGGTTGGTGGTTCGAGCCCACCCAGGGACGGTAGTTTGCCCACCGGTTGTCGGCTGTCAACCCCACCAAGCACCCTGCTTGCTCAAAGCTGTCGACATATAGCAGGAACAACTGCATTAAGGCTCTGAATAACACTACAGCTCTGCTCCTTCCCATTTTGGTATGTCATCCATTGTGCTAATAGGTTGTCCTTTGTCTCCAGTTCACGCCCTTTTGTTGTATTCGCTATACCAGTACTCTGTTTGGGAGATGGGTAACGCTGCAACACGCCCTCTTGCAAATACAGCCAGATAAATAGAGGAAAGGAAGGAACAGACCACAGAAATTCAAAACAACATGATCCTAATTTCTTCCCAAACAGTATGATCAAATGTCAACTGTACGCGACAAACCTTGGACAGGATGAGGGTCAGTAAATATATCATCTGTTGAGAAACTGAAACTTGAACAGCCACACGAAACATGAGACAGAAGAGAGGAAAGCTTGATTAAAAAAAAACCTCTTTCCCGATCACTCAAACACCCAGCCGGGTTGTAAAAAGGCTACAGGGACTGTGAATCTGCAGAAAAGCTTAAAGGCTGCTGAATTACAAAGTGTACTGTTTACAAAGTGTACTTTTTCCACCAATGCCCCGCCTCCTGCATGCCTTCTGCGCCAAACACGAGTATTTCCCGTAGGTGAGAATGCGTCTGACATGGACAATCTCCTCTTGTGTGCTCCAGGTGTAAAAGGGCAACCCAGGGAAAAGACCTGAGCCTATTCAAGACGAGGTTTGTCTGTCTCTGTGGCGCAATCGGTCAGCGCGTTCGGCTGTTAACCGAAATGTTGGTGGTTCGAGCCCACCCAGGGACGGGAGTTTGCCAACCTGTTGTGGGCTGTCAACCCCACCAAGCACCCTGTTTGCTCAATGCTTTGGACATATAGCAGGAACAACTGCATTAAGGCTCTGAATAACGCTACAGCTCTGCTCCTTCCCATTTTGGTATGTCATCCATTGTGCTAATAGGTTGTCCTTTGTCTCCAGTTCACGCCCTTTTGTTGTGTTCGCTATACCAGTACTCTGTTTGGGAGACGGGTAACGCTGCAACACGCCCTCTTGCAAATACAGCCAGATAAAGAGAGGAAAGGAAGGAACAGACCACAGAAATTCAAAACAACATGATCCTAATTTCTCCCCAAACCGTATGATCAAATGTCAACTGTACGCGACAAACCTTGGACAGGATGAGGGTCAGTAAATATATCATCTGTTGAGAAACTGAAACTTGAACAGCCACCCGAAACATGAGACAGAAGAGAGGAAAGCTTGATTAAAAAGAAACCTCTTTCCCGATCACTCAAACACCCAGCCGGGTTGTAAAAAGGCTACAGGGACTGTGAATCTGCAGAAAAGCTTAAAGGCTGCTGAATTACAAAGTGTACTGTTTACAAAGTGTACTTTTTCCACCAATGCCCCGCTTCCTGAATGCCTTCTGCGCCAAACACGAGTATTTCCCGTAGGTGAGAATGCGTCTGACATGGACAATCTCCTCTTGTGTGCTCCAGGTGTAAGAGGGCAACCCCGGGAAATGACCTGAGCCTAGGTTTGTCTGTCTCTGTGGCGCAATCGGTCAGCGCGTTCGGCTGTTAACCGAAATGTTGGTGGTTCGAGCCCACCCAGGGACGGGAGTTTGCCAACCTGTTGTGGGCTGTCAACCCCACCAAGCACCCTGTTTGCTCAATGCTTTGGACATATAGCAGGAACAACTGCATTAAGGCTCTGAATAACGCTACAGCTCTGCTCCTTCCCATTTTGGTATGTCATCCATTGTGCTAATAGGTTGTCCTTTGTCTCCAGTTCACGCCCTTTTGTTGTGTTCGCTATACCAGTACTCTGTTTGGGAGACGGGTAACGCTGCAACACGCCCTCTTGCAAATACAGCCAGATAAAGAGAGGAAAGGAAGGAACAGACCACAGAAATTCAAAACAACATGATCCTAATTTCTCCCCAAACCGTATGATCAAATGTCAACTGTACGCGACAAACCTTGGACAGGATGAGGGTCAGTAAATATATCATCTGTTGAGAAACTGAAACTTGAACAGCCACCCGAAACATGAGACAGAAGAGAGGAAAGCTTGATTAAAAAGAAACCTCTTTCCCGATCACTCAAACACCCAGCCGGGTTGTAAAAAGGCTACAGGGACTGTGAATCTGCAGAAAAGCTTAAAGGCTGCTGAATTACAAAGTGTACTGTTTACAAAGTGTACTTTTTCCACCAATGCCCCGCTTCCTGAATGCCTTCTGCGCCAAACACGAGTATTTCCCGTAGGTGAGAATGCGTCTGACATGGACAATCTCCTCTTGTGTGCTCCAGGTGTAAGAGGGCAACCCCGGGAAATGACCTGAGCCTAGGTTTGTCTGTCTCTGTGGCGCAATCGGTCAGCGCGTTCGGCTGTTAACCGAAAGGTTGGTGGTTCGAGCCCACCCAGGGACGGTAGTTTGCCCACCGGTTGTGGGCTGTCAACCCCACCAAGCACCCTGCTTGCTCAAAGCTGTCGACATATAGCAGGAACAACTGCAATAAGGCTCTGAATAACACTACAACTCTGCTCCTTCCCATTTTGGTATGTCATCCATTGTGCTAATAGGTTGTCCTTTGTCTTCAGTTCACGCCCTTTTGTTGTATTCGCTATACCAGTACTCTGTTTGGGAGATGGGTAACGCTGCAACACGCCCTCTTGCAAATACAGCCAGATAAATAGAGGAAAGGAAGGAACAGACCACAGAAATTCAAAACAACATGATCCTAATTTCTTCCCAAACAGTATGATCAAATGTCAACTGTACGCGACAAACCTTGGACAGGATGAGGGTCAGTAAATATATCATCTGTTGAGAAACTGAAACTTGAACAGCCACCCGAAACATGAGACAGAAGAGAGGAAAGCTTGATTAAAAAGAAACCTCTTTCCCGATCACTCAAACACCCAGCCGGGTTGTAAAAAGGCTACAGGGACTATGAATCTGCAGAAAAGCTTAAAGGCTGCTGAATTACAAAGTGTACTGTTTACAAAGTGTACTTTTTCCACCAATGCCCCGCCTCCTGCATGCCTTCTGCGGCAAACACAAGTATTTCCCGTAGGTGAGAATGCGTCTGACATGGACAATCTCCTCTTGTGTGCTCCAGGTGTAAAAGGGCAACCCCGGGAAAAGACCTGAGCCTATTCAAGACGAGGTTTGTCTGTCTCTGTGGCGCAATCGGTCAGCGCGTTCGGCTGTTAACCGAAAGGTTGGTGGTTCAAGCCCACCCAGGGACGGGAGTTTGCCAACCGGTTGTGGGCTGTCAACCCCACCAAGCACCCTGTTTGCTCAAAGCTTTGGACATATAGGAGGAACAACTGCATTAAGGCTCTGAATAACACTACAACTCTGCTCCTTCCCATTTTGGTATGTCATCCATTGTGCTAATAGGTTGTCCTTTGTCTCCAGTTCACGCCCTTTTGTTGTATTCGCTATACCAGTACTCTGTTTGGGAGATGGGTAACGCTGCAACACGCCCTCTTGCAAATACAGCCAGATAAATAGAGGAAAGGAAGGAACAGACCACAGAAATTCAAAACAACATGATCCTAATTTCTCCCCAAACAGTATGATCAAATGTCAACTGTACGCGACAAACCTTGGACAGGATGAGGGTCAGTAAATATATCATCTGTTGAGAAACTGAAACTTGAACAGCCACACGAAACATGAGACAGAAGAGAGGAAAGCTTGATTAAAAAAAAACCTCTTTCCCGATCACTCAAACACCCAGCCGGGTTGTAAAAAGGCTACAGGGACTATGAATCTGCAGAAAAGCTTAAAGGCTGCTGAATTACAAAGTGTACTGTTTACAAAGTGTACTTTTTCCACCAATGCCCCGCTTCCTGCATGCCTTCTGCGCCAAACACGAGTATTTCCCGTAGGTGAGAATGCGTCTGACATGGACAATCTCCTCTTGTGTGCTCCAGGTGTAAGAGGGCAACCCCGGGAAAAGACCTGAGCCTAAATTTGTCTGTCTCTGTGGCGCAATCGGTCAGCGCGTTCGGCTGTTAACCGAAAGGTTGGTGGTTTGAGCCCACCCAGGGACGGTAGTTTGCCCACCGGTTGTGGGCTGTCAACCCCACCAAGCACCCTGCTTGCTCAAAGCTGTCGACATATAGCAGGAACAACTGCATTAAGGCTCTGAATAACACTACAGCTCTGCTCCTTACCATTTTGGTATGTCATCCATTGTGCTAATAGGTTGACCTTTGTCTTCAGTTCACGCCCTTTTGTTGTATTCGCTATACCAGTACTCTGTTTGGGAGATGGGTAACGCTGCAACACGCCCTCTTGCAAATACAGCCAGATAAATAGAGGAAAGGAAAGAACAGACCACAGAAATTCAAAACAACATGATCCTAATTTCTCCCCAAACCGTATGATCAAATGTCAACTGTACGCAACAAACCTTGGACAGGATGAGGGTCAGTAAATATATCATCTGTTGAGAAACTGAAACTTGAACAGCCACCCGAAACATGAGACAGAAGAGAGGAAAGCTTGATTAAAAAGAAACCTCTTTCCCGATCACTCAAACACCCAGCCGGGTTGTAAAAAGGCTACAGGGACTGTGAATCTGCAGAAAAGCTTAAAGGCTGCTGAATTACAAAGTGTACTGTTTACAAAGTGTACTTTTTCCACCAATGCCCCGCTTCCTGAATGCCTTCTGCGCCAAACACGAGTATTTCCCGTAGGTGAGAATGCGTCTGACATGGACAATCTCCTCTTGTGTGCTCCAGGTGTAAGAGGGCAACCCCGGGAAAAAACCTAAGCCTTGGTTTGTCTGTCTCTGTGGCGCAATCGGTCAGCGTGTTCGGCTGTTAACCGAAAGGTTGGTGGTTCGAGCCCACCCAGGGACGGTAGTTTGCCCACCGGTTGTGGGCTGTCAACCCCACCAAGCACCCTGCTTGCTCAAAGCTGTCGACATATAGCAGGAACAACTGCAATAAGGCTCTGAATAACACTACAACTCTGCTCCTTCCCATTTTGGTATGTCATCCATTGTGCTAATAGGTTGTCCTTTGTCTTCAGTTCACGCCCTTTTGTTGTATTCGCTATACCAGTACTCTGTTTGGGAGATGGGTAACGCTGCAACACGCCCTCTTGCAAATACAGCCAGATAAATAGAGGAAAGGAAGGAACAGACCACAGAAATTCAAAACAACATGATCCTAATTTCTCCCCAAACAGTATGATCAAATGTCAACTGTACGCGACAAACCTTGGACAGGATGAGGGTCAGTAAATATATCATCTGTTGAGAAACTGAAACTTGAACAGCCACACGAAACATGAGACAGAAGAGAGGAAAGCTTGATTAAAAAAAACCTCTTTCCCGATCACTCAAACACCCAGCCGGGTTGTAAAAAGGCTACAGGGACTATGAATCTGCAGAAAAGCTTAAAGGCTGCTGAATTACAAAGTGTACTGTTTACAAAGTGTACTTTTTCCACCAATGCCCCGCTTCCTGCATGCCTTCTGCGCCAAACACGAGTATTTCCCGTAGGTGAGAATGCGTCTGACATGGACAATCTCCTCTTGTGTGCTCCAGGTGTAAGAGGGCAACCCCCGGAAAAGACCTGAGCCTAAATTTGTCTGTCTCTGTGGCGCAATCGGTCAGCGCGTTCGGCTGTTAACTGAAAGGTTGGTGGTTCGAGCCCACCCAGGGACGGTAGTTTGCCCACCGGTTGTGGGCTGTCAACCCCACCAAGCACCCTGCTTGCTCAAAGCTGTCGACATATAGCAGGAACAACTGCATTAAGGCTCTGAATAACACTACAACTCTGCTCCTTCCCATTTTGGTATGTCATCCATTGTGCTAATAGGTTGTCCTTTGTCTCCAGTTCACGCCCTTTTGTTGTGTTTGCTATACCAGTACTCTGTTTGGGAGATGGGTAACGCTGCAACACGCCCTCTTGCAAATACAGCCAGATAAAGAGAGGAAAGGAAGGAACAGACCACAGAAATTCAAAACAACATGATCCTAATTTCTCCCCAAACAGTATAATCAAATGTCAACTGTACGCGACAAACCTTGGACAGGATGAGGGTCAGTAAATATATCATCTGTTGAGAAAATGAAACTTGAACAGCCACCCGAAACATGAGACAGAAGAGAGGAAAGCTTGATTAAAAAAAAACCTCTTTCCCGATCACTCAAACACCCAGCCGGGTTGTAAAAAGGCTACAGGGACTATGAATCTGCAGAAAAGCTTAAAGGCTGCTGACTTACAAAGTGTACTGTTTACAAAGTGTACTTTTTCCACCAATGCCCCGCCTCCTGCATGCCTTCTGCGCCAAACACGAGTATTTCCTGTAGGTGAGAATGCGTCTGACATGGACAATCTCCTCTTGTGTGCTCCAGGTGTAAGAGGGCAACCCCGGGAAAAGACCTGAGCCTAATTTTGTCTGTCTCTGTGGCGCAATCGGTCAGCGCGTTCGGCTGTTAACCGAAAGGTTGGTGGTTCAAGCCCACCCAGGGACGGTAGTTTGCCCACCGGTTGTGGGCTGTCAACCCCACCAAGCACCCTGCTTGCTCAAAGCTGTCGACATATAGCAGGAACAACTGCATTAAGGCTCTGAATAACACTACAACTCTGCTCCTTCCCATTTTGGTATGTCATCCATTGTGCTAATAGGTTGTCCTTTGTCTCCAGTTCACGCCCTTTTGTTGTATTCGCTATACCAGTACTCTGTTTGGGAGATGGGTAACGCTGCAACACGCCCTCTTGCAAATACAGCCAGATAAAGAGAGGAAAGGAAAGAACAGACCACAGAAATTCAAAACAACATGATCCTAATTTCTCCCCAAACCGTATGATCAAATGTCAACTGTACGCGACAAACCTTGGACAGGATGAGGGTCAGTAAATATATCATCTGTTGAGAAACTGAAACTTGAACAGCCACCCGAAACATGAGACAGAAGAGAGGAAAGCTTGATTAAAAAGAAACCTCTTTCCCGATCACTCAAACACCCAGCCGGGTTGTAAAAAGGCTACAGGGACTATGAATCTGCAGAAAAGCTTAAAGGCTGCTGAATTACAAAGTGTACTGTTTACAAAGTGTACTTTTTCCACCAATGCCCCGCCTCCTGCATGCCTTCTGCGGCAAACACAAGTATTTCCTGTAGGTGAGAATGCGTCTGACATGGACAATCTCCTCTTGTGTGCTCCAGGTGTAAAAGGGCAACCCCGGGAAAAGACCTGAGCCTATTCAAGACGAGGTTTGTCTGTCTCTGTGGCGCAATCGGTCAGCGCGTTCGGCTGTTAACCGAAAGGTTGGTGGTTCAAGCCCACCCAGGGACGGGAGTTTGCCAACCGGTTGTGGGCTGTCAACCCCACCAAGCACCCTGTTTGCTCAAAGCTTTGGACATATAGGAGGAACAACTGCATTAAGGCTCTGAATAACACTACAACTCTGCTCCTTCCCATTTTGGTATGTCATCCATTGTGCTAATAGGTTGTCCTTTGTCTCCAGTTCACGCCCTTTTGTTGTATTCGCTATACCAGTACTCTGTTTGGGAGATGGGTAACGCTGCAACACGCCCTCTTGCAAATACAGCCAGATAAATAGAGGAAAGGAAGGAACAGACCACAGAAATTCAAAACAACATGATCCTAATTTCTTCCCAAACAGCATGATCAAATGTCAACTGTACGCGACAAACCTTGGACAGGATGAGGGTCAGTAAATATATCATCTGTTGAGAAACTGAAACTTGAACAGCCACACGAAACATGAGACAGAAGAGAGGAAAGCTTGATTAAAAAAAAACCTCTTTCCCGATCACTCAAACACCCAGCCGGGTTGTAAAAAGGCTACAGGGACTATGAATCTGCAGAAAAGCTTAAAGGCTGCTGAATTACAAAGTGTACTTTTTCCACCAATGCCCCGCTTCCTGCATGCCTTCTGCGCCAAACACGAGTATTTCCCGTAGGTGAGAATGCGTCTGACATGGACAATCTCCTCTTGTGTGCTCCAGGTGTAAGAGGGCAACCCCGGGAAAAGACCTGAGGCTAGGTTTGTCTGTCTCTGTGGCGCAATCGGTCAGCGCGTTCGGCTGTTAACCGAAAGGTTGGTGGTTCGAGCCCACCCAGGGACGGTAGTTTGCCCACTGGTTGTGGGCTGTCAACCCCACCAAGCACCCTGCTTGCTCAAAGCTGTCGACATATAGCAGGAACAACTGCATTAAGGCTCTGAATAACACTACAACTCTGCTCCTTCCCATTTTGGTATGTCATCCATTGTGCTAATAGGTTGTCCTTTGTCTCCAGTTCACGCCCTTTTGTTGTATTCGCTATACCAGTACTCTGTTTGCGAGATGGGTAACGCTGCAACACGCCCTCTTGCAAATACAGCCAGATAAAGAGAGGAAAGGAAAGAACAGACCACAGAAATTCAAAACAACATGATCCTAATTTCTCCCCAAACCGTATGATCAAATGTCAACTGTACGCGACAAACCTTGGACAGGATGAGGGTCAGTAAATATATCATCTGTTGAGAAACTGAAACTTGAACAGCCACCCGAAACATGAGACAGAAGAGAGGAAAGCTTGATTAAAAAGAAACCTCTTTCCCGATCACTCAAACACCCAGCCGGGTTGTAAAAAGGCTACAGGGACTATAATTCTGCAGAAAAGCTTAAAGGCTGCTGAATTACAAAGTGTACTGTTTACAAAGTGTACTTTTTCCACCAATGCCCCGCCTCATGCATGCCTTCTGCGCCAAACACAAGTATTTCCTGTAGGTGAGAATGCGTCTGACATGGACAATCCCCTTTTGTGTGCTCCAGGTGTAAAAGGGCAACCCCGGGAAAAGACCTGAGCCGATTCAAGACGAGGTTTGTCTGTCTCTGTGGCGCAATAGGTCAGCGCGTTCGGCTGTTAACCGAAAGGTTGGTGGTTCAAGCCCACCCAGGGACGGTAGTTTGCCCACCGGTTGTGGGCAGTCAACCCCACCAAGCACCCTGTTTGCTCAAAGCTGTGGACATATAGCAGGAACAACTGCATTAAGGCTCTGAATAACACTACAGCTCTGCTCCTTCCCATTTTGGTATGTCATCCATTGTGCTAATAGGTTGTCCTTTGTCTCCAGTTCACGCCCTTTTGTTGTATTCGCTATACCAGTACTCTGTTTGGGAGATGGGTAACGCTGCAACACGCCCTCTTGCAAATACAGCCAGATAAATAGAGGAAAGGAAGGAACAGACCACAGAAATTCAAAACAACATGATCCTAATTTCTTCCCAAACAGTATGATCAAATGTCAACTGTACGCGACAAACCTTGGACAGGATGAGGGTCAGTAAATATATCATCTGTTGAGAAACTGAAACTTGAACAGCCACACGAAACATGAGACAGAAGAGAGGAAAGCTTGATTAAAAAAAAACCTCTTTCCCGATCACTCAAACACCCAGCCGGGTTGTAAAAAGGCTACAGGGACTGTGAATCTGCAGAAAAGCTTAAAGGCTGCTGAATTACAAAGTGTACTGTTTACAAAGTGTACTTTTTCCACCAATGCCCCGCCTCCTGCATGCCTTCTGCGCCAAACACGAGTATTTCCCGTAGGTGAGAATGCGTCTGACATGGACAATCTCCTCTTGTGTGCTCCAGGTGTAAAAGGGCAACCCCGGGAAAAGACCTGAGCCTATTCAAGACGAGGTTTGTCTGTCTCTGTGGCGCAATCGGTCAGCACGTTCGGCTGTTAACCGAAAGGTTGGTGGTTCGAGCCCACCCAGGGACGGGAGTTTGCCAACCTGTTGTGGGCTGTCAACCCCACCAAGCACCCTGTTTGCTCAATGCTTTGGACATATAGCAGGAACAACTGCATTAACGCTCTGAATAACACTACAGCTCTGCTCCTTCCCATTTTGGTATGTCATCCATTGTGCTAATAGGTTGTCCTTTGTCTCCAGTTCACGCCCTTTTGTTGTGTTCGCTATACCAGTACTCTGTTTGGGAGACGGGTAACGCTGCAACACGCCCTCTTGCAAATACAGCCAGATAAAGAGAGGAAAGGAAGGAACAGACCACAGAAATTCAAAACAACATGATCCTAATTTCTCCCCAAACCGTATGATCAAATGTCAACTGTACGCGACAAACCTTGGACAGGATGAGGGTCAGTAAATATATCATCTGTTGAGAAACTGAAACTTGAACAGCCACCCGAAACATGAGACAGAAGAGAGGAAAGCTTGATTAAAAAGAAACCTCTTTCCCGATCACTCAAACACCCAGCCGGGTTGTAAAAAGGCTACAGGGACTGTGAATCTGCAGAAAAGCTTAAAGGCTGCTGAATTACAAAGTGTACTGTTTACAAAGTGTACTTTTTCCACCAATGCCCCGCTTCCTGAATGCCTTCTGCGCCAAACACGAGTATTTCCCGTAGGTGAGAATGCGTCTGACATGGACAATCTCCTCTTGTGTGCTCCAGGTGTAAGAGGGCAACCCCGGGAAAAAACCTGAGCCTAGTTTTGTCTGTCTCTGTGGCGCAATCGGTCAGCGCGTTCGGCTGTTAACCGAAAGGTTGGTGGTTCGAGCCCACCCAGGGACGGTAGTTTGCCCACCGGTTGTGGGCTGTCAACCCCACCAAGCACCCTGCTTGCTCAAAGCTGTCGACATATAGCAGGAACAACTGCATTAAGGCTCTGAATAACACTACAACTCTGCTCCTTCCCATTTTGGTATGTCATCCATTGTGCTAATAGGTTGTCCTTTGTCTCCAGTTCACGCCCTTTTGTTGTATTCGCTATACCAGTACTCTGTTTGGGAGATGGGTAACGCTGCAACACGCCCTCTTGCAAATACAGCCAGATAAAGAGAGGAAAGGAAAGAACAGACCACAGAAATTCAAAACAACATGATCCTAATTTCTCCCCAAACCGTATGATCAAATGTCAACTGTACGCGACAAACCTTGGACAGGATGAGGGTCAGTAAATATATCATCTGTTGAGAAACTGAAACTTGAACAGCCACCCGAAACATGAGACAGAAGAGAGGAAAGCTTGATTAAAAAGAAACCTCTTTCCCGATCACTCAAACACCCAGCCGGGTTGTAAAAAGGCTACAGGGACTATGAATCTGCAGAAAAGCTTAAAGGCTGCTGAATTACAAAGTGTACTGTTTACAAAGTGTACTTTTTCCACCAATGCCCCGCCTCCTGCATGCCTTCTGCGGCAAACACAAGTATTTCCTGTAGGTGAGAATGCGTCTGACATGGACAATCTCCTCTTGTGTGCTCCAGGTGTAAAAGGGCAACCCCGGGAAAAGACCTGAGCCTATTCAAGACGAGGTTTGTCTGTCTCTGTGGCGCAATCGGTCAGCGCGTTCGGCTGTTAACCGAAAGGTTGGTGGTTCAAGCCCACCCAGGGACGGGAGTTTGCCAACCGGTTGTGGGCTGTCAACCCCACCAAGCACCCTGTTTGCTCAAAGCTTTGGACATATAGGAGGAACAACTGCATTAAGGCTCTGAATAACACTACAACTCTGCTCCTTCCCATTTTGGTATGTCATCCATTGTGCTAATAGGTTGTCCTTTGTCTCCAGTTCACGCCCTTTTGTTGTATTCGCTATACCAGTACTCTGTTTGGGAGATGGGTAACGCTGCAACACGCCCTCTTGCAAATACAGCCAGATAAATAGAGGAAAGGAAGGAACAGACCACAGAAATTCAAAACAACATGATCCTAATTTCTTCCCAAACAGCATGATCAAATGTCAACTGTACGCGACAAACCTTGGACAGGATGAGGGTCAGTAAATATATCATCTGTTGAGAAACTGAAACTTGAACAGCCACACGAAACATGAGACAGAAGAGAGGAAAGCTTGATTAAAAAAAAACCTCTTTCCCGATCACTCAAACACCCAGCCGGGTTGTAAAAAGGCTACAGGGACTATGAATCTGCAGAAAAGCTTAAAGGCTGCTGAATTACAAAGTGTACTTTTTCCACCAATGCCCCGCTTCCTGCATGCCTTCTGCGCCAAACACGAGTATTTCCCGTAGGTGAGAATGCGTCTGACATGGACAATCTCCTCTTGTGTGCTCCAGGTGTAAGAGGGCAACCCCGGGAAAAGACCTGAGGCTAGGTTTGTCTGTCTCTGTGGCGCAATCGGTCAGCGCGTTCGGCTGTTAACCGAAAGGTTGGTGGTTCGAGCCCACCCAGGGACGGTAGTTTGCCCACTGGTTGTGGGCTGTCAACCCCACCAAGCACCCTGCTTGCTCAAAGCTGTCGACATATAGCAGGAACAACTGCATTAAGGCTCTGAATAACACTACAACTCTGCTCCTTCCCATTTTGGTATGTCATCCATTGTGCTAATAGGTTGTCCTTTGTCTCCAGTTCACGCCCTTTTGTTGTATTCGCTATACCAGTACTCTGTTTGCGAGATGGGTAACGCTGCAACACGCCCTCTTGCAAATACAGCCAGATAAAGAGAGGAAAGGAAAGAACAGACCACAGAAATTCAAAACAACATGATCCTAATTTCTCCCCAAACCGTATGATCAAATGTCAACTGTACGCGACAAACCTTGGACAGGATGAGGGTCAGTAAATATATCATCTGTTGAGAAACTGAAACTTGAACAGCCACCCGAAACATGAGACAGAAGAGAGGAAAGCTTGATTAAAAAGAAACCTCTTTCCCGATCACTCAAACACCCAGCCGGGTTGTAAAAAGGCTACAGGGACTATAATTCTGCAGAAAAGCTTAAAGGCTGCTGAATTACAAAGTGTACTGTTTACAAAGTGTACTTTTTCCACCAATGCCCCGCCTCATGCATGCCTTCTGCGCCAAACACAAGTATTTCCTGTAGGTGAGAATGCGTCTGACATGGACAATCCCCTTTTGTGTGCTCCAGGTGTAAAAGGGCAACCCCGGGAAAAGACCTGAGCCGATTCAAGACGAGGTTTGTCTGTCTCTGTGGCGCAATCGGTCAGCGCGTTCGGCTGTTAACCGAAAGGTTGGTGGTTCAAGCCCACCCAGGGACGGTAGTTTGCCCACCGGTTGTGGGCAGTCAACCCCACCAAGCACCCTGTTTGCTCAAAGCTGTGGACATATAGCAGGAACAACTGCATTAAGGCTCTGAATAACACTACAGCTCTGCTCCTTCCCATTTTGGTATGTCATCCATTGTGCTAATAGGTTGTCCTTTGTCTCCAGTTCACGCCCTTTTGTTGTATTCGCTATACCAGTACTCTGTTTGGGAGATGGGTAACGCTGCAACACGCCCTCTTGCAAATACAGCCAGATAAATAGAGGAAAGGAAGGAACAGACCACAGAAATTCAAAACAACATGATCCTAATTTCTTCCCAAACAGTATGATCAAATGTCAACTGTACGCGACAAACCTTGGACAGGATGAGGGTCAGTAAATATATCATCTGTTGAGAAACTGAAACTTGAACAGCCACACGAAACATGAGACAGAAGAGAGGAAAGCTTGATTAAAAAAAAACCTCTTTCCCGATCACTCAAACACCCAGCCGGGTTGTAAAAAGGCTACAGGGACTGTGAATCTGCAGAAAAGCTTAAAGGCTGCTGAATTACAAAGTGTACTGTTTACAAAGTGTACTTTTTCCACCAATGCCCCGCCTCCTGCATGCCTTCTGCGCCAAACACGAGTATTTCCCGTAGGTGAGAATGCGTCTGACATGGACAATCTCCTCTTGTGTGCTCCAGGTGTAAAAGGGCAACCCCGGGAAAAGACCTGAGCCTATTCAAGACGAGGTTTGTCTGTCTCTGTGGCGCAATCGGTCAGCACGTTCGGCTGTTAACCGAAAGGTTGGTGGTTCGAGCCCACCCAGGGACGGGAGTTTGCCAACCTGTTGTGGGCTGTCAACCCCACCAAGCACCCTGTTTGCTCAATGCTTTGGACATATAGCAGGAACAACTGCATTAACGCTCTGAATAACACTACAGCTCTGCTCCTTCCCATTTTGGTATGTCATCCATTGTGCTAATAGGTTGTCCTTTGTCTCCAGTTCACGCCCTTTTGTTGTGTTCGCTATACCAGTACTCTGTTTGGGAGACGGGTAACGCTGCAACACGCCCTCTTGCAAATACAGCCAGATAAAGAGAGGAAAGGAAGGAACAGACCACAGAAATTCAAAACAACATGATCCTAATTTCTCCCCAAACCGTATGATCAAATGTCAACTGTACGCGACAAACCTTGGACAGGATGAGGGTCAGTAAATATATCATCTGTTGAGAAACTGAAACTTGAACAGCCACCCGAAACATGAGACAGAAGAGAGGAAAGCTTGATTAAAAAGAAACCTCTTTCCCGATCACTCAAACACCCAGCCGGGTTGTAAAAAGGCTACAGGGACTGTGAATCTGCAGAAAAGCTTAAAGGCTGCTGAATTACAAAGTGTACTGTTTACAAAGTGTACTTTTTCCACCAATGCCCCGCTTCCTGAATGCCTTCTGCGCCAAACACGAGTATTTCCCGTAGGTGAGAATGCGTCTGACATGGACAATCTCCTCTTGTGTGCTCCAGGTGTAAGAGGGCAACCCCGGGAAAAAACCTGAGCCTAGTTTTGTCTGTCTCTGTGGCGCAATCGGTCAGCGCGTTCGGCTGTTAACCGAAAGGTTGGTGGTTCGAGCCCACCCAGGGACGGTAGTTTGCCCACCGGTTGTGGGCTGTCAACCCCACCAAGCACCCTGCTTGCTCAAAGCTGTCGACATATAGCAGGAACAACTGCAATAAGGCTCTGAATAACACTACAACTCTGCTCCTTCCCATTTTGGTATGTCATCCATTGTGCTAATAGGTTGTCCTTTGTCTTCAGTTCACGCCCTTTTGTTGTATTCGCTATACCAGTACTCTGTTTGGGAGATGGGTAACGCTGCAACACGCCCTCTTGCAAATACAGCCAGATAAATAGAGGAAAGGAAGGAACAGACCACAGAAATTCAAAACAACATGATCCTAATTTCTTCCCAAACAGTATGATCAAATGTCAACTGTACGCGACAAACCTTGGACAGGATGAGGGTCAGTAAATATATCATCTGTTGAGAAACTGAAACTTGAACAGCCACACGAAACATGAGACAGAAGAGAGGAAAGCTTGATTAAAAAAAAACCTCTTTCCCGATCACTCAAACACCCAGCCGGGTTGTAAAAAGGCTACAGGGACTGTGAATCTGCAGAAAAGCTTAAAGGCTGCTGAATTACAAAGTGTACTGTTTACAAAGTGTACTTTTTCCACCAATGCCCCGCTTCCTGCATGCCTTCTGCGCCAAACACGAGTATTTCCCGTAGGTGAGAATGCGTCTGACATGGACAATCTCCTCTTGTGTGCTCCAGGTGTAAGAGGGCAACCCCGGGAAATGACCTGAGCCTAGGTTTGTCTGTCTCTGTGGCGCAATCGGTCAGCGCGTTCGGCTGTTAACCGAAAGGTTGGTGGTTCGAGCCCACCCAGGGACGGTAGTTTGCCCACCGGTTGTCGGCTGTCAACCCCACCAAGCACCCTGCTTGCTCAAAGCTGTCGACATATAGCAGGAACAACTGCATTAAGGCTCTGAATAACACTACAGCTCTGCTCCTTCCCATTTTGGTATGTCATCCATTGTGCTAATAGGTTGTCCTTTGTCTCCAGTTCACGCCCTTTTGTTGTATTCGCTATACCAGTACTCTGTTTGGGAGATGGGTAACGCTGCAACACGCCCTCTTGCAAATACAGCCAGATAAATAGAGGAAAGGAAGGAACAGACCACAGAAATTCAAAACAACATGATCCTAATTTCTTCCCAAACAGTATGATCAAATGTCAACTGTACGCGACAAACCTTGGACAGGATGAGGGTCAGTAAATATATCATCTGTTGAGAAACTGAAACTTGAACAGCCACACGAAACATGAGACAGAAGAGAGGAAAGCTTGATTAAAAAAAAACCTCTTTCCCGATCACTCAAACACCCAGCCGGGTTGTAAAAAGGCTACAGGGACTGTGAATCTGCAGAAAAGCTTAAAGGCTGCTGAATTACAAAGTGTACTGTTTACAAAGTGTACTTTTTCCACCAATGCCCCGCCTCCTGCATGCCTTCTGCGCCAAACACGAGTATTTCCCGTAGGTGAGAATGCGTCTGACATGGACAATCTCCTCTTGTGTGCTCCAGGTGTAAAAGGGCAACCCCGGGAAAAGACCTGAGCCTATTCAAGACGAGGTTTGTCTGTCTCTGTGGCGCAATCGGTCAGCGCGTTCGGCTGTTAACCGAAAGGTTGGTGGTTCGAGCCCACCCAGGGACGGGAGTTTGCCAACCTGTTGTGGGCTGTCAACCCCACCAAGCACCCTGTTTGCTCAATGCTTTGGACATATAGCAGGAACAACTGCATTAAGGCTCTGAATAACACTACAGCTCTGCTCCTTCCCATTTTGGTATGTCATCCATTGTGCTAATAGGTTGTCCTTTGTCTTCAGTTCACGCCCTTTTGTTGTATTCGCTATACCAGTACTCTGTTTGGGAGATGGGTAACGCTGCAACACGCCCTCTTGCAAATACAGCCAGATAAATAGAGGAAAGGAAGGAACAGACCACAGAAATTCAAAACAACATGATCCTAATTTCTTCCCAAACAGTATGATCAAATGTCAACTGTACGCGACAAACCTTGGACAGGATGAGGGTCAGTAAATATATCATCTGTTGAGAAACTGAAACTTGAACAGCCACACGAAACATGAGACAGAAGAGAGGAAAGCTTGATTAAAAAAAAACCTCTTTCCCGATCACTCAAACACCCAGCCGGGTTGTAAAAAGGCTACAGGGACTGTGAATCTGCAGAAAAGCTTAAAGGCTGCTGAATTACAAAGTGTACTGTTTACAAAGTGTACTTTTTCCACCAATGCCCCGCTTCCTGCATGCCTTCTGCGCCAAACACGAGTATTTCCCGTAGGTGAGAATGCGTCTGACATGGACAATCTCCTCTTGTGTGCTCCAGGTGTAAGAGGGCAACCCCGGGAAATGACCTGAGCCTAGGTTTGTCTGTCTCTGTGGCGCAATCGGTCAGCGCGTTCGGCTGTTAACCGAAAGGTTGGTGGTTCGAGCCCACCCAGGGACGGTAGTTTGCCCACCGGTTGTCGGCTGTCAACCCCACCAAGCACCCTGCTTGCTCAAAGCTGTCGACATATAGCAGGAACAACTGCATTAAGGCTCTGAATAACACTACAGCTCTGCTCCTTCCCATTTTGGTATGTCATCCATTGTGCTAATAGGTTGTCCTTTGTCTCCAGTTCACGCCCTTTTGTTGTATTCGCTATACCAGTACTCTGTTTGGGAGATGGGTAACGCTGCAACACGCCCTCTTGCAAATACAGCCAGATAAATAGAGGAAAGGAAGGAACAGACCACAGAAATTCAAAACAACATGATCCTAATTTCTTCCCAAACAGTATGATCAAATGTCAACTGTACGCGACAAACCTTGGACAGGATGAGGGTCAGTAAATATATCATCTGTTGAGAAACTGAAACTTGAACAGCCACACGAAACATGAGACAGAAGAGAGGAAAGCTTGATTAAAAAAAAACCTCTTTCCCGATCACTCAAACACCCAGCCGGGTTGTAAAAAGGCTACAGGGACTGTGAATCTGCAGAAAAGCTTAAAGGCTGCTGAATTACAAAGTGTACTGTTTACAAAGTGTACTTTTTCCACCAATGCCCCGCCTCCTGCATGCCTTCTGCGCCAAACACGAGTATTTCCCGTAGGTGAGAATGCGTCTGACATGGACAATCTCCTCTTGTGTGCTCCAGGTGTAAAAGGGCAACCCCGGGAAAAGACCTGAGCCTATTCAAGACGAGGTTTGTCTGTCTCTGTGGCGCAATCGGTCAGCGCGTTCGGCTGTTAACCGAAAGGTTGGTGGTTCGAGCCCACCCAGGGACGGGAGTTTGCCAACCTGTTGTGGGCTGTCAACCCCACCAAGCACCCTGTTTGCTCAATGCTTTGGACATATAGCAGGAACAACTGCATTAAGGCTCTGAATAACACTACAGCTCTGCTCCTTCCCATTTTGGTATGTCATCCATTGTGCTAATAGGTTGTCCTTTGTCTCCAGTTCACGCCCTTTTGTTGTGTTCGCTATACCAGTACTCTGTTTGGGAGACGGGTAACGCTGCAACACGCCCTCTTGCAAATACAGCCAGATAAAGAGAGGAAAGGAAGGAACAGACCACAGAAATTCAAAACAACATGATCCTAATTTCTCCCCAAACCGTATGATCAAATGTCAACTGTACGCGACAAACCTTGGACAGGATGAAGGTCAGTAAATATATCATCTGTTGAGAAACTGAAACTTGAACAGCCACCCGAAACATGAGACAGAAGAGAGGAAAGCTTGATTAAAAAGAAACCTCTTTCCCGATCACTCAAACACCCAGCCGGGTTGTAAAAAGGCTACAGGGACTGTGAATCTGCAGAAAAGCTTAAAGGCTGCTGAATTACAAAGTGTACTGTTTACAAAGTGTACTTTTTCCACCAATGCCCCGCTTCCTGAATGCCTTCTGCGCCAAACACGAGTATTTCCCGTAGGTGAGAATGCGTCTGACATGGACAATCTCCTCTTGTGTGCTCCAGGTGTAAGAGGGCAACCCCGGGAAAAAACCTGAGCCTAGTTTTGTCTGTCTCTGTGGCGCAATCGGTCAGCGCGTTCGGCTGTTAACCGAAAGGTTGGTGGTTCGAGCCCACCCAGGGACGGTAGTTTGCCCACCGGTTGTGGGCTGTCAACCCCACCAAGCACCCTGCTTGCTCAAAGCTGTCGACATATAGCAGGAACAACTGCAATAAGGCTCTGAATAACACTACAACTCTGCTCCTTCCCATTTTGGTATGTCATCCATTGTGCTAATAGGTTGTCCTTTGTCTTCAGTTCACGCCCTTTTGTTGTATTCGCTATACCAGTACTCTGTTTGGGAGATGGGTAACGCTGCAACACGCCCTCTTGCAAATACAGCCAGATAAATAGAGGAAAGGAAGGAACAGACCACAGAAATTCAAAACAACATGATCCTAATTTCTTCCCAAACAGTATGATCAAATGTCAACTGTACGCGACAAACCTTGGACAGGATGAGGGTCAGTAAATATATCATCTGTTGAGAAACTGAAACTTGAACAGCCACCCGAAACATGAGACAGAAGAGAGGAAAGCTTGATTAAAAAGAAACCTCTTTCCCGATCACTCAAACACCCAGCCGGGTTGTAAAAAGGCTACAGGGACTATGAATCTGCAGAAAAGCTTAAAGGCTGCTGAATTACAAAGTGTACTGTTTACAAAGTGTACTTTTTCCACCAATGCCCCGCCTCCTGCATGCCTTCTGCGGCAAACACAAGTATTTCCCGTAGGTGAGAATGCGTCTGACATGGACAATCTCCTCTTGTGTGCTCCAGGTGTAAAAGGGCAACCCCGGGAAAAGACCTGAGCCTATTCAAGACGAGGTTTGTCTGTCTCTGTGGCGCAATCGGTCAGCGCGTTCGGCTGTTAACCGAAAGGTTGGTGGTTCAAGCCCACCCAGGGACGGGAGTTTGCCAACCGGTTGTGGGCTGTCAACCCCACCAAGCACCCTGTTTGCTCAAAGCTTTGGACATATAGGAGGAACAACTGCATTAAGGCTCTGAATAACACTACAACTCTGCTCCTTCCCATTTTGGTATGTCATCCATTGTGCTAATAGGTTGTCCTTTGTCTCCAGTTCACGCCCTTTTGTTGTATTCGCTATACCAGTACTCTGTTTGGGAGATGGGTAACGCTGCAACACGCCCTCTTGCAAATACAGCCAGATAAATAGAGGAAAGGAAGGAACAGACCACAGAAATTCAAAACAACATGATCCTAATTTCTCCCCAAACAGTATGATCAAATGTCAACTGTACGCGACAAACCTTGGACAGGATGAGGGTCAGTAAATATATCATCTGTTGAGAAACTGAAACTTGAACAGCCACACGAAACATGAGACAGAAGAGAGGAAAGCTTGATTAAAAAAAAACCTCTTTCCCGATCACTCAAACACCCAGCCGGGTTGTAAAAAGGCTACAGGGACTATGAATCTGCAGAAAAGCTTAAAGGCTGCTGAATTACAAAGTGTACTGTTTACAAAGTGTACTTTTTCCACCAATGCCCCGCTTCCTGCATGCCTTCTGCGCCAAACACGAGTATTTCCCGTAGGTGAGAATGCGTCTGACATGGACAATCTCCTCTTGTGTGCTCCAGGTGTAAGAGGGCAACCCCGGGAAAAGACCTGAGCCTAAATTTGTCTGTCTCTGTGGCGCAATCGGTCAGCGCGTTCGGCTGTTAACCGAAAGGTTGGTGGTTTGAGCCCACCCAGGGACGGTAGTTTGCCCACCGGTTGTGGGCTGTCAACCCCACCAAGCACCCTGCTTGCTCAAAGCTGTCGACATATAGCAGGAACAACTGCATTAAGGCTCTGAATAACACTACAGCTCTGCTCCTTACCATTTTGGTATGTCATCCATTGTGCTAATAGGTTGTCCTTTGTCTTCAGTTCACGCCCTTTTGTTGTATTCGCTATACCAGTACTCTGTTTGGGAGATGGGTAACGCTGCAACACGCCCTCTTGCAAATACAGCCAGATAAATAGAGGAAAGGAAAGAACAGACCACAGAAATTCAAAACAACATGATCCTAATTTCTCCCCAAACCGTATGATCAAATGTCAACTGTACGCAACAAACCTTGGACAGGATGAGGGTCAGTAAATATATCATCTGTTGAGAAACTGAAACTTGAACAGCCACCCGAAACATGAGACAGAAGAGAGGAAAGCTTGATTAAAAAGAAACCTCTTTCCCGATCACTCAAACACCCAGCCGGGTTGTAAAAAGGCTACAGGGACTGTGAATCTGCAGAAAAGCTTAAAGGCTGCTGAATTACAAAGTGTACTGTTTACAAAGTGTACTTTTTCCACCAATGCCCCGCTTCCTGAATGCCTTCTGCGCCAAACACGAGTATTTCCCGTAGGTGAGAATGCGTCTGACATGGACAATCTCCTCTTGTGTGCTCCAGGTGTAAGAGGGCAACCCCGGGAAAAAACCTGAGCCTTGGTTTGTCTGTCTCTGTGGCGCAATCGGTCAGCGTGTTCGGTTGTTAACCGAAAGGTTGGTGGTTCGAGCCCACCCAGGGACGGTAGTTTGCCCACCGGTTGTGGGCTGTCAACCCCACCAAGCACCCTGCTTGCTCAAAGCTGTCGACATATAGCAGGAACAACTGCAATAAGGCTCTGAATAACACTACAACTCTGCTCCTTCCCATTTTGGTATGTCATCCATTGTGCTAATAGGTTGTCCTTTGTCTTCAGTTCACGCCCTTTTGTTGTATTCGCTATACCAGTACTCTGTTTGGGAGATGGGTAACGCTGCAACACGCCCTCTTGCAAATACAGCCAGATAAATAGAGGAAAGGAAGGAACAGACCACAGAAATTCAAAACAACATGATCCTAATTTCTCCCCAAACAGTATGATCAAATGTCAACTGTACGCGACAAACCTTGGACAGGATGAGGGTCAGTAAATATATCATCTGTTGAGAAACTGAAACTTGAACAGCCACACGAAACATGAGACAGAAGAGAGGAAAGCTTGATTAAAAAAAACCTCTTTCCCGATCACTCAAACACCCAGCCGGGTTGTAAAAAGGCTACAGGGACTATGAATCTGCAGAAAAGCTTAAAGGCTGCTGAATTACAAAGTGTACTGTTTACAAAGTGTACTTTTTCCACCAATGCCCCGCTTCCTGCATGCCTTCTGCGCCAAACACGAGTATTTCCCGTAGGTGAGAATGCGTCTGACATGGACAATCTCCTCTTGTGTGCTCCAGGTGTAAGAGGGCAACCCCCGGAAAAGACCTGAGCCTAAATTTGTCTGTCTCTGTGGCGCAATCGGTCAGCGCGTTCGGCTGTTAACTGAAAGGTTGGTGGTTCGAGCCCACCCAGGGACGGTAGTTTGCCCACCGGTTGTGGGCTGTCAACCCCACCAAGCACCCTGCTTGCTCAAAGCTGTCGACATATAGCAGGAACAACTGCATTAAGGCTCTGAATAACACTACAACTCTGCTCCTTCCCATTTTGGTATGTCATCCATTGTGCTAATAGGTTGTCCTTTGTCTCCAGTTCACGCCCTTTTGTTGTGTTTGCTATACCAGTACTCTGTTTGGGAGATGGGTAACGCTGCAACACGCCCTCTTGCAAATACAGCCAGATAAAGAGAGGAAAGGAAGGAACAGACCACAGAAATTCAAAACAACATGATCCTAATTTCTCCCCAAACAGTATAATCAAATGTCAACTGTACGCGACAAACCTTGGACAGGATGAGGGTCAGTAAATATATCATCTGTTGAGAAAATGAAACTTGAACAGCCACCCGAAACATGAGACAGAAGAGAGGAAAGCTTGATTAAAAAAAAACCTCTTTCCCGATCACTCAAACACCCAGCCGGGTTGTAAAAAGGCTACAGGGACTATGAATCTGCAGAAAAGCTTAAAGGCTGCTGACTTACAAAGTGTACTGTTTACAAAGTGTACTTTTTCCACCAATGCCCCGCCTCCTGCATGCCTTCTGCGCCAAACACGAGTATTTCCTGTAGGTGAGAATGCGTCTGACATGGACAATCTCCTCTTGTGTGCTCCAGGTGTAAGAGGGCAACCCCGGGAAAAGACCTGAGCCTAATTTTGTCTGTCTCTGTGGCGCAATCGGTCAGCGCGTTCGGCTGTTAACCGAAAGGTTGGTGGTTCAAGCCCACCCAGGGACGGTAGTTTGCCCACCGGTTGTGGGCTGTCAACCCCACCAAGCACCCTGCTTGCTCAAAGCTGTCGACATATAGCAGGAACAACTGCATTAAGGCTCTGAATAACACTACAACTCTGCTCCTTCCCATTTTGGTATGTCATCCATTGTGCTAATAGGTTGTCCTTTGTCTCCAGTTCACGCCCTTTTGTTGTATTCGCTATACCAGTACTCTGTTTGGGAGATGGGTAACGCTGCAACACGCCCTCTTGCAAATACAGCCAGATAAAGAGAGGAAAGGAAAGAACAGACCACAGAAATTCAAAACAACATGATCCTAATTTCTCCCCAAACCGTATGATCAAATGTCAACTGTACGCGACAAACCTTGGACAGGATGAGGGTCAGTAAATATATCATCTGTTGAGAAACTGAAACTTGAACAGCCACCCGAAACATGAGACAGAAGAGAGGAAAGCTTGATTAAAAAGAAACCTCTTTCCCGATCACTCAAACACCCAGCCGGGTTGTAAAAAGGCTACAGGGACTATGAATCTGCAGAAAAGCTTAAAGGCTGCTGAATTACAAAGTGTACTGTTTACAAAGTGTACTTTTTCCACCAATGCCCCGCCTCCTGCATGCCTTCTGCGGCAAACACAAGTATTTCCTGTAGGTGAGAATGCGTCTGACATGGACAATCTCCTCTTGTGTGCTCCAGGTGTAAGAGGGCAACCCCGGGAAAAGACCTGAGGCTAGGTTTGTCTGTCTCTGTGGCGCAATCGGTCAGCGCGTTCGGCTGTTAACCGAAAGGTTGGTGGTTCGAGCCCACCCAGGGATGGTAGTTTGCCCACTGGTTGTGGGCTGTCAACCCCACCAAGCACCCTGCTTGCTCAAAGCTGTCGACATATAGCAGGAACAACTGCATTAAGGCTCTGAATAACACTACAACTCTGCTCCTTCCCATTTTGGTATGTCATCCATTGTGCTAATAGGTTGTCCTTTGTCTCCAGTTCACGCCCTTTTGTTGTATTCGCTATACCAGTACTCTGTTTGCGAGATGGGTAACGCTGCAACACGCCCTCTTGCAAATACAGCCAGATAAAGAGAGGAAAGGAAAGAACAGACCACAGAAATTCAAAACAACATGATCCTAATTTCTCCCCAAACCGTATGATCAAATGTCAACTGTACGCGACAAACCTTGGACAGGATGAGGGTCAGTAAATATATCATCTGTTGAGAAACTGAAACTTGAACAGCCACCCGAAACATGAGACAGAAGAGAGGAAAGCTTGATTAAAAAGAAACCTCTTTCCCGATCACTCAAACACCCAGCCGGGTTGTAAAAAGGCTACAGGGACTATAATTCTGCAGAAAAGCTTAAAGGCTGCTGAATTACAAAGTGTACTGTTTACAAAGTGTACTTTTTCCACCAATGCCCCGCCTCCTGCATGCCTTCTGCGCCAAACACAAGTATTTCCTGTAGGTGAGAATGCGTCTGACATGGACAATCCCCTTTTGTGTGCTCCAGGTGTAAAAGGGCAACCCCGGGAAAAGACCTGAGCCTAATTTTGTCTGTCTCTGTGGCGCAATCGGTCAGCGCGTTCGGCTGTTAACCGAAAGGTTGGTGGTTCAAGCCCACCCAGGGACGGTAGTTTGCCCACCGGTTGTGGGCTGTCAACCCCACCAAGCACCCTGCTTGCTCAAAGCTGTCGACATATAGCAGGAACAACTGCATTAAGGCTCTGAATAACACTACAACTCTGCTCCTTCCCATTTTGGTATGTCATCCATTGTGCTAATAGGTTGTCCTTTGTCTCCAGTTCACGCCCTTTTGTTGTATTCGCTATACCAGTACTCTGTTTGGGAGATGGGTAACGCTGCAACACGCCCTCTTGCAAATACAGCCAGATAAAGAGAGGAAAGGAAAGAACAGACCACAGAAATTCAAAACAACATGATCCTAATTTCTCCCCAAACCGTATGATCAAATGTCAACTGTACGCGACAAACCTTGGACAGGATGAGGGTCAGTAAATATATCATCTGTTGAGAAACTGAAACTTGAACAGCCACCCGAAACATGAGACAGAAGAGAGGAAAGCTTGATTAAAAAGAAACCTCTTTCCCGATCACTCAAACACCCAGCCGGGTTGTAAAAAGGCTACAGGGACTATGAATCTGCAGAAAAGCTTAAAGGCTGCTGAATTACAAAGTGTACTGTTTACAAAGTGTACTTTTTCCACCAATGCCCCGCCTCCTGCATGCCTTCTGCGGCAAACACAAGTATTTCCTGTAGGTGAGAATGCGTCTGACATGGACAATCTCCTCTTGTGTGCTCCAGGTGTAAGAGGGCAACCCCGGGAAAAGACCTGAGGCTAGGTTTGTCTGTCTCTGTGGCGCAATCGGTCAGCGCGTTCGGCTGTTAACCGAAAGGTTGGTGGTTCGAGCCCACCCAGGGACGGTAGTTTGCCCACTGGTTGTGGGCTGTCAACCCCACCAAGCACCCTGCTTGCTCAAAGCTGTCGACATATAGCAGGAACAACTGCATTAAGGCTCTGAATAACACTACAACTCTGCTCCTTCCCATTTTGGTATGTCATCCATTGTGCTAATAGGTTGTCCTTTGTCTCCAGTTCACGCCCTTTTGTTGTATTCGCTATACCAGTACTCTGTTTGCGAGATGGGTAACGCTGCAACACGCCCTCTTGCAAATACAGCCAGATAAAGAGAGGAAAGGAAAGAACAGACCACAGAAATTCAAAACAACATGATCCTAATTTCTCCCCAAACCGTATGATCAAATGTCAACTGTACGCGACAAACCTTGGACAGGATGAGGGTCAGTAAATATATCATCTGTTGAGAAACTGAAACTTGAACAGCCACCCGAAACATGAGACAGAAGAGAGGAAAGCTTGATTAAAAAGAAACCTCTTTCCCGATCACTCAAACACCCAGCCGGGTTGTAAAAAGGCTACAGGGACTATAATTCTGCAGAAAAGCTTAAAGGCTGCTGAATTACAAAGTGTACTGTTTACAAAGTGTACTTTTTCCACCAATGCCCCGCCTCCTGCATGCCTTCTGCGCCAAACACAAGTATTTCCTGTAGGTGAGAATGCGTCTGACATGGACAATCCCCTTTTGTGTGCTCCAGGTGTAAAAGGGCAACCCCGGGAAAAGACCTGAGCCGATTCAAGACGAGGTTTGTCTGTCTCTGTGGCGCAATCGGTCAGCGCGTTCGGCTGTTAACCGAAAGGTTGGTGGTTCAAGCCCACCCAGGGACGGTAGTTTGCCCACCGGTTGTGGGCAGTCAACCCCACCAAGCACCCTGTTTGCTCAAAGCTGTGGACATATAGGAGGAACAACTGCATTAAGGCTCTGAATAACACTAAAACTCTACTGCTTTCCATTTTGATATGTCATCCATTGTGCTAATAGGTTGTCCTTTGTCTCCAGTTCACGCCCTTTTGTTGTATTCGCTATACCAGTACTCTGTTTGGGGGACGGGTAAAGCTGCAACACGCCCTCTTGCAAATACAGCCAGATAAAGAGAGGAAAGGAAGGAACAGACCACAGAAATTCAAAACAACATGATCCTAATTTCTCCCCAAACCGTATGATCAAATGTCAACTGTACGCGACAAACCTTGGACAGGATGAGGGTCAGTAAATATATCATCTGTTGAGGAACTGAAACTTGAACAGCCACCCGAAACATGAGACAGAAGAGAGGAAAACTTGATTAAAAAGAAACCTCTTTCCCGATCACTCAAACACCCAGCCGGGTTGTAAAAAGGCTACAGGGACTATGAATCTGCAGAAAAGCTTAAAGGCTGCTGAATTACAAAGTGTACTGTTTACAAAGTGTACTTTTTCCACCAATGCCCCGCCTCCTGCATGCCTTCTGCGCCAAACACAAGTATTTCCTGTAGGTGAGAATGCGTCTGACATGGACAATCTCCTCTTGTGTGCTCCAGGTGTAAAAGGGCAACCCCGGGAAAAGACCTGAGCCGATTCAAGACGAGGTTTGTCTGTCTCTGTGGCGCAATCGGTCAGCGCGTTCGGCTGTTAACCGAAAGGTTGGTGGTTCGAGCCCACCAAGGGACGGTAGTTTGCCAACCGGTTGTGGGCTGTCAACCCCACCAAGCACCCTGTTTGCTCAAAGCTGTGGACATATAGGAGGAACAACTGCATTAAGGCTCTGAATAACACTACAACTCTGCTCCTTCCCATTTTGGTATGTCATCCATTGTGCTAATAGGTTGTCCTTTGTCTCCAGTTCACGCCCTTTTGTTGTATTCGCTATACCAGTACTCTGTTTGGGAGATGGGTAACGCTGCAACACGCCCTCTTGCAAATACAGCCAGATAAAGAGAGGAAAGGAAAGAACAGACCACAGAAATTCAAAACAACATGATCCTAATTTCTCCCCAAACCGTATGATCAAATGTCAACTGTACGCGACAAACCTTGGACAGGATGAGGGTCAGTAAATATATCATCTGTTGAGAAACTGAAACTTGAACAGCCACCCGAAACATGAGACAGAAGAGAGGAAAGCTTGATTAAAAAGAAACCTCTTTCCCGATCACTCAAACACCCAGCCGGGTTGTAAAAAGGCTACAGGGACTATGAATCTGCAAAAAAGCTTAAAGGCTGCTGAATTACAAAGTGTACTGTTTACAAAGTGTACTTTTTCCACCAATGCCCCGCTTCCTGCATGCCTTCTGCGCCAAACACGAGTATTTCCTGTAGGTGAGAATGCGTCTGACATGGACAATCTCCTCTTGTGTGCTCCAGGTGTAAGAGGGCAACCCCGGGAAAAGACCTGAGCCTAGGTTTGTCTGTCTCTGTGGCGCAATCGGTCAGCGCGTTCGGCTGTTAACCGAAAGGTTGGTGGTTCGAGCCCACCAAGGGACGGTAGTTTGCCAACCGGTTGTGGGCTGTCAACCCCACCAAGCACCCTGTTTGCTCAAAGCTGTGGACATATAGGAGGAACAACTGCATTAAGGCTCTGAATAACACTAAAACTCTACTGCTTCCCATTTTGATATGTCATCCATTGTGCTAATAGGTTGTCCTTTGTCTCCAGTTCACGCCCTTTTGTTGTATTCGCTATACCAGTACTCTGTTTGGGGGACGGTAACGCTGCAACACGCCCTCTTGCAAATACAGCCAGATAAAGAGAGGAAAGGAAGGAACAGACCACAGAAATTCAAAACAACATGATCCTAATTTCTCCCCAAACCGTATGATCAAATGTCAACTGTACGCGACAAACCTTGGACAGGATGAGGGTCAGTAAATATATCATCTGTTGAGAAACTGAAACTTGAACAGCCACCCGAAACATGAGACAGAAGAGAGGAAAGCTTGATTAAAAAGAAACCTCTTTCCCGATCACTCAAACACCCAGCCGGGTTGTAAAAAGGCTACAGGGACTATGAATCTGCAGAAAAGCTTAAAGGCTGCTGAATTACAAAGTGTACTGTTTACAAAGTGTACTTTTTCCACCAATGCTCCGCTTCCTGCATGCCTTCTGCGCCAAACACGAGTATTGCCCGTAGGTGAGAATGCGTCTGACATGGACAATCTCCTCTTGTGTGCTCCAGGTGTAAGAGGGCAACCCCGGGAAAAGACCTGAGCCTAGGTTTGTCTGTCTCTGTGGCGCAATCGGTCAGCGCGTTCGGCTGTTAACCGAAAGGTTGGTGGTTCAAGCCCACCCAGGGACGGTAGTTTGCCCACCGGTTGTGGGCTGTCAACCCCACCAAGCACCCTGCTTGCTCAAAGCTGTCGACATATAGCAGGAACAACTGCATTAAGGCTCTGAATAACACTACAACTCTGCTCCTTCCCATTTTGGTATGTCATCCATTGTGCTAATAGGTTGTCCTTTGTCTCCAGTTCACGCCCTTTTGTTGTATTCGCTATACCAGTACTCTGTTTGGGAGATGGGTAACGCTGCAACACGCCCTCTTGCAAATACAGCCAGATAAAGAGAGGAAAGGAAGGAACAGAACACAGAAATTCAAAACAACATGATCCTAATTTCTCCCCAAACCGTATGATCAAATGTCAACTGTACGCGACAAACCTTGGACAGGATGAGGGTCAGTAAATATATCATCTGTTGAGAAACTGAAACTTGAACAGCCACCCGAAACATGAGACAGAAGAGAGGAAAGCTTGATTAAAAAGAAACCTCTTTCCCGATCACTCAAACACCCAGCCGGGTTGTAAAAAGGCTACAGGGACTATGAATCTGCAGAAAAGCTTAAAGGCTGCTGAATTACAAAGTGTACTGTTTACAAAGTGTACTTTTTCCACCAATGCCCCGCCTCCTGCATGCCTTCTGCGCCAAACACAAGTATTTCCTGTAGGTGAGAATGCGTCTGACATGGACAATCTCCTCTTGTGTGCTCCAGGTGTAAAAGGGCAACCCCGGGAAAAGACCTGAGCCGATTCAAGACGAGGTTTGTCTGTCTCTGTGGCGCAATCGGTCAGCGCGTTCGGCTGTTAACCGAAAGGTTGGTGGTTCAAGCCCACCCAGGGACGGTAGTTTGCCCACCGGTTGTGGGCTGTCAACCCCACCAAGCACCCTGCTTGCTCAAAGCTGTCGACATATAGCAGGAACAACTGCATTAAGGCTCTGAATAACACTACAACTCTGCTCCTTCCCATTTTGGTATGTCATCCATTGTGCTAATAGGTTGTCCTTTGTCTCCAGTTCACGCCCTTTTGTTGTATTCGCTATACCAGTACTCTGTTTGGGAGATGGGTAACGCTGCAACACGCCCTCTTGCAAATACAGCCAGATAAAGAGAGGAAAGGAAGGAACAGAACACAGAAATTCAAAACAACATGATCCTAATTTCTCCCCAAACCGTATGATCAAATGTCAACTGTACGCGACAAACCTTGGACAGGATGAGGGTCAGTAAATATATCATCTGTTGAGAAACTGAAACTTGAACAGCCACCCGAAACATGAGACAGAAGAGAGGAAAGCTTGATTATAAAGAAACCTCTTTCCCGATCACTCAAACACCCAGCCGGGTTGTAAAAAGGCTACAGGGACTATGAATCTGCAGAAAAGCTTAAAGGCTGCTGAATTACAAAGTGTACTGTTTACAAAGTGTACTTTTTCCACCAATGCCCCGCTTCCTGCATGCCTTCTGCGCCAAACACGAGTATTGCCCGTAGGTGAGAATGCGTCTGACATGGACAATCTCCTCTTGTGTGCTCCAGGTGTAAGAGGGCAACCCCGGGAAAAGACCTGAGCCTAGGTTTGTCTGTCTCTGTGGCGCAATCGGTCAGCGCGTTCGGCTGTTAACCGAAAGGTTGGTGGTTCAAGCCCACCCAGGGATGGTAGTTTGCCCACCGGTTGTGGGCTGTCAACCCCACCAAGCACCCTGCTTGCTCAAAGCTGTCGACATATAGCAGGAACAACTGCATTAAGGCTCTGAATAACACTACAACTCTGCTCCTTCCCATTTTGGTATGTCATCCATTGTGCTAATAGGTTGTCCTTTGTCTCCAGTTCACGCCCTTTTGTTGTATTCGCTATACCAGTACTCTGTTTGGGAGATGGGTAACGCTGCAACACGCCCTCTTGCAAATACAGCCAGATAAAGAGAGGAAAGGAAGGAACAGAACACAGAAATTCAAAACAACATGATCCTAATTTCTCCCCAAACCGTATGATCAAATGTCAACTGTACGCGACAAACCTTGGACAGGATGAGGGTCAGTAAATATATCATCTGTTGAGAAACTGAAACTTGAACAGCCACCCGAAACATGAGACAGAAGAGAGGAAAGCTTGATTAAAAAGAAACCTCTTTCCCGATCACTCAAACACCCAGCCGGGTTGTAAAAAGGCTACAGGGACTATGAATCTGCAGAAAAGCTTAAAGGCTGCTGAATTACAAAGTGTACTGTTTACAAAGTGTACTTTTTCCACCAATGCCCCGCCTCCTGCATGCCTTCTGCGCCAAACACAAGTATTTCCTGTAGGTGAGAATGCGTCTGACATAGACAATCTCCTCTTGTGTGCTCCAGGTGTAAAAGGGCAACCCCGGGAAAAGACCTGAGCCTAGGTTTGTCTGTCTCTGTGGCGCAATCGGTCAGCGCGTTCGGCTGTTAACCGAAAGGTTGGTGGTTCAAGCCCACCCAGGGACGGTAGTTTGCCCACCGGTTGTGGGCAGTCAACCCCACCAAGCACCCTGTTTGCTCAAAGCTGTGGACATATAGGAGGAACAACTGCATTAAGGCTCTGAATAACACTAAAACTCTACTGCTTCCCATTTTGATATGTCATCCATTGTGCTAATAGGTTGTCCTTTGTCTCCAGTTCACGCCCTTTTGTTGTATTCGCTATACCAGTACTCTGTTTGGGGGACGGGTAAAGCTGCAACACGCCCTCTTGCAAATACAGCCAGATAAAGAGAGGAAAGGAAGGAACAGACCACAGAAATTCAAAACAACATGATCCTAATTTCTCCCCAAACCGTATGATCAAATGTCAACTGTACGCGACAAACCTTGGACAGGATGAGGGTCAGTAAATATATCATCTGTTGAGGAACTGAAACTTGAACAGCCACCCGAAACATGAGACAGAAGAGAGGAAAACTTGATTAAAAAGAAACCTCTTTCCCGATCACTCAAACACCCAGCCGGGTTGTAAAAAGGCTACAGGGACTATGAATCTGCAGAAAAGCTTAAAGGCTGCTGAATTACAAAGTGTACTGTTTACAAAGTGTACTTTTTCCACCAATGCCCCGCCTCCTGCATGCCTTCTGCGCCAAACACAAGTATTTCCTGTAGGTGAGAATGCGTCTGACATGGACAATCTCCTCTTGTGTGCTCCAGGTGTAAAAGGGCAAGCCCGGGAAAAGACCTGAGCCGATTCAAGACGAGGTTTGTCTGTCTCTGTGGCGCAATCGGTCAGCGCGTTCGGCTGTTAACCGAAAGGTTGGTGGTTCAAGCCCACCCAGGGACGGTAGTTTGCCAACCGGTTGTGGGCTTTCAACCCCACCAAGCACCCTGTTTGCTCAAAGCTTTGGACATATAGGAGGAACAACTGCATTAAGGCTCTGAATAACACTAAAACTCTGCTGCTTCCCATTTTGGTATGTCATCCATTGTGCTAATAGGTTGTCCTTTGTCTCCATTTCACGCCCTTTTGTTGTATTCGCTATACCAGTACTCTGTTTGGGAGATGGGTAACGCTGCAACACGCCCTCTTGCAAATACAGCCAGATAAATAGAGGAAAGGAAGGAACAGACCACAGAAATTCAAAACAACATGATCCTAATTTCTTCCCAAACAGTATGATCAAATGTCAACTGTACGCGACAAACCTTGGACAGGATGAGGGTCAGTAAATATATCATCTGTTGAGAAACTGAAACTTGAACAGCCACCCGAAACATGAGACAGAAGAGAGGAAAACTTGATTAAAAAGAAACCTCTTTCCCGATCACTCAAACACCCAGCCGGGTTGTAAAAAGGCTACAGGGACTATGAATCTGCAGAAAAGCTTAAAGGCTGCTGAATTACAAAGTGTACTGTTTACAAAGTGTACTTTTTCCACCAATGCCCCGCCTCCTGCATGCCTTCTGCGCCAAACACAAGTATTTCCTGTAGGTGAGAATGCGTCTGACATGGACAATCTCCTCTTGTGTGCTCCAGGTGTAAAAGGGCAACCCCGGGAAAAGACCTGAGCCTAGGTTTGTATGTCTCTGTGGCGCAATCGGTCAGCGCGTTCGGCTGTTAACCGAAAGGTTGGTGGTTCGAGCCCACCCAGGGACGGTAGTTTGTCAACCAGTTGTGGGCTGTCAACCCCACCAAGCACCCTGTTTGCTCAAAGCTGTGGACATATAGGAGGAACAACTGCATTAAGGCTCTGAATAACACTAAAACTCTACTGCTTCCCATTTTGATATGTCATCCATTGTGCTAATAGGTTGTCCTTTGTCTCCAGTTCACGCCCTTTTGTTGTATTCGCTATACCAGTACTCTGTTTGGGGGACGGGTAACGCTGCAACACGCCCTCTTGAAAATACAGCCAGATAAAGAGAGGAAAGGAAGGAACAGACCACAGAAATTCAAAACAACATGATCCTAATTTCTCCCCAAACCGTTTGATCAAATGTCAACTGTACGCGACAAACCTTGGACAGGATGAGGGTCAGTAAATATATCATCTGTTGAGAAACTGAAACTTGAACAGCCACCTGAAACATGAGACAGAAGAGAGGAAAGCTTGATTAAAAAGAAACCTCTTTCCCGATCACTCAAACACCCAGCCGGGTTGTAAAAAGGCTACAGGGACTATGAATCTGCAGAAAAGCTTAAAGGCTGCTGAATTACAAAGTGTACTGTTTACAAAGTGTACTTTTTCCACCAATGCCCCGCCTCCTGCATGCCTTCTGCGCCAAACACAAGTATTTCCTGTAGGTGAGAATGCGTCTGACATGGACAATCTCCTCTTGTGTGCTCCAGGTGTAAAAGGGCAAGCCCGGGAAAAGACCTGAGCCGATTCAAGACGAGGTTTGTCTGTCTCTGTGGCGCAATCGGTCAGCGCGTTCGGCTGTTAACCGAAAGGTTGGTGGTTCAAGCCCACCCAGGGACGGTAGTTTGCCCACCGGTTGTGGGCTGTCAACCCCACCAAGCACCCTGCTTGCTCAAAGCTGTCGACATATAGCAGGAACAACTGCATTAAGGCTCTGAATAACACTACAACTCTGCTCCTTCCCATTTTGGTATGTCATCCATTGTGCTAATAGGTTGTCCTTTGTCTCCAGTTCACGCCCTTTTGTTGTATTCGCTATACCAGTACTCTGTTTGGGGGACGGGTAACGCTGCAACACGCCCTCTTGAAAATACAGCCAGATAAAGAGAGGAAAGGAAGGAACAGACCACAGAAATTCAAAACAACATGATCCTAATTTCTCCCCAAACCGTTTGATCAAATGTCAACTGTACGCGACAAACCTTGGACAGGATGAGGGTCAGTAAATATATCATCTGTTGAGAAACTGAAACTTGAACAGCCACCCGAAACATGAGACAGAAGAGAGGAAAGCTTGATTAAAAAGAAACCTCTTTCCCGATCACTCAAACACCCAGCCGGGTTGTAAAAAGGCTACAGGGACTATGAATCTGCAGAAAAGCTTAAAGGCTGCTGAATTACAAAGTGTACTGTTTACAAAGTGTACTTTTTCCACCTCCTGCATGCCTTCTGCGCCAAACACAAGTATTTCCTGTAGGTGAGAATGCGTCTGACATGGACAATCTCCTCTTGTGTGCTCCAGGTGTAAAAGGGCAACCCCGGGAAAAGACCTGAGCCGATTCAAGGCGAGGTTTGTCTGTCTCTGTGGCGCAATCGGTCAGCGCGTTCGGCTGTTAACCGAAAGGTTGGTGGTTCAAGCCCACCCAGGGATGGTAGTTTGCCCACCGGTTGTAGGCTGTCAACCCCACCAAGCACCCTGTTTGCTCAAAGCTGTGGACATTTAGGAGGAACAACTGCATTAAGGCTCTGAATAACACTAAAACTCTGCTGCTTCCCATTTTGATATGTCATCCATTGTGCTAATAGGTTGTCCTTTGTCTCCAGTTCACGCCCTTTTGTTGTATTCGCTATACCAGTACTCTGTTTGGGGGACGGGTAACGCTGCAACACGCCCTCTTGCAAATACAGCCAGATAAAGAGAGGAAAGAAAGGAACAGACCACAGAAATTCAAAACAACATGATCCTAATTTCTCCCCAAACCGTATGATCAAATGTCAACTGTACGCGACAAACCTTGGACAGGATGAGGGTCAGTAAATATATCATCTGTTGAGAAACTGAAACTTGAACAGCCACCCGAAACATGAGACAGAAGAGAGGAAAGCTTGATTAAAAAGAAACCTCTTTCCCGATCACTCAAACACCCAGCCGTGTTGTAAAAAGGCTACAGGGACTATGAATCTGCAGAAAAGCTTAAAGGCTGCTGAATTACAAAGTGTACTGTTTACAAAGTGTACTTTTTCCACCAATGCCCCGCCTCCTGCATGCCTTCTGCGCCAAACACAAGTATTTCCTGTAGGTGAGAATGCGTCTGTCATGGACAATCTCCTCTTGTGTGCTCCAGGTGTAAAAGGGCAACCCCGGGAAAAGACCTGAGCCTAGGTTTGTATGTCTCTGTGGCGCAATCGGTCAGCGCGTTCGACTGTTAACCGAAAGGTTGGTGGTTCGAGCCCACCCAGGGACGGTAGTTTGTCAACCAGTTGTGGGCTGTCAACCCCACCAAGCACCCTGTTTGCTCAAAGCTGTGGACATATAGGAGGAACAACTGCATTAAGGCTCTGAATAACACTAAAACTCTACTGCTTCCCATTTTGATATGTCATCCATTGTGCTAATAGGTTGTCCTTTGTCTCCAGTTCACGCCCTTTTGTTGTATTCGCTATACCAGTACTCTGTTTGGGGGACGGGTAACGCTGCAACACGCCCTCTTGAAAATACAGCCAGATAAAGAGAGGAAAGGAAGGAACAGACCACAGAAATTCAAAACAACATGATCCTAATTTCTCCCCAAACCGTTTGATCAAATGTCAACTGTACGCGACAAACCTTGGACAGGATGAGGGTCAGTAAATATATCATCTGTTGAGAAACTGAAACTTGAACAGCCACCCGAAACATGAGACAGAAGAGAGGAAAGCTTGATTAAAAAGAAACCTCTTTCCCGATCACTCAAACACCCAGCCGGGTTGTAAAAAGGCTACAGGGACTATGAATCTGCAGAAAAGCTTAAAGGCTGCTGAATTACAAAGTGTACTGTTTACAAAGTGTACTTTTTCCACCAATGCCCCGCCTCCTGCATGCCTTCTGCGCCAAGCACAAGTATTTTCTGTAGGTGAGAATGCGTCTGACATGGACAATCTCCTCTTGTGTGCTCCAGGTGTAAAAGGGCAACCCCGGGAAAAGACCTGAGCCGATTCAAGACAAGGTTTGTCTGTCTCTGTGGCGCAATCGATCAGCGCGTTCGGCTGTTAACCGAAAGGTTGGTGGTTTGAGCCCACCCAGGGACGGTAGTTTGCCCACCGGTTGTGGGCTGTCAATCCCACCAAGCACCCTGCTTGCTCAAAGCTGTGGACATATAGCAGGAACAACTGCATTAAGGCTCTGAATAACACTTACACTCTGCTGCTTCCCAATTTGGTATGTCATCCATTGTGCTAATAGGTTGTCCTTTGTCTCCAGTTCACGCCCTTTTGTTGTATTCGCTATACCAGTACTCTGTTTGGGAGATGGGTAACGCTGCAACACGCCCTCTTGCAAATACAGCCAGATAAAGAGAGGAAAGGAAGGAACAGACCACAGAAATTCAAAACAACATGATCCTAATTTCTCCCCAAACTGTATGATCAAATGTCAACTGTACGCGACAAACCTTGGACAGGATGAGGGTCAGTAAATATATCATCTGTTGAGAAACTGAAACTTGAACAGCCACCCGAAACATGAGACAGAAGAAAGGAAAGCTTGATTAAAAAAAACCTCTTTCCCGATCACTCAAACACCCAGCCGGGTTGTAAAAAGGCTACAGGGACTATAAATCTGCAGAAAAGCTTAAAGGCTGCTGAATTACAAAGTGTACTGTTTACAAAGTGTACTTTTTCCACCAATGCCCCGCTTCCTGCATGCCTTCTGCGCCAAACACGAGTATTTCCCGTAGGTGAGAATGCGTCTGACATGGACAATCTCCTCTTCTGTGCTCCAGGTCTAAGAGGGCAACCCTGGGAAAAGACCTGAGCTTAGGTTTGTCTGTCTCTGTGGCGCAATCGGTCAGCGCGTTCGGCTGTTAACCGAAAGGTTGGTGGTTCAAGCCCACCCAGAGACGGTGGTTTGCCAACCGGTTGTAGGCTGTCAACCCCACCAAGCACCCTGTTTGCTCAAAGCTGTGGACATTTAGGAGGAACAACTGCATTAAGGCCCTGAATAACACTAAAACTCTGCTGCTTCCCATTTTGATATGTCATCCATTGTGCTAATAGGTTGTCCTTTGTCTCCAGTTCACGCCCTTTTGTTGTATTCGCTATACCAGTACTCTGTTTGGGGGACGGGTAACGCTGCAACACGCCCTCTTGCAAATACAGCCAGATAAAGAGAGGAAAGAAAGGAACAGACCACAGAAATTCAAAACAACATGATCCTAATTTCTCCCCAAACCGTATGATCAAATGTCAACTGTACGCGACAAACCTTGGACAGGATGAGGGTCAGTAAATATATCATCTGTTGAGAAACTGAAACTTGAACAGCCACCCGAAACATGAGACAGAAGAGAGGAAAGCTTGATTCAAAAGAAACCTCTTTCCCGATCACTCAAACACCCAGCCGGGTTGTAAAAAGGCTACAGGGACTATGAATCTGCAGAAAAGCTTAAAGGCTGCTGAATTACAAAGTGTACTGTTTACAAAGTGTACTTTTTCCACCAATGCCCCGCTTCCTGCATGCCTTCTGCGCCAAACACGAGTATTTCCCGTAGGTGAGAATGCGTCTGACATGGACAATCTCCTCTTGTGTGCTCCAGGTGTAAGAGGGCAACCCCGGGAAAAGACCTGAGCCTAGGTTTGTCTGTCTCTGTGGCGCAATCGGTCAGCGCATTCAGCTATTAACCGAAAGGTTGGTGGTTCGAGCCCACCCAGGGACGGTAGTTTGCCCACCGGTTGTGGGCTGTCAACCCCACCAAGCACCCTGCTTGCTCAAAGCTGTGGACATATAGCACGAACAACTGCATTAAGGCTCTGAATAACACTTAGACTCTGCTGCTTCCCATTTTGGTATGTCATCCATTGTGCTAATAGGTTGTCCTTTGTCTCCAGTTCACGCCCTTTTGTTGTATTCGCTATACCAGTACTCTGTTTGGGAGATGGGTAACGCTGCAACACGCCCTCTTGCAAATACAGCCAGATAAAGAGAGGAAAGGAAGGAACAGACCACAGAAATTCAAAACAACATGATCCTAAATTCTCCCCAAACCGTATGATCAAATGTCAACTGTACGCGGCAAACCTTGGACAGGATGAGGGTCAGTAAATATATCATCTGTTGAGAAACTGAAACTTGAACAGCCACCCGGAACATGAGACAGAAGAGAGGAAAGCTTGATTAAAAAAAACCTCTTTCCCGATCACTCAAACACCCAGCCGGGTTGTAAAAAGGCTACAGGGACTATGAATCTGCAGAAAAGCTTAAAGGCTGCTGAATTACAAAGTGTACACAGAGACAGACAAACCTCCTCTTGAATCGGCTCAGGTCTTTTCCCGGGGTTGCCCTCTTACACCTGGAGCACACGAGGAGATTGTCCATGTCCGACGCATTCTCACCTACGGGAAATACTCGTGTTTGGCGCAGAAGGCATGCAGGAAGCGGGGCATTGGTGGAAAAAGTACACTTTGTAAACAGTACACTTTATAATTCAGCAGCCTTTAAGCTTTTCTGCAGATACATACATTAAAAAGCAGAGGTGGAAAGAGTACTAAAATATTATATTCAAGTACAAGTACTGTTACTCAGCTGGAAGTGAGATCTTTGGACCTTTTAAAATTTCACATACAATTTAAGACACTTAACTGTAAGTGTGTGAGTGAAATATCAGGTGTGCTTAATATCACCATTTGGATGACAAATGAACTGCTTGAAAACTGATATTTATTTATTCACCTATTTGTAAAAAAGGTAGGGATTCGCGTCTTACTAACATTCAAACAAAGATCAAAACATGGCAATGCCTAAAAGGAGGTGACATAATTCAAACAGTACTAGATGTCACATAAAACGAAATTATCTGGCAGTACACCACAAAGACACCTTCCTCATACCTTTAAGAACACAAAATAAAATCAAAAAGAATCTTCACACACACTTCTCTCATTCTCTGAACTTCCTGTTGAGTCTCAGCAGCAGTTGGTTTTCAAAGTTATTTGAGTCTATCCTCGCTTGCTTGGGAGTAAACAGCAGGCCGGCACAACTGAACAGCCGCTCGCAGGCAGCTGACGCAGGCAGGCCAGTGTTGAGCTTCAGAGCAAGTTTTTTTATGTGCGGAAACGAGTTGAGCAGAATGCGGCTCCCCAATTCTGTTTTTTTTCCTTTAATTTTTTTTTTTACTCAGTAACGCTTGTGATGAAAAATGTATAAAAGTACATTACTTAAAAGAAAACACACTTAAGTAAAAGTAAAATTACACTTTTCAAAAAAGTAAAGTACACAAAAAAGCTACTCAATTACAGTAACGCGAGTAATGTACTTCGTTACTTTCCACCCCTGTTAAAAAGTACTCTTTACATAAAAAATGCATTTTATTTGTTTGTAACTAAAACATTTTATTTACATTTATTTACATGAGAAAAGTGGGTTACAGAGCTAAATGGTATTGTTTTTGTTACAGTTTTCGCTCTGTTGGCCTATTTACTGTCCTCAACAGTTGATAAATAATACAAACTACCACTCAAACCTGCTACCATCTTTTCTGATCACGTGACTGTTCTTTTTCTTGAAGGTGATTGTCGCTCCTCCATTTGCCGCTCTCGTCACTGAGAAGGTATCTTGGGGGTACGATGGCATGTAGATAGATAGATAGATAGATAGATAGATAGATAGATAGATAGATAGATAGATAGATACTTTATTTATCCCAAAAACTGGGAAATTGGGGTGTAGCAGCAGTATAACACAATACAACACAATGAAGTAAACAGAACAACCAACAATTAAGATAATAATTAATAATTCAATAAGAATAAGATAATTAAAAAAGAATAAGAAAATAATTAAATAAGAATAAGTAAAATAAAATATAATAATATAATATATGACCGGATTTTAGCTATTATTATACATGCTGATGGCCAGTGGCAGGAAAGATTTCCTGTATCTGTCCCTACGACAGCGGATCTCAGTTTCCTCAGGAAATAGAGTCTGCTCATCCCCTTCTTGTACACAGCTTCTGTGTTAGATTTCAGACCAGTCTGTTGTCAATCACCACTCCCAGGTATTTATAGTCCTCCACCTCCCCTGATCAGTACTGGCTGTGAAGGCATCCTTTTCCTTGCTTGAAGAAGCTGTGCTCTGTGTTGTCGTCCGGTGTGTCCAGGAGATGAATCCAAGTTATAAGGGGGCAACCATGAAAAATGTCCTGACCCGATTCAAAGCGCAGGTTGTCAGTCTCTGTGGCGCAATCGGTTAGCGCGTTCGGCTGTTAACCGAAAGGTTGGTGGTTCAAGCCCACCCAGGGACGAGAATATATTTTTAATTTTATCAGTACAGTGACATAGTATTCTTCCAGTTTTTGCCAATAAATTATTGAAAGTAATGAACTGTCATTAACTTGTTGCTAGGTGTACATTAAATGCGTATGTCAAATACTTTTAGAGTTTCAGGCTAAATGCATTCAAGTCAGCAACTTTTATTATTTTTTTTAATATAAAGACTCTTGACAATATCCAGTAGTGATTTTATTTTATGTTTTGTTTTAGTTTTCTGTTACGACGTGATCTTTTGTAGGCATTGGTGGTTCAGTGGTAGAATTCTCGCCTGCCACGCGGGAGGCCCGGGTTCGATTCCCGGCCAATGCACATACTTGTTTTTTTTAACTTTTATTCTCATTCTCTAAGATAATGGCACCTTTTTGATTTTATTGTTAACCGCAAAACAACACCAACTGCTCATGTTTCCTGATCTCAGAAGATTTAATTTCTATATTCTGAATTGTGATTCATAAAGACTACTGTGTACAGCCGCGTAGCTTTTCCTCGTTAGTATAGTGGTAAGTATCCCCGCCTGTCACGCGGGAGACCGGGGTTCGATTCCCCGACGGGGAGGCATTCGTTTTACAATGATTTATATCCAATCCAATCCAATCCACTTTATTTGTATAGCACGCTTTATAAACACAGGGTTACCAAAGTGCTGCACAGTACAATAAAACACAATAAATATATAGCATAAAAACAAAAATAAAATAAATAGATAAAATAAGAAGCACTGTCTGCACAAGATAAAAATATGGAAATATACACACAAACAAAAAAAACCATGAAATATCATAAAATCTAAAAACTAAGTATAAAATCAAATAAAATCAAATAGAATCAACACTCTACAAGGAGTTAAAAGCCAAGGAATAGAGGTGGGTTTTAAGAAGAGTTTTAAAACGAGCCAGAGAGGAGGCCTGTCTGACATGCAGCGGTAGTTCATTCCACAGTTTCGGGACAGCAACAGCGAAGGCTCGATCCCCTCTGAGCTTAAGTCTAGCTTTAGGCACTCTCAGGAGGAGCTGGTCAGCTGACCTGAGAGAACGGCTGGGAGTGTAGGGGTGCAGCAGCTCAGAGAGATAAGGTGGAGCAAGGCCATTCAAGGCTTTGAAAGCAAATAAAAGAAGTTTAAAATGAATCCTAAAATGGACAGGTAGCCAGTGGAGTGAAGCTAAAATTGGTGAAATGTGCTCAAATTTTTTTGTGCCAGTTAAAAGACGTGCAGCAGCATTTTGAACCAGTTGAAGACGGGAGATGGAGGACCCACTAACCCCCAAATAAAGTGCATTGCAGTAATCCAGCCGAGTGGTAACAAAGGTGTGGATTACTGTCTCAAATTGTTTAATATGAAGGACTGGTTTAATTTTAGCTAGCTGCCTTAACTGAAAAAAGCTCGACTTCACCACAGCCTTGATTTGGCTGTCGAATTTAAGGTCTGGATCCACTTTTACCCCCAGATTCTTCACTATTGGGGCCAGATACTTTGCCAAGGGACCCAGATCAACAGGGAGGGTCCCAGAGGTGCCCCCAAAGACCATGACTTCTGCATTTTTTTCGTTAAAATTATATGCCATTATTTGAGATAGTCTGTTGAACTCATTGCCTTGCTTTAATGTATTTTGATACACTATTGCTGAGGACAGAATAATTGTTACTACTCTAATATATGGCAACAGTATAAAGGTGCAAGTTCTGTTGGTCCTTTGACAGACGAAAACTAACTTCTGGGGCTTAGAACAAAGTTCAACACGAATAGTTAAAATAAGTGAGCCACCACAGAGAACGTTGCTGGTAGAAGTGGGCGGAGGAACCGTGATTTTCAGATCTCGACTCCTCTGGCCACAGCCTTTTAGCCGTAGCTTTTTTTTTTGTCCTTGCTGTTGCTGTCAGCCAGAGCTTTCAGCTATCAAGCTCCTCTTCTGTGGAATAAACTACCACTCTGTGTTCGGGAGGCAGACACGATCAACACCTTTAAGAGTAGACTTAATACTTTCCTTTTTGATAAAGCTTATAGTTAGGGCTGGCTCGGGTCATCCCTTAGTTATGCTGCCATAGAACTAGACTGCTGAGGGACTCACACACTCTCTTCTTCTCTCTCTCTCATTCTCTCTCTCTCCTTATCTATCCATCTATCTAATCCATCTATCTATCATGTTACCAATTAAACTTCTTCCCCGGAGTTTCTATGCTCTCTCGTCCAGCAGGTTCTTGTGGACTGTGTCTGCTGCTGTGGTCCTGCGTGGCGTCTACTGCATGTGTTGTCACCGTCATCATTGTTACCATATCCCCATTACAGTTTATAGTTATGTAATGATTTGCTACTGTGCATCTATTTCTTTACCACTAGTTTCACTGTTACTGTAATAATTTATCATTCATTGTCATTATTATATCAGTGCTTCTTATTTTATCTATTTATTTTATTTTTGTTTTTATGCTATATATTTATTGTGCTTTATTGTACTGTGCAGCACTGTGTTTATAAAGCGTGCTATACAAATAAAGTGGATTGGATTGGATTGGATTATTCTCATTTTATCATTGTCATTATTTATCATTATTATTCATTGTGAGTGTACAATATGTGTGTGTTGATTTGTTCTGTACATGTGACATCATTGCACGTCTGTCCGTCCTGGGAGAGGGATCCCTCCTCTGTGGCTCTTCCTGAGGTTTCTTCCACCTTTTTCCCTGTTAAAAGGTTTTTTGGTGGGCAAGTTTTTCCTCACTCGAATCGAGGGTCTAAGGACAGAGGGTGTCACTCCCTGTACAGATTGTAAAGCCCTCTGAGACAAATGTATTTTGTGATTTTGGGCTATATAAATAAAATTTGATTTGATTTGATTTGATCTGTTGTTGTGCTGTTGCGAAAATGCTGGAAAAGTAACGCAAACGGATTTTTTTTTTGCCACGCGGGTCCGACTCCCGGCGAATGTAACCACTGTGTCAGCCCTTGAAAATAGCTGATATTTTCATTAATTAGCGGACCTATTGATTATAGGCCATCACTCCTCGTTAGTATAGTGCTGAGTATCCCCCCATCCGTTTTTCCTCCCATCCTGGTTTTCGAAAAACGTTCACACATGGCCTCCAGAAATTATATTTAATGAGAATCGGACACAAGAGCGCTGACAAGACGGTCTCAAGAGTACAGACAAGGCAAACTGAAAAGACTACAACAAACTATACCAGGCATTGGTGGTTCAGTGGTAGAATTCTCGCCTGCCACGCGGGAGGCCCGGGTTCGATTCCCGGCCAATGCAGCTGTAACTTTTCTTTTTTTTTTTTTAAGGTTGTTGTTTAGAGAAGTGTAATGTAGGCACCAGTCTTCACCTACTTATCTTCTTCAGAAATTCTTTATCTGCCTATACTATTTTCCATATTTACATAAAGGTGTCTGAGCTCCCTTTTTAATGTTAAATGTTTAAACATCCACATGTTCAGCAGAAGAAGAATTTGAAAAGGGTGATTAAAAAAATGGCAAATCCTTAAGTGTAAATTTAGCATAGCCAAATGACTCTTTTGTTTGTTTGCTTTATTTTAGCTGTCAATTGATCATTGTAAATTGCTACTTGTGCCCACTTTGCCATCAATAATCCATAACACTAAGCATGGTATTACACCTAATCATCTTAGAGAACATCATATTACAGTGACAGTGATGATGAAGATGACAGTGAAGATAAAGCTTATTCTCTTACCTCTCTCCCCACCCTTTTTTAAGTTCCCTGCTCTCCTGTCAGTTCCTTATATGTGGACACCCTTTTCAGTGAACAGCTAGATTGACAGAAGATCACCAATAGATACAACAGACAAAGACGACGGAAATTTGAATCAGATTGAATAAACAAATAAGCTTTAAGAAACTAACCGGCCTTAAAACTGACAAACAACTATATATATATATATATACAACTACAACTATATATACTCAAGACTCAAAAGGTAAGAATTTCTGGCTGTTTAAGTTAGGTACCATGTAGATATTAGTTCAGTATGTTTAGTTATCTATCATCTGTTCCTTAATTTCTGTGTTTTTTCTCCTCACAAAAGTGAGTCCTCAACCTACATGTATAGTTTCTCCATACTAAAGTGATTCTGTAAGAGAGACTTAGATTATTTTATATTCATCAGTCTTTGGCAGTTGTGGTCACTTTGTTTACAAGAAATTCACCTTTAAATATTGTCTGTGTTATTTATCATTGCAACGGTACATTATTGTCAAGTTATGAATATATCCACATTAATATTTGCTTACATTATTTTATAAAAGCCATTTGTTAATATGTATATACTGTATCATAAAGTATATAAAACCATAGAACTTGAGATGCTAAGTCCACTTCCTCAACTGTATTTGAGCTAATTAACCATGCAGGAAATGTATTGCTTTGATAACATGAAGGAATAAGCCGCCTCGGACTAATGAGCATTATGGGTTATATGACTGACGCAGTGTTGATTAGGAATCCGTCATTATTGACAGCTCAGCTGCATCAGCATAACAGCTTTCAATGTGGCCTTTTACACGTGTATACAGATGAGACGTGGTTTTAATTGTACATATTCAGGATCACAATGATAGAATAAAACGTTTGGGTTACAAAAAAGAAAAGAGTATGACAGGCTCAGATAGCAAATTATGTCATATCACACACACATACACAATAAGCTGTCCTTAGCAAGTGTACATGCCAAACCTCTGGTAATCTCAGCATAATCTGATAAGTAAACTTCAACCTGGCCTACAGTAAGTGGGTGTGACAACAGTGTGTCCAACAGTATGGACTGTTGCACACACACACACTTACTGTAGACCACACACACACACACACACACACAATGTTGCAGTCAGGGTTTTGGGTAAAGGCTGTATCCACACTAAGATGGTTAAATCAGAATTATTATTTTCTTCCTAATTGTGGCCTTTTGATCCACACAAAGACAAGATTTTTGTAAAAATAATAGAAATTAAAAAAAAAAAATAATTAAACAATGCTATAATATTTTGCTTTTCGAAAGGGGTATTTATTTTTCTGACATACTGTATGTTGTGAATGTGATGTCAACACAAGTCATTTGTAACTCTGCAAAATGCTCACAATAAAAAGCAACATGTAACACAGAAATAATATGCAATTGGGGTAGAAATTTGCAAAAAAAAAAAGCATACCTGTAGTACAGGTGCATGAGAAAGTGATGAACTAACAGCAAAAAAAACCAAAGGTTGCACATTAAGAGTTGGACTTGAGATCAATTTGTAACATTGCTTTTAAAGTGCACATCACCTCACCTGAAAACTCTGGACCTGCAGTTTGTTTGCATTGCAGGCGGCTAGCAAGATGTCTGGCTCTACCCAGGAAGAAGAGGATTTACCTGCCAATCACACAGGTCAGAGGCACAAGTCAGAAATATGTAGTAGACATGAATTTCTAACCATAATCTATACTGACTCTAGTATCTACAGTACATTATATGTAATATTTATTTGTGAGTTTATGTTTTGTGGGGATTTGGTGTGTTTCCAGGTCCAAAAGGTGTCATTAATGACTGGCGAAGGTTTAAGTTGGACAGTGTGGATCAGACCGTCCCTCAAAGTAAGAGACAGCTGCTCAGACAAATGTCCACTCCGCGAGAAGATGATAAGGAGAGAGTCTACAGAAAGGTGAATAGAAACAAACACATAACATTGACTTGACTTGAATCTCACACACACAGGTAAATATACAGTAGCACTGACATATTTAATCAGAGGATTAGAAAAGACACAAACACTGCACAGATACAGTATGTGAAAACATGCACAAAAGAAAGGAAGAGAATCAGTTACACACAGATGGCAACAGACAGCATTTACAGAAAGACACAGAAATGAATACATTTAAACGGAATGCCCAACCAAGACAAACTGAAGCTGTAACATACATTTCCTCTCCTTCTAGATGAGTGTTCAGGAGTATGAACTGATCCAAGAGGAGGATGAACGCGTCCTGAAACGTTACAGAAAACAGTGCATGCAGGAAATGCACGAGCGCCTGAGCTTTGGCCCAAAGTTTGAAGCAGTCTACGAGCTTGACAGTGGAGAGGCTTTTCTGGAAGTCATAGAGAAGGAACACCGTTTAACCCTAGTGGTGGTGCACATTTACGAGAACGGTGTTGAAGGTTAGATTATTTTGTTATTGTGTTCGAGTCATATTGTTGTTACAATTCTTCAGATATATCACTATGTAATAGAGGGGTGGTTCACTCCATTGCTTTGTGCTAATACTTATAAATACATTATTTATTCTTTGTCAGGCTGTGAACAGCTGAACTCATGTCTGGACTGTCTGGCTTCGGAGTACTCCACCGTTAAATTTTGTCGTATTGATGCTGTGGCGACGGGCGCAGCTGAGCGCTTCTCCTCTGAGGTTAGTAAACTGTTTAAAAAGTTAATATTATTAACAATAGATTATAATAATTACTGTACTCACTGTGCGGAGGCTGTAGTATTAGCAGTAGCATTCCTGGTAGTGGTTGTAGCAGTGCAAGTGTATGACATTTGATCATTGAACCCTGTCTAAACGGCATGAATGGAACAAGACTTTGAAGCAGTAAAGCACGCGATTAGATGCTTCCATCATTACACAGTGCTGAGCATGATAACATGTATTAGCCCCTTTTGCAAACTGTTGCACCAGATAAAGTTTTGAAGTGTTGCCAATTTAATAGAGTCAGATTGAAACAATAAAAAGTCATCTGTAAAAAAAAAAAAAGATACTATGACTAAATGCATTTTAATTACTAAAATCTCTCAAAGTATATCTATAAAAATGCAACTGAATCTTCAGTTGTACTCCTATACTACGGTTACTAGGTTATGATGACAAATGAGCCGTTTGGTTGACAGTTGTAATAACTTTACTGATTGTAATTTTGAATATTGTTGTTATGGAAATACAAAAAAAAATTGTAACAAAATGCCGAGTATTGACTATATTGAAACTATTGAATTATGGTTAAGATGTGATCATAATTATGCTCTGAATATATGCTGGTAACATTCTAGTGATGTGTCAAAGAGTTATGGGAATGTTTGTGCTTTTGTGTGTATATCAACCAATCATTTTTGATTCCATCAGGTCCTTCCTACCCTGCTGGTGTACAAAGCTGGTGAGCTACTGGGTAATTTCCTGGCTGTTACCAAACACTTCAGTGAAGAGTTCTTTGCAACGGATGTGGAGGCATTTCTCAATGAATATGGTCTCTTACCTGAGAAGGATTTCGCAGCATGTCCAGATGATGATGACGAGGGAGGGGATGTAGAATAGAAAACTGGAAGGAAGGAGGTAAAAATGAGAGCTGAGATAAGGGGAGAGGATGAATGAGGGTGGATAAAAGGGAGTGGGAAAAGAGGAGACACGAGAACAGCAGCAGGAAGGGAAATAACAGAACGCAGGTTAAGGAGAGTAAGGGGTGAAGAAGAAATGTTGGGATGTAATGAAGGAGTGGAAGATAGTGGAAGATATCATTAAAAGAGGGGATGAAGAAGCTGGTTAGTTGATGTCCATCACCTTAAAGGGTTCCAGTCATGGCACACACGTATACATATACATAATGTGTGAAAATTAACATACAAACATCCAACTACACACAGATATAGAAGTTAGATGTAAGCCACATGAAAAGTCTGCTGAAATACTGCTTGGAAATCAGAATCATAGCTCTCCAATAAAATGTGTGTTTACCAAAGTGCTCTCTGTCTGTATCTTCTCTGTGAAATTGTATACAGGCTATATATATATATGCATTTTTATAGTCAAAGCCTATTTCCATATTTCCAATAGTTCTATCCATGATAAAAACTGTTCATACAATACATCATGTTTCCTGTAGAGAGAGACAGTGAGAGGATAGAGATGGATTCTGCATTACTCACCTCTTTATTTTTGACCCTATCCCTTTAAATTCTATGCCAAGGGAATATTGATATTTTTATTTTGGAGTGATACTGCAATGTTACTGAAGTTTTGACTCATCTTTAGAGCAGTTGTGTTTAGGATGGTCTCTCCCTGGATTAATAATTAAAATCAGGTTACGGTTATAAAGTTAACGATGTTTCGTATACAGCACGAGAAGAAATGCCGGCTGTGATTGAGAAGCTTTCGAGGGGCGGAACGGAATCCATGTTTGTAGTCCATTTGTGCCATATTTGACCACAACAACGGTGCTAGCAATTACGGCACACGGATTTTAAGACTTCGGGGATACATTGAATGCGATTCGGATAACAAATTATTTAAAATCGGAAGCATTAAGTTGGAGGAAGATGCAGGATGACCCGCGCTACCTCAAACGGTGAGACGTAGCAGTGAACAGCTGTTAGCTTAGCATGTCGTCAGCTAGCGTTAACCTTAACATACGCTAACACTGTGAAGCTATAGTATCCATACAGAGACTTTTAACAAACGCATAGTTAAGGGTGAGGAGTGTGTGGTGTGTATATATATATATAACCGTGGTGCGTGTGGTTCACCTACATTGAGAGAAGCTCACACCAATTACTATTCAAATTTACTGTCAATTCTTATGTTACCGTGCCCGTTTGGAAACATGAGTACAGACAGAAAATCACTTCAGGCCGTTTGTAAATGACCATAAAACACACGCGTAGACTAAACCCACAATCATATCCTCGCGTTGAAGATGGCTAACTAATTAATGCAAAGCAGGGAGCACATCTCTGTGAACCAGTGCATGAATCTTAACCTATGTTCTGTGGTGAATATCAATAGTGCAGAGTCTACCACGAGAGCATATGAAAATAAATTAAATATATATTTCAGTTTCCAATTGACGTATATCTTGCCCGGTTAACACAGCGACATTTAAGTATCAGATTTTTAAAACGGGGTTTGGCATTACGCCCACCCCCACTGCGACTGCATTATCTGGGCTAGAAACTAGCTGTCAAGCTAGTGTGAAACGGCGACAAACCGTCTTGCTAATTATCTTAACTATCTTACGCTCATCTTGTTGACTGTCTAACAGTTTACTCTGTGTGTTAAATGAATCATTATAATTATCCAGCACCTCTTCGGTGACATTTGCTAGCTACCAGTCCAGTTTTATGTAGCATTGTGTCTTTGACTGGGCGTGTCTGCCTAGCTAACGTTATTGTTTTGGTGGATGCATATAACAACAATTCACTTTTTGTTTTTGTTGTTTATTTTAAGATATATTGGCATGACAGTTACAAACAAATAGTATACACCCCTACATCTCTGTGTATCACTTGTGTTCTTATTGGGAGACTGAGTAAGTTATCAACATTCCGTGAGACATCTCAGCTTCAGTATGTTAGAAATGTGGACATATAGAGAGATTTAATAGTAACAGTCATACTCTAGTTTTAAGAAAGACATGATACAAGTCACTGCTCCAGACTAATGCAAGAGTTATTTAATGTGTATCTAAAAAGCTACAAAGTTATTGAACAAATATTACAACTTTTAAGTTATCATTCACTCAGTGCTTGTCCATTATTACCCAAAGCAAAGTGACTGCGGGCAGCTTGGATGTCCACCCCACAGAGAAGGCCCTTGTGGTCCACTATGAGGTGGAAGCATCTATACTGGGAGAGAGTGGCGGACATATGCTGGGCGAACGCAAGGAGGGACAAAAAATGTGAGTGTGATTTTCCACACAGAACTTTCCCATTGTCCTCTCAGTCTATTGTTCCATCTCCTCTTCTGCCTCCACTTGAATTAAAATGGAGTGATAGTATTCTGTCTGCTTTTTTTTTATGGTCACACTTAATTTTCTCTTTGTATCATCTTCTTTCTCTCCGACTCAGATTTCCGTTATTTCTTTTGTGTGCTACTGCTTTTAGATGGGATGAGAATAGATAGCTACATTATTAGATAATTGATTGGTATTTAAAATAAGCCTGTGTCCATATAAATCTGTTGAAAGTGGATTTATCAGCCTTCTCTTTGTCCTCTCTTTCTCCCTCCAGTATTCGTGTGAAAAGTCTTTCTCCTAGTACAGATGTGGGAGCTTTGGCCAGGAAAGTGGTGGAGGAGTGTAAACTCATCCCTCCTTCCCGTTTGCCACAGGTGGAGCAACTCCTCTACTACCTGCAGAACAGGAAATCATCCCTGGTGGAGGGTAAAGGTCAGTCATATCACCCATCATCAGTCATCATTACACCCTGATCAGTTTGGTATCCTGATCGGCTGATGTGTCATTCAATGCTTATCTTTATAAACATTACAGTGAGGACGGTATAATATTGGGAATGTGTCTCATCACTGACATTCAAACATAGGTAAAATTAATAGGAATCACCAAGGCTGCAAACATTTCACAAACACTAATACTCAATATACTCAATGATTACATGATGAGGACATTCATGTGCAGATATACACAGTGTCTAACATTATTATAAACCATGTGATGAATTAAACAGTTTAGGAGGAAATGCAGAAATGTTTTATTGTTGGCTGTTTTTGCATCACCAGCGGAGAAGAGAGAGAAAAGAACTGTGAAACCCAGAGAGCTGACGCCGTTTGAAGGAATGGAGGTAACAACTCACAGCACTGACGGACTCGGCCTGTTTATGTATCTTGTTCCATTATCAGTCTACACAAGTATGACAGCATTCATTAAATTAAAATTTTGTTCTGCATTTGTTGTGACTAAGCAGTAAAAATGATTATTAATTTTTTAAATATGTATAATTATATGCTATATTTCACAGTCAAATGTGCACCAATGTTGCATATGTGACATAAACACAGCCACAATGTGATGACAGACTAAAAGCTTCAAATCTCATGTTTATTTTATTTCACTAGAATAGTGTGTCATGCCCAGTCTGTAACTGTATATATGTGTGTGTATATCTGTGTTTATGTTTGTTTGTGTAGCTAAATGAGGAAGCCAGTATAACTAGAGTGGATGAGTATATCGAGTTGCTCTATGAGGGCATCCCGGAGAAGATCAGAGGCTCTGCTCTCATTCTGCAGCTCGCCCGCAACCCTGATAACCTGGAGGAGCTTCTACACAACGGTACAGTTTCACTCTACCTTCTACCACTGGCATTTAGCAACATGTCAGACATCTACATGCCCCCTTAAATAACTTGAAAGTTGCACATTTTGTCCTTTTTATAGATAGTGTTTATGTCTATGATCATTTCTCTTTTTTATTTTTTATTTTTGCTGATAAATATTTGATGTATTCTATTCAAGGTGGAGACATAAAATTAACCCGTGACCACCAGAGAATATTTCTGTACTGGACTCTAGTTAGTCACAGCATCCGATGGAAAAGATTTCATGAAGTACATATAGCTTAAATCACTCCATCATCAGTCAGTGACAGAGGACATTTATTACTGTCAAATATAACAGGTCATTATTAAATACATAAATACAATATCCACTTACTATGCAGTGGAGTTTTTATTCCAGACTATTGGATTTTTACTTAACATATTTGTTTATTTATGAAAACCTTGTTGTAAGATACTTAATATTCTGATGTTTTCCATATTACTAAATTATCTAAACATACATTCTAAGCCCTAAAAGAAACCAGCAGCTTGTTGCAGAAGTTTTGATCCTAAGATAGATTTTGTGGTCAACACCTACCACAATGTAACTACTTAATGTCACACTAAATTGTTAAGTAGGTCATGGCAATACCGATTAAATAAATGATTCTGTTGTATCATACTTTTACGTTTTAACAATCTTGATCCAGTTTTTGTGTAACACCAGGTGCAACATCCTGCTGCACATGTGCTTGTACTAGTGCACATCCACCTGTATTTGTCATGTCATCTTATATGAAAACTGTGTGTGTGTGTGCGTGTGTGTAGAGGCAGCTCTAGGCGCTCTAGCCAGAGTTTTAAGGGAGGACTGGAAGCAGAGTGTGGAGCTGGCCACCATCATCATTTACATCTTCTTCTGCTTCTCTAGGTAACACACACACACACACAGTGGTACACTACACACTCTGATTTCTCGTTCGTTTATTTCAACCTCTTACAGAGTGTATCTCCTCTCCCTTTTCTCCAGTTTCTCCCAGTTTCATGGAGTGGTGAGCCATTATAAAATAGGTGCGTTGTGTATGAGTGTGGTGGAACATGAACTGAAGAGACATGACGTGTGGCGTGAGGAGCTACGCAAGAAGAACAAGGCTTATATCCTTTTGCCCCTTTTCAGTTGTTTATTATATTTCTACCCTTAATCTACATGATGTACCCCGTGACTTATTTTCTTCTTGTGCGTGCAATATATGTTCCTTAACACTCTTTTGTGTACATGAGTCAGCACCAGAGAATGGCTCTCTAAGAAGAGATCAGGACAAAGCTCTTAGGAAATACCAGGGCCTTCTAGCTAAACAAGAGCAGCTGCTCAGAGGTAGGCTGGCTTTTCAAGTCTCAAAGAAACATCAAATTTAACAATAAATGCTTGTATGAATCAATATTTATAAATACAGACATTTTTTAAAATTCTAAACAAAGAATGAGTTGAATGACGCTACCAGAAGTTGTTAAGTAACCGAAAGGTTGGTGGTTCGAGCCCACCCAGGGACGGTAGTTTGTCAACCAGTTGTGGGCTGTCAACCCCACCAAGCACCCTGTTTGCTCAAAGCTGTGGACATATAGGAGGAACAACTGCATTAAGGCTCTGAATAACACTAAAACTCTACTGCTTCCCATTTTGATATGTCATCCATTGTGCTAATAGGTTGTCCTTTGTCTCCAGTTCACGCCCTTTTGTTGTATTCGCTATACCAGTACTCTGTTTGGGGGACGGGTAACGCTGCAACACGCCCTCTTGAAAATACAGCCAGATAAAGAGAGGAAAGGAAGGAACAGACCACAGAAATTCAAAACAACATGATCCTAATTTCTCCCCAAACCGTTTGATCAAATGTCAACTGTACGCGACAAACCTTGGACAGGATGAGGGTCAGTAAATATATCATCTGTTGAGAAACTGAAACTTGAACAGCCACCCGAAACATGAGACAGAAGAGAGGAAAGCTTGATTAAAAAGAAACCTCTTTCCCGATCACTCAAACACCCAGCCGGGTTGTAAAAAGGCTACAGGGACTATGAATCTGCAGAAAAGCTTAAAGGCTGCTGAATTACAAAGTGTACTGTTTACAAAGTGTACTTTTTCCACCAATGCCCCGCTTCCTGCATGCCTTCTGCGCCAAACACGAGTATTTCCCGTAGGTGAGAATGCGTCTGACATGGACAATCTCCTCTTGTGTGCTCCAGGTGTAAGAGGGCAACCCCGGGAAAAGACCTGAGCCTAGGTTTGTCTGTCTCTGTGGCGCAATCGGTCAGCGCATTCAGCTATTAACCGAAAGGTTGGTGGTTCGAGCCCACCCAGGGACGGTAGTTTGCCCACCGGTTGTGGGCTGTCAACCCCACCAAGCACCCTGCTTGCTCAAAGCTGTGGACATATAGCACGAACAACTGCATTAAGGCTCTGAATAACACTTAGACTCTGCTGCTTCCCATTTTGGTATGTCATCCATTGTGCTAATAGGTTGTCCTTTGTCTCCAGTTCACGCCCTTTTGTTGTATTCGCTATACCAGTACTCTGTTTGGGAGATGGGTAACGCTGCAACACGCCCTCTTGCAAATACAGCCAGATAAAGAGAGGAAAGGAAGGAACAGACCACAGAAATTCAAAACAACATGATCCTAAATTCTCCCCAAACCGTATGATCAAATGTCAACTGTACGCGGCAAACCTTGGACAGGATGAGGGTCAGTAAATATATCATCTGTTGAGAAACTGAAACTTGAACAGCCACCCGGAACATGAGACAGAAGAGAGGAAAGCTTGATTAAAAAAAACCTCTTTCCCGATCACTCAAACACCCAGCCGGGTTGTAAAAAGGCTACAGGGACTATGAATCTGCAGAAAAGCTTAAAGGCTGCTGAATTACAAAGTGTACACAGAGACAGACAAACCTCCTCTTGAATCGGCTCAGGTCTTTTCCCGGGGTTGCCCTCTTACACCTGGAGCACACGAGGAGATTGTCCATGTCCGACGCATTCTCACCTACGGGAAATACTCGTGTTTGGCGCAGAAGGCATGCAGGAAGCGGGGCATTGGTGGAAAAAGTACACTTTGTAAACAGTACACTTTATAATTCAGCAGCCTTTAAGCTTTTCTGCAGATACATACATTAAAAAGCAGAGGTGGAAAGAGTACTAAAATATTATATTCAAGTACAAGTACTGTTACTCAGCTGGAAGTGAGATCTTTGGACCTTTTAAAATTTCACATACAATTTAAGACACTTAACTGTAAGTGTGTGAGTGAAATATCAGGTGTGCTTAATATCACCATTTGGATGACAAATGAACTGCTTGAAAACTGATATTTATTTATTCACCTATTTGTAAAAAAGGTAGGGATTCGCGTCTTACTAACATTCAAACAAAGATCAAAACATGGCAATGCCTAAAAGGAGGTGACATAATTCAAACAGTACTAGATGTCACATAAAACGAAATTATCTGGCAGTACACCACAAAGACACCTTCCTCATACCTTTAAGAACACAAAATAAAATCAAAAAGAATCTTCACACACACTTCTCTCATTCTCTGAACTTCCTGTTGAGTCTCAGCAGCAGTTGGTTTTCAAAGTTATTTGAGTCTATCCTCGCTTGCTTGGGAGTAAACAGCAGGCCGGCACAACTGAACAGCCGCTCGCAGGCAGCTGACGCAGGCAGGCCAGTGTTGAGCTTCAGAGCAAGTTTTTTTATGTGCGGAAACGAGTTGAGCAGAATGCGGCTCCCCAATTCTGTTTTTTTTCCTTTAATTTTTTTTTTTACTCAGTAACGCTTGTGATGAAAAATGTATAAAAGTACATTACTTAAAAGAAAACACACTTAAGTAAAAGTAAAATTACACTTTTCAAAAAAGTAAAGTACACAAAAAAGCTACTCAATTACAGTAACGCGAGTAATGTACTTCGTTACTTTCCACCCCTGTTAAAAAGTACTCTTTACATAAAAAATGCATTTTATTTGTTTGTAACTAAAACATTTTATTTACATTTATTTACATGAGAAAAGTGGGTTACAGAGCTAAATGGTATTGTTTTTGTTACAGTTTTCGCTCTGTTGGCCTATTTACTGTCCTCAACAGTTGATAAATAATACAAACTACCACTCAAACCTGCTACCATCTTTTCTGATCACGTGACTGTTCTTTTTCTTGAAGGTGATTGTCGCTCCTCCATTTGCCGCTCTCGTCACTGAGAAGGTATCTTGGGGGTACGATGGCATGTAGATAGATAGATAGATAGATAGATAGATAGATAGATAGATAGATAGATAGATAGATAGATAGATAGATACTTTATTTATCCCAAAAACTGGGAAATTGGGGTGTAGCAGCAGTATAACACAATACAACACAATGAAGTAAACAGAACAACCAACAATTAAGATAATAATTAATAATTCAATAAGAATAAGATAATTAAAAAAGAATAAGAAAATAATTAAATAAGAATAAGTAAAATAAAATATAATAATATAATATATGACCGGATTTTAGCTATTATTATACATGCTGATGGCCAGTGGCAGGAAAGATTTCCTGTATCTGTCCCTACGACAGCGGATCTCAGTTTCCTCAGGAAATAGAGTCTGCTCATCCCCTTCTTGTACACAGCTTCTGTGTTAGATTTCAGACCAGTCTGTTGTCAATCACCACTCCCAGGTATTTATAGTCCTCCACCTCCCCTGATCAGTACTGGCTGTGAAGGCATCCTTTTCCTTGCTTGAAGAAGCTGTGCTCTGTGTTGTCGTCCGGTGTGTCCAGGAGATGAATCCAAGTTATAAGGGGGCAACCATGAAAAATGTCCTGACCCGATTCAAAGCGCAGGTTGTCAGTCTCTGTGGCGCAATCGGTTAGCGCGTTCGGCTGTTAACCGAAAGGTTGGTGGTTCAAGCCCACCCAGGGACGAGAATATATTTTTAATTTTATCAGTACAGTGACATAGTATTCTTCCAGTTTTTGCCAATAAATTATTGAAAGTAATGAACTGTCATTAACTTGTTGCTAGGTGTACATTAAATGCGTATGTCAAATACTTTTAGAGTTTCAGGCTAAATGCATTCAAGTCAGCAACTTTTATTATTTTTTTTAATATAAAGACTCTTGACAATATCCAGTAGTGATTTTATTTTATGTTTTGTTTTAGTTTTCTGTTACGACGTGATCTTTTGTAGGCATTGGTGGTTCAGTGGTAGAATTCTCGCCTGCCACGCGGGAGGCCCGGGTTCGATTCCCGGCCAATGCACATACTTGTTTTTTTTAACTTTTATTCTCATTCTCTAAGATAATGGCACCTTTTTGATTTTATTGTTAACCGCAAAACAACACCAACTGCTCATGTTTCCTGATCTCAGAAGATTTAATTTCTATATTCTGAATTGTGATTCATAAAGACTACTGTGTACAGCCGCGTAGCTTTTCCTCGTTAGTATAGTGGTAAGTATCCCCGCCTGTCACGCGGGAGACCGGGGTTCGATTCCCCGACGGGGAGGCATTCGTTTTACAATGATTTATATCCAATCCAATCCAATCCACTTTATTTGTATAGCACGCTTTATAAACACAGGGTTACCAAAGTGCTGCACAGTACAATAAAACACAATAAATATATAGCATAAAAACAAAAATAAAATAAATAGATAAAATAAGAAGCACTGTCTGCACAAGATAAAAATATGGAAATATACACACAAACAAAAAAAACCATGAAATATCATAAAATCTAAAAACTAAGTATAAAATCAAATAAAATCAAATAGAATCAACACTCTACAAGGAGTTAAAAGCCAAGGAATAGAGGTGGGTTTTAAGAAGAGTTTTAAAACGAGCCAGAGAGGAGGCCTGTCTGACATGCAGCGGTAGTTCATTCCACAGTTTCGGGACAGCAACAGCGAAGGCTCGATCCCCTCTGAGCTTAAGTCTAGCTTTAGGCACTCTCAGGAGGAGCTGGTCAGCTGACCTGAGAGAACGGCTGGGAGTGTAGGGGTGCAGCAGCTCAGAGAGATAAGGTGGAGCAAGGCCATTCAAGGCTTTGAAAGCAAATAAAAGAAGTTTAAAATGAATCCTAAAATGGACAGGTAGCCAGTGGAGTGAAGCTAAAATTGGTGAAATGTGCTCAAATTTTTTTGTGCCAGTTAAAAGACGTGCAGCAGCATTTTGAACCAGTTGAAGACGGGAGATGGAGGACCCACTAACCCCCAAATAAAGTGCATTGCAGTAATCCAGCCGAGTGGTAACAAAGGTGTGGATTACTGTCTCAAATTGTTTAATATGAAGGACTGGTTTAATTTTAGCTAGCTGCCTTAACTGAAAAAAGCTCGACTTCACCACAGCCTTGATTTGGCTGTCGAATTTAAGGTCTGGATCCACTTTTACCCCCAGATTCTTCACTATTGGGGCCAGATACTTTGCCAAGGGACCCAGATCAACAGGGAGGGTCCCAGAGGTGCCCCCAAAGACCATGACTTCTGCATTTTTTTCGTTAAAATTATATGCCATTATTTGAGATAGTCTGTTGAACTCATTGCCTTGCTTTAATGTATTTTGATACACTATTGCTGAGGACAGAATAATTGTTACTACTCTAATATATGGCAACAGTATAAAGGTGCAAGTTCTGTTGGTCCTTTGACAGACGAAAACTAACTTCTGGGGCTTAGAACAAAGTTCAACACGAATAGTTAAAATAAGTGAGCCACCACAGAGAACGTTGCTGGTAGAAGTGGGCGGAGGAACCGTGATTTTCAGATCTCGACTCCTCTGGCCACAGCCTTTTAGCCGTAGCTTTTTTTTTTGTCCTTGCTGTTGCTGTCAGCCAGAGCTTTCAGCTATCAAGCTCCTCTTCTGTGGAATAAACTACCACTCTGTGTTCGGGAGGCAGACACGATCAACACCTTTAAGAGTAGACTTAATACTTTCCTTTTTGATAAAGCTTATAGTTAGGGCTGGCTCGGGTCATCCCTTAGTTATGCTGCCATAGAACTAGACTGCTGAGGGACTCACACACTCTCTTCTTCTCTCTCTCTCATTCTCTCTCTCTCCTTATCTATCCATCTATCTAATCCATCTATCTATCATGTTACCAATTAAACTTCTTCCCCGGAGTTTCTATGCTCTCTCGTCCAGCAGGTTCTTGTGGACTGTGTCTGCTGCTGTGGTCCTGCGTGGCGTCTACTGCATGTGTTGTCACCGTCATCATTGTTACCATATCCCCATTACAGTTTATAGTTATGTAATGATTTGCTACTGTGCATCTATTTCTTTACCACTAGTTTCACTGTTACTGTAATAATTTATCATTCATTGTCATTATTATATCAGTGCTTCTTATTTTATCTATTTATTTTATTTTTGTTTTTATGCTATATATTTATTGTGCTTTATTGTACTGTGCAGCACTGTGTTTATAAAGCGTGCTATACAAATAAAGTGGATTGGATTGGATTGGATTATTCTCATTTTATCATTGTCATTATTTATCATTATTATTCATTGTGAGTGTACAATATGTGTGTGTTGATTTGTTCTGTACATGTGACATCATTGCACGTCTGTCCGTCCTGGGAGAGGGATCCCTCCTCTGTGGCTCTTCCTGAGGTTTCTTCCACCTTTTTCCCTGTTAAAAGGTTTTTTGGTGGGCAAGTTTTTCCTCACTCGAATCGAGGGTCTAAGGACAGAGGGTGTCACTCCCTGTACAGATTGTAAAGCCCTCTGAGACAAATGTATTTTGTGATTTTGGGCTATATAAATAAAATTTGATTTGATTTGATTTGATCTGTTGTTGTGCTGTTGCGAAAATGCTGGAAAAGTAACGCAAACGGATTTTTTTTTTGCCACGCGGGTCCGACTCCCGGCGAATGTAACCACTGTGTCAGCCCTTGAAAATAGCTGATATTTTCATTAATTAGCGGACCTATTGATTATAGGCCATCACTCCTCGTTAGTATAGTGCTGAGTATCCCCCCATCCGTTTTTCCTCCCATCCTGGTTTTCGAAAAACGTTCACACATGGCCTCCAGAAATTATATTTAATGAGAATCGGACACAAGAGCGCTGACAAGACGGTCTCAAGAGTACAGACAAGGCAAACTGAAAAGACTACAACAAACTATACCAGGCATTGGTGGTTCAGTGGTAGAATTCTCGCCTGCCACGCGGGAGGCCCGGGTTCGATTCCCGGCCAATGCAGCTGTAACTTTTCTTTTTTTTTTTTTAAGGTTGTTGTTTAGAGAAGTGTAATGTAGGCACCAGTCTTCACCTACTTATCTTCTTCAGAAATTCTTTATCTGCCTATACTATTTTCCATATTTACATAAAGGTGTCTGAGCTCCCTTTTTAATGTTAAATGTTTAAACATCCACATGTTCAGCAGAAGAAGAATTTGAAAAGGGTGATTAAAAAAATGGCAAATCCTTAAGTGTAAATTTAGCATAGCCAAATGACTCTTTTGTTTGTTTGCTTTATTTTAGCTGTCAATTGATCATTGTAAATTGCTACTTGTGCCCACTTTGCCATCAATAATCCATAACACTAAGCATGGTATTACACCTAATCATCTTAGAGAACATCATATTACAGTGACAGTGATGATGAAGATGACAGTGAAGATAAAGCTTATTCTCTTACCTCTCTCCCCACCCTTTTTTAAGTTCCCTGCTCTCCTGTCAGTTCCTTATATGTGGACACCCTTTTCAGTGAACAGCTAGATTGACAGAAGATCACCAATAGATACAACAGACAAAGACGACGGAAATTTGAATCAGATTGAATAAACAAATAAGCTTTAAGAAACTAACCGGCCTTAAAACTGACAAACAACTATATATATATATATATACAACTACAACTATATATACTCAAGACTCAAAAGGTAAGAATTTCTGGCTGTTTAAGTTAGGTACCATGTAGATATTAGTTCAGTATGTTTAGTTATCTATCATCTGTTCCTTAATTTCTGTGTTTTTTCTCCTCACAAAAGTGAGTCCTCAACCTACATGTATAGTTTCTCCATACTAAAGTGATTCTGTAAGAGAGACTTAGATTATTTTATATTCATCAGTCTTTGGCAGTTGTGGTCACTTTGTTTACAAGAAATTCACCTTTAAATATTGTCTGTGTTATTTATCATTGCAACGGTACATTATTGTCAAGTTATGAATATATCCACATTAATATTTGCTTACATTATTTTATAAAAGCCATTTGTTAATATGTATATACTGTATCATAAAGTATATAAAACCATAGAACTTGAGATGCTAAGTCCACTTCCTCAACTGTATTTGAGCTAATTAACCATGCAGGAAATGTATTGCTTTGATAACATGAAGGAATAAGCCGCCTCGGACTAATGAGCATTATGGGTTATATGACTGACGCAGTGTTGATTAGGAATCCGTCATTATTGACAGCTCAGCTGCATCAGCATAACAGCTTTCAATGTGGCCTTTTACACGTGTATACAGATGAGACGTGGTTTTAATTGTACATATTCAGGATCACAATGATAGAATAAAACGTTTGGGTTACAAAAAAGAAAAGAGTATGACAGGCTCAGATAGCAAATTATGTCATATCACACACACATACACAATAAGCTGTCCTTAGCAAGTGTACATGCCAAACCTCTGGTAATCTCAGCATAATCTGATAAGTAAACTTCAACCTGGCCTACAGTAAGTGGGTGTGACAACAGTGTGTCCAACAGTATGGACTGTTGCACACACACACACTTACTGTAGACCACACACACACACACACACACACAATGTTGCAGTCAGGGTTTTGGGTAAAGGCTGTATCCACACTAAGATGGTTAAATCAGAATTATTATTTTCTTCCTAATTGTGGCCTTTTGATCCACACAAAGACAAGATTTTTGTAAAAATAATAGAAATTAAAAAAAAAAAATAATTAAACAATGCTATAATATTTTGCTTTTCGAAAGGGGTATTTATTTTTCTGACATACTGTATGTTGTGAATGTGATGTCAACACAAGTCATTTGTAACTCTGCAAAATGCTCACAATAAAAAGCAACATGTAACACAGAAATAATATGCAATTGGGGTAGAAATTTGCAAAAAAAAAAAGCATACCTGTAGTACAGGTGCATGAGAAAGTGATGAACTAACAGCAAAAAAAACCAAAGGTTGCACATTAAGAGTTGGACTTGAGATCAATTTGTAACATTGCTTTTAAAGTGCACATCACCTCACCTGAAAACTCTGGACCTGCAGTTTGTTTGCATTGCAGGCGGCTAGCAAGATGTCTGGCTCTACCCAGGAAGAAGAGGATTTACCTGCCAATCACACAGGTCAGAGGCACAAGTCAGAAATATGTAGTAGACATGAATTTCTAACCATAATCTATACTGACTCTAGTATCTACAGTACATTATATGTAATATTTATTTGTGAGTTTATGTTTTGTGGGGATTTGGTGTGTTTCCAGGTCCAAAAGGTGTCATTAATGACTGGCGAAGGTTTAAGTTGGACAGTGTGGATCAGACCGTCCCTCAAAGTAAGAGACAGCTGCTCAGACAAATGTCCACTCCGCGAGAAGATGATAAGGAGAGAGTCTACAGAAAGGTGAATAGAAACAAACACATAACATTGACTTGACTTGAATCTCACACACACAGGTAAATATACAGTAGCACTGACATATTTAATCAGAGGATTAGAAAAGACACAAACACTGCACAGATACAGTATGTGAAAACATGCACAAAAGAAAGGAAGAGAATCAGTTACACACAGATGGCAACAGACAGCATTTACAGAAAGACACAGAAATGAATACATTTAAACGGAATGCCCAACCAAGACAAACTGAAGCTGTAACATACATTTCCTCTCCTTCTAGATGAGTGTTCAGGAGTATGAACTGATCCAAGAGGAGGATGAACGCGTCCTGAAACGTTACAGAAAACAGTGCATGCAGGAAATGCACGAGCGCCTGAGCTTTGGCCCAAAGTTTGAAGCAGTCTACGAGCTTGACAGTGGAGAGGCTTTTCTGGAAGTCATAGAGAAGGAACACCGTTTAACCCTAGTGGTGGTGCACATTTACGAGAACGGTGTTGAAGGTTAGATTATTTTGTTATTGTGTTCGAGTCATATTGTTGTTACAATTCTTCAGATATATCACTATGTAATAGAGGGGTGGTTCACTCCATTGCTTTGTGCTAATACTTATAAATACATTATTTATTCTTTGTCAGGCTGTGAACAGCTGAACTCATGTCTGGACTGTCTGGCTTCGGAGTACTCCACCGTTAAATTTTGTCGTATTGATGCTGTGGCGACGGGCGCAGCTGAGCGCTTCTCCTCTGAGGTTAGTAAACTGTTTAAAAAGTTAATATTATTAACAATAGATTATAATAATTACTGTACTCACTGTGCGGAGGCTGTAGTATTAGCAGTAGCATTCCTGGTAGTGGTTGTAGCAGTGCAAGTGTATGACATTTGATCATTGAACCCTGTCTAAACGGCATGAATGGAACAAGACTTTGAAGCAGTAAAGCACGCGATTAGATGCTTCCATCATTACACAGTGCTGAGCATGATAACATGTATTAGCCCCTTTTGCAAACTGTTGCACCAGATAAAGTTTTGAAGTGTTGCCAATTTAATAGAGTCAGATTGAAACAATAAAAAGTCATCTGTAAAAAAAAAAAAAGATACTATGACTAAATGCATTTTAATTACTAAAATCTCTCAAAGTATATCTATAAAAATGCAACTGAATCTTCAGTTGTACTCCTATACTACGGTTACTAGGTTATGATGACAAATGAGCCGTTTGGTTGACAGTTGTAATAACTTTACTGATTGTAATTTTGAATATTGTTGTTATGGAAATACAAAAAAAAATTGTAACAAAATGCCGAGTATTGACTATATTGAAACTATTGAATTATGGTTAAGATGTGATCATAATTATGCTCTGAATATATGCTGGTAACATTCTAGTGATGTGTCAAAGAGTTATGGGAATGTTTGTGCTTTTGTGTGTATATCAACCAATCATTTTTGATTCCATCAGGTCCTTCCTACCCTGCTGGTGTACAAAGCTGGTGAGCTACTGGGTAATTTCCTGGCTGTTACCAAACACTTCAGTGAAGAGTTCTTTGCAACGGATGTGGAGGCATTTCTCAATGAATATGGTCTCTTACCTGAGAAGGATTTCGCAGCATGTCCAGATGATGATGACGAGGGAGGGGATGTAGAATAGAAAACTGGAAGGAAGGAGGTAAAAATGAGAGCTGAGATAAGGGGAGAGGATGAATGAGGGTGGATAAAAGGGAGTGGGAAAAGAGGAGACACGAGAACAGCAGCAGGAAGGGAAATAACAGAACGCAGGTTAAGGAGAGTAAGGGGTGAAGAAGAAATGTTGGGATGTAATGAAGGAGTGGAAGATAGTGGAAGATATCATTAAAAGAGGGGATGAAGAAGCTGGTTAGTTGATGTCCATCACCTTAAAGGGTTCCAGTCATGGCACACACGTATACATATACATAATGTGTGAAAATTAACATACAAACATCCAACTACACACAGATATAGAAGTTAGATGTAAGCCACATGAAAAGTCTGCTGAAATACTGCTTGGAAATCAGAATCATAGCTCTCCAATAAAATGTGTGTTTACCAAAGTGCTCTCTGTCTGTATCTTCTCTGTGAAATTGTATACAGGCTATATATATATATGCATTTTTATAGTCAAAGCCTATTTCCATATTTCCAATAGTTCTATCCATGATAAAAACTGTTCATACAATACATCATGTTTCCTGTAGAGAGAGACAGTGAGAGGATAGAGATGGATTCTGCATTACTCACCTCTTTATTTTTGACCCTATCCCTTTAAATTCTATGCCAAGGGAATATTGATATTTTTATTTTGGAGTGATACTGCAATGTTACTGAAGTTTTGACTCATCTTTAGAGCAGTTGTGTTTAGGATGGTCTCTCCCTGGATTAATAATTAAAATCAGGTTACGGTTATAAAGTTAACGATGTTTCGTATACAGCACGAGAAGAAATGCCGGCTGTGATTGAGAAGCTTTCGAGGGGCGGAACGGAATCCATGTTTGTAGTCCATTTGTGCCATATTTGACCACAACAACGGTGCTAGCAATTACGGCACACGGATTTTAAGACTTCGGGGATACATTGAATGCGATTCGGATAACAAATTATTTAAAATCGGAAGCATTAAGTTGGAGGAAGATGCAGGATGACCCGCGCTACCTCAAACGGTGAGACGTAGCAGTGAACAGCTGTTAGCTTAGCATGTCGTCAGCTAGCGTTAACCTTAACATACGCTAACACTGTGAAGCTATAGTATCCATACAGAGACTTTTAACAAACGCATAGTTAAGGGTGAGGAGTGTGTGGTGTGTATATATATATATAACCGTGGTGCGTGTGGTTCACCTACATTGAGAGAAGCTCACACCAATTACTATTCAAATTTACTGTCAATTCTTATGTTACCGTGCCCGTTTGGAAACATGAGTACAGACAGAAAATCACTTCAGGCCGTTTGTAAATGACCATAAAACACACGCGTAGACTAAACCCACAATCATATCCTCGCGTTGAAGATGGCTAACTAATTAATGCAAAGCAGGGAGCACATCTCTGTGAACCAGTGCATGAATCTTAACCTATGTTCTGTGGTGAATATCAATAGTGCAGAGTCTACCACGAGAGCATATGAAAATAAATTAAATATATATTTCAGTTTCCAATTGACGTATATCTTGCCCGGTTAACACAGCGACATTTAAGTATCAGATTTTTAAAACGGGGTTTGGCATTACGCCCACCCCCACTGCGACTGCATTATCTGGGCTAGAAACTAGCTGTCAAGCTAGTGTGAAACGGCGACAAACCGTCTTGCTAATTATCTTAACTATCTTACGCTCATCTTGTTGACTGTCTAACAGTTTACTCTGTGTGTTAAATGAATCATTATAATTATCCAGCACCTCTTCGGTGACATTTGCTAGCTACCAGTCCAGTTTTATGTAGCATTGTGTCTTTGACTGGGCGTGTCTGCCTAGCTAACGTTATTGTTTTGGTGGATGCATATAACAACAATTCACTTTTTGTTTTTGTTGTTTATTTTAAGATATATTGGCATGACAGTTACAAACAAATAGTATACACCCCTACATCTCTGTGTATCACTTGTGTTCTTATTGGGAGACTGAGTAAGTTATCAACATTCCGTGAGACATCTCAGCTTCAGTATGTTAGAAATGTGGACATATAGAGAGATTTAATAGTAACAGTCATACTCTAGTTTTAAGAAAGACATGATACAAGTCACTGCTCCAGACTAATGCAAGAGTTATTTAATGTGTATCTAAAAAGCTACAAAGTTATTGAACAAATATTACAACTTTTAAGTTATCATTCACTCAGTGCTTGTCCATTATTACCCAAAGCAAAGTGACTGCGGGCAGCTTGGATGTCCACCCCACAGAGAAGGCCCTTGTGGTCCACTATGAGGTGGAAGCATCTATACTGGGAGAGAGTGGCGGACATATGCTGGGCGAACGCAAGGAGGGACAAAAAATGTGAGTGTGATTTTCCACACAGAACTTTCCCATTGTCCTCTCAGTCTATTGTTCCATCTCCTCTTCTGCCTCCACTTGAATTAAAATGGAGTGATAGTATTCTGTCTGCTTTTTTTTTATGGTCACACTTAATTTTCTCTTTGTATCATCTTCTTTCTCTCCGACTCAGATTTCCGTTATTTCTTTTGTGTGCTACTGCTTTTAGATGGGATGAGAATAGATAGCTACATTATTAGATAATTGATTGGTATTTAAAATAAGCCTGTGTCCATATAAATCTGTTGAAAGTGGATTTATCAGCCTTCTCTTTGTCCTCTCTTTCTCCCTCCAGTATTCGTGTGAAAAGTCTTTCTCCTAGTACAGATGTGGGAGCTTTGGCCAGGAAAGTGGTGGAGGAGTGTAAACTCATCCCTCCTTCCCGTTTGCCACAGGTGGAGCAACTCCTCTACTACCTGCAGAACAGGAAATCATCCCTGGTGGAGGGTAAAGGTCAGTCATATCACCCATCATCAGTCATCATTACACCCTGATCAGTTTGGTATCCTGATCGGCTGATGTGTCATTCAATGCTTATCTTTATAAACATTACAGTGAGGACGGTATAATATTGGGAATGTGTCTCATCACTGACATTCAAACATAGGTAAAATTAATAGGAATCACCAAGGCTGCAAACATTTCACAAACACTAATACTCAATATACTCAATGATTACATGATGAGGACATTCATGTGCAGATATACACAGTGTCTAACATTATTATAAACCATGTGATGAATTAAACAGTTTAGGAGGAAATGCAGAAATGTTTTATTGTTGGCTGTTTTTGCATCACCAGCGGAGAAGAGAGAGAAAAGAACTGTGAAACCCAGAGAGCTGACGCCGTTTGAAGGAATGGAGGTAACAACTCACAGCACTGACGGACTCGGCCTGTTTATGTATCTTGTTCCATTATCAGTCTACACAAGTATGACAGCATTCATTAAATTAAAATTTTGTTCTGCATTTGTTGTGACTAAGCAGTAAAAATGATTATTAATTTTTTAAATATGTATAATTATATGCTATATTTCACAGTCAAATGTGCACCAATGTTGCATATGTGACATAAACACAGCCACAATGTGATGACAGACTAAAAGCTTCAAATCTCATGTTTATTTTATTTCACTAGAATAGTGTGTCATGCCCAGTCTGTAACTGTATATATGTGTGTGTATATCTGTGTTTATGTTTGTTTGTGTAGCTAAATGAGGAAGCCAGTATAACTAGAGTGGATGAGTATATCGAGTTGCTCTATGAGGGCATCCCGGAGAAGATCAGAGGCTCTGCTCTCATTCTGCAGCTCGCCCGCAACCCTGATAACCTGGAGGAGCTTCTACACAACGGTACAGTTTCACTCTACCTTCTACCACTGGCATTTAGCAACATGTCAGACATCTACATGCCCCCTTAAATAACTTGAAAGTTGCACATTTTGTCCTTTTTATAGATAGTGTTTATGTCTATGATCATTTCTCTTTTTTATTTTTTATTTTTGCTGATAAATATTTGATGTATTCTATTCAAGGTGGAGACATAAAATTAACCCGTGACCACCAGAGAATATTTCTGTACTGGACTCTAGTTAGTCACAGCATCCGATGGAAAAGATTTCATGAAGTACATATAGCTTAAATCACTCCATCATCAGTCAGTGACAGAGGACATTTATTACTGTCAAATATAACAGGTCATTATTAAATACATAAATACAATATCCACTTACTATGCAGTGGAGTTTTTATTCCAGACTATTGGATTTTTACTTAACATATTTGTTTATTTATGAAAACCTTGTTGTAAGATACTTAATATTCTGATGTTTTCCATATTACTAAATTATCTAAACATACATTCTAAGCCCTAAAAGAAACCAGCAGCTTGTTGCAGAAGTTTTGATCCTAAGATAGATTTTGTGGTCAACACCTACCACAATGTAACTACTTAATGTCACACTAAATTGTTAAGTAGGTCATGGCAATACCGATTAAATAAATGATTCTGTTGTATCATACTTTTACGTTTTAACAATCTTGATCCAGTTTTTGTGTAACACCAGGTGCAACATCCTGCTGCACATGTGCTTGTACTAGTGCACATCCACCTGTATTTGTCATGTCATCTTATATGAAAACTGTGTGTGTGTGTGCGTGTGTGTAGAGGCAGCTCTAGGCGCTCTAGCCAGAGTTTTAAGGGAGGACTGGAAGCAGAGTGTGGAGCTGGCCACCATCATCATTTACATCTTCTTCTGCTTCTCTAGGTAACACACACACACACACAGTGGTACACTACACACTCTGATTTCTCGTTCGTTTATTTCAACCTCTTACAGAGTGTATCTCCTCTCCCTTTTCTCCAGTTTCTCCCAGTTTCATGGAGTGGTGAGCCATTATAAAATAGGTGCGTTGTGTATGAGTGTGGTGGAACATGAACTGAAGAGACATGACGTGTGGCGTGAGGAGCTACGCAAGAAGAACAAGGCTTATATCCTTTTGCCCCTTTTCAGTTGTTTATTATATTTCTACCCTTAATCTACATGATGTACCCCGTGACTTATTTTCTTCTTGTGCGTGCAATATATGTTCCTTAACACTCTTTTGTGTACATGAGTCAGCACCAGAGAATGGCTCTCTAAGAAGAGATCAGGACAAAGCTCTTAGGAAATACCAGGGCCTTCTAGCTAAACAAGAGCAGCTGCTCAGAGGTAGGCTGGCTTTTCAAGTCTCAAAGAAACATCAAATTTAACAATAAATGCTTGTATGAATCAATATTTATAAATACAGACATTTTTTAAAATTCTAAACAAAGAATGAGTTGAATGACGCTACCAGAAGTTGTTAAGTCATCTCAGATATTCTCTCCCACCTTGTGTTCCTCATCTCTTCCTCTCTGGCTCTTTCACCGTCTCCCAGTGTCTCTTTACCTCTTGTTGAACCTGGCTGAGGACACGAGGACGGAGCTGAAGATGAGGAATAAAAACATTGTTGTTCTGCTGGTCAAGGTTCTTGAACGGGATGACGAAGAGCTGCTGGTCCTGGTGGTTTCATTCCTCAAAAAACTCTCCATCTTCCTGGAGAACAAGAATGACATGGTGAGTGTTAGAGATGTAAAGATGGAACAATCACACACCAGTTACTGATAAAATAATCAACAATCGAATCAGTGAATTTCAGCCGTCATGTATTTGTATTTGCATTGGAATTCTGTCTCGTCTAATGTCTTATTCTTCTTTTTGTAACTGGCTGTAATGCCTGAGCTTCAGTCATCATTTTAATATAATCTGTTCCTGTGATTTACAGGCTGAGGTGGATACTATAGAACAATTGACTCGCCTGGTTCCCTGTGACCATGAAGATCTGCTGAACCTGACTCTGCGTCTGCTGCTCAACCTCTCCTTTGACTCCGGACTCCGAGCCAAGATGGTAGAAGTTGGACTGTTGCCCAAACTGACTGCCTTATTGGGTAACAATACACACCAGTATAGTAGAATATAATCTATACTGTCTACCTTTTTTATGTTCATTAGCTTCATTTTTTTTTAGATTTACATAATAAGACGGTTGCGTTATTTTTTGATCACATTAAAAATTTCCAGTTTAGTTCTTTCATTGATGAGTGTATGAACATCATGATTGAAGTTTGTGTGTGTTTGTTGTCATGCAGGTGATGAGAACAACCGTCAGGTAGTCATGCGTATCCTGTATCACATCAGCATTGACGACCGTTTCAAGGGCATGTTTGTTTACACTGACTGCATACCTCAGGTACCAAATCCTCCTAACTAAAGAAAAATAAACTATACTGACATATTTCTACAGAGATAAAATTGTGTGTGTATGTGTGTGTGTGTGTGTCTGTCTAGCTCATGCAAATGCTGTATCACCACGGTGAGGAGGAAATAGAAGCTGAGCTCATCTCCATCTGCATCAACCTGGCTGCTAACAAGAGGAATGCACAACTGATGTGTGAAGGTATATTTTTATGAATCAGACACTGGGCCTCATGCAAAAGAACATTTTTGTATTATTATCCTGAAACTTACTTGTTCTGTGAGGTTTGCATTTATGATAGTTCCAAGTCATAAATCTCTTGTTTCCGCCTGACAAATATCAGTTGATGATCATTAGTATAATCAGCACCCCTAAAATTGCCTGTTCTGATCCAAATTTCATTCACAAAAACCAATTAAAGATAAAATTTAAAATGAAGATGAAAATCAGTGCTGAGGAATAAAGAGGGAACACTTTGACACGAAGTTAGATGCTAAAAACATGTTTCTAAAGCAAAACATGATCAATATAAGAGACAGCCATATGACATTCAGAGAGATATTAGAGGAGAGAATATTACAGCTCACAGTAGGTGATGTTATACTGTCAGCTGCATCACAACATGTTGCTGGACAGAGAGATGCGAGAGAGAGAGAGAAACATCCTGAAAGCAGCTGTTTATTACTGCTGACATGTTGAAGTTACCATGCTTAAATATGACAAAGATGTCAGTGTTTATGTACTGATCTGTGATTTTTTTTTGTTTTTTTTTGTGTTTGTTTTTTCAAGCATTATTTCTGTTTTACAAGAGTCTCTGTCTCTCTTTGTGTGTAGGGAGTGGGCTGAAGATGCTCATGAAGAAAGCTCTGAAGATGAAAGATTGCCTTCTAATGAAAATGATCAGAAACATCTCACAACATGATGGACCAATCAAACCACTCTTCATAGTGAGTTACAAATACAAAAGAAGGAAAACGGTTAGGAAACGGTTGCCCTCATGCAAGAACATGTTGGTATTTCTATCCTAAAACTCTCTCCTACTGTTTTTCTGTGAGGTTTGCTCACACAAGTGTTCCGAGTTTTGATTCAACAAACTCTCTTAACCGTCTGAACGTGTCTTAAATCATTCGTTTCAGCCTGATGAATGCAACCTGTTGAATAGAGTGCATTTGTGAGATGTAAAATTGCCATGTAAGGGTGCACGTTCCACTCCGTTTGGGGGCAAGTTTCATTCACAAAAAAGTTCCCAAAGAGCAAAAACACAGTGCAGCTTCAAGTGTCAGTGTTAGGAGACCCAGAACAATTAGAAAATATGAATCCTGTTTCATCAGAGCCGCTGTAGTGTGACAGAAATAAAGAGGGCGAATGGTTTTTGCTTAAGTCAAACAAGGGTTCTCTCCCTAAAAAGGCAGAGATGATCTAATTCTACACATTCCTCACATGAATGTCATTTTTATTTAAGAGAAAATTCAAAGTACAAGAAAATTGATGAATGCCACACATGTACTTAAATCATTCATACATGCACCTTAAGAACAAATCTGTTCATACAAGCGGTTCTTGCATGAGTTGTGGTAGCGATGGTAGTGTTAACAGTAGTCCCATGATGTGAATTATCTCCTCTGTCTGTCTCTGTTAGGACTATGTTGGTGACCTGGCAGCTGAGATCCGTGCGGAGGAAGAGGAGGAGTGGGTTCTGGAGTGTTTGGGAACTCTGGCCAACCTCACCATCCCCGACCTGGACTGGGAGTTGGTGCTAAAGGAGTACAACCTGGTTCCCTACCTCAAAGATAGACTCAAACCAGGTGAGACTGGTTACCTGTACTGCTGTACTTACCATACATACGACTTCTGAGAGAGTTCTGTGCACTGACATGATGACAAGTATTTATTCTGCAAGCCTGTCTATAATTTTGCAAAAATTGTTTTTTCTAAATATATAGTCATGTTTAAGCCGTTTGTTGAGGGCAGATCTCCCTCTCTATACTCCCACTTGCTGCTTCAGGTCAATGAACACATGGCAGCATTATGTGTACTGTACTGTACAGTCAAAACAAAGAAGTGTGGAGAAGAAAACTGCAGAACAACCTATCCATAAACATGTGCCAGTCAGTCAGCTTCTGTAAACTCCTACAAGAAACATTTTATTTCCATTATTCTTCTGTTTCATTATATTATTAATATATTTATGTTATTGTTATTAAGTAAAAAAGTGTGTGTGTGTGTCTGTGTGTGTGTTTTTTAGGCTCAGCAGAGGATGACCTCATCCTAGAGGTGGTGATAATGATTGGAACAGTTTCCATGGATGATGCTTGTGCTGCCATGTTGGCCAAATCTGGCATCATTCCCGCCCTCATTGAGCTTTTGAATGGTAACACACACACACACCTTTGCTTTCGTACATGTGTTTTAGACTTACGATGTACGATGTTACCATTTTCTGCTTTCTGTTTTGTGTTTGTTGAACGTAGCCCAACAGGAGGACGATGAGTTTGTGTGTCAGATCGTCTACGTCTTTTATCAGATGGTGTTTCACCAAGCAACTCGAGACGTCATCATCAAAGACACCCGTATCCTTCTACCACAAACTATAAGATGAATGAAGTTAGCATGTCCTTAAATTGAGTTGAGACAGTCTGTAAAATCTTCTCCTTTAAAAAAAATAAAAATCTGTGGTTTCTGCTGTTTCCCTTACCTCCCCCTCCAGAAGCTCCAGCCTACCTGATAGATCTGATGCATGATAAGAATGCTGAGATCAGAAAGGTGTGCGACAACACCCTTGATATTATAGCTGTAAGTGAGATGCACACATCGCTGATGCAGTAACATGAGGAACACATCAGGATGGTCACATCGTCATCATTTCTTTTCTTAATCTTCCAGGAGTATGATGAGGAGTGGGGGAGGAAGATTCAGTCAGAGAAGTTCCGTTTCCATAACAACCAGTGGTTGGAGATGGTCGAGAGTCGCCAAGCTGATGAGTCTGAACCATATCTCTATGATAATGACAACGACAGGACTGATCTGTTCTACAGTGCAGGTACAAACACACACATATCACTGGACCATGCATGCATACTTGTTAAGAAACATACACAGATTGTTTCACAGTAGTTGTAAAGGTACAAGTGTTGTGACATGAAGCTGCTCCTTTTATCTTACTGGTTATGTTCTGGTCTTTCCTGTTTCTTTTGTTTTCTTAGTGTTTTTAAATAGTAATTTAAAAAAGCAAAGAGAAGGAAAGTGTATTTTCATCAGTACACCTTACATAGAGATTTGAACATGGTTGGTATTGGGGGCTCATTGACTGATTGACTCACTGACTAATACGTACAATCACTGTGTCAACACTCAAAAACCTTCAAACTAAGTTAAATTCGGTTCATTTGTGTTTTAGATGGAATAACTCCAGGAGACGGTTCAGTCAGCCCAGATTTCTTCAGTGACCTTCAGCCTCAGAACGGAGACTCGCATCATACAGTGTGAGTAAAAATAACACCAGCAACAGTCTTACAGCAGGTTCCACTGGGTCAATGGAAAATGTCTGATCTGAAGGTTTTGACTGTGGAACAGGGGATGCGGAGTTATAACTGTGTGCCAGTACATGCAGTAACTTTAAAAACAAATTGAAAAAAAAATCTTTACTTTACTGAGTTTACCAGTTAACAGTCAAAGGAGAATGAACAGCAAGCCTTGTAAAATAAAAATAAAATGAGCAAGATGCAGACAACTGAGGAAGACGTCCCGCACCCTTGACTTTAGTCAGTTTAAGTGTGACATTTTAGTGATGTCAAAGTGAAAATTCAGTCTGATGAAACAGATTGAGTTTCCAAATGCTGTTAAATCTTTTTTATTTTTTTAAACTGTTGTTTTCCAGAGACGGCAACGATATGTTCGACCAGACCAGCCAATCACCTGGACGACCGGCTACTGCCTATGGCTTCAGACCTGATGAGCAGCCCTTCTATCAGTACTCATAGGCGCACGCACACACACACATGCCACCACTTCAAGATCTCCTTTCCACACTTCCATCTTCAGCTTGACTTTCTATTGTTATACCTAAAGGAGTCACATTGGTGTAGTTACTAAGTCAATGGGCATTAATGCTGAAATACATAATACTGATAAGGAGTGACACACTCACACTGCAGAGCTAGTAATTAGATAACCAGCAGTCTCATGCACTCACCTCTCATTCATTTACCATTATGTTGAAAAGATATGTAGTTAAGTCTTCCTTACCCACTGGCTGCAGTCTGCTTATGTGTGAGTGAGTCAGTAAGTAATTTAAAGAATGTGAACATAATTTCTGATATATGTTTATCAGTATGTGCATGTTTTCTATATAATAATCAATACTTGTTGCCTTTTCAAATCCACTGAAAACAAAAGCATTCAGATGTGTTCTTACATGAAAAGCGTTTGCGATCCATCAGTCATCACGTCACCATGCTAACCTTAGTAAAAGTTACACAGACATTTTATGAACATGCACTACAATGTACATAGCTTTCTTTTGTCTGTGTAGCCGTAAAAACGGCAGGTTAGTCAACACCTGTGTCAGGCGGTCTGAGATTGGTTTTAGTTAAACTATGGTGCAATCTTTGTTACCACAGGAAGAAAATATATGTGTATGTATGCATGTATGTGCATGTCTACATTACATCATTAGTGACAGTACTGGACACGCATCTGTATGTGGCCCAGCTCTGTATTGGCTGCATCTAAATTCTTCATACTGCATATTAATAGTATGCATCATTTACCCATCTTACATGCAGGTTGGAGGAGAGGAATCCAGGTTATTCTACAGAACCTGTCCTGACATAACAAGTGTCATCTCGTACATTTACTGAGCATACTGTATGTTAAGCACTTCATTGGGTTCTCCCTGTTTTAACAGTAGAGAGATCAGAAGGCTTGAGCCACTGTGGAGGGTGAATGTTTTTGTTTGAACTAGTTTTAACATTAACTAGTATGATATCATGTTTAAGGCCGTCTTAAATCTTGACAGTGTCCTGTAGAATTTACAGTTACATTGTTAACTGTGTGTTCTTGGAGGTGTTGAGGGTTATCACAAAAACATCATCACACTAATTGACAACAAGTAACATTTAAGATGCAAAAATGACTGTGACTACAAACTCACTTAAAACCAGCACTAGATTGGGAAATGTGTGCAGTGGAAATGAAAATGCTCTCTTACTGCTAGACAACAACAGGGTAGCTCACTCGTCTGTATATGTGAATGTGAATCAGCAATATAAAGACACTGTTCACAACAGAAATGTATTGTGCCATTGACCAAACTACATTCATCTTAAGAGGTCACACGTGCTATATTTGCAGGACACTGACAATTACCTAAATACTGTATTATTTTTAGGCATATTTGCACACATAGTAACATGATGCATGTTTATGTTTTATATCATAAGTTATTGTTTACCTATGTACATTGTTGTGTTTTTTTTTAATAATAGTTGATTTTATTGCTACTTAACATGACACTGTAAACGGAAGCAAGTACTAGACTATAGATGCACTCTCTCACTGTCTTTCATCCTCAGGTTCTTTAATAAAACATTTCATATGACACATGGCTGTTTTGATATCATACTGTGTTTACAATTACATCTTTGACAGTTATTAATAATATATTTATTGGGTCATTTAATCAATTTCAGTGTTAAGAATAAAAATCTTGAATCTTAAAAAACAAATCTGACTTTTTGAAATGCAGTAGTATAAAAAAAGATATGATGCAGTAAAATTGAAATGGGTTGACATTCTACCTCTGTTCTCTGCACCATTTAACATAACAAACTGTAGGTAGTAAGTAGTCGAGTAGATCGCAGGATCTATGGTTGTCTTGGTAACGTGTCCATCAGCTGTTAGTGGGACAGGGGCTGATTATTGTCTCCACTTCAGTTATCTCTGTCACAAGGTCTCTAATGATGGCCACACTGCCCAGTGGCAGCTCATCATCACTTTCTGCCTGTGATTCCACTGGCTTAAAACCTTCAAGAACCTCTTCTTCTGTTTTTTCTGTGTGATCTTGTTTCTGCTCTTCTTCCTTCTCTTCTCTCTTCTCAGTGCCCATCTCATTACGGTTCTTTTCCTCATCCATCTTCTCTTCACTCTCTCTCTGCTCTGGGGTTTGAGTTAGGGCGGTGACGCTCTCTGCTGGTGACTCTGAGGATCTGCAGCAATCATTGTCATGTTGACCTCCTGTTTGCCCTTCATCTCTTTCTTTCTCTATCTCCTCTTCTTTTTTTTCTCCTGACTCTGTTTCCTCTTTCTGCTCTTTGATTCTGTCATCTTTTTTCTCTGTTGCCTCTTTCTCTTTCTCCTCTTTTACTCTCTCCAACTCCCAATTGTCCTTAATTTCTCCCGTCAGGTAGACAGCTCTGTCAGTGGATTGCTGTACCACTGTCTGCGTGACAGAAGGTGCTGTGCAACCAATTGCCTCGCTCAGTGAGCCGAGGCTAATTTTAGTTGGACTATCTGTGTAAGGGGTTTGTGGTGGTGAGGGGGAGGATGGCTGGGTGGAAGAACTTTCCTCTGATATTTGATTTAAGACTGTGAGGTCAGGTCCAGTGGATTTTTTTTCAGATGTTGCAGATTGCTCACTATGAGCACTTTCAGCTGGGACATCTGTGGGCTGCGTTGGGTGCAGAGGTGACACTGAGGGGTCAGGAGAGACTGGAATGGGTGTACTGGATTCTGGGACAGTTGGGGCTACAGGTGTAACAGCTGCATCAGAGACAGGTGTGGCTGAGTTGGAAGATTCAGCTGATGTTGGTATGTCAGTCGTGAGCTGGACATCTTTACAGGATACCTCAATGCAAGAAGTCTCCTCGGCCGTAGATTCATCACACTGTTGTATTACAATAATCACAGGAGACAAATGCACTCTTCTCTGGTCAGAGCTATAAGTGGTACTGATGTCAGCGTTAAGTTCAGGGTCACTCTGAGGACCAACTCCAGCTGCGACTGACTGACCCCCATCCTCCACCACAGGAGCAGATTCTTTACCTTCCTCCTCCACCACAGGAGCAGATTCTTTACCTTCCTCCTCCACCACAGGAGCAGATTCTTTACCTTTTTCCTCCACCACAGGAACATATTCTTTATCTTCTTCCTCCACCACGGGAGCAGATTCTTTACCTTCATCCTCCACCATGGGAGCAGATTCTTTACCTCCCTCCTCCACCACAGGAGCAGATTCTTTACCTTTTTCCTCCACCACAGGAGCAGAATCTTTACCTTCTTCCTCCACCACAGGAGCAGATTCTTTACCTTTTTCCTCCACCACAGGAACAGATTCTTTATCTTCTTCCTCCACCACGGGAGCAGATTCTTTACCTTCATCCTCCACCATGGGAGCAGATTCTTTACCTCCCTCCTCCACCACAGGAGCAGATTCTTTACCTTCCTCCTCCACCACAGGAGCAGATTCTTTACCTCCCTCCTCCACCACAGGAGCAGATTCTTTACCTTCTTCTTCCACCACAGGAGCAGATTTTTTACCTTCCTCCTCCACCACAGGAGCAGATTTTTTACCTTCCTCCTCCACCACAGGAGCAGATTCTTTGCCTCCCTCCTCTACCTGAGGAGCAGATTCTTTACTGTCTTCCTCCACCACAGGAGCAGATTTTTTACCTTCCTCCTCTACCACAGGAGCAGATTTTTTACCTTCCTCCTCCACCACAGGAGCAGATTCTTTACCTCCCTCCTCCACCACAGGAGCAGATTCTTTACCTTCTTCTTCCACCACAGGAGCAGATTTTTTACCTTCCTCCTCCACCACAGGAGCAGATTTTATACCTTCCTCCTCCACCACAGGAGCAGATTCTTTACCTCCCTCCTCTACCTGAGGAGCAGATTCTTTACTGTCTTCCTCCACCACAGGAGTAGATTTTTTACCTTCCTCCTCCACCACAGGAGCAGATTTTTTACCTTCCTCCTCCACCACAGGAGCAGATTCTTTACCTCCCTCCTCTACCTGAGGAGCAGATTCTTTACTGTCTTCTTCCACCACAGGAGCAGATTCTTTACCTCCCTCCTCTATCTGAGGAGCAGATTCTTTACCTTCCTCCTCTACCTGAGAAACGGATACTTTATCTCCACTGGGCACCGCTAAGGAGGAGTCTCGAGCATGAAAGCCTGGGCTTTGTGGTGCAGAATGAGGAGGCGTATGTCCAAGCAGACTGTACTGACTAATGGCCAGATCTGAAGTGTCCAGTAGTAAGTTGTTGTTCTTCTTACTGGCAGCGTCCTGGACCACTGAGAGGAGAAGGGAAAAATTACAAAATCAACTTTGTACAAGGTATGTTTTTGTTTTACATTCCTTATTTAACACATGCCTTCTTAGTATTTTGGGCCCAACTCTACGAAACACCAGTTATTAAGAGGGTGCCCGCCTGATAGACTTGACCCTATAGAGTGTGTGTGTGTGTGTGTGTGTGTGTGTGTGTGTTTACCTGTCTCTATCTCCTTACTGAGGATGTTTCTCAGAACATCATCATAAACATTTTGAACCAGGATAAAATTGCTGTAGTCTGAGAAAATATACTGCTCGAACTGCTGGAACTCCTGAAACAGAAAACATTTTCAATACTTTGTGCATTTAAAGTACTGAAATGAGAATAAAAAATATAGAATATAAATGTGTACACTGTAATGTGTATAAGACAGAGTGGACAGACGGCAGTGGTTTGACCTACACTTTTCCACTTGCTGTCCATACCCTTGGTGAGAGCAGGCCAAGTGATTTCCAGTAGAGCTCCCTGATAGAGCCTCCTTTGGACAACTCTGCTGTCGTAGTCCAGCTGCTGCTCACACACACACACACACACACACACACACACACACACACACACTGAATGAGTCCATCAGTGCAAACTTGTACTTTTAAACATTATAAGGCTTTATTGTACTTTTTAACACATATTATTTCGACCACAGAAAGTATAGGGAGCACAATGTACTGTATGTGATGTGGTATGGGTTAATAAAACAAAGTTTAGGGCACTGATGGTGTCAATAAAGCAGTTATTTGTTTTTCCTTGAATAATCTCACTACTAAAATATCTCTTAAACAAAGAGTTACTCTAACTAAAGAGTTTTTTTTTACCATATTTACTATGGTGTAACTGAATATGTAAACATACACTGCACAGCACATACACAGTTGTACGTACAGGTGTGTGTGTGTGTGTGTGTGTGTGTGTGTGTGTGTGTGTGTATAAATACATATACACCAGTTTTTTGTGCAGCTCATTAAAATCTGTTTACCTTCAGGACTCTTTCTTTAGCTCGTTCCATCTTGACAGGAACCTGAACGGGCTGCAGTCTGGCTGATGACTGGAGGAACAGCTCTAAGGTGTAGACAGCACTGTCCATCAGCTGGAAGACAAATACCATGTTTCTCCGTGATACAAACTGTAGACCTTTTTTTTTTTTTAAATTGTATTTAGGGATCTTGAAAGCTGAGGTGGAGGCCATGACTCCAACACTGGTCCATACCTGCTCCATCTCCAGATGTACGGAGTGAACCAGTCGCTGAGCGCTGCTCAGTCCAAACCTCTGCTTCAAGTCCTGAAGATTCTCAGTCAGATTCTCCACCTGCTGGAAGCAGTGATACAGACACAGAGTGGACAGAGCCTAGAGAAAACAAACACACACACACACACACACACCACAAAACCACAAATTAATGGATCAGTTGCAGAAATTAAACTCAAATTTGCATAAAAGAAAATATTTTTAATCAAGTCTTTCTCAATACATGGACAGACAACACAGGTTCTCACTTTTTTGGTCTCCTCCGTCTCTCCTTTTGTGTGTGTGAAGGCAGTGTCCATTTGTATGTGCAGTGTGTGTTGCATCCCCTGAATCCCTGCACTTATGTTTCCTGTAAGAGCTTCCAGGATGGAGGACAGGTAGGGTGCTACAGACTCATTGCACACCTTCTCTGCTTCTTCACATATGCAGGCTGGAACAAACACAAAACTTATTAGCTAACTCTTGTGAAACAGGAAGCTCAGATTGTAGATCCAGATATTAGTTCAACAGTATTATGTATATAAAGTAGATTTCTTCTCTTGTTATGTTTAAACCATAGATGTGTGATACCCTGCACTTTCTCCTCCAGGAAGCAGTGAGACGACATTATCTGATCCAGATGTGATCTGATGAGCGCCTGATTTTTTGATGCTATTTGTTGACACTCCTCCCTCAGAGTTTTCAGACTTGCAGTCACCTGCTCCAGCACCAACGTGTAAGTTGCCTGCACCGTCTGTACACACATAGAAAAACGTAATAACGGCATACCATGAGACAAATGCTGCAATAAATGTTTTTATTAAACGTGTGCCCCGGAAGAAAATTAGCACTGCATTAGGGTGAAAAAAGTATTCTTAGAAAGTTCTGAGATTAAAATCAGAACTTGAAGGTGGGGGGGGGAGTCTAAAGCTGTGTCCGAAATCACTCTATTTAATGCCTAGTACACTTAATTTACCCACTGCCATTTTTTTTTATTTGTCTGAATTCTGAGGGGAAAAATATATGCACTATATGCCCTTAAAAACAGCGGTAATGTAATGTCTTTTTGCTAAACATCCCACAATGCAATGCTGCACATTTGAGAAATACAAAAGTTACATTTAGTTTAGTTTCTACTAACTCCTGAAAAAAAGAAATCCAGCTGTTCTGTTCATCTAATAGATAATGGTAATAATTCTCTGTGGGTTTGTCACTATGAGCAATACAAAGTGTCATTTGATCAATTGTTAATATAAAATCATTTATTTGTGCAGTTTTAAAGTCAAGTCAGCTTTTTTTCCCCTGAATTCTTTGTTCCTATTCTCTGATAAATCTTAGGGCAACACTTTAGTGATTCAGTCACATACCCGCCCTCTCAAAAACGTACTAATAAATAATCGCAGACGTTATTATGAACAAGTGTCAATCGCAACTATTTCATATATTAAAGACATATGTGAGTAATCCAAGTACTGCTTCTAGAAAGACATATAATTGTTGAGTTTTTATTTCAAATGTACATTTCAAACACCATGAGCACTATAAACAAGGTTTTCCTTTCTGGAGGCTGGAACATCAAAGATATCTTAAATAAAACCAAAACTAGATGCCACAATATTAAGAATTTGGGTGAACTGAGCCTTTAACATTTATGAACACATCAATAGTTACATTACATGAAGCCACTAAAGACTGACTACATACATGTGTAACATGACTGTCATAGCAATAGCTTGCTGAGCATCAGATCCAGTGTTGGATCATTACAGCATCAGTCATCACACAGTTAAGTAACATACCTCCCAACCTGTGTTGCATTAGGTTAGAGTAACTCACCGCCAACCACTGCCGTATCCTCTCTGCCTTCTTGCCCTTCACTTTGGACTGAAGCTGACTCTGTAACCATGGCAACACTTCGTCCATCACCTGAGAAGCCAGCACCTAGACCGTATATATTTATTAGGTAAGTGGACGAAAAGAGACACATAAACAAAGATGAGGCGCACATGTGTGTGTTTGCTAACTTGTTCTTCAGTGCCCAGCAGTATTTCCCAGGATTCATAGCATCCTTTGTTCTGTCGGTAAAGTCGGAGGGCTCGGATGTACGCCTGGCTCTTATAGGATGAATCGTACCAGGGGTCTGCAGGAAGTGTAGATGTAGTTATGATTCTGGATGTTCAGCCTTTTTCTTAAATTCTCCTGACCTTCCTGTGGAACTTTCTCAACATACTTGATGAGTTTTACTTCCAGGAATCTGAACATTTCTCTTGTTTCATATTGTGCATTTTTATCCTTCACTTCACCATAGTAAAGAGATAACATGAAATAAGGGAGAGAGAGAGATGCAACAAAGGTTTCAGAAACATTTCTAAAATCAATGAAACTATATTTTATTATTATTATAAGTAATAATTATTTATTAGTAAGAGTGTGAGGCTACAGACAGTTCAGGGAAGTCAGTCTTGAAAATCTCTCTTGAAAAATGAAATGTAAATGCAGTTATATAATTGTAATTATAGTATCTTTCTTTTCTTTCTTCTTAAACAAGCCTAGCTTGCACTACTGTAGATTTTCAAGTGTGAGACTGATGTATGTTCCCGTGTTGCTGTGTTCACATCTCTACTTCATAACATCCTTCTGTTCTTCATTCATTGTCGCTTGTTTTTATTGCTTTTGTGATCCAGTTCCTCATAAATATTTTGGGCAATCTTTTCTTACTAAATTCATAGAAAAAGTTTGAGGAACAGGCAGCTCCACTGCTGCTGAGATGTGACTACACTTCCTTTTATTAACATCCTCGGTATGAGTGCATCTTAAAAACAAGCAGCATGAAATCATTTCCCTGTTGATCTCACTGACATGTGATGTGCTCGAGAGGTGTTGTAACACCAGGAACACTGATTGGAACAGAAAACTGTAACTAAGCTGGCGGTAAATACAGATCACTCCTCAAGAGTATACACACCTGCATATTATATAGTTCTAAGATTCATATACACACACACACACACACAGAGAGAGAGAGTTGCTAAATATGTGTATTTGTGACCAATTAGTTACTGTTAAATAACTATAATACATTGGTACAGTTAATAAACACAGTTGTGTAAATATGATTTTGATATACAGGCAGAACATGTATATACACATTTCTTTAGGTGAGGGATGAAGTCTATATAATGTTCTGTTGTCTATTTCTCTATCTAGTCACCTTATAACGTTGCTATGGCTAGCATGTTAGCAAACAATTACCTGTTTACATCAGACAAGTGAATGTGTTGTTTTTACGACTATTCCCTCCTTACTTTCTCTGACTTTCTTTTTTTTAAAGTTAGGCATCACCAGTTTGTTAAGTAGAATAATTACAATTCCTGAAAAGTAATACAAGTAAAGTGATAATATTATTTGGGGAAAAGAGCCATATATGACTTCATAGCGAAGTAAAATAATAGCTGTGAGGCAGCTTGTGTTGTTTCCTGTTACTGCTGAGGATGCAGAAACACTGCAGATATGATGCGCAGTGTTTTCGCAACCGTACGAGTTAAAGTAGGGGGGCTGTTTTTGGCCTTGTATCCTAGCTTACCACACAGGAAACTGCATTAATATTTTTATCTGTTGCCCGGGGCAACTGTCACTACATGGGTGACTAACTGAAATATAGTTGCAGCACTTAAAGCCTTATTTGACATTACAGAGTTTCAGAATTGTGGTTATGGTGGTCAATGACATGAAATCTATTTTGACAGTTAAGATGCTAGAAATGACTGTACATCATTAGTCCATTTTAAATAATATAAAAAACCCCGATATTACCAAATAATTTATTAGTTTGTTTTAATTAACTTTTCTTGATTGAAATTTAAAGTCACATATTTTGGGAAATACACTCATTGGCTTTCTTTTGGATAGTGAAATGGGAAGACATGTCAATCTCATGTATGTGCCTTAAGTACAGTACAGTCGTGGTTAGCTTAGCTTAGCATAAAGCATGGCGGCGTGGGGAAACAGCTAGCCTGGCTCACTTCAAGTTCAGTGATGAAAACATTGTATCAATGAAAATGAAACGTGGCAACCTCACTGCAACAAAAACTCACTGTCACTCCGCCTGACTGTATGGAGGCGATGGTGGCTGTAGTTTGTTTTTTTCACTCAGGACACAGGTTGGCTACTTCCCCGCTAAGCACGGTCTCAGTGTTGAGTTAAACATATTCTGGCTCCAGCTCTTTACTTAACACACAGACATGAGATGGACATTGTTGTTGTATTGTGACTTTGTGTGTGTGTGTGTGTGTGTGTGTGTGTGTGTGTAAAAGCTGGTAAAACAGAAATAATAGTGTGCGTGGGTGTTTTACCGAGGTTACAGTGTCTAATGCAGGTCTTGAGGGCAGATAGAAAGTGATCTCTTTCCTCTTCCTGTTGGAACAGGAAGCAGGTGTGACCCATGTAAGGCAGGTGCAAATATACAGCGAACACATCTGGAGACACCACCGAAGAAAAATCCTCCTTCACTCCTGAACACACACAGAGGACAGGTTATTAACATTAACATTGGCAGTGTCTCAAAGCTCATAAACATGCTTCATATAGTATAATAATATTCCAAAAAGTCCTGTTCCATATGAGTATATTCTTTAACTAAAAGTACATTTATCATCAAGTTATGTTTAATATTGTTGGTGTATTGTTCCATAGGAATAAGTTAATACTACCGTTGAGTATTCCAGCACAGGTTTGCTCCAGTAGAGCTCTGGACTCCTGCTCTGTGGTCAGCACACTGCCCCCAGCTGGCTGGAGGACCAACTTAGCTGCACATCCACGGTTGAAAGTCTACAGGCGGAAACACAGCGACAACATGTGTCCAGCACTAGCAGATGTGTCGTTTCCATTCTGAACGTTGTGTTTTGCGTGTGAAAGTGTGCAAGTGTTACCTCCATGTTTTCATGTATCTCCACTTTGTAGTCTCTTCTCAGGACGATGTATTTCTCTTTGCATTTCTTTCCCTGCTCGTCCCAACTGGAGAACTTAGCACTCTGTTGGTACAGCACCTTCTCTGGAGCATACTGAGGCTACACACACATAGATTTAACTTTTACATATTGAGCAATTAGCACACATTTTTCAATAATTAGAGTAATTAATGCAGGGTTGACTGATTGACAGGGGCAGCACCTACCCTGTGTGTGAGCAATAGGCCCTTCCCCTCTTTCCTAGGCTCCACTTCCTGGTGTAAGTGGCCGCAGTAGGCTGCAGAATACTGCTGACGGTAAAACTCACTGAAACTCTGCAATGTGTTGTTGAGAAGTCCTGGAAACACGCAAAACACACACACACACACACACACACACACACACACACACACACGTCTTTTTTAAAGTGATGTGATACATCCAGAAGACTTTTGGATCCTGCTGTATGTATCTCTATTTCTCTGGTCCAATGGTCAGACAAACAGAGAACTTGCAAAGATCTTGCTTTCAGATGTCATCATGTAGAAGTTGTATGCAAACATTTGGCCACCCCTTGGCAAATACCATATTTTGGTTAGTTTTTAATTGAAAAGATGCAAACACAGTCTCCCTAGGAAATGAGAAAATTATCGGCAAACATTAATGCATAGTTACGTTTTAATTTTATATATTTAACAAAACTTTGGGCACTCTGAGAGATCTGGAATGTTAGATTCTTTTTGCAAGGGGTCAGATTAGCATAGCACAGGCCTTGGGGCATGTCAAGAATTGTTATTAGGAAATGTCAAATGGTGCCAGTTTTAAAGGTTTATAAATACTCGCTCACCTTGTGTAAACTCTCAGTAACCATAGGTTCCTCTAAGCAGCTGTGTAAGACTCAACTAATGAAAGTTATTGATACCCACAATACAAAAAGATACCAAAGTGGAATCAGCTTCTGTTTCAGTTTCCACAGTGCCAAATGTTATTTGGCAGCTTTGGGGAACGCTGGGGAAAAAACTAATCATACGTTGGACCTTTATGGAAGAGTCAGTTAAATGAAACCTTACCTGTGCCCTCATCATTAAATCCAGCATCTACAGAATGCCTGATGCACAGGAAACATCACACTGAAGCTGGTTTCTACAACAGCATCATGATCCTCAACACAACTTAAAATCCAGCATGGAGTAACTCAAGAGACGCAAGCTGAAGGTTTTGAATCGGCCATCACAGCCCCCCTGACTTATAGAATATCTGTGGGTAGATCCTAAAAGAGCCGTGCGTGCAAGATAAATACAAGAATACTGCAGAACCAGAAGCTTTTTGCAAGGAATTATGTGAGAAAATCCCAAATGCATGAAATGAAAGACTTTTTATCTGGCTACAAAAAAGCTGGATGTGTCTGGGTCATGATCTGTCCATCTGTGTATCTGTTTACACTGTGTGTCCATTATGGCATATTATTAAAGTCATTCTGCAGCCTGACTTTCATCTTTCACATAAATACACACACACACACACACACAAAGAGTGGGACACAGGCAGATCTGACAACCCATAATAATGTAATAGTTGGAAATGGCTGTAATTGCAGTGGAGATTAGTGACAGGATGTGACCGCTGCTGATAACATGTATAGGAATGTACACACGGAGGAATGAGCAAAAAAGCATTTTCACAGCATGTCGCTTTTGTTTTAAAGCCAAAGTTATTATATTATTTGTGACATTATCATCACTAAGTTACATGAGAACGCGGCATAATGGAAGGTTTAAAGGGACAGAACTGCAACACCTACCGCACCCTGCTGACCTTTTCTCCTTTTCTGTCCATCCTACTCTGATGACATATTGAAGTCATCAAAGTGAACAATTCTAAAACGACAAGTGTGCAAAGAGACTTCCTTTGCCGATCACACCAAAGGATGCTTCAACAAAAAAGAACAAAGCGCGGCAGAAATGATTTTAGTTTTACCTTTGATGTGGCTGATTTTGGCCTCATCCAACAAGCCAGAAGAAGATGCACCCATAATGTTATCTTCTGTTCCCCTTCCCGTAAAGTGTCTCTAGAGAAGTTTAACGCGGTTAAATGTGCAGGTGATCTACATGTGAAACAACTATTGAAGCCGCTCTGATGTGTCAAGAGGTTTTAGCTCAGCTCATTTCCTCTGTGCTCAGTGTGTGGTAAACTGGGCGGGGCTGTTGAGGTCAAAATGAGGCACCGACTGGAACGTTGTACACAAATGTCGCAACGTCGTTAGAGCCATCTGCTGGTGGACAACTTTCACAAGGTGTTTATCTGTCATTATGTGGCTTCTGTAAATGTGCAGTCAGTGCCTCGGTGCCCCGTTGTGCAATGACACATATGCCAGGGTTTCATTACAAGCACTGGAATGGTCAGTTTCAGAGAATAGCCGGAAAGTTGTTGCAATCCAGTGCAGCATTTCAGGTCTGTTTGCAGCAGTCGATGTCAAATCTGAAACGTCACCACTTCATCAGTGATCCCGTGTCCCATAAAGAAAGATCACCTAGAAATGGTTTGTTTGTGGTCACTGAGCCTGTACTTGGTGAGGATCTGTCTCTGCCAGTCCATGATCTCTTTCTAGGGCCAGATGAGTTATTATTAGTTATTTACTTTCTTTATGTGGTTTATTCTGACTGTTTGGAAAGCAGAGTTATTGTGAGACTGTTCAGAGTGTGTCTGACAACAGGCACCTAATGTCTCTTTCTCTCTGTCTGTCCTCTGCCCTCCCCCCCTTGCCCCCACTCTCTCTCTCTCTCTCTCTCTCTCTCTCTCTAGTTGCTACCCTCTCCCTCCCCTCTCTCTGTCCCTCCCTCTTTGCCCCTGCTCTCCTTCTCTCTCCCTCCCTCCCTCTCTCTCTGTCTCCCTCCCTACCTCTCTCTCTCTGTCTCTCTCCCACCCTCCCTCTTCGCCCCCCTCTCCTTCTCTCTCTCCCTCCCTCTCTCTCTCTCCCACCCTCCCTCTTAGCCCCCCTCTCCTTCTCTCTCTCCCTCTCTGTCTCTCTCCCACCCTCCCTCTTCGCCCCCCCCCCCCTCTCTCTCTCTCTCCCTCCCTCTCTTTCTGTCTCTCTCCCACCCTCCCTCTTCGCCCCCCCTCTCTCTCCCTCCCCCTCTCTCTCCCTCCCCCTTTCTCTCTGTCTCTCTCCCACCCTCCCTCTTTGCCCCCTCTCCTTCTCTCTCTCCCACCCTCCCTCTTCGCCCCTTCTCCTTCTCTCTCTCCCTCCCTCTCTCTCTGTCTCTCTCCCACCCTCCCTCTTAGCCCCCCTCTTCTTCTCTCTCTCTCTCCCTCCCCCTCTCTCTCTCTGTCTCTCTCCCACCCTCCCTCTTCGCCCCCCCTCTCCCTCCCTCTCTCTCCCTCCCTCTCTGTCTCTGCAGGCTCAGTCTGGCTCGGTCTGGACCGGGACCGGTGTAGTGTTGTGTGGAGGTCTGTCTCCTGTCCTCTCCTGGTAAACTTGTATTAGTTATTACCTTCCTGTTTCTCGCGTTGTTTTGAACTCGGAGCAGCGTTCATTCAGTGCGTTTAATGCGTTTGACACCGGTGGACTGTGGCGTAACTACCTGATTATCACCTGTGCATATAGTTTAATATTCTGTGGAGAAATGTGGCGCAGATTCTCGCTGCTGGTTTTATGGTGTGCTGTGAGCGGACTTGATGCTCTGGAGGCGGACAGAAGCGCGGATCCCACGCTGGAGAAGATGCCGAGTAAACCGGGCAAAGATTCTCCCTCCGCGGCTAAACCGCAGCACCAGTTCCCGGAGAGAGTGGCTTCTGTTCAGCAGCGGGCCACCGCCGAGCCGCTGGAGGATGAGATGGACAACCAGGAGAACATCATTAGTCAGGCAAGGACCCTTCACAGTACAATACGCTGTTTAAATAGTGCCGGTCTGTAGTCAAAGTTGATTCAATCAAAGTTCAGCTGTGTGTAATCCTTCTGATGCTGGGGAATATTAATTACCAGAAGTTAAAACCAAAATCAGTTTGATTTTCCTCCTTTTCCATGAGATCTCATTTCATGTGATTTGTGTGTGTCAGATCACCATCCACTTCATCAAGAAAACCACAGGAGAATTCAGAACACGTGTGCTTTTTGGACACATGTTGCTATTTCCTTTTCTTTTAAAGACCTTAAACCTTAAATGTATCATTCCCCACATGATCATGTGATCAGGTGGTTGCCTTAGACAGCAGTTTATCAGGTCTACTGGTTTCTCCTTTAAACACAATCCAAACCTCACAGTTTGTCAGTTCAACTCAAGTGACGTGGTAAATCAGACCCAGAGCTGTGTGTGTGTGTGTGTGTGTCTGTGTGTGTGTGTGTGTATGTGTGTGTGTGGTTGATTATGTAATATCCTTTAAACTGTGAGTGCTCCAAAACCAAAAAGTGCCTGTTTGTAGAGGCTTGTAGCTATCTTTTTCCCATGCGGCTCACCACTGCTGCAGCTGCAACCCTTTTTTTAAGTTTTTGATCATGTACTTTATTTCTGCATTCAGAATATAAATAGTTTGATGTATTATGTTCACAGTACAACAACAAACATAAAGAGAAACTAAAATCTTCTGTTTCTTTCTTTCAGTTGCTGGGAGATTATGACAAAGTGAAGACTGTGTCATCAGGGTCTGACTGTGTGTGTCGTTGTATTGTTCGACCAATCAAACGCTCGGACTGCAGCCGTATCCTTGACAGCGACCAAGTGTCACAGTCCCAGGATTTCTACACGGTGGAGACGGTTACCACGGGAACGGACTGCAAGAAGTGTATGTGTATGGCTCCGCCTTCAGCTGTCAACCCCTGTGAGGGAGAGTACAGGTTCAAAAAACTACAGGAGGCCAGTAAGGATGATATTAAGGTAGACACACACACACACACACACACACACACACACTTAGTATTACTTTTGAAATACATTGCTCATATTTTTTTCTGTTTTTCTTTACCTTTCATTGTGTTTTTGTGGTTTTAGCTGGCTACTATCATCGATTTGTTGGAGGGCTCTCTGTATGGCATGGACTTGTTGAAGCTCCACTCCGTCACCAACAAGCTGCTGTCCAGGGTGGACAACATAGAGAAGGTCAGCACACAGTATAGAATTCAGCCTTTTTTAATGTATTGTCAATGGAGGGAATGTCACTTCAAACCTAACTCAGAAATCTCCTTTCAGTAATAAAGAATCCTACAGGCTGGTAGGTGGAGTATCAAAGTTTACTTTTTTGTTTACTGTGAACTGAAGAGACACAAACTGTGTACAAGACACTTTGCTTTTGGAGCAATTCAGGAGGATAGATGAAATTTCAAACCAGAAAGTAATACCAGTACTATCAAACGCTTTACATATTGGTGTAGTTAATTAGTAATCAATATTGTTCCTTCACTGTGATGTTCGAGTTTCTCTGTTCAGAGTTTGTTGTCACATTCATCTGCTGAAGGTGGAAAGTTTCTCTGTGTTTACCGGAAATCTCAGTGTATGTGCGTTCACTGCAGCGCAGGCTTCAAGTTTCAAAATCACACTTATGTAAGATGCATAATGGACTATAATTATGATTGGCTCCAAACTAGTTGTGATGTTATAAATCCTGCTCCTTGGACTTTACAGTGACGTGGAAGAGATATCTTTTGTCTAGCAGTTAAAGTTTTGAAATAGACATTGAACAGTGAATATTCATAGGTTGTGTATTTTTAATGAGTGAGAAGGAAATTTAAAAAACCCCCAAACATCTGACACAACTCATTATTGAAAGCAAACTCAATTTATGTCTGAAAACATATCTTTAACAGGGGATCTTTGACAGTTTGAGGGCAGTTTAAAGCTTTTCCCATTTTATAGTTTCCTTCTTCGACACACTTAAAGACAGAACAATAACAATAACAATAATAATAAACATGTCTGTTTAACAGATACAGATTTTGGAAGTTTTAACATTAGATTAATATCACACCAAACAGTTCAGTAAGCCTTTTCACCTATAAGCATCTGTTATATGTTTTTATTTGTCACCTGTCTGTATAGTATATTTAGATGTAGTTCCTGGGTATGGCTTTGTAAATGCCAGTTAGCATGGACTGCTTATTGTCATCCTGTCTGTGCACTCCAGGCTTTCGCCCGTAATTTTACAGAGAGAGCGAGAGAGAAGGAACGTGTGAAGGAGAGAGCAAAAGAAAAGGAGAAAGAGAAGAAGGCTCAGCAGCAGAAAAAAAAGAAAGCAAATGATTTGGAGCGTTCTGGACCGAAAAGTGGAGCAGGTGCCTACTCCAACAAGCAGGTACCGTCTGTCTGCAAGTCAGCTCTTCCTCATCCTGCTTTAAGCCAATGTTAAAAATGTCATTATATATTTATATTTCATATTTTACCACTGAAATGGTCAGTACTTGGTGGTAAACACCTGGTATTATCAGAAGCTAAAACATTGTTCTGTTAACTGAAAAGTCCATATTCTATATAAACTGATCAGAATGTGTCTTCTCCTGTAGCAAAAGAATTATGATGAGCCATACGCAGGAAATCCAATAAAGAGGAGCCAAGTGCAAGACGGCGTGGAGCAGCAACAGCCAACCAGAAATAAGACAGCGACTCAAAAGGTAATCAAAGAAAAGACGGAGCCCAAGCAGCCAATCAAAGACAAGAGCAGCGTGGTCATCAAGGGCGTGACCTTTTACAAGGCAGAGGAGGGGGGCTACGAGGAGGAGGAGAAGGAGCGAGGAAGAGGAAAGAATAGTAAGTCCAACGTATCTTTGATGTGCTGCGTTTATGTCATATTCTGAATTTGGAAAAATGATTTTTTTTTCCTTCTCTGCAGCAAGTGTTTCAGTGGACTTGCTGATCTCTGACCAGCTTCCACCTACCAGAATTACCTCCACCCGGAGTCCAAGACCATCAGTGACTGTTCCCACCAAACATGACATCAAGGACTTACCCAGGACACTGAGCATGCCCACACCCACCCGGCAACCAACACCTCCCCCGACAACCGTCCAACAAAACACACCTACAACCAAACCATCTCCCACTACCGTCAAAACAACGATTCAGTCAACAACTAGCATACAACCGACAACAACTACTTCACAACAAACTACCCCTTCTACAACTACTACACCGCCCCCCAGGCCTGTCACTCAAAAGAAACTCTCACCTTCAGACACCAACATCAGTCCACCCGTTGATGTGCCTCCAACAGCGACGTCTCAGCAACGATCCAAATCTCGACTCAGCTGGACGGAGAGCCCCGCTGACCAGCCAAAGACTACAAAAAAGCCTGGTACGGATGAAGTGCCTTCTAATTATTGATCATGTAGTGATTGTACATGTTTTCTGATCACGTGATAGACCGTCTTGTTTGAATCACCTGTCATGTGTGTTCTTGAAGCAGTGTGTAAGGACACAGTAGCCAGCATCTCAGAACCCGTCCAGCAAAACACTTACGGCCTCAGTGATGGAGTCTGGATGAGGGATGCACGCGGCCATGGCAACGTCATATACCTTACCAATGGTCACTATGGCAACAACCTCCAAGAGTTTAGAGATATGGACTCCTTCAAATCAGGTATCAGACTTGTGTGTAATCTCTTTCTAACAAGGGCAAGCCTGTTTCTTTTCAGGTTTACTTTAAACATTTATCATATTTATAGTCATATAAATATATGACAAGTCATATATTTCTAGGCTGTAAAAAACATTTTATGAGATCTCTATGGCTGCAACATTCCCTACTAAGAATCCAGAAGTTATCAAAGTCATTGATACCTCAGTGTCAGACAACACTTGGCAAATGGAAATTCCTCACTAAAAATGAAAAGTATATCTATATATTAATACATTAATAAAATATTACATACACAAAACAAAGGAATAGAAAAAGGCATTCAGCCAGATTATATTAATGGAAAATTGGATGTATAAGCAGAACCTTAATTTACAAGTTTAAGTTGTAAGAAGCTGGAACCAGTGAATGTTGTGATTAACTGATTATCAATCAACTAACCGTTGCAGCAATGTGGCAAACATTTTCTTTTCTGGGAAATTCAATGTTGGGATTGGTCCTTAAACTTAGACTACACATCCTTAAGTTTTACTGTAGCGCATGTGTGTGTGTTTCAACGACACTGAGGCCTCGCAGTTAAAGTGAGCATACTTCAGTTTCCTCTATCTTTAAATCCTGCTTAACTAACAAACAGCTCACCGGCTGTTTCTGTGTGTTCTTCCTACTCAGGTCAGGCCAGTAATTCATACAAGCTGCCCTACAGTTTCACTGGAACAGGCCACGTTGTGTTTAGCGGCGCTTTCTACTACAACCGTGCCTTCAGCAGGGACATCATCAGATATGACCTGAGACACAGATACGTAGCTGCCTGGACCACGCTGCATGACGCTATACTGGAGGAGCAAGCTCACAGGACACAAACTGAAGTAAGAGCCACTGAGAGTTAACTGTATAAGGAACACTGGGGACTCTTCAAAGGGTCATTAAAGGTCAGTGAGGGGAACAAAAATACTACAAATCACTAAAGAGTTCAAAAGGTCACCTGGTGAGGAGCAGCGACAACTGCTGGAGATGTTTTTGTAGATTTGCTTCCTGTTCAGTTCACATCATCATATTTAGAACAGAAGTATTTTTAGGTTCCTTGCTTAAATTATGGGTAGAATTGCAATTAGGAGATGATTAGCCTAGCTTAGCATAAGGACGAGAATCAGGGGAAGTAAGCCAGTTTAATCAAACACTTCCAAAGCTCATTAATACTTCTGTTTAATCTTTATTCTTGAAAGAAATAAAAATGTAAGTTTGACATTTGTCATTGTTTCGTCTCATTTGTCTTCTTTGCATCAGGTGGAGTTTGCTGTGGATGAGTCGGGCCTGTGGCTGCTCTACCCCGCTCTGGACACAGAGGGCTTCCATCAGGAAGTAATCCTGCTCACCAAGCTCCACCACCGAGACCTGCAACCAATAAGTAGCTTCCGCACGGGTCTTCGCCGCGGACGCTACGGCAATAGCTTCCTGGTTTGCGGCGTGCTCTACGCGGTGGACAGCATGGAGCGTCACTATGCCAACGTGACGTACGCCTTTGACACACACACGCTCACTCATACCGTGCCGAGCCTGGCGTTCACAAACATGCACACACACACATCGCAGCTGTCTTACTGTCCGCTGGACAAGAAGCTGTACGCATGGGACGACGGACATCAGATGATGTATGATGTCATCTTTGCTTATTAGCATGAGGGATGGAAAGAATAACGTAACCGAACAGATGTTTTATTAATGATGTGCTTCTAAATGACTGTGGATCAGTCTAACCGAACGTATGTCCTCGACTGATGCTCCGCCACACACAGCAGTCAGTATTAGCCAGTCAGACTGGAAATGTATTCCCATTTGGAAAAGGACTATCCCCATGGACTATATGTATAAATGTAAATAGATGCATAAACTGGGTTTTTTTTGGGTTTTTTTTTCATAAATCAGGCCATGCTGTTGAAATCGCTGTGGATTTTAGAAGAGTTTCACATAGTTCACTCACTAACCAGCTTGTGAACACAGTAGTATAAAAGTAGTATCGACAATAACCCTGATGATGTGATCAGACTTATTAGTTTTTCCACTCACTACAGTTCGTTTTATCACTTCCATGGTCAAATGCATCAGTAAAGTTTGACTTTGGTCTTTTGTGCAATGGTTGCATCATGGGAAATGCAGGTCCAGTGTTTTGGCGATCAATAGTCAGGATATCTCCCCCTCTGATGGATCAATTTTGCTGTATTTGTTTCCTAATCTTTTCCTTGTGAGTCACCTACCACAGAAGTGCAATACTTACAGTGGCTGGATTGCCCCTGTAAGACAGCCATTGAAAACTTGTTTTGTTGTTGTGTGAATTTATGGACGTTTGACATGACACCCAGACATTTATTAAGCTTCAGATCAGATGTGCCTGCGAACGCTTATGCCACTTAAAAATCAGCAGCTTTCCAATGTCAGAAAGTCAGACTTGTGTCTAATATATGTTCAAGTATGAACTGGTAATAGCTGAAGATACAGATACTAGTGTTACACCTAACTGCAGTATAAGGCCTTGTCTTATTTGTCCAGAGCTTTATATGTGTTTTTATACTGTGTGTCTGCTTAGTGTGTAGCATGTTCACCTTCACTGCTGACAATATTCTAATCATACATTTAATTATAGGTGCAAACAAAAGCTCTAACCCTGAGTTAGTGCCTTCATCTACCACTGAAGATCATTTATTTAAAACCATTGTCAGACTAGCACATCCTCCATGCTGCTTTACTTGCTGTAAAAGACAAGGTTGATGTCAACTGCTTTATTACATGTCTGCCTTTTTGTATGCTGTAATTTATAATAAAATGTTTAAAAAAAAAAAGGGTTAGGTGGAAAAGCTCCCTCCAGACTTTCTCCCTGTCTTTTTCTTTCATTCTCCTCAGTCTGTCCTGTGCCGGTCCGGCCTGCTGTGGACATTATTTCTGGGGTTGATTTAGTTTTCCTGGAAGCAGCCGAACCACTGGAAGTATCCCAGCATGGAAAATAAGCCCCAGCCAGATGCTGGTGTACATTCACGTGGGAATACTCAGGACACAGACCAGAGCCTCTACATGTTAAAGAGCCTCACATAGATTGAAATGAGGTCAGGGGATGGTGTTTTATAACAGTCTGTGTGTCATTTCAGTCTGGTTGGATTCAGTTGGACTCGTTCCTCTTTAGATCAAACTCAAAACAGGATGAAAATGCAATGAAATAATTGACACATTTTCAAAGCAGGGGAGTTAATATCTCTGCTTCATGGACCCGGTTATGGGACCTTTTGCTCCAGCCCAGCAGCCTGTGACACATGGTTGCTAATGAACTCTCCAGAAAACTCGACCTGACACACACACACACACGCACACACAGAAACATTCCAGGGAAATATGAATTACAAACAACTGCTGCATGTATATTTTGATGGTACAATCTTCCCCATTTACTGCGGTTTTGCAACAACAGCAAATAATTGGATGCAGCGCAGATGAAATAGGGCAGAAATTAAACTCAAACAAAACAACAATTTCATGATGTATGCATAAACAAAACACCGACTACAAATGCACAAATTACAGCAGGAATGTTCCAAGCTGATTGGATCCGCTGGAGATGACATCAAAAGTTATACAACCATCATGTCTATGTGGTTAGTGAACCACCTAGAAGGATGCAGAAGAAAGACGTCCATTCAGATCCACTCAGAACGCAGTATGAATGTACATGTGTTCTGTACAACTGTCTATTCAAACCACTCGGTCTCTTGGTCTGAAAGCATGAGGACCACACACACACACACACGCACTTAAGAAAAAACCCGCAAATGATGCTATCTGTCTGAGATCACAGAGCACACACACATACACACACACACTGTCTGGGTTTTAAGATAGCAGCCATATCTGTATACACATTCCTGACTGCCACTAAGCTGAAAAAGAAAGAGAGGAAAAAGAGGAAAGGGTATCATGGAGATCAAGACCTTTGGTTCAAAAATACACTCAGAGGTAATTTATGTTAAGAAAGAATGTGCAGAGGTGACACACACTCCAGCACACCAGAGAAGTCTGGAAATCGAGGAAAGAAAAGAAGAGAGAAAAGAGAGGAAGGAAAGAAGAGCAAGGTGAGAGAGACAGAGAAAAAAGGAGAGAGGATGAGAGGGATGTGTGTAGAGGTAAAACGTCAGAGGTCACAGGAGAGGAATGAAGAACAAACACGATCATAAAAGTCAGAATTCAAAGTGTCTTTTACAGACACCAAAGAGATTGATTGAACTTACAGACAAATTCGATTTGGCCAATTTATCATCCCGATTCATAGATGATACACAACCTGCCACCTTCATGCAGTTCACGCTGCAGCATTAACTTTGTGTTGTAAATTAACATCCACTAAGACTCTCTATTGGTTTCTTAGACACAAATCTTTAAAAATAGCTCACAAATATTTTTATTATAATTGCTCAGTAACTCCCAGAAATAATGTACTATTTAGCAAACGTTACTCAAACAGGAAGAAATAGTGCGTTCATTGGGGACTATTTTCAGCAGTGGATTAATCCACATTTGTTGCTCTAGTATTTCTGGCAGTAGGACTAGTGAGTCAAAATCAATAACCAAATACTAAGAGTAATAACCAAACTGTACAGAAATGTCAGTCCTTATATCTGTAAAGCTTTTAAAAGGTCTAAACGCTGGAGTACAGTCTGCTGTAGGTCCCAGCCAAAGGCCTTCAGCAGGCTGTGATCAGTCTTTCCTACATGTGTGAGAAGGAATTGATTTCCGTAAAGGTCGAGGAAGCGTCACACTGGTTGTTCTGATTTATTTGGCTCTAAAACTATACTGTCCAGTAAATTAAAGGGTATGGCAACCATGCAGATTGTTCCATGTACTCAATGTGAGCAGCTCACACACTTTCTTTAATTCAGGGATATTGACGGCTATTTATAAAAGCTTGTATTTTAAAGGTTAAATCAAAATTACCAGTGTCATTTTTATTTTCATATATATATAAATCAGAATACAAATGTTCACGTTTTAACTGGAACGAGTGGGATTTAAATGTTAATGCCTCAAACTAAAACATTCCCACAGGTGAACGCAACTGCTTCGATATCTTGGCATTTTTTTTTAACCTCAGCTGCAGATTCTTGAGCAGTTGAAGCTGGCTTTGTGCAGGTGGCTGAGAGAGAACAAGGTGATGTAACAGACGTGATGTAATCAAAGCACAGATGATTTTCTGCAATTGATTTTGTTTGGTGGTTAAAACACGATGCCAAGAGTTTTGGTTTTTTTTTTTTTTCACTGAGGTTGAAAACATTTGGAGAGAGTAAAGCCTATTCAGTCCAAAAAGTCCCAAAACGCCACTAAAAAACAGCAAAGACATCCTGCGGCATTAACTGATGTTATCCATCATTCTGAACAGCTAATGTAGTTTTTTCAGTCATTTGTGCAAATAAAACACAAAGAGGAGGCAGATATATTAAATAGAAAAGTTTTACACTTTTGCACTGAATGGAACAGAAACACCAGCATGAAGGAGTTAGGCATCAATAAATCATCATCAGCATACATAATCATCATAAGTGATTGGCTTACTGCTGACCAATCAGCTGGCACCGCTGGTATAAATCAAACAAGCCTAGAATGTAACTCAGTAAATATCAGTACAGTTTTGAGCCGCTTGTATATTTTAGTTGGGTATTTTCATTTAATGCTACTTTATACTTCTAACCCACTACAGTTATTTGAGTTTTACTTGGAAGGTTTCTGCTGGGTTAAATTTAATACATTTTTATTACTAATAATAAGTGATTACATAAACAGCATAAAATATTTTTCATAAAACTATTACTTAATTGATGGATTACCATAAACATTTGCATTTAGCATAAAAGTTTGCTAAAGTTGACATGTGTGCAGATTGAAACTCTGCTTTGAAACTGCTTCCTGCAGCACAATCAGCACAAAAAAGTTATGAAGTTATGAAGTTATAACTGATGTTAGGCAAGAATAAATATATTATTAAATGTATTTTTACTTTTACTTTGTAATACTCTTAAAGGCCTTTTTTAGGGAACTGAATTTAGTGCTTTACAAGATTTTTAAATACCTGTAGATACCCTCGACTGATGAATACAAAACATGATCAACAAACAGATGGATTAAACTGCACCAATAAAATGCTGCTGACACATTTAGGCATCCACCATTATGAATCCAATAAAACAGAAAACATTTTGACATGTGACAGCAGGAAAAACACAGGTGTAAATAATACAGTGAATGATGGCTGAATTCCATTTAGCTGCGTCAGTTTTGTGCAGGCTGGCTCACTGTCAAATGTACAGTAGAATGCATATATACATCCAGAAGCAAATAACACATACAAAAACAACAGCCAGATGATATCTATGTACAGAGTTAAATGTTGCTGGAAGTGTGTGTAGTATGAGTGCAAGCAGTGCAAGAATGTTTAGTGCAAAGAACACTAGAATTAATATTTTATAGCACATAAACTACCTACGATGTACATAATATCTATTGATGAATAGCTGTTATGTTAGCGCACATATATGTGTATATTACACCATAATATGATGCTGATGTATGTACAGTAAGATACAAAGCATCACACGGCTGATATAACTGTTCCTGAGTGTGATGGCGTGTGGAGAGAAGCTGTTTTTGTGTCTGGTGGTTTCGGTGTCCAGTGCTCTGTAGCGCCGACTAGAGGGATGAAGTAGGAACAGGTTTCCTGATCCAGGATGTGCAGCCTGCAGGGTGGGCAGGTTGGCGCCAGTGATCATTTTTGTGGTCCTTACTGTTTTGAAGTCAAACCTAAAGCTTGAAACACCAAATGATGTATGAGACATCCAGAATATTTCCATTTGATGTGATGGTGCTGCCATAAAAAACATGGCATCATGTCTTTTAATAGTTCTCTAAGCATAAGCATCATGTAGCTCCACGCGAGTGCTAGAACAAAGCAGATACGGAATATACTGCAGTGTTGGTGACACTTTAACGGAGAAGCTTTTTTCTACATTTAAAGAATCTCAGTGGGAAAACTGAAGACGTCAAGATGTTATGGAGGTGTGAATATTTTGGTTGCATATGATATAAAGTATAAGTATAAGGACCTTTAGTGCTGGTAGAGAGGAAATACTAGAAAGCAGAGAGGTGAATGATGAGAACAGAGCATGGAGAGGTAAAGAGAGAGGGAAGTGGTGGAAAATGAATAATGGGGAGAGGAAACAGAGAAGTTAAGATGAAAGATGAGAGGAGGAGGAGGAGGAGACAGATGAGAGAGCTAATGTGTCCCCCAGACATTAGATCTGACATCTGGTTTGTTACTCTGAGTGTCTGAGACAGACAAAGAAATACAACTGAAGCCCTGACAGAAGTGTTGCGGTGGTTGATGGCGGTTGGCAAAATAATGGAGGCAACACAAAAAATGAACAACTCAGGTAGTTTGAGAGATATAAAACTGTGAAGGATTGGATACAAAGTAGGAAATAGGAGGGAGTCTAGAGGCCTGTTAAAACACTCTCCAAATGGAAACTCGCTTTGTTTTCCACGCCGCTCTGTCTGCAGCCAGAGGCTGAGAATGATATAAGAAACAAAAAGTCAGAAACAGCTCGTTCTTCAAAGTTCAAAGAGGGTTCTTGCATGAATCTGCAAGTATTGCACTTTTGACAGACTCCCACAGGTTGCTGCCAAAAACATTTTGCATTCTTTGGAATAATAGTCAAAAACCACAACACGGTGAAAATCACCTTTCCTGTAAGTCCAATCAGGGCACTTTTTAAGTACAAATCCTGTCTAGTTTTCCCATGAACCCAGACAGAGAAACCGCAGAGTCACAGGGTCGGGGATCAAATGTGACTCACATCCTCCAGCGTGTCACTCCTCTGCTCTCCTGCTATCATTCCTGTAACTCTTCTCTATATCAGGTTACAGAAAGCAGGTTAATGAAAGTCATCTTATTGGCTGGTGCAGGCGATGAGCGAAGCTTAGAGTGTAGAGAACTAGTCCAGCCTGCAACAAGTACAAGGCGATTGATTTAAAGTGCATTCGTTTGAATAAGCTCAATCACACTTTTGTGATTATTGAAAAAGATAAAGTTAAGATAAAGTCACATTTCTCTGCAGAGCGAACTTCAGTTCAGGAATTTGATTGATTAGTTTGTTGACTGAAAAAGAAAAGAGAGATTATATTCAAGTCAAAGTCAACCACGTAGATTCTCTTCATCATCCTCACACGTTCAGAGTTTCTCTTAAACCAATGAAATTAAAGGAGCAGTGATGGAATTTTTGCAGAACATATTTTGACATATCATCACGTTATTTGGAGTCATGTCTCTTGTGACCAAAGTTTAATCTTCACTCTCCATTCAGCTCTGTTTTGGTCTAGTTCCTAACCAAGATTGGTGAGACTGGACAAAAAACATTAAAGGAGATATATTATGCTTTTGCTTTTTCTATGTATATACTATATCTAATGATATCTATGTCAAAGTTCCAAAACCTGAGATTAATGTATGTATAAAAAAAAAAGGTAATGTTCAGGTTGTTGCTAAGATTTTTCCATGTGAAAAGTGACCATGACGAGTGCACGCTGCTGCCATATACTGAAAGTACACACCACTCCTATTGCGAACAATTCAAAAACTACGTTACAACACAGACACTAAATCATGCAAAGATATTTCAGTAAATGCACCCAGAAAAAAGTGCATAATATGATCAGATCCTTGTGTAATATGAAACAAATCATCTACAGAGCTCCTTTGTGTCTTTGTTTAGCTCCTTGTTTTGGTTTTACGGCATCATTGTTCATATAAAAATATAAATTAGATAGTGTTATGGAACAAGTATAAAGTAGCTTTATTTAGGCAAAGTTGAACTGGAACAAAAACTCACTTCTTTATGGCTAACAGTAAATAACATATAACTTTTAAATGTTGCTAGTTATAAGCTGTAGGTCTTTGGAGCAACTGAAAACACTGATCCAGGACCAGTAACAGCACACAGCGCTGCGATAATTAAGAATAACTCGAGTAGGTCAAATAGCAACACTGTTTTGAAACCATCATTTAAAAATTGTACACTGAATCTGAGTGAAGTTGAATATTTCGACTCATATTATTCAAGATGAACGTTCCACTTCAGTTATGTAACCGTGTGAGGTCTGCAGACTAGAATAGGAGACGGAAAGAAGAACAGAAGGATTCAATCGCTGTTACCAGCGTGGCACTTTGTCACTATATTTATCAGCTTTTCCAAAGCTTCCTGACATTTCTCAACGATGAAGAACACTCAGTATGGACATTAATGGAAACATTCAAGCCTCGGGACATTTATGACAAAAGAAAATCACATCTTCTCTGTTTTTTAGCCACATCTGGAATCTGCATCACATCCAAATCATTTTACCCCCCCTTAATTTATTACAGTCATTATTCAGTGTCGACTTTATTAGCACACACCCCACTAAAGATGTTACCCTGAGAGCACTGGCTGTCCTGGGAGTCTGTGCTGCAAACAGAACCATTCACTGACATTAATGAAATATAGACTACATATGTCTTGTTTAACGGCATTCTTAAGTCCTGCACTTTATTTGATGCTCTTACAGCTCGTAAATTTTACCAAACCATCTTAGGAGAAAGAGGGATGATGAACCAGCTGGCAGCCGCAGTGTAGTGCTTTCCATCAGCAACAGTGTGTGTGTGTGTGTGTGATACTGTATGTGATGATAAATAAAGTGAAAGTATGTAATGTTATAAACTGTCATAAGTAGGTGTGTCAGAGTGATCTTTGTTGACTTTGAACATTTTCTGACTTTGTTTGCATTGCAACCTGGAAACCACATGTAAATAAACTAAACTGAAGCAAATGAAGGAAACCTCTCGAGCTATTTGACACCACGCGAAAAAAAAGCTGCAAGAAAACCAGGTTGTTGCTGTTTTACCGTAGCTTTACGCTAAATGCATCCAAATATTAAGCGATTGCAAACACAGTATATAAGATGTAATCATTCTAAATGATGACAGGACTTATTGGATCTGTCTCTGAGGTTGGATCTTTTTTTTCCTACTTTTTAGACCGTTGTTGATGTCAGAAAGTATATTTTGGTTTGAACCTGCAGAATCTCAGCAGATGAATGTGAGTATTTACAGTATTCCGAGTATAAAAACTACACACACACACACACACACACACACAGAGTAAAAAGCTGTGAGGGAAGCTCCATTTGATTGATTCCTAATTGCGGTGCTTATGACAGCATGGAAAGCTCTGACCACAGCCCCTTCTTCTCTTTCTTTCCTTTCTTCTCTTGTCGTTTTCACACATTTTCACCTCACCTTATTTAAACTCTTTTCCACATCTTTCACATAACCCTCTCTTTTTGTTGGCGGTCAGAGGTCGTGCTCCTCCTCCTCCTCCTCCTCCTCCTCCTCTCCGCACCAAATTTCCAGTGTGTCTGCTCCAGTTTTCCAGGCGTCTGTTGGACAGGACAGCAGAGTTAGAGTCCAGCTCTGGCGGAACAACCTCACCAACACTCACTGTGACAATCCACATACTGTACTTACGCAGATCTGTTGGCACGGAGATCTGGACTCATTAGCACACTGAAATAAGAAACTGCACACTCAGCTACTTTAATACATTGCTCATACATGTTTCAATTCCTACAAAATGATCCTGTGCATTTATTTTAGTCAAAGAATTGTTCTGTGTAATGGTGGATCGGCATTTTACCACAACTCTACTAAAAAAGGATCATGAACCTCAAACTCAGCACAATCATAAAAAAAAAGTTCACATCAAATATAACCTTAAAAAAATCTGTCTGTAAAATCTAAAATAGTTGCTAAAGCCTTAAATGGAGGTCTGATCTTTTCTAATTCTTCTGTTTTACAGGAAGTGTTCACAGCACTTCACTTCTTTAACATTTCAATATGATACAGCCTTATTCTAAAATGGAATCAATTCATTTTCCTCCGATAATACCCGATAATGACAACATGAAAGATTTTTTTTTAATTGTTTGCAAATTTATTAGAAATAAATAACAAAAACAAAATATGACATGTACATAGGTTTTCACAGAATTTGCTTAATAATTTGGCACCTTTGACATCAATTACAGCCTCAAGTCTTTTGGAATATGAAGCAACAAGCTTGGCTCATCCATCTTTGGCCAGTTTGGCCTGTTCCTCTTTACAGAACCTCTGGAGCTCCATCAGGTTGGGTGGAGAGCATTGTCCTGTTGAAAGTGGAACTGTGGTCTCAGTCTGAGAGTCTTTCAGGAGCTTTTTGTCAAACTCCAGGAGGGCTGCCATGTGTCTTTTACTAAGGAGAGGCTTCCGTCTGGCTGCTCTACCATGCAGGTCTGATGGGTGGAGAGCTGCAGTGATGGTCGTCTTTCTCCAAAGAGGAACCCTGGAGTTCTGTCAGAGTGACCATCGAGTTATTGGTCACCTCCCTAAGTAAAGCCCTTCTCCTCCTCTAGGAAGAGTCCTGGTGGTTCCAAACTTCTTCCATTCACAGATGATGGAGGCCACTGTGCTCAATGAAACCTTTAAAACAGCAGACATGTTTCTGTGCCTCAACACAATTACTTCGACTTCATGCCTGTTTTGTGGTCTGACATTTGCACTGTTGACTGTTAACATCTATAGACAGGTCTGTGCCTTTCTAAATCATTTCCAATCAACTGAATTTACCACAGGTGGACTCCAGTTAAGATGTAGAAACATCTCAAGGATGATCAAGTGGAAACAGAAAGCACCTGAGGTCAATCCTGTGTTTGATCATGAAGGCTGTGAATACTTATGTACAAGTGATTTCTTTGCATTTATTCTTAATAAATTCGCAAAAACATCAAACTTTTAAGTTTTCATTATGGGTTATTATGTGTAGAATTGTGTAGAAAGGCTGTAACATAATAAAATCTGTAAAAAAAGTGATGCGCTGTGAATACCTTCTGCATGCACAGTATCATCTGTTCATAAAAAGCCCTTTGTGTTGTCTCATCCGTTTATCTGTTGATGCAGCTGCGGTCGTTTGTGACAAACTCAAAACTTCCTGCATTTGCTTCACATTGAAAGTCCCTGCAGTGATTCGGGGGGGCAGAACCAGCTCTGTTTGCTGAAAAGCTTCTTTCAAACAGCTCAAAGGGTGGATGTTTTCACAGGCGCTGATCTGCCACCTTGTGGCGCCCACATGTAACTAGAAATGATGTCAGGCTGGGCCTCAGAGCTGTGAAGTACTTTTTCTAAATATACGGTTCATGTCCTGTTTAAATAACAGAATATAATGGCTGCATATAAATTACTATGAAAGGAAACTCACCGTTTTCTCCCAGCCTGCATCTGGTTTACGGAGGATACTGTCGGTGCTTGTTTGGCCCGGCTTTGGCAGCCAGGCGGTCGTTTCTGGTGCCAACTCAGTCAACAGAAACTTAAGCTGACCATTGATGGTCCACTTCACATTTGATCAAAGCCAACTAACCCAACCTCATTCTAATCCATCTGAGCACTTTTAAACTGAAACATACACCAAATGAAATGCTGTAAAATTATCTATTTGTTTTGTACAAACGTAACCATTTCCCCATTTTAACTGAATCCGAAGGTTTAAAAACCTGTGTGCAAAATGTCCATGATGGTCTTACATTATATGATGTGTAGGGGTGATACATATGAAATATATAAGCCACCTTTATTTTTTGGAAAAGTCCAACATATGCTCTCCTTTTTGTTTTATGTCCCTCTCTATGAATGTGACTTAATAATTCACCTTAAACCTCTGGCGTGGGACTGAAAGTAGTTTAAAAATGAGTAAATGTTCTCTGATAAAAAAAATGTAAAAAAGTTTAAAGCCTTTGAGAGTGAAAAGTTAAATTCCTCCCAATATAACGCTATCAGTTCCCACATGCCAGACTCATGATACGAGCTGCGGGGTTTTTGCACAGAGCCCCATTAAAACTGTTCTAATTGTGTTTTATACCCACCTAAACCAAACACTTCAATAAACAAGAACATATTCATGGAAACAGTCAGTGGAAATTCTTATTTTCCATTAATTATTTTGACTGACAGGTTCCAGTGAGTCTGATCTGATCTGGGCTGCAGTTGCAGAAACTATTATGTCATTTGAGTTATGACTGAGGAATGTAGTCTGTGTTCAGAACAAACAAACCGGCAATTTATCACTACATGAGCTTTGTGTTGGATCCATCTGAATCTGAACCAAATGACACCATCAGGTGGAAAGAACGCTCGCTTTATACTGGATGAGAGTTAAAAATAGACACAAGGGAGAAAAAAAAAAAACAACTTTCATTTGACTGATTCATCTTGAACAAGAAGAATGTGCAACAACTGCACACGGACAAAGGAAACAGAAACGTTACTGAAATCGTTCTGCACACGTGTAGTATTGCAGATTTTTTTACTCAGTGTCAGGAAAGGTTTAGTAGAAACAATTTCCTTTGATATTTACAGGTATGTTTATATTTACAGGGATGTGTGAATATTACATTGTTTGATTTAAAGGGAATCCCTGCACTGAAAGGTTGCTGTCGTATAAAAATGTACTTCTTTTTTCTCAAAATTCTGCATTGATCTATATGTGTATGTGTGTGTGTGTGTATGTATTATTTCTGTATGTTCAGTTGCCGGATCTCGTCCACTCTGTTTCGGTGCAGCTGGAAGGCCGGCGTGACCCAGCGACCGCACGAGCACTGATCCCCACACCAGTTGAATGAGCCTAGCTTAGAGCTACACTTGGGACACAGCAGCTACACACACACACACAGGAAGAGAAAGGAAGGAAATACTTTAAGTGCACAGAGAAAGAAAGAGTCCAGTGTATTTAAAATGTGGTTTGCAGATCAGCAGGTGTATGCGCATGTATGCAAGTAAATTTGTAATCTGTGTGGGTATGTGTGTGTGTGTGTGTGTGTATTGTGTGTGTGTGTGTTACCTGTCCATCCATCACTCCAAGTAAAGCTGGTTCCATCCACTGCACTGGTTCTATGAAGTATGACGTACACTGGACTTCTCCTAGGACGCAACACACTGTCATCATTATTGCTAATAATAATCAACTTATTAGAATGATAAAAGGTCTCCTGCTGCCCTAAAGAGATGAAAATCGGTAAATCATTTTACCCATCACCTGTATGGATTTACCACGTGTGTGCATTAATGATGGAAACTGTCCCAGCTGAATAAACTTTGTTTCATGGCAGAACTTTTAACTTAGTGATAATAATGTCGCGTCAGCTTCTAGTGGAGAGCTGAAAACATCAGATCTGTGTGGAGCGATGAGGAGAATTCATGAAACAGAAATGTCATATTTCCATCACGTTTTCTATTGAGCTTTGACTCAATGACATCATCTTGTTGTGTCCTCTTCTTCTGCAACGGAGAATTAGAGCCACCACCACCACCCTAATATTCACGCACCAGTAGTGGATGGAAATGCACATTAATTTAAAATTAAAAACATTAATAAAAATGCAGAATTTCCAGACATTTGGCCAACATCGAAAGTTTCCTACTGACAGAACGCAGCTATGTACATTTTAAATGTTTTATATGTAACATCAGAGAGTGACATTAGCCGATTTTGTGCATTGAGCGGAAAGGTTTGATGAACTTCTTCTCACCAGTGAGGTTACTGGACTTCTTGTGACCAAAGGCTGATGCTCCGTCTCCTACTGGGTGACTCAGAACACTGGAACCACGGAACAGGGCTCGTCTGCAGAGGAGAAGGTGGAGGTAAACACCCGGTTACAAAAACAACTTACTCAACAACCAGGAAGCGTTCAGAAACAGTGAGATGCCTCGGGATGCTTTCTTTTTTCAAATTCAACCACAGTATGAACTTCTCCATCTTTCACCTGCACTTCCTGCAGCGATAGGACACTTCAGAGGAGCTGGAGTGAGCGGGGTCAACGGCAAACAGCTCCCTGGGCACGTGTTGCAACTCTGCACACGCACGCACGCGCACACACACACACCAACAGAACATTGGAAAACACTGCAATAATAATGACACGCGTGTGTGTGTGTGTGTGTGTGTGTGGTTACCAGGGTATTTCTCAGTGATCTTGGTCAGTCTGTATTGTTTATACAGAGGACTGGAGGTGTCTACTTCACACTGCATGGCTTCATACAGACACAACTGCTCCTCAAATCCACTGTTGACCCTAAAACATGCATAAGTTCCAAATAATAATAATAATAATAATAATAATAATAATAATAATAATAATAATAATAATAATAACCCATCCAGCAATACAAAAACACTAAATGACACACACTTACTGCACATCCTGCTTGACACTCTTTAGTCGGCTGTAAGCCTCAGTGAAGCCCAGCTGGTATTTCTTCATTAGGTACGAGGTTACAATGGTGGCACTGCGACTCCGACCAGCCTGACTGACACACGCACACAGACACGCACACAAACACGCACACGCACACAGACACACACACAGACACGAACACAGACACGCACGCACACAGACACGCACACAGACAGACACGCACACACACAGACACGCACACAGACACGCACACAGACACGCACACAGACACTGTCAGTTTACCATATGGGTTGCTTTTTATATTTCCTGTTACCATTATTCACTCAGTTGCTGCAGGACTAGAATGATTGACATATCTGTTAATTAGGTACAATTTATGTATTATCATCAATTCATACATGTTTATAAAGTGTGACTGTTTACATGGAGAAAAGAGCTTCAACTTATAAAACTGAAAATAATGGCTAGAAAAATCGTTGACATGTCACAGCTGTTAATAATAATAATAATAATAATGTTGGCTCTGTTCTATTCAAGTGTCCCAGTAAGTCATCACAGTGTGACAGTGCGACAGCCAAACAATACCAGGACCCTGAAACTGAAGCAGCCAAATACAATTCATCATTTGATTATTTCCACACGTGTTTTTTCTGCTTTTCCTTCTGTTGCTGTTCCTGCTCTGCTGGGTGAGCCCCCCCCCCCCCGACACTTTTCAACCACATCATCACAAGTATTATATAAGAAACCTGTGGAAACGTTCTCATATTATTATAAAGCTTTTTCCCACCTCTAATTTTACTTTACATATTGTTAACCCAAAATATAAAGTATCAACATTATAGTGATAATTATAGTTAAAGTTGAATTGTGAGGGGAAAAAAACTATTTTAAAAATGGGTCCAATTTTCTCCAAAGTTAGCTGACAACGTCATCAACACCTCCAGAATGTTTGGTCTTACTGTAATTATTTATCTGAAGTAGCATTGCTAATTTGTTTTTAAATAATCAATATTTAAAAAGCAGAAAACTTTTCAGTTTCTTTAGCGATAAGAACCATTATGTCATGTGACATGATAAACCGAAGCGACGCAGAATGATCAAGGTGTCCCGTTGACCTTTGACCCTTACCAGTGAACAAGTGCAGCTCTGCCTGCATCCGCTGCCTCCCGAATGAACAGGAAACAGTCGTCCATGTGACTCAGGAGGTCAGAGGTCACCTCATCCAAAACGTTGACCCACTTCCTACGAAAGCCACGTTCAGCAGAAAGCAGAGAGGCGGGGTCCACCGAGTCCACAGACAGGACGTGAGTGACGGCTGCATCGACCAATGCCTGGCTGTCATTAAGGTCGGCCGCAGTTCCGATGTACAGGCCGGGTTCCACCAGGAGCATGACTGCAGAGAGACAGAACAGAATTTACTAATACACCAGCAGTTCATCAATAATGGTATTAGATCACCTGCTCTCTTTGACAGATCAGTATCACTGGATTTTTTTTTCTTTTCATTGAAATGATTTAAATTTATTTAAAAAGCTTCTCATTATCTCCCATGATAGCTGGATGAATTCTCATGTGTTCCATTAAGCCTGAATATCCACCCCTCCACAGGAAAGTGTTTGTAGTGAAATAAACATACCTTATCTGACACTCACTGTATTACCTCTGGGTTATATTGGTTGATTTTTTTTAATGTGGGAATACATTTATTTAGAAAAAGAATATACATGGCTTTTATTTAAGGTGTGAAGTTTAAATGAGGCTTCATCAGTCTGAGTTCATCATATCGAGGATATCTGACACATTTACACAATTATAGTTAATCATATTGCCTCTTTGTATAGTAGTATAGTAAAAAAAAACAAATAGAGACTTTGACACTAAAAGCTTGTAACACTGAGAGATGTCTGCTGGATTTGACTCATTTGTATGACTGAAGATACATTTTTAATACAGTTTTGCGCAGAAGGATGACTATGGGTTTTGTCCTCCATCACTTCCATTGTAAATGCATTATGAGGTTGATCTTCTAATGGTCAGTATAAACACGAGCAATGATTACAGCAGGAAAAACCACGTTTCAATGTTCACGTGGGCTTCTGACTGCTGTTTTAAAACACACGTGGGGAAAAAAAACGTGAACACGTCCTTTAATAAAGCCGATGCACGTTAAATAAGTTGACTGTAATAGTGTTTGAATGGCCGCGCCGTGACTTTCTATTTAATTACACAGAACAGATAACAGCAGCTTCTACTGACACATTCACTGCTGTGTATTCTGACTATGACACGTCCTGCAGGACAGTAACTCACCTCTCAGCTTTGTTCTCTACAGCTGCTGCTATTGTCCACTGCTTCAAATTCAAGTGACTACAACGAAACTAAATATGAAGTTAATAATAAAAAAAACAAAACGTGTGATGAGTACAAATGTTTTGGTTCGCCTTTTTAAACTGTCCGACCAGAAACACACGGGAGCACTCTTTAGTTCCGGACGGGTCCTCAGCTCCATAGACATATATACATGTATATATGACTAAAGCTAAAACAAGCAGGCAGGAGGGTCAAAGGTCATAGTTCCACAACAACAGGAAGCTCGTGGAAAATGGGAGTTATGTCAATAATAAATATTAATTTATTATCATAAACATATTATTTATCTTGAGTTGAATGTCTTACCAGAAAAAAAATTTATAATAAATATTTCTCTCACTAATTTAGACAATATAAAGAATATTAATGTGTTTCAGAAGATTCTTATGAACATCTCATCAAAATTACATCTATATGTTACATTTGAGTGTGTTCCTATATCTATAACATTAATACACATAAACTATGCACTGTACATATTCTGTTTATGACCATGCTATAAATTGGCCATAATTTCTGATGAATCAATATCAGATGGATTTAAAGCTGAATCACACAGGATTATCCCTATAAATACATAACCCTGCTACAGCCTGTCCCTGGTAAAGTGCACATTTTGCAGGGCTGCAGCTAACTATGATTATCCTCTTTATCGATTCATCTGCTGATTATTTTTTAAATTAGCCAATCGATCGTTCTGTCTGTAAAATGTCAGAAAATGGTGAAAGATGCCTGTTCTAATTTCATCAGGTGATATCTGCAAACGTCTTCATTTGTCTGATCATCTATGACACAGCAAAGCTTCAAATCCTCACGTTTGAGAAGCTGAAACGAAGAAATGTTTGGAGTTTCTTCTTTTTTTAAAATGATGAAACCAATTGATCGATTATCATAATAGCACATAAATAAAGGCAATATTTTTCTCCTGACTGACTAATTGATTAATCAACTAATCATTGCAGCTCTAACATACAGAATAGCAGCCAAAGTATCATATTGAATTTAATAAACAAGCGCCTGGAAACTTCTGCCCCAGCTTTAATTCCTGATTATATTAATCAGAATATTAATATGAAAATTCACGTCAACATGTTAGGAATTAAAAACATATCAAAACAGTGATTTCACCATATTTCCACATTGAAATCAGATCAGTAAACAAAAAGGGCACATTCTTTTCTCACTAGGAAAATACAATAAACCATTAAAATTGTTTCTGTTTCTGCTATAAAGCTGAAATAATGAGTAGGAACAAGTGAGGACAGGGAGGAGAAGATGCCAGAGGGGTGAAGTCATTCAAAGACACTGGTCAGCAACCCGCAGCCCCATCACAGTCATTACCAGTGTCAAAGGAAGAAAGAAGAAGTAGTTAAATTATATAGAAGTAAATAAAAAGTATAGGTCAATGTGGATCTCCATCATCCTGCCCGCTGCCAGGCCAGCTGCACAGAGCAACGTTTCTTTTACGTGATGTCTGACTTTACGTATTAAAAAACTAAACTGACCATTACATTGTCAGGTTTTCTTCTTTCTGTTGTGCCTTGTTTTGCCAGATGCTCTTTAAGTACATGTTTTTTATCATGTCCGTCTGGCCTCCTGTTTCTCAACACCTACTGTGTGTGTGTGTGTGTGTGTGTGTTACTCTGAACTTGCCCGCCAACGTGCATCCCACAGTCTGTACATGGTCACAGTGTGGGGTGCTAATAAAGTTTTACACTTTTACGAGCCGCACAATACCTCACTGTGACCACACCTCTCCCTGAGGGCTCATTAGAGGGCAACCCATCACACGTAATGAACATGTGACATACGGTTAGAGAGAGCAGCAGGTGAATGGGAACAGAGTGGGTGTGTTGTTGTGTTTGGTCTGCGACACTGACTCATTCACATTCTATTATCTCTACCAGATGGACTGCAAGAGCGTCAACAAGCTGACCTTTATCAGCCTTCTGCATTTGAAATATTTGATATTAAACATCGGTTTTTCTAACAGCTACTATGTGTAGAATAAGTTTTGGTACATAAGAAAATGAGATAATATGAATGCAAACTGATGCAGTCTATGTATCTGAAAAGTGCCTTAAACCTGAAGTCTTCCTAATGGCCAGCAGGGGGCAACTCCACTGGCTGCAAAAAGAACTTCAATTTTATAGAAGTCTATGAGAAAATGATCCTACTTCTCACTTGATTTATTACCTAAGTAAATATTATCCTAATGTGTTTATGGTTTCAATAACTTGTTTCAATTGTTCTTGATGCTATAGACAATAGACAATAAAACAGGGTTTGTGATTTTAGTTCATAAAAGTTAACATTGTGGTCGCCTAAAAAGTCTTGATCAGTGTTTGGCTGAACTAAAAGATCCTCCAGGTAGTTGCCTGTTCAGTTTTTCTGGTAAGTACAATTTGTTTTTTTTAGCATTAGCGTTAGCATCATCACAGTTAACGTGAATTATGGAATTGCACCGTACTAATCAAGGATGTTGGCAAAGCTGACATCCATCATAGACAACCCCCATCACCCTCTGCATGGGGCTGTGGATGCGCTGAGCAGCTCCTTCAGTCAGAGACTCAAACACCCTCGCTGCAAGAAGGAGCGCTTCCGCAGATCATTCATGCCGACAGCAATCTTATCTTATCTTATCTTATCTTATCTTATCTTATCTTATCTTATCTTATCTTATCTTATCTTATCTTATCTTAAGCTAGCTTGTTAGCGCTACTGTTACTCTTGCATCAAATATGCATCACTTCTGGCTCCAAAAAAACAAGATGGCGGCAGTCAAACTGCAAAGCCCTGGCTTCAAAACAGATGATCAACAGGTGGTGTCACAGTGGCGACATCCATAGTTTTAATACAGTCTCTGGTCCCGACATGTGTTTGGGTCATTGTGGAGAGAGGGAGGGGTGTAATAAATATAATATTGACCAGTTAGTTTTTTCATTTAGTTTGTCTGATTATAACTTGGTCTGCATTAATTCCTTAATTCATTCAAATTTTATGTGCTTTATGAGCATCATGTAAGTAAAAAAAAATAATGGTGGCAAAGTTTAGTGTAATAGTCTTTTTGGACATTTCTGGACTTGGACATAGTAGTTTGATAAATATGTCCATTTACTAGCTTCTGGCCATTCAGTTGTCTTGTATACAGCTCAGTTGCCATCAAGTGACAAGGAAGGAAAAAAAGGTAGTAAGTGAAGCCTGAGTTAAAATTATTTTGTCAGATATTGCAAAACCCTTAGAGATCAGATTTTAATACTGATACATAACAACCAACAACATCCAACGATGTGATGATCATTTCAGAGATTAGAGCTCATTTCTGTATGTTGGAAGTGTTTTATTCATGATTTTTGTGTGGTGTTACTCCTGTGTTCACAAAGAACAGATGGTCTTTGAAATATTTTGATTCGTTTCGTTTCGTTTTCTTCCGCTTATCCGTGGTTGGGTCGCAGGGCAGGATCTTCAGCAGGGAAGCCCAGACTTCCCTCTCCCCAGCCACTTCTGCCAGAGCCAGCTTCTGCAACCGTGGGTCCCCGCCTCCGACTGCCGCCCATCTCTCTTCGCACCTTTTTTCTAAGGGGTTCCCCCCCTGAGACCCCTCCCATGGGTGGTGAGCCCATGGGAACACGATGAAACGACTAAAGCTAAAACAAGCAGGCTCAAAGGTCATAGTTCCACAACAACAGGAAGCTCATCTACTATCTGCTCTCCCCCCCTGAGACCCCTCCCATGGGTGGTGGGCCCATGGGAAGGGGGTACAGCACCTGGTATTCCCAGGCGGTCTCCCATCCAAGTACTAACCAGGCCCAACCCTGCTTAGCTTCTGAGATCAGACGAGATCGGGCGTGTTCGGGGTGGTATGGCTAATATTTTGATTCAGTTTTTTTTATTTATTTTTTTTGCATTTTACAATATTAGTCGCTGTGTAAGCAAAATATCTTCCTGCATTAGCCAGACTCTACTTCTTGGCTTTGCGTGTCTCAATGTCAGGAAGAGATAAATAAATTTAAAATTAAAAAAATGTCTCACCAGATCTCGTCCTCTCTTTGGCTCTGTCCCCTCATCTTCTGCTTATGAAAATCACCCACATGTGGACACTTTTTATGACACAGGGCCTGAGCTCAACATTTAAAACTCCACCACATAAGTATGAAAAACCACATGACATCAGTTCTGGCTGGCTCCAGCACCTCATTCCTCAAACTGGTTGGCATGGAATAAAGTGTTCAAAGGGCAACAGGTAGGAGTAATATCACATGTGGATAAAACCACAGACTAACTAAGAAAAAAAAACAAAACACACTGCGTTAAATACTTTTATCTATAATTTAAAACTGGTTCCAAAAATCAGAAATATGTGTTACTTTTAAAAGGGGCTATATGACACTGAACAAGTAAAAAGTAAAATATTATATTTAAAAAAAAAAACCATGAAGGATCTACTTAATAAAATCTATTAAAGTAACTGGAGTAATCAGTTACTCTCCATCTCTTTGTCTTGAAAGGGATTACTGTGTGTAGGAGTCAATTTACCGCCAGTGTAGGAAGTTTAACTACGTCTTGGCCATTTTTAAATTAGTCTGTGGGTGTAGTGTGAGTGTGTGTGTGTGTGTGTGTGTGTGATGCTAATTAAAAGGCTCCTGTCTCAGTGCTTTTGTCTCATATATAAGACCAACAGACTGACACACCGACAGAAGAAGAGAGAAGAGAAGGAGCCGTGATACACTGAGAAGATAACTACTCTGATCCTTGCATACAGTTGATGAGGTTGATGATGAAGATGTCTCCGTGTCTTCTGTTGCTCGGTTTCGCTGTGACCTTCACTGCCGCGGCTGGACCAGGTACGTACACGGCACGTATTATTGAACATATAAATATATAATATATAAATCATTGACATTGTGATACCTAATAAACACACCTATACTCCCTTATGATGATGCCTCCGTTCAGGCAGCTGTGTGGGTCGTTGTGGTGAGGTTTTCACCAGAGGCCAGCAGTGTACCTGTGACCTGAGCTGCCTGCAACATAACGAATGCTGCAAAGACTTCCAGACTGTTTGCACCTCTGGTAAGACACTCAACAGATAAGATAAATGTTGATGATGATTTATTCATCTGGGGAAAATGGAAATTGAAAGAATTGTGATGAGATCCGGCAAAGATGAATAATATTAGACATTAGACATGTCATCTTTCATGTTGTTTTGGTTTCTGTGGAACATTTTTAACCTCTTTCGTGAGATCCTCTCGCCCCCTTTAGCTCATTTGTCTTCTTATTTTTTGGTCTCTTTTAGCTCATTGTTTTCGGTTTTATTCACTTTATGGCATCGACCTGCAAGCAGACAATGATAGCGACTAGCTTTTGAGTGAAATATTTAGCAGCTAAAAGCCCCATATATATATATATATATATATATATATATTGCAGGAGTAGGTGGAGACCAAATCGGAGCTTAAAGGAGAAAATTTGACAGCAACATGGTCTGTCTGTTGTTTTCAGTTCAGTCATGTCAGGGTCGTTGTGGTGAGAAGTTCAGGCGCGGTCGGACGTGCAAGTGCGATTCACAGTGCATCCGCTACGGCAGATGTTGTCATGACTACCAGTTGCATTGCGGTAAGGGCCAACAACCACGCAACCACACAACACTTCTGGTGGAGAGTGAAGACATATGAAAAGATAAAATATATCCTCTGCATTGTATAACGGAGTGATAGAAATTATTATCACACTGCTATCTACCACAATATCCTTCATGTCTACAGATGCCGGTGTGTCAGTGTTCCAGCCTGGGAGTCTCCAGCCTCTGAGGGCCACGGCTGCAGGTCAGCAGCCGACACTAACAGCTACACCAGCAGCAGAACTTCTCTTTCACCGCCAGCTTTTACACCAGAAATTATTAAGCTCCTTGTGGACATTTAAATGTTCCAAGGTCATTGTTGCCATGTCAGAAATCTACATTTAAGCCTGAGTTTGTGTTCATAAGCCTTGGTAAAATATATGTTTAAATGCTTTACTGAAAGACTAAAAAATATGCAGAGGCAAAAGAAACACACAACATTATTTTCTTTCTCAGGAAATCAGAAATCAAAGAAAAACCAGAAAACGTCCAACAGTGAGAGCGAGGAATCGTACACAGGTACATTGTTCTGATGCAGAATTTTAGATGTCCCAATGGATTGTACCAAACTGAAAAAAATATAACTGAATGTGTCAGTCAGTTTATCTATACTTTATAATTTATTATTATTTATTAATTTCTATGTAGGAACCAGTCAAGTTGGATTTGGACCGCTCAAGCCCCTGACTGCTAGCTCTGGCCCCGCCCCTCCTGCTGTACTAACCAATCCACTGCAACATGGTTTGGAATATTTTTTCTTTTCTTTTTCTATTTATTTATTTACTCAAAATGTTGTTTCGTTTATCTAAACATATCATTCCTCCTTCCTTCATTCTTCATTCCTGCTGTAGTTATGAATTATATCCCTGCTGAACTGCCGCTGGAGTCGATCCCCTTGTCACACAGCAGGGCTCCAGACTCCCCTGCATTTGGTTCCTCTCTACCCAAGAACAGTGCTCTGTCTCAGGGCAGCGGTGCTCCTTTGAGCCCCTCTGGTCCTGTAGCTGTTAATGTCCACCTAATGCTGCCAAATGGGGGACCTGCTCCATCAGGAACAGGTCAAGGTGACTCAAACACAGATTACTTAAATTTAATATCTGTGTGTTTGTTTTAATATTTGTACATTTTGTCATGTTTGCATCTGTTTTTGTTTAAAACAAACTCATTACTTACTGTATCATTGATAAGGGGAAAAAATGAATGCAAAAATGCGTTTTAATGCTTTTGTTGGCAGGTTTCAGCGGCCCTGCAGGCACCTGGCCCAGGACCAGCACCCTGCAGGACATAGCTCAGGCCTTGGGGCTGCTATTGGTGGAAGGAGGCACTGAGGGTCCAGGAGCAGGTAGGACAAACAGTCTTGTGGATGTGTGTGTGTGTGTGTGTGTGTGTGTGTGTGTGTGTGTGTGTGTGTCCCACTTTGACCAAATACATATTTGAGTTTCAAATAATGACATCTAAAAAAAAGTGCTTTAACAGATGTGATTTCCTCTTGACAGATTCAATGTGTCTTTACCAAAAAGACTGTTTTGTTCATTGAAAAAGTTTGAAGATAAAACAAAGGGCAGCAGAATAGTGATGTGTGTGTGTGTGTGTGTGTGTGTGTGTGTGTGTGTGTGTGTGTGTGTAGGGCTGTTTGCTGATGTTGACCTTTGCAGTGACGCTCCCATTAACGGACTAACAGCTATCAGCAATGGGACCATCCTGATCTTCAAAGGTCAGTATATATTTTTTTTGCTGTTTGTCCAGTTGCTCTTATATCGTATTATATTGTTTCTATGTTCAAGTGTTTATTGACGCAGTGATAAAAAAAAAAAGATGTGCAGCACATGCAAAAGAAATACAAATGATAAGCATATAATGTCAATATGGTGTCTATATATATCTGAATCTGTATGATGTTTGTGTGATCTGAGTCTCGGGGTGTCCTGTGGAAGCTGTATCAGTTACCTGTGTGTTTCAGGTGAGCTGTTCTGGTCAGTCGACCCTGTCAGTCGCTCAGCTGCTCAGCCGCAGAGCATCACAGACACTCTGGGTGTCCCCTCGCCCATTGATGCTGCGTTCACACGTTGCAACTGCCTTGGAAACACCTACATTATCAAGGTAGAAATATTATTGTAACCTACAGTATCACTACTGCTGCTGCTGCTACCAAAACTACAACCAGTGTGTTGCTCCTGATACTCCTGTAGGTCAGTGTGGTACCACAGCTACTGCTCTGACTACTAGTACTATCACTATTTGTTACTACGTTTACTGTAACTGCAACAATACTGACTAATATTACTTTACCACTAAAATATCAGATTACAAGAGCATCTACTTTTTTTTTACCACCACAATAAATAGTAATAAAAAACTATGAAAACCATTTTTAAGCATGTAGTTATAAGTAGCCATGTATTTCAAATTTGAATTTGTTTGGAAATTAATTGTCGAATTGTCAAATCTAAGAATCTAACAATTACATAAGTCACTTTTCCTAAATGCTCTGCAAAATATGTTGCTTTTTGTCCACTTCACAAAGATGAATTGCCTGCAGTGTTGATGGAAATGTTTACTTGGAATATTGGTTTGCACATGTGATTTTTAATGACATTTCAAAAATGTGACCTGTATATGGCTGCTGTAGCACTGCCATCAAAACAGGCTTTCCTATATTTGAGTGTATATAGGTACATAGTCATCAGCAGCCTGAAATAACTTGATAGGATCCAGCGTCTCAGAACATTTTTATTGTCCCTGCTGACTTAAAAGATCACAGTCATTTTCCAACCTCTCCTCCTCATCATCTGCACCCCAGGGAGACCAGTACTGGCGTCTAAATGAGAACTTGGTGGTGGAGCCGGGCTTCCCCAAACCTCTGGCCTCAGAATTCCCAGGACTGATGGGAAGCATCACTGCTGCACTGGCAGTACCAGCCACCAAGGACAAGCCAGAGAGCGTTTACTTCTTTAAGAATGGTGAGGAAGACAGACAGAAACACAGAAAGGCAACCTTGAGCTGACAGGGACTCGAACCCGATGAGCTTTATCCGTCTCTGTCCTTTCTTTAGGAGACATCATGCAGAAGTTCACCTTCCCATCAGACAACACTCCCTCCTGCAGCACGAACCCCAGGAGCTTACAGAAGAGACGTCTTGTTCGTCAGGCTGGTTAGTAGCATGATTTACCAACTTTGCAAGCAGGAACAACAGTCTGACTTTTTTTTTTTTTTGCCTTCATGTTTGAGAGGTAGGCTAGCAGTTTCCCACTGCATCCAGTCTTTGTGCTAAGCTAGGCTAATCACCTTGTAGAACCACCTCTGACATAAACGGATGAAAGTGATCCATCTTTTCATCCGAGCAAAGCATTATTCTCACAATGTTGGTCTGTTTCTTTACAATCCTGAAAAACTGGAGATTTTTTTTTCATAACAGCAACAGACAAACTTACTCACAATACTGTTTTTTTATTTCTCACACCCAGAAGTTCTACTGAGTGGAGAGATCAATCTCCAAGTGTCTCTGAAGGGATTCCCCACCCCGATCACGTCTGCTCTGTCCATGCCCAGCCCCCAGAAGAGTGACAAATATCAGCTCTACGTCTTCTCTGGACGTAAGAACCTCCCAGCCTGCATTCTGTTGATTCTCATTAGGATCTATTAAACTTGCATACACCTCTCCTGCTTTCCAAAGCCACATTTTAATGTCTCATGGAGGTTTTTCCAATCAAATGCTGACCTACCATCTCTTTTGTCATTGATGTGGTAAAAGACAGCTAAAAATCATACACCCTGTCTTCTCTGCAGCTCTGTTCTTCAAGATCCAGATATCAGGTGACCTGCCGGAACTGGCCAAACCTGACCCATCTGCAGTCTTCGCTCCCCTGCCCATCTTCAGCGCTGCTGATGGGGCAGCTCAGAATGCTAACCCTCCACAGCCGCCCAACTCCATCAAGGTGTGGCTGCAATGTCCCTATTAGAAACCCTGAAGAGGAGATAAGAGGCTCTGTTCTGGTGTTACCTGCTTCAGCACAATTTGGTTTTTTTCCTCTTGTGCATTCACATAATTAATGTCTTCATCACACTCAAACCCTCCATTCAGTTTGAACCTCAGTTATGCCCAAATAAGGAAGCAAGATACAATATAAATCCCATATCCTGATAAATTAAAAGGCCTTTTGGTGTGGTGACATGTCATCAATCAATTGCAGTGTGCTGTGCTCCCACTATGGTTAAAACATAACAACACAACATTGCCACTGCTCATTGTTCGACTTTATTATTAAAACAAGGGTATGAACAGCCCAATGACAGAGCAATAAAGACACTAACAAAAATTACAAAACCAGTTCTGCGTATGAAACAAAAATGATAAAACAACTAAAACAATTACTGGATCTGAGACCAAAATCACACAGAACAAAGTGACAAAACTCTATCTTGTAGTAGTGTGACTATTGAATCTAATTGGACAGCAATTTTATGGATACAAGTGTCTCCAAATGCAACAAAAAAATTATCTGATTAATGGATTGATGTGGTGACAGGATTACTAGAGGAAGCCTCCTCTGCCCATGGCCCCTCCTCTTCCTCGTGCAAAAGTTCCTGTAAACAAACATTTAGGAGAAAACAGTTTATGCAACACCAAAGTTAGTGATATTATCCTTATTGTTTGTAATGCATGTTTGTCCATGTGTAATTCTGCTCTCTGCTTTATGCACTTCAATAAACAGCTTCATCATCACACACTAGAGTGTCTTGTGTCTATTTAAGTCTACAGATTAAAAAGAGGTTGGAGGTCCAGCAGCGTTCTGCATAATCCTTCCAGTTTTACTTTCTTACCTCTGCGGCTGAGTAACGTCCTGGCTTCTCCCCTCCCTCCTCTGGTTCCTCTGCCTGACAGGCTGCTGATCGGAGGTTGACTGCGCCGCTGACTACTGGTGTCTATGAATTAAAATCAGATGTCAGGAGACACACAATGATCATAGCAGCAGAGAGCAATATGAGGTTTTTTCTTATGTAATGCATAACAGTTGAACACAGGTCACTCCTTTAAACATCAGTTTGATCACTTTTATGCGATTTTGACCACATGTGCCATGTTTATCATTGATGAATCACATTATATTTTCAAATAATCTATAATGTTTGCGCTATAGAATATTGGAAAACCTTCCAATAAATATATTAACAATATTCCATTGCAATCCAAGACCATAAAGACCTGTTAATTCAGACCTCCGGTCCAATATCTGACATATTTACAGTTTACACTGCCTGCATAATCACGTGTCTGAATGTGCAAACTGGACATTTAAGGCAAAAATATCATTAGATTATTAAATAAAGAAAAATATGTGGGCAGAAATAAAGAAAAAAAGGATTATCTGAAAGATAAAATGAAAAAAGAAAAAGCAATCCCAAAAGAAACAGCTGGATGGGGCTCATAATAACATTCATGTTATTAAAATCTTAATTCCAGTTAGAAAATACAATAAATTACCAGGGACTTGGCTGGTGGATGGAAGTGATGCGTCATCACTCTGCTGTCCTGTTGACTCCATGTCTGCCTGGCTGTCCAAAGAAGACTCAATGCCAGGGCTACAGAAAACACACACACAAACACACAGTTAGGAGAGACTCCATCTCATCACCAGGCTTAAGAAAACACAACTACCGTACTATGATTATCCCTGCAGTTTTATTTCATTGTCAGTGAAATAATACAGAAACTCAATTGACCATTGTTCACTTTAACAACCTACAAGCTGCAGTCCATCAGTAAACTGGAACCTTTCTGTCACGTGATCAGCTCCTCTGTTACACCCACAGATTTTTCTTCCTCCAGCAGCTACAGAGAATCACACTCTTCACATTGATTTATTTAAAGACACTTGAGGTCTAACGGGTCAAAGGTTGCTCACCCCTCTCCTTCCTGCTCCATAAAAACCTCATCTCCGTCATCTGCGGCAGAGGCCATCCCGGTGGAGGCAGTTACCATAGGAACAGACTGGGATGCCATGTTGTCAGCGCTGTCTGAGGGCAGAGATTCTGTGAAGACTGTCACTGACAGAGACGGACAGTCAGGAAACTATGATACCATCTATCATTAATGTTTCAATGATGCTACCACATGTTGCACTTTAGTAGTGCTGATATAGAAGGCTTTGTAATATATGTGTGTGTGTGTGTGTGTGTGTCTTACCTGGTGCAGCCACCTGTAAAGGTGTTGTGGGAACACTCCTTCCTCCTCCGTCCTCGTCGTGAGCAGCCAGGAACAGAGGAGACTCATACATACCCAGACCTTAACACACAGAAGCAGTTTAACAAACAGAACAAAATGTACACAACTGTTTTAGATTGGCATGATGAGGCGTTAGCAGGTACCTCCTTGAGAGGCCAGCTGTCCCAGGTCAGAGTGCGAGGCTGATGCCTGAGGCAGTAGATCCTCTGGGGGTCCGAACCTGAACCTGGTGGACAGACCTGCCACCTGAGGAGAGCTGAGCAGATCAAAGATGATGGTAAAAGTTACAAGGTTTTTCTGCACTTGCGCACAAAATATATCTTTATATAACAAAGAACTCCTAAAATGTTTCTATCTTGCCATCATCGTATTCAAATTTTATTCCAAACAGAAGATTGAATAAAAAAAAAAAGATAATATTTGTGGGTAAAAGTCTTCTTTTATACCTGCATGTGAAATTTACACTCTGATTTTGAGGGATTAAAGCAGCTCATTTTCAATTTCTGCTGATTTGTCTTTTTACTTTAGTAACTGATCATTTCTGATGCCCTCTTACTGTAAATAATATGAACAGAAATGTTGGATACAAAAAGACATAAAAACGAAAAAAAAGATGGAAATCATTTTTTCCTTTTAAAATCCAGGTTAAAAAAAAAAGTTCAAAAACGTGCGTGTGTGTGTGTGTATCTTACTGTATAGCTTCAGCGAAGCCATCAGTTCGGTGTGGGACTACCAGAGTGGGAGTACTGGGAACCATCCTGTCGTCATCATCAAAGAAATGTTGCTGCAACACACAAACACGCTTTTTCAACTAAAATATTGACCTTGTATGCCTGGTCTATACAGTACATATGACCCAATTTAGGCCATATGAGCGTATGACATATGACATAATTGACATAAAAAAAATCTCTTACATTGCTGCCTATTCCAGGGGTTAGTTGAAGGCCACCACGTTGAAGTCCTGTTGATGGTCGGCGCAGCTGAGAGGACTGTCTCTGGATAACACACACACACACACACACACACACACTTTTAGAGTATTCTACGATTTATTAAAACTTTTTTTCTTTTACACTACTTTCCCCCTCGTCTTTATACGTTTACCTCTTCTTGTAAAATAAAAGTTGTTCGGTGTAGTCCAGGGTTCAGGCTAATCTGATATTTGGATGTTTGGTTTGGAATTGGAGCAACGACCGGTGTCAAGCAATGCTAATGCTGACTTTGGTGCTGATCACAGAGCATGCAGAGCACAGGTAGTGCAAAGCAAGTTGTTGGTGTATTAGTGATGTTGCACTAAGACTAAACATGTCAGTAACACGTCTGTTTTTCTCTGGCATCTTACTTGGTGCAAATGCACAGAAATGACAGCATAATGCTTAAAATGCGAATAGCCTTTTTACATTAAATTCTCTGCAACCAACAGACGTGTATAAATCATCAAAATATAAGATTTAATGTAGTTAAAGCAGGAACGTTGGTGAAGACAAGCTGAGAAATGTGCAGCTTCTGTCCCATTAGACACAACACGCATATTACACCTATGTAATTTGTGATATTAACACTTGAACATTTTAATGTTTTTTTTCCCATCGTCGTTGAACTATAATCAATTGTTGAAAGCACCTTTCCATTGGCTGACCTACAGTACCACTCGTCTGGTGAAGCCTCGTGTGTGTACCTGTGTGTGTGGGGGTCCCAGCTCAGGAGCTGGAGGTTGGATGTAGAGGCGCGGAGGGAGGGGGTGTGGGGGCCTGCGGGGTTGGGGAAGGCGGGGTGTGATGGAGGAAGAGGAGGGGGAGGAGGTAGGAGGGAGGTGTACGGGGTCTCTGGGGGGATCAGACTCTGCGCTGCTGCTGCCTTCGCCTGAAAGAGATCAGAGACTCACATTAGCTGGTTTCCAAATGAAATTTAGGAAACAACTAAAATTTGATGGATGCACAAACTGCAGCTGGTACTCACTGTGTGACGGCTCAGAGGGACGCTGAGTGTCTGCAGACGCTCCGCACACAGTCTCCTCAGTGTTGGTGGCTTGTGATGGCTCCTCCTCCTCTCCCTCCTCTTCGGCCTCCCTGCTCTCCTCATTGCTCTCCTCTCCTGCCCTCATCCCGCTGTCAGCAGCATCGTCCTCATCTTCATCATCATCATCTTCTTCTTCCTCCTTAAACTGAGAAAGACACGAAAAGGAAGGGAATTAATTCCAGACAACAGATCAAAGCATGAGATATTGAGGCAAGTTAGTAAACAGAGCAGCACCACCACCTCCTCCTCCTCCTCTTCTTCTTCTTCTTCCTCCTCCTCCTCCTCTTCCTCCTCTTCACCGTCATCCTCCCGCTTCTCTCCCTCTTTGCTCTCACGGCTCTCGCTGTCTGTGTCAATCACGATGACATCCCGAATCAAAGAGGGGCCCTGGAAGGACATCTGATCAGAGGGGACAGACTGGGACACGCCTTCTTCTTCAATGTCCTCGTCGTCTTCAGCTAAGACAGGAAAACACTCCTCGGGGAGTTCCTACAACCCAAATATGAACATTATCAAATATTCTAAACAACCAAATGTTTCAGGTATTAATTAAAATATCTACACTACATTAATTAAAAAGGTACATTGTTCTTTTAACAATGTTATGCAAAACCATCAAATGATAATTATTCTTTTGATCTTTTTTCTGTTGGTAACTGACCTGACTGTCATCTGGAGAATCCTGTCTTTCTGCTTCATCCCCGAGCTCTCCTTCCATCTCCTCATCACCTTCCATCTGAAACAAACGTACACTTAATAATGAATTAAATGACACACGATAAAAAAAAACTGTGACTATATTTATAATGCTAAATCAAATCAAATTTTATTTATATAGCCCAAAGTCACGAAATACATTTGTCTCAGAGGGCTTTACAATCTGTACAGGGAGTGACACCCTCTGTCCTTAGACCCTCGATTCGAGTGAGGAAAAACTTGCCCACCAAATGCTAGCACACTGTGAATCCACATCACCAGCAATTTTTGAAGCCACTTTGACGTCTATCACACATCCATCTCATCATATGCTCAGTCTATTAATTTCTATAGTGTACTAGGTAAAGCACATCCTTCAAAAGCAGATGTTTAAATCACAGTCTATAAGCTGTCCACTGCATTTTAGTTCATACTGTGTAGTGCATAGTAACAACTATAAACGCTGCTATGGTGTAGCAATGAAAAAAAAAAAAAAAAAAAAAGATAAATACACAGGTGACACAATGAGTTACACAATGCATTTACCTGTGGCGCCATCGTTGGTCTTAGTCGTAGTTTTTTGGTAGTCGGAGGTGTGTGTGAACTCTCTGGTCTGCCCTCCTCTTCCTCGTCCTCATCCTCTCTGCTTCTTTTTGCACCTGCTTAAATCGCACACGCACGCACACACACACAATGTCTTTTTCTGATACTACCACTGGATGAGCCAAAGTCAGAAGTATTCAAGTACTACACCACATAGAGACTTTCTAACAATATATTGTGTTGCTTTCCTTTTAATGCCCATTATGGTTCAATGAAATTGTGTTAAAGGTCAAACATCTTCTTGTCCTTCTTGGGGGTTCATTAAAAACAGAGTCTTGCTCACCTGCTCCAATCAGAGAGGAGGATGTAGAGGGTCGCTCTGCCTCAACACTGGAGCTGGCATCCTGATTGGCTGCCTGTTGCTGGGTGGGCTGGACAAATGCTGTGGTATGAGTGCTGGTTGGCTGAGTTATCGATGTGGGTGTGTTCACCAGATTGGAGCTGGTGGAGTGTACAGAGGCTCCTGCAGAAAGAAAGATTACTTCACACTCTGACTCTGACTGAACCATCAGCTAAACCCCTATCCAACCACTGCCCAGTCAACTTATGTATTCAACCTGGTGTATTCTGGTCCCATTTATTTCACACCTGACGCCTGAAACTACTTGTGTGATGGCGGAAACTCGACTGCAAATTTAAATTTCCTTTCCATCTCTCGCTCTCACCCTCTTGGCTGTCAGTCTGTGTAGTCGGCATGACGGTAGCGGTGGGTGTCGGCATGGGCACAGGTGCCGGGGTAACCATAGGTCGGATACTGGCGCGGGGTGTGGTCTTGCTACCAGGGGAGGGACTTGGCTTGTTGCTAGGAGATGGAGTACTTGGGGTGGGGCGGATGTTGGCAGTGGGAGGCTCAGACAGACTGGAGCTGATGCAGAAACAGAGAAAAGTTATTATGACAGTTATTTCTTTTCAGCAGACACTTTCCATGTATGATTTGTTTTTTGTTGTCTGTTCTATACTACTGTATACAGCTGTCGCAAAGCTTTCCTATTTCATACCACCAACTGTCTCATTACGTCCAATGACTGAAAACATAAAACTGATGGAAAAAAAGCCTATTTACAACTATTCACAAGTGTTTCTAGTTTGTGTGTGCGTTCAATAGTTACCTTCCCCTGTCTTGGGCGGGACTCTTTAATGATATCTGTCTCTGGTCTGCAGATCTGGCCTGTTCAACCACCTTAATACAGATACAGGTTTTAATATATTACGCTCAAATGACAGAAATAACTCAGAGAGCAATTACACATAACAGCTAGAAAGAGGGTTTTAAACAATTTCTCAATGTTTAGGCATACATATAATTTATAGCTTGGAACACAGAATTGCTAAAGTATTACATTACATTATTATTACGGTATACACCCAGCATGACGCGTGTACCTTAGATCCGCTCTGGTCCTGCGGTTCCTCTCTGGGCTCGGAGTGTGTTTGCGTCTCTCTCAGTTCTCTGAGTTCTCTGTCCTGCCGAAGAATTCGTCCTTCATACTGAGACTTGAGGGCGCTCATCCTCACCTCCAGTTCCTCCTTATTCTGTTTCAGTTCTTCCAACTCCTGACTGAGCTGCTCCTTGGCAGCTACAAGTAAATGGCGCAGGTAAGAAATTCAAGTTACTCAAAGTGATGCAACACAGTAGCTTCTTTGTTTAGTTGTCAGCGTGTCTTTAATTCAGTGCGTGTTCGTGTAAGAGCTTGTGCAACTTACTGTTTAGTTGGTTGATTTTGGTCTTGGCTCCCATGAAGACCTTCTTAGTCTTTTCCTCTTTGTCAGTCATCTGCTGTCTGAGCTGCTCCTCTCTGTTCTTACAGTCAGAGAGCTGTAAGAAAACAACATAACAACCCATCAAAGAGTTACATCTCATGGTTATTTTAAAGAAACTCCTCATCTTAATTTCAGTCTGTGTTATCAATGCCACTTTGAATTGAGTCTCCATAAACATCATTACCCACAGAACACTTTACTTCCATTACAGGATATAGTTCACGTCAGTGGGACAAAAGCCAAATCACACTAGTACAATAACAAAAATGAGTGTCAATTAAAAAAAAAAGCAACAGTCGAGCCTTTTGGAAATACCTCCTGTCTGAGCTTCAACAGCTCCTCTTGTAGCGCCTGGTTAGCATCACTAGCAGTGTTAGCATCACTGGCCTGGATAGACTGGGTACTCTGGTTCTGGTTGGCCTGTGTGGCTCGGCTGGCTTCGCTGGCCCGGTTTGCTTCGTTTAGCTGCTCTTGCAGACGCTTGATGTCTGCTTCACGCTCACCAACCGTCTGACAAATAAGGAACGATTAAGTACGACAGAAACAACATGTAAATTAGACATTTGAATAAGAAAAATGGATACAAAGCAAACACAGAGGAAGGAGTAGAGACTATATTAAGTTCAATGACTAATTCGTAATAATTCAACATCAGTCTGTGTGAATGTATTTTCCGGTTAATTAAAATGTTAAATTCTAACTACTCTGACTAATTAAGTCTTTACATCTTTGTGCTTCATACAGAAAAAAGCCAAATGTATCAACACATACAGTATCACCATACATCACTGTATGGGAGGCGTTTCCTGTTAAAGAACATTTTGTGTGAAGCTTTTCCCAACCTGCTGTAGGCTGTCCAGTTGGCCTTGAATCTCAGCCACCTGTTAGGAAGAAAGATACAGACGCATATTTAGTAGGTGAAAAAAATTCCCAGGTCTTAATAAAACAAGGAAATGGCTTCTTCAATGTCTGATACCAACCTAGTTAAAATTCCACTCTGTTAAAACATGACAACCTTATACTATATGTCCATCATGTATAAGACAGACTAAAAATGATTTAAGTATGTATATAAATACAGGAAGGTATTTCCAACAACCTTGCCCTCCGCTTGGCTCAGAGCAGTCTTGAGGTTGGTGACTTCCTGGTTGTGGCTCTGTTGACTGGTCTGTTGCGTCTGCTGTAGCTCTTTCTGATTAGCCAGGTTCTGCTGGAGGGCGTCTTTAGCCTGCTGGAGCTCCCTTTGGATCTGCTGAATCTGGTTCTGACGGGACTGAGCTTGAGACTGTGCTGATTTTAACTGATTCTGTACCTGTGATTTAGAGACAAGGAGTTTGAGCGGGTTATTGTGGCTTTGTGGTCAGTTATTGGGTGAATTTGAGGATCAACATTACAAATAATTTGTGATCACAAAATGGCAGCGCTGCTTACCTGCTGGGTGTGGCTCTTGGCCTGTTGAAGCTCTTTCTGGCTCTGTGTCAGCTGGTTCTGATTCTGCTGAAGTTGAGTCTGTGTCTGGGACAGCTGGGACTGGACCTATAGAGGCAAGAGGTTGACAATGGAACCAGTGATTCCTGTCTTTCTGATACATTTTCCTCACTTCAGTAAGTGAACCTACAGGTAGAGCCAACCTCCTCTCCTGTCAGAAAACATCACCTCCTTCATATTCTGCTCAAATCAAACAGACTTGCTGATAGTTAGGTCAACTTGAATGTCCTGCAGTACCTGTGTCAGCTGGTTTTGGACCTCCTGGAACTTGTCCTTGTTCTGCTGGTTTTCCTTCTTGGCCTCCTCCAACTCCTGCTGGGACTTCTGGGCCTGATGAAACATAAATGTAAAGACACAGTATGGTTTAAACTTCTCTGCAACGGAGTCCAAGTCCTTGTACCAAATATTTGTGCCGTCCCCCAACTCGGACAGCTTTCAGGTGAAAATGCTTTTTTTCTGTGCAGCAGTTAAGGAAGTGAAACATTTGAAAAGCGTTACATTATTACCCTAGTTTACAATATAAAGAAATATGTAAATCTGTTATTTATCTTTTGTCAATAAATAAATAAATAAATAACATAAATAAACACATTTATGCCGTGTTGTTGCTGTTCTACCCCAACGTCAAGGACAAATCGTTTTAGAATGGTCTGCATGGAAAATAGTACAATCTGGCAACTGTAGTAAACGCGTATTTAGTGGGGAAATTGAAAGACCGCAACCCTTCCTGCTCACCTCCTCCTGTTTTTTCTGCACCTCCTCTTTCAGAGTCGTCAGCTCCTCTCTGGACTTATTGAGCTCCTCCTGGGCTTTAGTCAGCTCCTGTTGCACCTCCTGGGTCGGAGGTGCAACACTTCCAGCTTTAGCTGCTGTTTCTTCCACCAGCTGGAACACAGACACACAAAAGGATCACTGTTGCAGTGTGGATCCATACTAAACTACTTTAACTACTTTTTAGCCTTTAAGCTTAACCGATTCTCACCTTGTCATGCTGGGCTTTGAGCTCCTCGTACTGGGTCTTATAGCGGCGTCCGATTTTCTTCACCTGGGTGATGGTCTTGGTCTTTTCAATATTTTCGTTGTTTTTTGTTTCCAGGTCTTTCTTCAGGGTGTCTCTCTCTGACGTCAGACGGGCCACAGAATCTTTGTGGGCTTGTAGTTGAGACTGGGCTGAGTTACTGCTGGCATTGGATCTGAAGCACACATAAGTCATTTCAGCTCAGATGTTACTCTTAGGTGCTGCTGGATGTTCTGCTCTGGTCATTTTAACTGTTAAATTATAGAAAATATTTTTATTCTATCATTAACATCCAGTTTCTTAGCTCATTTACTTATGGCTAATGCCAATTTCCCCTTCACATATCATTTTGTTGCATCCAGGTGTGTGGCTCCTTGGTTAATAATGCGTGTGTGTGTGTGTGTGTGTGTGTGTGTGTGTGTGTGTGCGCGTGCGTGTGTAGTCTCAGAGGGTTTTCTACCTGGCCAGTTCAGTCTTTAGCTTGGCTGTCTCCTCAACCAGCTGTGTGAGGCGTCTCTGCTGAACTTCTCTCTCAGCTGTGAGTTTCTGTTTCTCTTCAACATCACCGTCTTTCTGCTGGCTAATCAGTTGCTGCAGGAGAGACAAACATTCGAGTTAAAACAGAAACTAACACAGTAGCTGTAGACATTTAAAGATTAAACTGTGAGAAAACAGAACACTTACCTGTACTCTGGCTCTACAGCGTTTGAAATCCTCCTCCAGTATCCTCTTATCAGCCTGCAGGGAGCCATTCTTCTCTGACAGCTGAGACAAATTGTGATGCAGTGGGCCGATGTCTGACTGGAGCTTGGTCAGCTGATCGAGGGAAACAGAAGGAGGAGAGATGTTATGTTCTCATATCTAAATGAACAGCGTATTTTTTTAACTTTAACTTTAACTTGACTCTTACTTTAGCCTGAGCTTGCTGCAACTCCTGCTCCAGTTTATCTCTGTCCATTTTCAGCATCTTGATGCTTTCTTGGAGAGCACCGATACTCTCCATCTTCTTCAGCTGTTCCTCCTGCTGGGCCAGAGTCTTCGCTGTGACCTGAAAGAAAATGAAAGGGCAAACAGACAGACACGTAAGTTGTAGTTTGCTTTCTTGCTAAAGACAATGCCAAATAGTGGCTTCACCATTCACTAAAAATGTGTGCAATCGTCAAAAAGTTCAAAGTTTCAGTGCACACGGTGAGAAACAAGAAGAAAGTCAAGTCTCAAATTCCCTTCATTACTTAATCCCTCCATCCTTTCATTTCCTACCAGCATCTTCTCCCTCTCAGCGTTCACAGCTTCCTGCAGATCCTTCAGTTCCCTGTCTTGATGTTCCACTCGCTGTTTGTAGCGGAGAGCTTCTCCCTCAGACACCTCACTTCGAGCCACAGCGATCTCCTTCTCTCGCCGCACAAACCTACAACATGCAGAAACATTTTAAACTCAGACGTAACAAGTTCCCGTTGAAAAAACAAAATAGACATCATGTCCATAGTTTCCACAAAGGAACTCCGAGCTCTGCTCACAAGCATTAATGCAAGCACACAGCCAGCCTGCGTGTTTTAGTATTTACCTGAGTATTTCTAGTATCTGTTCAGTGGTCTTTCCTTCCTCACTGAATGACAGATCAAGCTGGGGCTGCTGCTGTTGTTGACGACTCTTTGTGGCCATTTCATCCATCTGCTGGTGCAGGAGGACATTCTGCTTCCCCAGCTCCTCACAGCGACGACTCTGACTGGACAAATCATCCTGAAAGAGAGTCAAAGCACAGATCTGAAACACAATCTTCTACCGTAATTTGTGTCAAGTTTTCTATGAATTTACCTCACAAGGAAGAATTTTAAGAACAGAATTTATATAGAACTAGAACTTTTAAATCTGGCAGTGCTGTAAAATCTGCACAGTACAAACTTTCTGAAAGGGACTCGGGGCTGGTGAGCTTCTCTTACCTTTAGCCGTCTCTCCACTGTGTTCCAGGCAGCAGTTTTCTCCAACAGGAGGGAGGTGGTCTTGTTCAGCTGCTCCTCCAGTTCCCTCTTCTGTGCAGCTTCCTGTTGGGATCCTTTCTTCAGCTGCTGCAGGGCCTCCACGTCAGCAGCATGCAGCATTAGTTCCCGCTCGTACTTAGCCTGAGCCTCTGTGGCTAGCTTAGTCTGAGAGGAGGATAGAGGGGAAACAGATGATGAAGCAGTGAGTGACAAAGCAGTCTTTATATTTATATATTCAAATATGCTCAGAATGTAGATGATTCAGTCTGTTAAGGACCAAGGATACTAAGGAGCATGAGAGTACGAGTGTGAGTGAGTGTGTACCTGCAGCAGGCTGTCCTGTATGGCCTTCTGCTCCAGTGTAACAGCAGCAGCAGATCTCTCCAGCGCCCCCTGCTGCTCAGCTTGGCTGGCCTTCAGACTGCGCTGCAGCTCACACACCTGGACAAGACAGGAGAGAAAACATAAACATAAACACCTGGAGGCTGACATGGGCTGAAAGTCAGTATGAAAACAAATACACATGTGACTGTTTCTCCTGTATTATTGTGACTACAAACATGAATGCATGAAAAATGTTACTAAAGTATCTATTACCATGAAATGATCAGGCCTACAACTAAAAATGATTTTTATTATCTATTAATCTGCTGATTCATTTATCCATGAATAGTTTGGTTTGAGAGTTGTGAAGAATGTCCATCATAATTTCACAAAGGCCTGGACGATGTCCTCAAATTGCTTGTTTTGTCAAACCAAAAAGTCCAGAAACCCAAAAACTTAAATTTTATTATCATAGAGGGCTAAGAAAAGCAGAAAATATTAACACCTGACAGGCTAGAAACAGTACATTTTGGAATTTTTTGCCTTCAAAAATGACTTAATCAACTATTAGAATAGTTGGAGATTCATTTTTTAATGTGTTTTGTATGTGATTATTTTACAAACAAAACACAGGATGCAAAGGAGCCTTCAGCAGCAGACGTTCATTTGTACATCCGTGTGTTAAAAGGCCTACTTGTTTCTCCACTGAGTCCACAGCCTTCCTACTCTCTTCTTGCTCTTGCTGCTTCTTTTTCTCCACCTCCAGTATTCTCTTCTCCAACTGCTTCTGCACCTCCTCTGACTCCTTCAGCCGGATCTCCAGAGGGGAGCGGGACTGAGAGAGGACACAAAGAAGACAGGTTAGCCCGCGCATGTATGCGTGCGTGTCCATGTGTGTGTGTTGGGCAGAAGATGGAATAGAAGAACAAATTAAGCTGTACCTCTTTCTCTTTCTTCAGACTGTCTTCCAGAGTCAGCACCACAGCTCTGTACTGCTCTACAGTAGCATTAGCATTCTTTAGCTGTTCTGCTAGTTCACTTTTCTGTTCCTCTGCGGTACGCAGAAGACCTTTCACCTCTGCGACTTCCTGCTCTGATTGGCTGGGCTGCTGGGAGGCTGGCGGCACTGGAGAGCGTACTGCGGCTGTACAGAAACCAGGGAAACGGTTAAAAAAATAATTAGCTGATCACTGATGACCAACGATTTTTCTTCACATAAATACAACCTCTGTTCATGAAACATTATGCTGCAATATGTGTCAGTGTTGACAGTCACTGCAGGGCTGCCGTTTACCTCTAAGTGGCGCTCTGAGACCTGATGCTCTGTTTGCTGGGGTGGTGGCGGTGGCAGCCTCAGAGGATGAAGTGGAAGCCAGCTGGGTTCTCAGAGTGGCCACTTGCTGTTCAGAGCTACGTAACAACTCCCTGGTCTTCTGCTGCAAGGTGTTTTGGGTCTCCAGCTGTTTCTTGGCTTCTAACAATTGAGCCTGCAAAGGAGGTGGAGCAGTACTGACTATGGAGTCGAATCCTAAAATACAAAATGTTGTGTTCAACAACACTTAATTAATACAAACACTAAACATGTATACTCTACATACGTCCATGGTGCGTCCAAGGGCGTGCCTCTGTGCTACTTCCTGCTCCAGTTTGGTCTTCATTGAAGCCAGCTCTGCCTCCAGATGCTCTATTTTGTTGTTCAGTCGCTGGCGAGTCCCTGTCTCTGTACGCTCCATAGTCAACTAGACCGACAAGAGACAGGAGTGACAAATTAAAAAAAAATTTAAAAAAAATACAAAACATACATACAGTAATGAAAAAAAGAAATAGGCTTTGGCTCATGTTTATTTTAGCCAACACTGATCTTTAAACACTACAATATGCCTGCATTAACCCCGATATCGACCCTTAAGATGAGCTCAGGATACCTTTATCTTTGATTGTGGGACATTAGATATGGTTTGACTGACATCATTTATTTGAATGGTGAAGTAACCACTGATGATTCAAAAAAGACAAGGTAGTGACATGCTAGTGAATGTTACACTCTGGTTTGAAACAGAGGATTGTATCATGTCACTGTATATCAGTAGGATACAACCGATCACATTTTAGATTAATGTAACAAATAAGGGTAAAAAGTGAGATGTTTCAATGGTTTAACTGAGGATCAACACAAGGCAGTGTGATATGTATGATGTAACTGTACCTGCAATGACTTGAAGTTGGTGAGAAGTAGGTTCTGGTTACGTTGCTCAGACGCCATGGCTTCCTTCTCTCGATTGAGTCGACTCTCTGCTTCTCTTACCATGTCTCTCTCTTTAGTCAAGTTCTCCACACGCACCTGCAGACACACGGGGGAATTTTTAAATTAGGGATTTGCATACAGGTTTTTATATATAAACAGTTTGGAGTGTTGGGTTTTCACTAAGATATGTATGTGAAAACAGATTCCAGAAGTACATCATGTAGTGAAACTATTTTCCCTTGCATACTGTAAATATGTAATACTGCAATAATTCTTAATACATTTATACAGTAACATTGTCAATGTGTATATATCTATGCTGAGCTCTCAGCAAAACCAAAAAAAACAAAGCTTCACTTCCTGCTCACCTCTTCCAGGGCCAGTTTTTCGTTAACTTGTCGCAGGTCCTGGCTCATGGTGTGGATGATGTGTTCGTGTCGTTGGGCTGTTGCAGCCATTTTTTGGTTCCTGTCCTGTAGTGCAGAGATCTCTCTACGGTAGGCTGTTACAGTCTCCTGGAGCATCTCATATCTGACGTTATCACAGACACACAGAACAAATGATGGACACGCTAGCTCGAGAGTAAAAAGAGCCACAGCAGAGAGTCTGAACATTTCTGATCTGTTGTAAGACCACTTAGTTATTTTACCACACCTCTTGTTGCTGAACTCCAGTTGAGAGGTGAGCTTCGCGTGGCTGGAGCGAAGCCCTGTCAGCTCCTTCTGCAGCCTGTCGTTTGTATCGTTCAACATTCTGTCATTCTCTGCCTTCTCCTTCTTATACAGAGTGAAGGCATCATTCAGCTGGAAATGGGGAAAATACACATCCACTCAGAACAGGCACTGAATATGAAGATATCGTTCTCCCATATTAAATATGTGGGCAGATGTTTGTTATGTACCTGTTTTAAAGCCGCTTTAGCCTGAGCAGTCTGTGCAGATTCAGCAGCAGCGGCTCTCTGAGGAGTGGAGCGGGTAGCTGGGACTGATGGCCGAACTTGTGCAGGTTGGGTAGAAGAATCTGTACCTGTAGACACACATGAAGAAACTTGACATTATTTAAAAGGCCATTACCATTCCTGTTTAAAAAAAAGTTCACACTGAAATCACATATAAATTGCCATTTACTACTATTAAAAGGTGGTAGATGAACAGAAGCTACAGTTAGCGGTATAGGCAGTAGCTAACTGTGGTTACGCGAGGTGTTTGTATTTATCTGTCACCTTGAGTAGGCAGGTTGAAGCCGGTGCTCTGTGTCAGCAGAGCCTTGTACATGTCTCTCTGTCTGGCATTGGAGTCAGCCAGCTGTTTCTGCTGGCTCCTGTGCTCTCTCAGCTGCTCCACCTCCTTCTGAAGTTTATCCACACTGGCCTCCAGCTCTGATATCCTGGAAGAAGGAGAGATGAACTATGAAAGTCTGAAGCATGGTTTGAACCAGTTACCCTGACGCATTATCACAGGGCAAGTGAAATCTTGCTAAAGGCACTAAAAAATTCAGATGATCAGATGAAGTTATTAGGATGAATCTTCTGGACACCATGAATGTTTAAATCAATTTTCATTGCAATCAATCCAATAGCTGTCAAAGCATTTTGTCGAAATGTAAGTAGGATTCATCCTCTCAGCACTATGAATGCTTGTATAATTTCATGGCATTCCATCTAAATTGTTGATATATTTCAGTCTTGACGGTCAACGACAGACAGTACTATTTAATTAATAGTATTATTCATGTAACATCACAGCAACTCCTTATTTTCCAGAGTATGTAGGTTACTGCTCTGACTCTCTCTCAGCTTTAAGTCCTCAGAAATATTACAGATGGATCTTTTACTGATAGCAATTTGGAATTTAATATCGTCATTATCAGATGATGGCAGAGGTATTACTGTAGCACTTAATAGTAAATACTGAAGGGAGTTTTACTTGTGTTAGCATAATACATCTTAAAAGAAGAAATAATACCAATAGAACAGTAACACCTCTGCAAATGGTCCAATAAATTCTATATAATGTGTAATCATATGTACTTTGCTATTTGTATCGGTGGAGGTAAATAGCACTTTGTTACCGCGCTGATGTGATTTGGCTCTGCTGTCTGTCGTTGTCCTCCTCCAGCTGCCTCAGCCTTCCCAGCAGACATTGGTTCTGCCTCTGAAGCTCCTCCACGCTGCGGAAGGACAGCTGGTATGAGCCGCTAACCTCAGTGGTGCTGGAAATGTCGGCGGAGCCGCTGTCGTCTTTGGTCACCTGATTACCTCTGGCTTCCTCCAGCTCCACCAGGAGAGCGCACACCTGTACGAAGGACAGAAAATACAAATACATCGTTATCACCTGAGCAGAATATTGTATTAACTGCTGGTTACACAATTGTTAAATGATTTGATCAGATTGCATTTAGGTTTCATTAAAAGCATGTATTGGGCGTGTGTGTGTGTACATGTGCAGATGTATCCTCCAGCTGTCTCTCTGTCCTCAGCTTCTCTCTCTCCAGCGCGTCACAGCGCTGCTTGGCCTCTTCTTTCTCTTTCTGCAAACTGTAGATCTCCTAATGACAAAGGCATGCACGTTTCATATCAGAAAATACTGTAGGTTGTTATCTGGAATCAAAACTGATGCCATGTATCACTTGACAGGATCCTGAAATGAACACTTTGACAAACACAAAGAAAACGGTGATGTGTCTCAGACCGTTCGAGCCTGTTCCAGCTTGTTGCACAGAGAAGCCATGGATCTCTGCATGCTCTCGTACTCCTCTCTCTGACGCTTGAGGATGGGTGCTTTGGACTCCACCTCCTGGACGATCTCATCCAGCACTCTGCTGACTCTCCTGGTCTCCTGCTTCTCCAGCTGAAGCCGAGTCTGACACTCTGCATATGCATTATACATCTGAACACAGAGGCAGAAGAGGAACACTTGTGTCATGTATACTCCAGTTACCTTCATATTAAAAGGAAAATGACATCTACAGGTTGGAGAAAGACACATTTCACACTTTAATCCCCCAAATCACAAACTGCATATATCTTATATTAATGTGTTTCAGAAGACTGCTTATTGTGTTGGATTATAAATCTCAATCACATCAAACTGATTTTCAGAACTTACAGAAAGTAGTGGAAACCAGTGGCTTTACTGAATACATTTAAAACCTGCTATATGTCAATTATAATAAGTTATTGATTAAATCAGATTTGTGCTACATTTGTATTTAGAAAGGGTGTCTAGTTTTCTTATTTAATGTTTATTCGTACAGGGACAAAGTATATAGCATGAATCAATGCCACATACCACAGCATTTATAGCTATCTGTAGCCCCTAGTTAGATTAAACTCAACACTAAATTCATACTGCACAATGAAACCATGAAAGAGCCACATAACTCAATGGTCTATATGACTGAACTTTATCTCTGTGGAATTCAAATTAAAGCTTTGTGGTCTAATATTTGTTTGAGAATTATGTGAATAACATTTATAGGGGGAAAGAAAGAAAAAAAGGACAGCAGCTAACTCTGTAATAACTAATGTTACATGTCGTTACACCATGAAGGACGGAGTTGATTGAATTGAACTGACTGATTGAATAAACATGCATTGATGAGGTTTTAATAGGACATTTAATAGGTTTCAAAGTGTTAAACTCGGGTAGCTTTTTAAGTGTCTCTGAAACAGTTCACTTCATTTAAATATCAATTTGATTGTTTTAAAAGTTATCACGCATACAAGTCGTGTATTGATACCAGATCAGATGTGCTCTGCTACGTGCCGTTAAACTTACATCAAAGAACTTCATGCCAGGCTTGACGATCGCAGCGATGGCAGCTGCTGACGGACACATGGAGTCCAGCTGCTCCTCAGTCAGAGAGGGAACACCTGGAGTAGAACACACATGCAGCTGGACTTACGCATACACGCCCTTACATCTACACAAGAATAAACATATACATCGAGGTATCCGGTTCTTACAGCATTGTTTGCCAGCAGCCTTCATTGTAGAGTTTTCCAGCTCTTTCTCCATTTTCTTGATCTTCTCTCTAAGCTCGGCCTCAAGCCGTGTCTTTAGTTCTTCTCCTTCTGACAACTTCTTCTCCAGCAGCTTGTTGGCTGCAAAGACATCAAGGTGACTTTAAATACAAAGATCATGCATCATATCATCATATTTAGTGGCATTACTGCAAAACACACTGGGGTTTATGCTATGCTTATGTTTAACATTAAGGTACTTATACTGTATATTGCCAAAATTGGACAGATATTTACAGACTTTAAAAAAAAAAATACATTCGTAACATATAAACTAGAGTGAGAAACTATCAAAATAAAATGAGCCAGTCAAACGTCTGGAGGTAACAAACTAGTTTAGAAACTCTGTGTTTTAAACTAGAAGCAATCACCACTTCTGAGAAGACGAATAAACACTGGAGTGATACCTTCGCTGGTGTTTTTAACCAGCTTGCTGAGCTCTTCCACTGCTCTGCTCAGCTCTTGGTTCTTAGTCTCCAAGTCTGATGCTGCCACCTGGTGGGAGAACAAAGACATCAAATACTGATTACATGCAAAATAAAAGAAATAAAAGAAATAACATGACCGTGATGAGAAGGGAAATATCAAGTAAGGTCAATGTCATTTTTAGCAGTCTATTGTTGTTTAATCAGAATTCAGATGATCAAATTACTACTAGCAGATACCTGGTGGATAGATTATGCCTCATATTCAAAATCATTGCTTAAGTTATAAGGCAAACATTTTTTTCCAGGTGCTCTGCAGCGTTTCTTACCTTGTAGAGTGAAGACAACTTGACATGAGCGTTGAGCTCATTGCGGTATTTCTCCTCCATGGTAGCCCGCTCATCTTTAGCCTGGAGACATATAGAGAACATATGAACAATGGCTAACACTACATACTGTATGTATTCTACTGTACATATAAAGTTAAATAAATGTTACTAAAAATACTACTTATAAAGTCATAAAGCACAAAGTCAACTTTTCTATCACCTGTTGTGGTGTCCCCGAGGCTTACACGAAGATTATTCATAAAATTATTGATTTTAATCTAGGACATCATGAGATTTGCTGCTTTGAGGACCTGAAGGTCTCAGCTATCTCTAACTATCCCACGCAGATGCAGACATACACTGAAGAAGAAGTAAATGCAAATCATAAATTAAACCTTGTCTGTCGACAATGCTGGTGTGTTTTCATTACCTGTTTCAGTTTGTTGTTGAGGTCTTCTGCTCTTTTACTCTGGTTTTCACTGGTTTCCTTCAGAGAGGTGAGCTTACTTTCCAGTCCGTTCACCTGTTCAAGAAAAAGATATCAGCACTGTGGACAGGACGCCATGTCTTATGATGTCTCTATTTTTAAAAAGACATTTCAATGAAACCTGACAACCTATGAAATGCACCTGGTAAAATGTATCTTAAAAGGTTACAGTCTTGTTACTTCTCAATATGCGTTCTTCTCGCAAAAGGTTTTATCCTTCACATTTAAGAAAATAGACTAATAAAGTTATACGTTTATGTATCTATGACCTTATCTGTTCTTGTGTACGTTGTTTGTGTGTTACCTGCTCCTTGCTGCTCTTCAGACTACCCTGTAGATCCAGAATCTCTTTGCCTTTTTCTCTGTTGGTGTTCAGCAGTTCTTCAGTCTTGGTCTTCAGTTCTGCAGTTAACCACTCGATTTTCTTCTCCAGCAACTCTTTCTCCTGCTGCATACGCTTCTCCCGGTGCTGCGACATGCAAACCCAGGACAGCGATTTAAAGATTTCGTATTGCAAAAGAATTTGGGTGGTTTGAAGTGACGTCCACACAGTTCAGCCATTGGAAGAACTGCACATTAATGCAGTTCTTCCAATTGAAGCCACACTGGCTGAGGCCACACTGGCTTCAACATAATGTACTTTGTACCTGTACAGAAGCCTCTGTCGACTGGATATCATCCAGTTTTAACATTATCTCCATCTTGACTTTGTTGGTCTCTGTCAGCTTCTCATTCAAACTCTTCACATCCTCTGTAAACGACACATGCGTGACTCACAAATATAAACCCGTCAGTCTGAAAAATACTGTTTACACATTATCAAATGCCTAAAGAGAAATGTATGTGATCATGAAAACACAACATCAATACATTATATATGCAGATTTGTGTCTACAGACTAGTGGACTTGTTTTTGTGTGTAACTGTGATATCTTACCAGTCAGGTTCTCCACCTCATGTGTTCTCTTCTCCAGCAGCCTCGCCAGCTCTCGCTTCTCTGCTTCAATCTCATACTTGGCCTTGGTCTGCTGCACATGCATAAACACACACACACACACACATAAATTACAACTATAATACTACCAAAGTTTGTAGAAAAACTGAAATATTTGATTTTTGGACAACTCTAAATAAACTGCTCATTAGGCTTTACTACATCTACATGCACAGATATGTCCGTACCTGCTGTGGTAGTTTATCATCAGACGTGTCTCCCTCTATTCCCTTCAATGTGCTCAGCTCTTCATCTGCACAGAGAGGAAAACACATTTAAACAAGGTAGTTTGTTAACTAATGTTTAGAGATTCCATGATGTGCTTTAAGGCAAATCCTATCATTCTCTGTGTTAAAAGTCACAAGACACTGGATTTAAAATGAACCTTTGACTATAAGATTAAAGATGCTACTTTCAGCTTTGACGCTCTTTTCATCCAAACTGGGTGAACGCTATGTTTTTTTCATATGTATTGTCTTTTGCATTGATCGTTCTGAATCTCTTACACATGATGCTTCCTAACACAGGGACGCTGCAGTTGTTTAACTCTATTTAGCAAATTATATAGAACGAATACTGAACCATTAACCTTGTTGTGTGTTAATATAGACAACATGTAGTGATAAGACGCCTGCTGTTTCATGGTGAAAGACTAATCACTGTTTAAGACATATGAATGCTTTGAATTTTAATTAATAATACTGCTACAGTTTACAAGAACTGTGTATATCTATGAGAGCCTTGTGGTCATTTTAAGACAACAGTACATAGAACAATGAACAATATTCACTGTAGACTTAGTCTAAGAGGTGGCAGCTGTCCTGAAGCCAAAGTTTGATGTGTGTAAATACTGTGTGTGTGTGTGTGTGTGTGTGTGTGTGTGTGAGAAAACTCACTGAGTTTTTTGTTTTCCTCCTTGAGTGTCTGCAGGTCTCTGGTGGCGTACAGGATCTGTTCCTGACTCTCCGCCAGTCTCTTCTCAATGTCAAAGTACTGCTGCTCTGTAGAGAACATTCAACAGGAATACATGAGTACAACACACACACACATCATGCAACATGTGTATAATCAATTACTGCATAACACAGACAAATGTTGAATGACTAAAGTTACAAAGAGCATCAGGTTTTTATGAGCAGTAGCTACTCACCTCTATAACTGGCATTAAAGTGCCACTGATACATATCTAATACATATTCCTGGAATGTCCTCGAGGTCAATGCAGGTTTTGAACATTAATGACAATGATAATATTTCATCACAGCCAACAACAGTAGACAACTCTCGGTGGAGGAGTGGTGTCATTTACATTTAAGTGAAACAATGTTTTCATTCATTCGGAATTCATAGACGTCCTGCCAAACTTCACTTGAATTTATAGTAATTTAATGTTTCCTAGATGTATAGTAAATACATGAACAGAACACACAAACATGCACAATGCCTTTAACACATATTTGGGATTTCTTTTTTATTTCGGCATTAAATCAACACACCACGAAGGAATACCTTCAATAAAAATGTCATGTTTAAAAACTGTTGGCATCACTCTCTTCCGTCAAAGTTAGCCTGAATGTAACGTCGTAGCTAACGTTTAGCGGGGCTGTTAGTAGAATTATGAACCTCATACACCATTGATTTTCTTGCCGAATTCACCAGAAGGCAGTTTCTTAATAAACTGTCACGTTTCTATTATAGATTACATGCTAACTAACTGGTTTGGTCGTGGTTGTAGCTACCTACCACTGTCTGCTTTGAACCGCTCGTGTTGCGTCCGGAGCGCCTCGTTAGCGCCTTGCAGCTCCGTCACAAACTTCTCCAACTTATTTTGGGCGCCTTTCGGGAGTTTGTTCAACTCCGCCCGCTCCAGAACCTGCAGCAGGACGGCCGCCATCTCCAACTATCCTCCCCCGACAAAATAACAGTAAATGGACACCAAACTCCGGTTAAAATAATTTACTGAATCGGTATCCCGTTCACAATAACGCGGAGAACTAACCAAGAAAGTGTCAAGCGTCACTCGTACAAGAACAGGATGTTCACTGCAAACCTTCAAAATAAAGCCTTAATTGCCGACTGTAGCGCGGAGGTCATTGGATTCGCGCAGACTGAACGGAAAATTGTTGTTTTTGTTATAAAAACATAATTAGGTATTAATTGACAGCAAAAAAATAAATTGACTGTTGGGTAAACCACCACAGAATGCAGAACAGAAGAGCAAATCTTTCTAGTTTTACTTGATTTGTAGACATGTAATGTGAACAGCTGAAATTATTTTATTCGCAACTGTGCCTAAATACCTGTTGTCACTATCATACTACATGCTACATTAGTAATGACTGACCTAAACCATTACTTTTAGAAGCTTTTTTTAATTTTATCGTGAATAAAAATGAACAATATCCTGTTAGTTGTTTATCTTTTGTTGTTTAACTTGACTATTTTGACCCCGATTAACCCACTGCGACAGAGTCGTGCGACGGAAGTACACCATCCCACAAAGCATTGTGGTAAAAAGAGTTTTTCTTCTCTGCTGACGAACTGCTGCCAGCTGTCAACGTTAAAACCAAGCTTCCTGCCTTAAGGTGCATATTTTAGTCTGCGTCTCGCTTTTTTTCAGGTATTTCCCTCACGGTACGTGGACATGTTGGAGTTCAAGTCTTAGGAACCTATTTGAATTGCAACTTTGACTATCTTACGTTAGCTAAATATAGTTGATTATAATTGGCCAGCTACAGTTAAAGAGGCAGCAGTTACCCATATACTTAAATATATATGTACAAGGTTAAAACTTTAGCTTTTAGGTCAGTCAGCAGCTGCGTCTTTGTACATAACGCTTAACGATAAGTCCAATGACTTGTATCTATCACTAAAGGGCTACATTGATTTTGTATAACCTCTACATCTCTCTCCACACTCTCCTTTAGGCAGTATGGGTCGTGGCTATATAGTGGAAGATGCTGTGGAGGGATATCTTTCCAAACTCTGTGAACAAAAAGCAGGTCCTGTCACAGGTCTGCTTATTGGACAGGTATAGTTTAACATTAACACGTGTTTGTTGTGTAGCTGTCCAGTTGTTTGGTTGTCTTCCACCTGAGAATATAGCATCAGACCATATGTAACAGCTCCCCGTCAATGAAACAGCAGGATATCACTCGCTTCAGTTAAATCGGCCCTTTTTAGACATGTCATAATACATAATATTATTGACTTATTTTGTCATTCAGATATAGAGTACCAGTCAAAAGTTTGGGCACACTTTCTCATTCAAGGGAATGAGAAGGTGTTTAAACATTTGACTGGTTAAAAGGTAATTGTCCTTACAGCTAATGTAACTAGAACATATCCACTTTACCCAGGTCAACACCATACAAATGATATAGAAATTTCTGTATATAAATATGTCTGTCAAGGTATTGTTGATGTGCTGCGGTGCTGTATCTCATGATATATGCTACAGAACACCTGTGTACATTCCTTGCATATATTTCTGAAGCTTGTTGTATTATTCTGTGTACATTGAGAGCCTCTAAACCGGAGTCAAATTCCTTGTATGTGTAAACATTTTTAGCCAATAAAGATGATTCTGATTGTGATATGTCATGATATGATGTGGAAAATTTACTGTGGAGTAAAGAGACAATAATCGATATTAATGACTAAACGTTTCAGAGCTCACCTCAAAGGGATTTTGTTGTCATGGCAACTCGGACCCCTCTAAGGGAGGAGTCCACTGCATTGACTGGAAACTCTCTGGACAAAGAGTGGGTCACTGAGCATGCTCGACAGGTAGGTGTAATAATCACACGTGTAATAATGTCACAAGTGCTGCTGATGCTACTCTGCTGTTGAGTTTAAATACAATTTTTGAATAGTCGTTGTCAGGAAGCAAATTTCTATACACACAGTAGAGAAAGACAGATACAGTTCTATGAAAGGTAAGGTGTTTTGGCGTGTGTACAGGTAGTGTTACGGTACATATTTGCTACTGATCTGATCTGTTTCCAGGTGTCCAGGATGCTGCCTGGAGGCCTCTATGTATTGGGAGTCTTCATCATCACTGATACGGATTCTAAGGACGCACTAACCTCACTCCGTCAGGTGAGGTTCATACAAACACACCTATATTACCCAAAACACAACTTGACTGGATTCACTGGACTGTACAGGTCTAGGTGCGTCTTTACCAACTGTTTTCACTACACCCTAATTAACATAAGCACTTTGATTTGTAAAATCAGTATGAATAATTCTTTTAGCCACTAGGGGGCAGAAAAACATAATCAGATGTCAGATATACAGACGTCACATATCCCTTGCTAATAAAATTGTTGTTATGACTAATGTGTTAGCCAAACTACTTACACATTCAAAAATAGATACTTTATTTGCCTTACTTATGTGCGTGTGTGTGCGTGTGTGTGTGCGCAGCTGCTTTTTGCAGTGGAGAACCTGATCTCCTCAGATCGTCTGTGGAACCCTGCCGATGATGATGTCACAGATTGTGTCACACTGCATGTCAACCCCAAAACCAGAAAGTATCCTTTAACTACCAGCTGGTATGATGGGGTAGATTAATGAGTTACTTATTGTGTTCTTTAACTCTGCATATCAGAACAGTTTGCAGAACCTTTGATGTCACAGATCCCAAGGTTAGTTTACATCTTTCATTTCTCATAAAGCCACAGCATCTACAGTCTTTACACTTAATCCAAGCCATAAAACACTCGCGTCCCTTACTGATCTACAAATAGCTAAGCCAAGCATGCAGTGTTGTTTTGTTCTATCGCTGTGATTGTCTGTTCCAGAGTATGGCCAAGCCTGCTGATTGGAAGTATCAATCAGGTGTGTGTTCATCCTGGATCATGTTGTCATGTTGTCTAAATGTAGACATATTGGTACCGCTGCCAGACGACAGAACCAGTACAGAAAACATGGATAAATGTCTTAAGGTTAGCACACACACACACACACACACAATTACATTTTTAGGAACTTCAGTGGAACTGTTCTCAGGTCACTCTTTGTTTCAGGAGGGCCTGAAAGTGTGGGCACAGCAGATTGAAAGTGGAGTTTGTCTGATTGATGGAAAAAAGCTGCCAGAGGACACAGAGCTCACAGCAGGGCAGGTTGTATAAATCTAACCAACACTGTGAAATCTGTGCATGAAGTAAATCTATAATCTCTTTAGAGGCCCTTTTAATTTTTTTTTATTTTTTTCAGTATTTATTTTCTGAGGCCATTTGCAGACTGTATCCCAGCATGAAGGAGTGCAGCAAACACATCCGCGGCTGTCTGGTTGAAGGTTTGTTACTAAGAAATGCAGTGTCCAATCAAATCCATGCAACTGCACAGTCCTGGTAGAGTACAGTAAATCTACTGTTGACATTGCTATTATTGAAACAGAGAATAAACTGTTTGTTGCCATGACAAATTAGATACTACATTCCTGTCCTAGAGTATTTTAAACTACTTTACAGTGTTTTTATGTTCAAACTCATGCATCCATTACTCAAAACGGCCTTCCATGATTGTGTTTCCTCTCTTTATGCCATCAGAAGCTAGTTTGTATGTGTTGTTGTGTGAAATCCAAAAAGTTAATGGTTGTTATTTATTTGTAAATTTCTACACTCAAAGACAGACAGGCAGTAGATTCATTGTAATCTAATGTAATGTAAGACTGTGCAGTTGCGTGGATTTGATTGGTCAACATAGACACTGCATTTGTTTGTAACAAACCTTCAACCACACAACCCTGGGTGTGTTTAGAGAGACTGCATATAGTTACAACTGAAACAACAAATCGATTAGTTGATCAACAGAAAATCAGTTATCAGATATTTTACAGATACTTACCTAGTAGTAAACTGAATATCTTTGGGTTTTTTGTTGGACAAAAGAAGCAATCTGACGACATCACCTTGGGCTTTAAGGAAATCGTGATGGGATTGTTTCACAGGTTTTTGATATTTTATGTAAACCAAAATGTTAATAAAAGATTAATTATAATAATCATGTGCAGACTTAGAAATAGTTGTAGTAGATCATCTGTTTGGTAAATCACAGAAAGATTTTTCCTCAGATGTTCCTGTGTGTGTGTGTGTGTGTGTGTGTGTGTGTGTGTGTGTGTGTGTGTGTGTGACTACAATATTGAATCTATCTCACTCTCTGGTGTAAAAGACAGGAGTGTAATTCTGACCCGCTGTGTCTGCTATCTCCCTGTAGAAGAGGAACGTGAGACAGACGTACACAACTCAGCTGCTCATCACACCGGTAAGAGACACAAATAAATGAAGTGTATTGTATACTCTTTTAGCTCCTTATATTGTGTTGAACCATAACTTCCTGTGTGACAGGATGAACAGAGGTTAACAGATGTGGTCCAGCAGTGTGGAGGCAGTGTGTCAGTCAGAGGAGCGATCTACAGCAGAACTTACCTGCACAGCAACAAACCAAAGGTCAAACTGGCTGAGAAGGTAATGCTTTATTACCGTAGATAATGCAGTGTCATGAACATAAAGGAACAAGCCGTCATTGTGTCCCTATTGTGGACAGCTGCTGAAGAGGGATGTGGTTTCTACGGTAGCCACAAGGGTTCAGATGGTGCTGGAGGAGCTGCTGACATCAGAAGAGGAGAGCAAGGGCAGCAGCAGAGACAAACAACAGACAGGTACACACACACACACACACACACAGTCAGCTACCCGCCTCCAACATGCTCTACCAATCAAATGCTTTTAGCTATAGATAGTTAAGGTTAAGGTCAGTGTCTTGGGTGGGTTTAGGGTCAGCCAATCCCAGTGAAGAGGCAGGATGTGTATGCTGATAGGAAAACAGAACATAACGTTAACACACCTCATAAGTGTGGTCAGACTGGACTTTGCCAGGAGACATTTCCACGTGTTATGGCTGGGCAGGAAAGGAAAATGTTGTGGGAAGGATTGTAAGCATGAACTGAAGGTCAAACTTGACTCTGAGCGAGGCGAGCTCAATATGCAACCAGAAACAAGTACATATTGCCCCCTTCCTTATTGAAACTCTTAATCCCGATCATAATCAATACCGTCTTTTTCTGGGTTTGTTACTATTAGCGGCTAATGTAGCCCCGAACAGACGTTTGGTCACCTCACAGTCTCACTTCAGTGTCTTTATTGATAACCACAGTAGCATTAGGTAAGAAATATTTAAATTCAAGCCGCTTAGTGTTCACCCGCTCCTCTTACACTACCCATCATCCTCTGTGTCTCTCTTTCTTTCAGAGCATTTCTGCTTCCCTCGTCGTATCTTCTGTCCTGTGAAGGTGAGCGGCCAAGTGTGTGTGTGTGACTACCAGTTCAGTGATGAGGGTCTGTCTGAGGTGACCGACAGACTGAAGGAGATGCTGGACATCGATGCAGCTGAACAAGACTTGGATACCAGGCAGGAAATAACTGCTGAAATCACAGAGTGCAGTGTTGCAGCAGGTGAGGAGTAGTCACATTTAAACGAGGATTTTTGTCTGTTAAATTTATGATATCAACTAAAATGTAGTTCTGTAGTTCTATAGCTTCTCATATCACTAGTATTAAAAAGTATTAAATCCTGCCGGTCAAGAGAAACGATTACTTATCAACTGTATGGAAATGATCTGACTTCCCTCTCTTAAAACCCATTATTTTCTTCCATTACTCTGGTTTAAGTTACAAGCTTTCAGACATTATTATATTGAATAATGTGTTTCCAGAGCCCACTGTGGAAACTGTTGAAGTGCCGGAGCCCAAGAGAAACAACTACATAGGTAAAACGCAACAAGCGCTACACGTTTTCCTCCACCTCAACTTCATTTGTTTCATATTAACTCCTGAGAATAACTGTACAACCATAGTATATTTTGTTTGTGTGCGTGCATGCGTGCGTGTGTGTGTGTATGAGTACAGTCCTGATTCTCCTCTTCTGTGTTGTTTAGGCGTTGCCATGGCTACTGCTGTCGCCCTACTTGCCACCGCTGCCTCAATGCTCTATCTCAACGACATTTGACACACGTGCACACACCAGAATAAATATTTTGATTTGAACATTTCTGTCTGTTTGTTGAAGCAGAAAATGCAGCAGTGCAACCGTCTGCTTTCATTCATTTGGCTGATGGCAAAAAAATGAAGAAGAAAAAAAATACTGACCTTGTACATTTTTTTTTTTACTTATCTAGTAAGTAAGTGAAGCTTCTGCATCTATATGAACGTTATGACATATCATGTTTATATTGGCTCAGCTATTTAGGGTCCAATGTCTGTGCCAAAATCTAATCAATCTTTTACTTGCATTGGTTTACAATATGTCTACTAACTGAGACAGATAATGATTACCCTGCAGGAGAGTACAGTAGAAGAGAGTCTTCGAGAAAGGCAGGAAAGATTTATGTACACTGAATATCAAAATTAGAGAAGGAGGCATTTCAACAAAAAAAAACATTATTTTGCAGAAAACACACACTGATCAAAATTAGAGAACAACAATGACTGTAGCACGGAAAAAGATTACAACTAAATTTTCTGAAGGTTACAACAGTCAGCCATTAGTAGGAAGTGTACAGGCTGCTGCTCTGAGTGACTTCAGCACATCTGCGGCCACAGGATCAGTCTCTCACAGTGCTCTGGTGTGATTTTTTTTTTTTTTGTTTGGTCCACTCTTCTTCCAGTCTCCTCACCAGTTACTGTAATAGGTTTTCTTTGCCATAACTTTGTTGCCGAGGATTTTCCAGAGGTTCTCTGTTGGGTTGAGATCAGGACTCTGGGCAGGCCATGTCATTATTTCAATATGTTCAGTTTCAAAGAACTGTTTTACCTGTTTTGCTGTGACATAGAGCGTTGCCCTGCATGAACCACTGCGGGCTGGTTGGGGGATGAACGCAGAAAAGGAACCATATGTTGTTGAAGAAGGTTCTGATAAAACATTTGCATTCACTCTGCCATGTAGCTGTGTAAAAAGGCCCAACTCCTGCTGCAGAAAACATGCCCCGAACCACGACACCTTCTCCTCCTCCACCACCACATGCGAGCTACTAGTCAAAATGATCTACCTGCCCACTACAAAAATGAATAAGGATTTATTTCTACAATGTATATTGATGTACCTTGCATATAACCACAGCCACTCCCTACTTCATCACTTCACACCCGAGATCAGCGAGCCTACTTCCAGCAAACAGCCGCTGACGTCTATTTTATTTTTTTTTTTTTAATTATTATTTTTTTTATATGTCATGCATCTACCAATCTACCAATACTACCCTGCTTTTGGTCACTTTAGAACAGCTCACCATCTTGTGAAGTGAAACTGAAAGTTGCCAGTTAGATGAGGGGTTGACGGGTAATCAAGGACATTAACACAAAGTGCCAGATTAACACCAATAACTGGTAGGTATTTGAAAAGTCTAAGTTTGATCAGTGTGTTTTCTGCTTGTTGACATGCCTCTGTTATTTTGAGGGGAAAAGTGTTCTAGTATCATGGTATAGACACGACAAACGGTCCATGACAATAACTCAGAAAAAAAAATAAAAATCTGTTGTTTATAAATCATTCTCTGTTCTCTCAAATTTGATCTTCAGCGCATACGAAAGGAAGCACATGTACACGGGCCTCTGCTCCCCTTACAGCAGGTGGAGTTTGGACCTGGCAGTTTAATATGGTCACTGTTTGATTTGTCCACAGCATGAGTGCATTGCACCCTGAGATCTGCCAGTCCACCTTATCAACAGATCAGCCAGAGAACATCTGGTGACATTAACTAAGTCACTGTAAAGTCAACATCTCTACCGTTGAGAGTAGTGGGCCTGATAAGGAGGGTCAGCTCTCGGGTTGTTCCACTTGGGAGCAGAGCAGTCCCGGACAGTGCTTCGGACCTCTAATCCAGAACCAGCTACAAACTCCAGAAGATCTTCACAAAGCGTTTAAAAGCTCAAATCGGACAGAAGCATCATGTTGAGTAAAGATCTTCCAGATATTGAGGTAACTTTTTTTTCTTCTTTTCCCCACAGCAGGACAGGTAACTGTCTTCATGAAGAAACCGCGTACCTGCACGTTGCAAACAAGCTGGTGTGAGAGCGCAAATCCACCGCGGATACAATAAACTCACATCTCTCGGTTCAAATGAATCTTTAAACACGCAGCGAGCAAAGTATCCAATCGGTTGAGATAAAGACTTAAAAGAGAAACATACAATTCTACATTATCTGGCAAGTGAACTTCAGTTTAGTGTAAAGGATGTTATATATGTTCATATTTGTGGTTCCTGGTAATTCCTGATTGTGGACTACAAACCTTATATGAATTACAATGGGTGGTGTTACAGGGAAGATAGCAGAAGACTCATGTTTCCATTATGTTATTAACACGTAAATAGATTAATAGTTATATTAAAATGTAGCTATCCTGCATGTGCCCAGAGTGGCACATTGGTCATTACTGATTGCACATATTATAATTACCTTTATATAAAAAAGCAGTCGAAGGTGTTGCAACCCACAGTGTTATTATGAACTTAAAGGACAGGTCTTAAAACAACAGTCAGGTGTCCATATGAACAGTGAAAGAGGTTTTCCTCGCTGTGATCACTCCTTTTGTTTATACTGACTATTAAAGATACCGTTATTGATTTCAATGGTAGTGACAGAGGCCAAAATCCACAGTGTGTCCACACAGTGGTTTAAAAATTGATATGAAGCTTATATATATAAGGGTTCAGCAGGCTGAGTTGGTCATCAAATTTCACTCTTTGTGTTTCCTGTTTAGCTGTGGTGGAAGTATAGTAACAAAAAGACTGATGTTGAAGATCTTCTGAGTTTCTGAGATCTGAGCTTCATATTAGCTTTAGATAAATGTGTAAATACAGTTGAGCTCAGACTGTGGATTTGGACCTCCATCACTTACAGTGTGAGTGCATTATGAAGGGATGTATGAACAGAAGGAATGATCAGGGCAAGAAAACCCCGTTTCAATTCTGACTGAAGTTGCAAACCTTATTCCTTTTTAGACAGTACATGTTTAACAGTAAGAATTAAAAAAAGCTTATAGATAGATGAATAGACAGACGCATTACATAACATGCCATGTGCTGTGTTGTATAAGCTGTAGATAAGTGGTGTTGTATGGTCAGAGTGGGGGTATGGGTAATGTAGCATATATATAATAACAAAATATATAAAGTAAGACACTCATGAATTGGATATGACGACATCACATTGTAATATTCAGAGCAGTTAATATCCATATATATATCCATAACTATAATATATCCATACCTGGAATCATTATAGGGCATCAGAGAACATTGTGCTGATGTAACAGGATCAGCGGGGGACATAACTACAGCGCATTGACCTGGCAGCTCGTTATTATCTTATCATCTTGACCCCAACCATCCAAACAAGCAAACTTCCTAGAATGTTCCATAATTTCAGCGTTTCTTTGCCAGCAGATCTGTGTGTGTGTGTGTGTGTGTGTGTGTGTGTACGTACTATGAAGACAGATAACAGTGGTTCATCAGTAACAGGTTCAGGTTCATCAGATATTTATAATTCATAGTTCTATAAAGCTTTGGACAGCGGAGAACACTTCCATTTAAGAACTATATGTAAAACAAAAAATCCCCGATCAAATGAAACATAACAACAGTTCATCAACAGATTATTATTACACAGGTTTTGACATAATGTTAAAGTAAAACGTGTGATTCCAGAATAATGTTCATGTCCTTTTTTAGTGACGTATTGACCTTTTGCAATACTTATTTTTTTCCACAGAGCATCCTGGCTCTGAATCCCAGGGTGAAGACTCATGCACAGATTGTGTCGACGGCGAACAAGAAGAAAGAAAAGAAACACTGGAAGAGAAACCCCGAGAAGAACTGTGATGTGAGAGATAAATGGAGCTTTGATTTAATGTGGCTTTAGTCCAATCAGAGCATTTGTGTTTAACCCTTCCTTCCTTCCTTCCTTCCTTCCTTCCTTCCTTCCTTCCTTCCTTCCAGTCCTGTGTGAAGTTAGAGAACAACTTTGACGACATCAAACACACAACGCTGAGTGAGCGTGGAGCTCTACGAGAAGCACTGAGGTGAGTGTGGATGACTCGGCTATTTTTTTTACATTTTTTTTAGCAGGCAAAGAGTGTTACCACACTGCAGGCTGATGATGAAATCACATTTAATGTTTACGATGGTTTCTTCATCTCAATAGTACAACTAAACTGCCAAATAAAAGTAAAATCTGTGTTCAGGTGTCTAAAATGTGCTGATGCTCCCTGTCAGAAGAGTTGCCCAACTAACCTGGATATCAAGTCATTTATTACAAGTATCTCTAATAAGGTAGAGTGAAATATATACACGCATTGTTGAATGTCAGTTGTATGATGTGGAAGGTGTCTCAGAAAATGGTAAAGAACAAACAAATAATGTTTGTGTGTTTGTGTTTGTGTTTGTGTGTGTGTGTGTGTGTGTGTGTGTGTGTGTGTGTGTGTGTGTGTGTGTGTGTGTGTGTGTGTGTGTGTGTGTGTGTGTGTGTGTGTGTGTGTGTGTGTGTGTGTGTGTATATACCAGAACTACTATGGAGCAGCGCGGGCGATCCTATCTGACAACCCTCTGGGTTTGACCTGTGGAATGGTTTGTCCCACATCAGAGTTGTGTGTTGGCGGCTGCAACTTGTATGCGTCGGAGGAAGGACCCATTAACATTGGAGGGTTACAGCAGTTTGCTACTGAGGTACAACATTTATATCAAAAAAACATATATTAAACCATTTCTAGAAAGTCATCTGTTTGAACCACCAACTATTCAGATAACTCAACTGAAATCAGTTATTACACCATCTTTATTTATAATGCCACGTGTATGTAAACGTTTTTTTACTTAGCATGATGTGCACAGATGCACAGGTGCATTGCATATGTCAGATAACATAATTAACCACGCAATAGCGTCTTTGAAACTATATTCTTCACAGGTTAGTTCATGCTTGCTACTTGGATTTACTGTAGGTGTAAGATTAGAATAATAATTTGATTTAAATGTTGATAAACATTAAAGTGAGACTTTCTTTCACATTCTTCTATCTTTTAAATGAAAACACTGGGTTTTACCTTTAGCCTTACACGACCTGGTGTATGTGTTTCATCTTAGGTGTTTAGTAAGATGGGCATTGCTCAGATCAGGAATCCTGAGCTCAAACCAGCCAGTGAGATGCCAGAGTCTTACCACGCCCCAATTGCTCTGATTGGCTGTGGCCCCGCGTCAATCAGCTGTGCCTCCTTCCTGGCCCGTCTTGGATATGATAATATCACCATATTCGAGAAACAGAAGTACACTGGAGGGCTAAGGTATTATATCATAACAACGATTGTATCATATCATGTCAGGTCGTATAGTTTAATATTTATATATGCAGTACGTATTGCACTGAAGATCTTTAATGAACCGGTGTTACAGTAAATCTGTCAGAATGACCTGTCAACCTATGACACGATCTTTCGTTTTGTTTATTGCAGTGATTTTATTTTATTTTTTTGCTGTAATATTTAAAAGGCAGATGACAGATGTATACAGATGTCTCATATCATGTGTCTCATATTATCATCATGAGACATGAACAATCAACAAATGTCTGTTCTTCCACGCAGCACATCAGAAATCCCCCAGTTCCGCCTTCCCTATGAGGTTGTCCAGTTTGAAATAGATTTGATGAAGGACCTGGGAGTCAAGGTATGGCCAGTACAACTCGTAAATAAAGATAATGGTCAACAGTGATGTTTCATGATATATTGGATGTGGCATAATAAAGTAATACTACCGTGTTAAGACAGTTCTGATGATTTGCTCTCTTATACAGTCCTGTTTAACTGTGTTTGTGTGCATTTGTGTGAACACGTCAGGTGGTGTGTGATAAGGGTCTAGGTGTTAACGGAATGACTCTGACATCTCTGAAAGAAGAAGGCTTCAAGGCAGTCTTCATTGGGATTGGTGAGTGTCTCTTATTCATTCAAAAACAACAGTGATGCATGTTGAAAGTGTACATGCGTGAGCTTTCAAATACCGCACATGCATGGATTCATACGTGTGTGTGTGTGTGATTTCAGGTCTCCCTCAGGCCAACAGAGCTAAAATTTTCCAGGGTTTAACTATGGATCAAGGCTTCTTCACTTCCAAAGACTTTCTACCCATGGTGGCCTCAGCCAGCAAGAAAGGTACTGTAGTGCACAAATACACAGACGCATACATCACTTCCACTAGCTGTCATATGTAGATATAGAGCTGCGTGTCAGAAGCAATATAACATCACTCTCTGTCCCTGTCTCACTTTATGTAGGTATGTGTCAGTGTCGCACTGCACTGCCAGAGTTGAGAGGAGTAGTGATAGTTTTAGGGGCCGGAGACACTGCGTTCGACTGTGCCACCTCAGCTCTCCGCTGTGGAGCCAGGAGAGTCTATGTCTGCTTCAGGAAGGGATTCACCAACATCAGGGCTGTTCCTGAGGAGGTAATGATCGGTGGATAGATATACTGGCGAGGTGGAGAAGCGGAGGGATAGATGAATACATGTGTTGTCCGTCAGATGGAGTTGGCTAAGGAAGAGCAGTGCGAGTTCCTGCCCTTCCTGTCCCCCCGTGAGGTGATCATGAAGAACGGCCGGGTTGCCGGGTTGCAGTTCTGTCGCACCGAGCTGACTGAGGAAGGTGATTGGCTGGAAGATGAGGACCAAATTGTCAGGTTGAAAGCCGATTTCATCATCAGCGCTTTCGGTTCCATGCTCAGCGAACCACAAGGTAAATAACCAATCAGCCTGCAAAGATGTAAAGTGTAGTAGCCCCCACACTGTGCATTGCTATAGTTTTATATATCTATATCTACATTAATATGAACATAATTTCTAGGAGACAGGGTTGCAAGTAGGTTAGGGTTGTGATGTGATGTACAATGACAGGTTTACTGCTGCTTATTTAGCTGATCCATATTTTATATGTGTGTAGTGAGTGAGGCCATGGCTCCTATAAAGATGACCCGCTGGGGTACTCCAGAGGTGAACACAGACACCATGCAGACCAGTGAGCCCTGGGTGTTTGCAGGAGGAGACATCGCTGGTTTGGCGAACACATCGGTGGAGTCAGTGAACGACGGCAAACAGGCCTCATGGCATATTCATAGATACATGCAGGTAAATCTGAACCGGCAAGATCATCTCTGCTTCAAACTTTTGCCATTCTTTTACATTTAGGGCTTATTCGTAAGATGCTGTAACTTCTTAAGAAAAACCAGCACTCTTCCCCTCAGTTTGTGACTGAATTGACACACAGGCCTAACACAGTGTGCACCATACCATATTGTGTTTGGATGCTTTATCCCATTTGATTTGCTGTAGGAAGCTCTTCCTATATACCTTACAGACATATGTTATTGTGTTCATGTGCAGTAGGAACTATATCTCGTAAAACTTTGGCATTTGACAGAAGACTTTTTAATGGAATGAGTAATACCACATTATTCTCTAGATCACATTTGCTTCTTGTGTGAATTACGCAAGAAAGTTAGTTTCTCTGTCAAAACAGTTCATGAATGCGTTGAGCTTCACAAGTGCACATAAAATGCATCGTCTAAGAGTTGATGTATTCAGCTCAGGTCTAACTCTATAAAATGTTGTATTACTGATGTCGTCTGCAGTCCCTGTATGGACAGACAGTGGACGAAGTTCCCAAGCTGCCATTGTTCTACAGTGCTATAGACCAGGTGGACATCAGTGTGGAGGTCTGTGGAATAAAGTTTCCCAACCCGTTCGGCTTGGCCTCTGCTCCTCCCACCACCAGTACAGCTATGATCAGAAGAGCTTTTGAACAAGGATGGGGCTTTGCTCTGACCAAAACCTTTGGACTAGATAAGGTACACACACACACACACACACACACACAACCCCACACACACGCCATGAGCAGCCAATAAAGTCAGGGAAATGTGTACAAAAAGCGACCACTTTGTATATCCATTTACCCAGTTTAGGCATCATGTGACAGTTAGTTGAAGATTTATTTCAGTTTACAGTTACGTGTGTAAATTAAAATGACTGATTTGACAGTATCAAACATATGATAGTGATTTTTTTAAGAATTGTATGCAGTAGGTGTTCATTAGCTCTTAAGTTAATATGCTGTCCAATACGTCCATCAGAGAGCATATTATGTCTCCTTAATGGATGCTATTTCTTTTGCAGGACCTGGTGACCAACGTGTCCCCTCGTATTGTGCGTGGCACCACCTCGGGTCATGTGTACGGACCAGGTCAGGGTTCGTTTCTCAACATTGAGCTCATCAGTGAGAAGACAGCAGCCTACTGGTGTCAGTCAGTTGCAGAGCTGAAGAAGGATTTCCCCAACAATGTAAGTCTCTGCTACTTTTACTTTGACAGAAATTGGATCTGGCTGATGAGAACATGCGAAAACACAATAACAATGACACTGTTTTTTGTTTTTTTTTCCAAATAAGATACAGGTGATTTGTGGAACTATTTGCATTGTCTAACACCAAAATGAATTCCCTTGTTTTGATAAAATCCTCTGTTGGTGGGGACTGATTATCTCTTCCTGTCTTTCTGGCAGGTGGTGATCTCAAGCATAATGTGTAGTTATAGCAAAGAGGACTGGACAGAACTGGCTACGATGGCTGAGGTGAGAAAAATGCCAACATGACAACCTTAACCTTTCACATAATGCACACAGTTCAGCTGTGGCGTAATCACCACATATGCATACTCAGAATACTGTTATGTAGTTTGTGAAGGTAACAAATAGAGAATTGTGTGTGTGTTTAGAAATCAGGAGCGGATGCATTGGAGCTGAACCTGTCCTGTCCACACGGGATGGGAGAGAGAGGCATGGGATTGGCCTGTGGGCAGGTACACACACACCTCGCTTACTTGTCATAAACTTAAATGATACATTATCATATTGTATACATTTTTTGACATCCTGTTCTGCTATGTTGTGTTTTTTTTTTTAACCCTTGTATTCGTCATTAGGACCCGGTGATGGTACGAAACATCTCTAGTTGGGTGCGTGCCGCCGTTTCCATTCCGTTCTTTGCCAAACTGACACCAAATGTTACCAACATTGTCGACATTGCCAAAGCAGCCTACGAAGGTAAAGCACACTAAGCCCTCCCACAGTTTCCTCCATATCATTACTGTATATACAGTATGTTATTACCTCATTTTATGTTGCATAGTACACGTGATTACAATATGACAATGTGTGTTGATTGTTATTGTTTTACAGGTGGAGCAGATGGGGTGACAGCCACCAACACAGTCTCAGGCTTGATGGGACTAAAGACCGATGGCTCGCCCTGGCCGTGTGTCGGAGCGGGCAAACGTACCACATATGGAGGGGTGTCCGGTGAGGTCCCACACAAACATACAAGCACATACACAAACATATAATCACATACACAACACCCTGTAGTAGTTCTAAAGACACTTCCTATGAACCTCACAGGAGACAGATTAAAAGAAAAGGCCTGATTTTTAGTCCCTAATTCGGGTCAAGTTCCAAGAAAATACACTGGATCCTACACTTCCCATAATGCAACTTCATTTTATTCTTTTGTTGTTGGCCTCTCTACCTGGTATAGACATATTTTCACCCCCAGCTTGTAGGCTTGCAAAGCCCAAACCGAGACAAGCTGAGGGACATCATCAGGGTTTGTTTATTTATTCATTTTCATCCAGAGCCACAGAAGATACGTACATACAACCATATTCAGAGTAGTAGCCCTTGTGATGAGTAAACTCAATGCGATGAGCATAATTGGTGGAGTCCCTCTATATTCATGTTTTGACAGGTGCAGTAAGTAGTGACACATAACAATACAGAATGACGACAAAAAAAAGCACTTTGTAATATTAACCATGTGTGCAGGTAACGCCATCAGACCCATCGCTCTCAGAGCAGTATCAGCCATCGCCAAAGCACTTCCTGGTTTCCCAATTCTGGCCACCGGCGGGATCGACTCAGCAGAGTCTGGACTGCAGTTTCTTCAGACTGGGGCCTCAGTGTTACAGGTGACAATATTACTTACTGCACCTAGCAGGGTGAAGTAATGGTTTCCATATTAAAGGAGCTTTTTTATAATACTTTAAAAATCTTAGTTTCAAAGTGTTTAGTAAATCCTTTCAGCAAGCAATGAGCAGTTACAGAGCTCTGGATCAGAAATGCATTCTGACAACCTTTCTTTCCCTGAGTTAGAACGAATCTATGGGTGTGATCTCTCTTCATTGGTCCAGGCGTCCTTGGGCTTTACTCTCTACAAGTATTGCCCAAGGACGCTGCTGATTCTGTTCTTGTTGATACACATCTGTCTGTCTCCCTCTGATTACCACAGGTCTGTAGTGCAGTCCAGAACCAGGACTTCACAGTGATTGAGGATTACTGTGTGGGTATGTACAATAACTATGCTTCTATAATTTGTACTGTTTTTGCTACGGCTTTGAGATGTTCTTACCATATGGCATTTTACCATCATGATGAATGTATTCAGGTCTGAAGACGTTGTTGTACCTGAAGAGTCTGGAGCTGAAGGACTGGGACGGCCAGTCTCCTCCAACAGAGAAACACCAGAGGGGAAAACCAGTCCCCAGATTGGAAGACCTGGTTGGCCAGGTATTGCTACAGTACATAGAAATTTGAATAGAATTCCCTATTCTCCCTTATTGAAAAATCCATAACTGATGACTATAATATAAAACTAATATGAAGCTTCAGCCATCCACAAAAAGTAGTTATCTTTCAACATTATGGTTTTTTTTAGAGCCAAAGTCCCTCTTGTTGTTATTATACTTCAACCACAACTCAACAGGAAACACAAAGAGGGAAATCTGATGCTAAAATGTAGCATTAATCCTCTTGATGTGACTAATTCAGCCTGCTGAATCCTAATATAAGATAATATAATCAACTTTTGCATTTTCGCACTGACAAACAGTGAACCTCTTCTTTAAACAGAGATTCAAGGTAGGCACAGAGAAACGTTCCTCCTTCAGCAGATGAATGTGACTTTAAACTAGTGCAACTGTGCATGTGTGTGTGTGTGTGTGTACACAGAGTCTCCCTAGCTTTGGTCCATACCTCCAGCAGAAGACAGAAGCCATCGCAGAGTACAAGAAACGCCTCAGATTTACCGATGACACTGGTGTGACGGAAACCAACACCACCCGGGTCAGCACGCCCAAAAAACCTGTTCCTGCTGTCAAGGTGTGACACACACACACACACGCACGCACACACACACACACTATTCCTTTAGATCCATTACGCTTTGTTCTATGAAGTAAATTTCAAATCTAGTAAGCATCTGTGCTTTGTGCATTCTGTGTGTATGTGTGTGTTTGTAGGATGTGATAGCCAGAGCGCTGCGCCACATCACGGCATACCAGGAACTTAACAACATGGAGCAGGTGCATATCTTTTTCTCACATATTGCAGAGGTTTTCTTTATAGGTATATTTGGTATATTTGAAGTAAGATTACTAGCTCTAAAATGAACAGAAGGATCTTGACATCTTGACATAACCCAACAGATATGTTTTTTTCTTTCCTTACAATATACGCTGTTTAAACAATCAGTCCTTATTAAAATATTATAGGGATCTTTCATAAGTTGGGAGATGCTGTAACACCAACAGACATGTAGACATACGAATATATGGTCACATATGCTTTACAATAAATGAATTCAAAGTCCTGCCCTGTGTTCTCAGGTCCAAGCTCTGATAGATGAGGAGATGTGTATCAACTGTGGTAAATGTTACATGACCTGCAATGACTCTGGATATCAGGTACATAAAGATAGTTGTCTCATCATTTGTCTCTTCCTCTGTTTTTAAGACATGCTGTATCTGCTTCAGTCCTGTAATTATCAATAATTACTACGTACCACATAAATACAGAACATATGTGGTAGGAAATTCTAGTATATATGAGTATATAGTGGGAATGTTTACTTCATGTTTAGTTTCTTTCTTTGTAATGATTAGTCTGTGATAATAATTTCAGTAACTTTATTATATCCATGTCCATCCGTTTGTTCCATTTTTTGCAGTTTAACCGGTGTATTATAATACCTGTGTATACGTGCCACCGTGTTTTTCCATAGATCCTTAGCTATATTTGAATTAATTTTTTCATCAATTTCAGAATTACAATACATTGTTGCCATGGTTTTAGAAAAGACAGACAAATTGTGCACTTAAAAAGGGCAAATTAAAATAGAATAACAGATAGATTGTATATAACCTCCAGACTCTTTGCAGCTCCTCAGTGTCTCCTGCTTGTTGTCTCTCCAGGCCATAGAGTTTGACCCAGAGACCCACCTTCCCGTCGTGAATGACAACTGTACGGGCTGCACCCTGTGCTTCAGTGTCTGTCCAATCATAGACTGCATCAAGATGGTTACCAGGACAACGCCCCATCATCCCAAGAGGGGTGTGCCCATTAGTCCTGTCTGCTAAATGAAAAGTCAAACCATTCTTTTTAATGCTGTGTTGTATCTACATCCAACTAATGAAATGACAGACATTTCTTGTGAAAATATATTTTCCTCACCTCTCAGCTGTCATAGACTCCTCTGGGAGTTCGGTGGTTGTTTCAGTGGTTTATTCCATAAATATGTGTGAAGCACAAAAGTCAGGAATCCCTTTTGGTTTGTCTGTGGCCCAGGTTTTGGTACCGGCTGAGATTGTACTATGTACACTGGTTGTTAAACTCTTTCAAATCTGATTTTGTTGCCAAAATTAGTTTAGCTTGTTTACACACAGATACTGAGATACATATATAGTAGAAAATGGTAATGGTTAAAATTTATAGAAAAGGCGCAAGAGCTGTATGTGATGAATAATTCATGGTTTGTCCCCTGGCTATCCTCAACTGGCCTTTTACTGACTTTCTGCAGTTACTTTCTGATGTTACCGCTCATAAATGTGCCATATTTGATATTAGATATTTGTATAATGGCTGTAAACGTTTGGGTTGTGTCATTTGCATGATGGAAATAGTTACTAATTTTAAGAATGATTAGCTCATATAATTCCAGTGAAGAGAAATTCAGATGATACTTTTTAAGGTCAAGGATCAAAATAAAGGCATCATAGTAACTTTGACAATGATTTAACTGTAGATTTGACTTAAATTAGAATTATAATTGTGGATTTTGATTTCTCCCTCTGTAAACATTGAATATTTGATTTAATATTCAGACTAAATGGACATATACTTTATGTTAAATGTATTAATATAAACTGAAATGCATCATTGTTATGGCCTATGATTTGAATGGGTTTCTGTCTACACATTAGAAGACAGAATAATGAAGTTATGAAGTTGGTTTTTTTTTGGTTTTTTTTGCAAAAGTACTTACAAGAATATAACAAGTTAAAGTAATCAGAATAGAATGTCTATCAAAATACATATACTTTTATTCCATTTTATGTTATTCTATACTTCTACTTTTATTCTCCACAATGAGTACTTAATAAAATAAACAATTTGAACCAAGGATGGTGTTTGATGTAGTGGTTGAGAAATCGTAAGCTTATCGTGTTACCAGAGTTTGCATCACTTCATCTCCATACAAATGCATTAAAATAACCCATATAAAACAATATAATATAACCAATAAGTCTATATTTTCTGTAACATGTATTTTCTATACATATTCTTTAGAAAACTATAGCATAAAACTTCCTATACCTGCAAAAAAAAAGGTATTATGTTTTTTCCAATTATTTGACAGATACTGAACATTTGACATAGTGATTTTTCCCCCCTCAAACTGACAGTTTAATATACGCCTACAGCTATCATTATCAATCATAGAATGCCATATTGCTTGCTTAAATCTTAACGTTTTGTCCTGAATTTACCAAAATAACCACATGTCGCATTATTTTTAAATGAAAAGTCTTCCTCTCTCTAAATGGCCTCCTACGCAGAGGGTGGCACAATGCACTGAGTAGTACTGTGGGTTTCCAATGGCCACAAGACCAAGAAGAAGAACGCCCATTTTGCTCACAGTCTCCAGGCATCCAAGTGTGCTGAAATAGCAACAGACAGAAGAGGACAAAGAGCTGCAATGGACGGGTAAATGTGTTTATATTTCAGCTAATGCTTTACACTGCGCTTTCTACAGCTGTGAATGTGACAGTTAGACTAACGCTCAGTTAAAGGTACGTTAGCTGTTAGCACAGCCGCAAACCTTGATGCGGTATATTGAAGAACCTGACGGTAGCTAGCTAACACCGCCAAATGCCAACCGAGAAATGTGGTAGTTAAATGTCGTCTTGCTTGTGTGGAAACGTATATTGAGTATAGAACATGTTTCAATAGTATATTTAACGTATCATTTAGCTCGCGTTACTTCGGCAGTATAATAGTTTGAAAGATAGTTAGTAAAAGGTAAGGTAATAATTCAGTGCGGCGTATTGTTTCCTCCTGGTACAGTGAATGTTACTGTTAGCTAGAATAACGTCTGTTAGCTACAGGTACGAATGAAATGCGTTATGTTAAATGTCGTTTTGTTGATATAAGGCGACGGTTGTTATCGGTTATTATAAGTGTAAAGCCATTTGTGTTATTAATGAGCTATGTCATAGCCCACATGGTTGCCCGCACCTGTCACTGCTGCTAGCGTTAAATGTGAATTGAAGTAACGAGGCTCCTTTGTCTGAAACTGATGGATGCTGCATGCAAACCGCCGGCTTAGCTGCTGTATAACTTTAGCTATTCTCCATGATTGAATTTAGAAAGTATTTTGAGTCTATCCAACTTAGAAACAATAAAACATGTGCACATGCAGCGGTGTGTTCTGTTATTGTCCTAATGTCACATGCTGTAATTGGAAAATAAAATAAATGATAACGTTAGCTATTCAATCATCACAGCAGGTAACTTAAACATGAATACATCTAGCAGCTAGGTTTCTGTATGTGTAGCCGCCACATGGAGGGATAACATCATGTAACGGTACAATAACTAAATAATATAATGAGCCAGGGCATTTATTTATCTGACAAATTAATAAACTCTTGGAAAATAATGATTAAAATTTTTACATTTGTGTAGCAACCTTTGAAATATCTGAAATATAAATAGTGCTATTAAGGTCCTTTAGGTTGAATTAAGCAGGTTAGCCTCCATAATGGTGTCCAGGCTTTGATGCTGCTTTGACAGCAAAGTGATTAAAACTGTTGCTAATAAGTTAGGATTTTGTTATTAGTTGTGCATAACAACATTAGAGAATATGAGTTAAATTAACCGATATTAGTTTGTTAGTAATTCAAAGAATTGTTGAATATGTGATCCTATAAAACAGTGAAATGATTGTACGTTCTTCTCTGTTCAATAAGCCATAAAAACATAAACATTTCTACACATATAATGCATGTTTTTTTTTCTTTTAAAATGTCACAGAGTTGCTGCATGCTCAAAGTAGTATGCCACAATATTTTCAACCCGGGTTAAATGTCCCTTTCCTTTTGTGTTTAAATAATTGTTTTTTCCTATGAATTTGAAATAACATTATATCTTGCTTCTTCTCTTCGTTGGCAGTGATGTTGCGGTTGGTGTGAAGGCAAGTCTTATTTTTGATTGTTTTTACCTAGACACACTTGCATAATGTCTGCGTGTGAGTGAATAGATTTAATATCTTGTTAGTGTTGGGGTGAAGTTACAAGATAACATAGGCTTCTATAAGGATTAGTGTTAAACCTAAGACCATCAAAGTAATTAAGTTGCGTGGTATAGTGTTTTAAGTATGTTTGGTAGCATCACATCACTGTCAATTGTCAGCAGGTGGGATGTGAGTGAGTTTAATTTCTTTTTCTGTTTTCTTAACTTTCCAGAGAGGCTCAGATGAGCTCAACATGTACGGTAGCAGCCCTAGCTCTATGACTGGTGAGTTCATCCTTAAAAACTAGGATGTGGTTAGAAGCACAAACCACCATCATTTAAAGAAGCAATCCATAATATCTTTAGAAAACAGAACATAGAAAAAGGGAAAGTCTGATTGTGGTAATTCCTAAACCTCAGTGGGTCCATAAATGACAAAGGCTGTCGGGGGTTTGAGGGATTGGATAACATGCCTGCACAGATTATTGGAAACCTGGTATATATCAAAACCATGTATAAAGGGATGGATGTTATATATGAACATTGTATCCTGAATATGATTAGAACCTGGATTTGACTCATAAATTGGGGTGTGAATTTACTCTTACGCATGTACACCAATTCACTGAAAACTTGACCTGATGTTGTAGACGTGACACAGATGAATAGTTAAATAAAGTCATTTGGCTATGAAAAGGTGAAAAGCAGCATTTTGCACATGCACATTTAATGTTGAGACAAGTTTCAAAATAAATATGTGTTGAAAATCACTCTAAGTTTACTTATTTAGTGAATGAAGTGTATTTCTGGATCTGTTAGGTGACAGGGTTAGGGTTAGATTATTTTCTCACATTCCAAAAACCAAAGAGATTCAATTAACTGTTATAAGGCAAAGAAATGCAATCATCATCACAGGGAGAGATTATTTTTCTGTCCATCAAATGTACAATATTTATTCATAGCAGATATGTTGATGTGTCAATGTTAATAATGGCTACGTTCCCTTTAGGTGGGCTGGGACAATTAATGGAATGGAGTCATTGTTAGTGTTATTATTTACATCTTGTGCTTCTCCTGCTTTGACCAGTCAACATGAAGCAGCTAAATGGAATTCAGGCATCATTTATATTATATAAAAATATGGAGTGGTGGTGCTATATGATAATTTAATTTATTTGAATTATTTGTTTGTTTGTTCAGCGAATGGCAGTGACAGTAAGAAACAGCGTCTGGATGAATCGCCTCCTTCCAGAGTTCTTCACATCAGGAAACTTCCCAATGAAGTGTCAGAGACTGAGGTCATTGCTTTAGGGCTGCCTTTTGGAAAAGTCACCAATATACTGATGCTGAAGGGGAAAAACCAGGTGAACAATAGCAGAACTTTGTCTATAACCACCAGACAATAGTTTCTGTGAAAATGCAACCAGAACAATGTACTCATCACAACCACATTTAAGTTCTAAACAAGAAAAGGACTATGACACACAATCCTGGAGGTGATTTGTTCTTCTTTTTTTTTAAGTGAACTATCACTGTGTATTTCTCCAGGCGTTTCTGGAGTTGGGTACAGAGGAAGCAGCTATTACCATGGTGAACTACTACACAGCTGTCACACCACAGGTCAGTGTCCATTCATGTTTTGTTTTTTTGTTTTTTATTTTCTGTTTTTTGTTGTAAGGGATGATTATTGAATTGTGTGTATGGATCTTTCTCTGTTTAGGTCAGAAACACGCCTGTCTTCATCCAGTACTCCAACCATAAGGAACTGAAAACAGACTCAGCTCTGAACCAGGTATGAACATAGAAGTATTTGTACACCAAACATCAACTAATTGACTAATGTAGAGGATTTGATGTTGATCCATGGTTTGTTCTTTCCCTCCAGAGGGCCCAGGCAGTGCTGCAGGCGGTGTCAGCAGTCCAAGATGGAAGCTCTCCGTCCTCTGACCCAGGAGTTCTGGACCTAGCTCCACCCCCCAGCCCTGTCCTGCGAATTATCATTGACAACATGTTTTATCCTGTGACGCTGGATGTTCTGCAACAGGTACAACACATTATCTAGATAGACAAACAGTTTGTTTGTGGACACACAATAAATAATAAGTAAGTAATAATAAAATAATAAGTTTCAAATCAAGCTTGATCACATTCCTACGTTATTCTCCATGAATTCTTTGATTTCTCCAGATCTTCAGTAAGTTTGGGACTGTGATGAAGATTATCACCTTCACGAAGAACAACCAGTTTCAGGCTCTTCTACAGTTCAGCGACCCTGTCAATGCACAGCAAGCTAAACTGGTAGGATCAAACATATGAAAATTATGGCTGTTCATTCTGCAAAAAAATATGCAACACAGGCATCTTTAGTCTCTATTTTGTTACTTCCATAAAGAGGCGAACTGCTGAAAATATTGCCTTTTTTTAATATGAAAATCAGTTGTTGAACATGTTGTCTTATTTTCCACTCTTCAAACAGTGAGCAGCTTTGGTACAATACACCTTCTGTCTGTGTCACAAGACATGATTTACATTTAATATTCAAATATAATACAAATATTCAAATTAGCAGTTGAAATTGCACCTGTTTTAGTAAGTGGGTATGACAAATCACTGTTAAAATGCTTATGATTCTTTCTCCCGCTTACATTCCAGTCTTTAGATGGACAGAACATCTATAATTCATGCTGTACTCTGAGGATAGATTTCAGTAAACTGGTCAACCTCAACGTCAAATACAACAACGATAAGAGTCGAGATTACACCAGACCTGACCTTCCTACTGGAGACGGAGACTCAACCAACAAGGATCATTCTTTATTGGGTAAATACACCTCTGTCCTCATCTGTGTACCCCACATCCATTCTGATCTCTCTTTATTTTATCCATAATACTGACCACCCTTACCTTTTAGTATTTGGGCTAACATGAAGCAGTCACTATGAAGCTAAAGGGAGTTCCCCTGAGAAAGACACAACACTCACACCACTGCGACTAACACACTCTCCCTTTCCACTCTGCCTCCATTTGTACGGAAGCTACACTATATTAAATGTTATCCCAAATCAGTGAACAAGGGAGTTTACATGAATTTCATGTTGACAATCAATCAAGGATGTGCGTGCATCAGGGCCTAGCAAAACAATTGCCACAGTGTCATGTTAGCTTATTTAGAGGAATTTGAGTGTTTAGGATTTAATTTAAGCAGCTTTTTTTTATGCACTTGTCTTTGCATTTCTAAAACCGTTTCTTACCCCAGGCCACATTTAGACATCTGTCTGCCCTGGCTAGCTAACATGAAACATAGAATTCCAACCCCCCACAATGTTATAGCTACATAAATGAATCCACCAGTATTTATGGAAATCCTACTGTGTTTACCAGCCACTTGGAATATATGCCAGATGTCTCTGACAAACTCAAATGACTGCTGTGTAAATACAGGTTTTAAGCATTATCAGCCACACATGCTTGTGATTAATTTTCTCTCTGCAAAGTTATAAACATAACAACGTAATGCATACTGATCGGTCTATCACCTCTAACAGCTGTACTAAACTAAAACGCATTTCACACATGAACCTGAGCAGGAAAGCATTGATCATAGAACCTGATTGCACTTTTTAAAACGGCCATAAACACAGTGTGAGCAGTCTTAAATTAAAACAGGACTTTTTCTCTCACCCGTTATCACAATGTCCTCCACAGCTGATATTGTGACTTCATGCAGAGTGGCACAGAGTGTTGTAGTGAAGGGCTTGTGGAGAGGGACTATTTTGGGAAAGAGCCCATCTCTTCCATCTTTCCCTCATTGTCCACTGCTGTTCTCTGCAGTGCTGTGTCTGTCTCAGAGGAGCCAAACAGTAAGCTCATACTGAGCGGGCTTCCTGCCAGACTGGGGCAGGTTTTCCATTCTGTTCATGTTAGCCATCAAATACTGTTGTGCATGACAGCATTCTGTCAGAATGGTTTATTTAGCAATATGAAAGTAAATATATACATATTTTTATGGTGTATTAAATAAATAAAGACTGAATTACGCTGCAAGCGTAGATTATACTCATGCTCGGTGGTTTGTCAATTTTCTGAGATGAGATATACAGTGTTACAGAGATGTTGGACTTGGTGTTTTCCTCCATGTGCCATTTTAGATTCAGAACATTAATGCTCAAATCATAGGTTCACTTTTTTGCTGTAATCATTCCTCCTGTTCATACCTGCCATTAAGAGATCACTTCACTAATGCACTTCAGTCCAAGTGATAGGGGACTTTCCCCTGCAGAATGGAGGGATAGTAGCACAGAAAGGACATTTTGTACTAAAATGACTTGCTTGATTTGTTCAGATGGCTGAAACATTATATCATCTTCATGTGAATGTTGGATTTTTGCACATAATGATGGACTTTTGATTTTATCTCCCATCACATACATTGAAATCACTGCAGGAACAGAACTTATCAGGGCTAGTGTGAACAGGAGGAATGATTACAGCAAGCAAAGCCTGTTTATGTGAGACGGTTTTAAGAAAACGTTAAAAATGATTAACCTATTCTTTTTTTAAGGTTGAATTAGAAAGTTTTTTTCCACCTGTCTTTTCTGTAGTGGTTTGTAAGTTGCTCTTAGATTTTAAGGGTATCTGTAATCTGTACCAGCAGAATCTTACAACAACTGTATGTAGTAGTGCACAGTGAAGTAGGAAAGACTAGAATAAAGTGGTCTAATTCAGAATGTACAAAATAGGTTGTAGCAAGGTGATTCGAGAGTAACAAGTAACACCTGCATATCTAAGCATCCACAAAATCTTTCAGCAGTGTAAAAGCTTCTTCCAGGTTTACTATGTGAGACTGGAGACGATGGCAACACCAGTCACTCCTTTCTGCTGCTTCTGGGTTACTAGTGTGCACCTCAATGAGCTACGTACTAAAAATAAGAAACATAGTGGCTGTTATGTAATAGAATTGTGGGAAAATGACACAATGTAGACAGATTAATTACCTGGTTGTGGAGGCGAAGTCAAAGAAAATAACCTCTCTATACTGTGGAACTCTTCCGCTGTTCATCCTTTCATCTATTTTTTATCTGTTCCAGCCGCCAACATCTCTGTTACTTTTTCATCATCAGGGTGTCAGGATAAAGTTTATTGGTCCATCTGAGTTGACATTATGGGATGCAATTTGCACTGCTTTTAAAAGGCAGCACTGCTATTCCTGTTTCTGTTCAATGTGAAGTGACAGGTTGCCAGTGCACTGCAGGGATAACGCACAGACAAAGCTAGTACACAGTTCATCTCCAGAAAGGTCGTCTATCACTGAGATGGATTGTAATATAGAGACTTAATCATGTTATCACTGCAATAGGAGTTATTAAACAGTCTTAATGGCGAGTTAAAGACGTATAGAATGACATTGATACAGCTGATTCCTCACTGGAAGCAGTCTGGCTTCATACACAGACGTATATGAAGCCAGACTGCATGTTACATGTTAGTATGCTGTCATAATAATAACCTAGTTTTACTTAATATCACTGCAGAGGAGCCAGGTCATTAGTTCAACTGAATTTCAGTTTGTTTCTTGCACCTATATTATAAAACTAGCTTCATATACTGTCTGTAGTTTTAGATAAGTATGTGACATATTAATAACATTTACTCCTTATGGTATAATATTGTTACTGGTTTGGTTTCTTGTGTTAATTGGTGTGAGGTTAGAGTGGTCAGTACTTTGTGGCTTAAATCTAGTTGTCATTGTCTTGTAGGTACCCCATCCGGAGCGCTAGCTTCCTACTCTAGTGGAGGAGGTTACTCATCTTCTCTCTCCCTCTCGCAGGGTGGAGGTACCTATACTTTTAGTTTTTAATTTAATTCTGTTTTTCCATCACTCTGTCTCTGCTGTTTACTGTCCTGCCTTTTGTCATGTGCTGATATGATTGTCTGAATACGGCTGGAAAGAAGGTTTTTTATCAATGTCCTACACAGCTTTATATTCGACAATAATGGCCTTAGGATTGATTTTATTAGCATGTCATTTTAAATCCTTTTATGAGCAGATGGGTATAATGCAGGTTTTCTCTATTACATATGTACCATATACTTAATGTTTCCTTACTCATCTACTGGAAGTCATTAGCCTGATTTAATAGTAATGAGATATTATGTTCAGATGTACATTATCTATGAGAAAGGACTTAAAGGTTTCTTAATAAGAAGAAACAAAAAAGCAGCAACTGATGGTTACAGTTGATAAATACCTGTACAGGTCTTCACTGTTTCCTGTTTTAGTAAAAGCTGAGGTTCCTCAGCTAGTTATCACTTGACCAGCTTCTAAATTGGTGGAAATTTAGAAGCTCCCCCTATTGGGGGAGAATTGATTCACTTCCTGTATAGTGTGGAGGTTTAATCAACTGCATATGCAATATAACAGCTCCTATACATAATAAAAATTAGACTTGAATGTTGTCAAAAATCTGGTGACTGAACACAGTATTTTCCAGAGACTGGCTGGTTTGAAGTGTCAGGGCTCAGTCAGAAACAGTCATGTCATGTACCTATATACACCAGTCACACACACAGAATGAGATTGTTGGTTTAATTGTTTATGCATGGCTTGTTGAGAGTTTAGTCACTCCTCATATAATGTCATGTTTTATAAGCATTTGCCTGTATTTGTATTACCTTTCCTCCCCCTACTGGCGTTTAAGAGTAATGTATTATTTTCTTGTTCACTTGCAGCCTTTATTCTGATAGGTAGATGAGGTCACATGACACTGCCAGGTCAAAGGGCAGAGTCTGATCAGAAAAGGCATTAGCTTCTACATGCCATACAGTTAGTTTGTAACTCCAGCTAGCTTCATCATTTCCTGTTGTTTGTGCTGAGGAAAAGGATCGCTTGTGAGTTATATTCTCATTTTCAGTCAACTCTGTTGTTGCACAGGTGTTCATGTGGTGCATTTGATATGTTACATAAATGTTTAGTTTGTTTGCATGTAACTGTCGCTACTGCTTAATTAACAGTGAACTACAAATATTTACATTGTTTACAAGTTATGTACAGCTATTTACATTATCATGCTTGTGAATATATGATGTTATTTGAGCAACCATTCGGTATTTGATGCCATATTTTTCTGTATCATTACAGTTTTACAAAATTGTTCATGGGAATGAAGACAACAGTAAAACCCGTTCAACTTTACTCCAGCTTCTGACTTTCTCTTGGACCTTGTTCGCTATCTGTCAATTTGTGTAGAGAAACACACACTGAGGACAGAATAGTAAAAAAGCGTCTTCACGGCAGGCACTGCAGCATCAAGGAAAGCAAGTTACTGAACAGGATCACCGTGGCATACTTAAAGATTCTCCATATCCACCTCTTCTCATACATCGTTTGGAGAAACCTAATTGATAATGTCACATACTAGTGGAGCTAGACAGGAACAATCATCCAGCACAGATCATGGTGTTACAGGAAAGGACACCACACCCAAAGCAAGATCACAGTGTTCTACCTCATCCACTTCATCTAATTCTTCCTCAGCCAGCAGAGCAGCAGCCAGGGCCCGTGCTAAAGTTGAAGCTGCACGGGCAAGCGCCCTTTTCGTTCAGCGAGAAGCTGAATTAAAATTAGCAGAGGCTCGTCTAGCCGCTGAGACGAGGGTGGAAGAGGCCCGTCTAGCTGCAGATGTGAAAGTCAAGGAGGCACGTATAATGGCTGAATTATCCACTCTACAACATGAGAAGGAGGTAGCTGTAGCTTTGGCAGAAGCTGAAGTTCTGGAAGCAGCAGCAGAAGCGGAGGATAGAGAGGGCAGCGGGAGTCACCGTGATTCAGTTCATGTCGCCATGCAGCGCACCCGCAACTATGTCGAACAGCACTCCAAACTACATCTTAGCGATACAGAGCCTCCAGAACTCAAGCCATATACACCATCCTTGTTGCCACCTGTCAAAAAAGAGCGTACTCTTGAGGATGATGGCGGTGCTTATCCTGTATTACCTAAGAGTGATGTTATTACAACAAAGCAGCCTCAGTGGGCAACGCCGGTGGTTCGCCAATGCACCACGATGGACAACAACAACCACAAGGCACAGCAACCCAAAAGGCTAATGCCAGCAGTTCATCACCAGCCCCCTGTTAACCCTCCCTTTGCACAGCCAGACACTTCCTCTTTCAATAGGCCCTTATTACAGCCGCATGTTGATGATAGGACTGGTATGAGCGATATCACAAGGTACCTAGTGCGCCGCGAGCTTGTGAACTCTGGCCTCATCAAGTTCAACGACCGCCCAGAAAGCTACTGGGCGTGGAAGTCCTCATTCCACAACGCCATAGGAGGACTTAACTTAAGCGCAAGTGAAGAACTTGACCTTTTAACTAAGTGGTTAGGAAATCAGTCTTCAGAACACGTCATGAGGATTCGTTCTGTGCATGTTGTGAACCCTGCCATAGGCTTAAGGAGAGCCTGGGAGCGCTTAGAGGAGTGTTATGGCGCTTCCGAAGTAATCGAAAGAGCTCTTTTTGAGAGGATGGAGAACTTTCCAAAAATCAGTCCCAGGGATGCTTTGAAGCTTAGGGAGCTTGGAGACCTGTTAAGGGAGTTAGAGTCCGCCAAATCTGAGGGCTACTTACCTGGTCTCTCATACCTGGACACCGCCAGGGGGGTCAACCCTATCGTTGAGAAGTTACCACACAATCTGCAAGAGAGGTGGTTAGCTCACGGTTCTCAGTACAAGGAGCAGTATAATGTCTCTTTTCCTCCATTTTCTTTCTTCACAGATTTCATATGTAATGAAGCACGCAGAAGAAACGACCCTAGCTTCACACTCTCAGCCATCCCTACAGTTTCATCAAACAGCTCCCACAGATTCTCCACAGGTGCCTTAAAGCCTGAACGAGTGGAAAGGAGATCAGGATACATCAAAGGCCATGTGTCCGCTCACAAGACTGAAGTTGCATCGCAACGCTCAATATCTCAGTCAGACAGTACAAGCAGTAAGCTGAGTGACGTTGATAGACAATGCCCCATCCATAAAAAACCCCATCCTCTAAAGAAGTGTAGAGGTTTTCGAAGCAAGCCACTCGAAGAGCGTAAGGCTTTTCTGAAAGAGAGTGGCATTTGCTTTAGGTGTTGCTCTTCTACTACTCACTTCGCAAAGAACTGTGAAGTGGCCTTGAAGTGCAAAGAATGTGAGAGCGACGGCCACATTTCAGCACTACACCCTGGACCTGCTCCATGGCATGTTAGAGACCCCTCCTTAGAGCATGGCGGGGAGGGAGAAGGAGAGGCATCTCACTCAGCGGTCACATCAAGGTGCACAGAAGTTTGTGACAGAGGGAAGGAAGCTAGATCTTGTTCTAAGATCTGCCTTGTAAAAGTCTATCCCAAGGCCCATCAAGACAAAGTCCTTAAGGTTTATGCTATTATGGATGATCAAAGTAACAAGTCATTAGCCAGGTCTGAATTCTTCAACCTTTTCCAAATTAAAGGGTTAGACTCACCATACACACTGCGTACATGTGCAGGTACTACTGAAACATCAGGGAGGAGAGCTACAGGGTTTATGGTGGAGTCGTTAGATGGTGTGACAAAGGTGATGCTTCCCACGCTCATAGAGTGTAATCACATGCCAGATGATCGGTCAGAGATCCCGACACCTGCAGCTGCACAGCACCATGCTCACCTGAAGTCCGTAGCTCATAGGATTCCTCATCTAGATCCAGAGGCTCAGATACTACTCCTTCTAGGCCGCGACATCCTGCAGGTTCATAAGGTCAGAGAGCATCGCAATGGTCCTCCCAACGCCCCTTACGCTCAGAGACTAGACCTTGGCTGGGTTGTTGTAGGCAATGTCTGCTTGGGCTCAGCCCACAAGCCAGAGGCTGTTACTGCTTTCCGGACCAACGTGCTTGAAAACGGGCGTCCATCCCTTCTCTCTCCATGCCCCAACCGCCTTAAAGTCAAAGAAAGGTTTGGCACCACAGTCCTTGATGACCGCAGCCTCGGCAGCTCAATCTTTGAAAGAACCAAGGATGATGATAAAGTAGGTCTCTCCATTGAAGACAAGCTTTTCTTGGAGCTCATGGGTAAAGAGATGTTTATGAACAACACCAATAGTTGGGTGGCACCCCTTCCATTTCGATCTCCGCGGCAGCGGCTCCCAAACAACCGAGAGCAAGCTCTCAGTCGCCTCACTTCTCTTCAACGCACCCTAGAGAGAAAGCCTGAGATGAAAACTCACTTTCTGGGCTTCATGCAAAAGATCTTTGATCGCGACCAAGCAGAGTTAGCTCCACCATTGTCAGAAGGAGCTGAGCGATGGTATCTACCCATCTTTGGTGTATACCACCCTCGTAAACCAACTCAGATCAGGGTCGTCTTTGATTCTAGTGCCCAGCACCGTGGTGTCTCGTTGAACGACGTGCTACTTTCCGGCCCGGATTTGAATAATAGTTTACTCGGAGTATTGCTTCGTTTCCGGAGAGAGCCAGTGGCTGTGATAGCGGACATCGAACAGATGTTTCACAGCTTCATCGTCAGAGAAGACCATCGGGACTTTCTTCGGTTTCTCTGGTTCAAAGACAACAAACCCAGCAATGAGATCGTCGAGTACAGGATGAAAGTCCATGTATTTGGCAACAGTCCATCTCCGGCGGTAGCCATCTATGGTCTTCGTCATGCAGCACAATATGGAGCAAATGAATACGGCACGGATGCCAAACACTTTGTAGAGCGAGACTTCTATGTTGATGACGGTCTGAAGTCCCTCCCATCAGCTGCTGAGGCCATCGACCTACTCAAAAGAACACAAGACATGCTTGCCGCCTCAAACTTGCGGCTCCATAAGATAGCGTCAAACAACTCTGAAGTCTTGGACGCCTTCCTTCCAGAAGACCATGCAAAGGGTCTTCAGAATCTGGATTTCGATGATGGCTCAGACTTCATCCAACGTAGCTTAGGGCTCAGCTGGGATCTCAAACATGACTTCTTTACTTTCAGAGTGGAAGCTACAGAGAAACCTTTCACCCGTAGAGGTGTTCTAGCCATTGTGAACAGTCTTTTCGACCCCCTTGGACTTGTTGCGCCAATCATCATTCAAGGGAAGTTCCTACTGCGTGAACTTACCAGTGGCGAGGTCCTCGACTGGGATAGTCCTCTTCCAAATGAGAAGGAAGCCGAATGGAGAATGTGGAAAAACTCCTTACAAAGTCTGAGTAACCTCAAGATTCCAAGAGCTTACACTCCTACTACACTTACCACAGCCCGTAGGAAGGAACTTCACATCTTCTCAGATGCCTCGATAAAAGCCATCGCCGCTGTAGCTTACCTGAAGGTGATCGACAGTGATGGAGAGTGTCACATAGGTTTTGTCCTAGGGAAAGCAAAACTAGCTCCTGCAGCTGCCCACACTATCCCGAGGCTGGAGCTGGGTGCGGCTGTATTGGCGGTGGAAATGGCGGAGTTAGTGGAGAGTGAGTTGGACATCAGTGTGGATAAATTGCAGTTCTACACAGACAGCAAAGTTGTCTTGGGATATATATATAACCAGACCAGACGTTTTTATGTGTATGTTTCCAACAGAGTACAGCGTATCAGGAAGACCACCAAACCTGATCAGTGGCATTACATCTGCACCACTCAGAATCCGGCAGATCACGCCACTCGATCTGTACCTGCAGCCGAGCTTGTTAACACGACATGGCTCACAGGGCCTCCTTTCCTGTCTAAACCTGAAGGAGTGTCCACTTCAGAAGAAGAGTCATACGACCTTATCACTCCAGATCTTGACACTGAGGTGCGTTCTCATGCTACCATGCTCTCTGTTCCTCCAACTAATCTGGGATGTCATCGTTTTGAGCAGTTCTCAACCTGGAAGTCATTAGTGCGAGCCATAACATTCCTGACACACATTACTCAGTCTCTGGGGGGTGCTGTTAAGGCCAAGCATGAGAATTGTAGTGGCTGGCATAGATGCAAAAGGCCTCACACAGCAGAAGAGTTGCTCAAAGCAGAAACTCTCATCATCAGATGTGTACAAAAGGAGACCTACAGCAAAGAGTTCTCTTGCCTGGCTGCTGGGAAGAATGTCTCCAAAGACAGTCCTCTGAGAAAGCTAAACCCCCTTGTGGATGAAGTCGGCCTTCTAAGAATAGGAGGCAGGCTCAATAGGTCGGCGCTTGATACAAGAGAAAAGATGCCTTTGGTCATCCCAGGCCGCAGCCATATTGCAACACTACTTGTAAGGCATTACCATGAAAAGGTCAAACACCAAGGTCGTGTCTTTACAGAAGGGTCTGTTCGCACAGCAGGGTTCTGGATCATCGGGGCCAGGAAATGTATCAACAGTGTCCTTAACAAGTGTGTCACATGTAACAAGCTTCGTGGGAGAACTGCTGAGCAGAAGATGGCAGATCTGCCGTCGGATCGCCTAAGCACAGAGCCACCTTTCACCTACGTGGGACTTGACGTGTTCGGTCCTTGGGTTATTACCACAAGACGAACCCGCGGGGGTCAAGCCAACAGCAAAAGGTGGGCTGTACTCTTTACATGCATGAGCACACGTGCCGTGCACATAGAGTTGATTGAGGCAATGGACACTTCAAGTTTCATTAACGCCTTGCGGCGGTTCTTTGCTCTGAGAGGACCCGCTAAGCAAATCCGCTCTGACTGCGGAACCAACTTTAAAGGTGCCTGCAAGGAATTGCAAATACTCCTCACAGATCCTAAAGAGCCCAACGTTTGGAAGTACTTGGGTGAAGAAGGCTGCACTTGGGTTTTCAATCCTCCGCATTCCTCCCATATGGGGGGTGTTTGGGAGCGAATGATTGGCATCTCCAGACGGATACTGAACTCCATGCTTATGCAGACCAGCTCTTCACGCCTCACACATGAAGTGTTGTCAACTTTAATGGCAGAGGTCACAGCGATCATTAATGCCAGACCGCTTGTGCCTATCTCTTCAGACCCAGATTCGCCTTTTCTTTTGACTCCTGCTTCACTCCTGACACAGAAGGTGTGTACTTACCCTCCGCCTCCAGGAACCTTTGACAGCAAAGACCTCCACCGCCAGCAGTGGAGACAGGTCCAACATCTGGCCAACACTTTTTGGAACAGATGGAGGCGCGAATACTTACCAACACTTCAAAAACGTAGCAAGTGGCAGGATGTGCGTAATAATCTGAAGAAAGGTGACTTGGTCCTGCTTAAAGATAGCCAGGTGAAGCGGAATGAGTGGCCGATGGCTTTGGTCACGCAAACATTCCCTGACCAAGATGGAATGGTCAGGAAGATTGAACTCAAGGTCACAAGATCTGCGTCAGTAAAGACTTTCCTGAGACCCGTTTCTGAGACGATTCTCCTCATGAGTGCAGAAGACACTGAGTGAATTTAGTTCTCTCTGTTATTTAAGCACGTTCAAGTAATTCAGATAGTGGTATTCAAACAATACCAGGCGGGGAGTGTCATGTTTTATAAGCATTTGCCTGTATTTGTATTACCTTTCCTCCCCCTACTGGCGTTTAAGAGTAATGTATTATTTTCTTGTTCACTTGCAGCCTTTATTCTGATAGGTAGATGAGGTCACATGACACTGCCAGGTCAAAGGGCAGAGTCTGATCAGAAAAGGCATTAGCTTCTACATGCCATACAGTTAGTTTGTAACTCCAGCTAGCTTCATCATTTCCTGTTGTTTGTGCTGAGGAAAAGGATCGCTTGTGAGTTATATTCTCATTTTCAGTCAACTCTGTTGTTGCACAGGTGTTCATGTGGTGCATTTGATATGTTACATAAATGTTTAGTTTGTTTGCATGTAACTGTCGCTACTGCTTAATTAACAGTGAACTACAAATATTTACATTGTTTACAAGTTATGTACAGCTATTTACATTATCATGCTTGTGAATATATGATGTTATTTGAGCAACCATTCGGTATTTGATGCCATATTTTTCTGTATCATTACAGTTTTACAAAATTGTTCATGGGAATGAAGACAACAGTAAAACCCGTTCAACTTTACTCCAGCTTCTGACTTTCTCTTGGACCTTGTTCGCTATCTGTCAATTTGTGTAGAGAAACACACACTGAGGACAGAATATATAATATTAACTCTCCCTCTTGTGAGACCAACTTTTTCAATGTAGCTGTAAATAGTAACATATGTTTTAATCAAGTTGGGTTTGTTTAGGTTTTATTAAAATGATTGTAAAGTTAACTTAAACGTTAACATCATGACATCAGGCACATCACCATCCATTTCTTCATTCCTACTTTTATGCATGTAGCATTAAAAATAGTATATCTTAGTATGCATTGCATTTCTATTGATAAGATTTCTGTAATTTAGAATCTATTGAAGAGGATACATTGTCAATAAGAACAAGTTAATGTAGTTTTATTGTGAATTCTCCTGTGCTTTCCTAACAGGAGCCATTAGTCCTCTGAGTGCTGCAGCGGCGGCTGCAGCAGCTGCGGGTCGTGTTGCTCTCTCTGGGTCCGGAGTGTCAGGAGTCCTGTTGGCATCCAACCTAAATGATGAGGTACAATAACTGCTGAATGATTCTCCTTAGATGACAGTAGTGACAGTTCCTGTGTGTGTGTGTGTGTGTGTGTGTGTGTGTCCTTTTTACAGCATGATTTATCTTCCCAGGTGTGTTATAATTAAAATGGATTAAAGTCACAGGGTAACTGTATCATCTTAGACCGTTATGTGTCTAAACTTTCTAAATACTAAAGTATTAAATATCTTAATTAAATATCTTATTATTATGGTGTTATAGATTCTTCCTTTTTATTTTTAAAACTTCTCTCCTAAAATAAATCTTAATTGTCGTGAATTATACATTCCAGAAAATCCACGCAGGACAAACATTTGTACATGTTTACATACATTCTATTGAAACACAGTAGAATTTGCTGAGTTATCACTTTATGTTGTTTTCAAGAACTTTCTGAGACAGAGTGAAAAGACTTCACTGTGTTTATCGTGTGTGTGTGTGTGTGTGTGCGTGTGTGTGTGCATGTATGTATGTAGAATGTCCAGATTGGTTTTTGTCCTCCTACTGTCACAAGTCCTAAGTTTTAATGTCTCAAAATATTTAGGTTTATAATATGTTTGAGCACATTATATTTCTGTATCAGATCTTAAAAGTTCTAGTGTGGTTTTCTCACCAACATACTTATATTGTATATTTGTATCTTAGATTTCTTTATTCTCTGAATTCATTTGTTTATTCTCTAATTATAAAAGTCATCAGTATCTCTAAACCTCCAATATGTTATATCTGTTTCTTGTCCATCCTGTGTCTCTCTCTCTGTGTGTCTCTCTCTCTCTCTCTCTCTGTCTCTCTGTGTCTCTCTCTCTATCTGTCTCTGTCTTTGTCTCTCTCCCTGTTGAGAGGGACTTCACAGTGGAGTGGTGGTTTTCACAGTTCTGCCCTCCTGTGGTAACATCTTGGTGCAACAGCTGTGTAACAGTACACAGTTCTTTCTGGTGACTGATTGAGAGCCTGCATATACTTGTGTGCTCAGTACATTCCAGATGCTAGGTAGTGGTTGAGTGCAGTGTGGCCATTCATGTTGTGAGTGTTGAGTCCAACGGATTGTTTTTGAGTCACTTGTTCATCCTTCCTCAACTGTGTCATCAAACGGGCAGACTAACATCTATGATCAGATTTGAGCCATTTTAGAAAACACTTAGTTTAGTAAATGTGTGGTGTGACGGTGATCAAAGATATTATTATATCTTATATACTAAAGCTAGACTGATTATTATCTTATTACATATATATTAGTATTGGTGTATATGTCGTCCAATAATTGAAATTAGAAAGAAATTATAGTATAGAAATGTCAAACTATGTTTGAGATGATATAACAAAGAGTTTGTCTACCAGAGATTTTATTTTACGTATCATCACTATCTAGATGTAAGGCGTCTGTATCCCATCGACCGATAAACTTTGTTTTTTCAAAGAATGATGGTGGTGAAGGTCAGTCCATGGTTTCCATGTCCCTGTACACAGACAACTGAGGAGTCTCATGTACTAATACATACTAGGCACGCAGCCATGTTCCACGCTAGAAGACAAGGTGGTGACCTCTTATCAACAAGAGGAAGAACTTGTTGTTTTCTGCAGAACAAAAAAAGCAAATTCTGTGCGCCCACTTAATGAGAATACAGTAAAAGTGTCCAGTTGTGCAGTGGGCACGGCTGTAGTGTGTACAATGAACATGGTCAAAAGGTTTGGGCTGCAGGGAGTGACTCGCTTGCCATTATTAATAAGTTCTCCTGGTTTTGAGTTGATTTTTATTAAATTGTATGTTAAAGTGATCAAACTGCAGTTGCATTATTTACAGTCCATGTGTCTCTGTCAGTCTGATCTGTCACTCATAGACGGTTGTCTTGCCAGTATTTTCCTCCAGTTACATGTGATCAGCTTCATGATACTCCTCCCGTTTGGTTTGATATCTGCTTCCACTCATTCTTTTATTCACTTGTTTACTTCCTGCTTTATGCATTTCTTACATGTATTATTTTCTACCTTCTGCTCATCCTTATCCTCACTGAGAAATGCATCCAGCAGGCTGTATGTTAGTGTGTTAACAGAACTGGAAGAAGTGTGTGTGTGTGTGTGTGTGTGTGTGTGTGTGTGTGTGTGTGTGCGTGTGTGTGTGGAATCGAACCAGCAATCATTCAGACTCCGTTGATGTTCCACTGATGCTCTGTTTACTGACCTCTGCTTTGGTTTTTGTCCTCCTCTCCTCCTTTCTCCCTTCCCCGCCTCCTTTCTTCCCTCCTCTGCTCCTTCCTCCACACATTTATTTTCTCTCATATGCCCCTCCTTATGGCCCTACATCCTTAAATGTTGTACCCTTTTTATTAAAAACTTTCCCCTTTATTAAAAACTTTCCCCTTTCATGTACGTTTTTTTTTTCACCCCCTTTTCCTCTCATCACTTTTCTTAATCCGGTCTAAACCCGACATTGGCTTTGCTGTTTTGACCCCTCCCCAAACCTGCCCTCCATCTTTGCTCCACCCCTCATCATCATGGAAACCACCACCTCCCCCACCGCGTCCAACGTTGGGCGGTCTGATCTCTACCTTCGTCTCTCCTCTTCCTCCTCCTCTGCTCCTCCTCTTCCTGTCCTCTGCTCTGCGGTCTCTCTCTCTAAAGATGGTCACGCCTCAAAGTCTCTTTACCCTCTTCGGTATGTTCAACCTCTACTATTCTATCTGTATATCTCTCTCTGTTAATCCAATTTTGTTCACTTCCTTCAGTGATGTCGCGGACAAGCTATTCCTCTTTATCTTTCTGTATCTCTTTGCCTTCCTCTGTCGTATTGTACACTACAGAGTTAAAATCCTCTGCTGTCTCTGCATTCAAAGAACAGTGAGTCTGAGATGTTGTCTGTTTGGTCATCTTATCTAATAACTGATGAGAACAAAAGACACCAAAAGCATTCATGTGCTTCAAACTTGATGGCAACACATAAAGGCAAAACCTGATCCACATTTGCAGATGGAACTCTAACTACTTTGACGTTATGTTTGCCATCAAGTTTTAAAGGAAGCGCCAGGCCTGCACCTTCCATAGCTGCTTGACAATAAATACATTTAGTCTAGCAGTCAACAATAATTAGAGGAGACAGCAAAAACGATGAAGATCCAATCTGAAAAGAGGGAGGAGTAGGGAGGATTCAGATCTGTCCACTAAACTTGGATGCTAATAAACTTCATTGAACCTTTTTTAACTAAATTAAACTTAAAAAGTTTTTAATTTTTATCAGATTCTGATTTATTCAGTTAATTAATAAGTAACTTGATTAAAGGCCAAAATAAGTTGGTGCCTCCTGCAGGATAGTTTAATACAGAAAGAAGCTCTCTCGTACAAGTAGTTGTTTATTTAATATTAGCTATACGTCTGTTATCTTGATAGTGTGTGTTAAATGGTTTCATATATAACGCTGAACATGTGGATTATTTCAGTGTGATGTTCTCGCCACATTATTAGATAAGTTGATCATGACAGTCCAGTGACACACTTCTAGCTTGTGAAAATTTCATCTCTTCCTTTTTCTTTGTACCTTTTCCTCTACGTTCTGTTTTAATGGAGTGCAGTCATAGTGCACCTTTTTGGTTTTTATATGCAAGTTCAAATGGTGTGACTGTGCAGATGGGATTACACCTAAACTAAGCACATCACAAGGGTCACACAGACTGTCAACCAGCTCAACATGTCCATGTCTGTCCTTACAGCAGTTTTACCTACTTCACAATGTCCACAGAAACTTCTAAAAAAGTCTAAAAAAAACCCAAAAACATTTCTACACACTTATTTTCTCCAGCTTGCTTTGCTTTAGGTTAGTACATATCTGGCTCAGTAAGAGGTTACTGTGTTTCCTCCACTTTCCATTTCTAGTTTCACATTTTAATCACTTCCCTTCATGCTGTTGCTGTCCAGTCAGTTTCAGGTGTTCGTCAGTGGTGAAGCTCAGCTGGTTGACAGTCGTAACATAAAACTACTGTGATACTGAAGTGTTTGAGTAGATGTCAAATGGGAAGATTCCATCTTTTCTTTTTATTTGTCTTTCTAGCACTAACTTAATTCCTTCCATCCTTCACACCTCTCCTTTTTTTTTTTTTCTATTATCTTCGTCGGCTCCACCTCTCCTGCTCTGTCTGTTCTGTCCTCCTCCACCCTGCTCTCTCTTGCTTTCTCTCTCCCTTTCTTGGTCTTCCTCTCTGTCTCTCTCTCTGTCTCTCTCTCTCTCTCTCTCTCACCCTACCTGTAGGAGTCTATGGTGACGTCCAGAGGGTGAAGATCCTCTACAACAAAAAGGACAGCGCCCTGATCCAGTTGTCAGATGGCAACCAGGCTCAGCTGGGTGAGTTTTTATGGTAGTAGTATATGACAAAATGATAATTAGTAAATGCTATTAACCCATAAATAATCATTTCATTAATTAAAATCAGAGTGATATTGGGCTGCAGTAGATCAGGTTATGCATTAGTTGGCTTATTAAATTTCTCATTTCACTGTGGCTTTATGGTTTAAATAACGGGATTAGTTTGTAATGTCATGACATTTTGAAAAGTGTATTCTAAATGAACGAAGAAGTCTTTTGTTAGACCACTTAATGCTCGGCCTGACCATATTGTGAAATAAGGCTAAGAAATGTTATGTATATATTCTGGCATTATGTGTGGAGTTAAAATCTTATGGTTGAGGTTTACTTGTTGGAAGCCACTGTGGCAATAATCACTGGCTTTATAAGAACGATTTGATGCATGTGATATGATAAAGGCATCAACATGAAACACTGTATAGTATCTATTTATTTTTCTCACTCTCCTCTGTAGCTATGAGCCACCTGAATGGTCAAAAGGTGTTTGGTAAAGTGATGAGAGTGACGCTGTCTAAACATCAAACTGTAGCTTTGCCCAGAGAAGGCCTGGATGACCAGCTGCTAACTAAAGGTAAGCGGGTGTATCTGCAATTATGTGTCAGCAGCCAGATCAGATATTGTCCAATATTCCTCCTAAAATGTTCAAGAAACCCGTCAGTCACTTAAATACTAAGAACCTTTGACTAAGTAAACCAGAGTCCAGGATTCAAACCTCATAGAATTTATTAGAATTGTTGATTAACAAGCTGAGATCCAGCGAGGCTCGCTCAGCTCTGCTATTATCTGCAAAAACAATCTAATTGTGATTATGTTGTCTGATATTGCAATTACCATATGATTTGCTCTAAGAGAGGAAATAGTATTTTGTTTACATCATTATTCTCATTTTTATTGAAAAACATTAAAATGCCTCCTGTGATTTGAAAACTGCAGCAGGCTATATTGCTGATTCAATAAAATGTTAGTTGAGCCCTAATCTGAGCTCGAGGTTTTCTGAATCTGAATTAGTTGGGTAGAAGCAAACTCTATAGTGTGAGAGCCAAAGTTGTAATATTAATAATATGATGTAATAATATTCAGGGTTTTTTACATAATGCCAATATTGTTTTTGCTGGACAGATTTTTCCGGCTCGCCGCTCCATCGCTTTAAGAAGCCAGGATCCAAAAACTTCCAGAACATCTTTCCTCCCTCTGCAACTCTTCACCTCTCTAACATCCGGTAGCACAACACTTCACACAGTCGCAGCAAATGATTTTCACACCAGTCAGGATTCTAGTTTGAGTGTGTGGACGTTGCTGTGATAGTTTGTATTTGCATGTGCAGGGATGGAGTTGGAGAGGATGATCTGCGCCTTCTGTTCTCCAACAGCGGGGGAACCGTCAAGGCGTTCAAGTTCTTCCAGTAAGAGGCGTCTCTATGAATTCTGACCTAGAAGAGTTTTTATATATTTATCTATCATCTATCTATCATCTAGCAAAGCACCAAAAAAAAAATTTCATATATATGTATGTATCTGCTTCTAAAAATGAAAAGGAGATGATACAACATCACCTATAACACATTTGTAATATCTTCTGTACTTGGATCATGCAGGATTAGGGGCTTGTTATACTATGAACTAACCTACCCAGAAGTAAACAGTTCACACACACACACACACACACACACACACACGACATGTGAGCTTTTATGGTTAATATTTAACTGTCTCTGCTCTCTCCTCATCAGGGACCGTAAGATGGCCTTGATCCAGATGTCATCAGTAGAGGAAGCGATCCAGGGCTTGATGGATCTTCACAATTATGACATGGGAGGAAATCACCATCTGAAGGTTTCCTTCTCAAAGTCCACCATCTAACCGTCACACACCACGTCTGAACCTGAAGATCTCAGACGAGCGAGGAAGTCGCCACCGTTGTCCTCTTATCCACATTTTCTCTTCTTCTTTCCCCAAAACCTCAATCAAGTAGGACAATATTTTATCACAGAACTGTGTGCAAACCTGAAATTTCTAAGTAAAGCATTAAAAAGCAGAACACCCCAGAATTCATGACGTTGTAAAGAGCAACTAAACAACAGCTGACAATCACGTTGTGATCACAGGTACGTCTGACCACATCCGTCAGTGATATCGGGTGTAGTCAGAGGTGTAACAGGCTTGTCAACCTGCTGGGTTTTTGTTGTAATTGATCATCTGGTATTTTTCTGTACGTCGTCTCATCATTTGAACCACCCACCCATCGTTGCTCATACCTCCATACCGACTGATCTGGTCACCACCATCATTAATCATGTGACTGCTCTTTGCTTCTCTGACAGACAGCTGCTGTCATTTGAAGATGTTTTTTAGACAGTGCAGTTTATGACACACACATTTGTGCATTTTGGTGCATTCATAAAAGAAAACTAAACAAAACAGATATCTTGGATGTTGTTCTAAGCTCGGAGCATGAAGGAGTAGCCGCTGTTGTAGGATGAACAAAGGTTACAGTGTGATTCATGCTGTTCTCTCCTCTCATCTGCAATGGAAATATGACCAGTTTGACATTACCAGCACCCAATGGGACTCTAGCAACCTTCACTGAAACAGCTTGCAGCTCTCAAAGTGTCGCTACGCCACACAGAATCACTTTGACTGTAGCTTAAACCTGGTAACTCGATACCAAGAAATCCTCAAAGCAGGTAGAATAAACATTTTGTACAGTCGGGTGTATTTTATCTTTAACGTTCTTACTGTTATTCCCATAGCTGAATAATCACTTTGAAGCTATTTATACATGATGCCCATTTGATAAAAAAAAATGTTTAAAGGCATTCTGGGAAATATGAATAAATGTTTTTAGGACAATTGGATACCCCTAAATTTCAAAATGACTTGGAATGTATGGACATGAACACACTGCTGCTGTGTAATCACATTGAGGAATAAAAGGTGGACCTCGAGCCATCTGTAACGTTCCTGTTCAGATCCCATCCCAGCCACGGCTGTGAGTGGGTTCACACACACGCACACACACACACACACACAAGGTTTCAACATGTGATTCTGGTCTTGGTCTCGGATTTTTGGGAGGAGACCTGTTGGGACCAAAGTACATGTGCCTTTAGTCTGTGGTTTTATTTTACTGATGATACTTTTGTGTCTTTAAACTGGTTATTTTACTGGTAATGTTTGTTGATCTTGTGTTGTAAACCTGTAGAAACAGATTATTTTGTTATTTTTTTTAAATAGATGTGAACCTGGTTTCCCAGTCCTTACTCTGACAACCTGATCTTATTTATCAATCAGAAATGCACAGATATCTGGGTCATTATTTCAACTGAGGTCACCTTTTAAAGTAACTCTTTATTTTTCACTCATTTTGGGTTCTTGCTTGCGGCGGAAAAGTTTATTTTCTTTGAAAAGTTTTTCTTTTAGGAGATTGTTGTAAATTTTCTACTTGAGTTGAGTTTCTTTTGTGATAAGATTTCAGATTAGCACAAATTAAATATGTCTTTTCTACCAACGAGCCCAAGTTAAATTGTGTTTTTTGTGTGTGTTTTGTGTGTGTGATTCAGACCATGTTCCGGCCTCTGCTCTCATCTGTATCTTAGCTGTCAATAAACTTCTCTCACTCTGTTCAGTTCTGTCTGTCTGCTCTCACTTCTTTCTCTCCACTTTTCCTTCTGTTAGCTGTTCTGTTCTTTCTACATTTCTGCTGACACATGACACAGATTCACATCTTCACTGAGCTACTCTGCTCTGCCTGTTTACAAGCTCAACAAACGTTTGTGACCCTGCAGTCTTGAAACCACAAAACACAGTTGTGTGTGACACTTTTTTTCTTTTGGATATGAATATTTGTGCTACAATAATTGAAATACCTGGGCATGAGTAAATATTAAATAGCACAGACGTCTAATAACACAATAGAGGCTTTATATTTTATTACTCTCCTGGAATATTGTGGTTAAGGGGAAATGATCTGCTGATGCTGCCTGGAGTCAGTCATGTCTTTTTATTTCAGCATAATATGTATTAAAATGACTCAACAGCCCACAAAGCATCATGAATTGATGTGGTATATATACTCTACATATAGATGGCTCAGTTTCCAGTGCATCTGTTTTATAAGAAGCTGTGCTGCTGACACACACGCTTTTCTACCAAAGTGTGATAAAATATCTATAATGAAATATACATAATGTATATAATCAGCAGAGCTTTGCAGTGCAGCTCTCATCTTTCTGTTCTCTTCCTCTCGTTTCTATATCAAACAGTCACTAATGAGGGTCTTATTATGGAACAGCGAGTCCTTAAAGAGGGGAAGACAAAAGAGAGTAAATATAGACTAATGGACTCTTTCTGGTTAATTACCAGTCTTTGTTTAATTGGCTGTGATTGGGTGAGACTGAAGCTGCTCTAGTAGCCTCAGCAGCTGCACAGATTGCTTTATAATCCTGCTTTATGAAGTAACAAACACACTGAGCAGACGTGCACTGGACTCCACGCTCTGAACACTGTAGCCAGGACAGAATAGTTTAAGGCTCAGAGTAAAGTAAACATTGTTCCGTTCAGACTCCAAATATTTTTCCGTGCAAAACAGGACATGGAAACGTGACCCTAACCTTTGACCCTTTGCAGGCACAAACATTTACATGGAACGTAGAATAATTACATGTTACTGAGATGAGACTTGAGATTTGATTTTTTTTTTACTCTCTTTAATGTGGCCGATGTAGAATTTGTGTCATTTTTAGGGTTCGGTTGTCGTGCTTGAACAGTTGCAGCTCAACAATAAAATACACAAACAGTCAACAACCAACAACTGTGGGCATTAAGAAGTGTATTTGATTCATCCTGGTGTCGTCTCACACATATCAGCCTGCTCTCCCCACGTTACTGTTCTACAATAACGGCAAGAATACCTTTAAAAAGAGAAGTAATAAACTATTAGAGCACAGAAGTGAAATCAACAAGGATAAAAAAAAAAAATAGGTAACGTCTTAAAAAATGTAATTTTGTAATAGTAAATTGCAAATTATGTGTCTTTTAACATTCTAAGTCCTCAGTTTGTAACACTTTGTTTAAACCTCCAAGCCAAATCTGAGATAATTCTGGTGACATCACTGTGACTTCATCAGGGTTATGAGTTAGTCCTACTGACCATGATGGGCGCCCCTTTAAAATGCATTAGATGCAGTTCCTCTGTGATCCACCAGAGGTCAGTGTGAGCCAAGTCCTGCTGCTGTCTGCAGAGACCTCAAATAATCCTCAGAATTACAGTATTATATGAATATTACAGTGAAATCAGTCCTGTGAAACTTTTATTAAAGCACTTCAATCAGTTAGAAAACACACTCATACATAACTCATGTTGCTCAAACAGCAACAGTTTGAAATGAGACTCAAATACAGGACAGTGTCATCTGTTTGTTTGTCTGTGTCAGTTATTATTATCAGTCAGGGTCATCGCTCTATACAGACAGTATGTTTCATAACTGATCCCTTATTACATGAAACACACACACACACACACACACACACACACATATGTTTTCCATCTCTTCAGGGGATATTACATTGACTTACATTCATTTCCTAACCTTAATCATAACCACTACAAGCCTCATCTTAACCTTTACCATAACCTTAACATATCCCTAAATACACCTTAACCTAGACCAAGTCCTCCTAAAATCAATGATTTATGTTAAGGACAAACACACACACACACACACACACACACACATACTTGTATGAGAGGAGAATAAAGGCAGATAGAGTTACAGTGAGAGCCACTGTATCCAGGATGAGACCATCAGACAACTGTTGTCTCATACAGATGGTGGATGGAGCTTTAAGCCAGGTGCTGCTCAGCTGATGTAACGCCATTCATGCTCACTATCCAGTTACCTGACTTACCTGTTACCTCATTTACCTGTTTGAACACAGACACAGTTCATACCGGCTCATACACTGAGAACCCATCATTTCAGCACTGACCCGTCTGATCAGTGTGTGCAGATATTAGCGTGCCATGGACCTTTATTCTTGTCCTGGTGATCAATGTCTCAACTCAAGGTCCACTTACATGCTTTTTCAGCTTCTTCCTCACACAGTCTAGTATCTGATGTCTTGTGAACAACAATTAGAATTTAACCTGCAGCGTTAAAGGAGGGTCGCTTCACCTGAATTCCCCTCCAATCAGAAAAAAGGTTTAAATAGATGATGTCACCCCGCTGTCGTTTCAATTGCATATCCCTAAAATAATCCTCAAAAACATATATTTGTCTGACAGTGTTTACTATTAACTGATTTAAATGATATCACAATATAACAGGCCACAAAGTTTCTAATAGATGACGAGGACTTCATGATAATGTGAAGGTGGGACATTTTGGGGAAATATCCTCTTTCTTGTAAAGGGTTTGATGACAAAGATCAATGTTGTTTTCATGCGTGTGGTAAAAAAATAAAGTAAAATAATAAAATAATAATAATCGTGTATATATATATATACGATTATTTTTTTTATTTTTATTTTTTCAGCAAATTCATTTAAAGACCAAAACCTACAATGTCAGAGTCGACCTGCCTGCCTGTTTCTAATAACATTAAGTAAGTGATTCATATTATAATTTATACCTGTGTGTTTACTGTCACACGTCATATTTTATATTCTGTATTATAATAATTTTTGATCCCATTTTGTATTTATCTGAAATCAGGGCATCTGCAGGGCTTTAAAAGCCAGAAGCTGAACTGGTGAGAGGAAAGGAAGCAAGAGAAACTTTAAAGGGTCAGTTCACTCAAATTACTTTATTTAATCAACGTATTTCTTACGTATCTGAGATATTTGTCTCTGAACACAACACGATGGAAGTGAGGAGCACTTTGTTTTAGCTGCTTAAAGACTTGAAACATTTACATTTAAAAAATAATCAGCAGTAACAAGAGTTTTCATGTCCTCACTGTCAGCACTTTCCATCGGGACTAGTTCTTTGCTAGAAAGTAGTTCCAGTGAAATGCGTTCACAGTGAAGTCTGTGTATTATCCAGCATAAAGAGGACATTGTTTCTGGAAGAAATGTTCTTTTTAATAAGATGTCTGCTTCCTCCTGGTGTATGGTATGGTCCACTTACTGAGACATGTACATCAGTGATTGAAATTTCACAGCGTGTCTGAAAAGATTTACGAAAGCTTTGCTAAATCTGACCCTGAAAATCAAAAATACCAACGATGGAGATTTTAGGCAAATCACTGTCTCGTTAAAGCTACTGAGTCAAACCCTGCGGCTGCAGTTTCACCATCCACTGCAGAATGTGTCCGTCTTCATACGTTATGCAACGTCAGGTGGACTGCACATGCTGATTCCTCCAGAGAAATTAGCCATGTCCATCTGTGTGAGCACTGAGTTTGACTTTCACTCAATGCATGCTGGGATTGACGAAACGTGAGGAAGGAGAGATAGAAGAAAGATTGTCTTTAGATAGATATACAACCTCCCAGTTGACCAATAGCGTGTGGCCTCCCTGATGACCTCAGAGCCACTCCCCTGTGTGTGTGTGTGTGTGTGTGTGTGTGTGTTCAGTGATGCAGATGATCCACAGATCTGTGGTTGATCTGCTCCTCCCCTCCCCCTCTATACCTCCATTTTCTTCTCACACACAGTTCTTGGTGATGAGGGGGGAGGGGAGAGAGGGAGAGAGGGAGGGTGAGTGTGGGGAGCGGGGTGCAGGTCATGAGGAAGCAGGAGGTAAAGGAGAGCAGGAGGAGGAGGAGGAGGGTATATGACTATGACCTGCAGTAACATCAATGTTCTGGATGCTGTGAGAAATAAAAGAAATATATACGACAAACGATGATGGAGGTTTTCTTTTTAACCTTCACTCTCAGTGTTTTCTGAGCCAGTTTGGAAATCAATTAAAAGCTTCAGCAAAACAGACGTCACAGCTGTGGAAAGACACAGCAGCACGGAGCAAAGAGGCAAAGACACACACACACACACACAGGAAACACACACAGACTAGTCATTTATTAGACATATTAATAATGACACAGCCTGGCCTGTATGTATAGCACACACACACACACGCACACACACACACACACAGTGGTTCCACACAACTTAATGGCATTCATTCAACTCCACTTCCTCCTCTGGCTGAAAGTAGGATGTAGCCTGTTTTTCTGTCATGATGGCAGTTTAGAGCTCTTCCTTTCCTGCTGATTTTTATACATTTCTGCTCCTGCTGGCGATCAGATCAGAATAAAGAACATGTGGAGAAACCACGAGGCTGTATTTAGTGTCATTTACAGGGCAGGTTGGTAGTGTTGATGAGAAGAATGGACACACAAATGTCCCCAAGAGCCCAAAATACCTGAGCTCAAGCTAACCTCGATGGTCTAAAATGATGTACACACTGAACAAGGAGCATATTTAGGACACAGTGTGATTGTCTATTAAATCAGTACAAAGATACAAAATGTAAATCTGGGACCAGCTGAGACTGTTGTTCAGTCTGATTATCAAATGTATAATCCGTATTGCTGATTATTGAATTCAAAGACGACTGAAGGAGCCATGTGTAATGAACATATTATATTAATGAGATTAGCTCCGGCTTCAGCTGTCCATCCATCCCTCCATCTGTCTATCCATCCGTCTGTCTGGCCACTCATCCATCCATCATCCCTCTCTCAGTCAGCCAATCGATACATGATGTCAGGATGAGGTAAGTGATGACTTCAGAGTCATTAAGCGATATGATAGGCTGACACAATGCCATCAGCAGCCCCTGCTGGAAATGGATGGACCCCAGACACCTCGGGTCGTATTTCACCAGTCACACACACACACACACACACACACACACACTGGCCCAGTGAGGATCTCGTATCTCCTGCCATAGAAATGGATTTTCCCCCTGCAGACCACATAGAGCGGATTCATATCTCTATTGATTTAGATGAGGAGATGAACTGAAAGGGATGAAATGAGATCGGCCTCGGAAATAAATGAGAAATTAATCAAGTTAATCTGTTCAAGATACAGCCTCAGAAATGGTTACATATATATATGTATAACATGTTCACTTGCGACAGAAAGACTCGGCAGCAGCGTGGGGCTTTGATTTGAAATGAATTATGAGATAATACAGCTGAAACTGTCGTGAGTCTCTGCAGAGAGAGAGAGATGAAGGTCGTCAGGATGGTCGCCGTGGTAAATGCAGCAGCTGGAGTTTTCCAGGAAGGCACGCAGCTGTTTCCACCGCTGACTGGTTTGACTGCTCGTCTTACCAGTCTGTTACTGGAACGTATCAGTTCAGGCGGGAACTCAAACTGGATCATGTGACTCAGGAGTCATTCATCCACCTTCACTTCCCACCGTAGACATATTTACTGAGTTTACGGAACAGTTTGATATAACCTAACGTTTCAGTATTACAGTAATAACATATTGGATCTATATTTTCTCTTTCCCTTTCATTACATCGCCAGTATGAACATTAAATTCATATAGTTTATATGGAGGTTTGAGGAGAGCCATCCCAAACCAAAAGAAGGTTGCGTCACATGGTTTATGATGTTAGTAATCAAGCTTTTTAACATTTTGTTAAAGTTAAATTGGTGTCATTGAGCATAATCCAGAGTTTTACTGGTGGTGCCGATGTTTTGTATGGAAAGTGTGTTGTCACTGGTATATTAAATAAAACTCTCAACTGCAATATCGGCCTTTTTACAGTCATGTGTCTGTGTTTCTGTACCTCTGCTGGTGACTGGCAGGGACTGCAACAACAACACAGAAATGATCTCCTGCTTCGCCCTCTCACCATGTATGATGGTCTGTGGTCAACAAAGTTCCGTTTTCTTCCCAACAGTTTACAGTGATGTAATAGAACATCTAAAAAATGTCTGAAATCATGAAGAAGAAAGAGTTTATTTGTCCTCCCAAACTTTCATTGTGGCAGAAAAAAAACATACATCCTCCTCTCAGCCGGAGGAGGAAGTGAGGTTGAATGAACGCCATTATGTTCTGGGGATCCAGTGTGTGTGTGTGTGTGTGTGTATGGGAAATTGATGCACTGACTCTCAATGTCACGTTTCTACCATTTGTCTCCCTTGGAAACAGAGAGAGAGAGAGAGTTAAAACCCCACAGCAAACAGGAGGACATCTGGACCTGTCTCTCTCTGTCTCTCTCCTCCTACCTCTTTATTGTCCTCCTCTTTCAACCCCCTCTCTGTCTTCTCCCTCTCCTCTCTCCTCCCTTTTTATCATATCTCTCTCTCTCTCTCTCTCTCTCTCTCTGTTTCTCTGTCTCTCTGTCACTCTCTGGGGGCTATCAATCACGGTTGCTGTGACGGCGGCCAGGCTGTAGGTGGTCATGCCGACGGCAGATGGCTCTTTATCGCAGGAGCCCTGGCCTCTCCATGACAACCGCAGAGAGCAGGAAGTGACACATCCAGCCGAGTGGAGAGAGATTCATCTGGACAGGAGACACACACACACACACACACACACACAGAGAGAAGAGCACATGAAAGGTTGAGGAAAAGAGGGAGAGCGACAGAGCTTCAAGTGTCTTGCTTTTGAAACTATTAAATTCATTTAAATAAACCTATTTTATTTTTTCTTTCATATTCGGTGCTGTAGTATTTGTTTGCATTCATGCCTTCAAGTTTTCACCCACTTCTTGTCTTTAGTATGCTAACATGCTAATGTTTACATTTATTGTGTTCACCATCTCAATAAATTAGCTGACATTTGCTTATTAGCACAAAATGATGTGCAGTGAAGGCTGATGGTTATAAACCAAAGTACCAAAGTACTGAACATATTGACCTGATGATGATGCTGAATGAAAATTAGTAGCATCCATTAATATTTTATGGTAATCTGTTACACTCAAAACTACAAATGTGAAGCTTTCGGTGGTGGTTCGTGCAGAAAAGAAAAAAACCTCTTTAATAAAAACACCCTTAGCGGATATTATATTCTCTTATTACATCATCAAGAATGATGTATCCACAGAGAAATGATTTCATTCATCTAAATGAAAAGCATCAACATGTATTAAATATTATTTGTCACTGTATAATTGCAGTTTTTTTTGTTGTGTGCTTCTCTTGTATTTTCAGACCAGAACAGAAAAACAGGTTTGATTCGGGTTTTTTTTATTTTCTATTTTTTAATAATCACAGTTTCCAATAAAAAGTCTTCAATATATCCATGAGTGATGATGCCAGTCATACCCAAACAGAATCATCTGTCTTTAATTGACAGGTGATCCCGTCCACATAAACACATGGAGGCTACTTCAGCAGCACTGTGTCTGTATCACAGACTACTTCAATGTCCACATCACTCAAACCTTCCTCGTGTTGTAGCCGCGGTGCATTCAGGTACATTTCCTGCTGCTGTAGGTGTACAGATTGGGTTCTGTACTCCTTGCGCTGATGGATTTCTCCCTGAATGATTGTTGAACGTTGGTGGAAAATGGAAAAGTCTGTGGCATTCATCCCCGAGCGCACTGATTCCTACTAAACACGTAAATCTTACTAACATATACCGTCATTTTTAAAATAAAGGCTCAGTAATGTCTTAAAGCACCTGCGCTTTGTAGTTTTTTTTTTAGCAAACATTACTCAAACAGGAGCAAATAGTACATTTCTTGGAGACTATTCGGATTGATACACATCTGCTGCTGTACTGAGTATTTCTGGCAGCAGGACGGTGTGTGTGTGTGTGCGTGTGTGTGTGTGGGGGGGGGGGGATTGAATAAGAAATATATTACAGTTCACGGCAATGAAACAACAGTGTGGCTCAGAATAAGTTATATCAAAATACTACATCCTTTAAAAGATGTGGTAGTGTGCTACACTCTTTAGGCCCTCCCTGCCTCCAACACCTTCCGTTTGTAACACAGGCTCTCAATTAAAAATATCAAATCTCAAACCTAGATTATCCCGATGACATCATCCGGGTTATGTTTCCACCTTTAGAAAGCTCCCGCTGAGACAAAGCAGATATCGTGCAGCTGTTTTTTTACAGGCTGAATACCACTACTGATGAACAGTAATCAGTAGAAATGGTGATGTGCCTGTTTAATGTGGATTTTTCTCATTTGAAGATCTGGATTATCATCAACAGGATGTGCAGTATGTCGCCTGGATCTTCACTAATCTGGGCAAATTCATTACAAGTTTGCCTGGCAAGACAGTGAGCAGTGATATAGATACAGACAGAGATGTGATGGCAGCAGAGAGCTTCACACTGATACAGTGATACAGTGATACAGTCCCACTGTATCAGTCTAAAGAGCATTTTTAATAAACTTTACTAACTAAATGAATTCCTACTTTAAAACAACTTATTACGTCATCACAGCTTCAAATATCCCATGAAATTATATATATTATTAATCTATATATAATGAATAATATGTAATACTGGATTTTTTTAATAGACGTTCTGATTTTTTCACAGGGACCTGCAATAAATGGCCAGAAAACAATTTTTTTTTCAAAATTCCTGGAAGGAGAAATGAGGGTAGAAGACAAGACTACATGCTGGGTTGGTAGTTCAGTGTGTGTGTGTGTGTGTGTGTGTGTGTGTGTGTGTGTGTGTGTGTGTGTGTGCGAGTTGTATGGGGCGGCTGGTGGATTTCACGTCCCACTTCCTCCAGCAAGGCGATTAGTCCAGACGTCTGTCACACACACACACACACACGCACACACACTCCACTTCTCTACTGTCTGCTAGAGTAAACACACCCTCTCACATACACTTATGCTTGTATTACTATTCATGTGAGGACATTCCATGGACTCCCGTTCACTCCACGCTGCCAGTGTTCCCAAGTATAATAAAGAATAATACAATATCACATAATCACAATAGTAATAAAATACTATATTAACAATATTACAATATTATAACACCGAGACTCGTGATACATCAGTAAGATGTCTGTTAACAGATGAGTTGACTGGCATGAAGTATTCAACTACAGCACTTCACCTGGTTCACTGTCTCTCCTCTGCACACGCGGAGAGCTGAGCCACACTTTGAACCACAGAGAGCAGAAGAGAGAAAGAGAGAAATAAATGACAGCAACGCTCAGTAGAGACGATGTTTATTCGTTATTTATCTAACTTATGTGCACTTGTTTCATTTCAGATCAGCGTGAGCGCCGTGAGTGACTCTTCTGTGTTTTGCTGTCATTTACGGTCACGTTAGTTTCTCTCCTCTGCTCTGGTCTTTCTCGCTGTGGGTGCGTCTGAACCCTCCGTGTGTGCAGAGGAGAGACAGTAAACCAGGTGAAGCACTGATGACAACTACACTTGTCATGTTACTGTAAGTGCAATAAATGTTTTGCTTTTCGTTGCTTTTTCGACACAGTTAGTTGTAGAGAAGCTGGTGAATGTAGCGGAGCATTTAGCAGCTAAAGAGCCAAATTTTCCCCTTTTGTCCAACGGCAATATGTACGCGCAGTTTTTGTCTCTATTTTTGGATTGTCAGTGTGAGATATTTTTTTATTAAGTGCATTTATTTACAGATGTCTGCAAACACAGTTTAATACTATAAGGCTTTTTGAGTACATTGACTATTAGTCTGATAATCACTGATGAGAATAGAAACACATTATTTAACATATGTACAGACATCTCAACGGGTCTTTGAATGCAACATGAGTTTTAAGCTGGTAGATTTATGGTGGAAGAAAAGAACAGCCAAAATCTCACACACATTGTCCATTCCTGTGTCTCTCATTGACACACACACACACACACACACAGTGGGCAATGGGGTCTGGCTGTCAGTTTGTGTTTTGTCAGCAGCTCCAGTGGGAGAGAGGCCATTTCTGACGACTGGCTGGAGTGATGCGCGTGCAAACACACACACACACACACACACACACTTTCCTTTTTTTCTTATGTCACCTTCATTTGACCTAAAGGGTTAGTTCAACTCTCACTGTTTATTCTTTAATGCTGACACAAACATCACATGCTGTTATTTGACCACAACATTCACATCAAAGCAAAAAGTTGATTTTATTCATTGGTCCATCTCTCACCAGTCTGCTCCAGTGATGTGTAATGAGCATTGTGGCCTGTAGGGGGCGCTAACAGGCCTTTAAGACAAGCTAAAGTATAACTCCAATATATTAATAAAAATGTGCTTCTTGCTTCACCTGCTATTTATGAAAGCTAGTTAAAATGATGTGTGTGCTTCCTCCCCAGACGTTAGAGGATAGGTTCACATATGAACACTGAAATTGATTCCGCTCGTTCATACTGGCCTTTAAAAAATGCAAGTGACGGGACAAAATCTACAGTCCTCCTCCTGTGTAGAAATAGATTCCAAAGTTTACCTGAAGCTAATAAAAGACTTCAGCGGTCTGAGTTAGATAAATCAAGTGGGTATATTTTAAAGTCCCTTTAGTAGAAACGTCTGTCTTTCTCTGGACAGTGTTGGAGAGATGGCAACAAAAAAACGACAGACCTCTCCTGAGTCCTGCATTAAAAACATTCTCCAACAGGCTGATGAGCCTTTATAAACACCAGAGGGGCAGGCAGCCAATCCGAAGGCATTTCCACCATATGGAATGTGTGCTGATAATACAATCAAACTGAGCTACTTTTTCTTGCAGAGTTCCTATTTGATACTTTAAAGTTATTTGCTGACATGTTGCATCTTATGTATTCATTTTCAGTATTTATGAAAAAGAAAATTCATGTTCCTCTTGCAGGATTTGAATACATCAAACCCGTCGACATGTGTCATTATTTTGCAACAGCCGTCTGGTTCAGAAAGTGGCAGTTTGGTCTCATCCTGGTTTCTCCCACAAAGTACAAACAGAGCGCAGCGACACAAATGATGAGATGCAGGCGGAGGTTTGGTTTCCTAGGCGAATATCATGATTCACTTTTATTAAAAGCATCATAGCTACAATTCATCATACATGATGTCTCAAAAAGGAAAAAAAACAAAAAACAAACAAAAAACAAAAAAAGACACACCAAAAAAAAAACAAAAAAGGAAAAATAAACATTTACATGGTATGTCTGTAAACTTCAAGGCTAGATAAGAATTTTGAGGTAATGCTCTTCAGCTTGCTGGCTAAAAGTAACAAAAAGTCCATTTTTTCAAGAAAAGTAGCTAAGTAATAAAGGTACCTGATTATTTTAACTCTTTAACACCAGTGCATCAACAGGAACAGAGTGAGACAAAATTGATTGCAGTACGTATTTGTCATCATTTACAGTTTTGTTTTCTATTCATACGACACTTGTGGTTATTCATATAGTGTGTGTATGTGTGTGTGTGTGTGCGTGTGTGTGTGTTGGGAGAGTGATGTTGGAACATTCAAAAGCTGCCTTGGTTATTGCTGTCTCAGCATTAGAGAGGAGAACAAGGATCTCTGACGGGGGAAGGTGTCTCCCCCCCTCCCCCCTCCTCCCTCTCTCTGTGTCTGCTGGGCTGGCTGTGATAGCAAACGTTAATAAGACCTGGCCACAGTTTGTTTGAAGGTACTTTCAAATATTTGAACCGTTTGTGGCGCTTGATTTATCTCAGATACTTTTAACTGGCCCTCGGGGAATGGAAACAAATCAAGCACCACTCGCGCTTTTCAAGTATTTAAAAAGAATCGACTCAGCGACCAGAGTTGAACTTCATATAGACGTACAAACTTATGAATTTCCAACTCTGTTGAAAATGTGTCTCAGTCCTGTTCTGGCCAGGCCTGGTGTCAGTGTGTGTGACTAGAGCAACAGTCATTAGGAAAAGGTCACTAGGGAGCAGCGCTCGGTCTGAAACTACCGGGATGTGAAGGAAAAATAAAAACAAAAGGATTTTAATGTGGCAGCGACCGGGGGGGGGAAAGAAAAAAAAAAAAAAAAGAGAAGAAAAATCAACCATCTCATGTGCCTCCCTCCCTCCCCTTCTATTTAAAGAATAACCCTGAAACATCACATCCCTGCGTGGACCACCGCTCCAAATCCTTTCACAGAAGACCTCAGGAGCAAGGACAGCTGGTTTGGCCGGTGTGAAGCGGACCAATCAGAGGGCCTGATCGGCGGCAGACCCAGCCCGCCTGCCACTCCCACACCGGAAAACCAGCCGCCTCCAAACGAGAAAACAGGATTCAGAGACTGGCAGTGGAAAGACTCAAGACTGGTATTCAAACAGTGTGGGACTGGGTTTAACAGTATCAGTTCAACGTGTGTAACACACACACACACACACACACACACACATACACACAAGCGCGCACACACACACACATACATACATACACTCCAAAAGGGAAAACAGCTGCAGGGACGAGACCTCCCAGAAACCATCACATGACAAGAGAGGGTTATTAGGGGTTAGTGTGTGTAGTGGTGGACTCATGGTCAAGTATGTGTTGGGGATCTGTGTGTGTGTGTGTGTGCTGTGGTAGTCAGTGTGTGAGACTGAGTTTTAGGCCAGTCTGGTTTTTCCTCCTCAGAGTTTACCTGGTCTGATATGTGAGAACTAAAAATCTGCTCTGTGACAGAACAGCTCCATCAGCTCCATTACCCACAATTCCTCCTGCAGCAGCTTTGTCAGAAAGACAGCCGAGTGTAGCTGTAATGCGTTTTTTTTTTCTTTTTCTGAGAACCAAGCTGGCATTTCTTCTCCTCTGATGAGATGCTGCCAACAACCAACAACAACAACAAACAGTCCAGACGAAGAGGAAAGAAGCAAAAAAAATAAAAATTACAACAAAGATTTGAGAGCTGAAAGCAGCAATAATAATAATAATAATAATAATTATAATAATAGTACTAATGGTACTTTGTGAAATCCTATGTGAGAGAGAAGTGTAGGCGCACCGTTCACAGTGCACACAGGCCGAACGAGAGAAACAGTCTTTGAACAGGAGCCGAGCTCTGAGCGAGCGGCTCTGAGGATTTTCCCTGACTACGCTATCGACCAGAGAGATTTAACTTAACACACACACACACACACACACACACACACACAGACACAGACACAGACACAGACACAGACACACACACACCTCGTCCTCTCTGACGCATAGTTAATATACCTGGCCAAAAAAGAAACAAAGAATGAGAGAAGAAAATCATCAACAACGTAAAAAAAAAAACAGGATTCATAATAGTTTGGATATTTGTGGTGGAGGCGTGTAAACGTGGCGGAGGAGGTCAGAGGGAGGAAATGTCCACGGCCAGTCAGTTTTATTTCAGTCACTCTTGTCCTTCTGTGGAGACGCTGCGTCCTCCTCGTCCTCCTCTCCTTCCATCCCTCCGTCCTCCAGAGCTGTATCCCCAGCATCACCTCTCATCTCCTCCGCTTCTCCCTCCTTGTCCTCAGCCAAGTCACTCTCTCCTCCTCCCTGCACATCCTCTTCCTCCTCCTCCTCCTCGTCGTCCTCCTCTCCCGTAGCTTTCAGCCCCGTCTTCTCCTCGCCTCTCGGAGGGTCAGTGTTCGCGGTGTTGCCCCCCAGCACTCCGGCCATGGCACTCTGGAGCTCGGCCAGGGTGGAAGAGGGGGGAAAGCCGGGCAAGCTGAGCCCGGCGAGGCCTGGAGGTAGGAACATGGAGGGGTAGAGGAGGCCGGGGGCCATGGTGGACAGGAGGAAGGGGTTGAATGCCAGAGAATTGGCGGACATGCCGGCAGCAGTAAGCAGAGCGGCGGCGTCCCCGTTGATGGATGAATCAGCTGGCGAATCAGCTGCTGGAATCTGAGAAGCTGCAGTGACATCATTTCGCGATTTTTCTGTCTTCTTCTTCTTTGCCTTCTTCACTCTTTCCTCATTTTCCTCAGCTTCCTCATCTTCATCCTCGTCACTGTCTTCTTCCTTGTCCTCTGCCTCTTGCTTCGTCAGTATGCTTTCGCTGCCCTCTCCGTCCATCGTGCCGTTGGTGTTCCCTGATGCGGCAGCGAGAGCGGAGTTGGATGCGGCGGCGGCTGCAGCCAGGTTACCGCCGAACAGCCCGCCTAGACTAAACATACCGGGGAGAGTTGCAGCCATGTTGGGCAGGCCTCCCATGCCGGGCAGCATGAGAGGCAGCATGGAGGCGGCGGCGGCGCTGGCGGCAGCCTGCTTGGGATCACTAGGGGAAGGGAAGGCCATCAGACCAGCAGCCAACTGGAGAGACTGCAGGCTCTGGAGGGACGACAGGTCCATCCCTCCAAACAGACTGTTCAGCAGCAGAGGGTTGATGCCTCCTGCAGACAGACACACACACACAAACACACACACACACACACACACGTTAATCATGTGTAATCATGTGACCACAGTCCTGACATGTTGGCTGGTTCAGCAGTAGTTTGTACCTGCAGATGAAGCAGTAGCCAGAGAAGCCTGTGCAGCCTGAGCTGCCGCTGCTGCCTGGGCGGCGGCCGCTGCCTTGGCGATCTCTGATTTGGGTCGTCGCCCCCGGCGACGGACGCCCTCCTCCCTGACTACAGGGCCGGTCAGAAGGCGGTCAAACATGGCTTCCGGGAGGAAACCCTACATGGGAGGAGGATTTAAGGTTAGAAAACTACTTGGATTCACAAGGACAAGCTGGAAATGTGGGAGGGTTGAGTCTGTAAGTGACTGTTGATTGGTTTGTCTTGGCTACTCACCGACTGTTTGACTATGTCTGTCCAATCAGGGGCGATAGAAAACTCTGGGTTCTCCAATAACCATCTAGGAAGCTCCTTCATTGGTGGAGCCATAGCCCCGCCCATCTGAAGAACAGGAAGATGAAATGAGTTTCATGAGAAAAGTCATCCTTAGACAGCGTGTCCTGAACAGTATATATTTGTGTCAGCTTACCTTGCGTCCGTTTCGTCTGTTGACCACAGGCACTCGCTCCTCTCCAGTCAGGGTGTTGATGTCGATCTTGTTAGGGTTTCGACAGCGATGGCGCTTCTGCTTGGGCTTTGAGAACTGAGACAGCAGTAACTCTTCGCTCTTCTGTAAGAGAGAGATAAACAGAGGTGTGTGTGTGTGTGAATAACACGTGGCTTACACAAAACACTCACGAGGAAGAAAGTGAATGACATACTGGTGTAAATCCAGACATGTCCATGGTGTATGTGGGGTGCTGCCTCAGCCACTCTCCCAGCTCTTTGTTGGAAACTGCTGCCTCCTCCTCCTCCAGGCTGCCGGATGCTAGAGATCTGGCAGTGGGGCTCTGCTCGGGGACTGACAGGGGTCTGTGGGCATGAGCAGTGTCATGAACTCCCTCCACACCTGAAACCTTTGTCCCGTCAGCATCGTCCTGAATATCCAAGAGGGACACAGAGAGAACAGAGGGAATTTAATTCAGATGCTCATATATTGACAATTGACAACTTTAAAGCTTTAACACACACACACGTACTCCTCCTGCTCTCTTGTTGCCCATGAACAGCAGCTCCAGGCCCTCCACATTTTTCCTGCGGCCTCGCCTCCTCCTCATGACGGGCAGGTCAGCCTCCAGTGAACCATTGGCTCTGTGTCCGGAGGGCGGGGCTTGCTGCAGCAACTCCATCTGGGCCTTGAGGGAGGAGCTTGTCACCAGGGCACTGGGGAAGCCGGCCAATGAGGGAGAGGCCTTGTGGTGATGGTGCATACCCTAAACAGCAAAATCGCATCAGTATTTTTGTATGTAAAATGTGTTTAATATTTAATCTTTGGATGCCTGGCAACACAATTTCTAATGAGGATTCTAACTCATGTATGAGCACCTTGGTGAGGTCTATAGCTTGGCTCTGAGATTCCACGGCAGCGTGGCTCTCTCTTAGCTGAGCCACCATCTCCATGAGATTGCGTCTCTTGGCGGCTCTCTCCGCCTCAATCTCGATTTTCCTCCTCCTCCTCCTCCTCTGTCGAGGCACCGTAAGGCTCAGAGCGTCGTCCTGCAACACCAAACCAACAGTTACAACCTGATGACGGCAATTCTTCCAAAAAAAGAACACTAGTAAGTTACTGATGTAGTAGAATTGTAGTTTAAAGTTACTGAATGAAATGAAAATATTTTAATTAGTTATGTTTAATTAGGCTGTTAAATATCTGCAAAGGTCTGACCTGTGTGTGTGTGTGTGTGTGTGTGTGTGTGTCCCCGCGCGTGCACTTACATGAACCTGTGGTGATAGTGTTTTATCTTCACTCCCACTGTAAGGCGTATGGATTCCAGCCATTGTCAGCTCGGCCAAGCTCCGCCTCTGCAGGGGGCTCTCGGACACGGTGGCTACGGCTGCTGCGGTTACCGTGGAGCCGTGCCCCGGCAACAGGTTGCTGGGGAAGTCAAAGATGTGGCGTCTGTTGACGGGCCACTTGCCCTTTAAGACAGCCTCGCAGATGTTATCCATCCTGTTGATCATCACTCGATCCTGAGAAGAGGAAAGAGCTGATGACGGGAAATGTTTTCTCTTCACTTGAAACAGAATCATATTAGTGGGATGAATTTATAACTAATTTACACATTTTTACGAGTTATGTTGATTTTACCAAGAAGCACCCATCTTGATACATTCACTATAATGCACATTTCCACAGTGCCAATTCCAACAGCCCACTTTTCTTTCACTTAGTTCCAACATCCAACACTTTGCTGGTTTTTCAATTAACTATTAAGCTACTGTCAATTTAACACTTCCTGCACAGGTGTTTCACATTAAAAGCCTTAAGGGGGGTTAAAAGAGCATAATCGTGCCCTGCTGGGCATTTGATACAGGGCTGTAAAGAACCACTGTATGCATCATGAGTTAATCTGCAGATAATTCTTAGACTTATAACAGAAAAGGGAAAAATGCAGATCACACTTCCTCAGACCTCAAGATGACCCATTAAATGTCTGGTTTTACTTCTCTTTAATCAAATAATTTAGTTTTTAGTAATTTTAGCAGTTTAACATCATACGAGACATTTGGAATCCAAACAGAAGCTGGACTCGGTGAATGTTTGGACTTTATACCTATTAGAAAATTAATCTGCAACAATTTTGATGTCAATCGACTGATCCAGTCAGTTGTACTTTAATGTAAAACATCTGTAGGAAGAGTTTCTCTGTGCCACTATGACACGACTCACTGCAGAAATATATATTATGCTGAACTGACCACATGAGACAATGTTTATTACCCGGCCTGCAGGCTATTATTTGTGACTCACCTTAGGCCAGAATGAGAAGGCGTAGGCTCTGTCCTGTGAGGCCTGCAGTGCAGAGGTTTCCGGCAGGTCGTCGGGGCAGAACCCATCTCTGGTCTCGTCTCGGGCCGAGGTGCTCAGAGACGCGATACTCTCCTCGTCGAAGTTCTTCTGCTCTGACGCAGCACTCGCTGTGCAAACAGAGGGAAAGTCACGTTGAAACTCTTAATTAAATGGGTTTCCAAATTGTTATCAAGGGATTCAAACTCATATTATTGTCTCACCCCTGGAACCTAGACTCATTAAAACTCTGCCAAGTCATGAGGGGAAACACCAGAAATAGCTCTGTGACCGAGTGTGATGTCAGCAACGACAGACTGACAACCAGGACAAATAAACCGGTTACCTCGTCATTTTTTAATAAACAGGAGAACAGGTGAAGTAAAAGAGGGACATCTAGACTGTGAGCTACGTTTAGAAACATCACCTCTCCACTAAACCAGTTTAAACATAATCACCACTAAGATCAATGACTGACTACCTCCACGCTAACATCAAAGCTAATAAATCCCCTCCTACCTTCAGCTTGAGAGGATTTCTCCGATTTGTCATCTTCGTCCATCCTCTCCTCCTCTTCCTCATCTGGACTTTTCACTGTGTCAGCTGACTTTGGAGATTTAGGAGACTCTGGGTTCTCCTTCTCTCCATCTTCCTCCTCTACAGTCTTGTGGCCTGCTTGTGCTTTAGGAGAGGAGTCGGGATGTTCTGGGAGCTGAGGCACAGCCTCCTTCTGGTCGCCGAGAGCGTCAACAGGAGTCAGACTCTTCTCTTCTGTCAGGTCTTTTTCTTGGTCATCTGCTGGTTTGGAGCTCTTCTCTCCTTCTCCACTCGGCTCCTCTTTCAGCTCTTTTTCTACTTTTGGCTGGGCCTCCTCTTCTTTCTTCACTTGCTTTCCTGGTGAAGCAGCGGCCTCTTCTTTCCTTTCTCCCTCATTTTCCTTCTGTTCATCAGGTGTTTCAGTCTTGGTACATGGAATGCCGTTGCCATCTCCTTCGTCAACTTCCATTTTAACCTCCATCTCTGCTTTCCCTTCCTCAGTATCCACCTCCTTCCCTTCCCCCTCCTCTTTAGCTGCATTAACAGCAATTCTGGCTGCAGCTGCAGCACTTGCTAGCTCTGCAGGGGTGAGGAGGGGTGCAGGGGCACTATCCGCTTCTCCTACGCCAACTTTGGTAATCTCTCCCTGGGTTCCCATGCCAACGCTGCTCCCTCGCTGGCCGGTAAAGCGCTGGTGGGCCTCCAGAAAGGCTAAGGTAGGATCGTTTAAGATATGATAATCTGTCCGGCTCACGCCATGTTTGGAAGCCCCCAGAAGGAGGTGCCGGTCATGGCGGCCACACTCCCACCACTCCGGGAGGTCTGGGGAGGGCTGACAGAGCTTGAGGCGCTCAGAAAGCAGCGGATGGGGGAGCACCTGCTCTCGAATGCGGCGGAGCAGCTCGATGCGGTACAGCGTGCGAGAGGCGCGCTCCTCTGTGATGGGGTCAATGATCAGGGTCGGGTCTGGAAGTTCTGGGTGAGGGAAGAGGCAGAAAGGTGGTCTTGTCATGTTGGATAATTTTTAATGAATTTTAAAAATGATCTACGTTTGGTGACACCACTGCCCAGATGAAAAAGCTAAATAATTGTTTAGAGAATGAACACCTGAATGGAACAATAAGCAGCGTCTTCTCTTACCCGTGTCAGTCTTGACCTGCATGCGACAGACTCGTTTGCACATGGCGATGAACGAGTAGTAATATTTCTCCAAGCTCTCGTCTGTCTTCTTGTCCAATCTGGCAAAGGCTCTGAATTGTGTCCAATCAAATTTCTGACGTTGGGTGTCAAATACGACTCCAAAGGTGGACACGACGCGGTAGAAGTCGGCCTCCTCACGACGAGTCCATCTGACAGAGAAAAAGAAGACAAAAGAAAGGGATTAACTACCTAAAGTAATGCATGTTTAAATATGGAGTAGGACTGATGATAAAATATCATTTTGTGCAAATTGTCAACATACTCAGTAATGATGTGACAAAACAGAAAGCTACCTTTGTCTTCTCTCCTTGTAGTACATGGCTCCATCAGCCATCAGGGAGCTGGCGGTCATCACTGGTGACGCCTCCGGCATGAACTGCCCACCTTTGGCAAAGTAAGCGTTTCCTTTAGCCAGGTAAGGGCTTCCTTCAGCCATGAACACTCCAGCGCCATCTTGGATGTACGCTGCCCCTCCCCCTGCCTCAGTAACCATGGTGATGGAAGGCAGGAATTCCCTGCGTCGGCGGCGGCGACCATCAGGCCGGTTGAGTGCCTCCTGCCGGAGCTGTTCTCTGCGGTTGGAGCGCTGGTAGGCTGTGATGAGGCGGCGCAGGCGGGCTGTCAGAGCTGAGGCCGCTGGCCAATAGAGACGCTCGTTGGAACCTGTGGCTCCGCCTGCAGAAGGCGCGCTTTGACCATTTTCAGCTGATTTACCTTCAGAAGAGGAGATTGAGTAATGAGGCATTTAGCAAGGAACCCGATATGTTTAAGTAAAAGTTTGAGATGTCAAACATCTCCATACGGAGCAGGTGATGCAGCTTCTCACCAGGGTATGAAACAACAAGAACAGTCAATCATGTCAGATTCACATTCTGAATATTAGTTTTCGGACGGGATGAAACACACTTGTCTTTTTTAACGCTGAAGGACTTAAATCAGTTTTGTTAGGCTGTAATGGGTTATCGTTTCAGATTCTGTTCATTGACGTCTGCACTATTTAATGCTCTGAGACACATTTGAAACCTAATGCTAATCTTCTCCCTATAAAAAGTTTAAATGACATCAAATCATTTTTAAATGAATGCGCGTCGAGAAGACCTCTGGGTGAATTCAAAGTGTACCTTCAGCTTCGCCTTCTACAGTGTCATCTTTGTCATCCAGTGGAGAGTTGGTGAAGTCGTCCATGTCGTCTTTGAAAGGCATCCGTAGCGGTTTGTATTCTGGATCCTCATCTTCACTGTAGAGGGTTGGAGGGACGAGCAAGATTTTAATTTCATGGATGCACAGACTGGTAAATTTCACAAAATGAAAAAGACGAGGGAAAATGAGGGGACAACTCCTCCTGGACAGTTCATGCCATTTTTTGGTTTTGGTCTGCTTTAAATCTGAGTCACATATGTTTGGTTTTAACAAGCTGCAGACATTCTGAGTGCTACTTGAGGTTAAGTGTTTAGTAGAGAATGAGAGAATGTGAAGAACAGAGGAACAGACCGGAAAATGTTTTAAACTGTGACAAATGAGATACTAAAAAAGGAGCAAAATACTACTAGGAGGAGGAGGTAGCCAAGAAGCTGCTTTTCGGTCAGTGATTCCTGCTCTCTTACCCCTCAACACCATCTGCCATCATGTCGGAGCCCCTCTGCTCAGCGGCGATAGCTTTGGCATCCGGCATGCCCACCCTCTCCAAGAAACACAGGGCGGGGTCTGCTCGCATGGAGTTGTACTTCTCATAGCCTGAAGAGGAAGAGAAAGAGGGTTACAACAGAAATACAAACCCAGGAATCCATGTCTGGATGTTTAGAGGATAAGAAGTTAGCAACTAGTCGAGTTTTACTGTACACTAACAGCTCATTGGTAAACACAAACCAAGCTCAAGGAAAAGTCCTAGAAACAAGGGTGAAAGTTGTGCTTTCTAGTTCACTCCTACACATGATGCTACACAGTCAAACACACACACATACACACACTCCATATTAAATGAAGGAATAGACAAAAACAGCAGCAGAAGGGCAGACCCCAGGAGCCAGCTGCTGACAAGACAGACAGCCTGTGTGTGTGTCTGTTTCTGTGTAAGTACACTCGCCTCAGTTCTGCATGTGTGTGTGTGCACGCTTATCCAAGTGAGCCTGCAGGTGCTTATTTGTGTCAGAGAGAGAAAGAAAGAAAGAAAGAAAAAAAGAAAGAAAGAGAGGGGGAGGGAGGAAGAGAGAGAGAGAGAGAGAGAGAGAGGAAAAAGTGCGTGTCATGGCATCTGTGAAAGTGAGCTAGTGGGTGTGAGAAACTGTGTGTGTTTGTCCGTTAGGGGCATTCAAGCAGAACAGATTAGAATGTGCAGATCCTACTGAGACTCATCGGGAAGGAGAAGAGGGGAGGGAGAGAGGAAAATGCCAGGGAGGCAGGTGAGGTAGAAGAAAAAAAAAAGAAAAGAAGGAGTGGAGGAGAGGAGGAGGAAGAAGACATGGACAGGATAAGGGAGGGTGTCCATGACAGAAGCACACCACCTCTTCTTCAGCCTTTCATTCATCCCTCCATCACATTTCAATTAGGAGAGATGTGACGCATTGTTCCTAACTGTCTCTGTCACACGCACACACACACACACACCAGCCAAACGTTAATCATTGGGGCCTTTATAGGCCATCACTCTTCCGCGTGTGTGTGTGTGACGCATTGTTTAGTACGCCCATGTGTGTGTCTCTGCATACAAAGCTCACTGTGTGTGTATGTGTGTTAGTCCCCCCCAAGGGCCTCCCTAGTGAATGAGGATTATGATTAACTATGGGTGAGCCCTTTTGTATTCCTCTGTGTGTGTTTGTGTGTGTGTGTGTGTGTGTGTGTGAGAGGGAGTGAGTGTGTGTGAGTGTGTCCTAATTGAATCATAGAGGGTGGCAATGATGGAAAAATTATGACAATTATGCCAAATTAATATGAATGAGGGTCTCCATCCACAGCACACACGGGGCCTCATCGGTCTGTCACTGGAAGTCACATTCAATCAGCACCCAAAGGTGGGTCATCGGGCGATTAACAGCACCCGCAAATTTCTAAACCAGGTTAACAGTTAAAGAGAAAGATTGTTATTGTAACCTAAATTAGCTTTATTTACAACATTAACACCTATAACACACACACACACACACACGCCACACCAGTGGTGAACACCAGCCATCAATCACACTCCTGCTAGCACACCGAGCCTGCCAGCTGCGTACCGCTGTCGCCATAGCAACACCAATCAACTGGTGGCAGCAGAAGTGGGTGGGATGTGTGTATGTGATGCTTGCTGGGTTGGAAGGCGCTGGAGTGTGTCTGCGCGTATGAAGGAACATGTTATCAGTGTGTGTGTGCGAGATGATCATTTTCTATTCTGTGTGTGTTCTGGATGTCACACTGGATGTTGTGTGTGTATGTGGGGGGGGAGTGTGTGTTTCCTACCGTGTTTGAAGACTCCGATGAGCAGGGATTTGTCAGCCTCACTGTCCCACCAGTCGGCTGGGACCTCTGCGTGGAACGGCTGAGGAATCCAGATATCCAGCTCGCTGTGGGAGAGAGAGAAACGGATCACGTCACTGATAATCCAACTCAACTGTTTGTGTGGGTCCAGTTTGCGTTAATAAGGCATCAGTTTTATATTTCAGATCAGAATGAGGAAGAGAAAAAGGCAGGGGCGGAAATCAGATTAGGAACCATTTGTGTTGTAATCAAGACTGAACGATGTCAACCACAGAGAGAAACAAATATTTTAACAAAAATATTAAAGGAGAATTAAGGTGCGAGCAAACAGTTTGTTCCGCTCAAATCTTCATAGAAGTTTTCTTCAGTAAAAATGAGCAGCTGCTCGTTTGTTAAGAAACTGAGTCTCAACATTGTGAAAATGCCTACAATTTCCCTCCACATATATACATATAGTAAGCCATTAAAAAAGTGCTACATGCAGCATAAAACATATTGATAATTAATTAATCACAGAGGCGTCTAGCGCCATGTGGCATTATTTACACAATAAAGCAGAAAGATGGCGCTGTTCTTCTGGAACACATTATTTAATCTTAAGGGCAACAACCATTTCACAATACTCTTAATACTTGGTGACTGTATTACTCTTGAGGAAGCAGTAGGACATCTTTTTCATACCATATCCAGCACAGGTTGGCCTACACTTGCGATATAAATAGCTTCGCCGCAAGATCAGGATCCTGACCAACACGGAGGCTACGCACATCTGCCGTGTTCTTCACTGGAGGATTTTTAAAGATGTCAAAGTATTCAACTTCAAACTTCTAATGGGACATATGGTATCACAGCACCTCTCACATTTTCCATCCTAACTTGCTTTCAATCAGTTTCAGAGTGCCACGGAGAACTATAAAGTAGTGACACGATGGCAAAATTAAATCTGTGTAAATCTTGTTCTGAGCCGTAGCCTGAAAACTGACAGCAGTACCAGTGATTCACAACACAAGCTGCAAATAATCTCCCCCATCCTGTTATCTGTTTGCATTCATTGTAACAACATATTACACTTGACTTTAACTTACCGTAGTACCAAAATTTGGGGTTTTTTTTACACAGGAGACCAACCAAAACTAAGTATCTGATTCATAATGCATGTCAATAAAAACTGTCAATAGTTTAATTGTGCAATGTTCCTGCAGGATAGATTCTGTGTTGTTGAACCAAAAAAAGAAAAAAAGGCCTCCATTATGGAAAGAAGATGGTAGAAAATAGTGTTTCCAGCTAGTTATGGATAGAGGGTACAATACACAAAGGAAGGAGAAAGACAGAGGGTGACAGGAGGAGAGAAGAAACCAGGGAAACAGTCTCTTATCTCTGCAAACAGCAGCATGCCCGGCCTTGGCAACACACACACACGCGCACACACACACGCCAAGACTGGCATGCTAAATCCCCCTGGCATATGTTGGCACGATGGCACCCCGTATGCTCACGTCTGGCACGCACTGACACACACACACACACACACAGGGGTCTGTCACAGTAGCCACTGAGTAGGGGGAGGGAGACAGGGAGCGGGAGAGATCAGCATGAAGTGCACGTGCTCCACATTATGAATGCATTCACATCTGGGTGAAAGGGTGATGAGAGGGGGATGGGAGATGATGACAGCCTGAAGTGTACTGCAGAGAGAGGAGAGATGGACAGATGGCAAGAAAAGTGTAGTGTGACCGAGAAAAAGATGGAGGATGCAGTGGAGGAGTTGAGGGAACAGTCAAGGTGAGCAGGTGAGCTAAGCTGTGACGCCACCTGACAAAAAACCTTCGAAAATGAGTCAAAACTATGATAAAAAAAAACCCTGATATTTCCCCTCATTATTTAAAGAGGGCTGCGTGTTGTATCTGTCAGAATAGGAAGAAACTCTGCCAAAGAGGCCACTAGAACAGACGAAAATACACCCTAGTAATAATTCATGACACATTCATATAAATATCCATTTCTCAACTCACTTTCATGATGCATCCTCTACATGACTGCCTTTCCGCTAACTGCTATAAACACCCAGGACCTCGTATTCTAAGAAAAACACCAGGCTGCACAGGATGGATGGTGTGTTTTTTTCCCTTTCGGGTCTGAAATTAAAATCAGGTCTCCCTTATGGACAAAACACTAAATCTTTTCACGGAATTTTAGATGAAAAATGTTTTCCATTTGCGTAGACATTATTTTTTAGAGTGGTTATGCGAACAATAAAACATATCACAAACTGGAATGTGAAACGTCCTGTTTTCGTGGGACTACGCCACATTAGTTTGTTAGAAACAGAAATGTATGCAAGCAAAAAGGTCAGTTGCTGTACAGAGGGAAAGATGGAGGGAGGAGAAGTGAGAAAAGGAAAAAAAGAGACACCAAAATGAAGACAAGGGAAAGAAAGCAGTATGGAGTATCTACTGACCTGGAGTCGGCTCCTTCCAGAGTACGCTCGGCCTGGTCGCCTATGACTTCCTGTCTCAGATAATACAGCATCCTCACCCTCAGCAGCACCCTGGCAGACAGAGTCAAAGGTTAGTGACATTGTCCAATTCAGCTCAGCAGACAAAACATTACAGCTGTTCATTTTTTATTTTTTTTATTATTATTTTTTAGATCAACCGATTAACCCCTTAAACAGAAAATAATGACAAACGGCCCATATGATGTTTGATGTCAAATATCAGTGTGTCCAAAGACACTGAATAAAATATAGAACACAAAGAATAGGAGCGAGTGCGAGTTTCGAAGTTTAAAACAGAGGATGTCTGGTACCTTTGCGTGACACGGTTATACTGGTGATCAAAATCGATTGTCGATCGATCAGTTTGTTTTCTCTTTAGTAAACCTGACATCCATCTGATGCAAATCATTTGTAAAACATCTTTAGTTGTACTCCTGTTAAGTTGCTAAATTCCCTCATGCCGTCTGACTTATTCCTCCTTGAATCAAGTTTTATAAGCCTGTGTGACATCAGAGCTTTCATTAGCCTGCTAACAGTCTTTTACTGGAGGATTTTTGATCTAAAACTGCTCAGATGGAAAATGTCCTGGGGTTTTCTTCTTTCGATATACTGGTTGCAAATATTACAATTCACGTATTTCAGCGTTATATACTGCTAATGGCTGGCTGTCAAATAGATGGCCGGATCCTCTGGATATACATTACAGATGTTCCCAGTGAGAGCTGTTCTTCCAGCATCTCCCTCAGACAAATAAATCGCTTCAGTCAGGGCTTGGGAAGGAGAGTCAGATATGATCTCCTGACACTGGAATCGCTGCTATCTGGGAGATCTACTTCACCATAAACATTTGTCACCAGGATTTAAAGCCAATAACGGCGTTTGGGGCAGGAGACATAGGAGGAGAGGTGGGGGATGGGAGGAGGAGATGAGTGGGAGGAGTGGGGGGTATTGAAAAGGACAGAGGGCTGTTCTCCAAGGGAGGGAACACAAAGTTTGGAGAGGCAGCGAAGGGGGGGTGGGGGTGTATAAAGGCAGTCATTTGCAACTCGTTCACTGTGTGTGTGCGTTTGTGCATCAATGGCATCACAAGTTGCAGTGTGTGCGTTTGTTGGCAGGCTGTGTGTGCTCATCCATCAATGTGCCAGGCCTGATTAGCCACACAACGCTGTGCTCCAGCCTAGCAGATGGCACCACATAATCACCCCCAAGTGTGTGTGTGTATGTGTGCGCGTGTGTTTTTGTGTGTGTCTTTCACCCACTTCCAACAGGTCTGCCTGCCTAGCACCTGGCCTGGCACACAGCCACACACACAAACAAACTTCCCCCTCAAGAAGAAGAAAGAAAATCTTGGAATTGAATATGGAGGGCAAGAAAGCATATCTCCCTGACAACAGGAGGGAGAGCTGACCATACAGCAAGAGTGTGTGTGCGTGTGTGTGTGTAAGAGCCTGAGGAGGAAGACAGTGTTAAAGTTGCGCTCAGAGCAAGGTGTGTACATTTTTGGGGGGTAGGGAAAAAACATACTTGTTGCAGTGATGTTTCAAGTGTCTCTTGTAGCTATCCTCTTGCAGTAAATGGTCGGGATTGCAGCTGGCCAGCCAATCAGCTCTTGGAGTTTGTGGAGGCGGGACTGTGGGTTTCCCCTTTTTGCCTTTTCTGCCTCTAGGCACTGGGGTAGAGAGACCTGGAGAGAGAGAGAGAGAGAGAGAGAGACAGAGAGCGGTGATTATGGTCAGGTGTCTCTGCAAAGACAAGAACCTCTGACTATACCATTTTCTTCATCCCACACATCCTTCACAGGATAAGTGTAAATATTGACTTGCTGGTGGCACTGGAGGAAAAGTCATTAAGATTCATCCTCTGGGGACCATGAATGTCTGTGCAGGATTTCAGTGCAACTTATCCAATAGTTGAGATATTTCAGTCTGGACCAAAGTGGTGGATCGACCAACTGACAGACTGACATTGCTTTCCCTAGAGCCGTGCTGCTTGCTAGCATGGGTAAACATATGGAATCTAATGTTTTAATGACTGCCATCTTTTTCACCTTCACTCCACGTAACGATCATGTGACCATACACTGTTGCCCTTTTCACACGCCCTGGAATACCTTTTTACTAGGGCTACAATGTCTGAGCAATGGTTCAAAAATCAGTGAAATTCAAATTATTAAGATATGAGTTAAGATTATAAGTGTAATATCATTTTCAGATTTATAATTAAACGATTTTTCTGATTTCTTCCTAAATCAGTCACACAAAGTAGTGTCTCCAACCGAATTATGTGCGAGTGTGTTACCAGAGTGGTTGGTCAGCGTCTTGGTCGTCCCGTCTTCGCTTGGGGTTATCAGGTCCCAGATGAAGCTCTTGATGTTCTCATCACCGCGGTAATGCAGCAGGCAGTAGGCCAGGAGGGCTCGGCAGATGGTTTCCACATCGGCCTCCTTCAGGGGGCGCTTGAAGCGACCGTGAGCCAGGATGTCGCTCCACCTACCCCAACTAAAGACGGACACAGAGACAAAGAGACGAAGAGACGACCCTGTCAGTTTAGGGACAGACCCAGCTTATAACGTTAGTCCACATCATGCTGTCTTGCAGCCCCGACATCTCACACGCATACACACAGTCTCCAGTGGCAGACACTGGTGAGTGCTGGGCTCTTATTATACATTTCACTTGTCTGTTGACTTAACCATTACTGGCACCTCAACTAGTGCCATCCAGACGTCTTTCTCTGTGTGTGTGTGTGTGATCGCGTGTGTGTGTTCATGGAACACAGCCCAACTCCTCCCCACCATCGCCAGAGAGCAAGCAACCCTGAAGGCTGATGTGGGGGACAGTTTCCCTTCAGACTGTCTTGTTGTGAACTAAAATTCCTCCGCTGCTGCTTCCCAATATTCACTGAACCATGTGAAGCAGCCCTACTCTGAATGATTTTAGAAATGATAAAATGGTGGACTGGAGAGAGAGTGAGTGAAATGGATGATGGGAAAAGACAACACAGCGCTGAGCAGAGTGGACGGGCCCAGTCAGACAGTGTGTTTTTGTGCCCTACAGCCTCAGGCCACGAGACTAGACTGTAACAATAACAACGCTGACATCTCACTAGCACCACTGTTCTTTCTTGTGCACATGCACACGCGCACGCACGCACGCCAAGTCAGCCGTGAAAATGGACAGGCTCATGCGATAATCACTATCTGTGGCAAGTGTGTCAATTCAGCTATGTGTGCGTGCAGTATACTGTACTTCTATCTGTGAATTTAAAGGATGGTACTGTGTACAAGTAGAGCTGAGTTATGATTATTAAAAAAAAACTGATCCATGTACAATTTCTGTCAATTCTAGACTGTCAAATATAATTCAGTACATCATCTACAGTAATTTACTGAAGGGAAATTAGATCCGTTTTAAATGGGAAGGAATTTTGCAACAAAACTTTCTATTCAGTATGTGCCAAGAAGGGCCTTTTCTTTTGAAATATGTTTGTGTGTGTGTGTGTGTGTCAGAGAGACAGGCAGGCTGAACATTAATCCAGTGTGTATATGCACATCATATGTGGGCAAAATACTTATTCTCATGCTCACAAACTGACCTTGGTAGTGTGTGTGTGTGCGCAAGAGTGTTTATAGGCAGGCTCTGATTAGTGGTTGTGTGTGATGATGGCCTTGAGTGCAAAGATTTCTGTCTACTAAATCACTCCATGTGCAGGTCCCTGCATCCATTAACTCGTGTCCTCTCCTTTTACACACAAAACATTCGCATTAGCATGATGAACTCCACCCACCTGCATGACTCTACATCTACCGCAACCTTAAACTAGGCTTTCTTCTCTTTTTCTACTCAATTGTCCACTTAAGTGAGGTTTTGTTGTGCAACAGCTCTTTTATGTTGTACTAATACCATTCATATCTTGAAAAATGCATTTCATATAACCAACGTATATAAAGACCTTGTTATTCGTATGAATGTATACAGACCCATAGACGAGCAGGTTCTTCTCCACTCTGAAGCACTCAGATCGGGGGTAGCCCTGGGTTTTGTCTTGGGGACGTCGAGGTTTAGATGAAGGTTTGCTCGGTTCGTCTTCGTCGCTCTCCAGCTCTGAGAACTCCAGCATCTCTTCCTCTTTGACGCTGCTGTAGTGCCGCGTCTGCTTCCTCACTCTCGGTGTGTCGATTACTAGTGTGTTCTGGAAACAAATTTGACGACAGCGTTGAGTCGGCGTACTTTTATGGCCTGTATGTTCCCCTCTTGTTTTTCTTGCCAAGAACCTGGTTTTAATTACAGATGGCTTGAAATCCACCAATAACAATATGCAAAGCACCTTCTGCTTTATTCCTGTGCATCAGAGGCCTATTTATACATTTCTTGTATATTCTGGCTTCCATGACTAGTGTGAAACCTGTGAATACATTACATCTTCTGTACCAAATATGATTAATTGGATATTTGGCCCCATGTTTTATTCCTGATGCTGAGAAAATTGCTGCCCAGCTCTCAAACATAAACTGGCATTAATTATGTTGTCTAATGAATTACATTTTTGTTCAATTAATTTGACCCCCCCACACACACACAATCCCATTAATATGCGCAAACAGGGCAGTAGTTAGTTCCACAATTATCACAGACGCAGTCATTTCCATTTCAACATCACACAATAAGAAATCCCAGGGGAGCAGCCTGAGTGGAGCGTACGCCGGCTTGTAGAGCTGGATTAAGTGTTCCAATGAGAGCTCTCCAAAAGAGAGGCAGCGAGGGAGTGCAGAGAAGAGGAAATCAGGAGGGACAAATACACAAATAATGAAAAAAAAGTGAGGAAATATAGAGGAAAGGAGAGCGAGAATATAAAACTGCCTGTTAGCACAGAGCTCAGCGTTTAAGAATGTGCACAACATGAGTGACTGAGCGTGTGTGAGTGTGTGTGAACTAGCCTAAGTGATATCTCTGTACCCTCCAGGCATCTGCGCTCTGTTAAGTGGAGCTAAGCAGCTTACTCTCTCTCACTCAAATACACACACGAGCAGGGAAACATGGGTAATTAAGGAAGAGAGGAGATTCCCAACTGTCAATATTAATCTCTCTCTGCTTCCCTCCTGTTCTTTCCGTCTCTCTATCTGTCTCACTGTCCTCCTGCTAGCTTGTGGTGATGGCACTGACTAATTACCACTGCTAGTCCCTTTTCCATAAGGGGACACCACCAAGTGTGTGCGCATAGCGTGGTTGTTCTCTCTCTGTGGCTTTACAGCTACGGCGTGTATCCTTAGATACACCTTACGATGCAGGTGCTTATGTTTACAGTGTGTATATACAGCACTGTCTGTCTGTCCGTCTGTCTTACCCGTCCATTGATGGCGTCCAGGTCCAGCTCGGCCTTCTTGGCCCATTTCTGCCAGAAGTCTGGATCCTCCAGAGAAATGTCTGTTCGATTACCCGTTGCAACGAAACTGGCCTGCAGAGAGACAAGCACATGTTGGTCACTTTCACTACACACACACACACACACAAACACACGAGTAGACTATGCATGAGTAACGGTTTTTACCTTAGCAAAGGTGGAGCCCTTGCCCTCCGACTCTATGGTTATGGTGTGTGTTCGTCTCTGGAGGATCTGGTCGATATCTTCCTCACAGAATTTGGAGCCTTCATCTTCCTCGTCCATTAGAGCTCCGTACGCTCCCTTCCTCAGCAGGTCTTCGATCTCCTTCTTGGACAACTGCTGGACCTGAACCGGAAGTGAAAAAAATGTTTTATTCCAGGACAAAATACAGCTTTTATTCAACTTCTGGATGAAAATTGTGGGTGTCCAGGCCTTTAAACAAATGGTACAGGATATTCACTTTAAAGGAAAATCCATCTGATTTATTGATTAGATATTGGATGTGCGTGTGTGTGAGAGATGCGTCTCACCCCGCTGTTTGCGTTCTCACGCCCGCTCATGCTCTGGAGCACAGCCTTGTCAAGCCCCAGCTTCAGACTGGCCTTGTCGAACATCTCCCTCTCGTAGCTGTTCCTGGTGATTAGACGGTAGATCTTGACAGCCTTGGACTGGCCGATACGGTGACACCTCGCCTGGGCCTGGCAGAAGACAGATTCAGAGATTCAGGGACTCAAGAGACATTGCTCTACAGCAGACTTGACTTGCTCCGACTTCTCTGTTCAGTATATTTAGCTTGAGATGTGTGTTTATAGCTGAGGATGAATGATATGGTCCAGTGAAGCAGCTCTAAATGCAGCTGGTAGAGTCATTACATCCAGCAGACAGTGAGTAGCTGGTGGAGACTCAGTCTTGCTCAAGGAAACTACAGTACACGTCCTCAACAGCTCTGTGACATAAGTAAGTATCATTATACAACACAATAAGTGCAGATCAGTGTGTACCTGCAGGTCGTTCTGAGGGTTCCAGTCGGAGTCGAAGATGATGCAGGTATCTGCTGCAGTCAGGTTGATGCCCAGTCCTCCAGCTCTCGTACACAGCAGGAAGACAAAGCGGTCAGAGTCTGGTCTGGAGAAACGGTCGATGGCCGCCTGCCGCAAGTTACCACGAACTCGGCCATCTATACGCTCGTATGGATAACTGGCACAGAGAGGGAGGGAAAGGTGGGAATTATTGGCAATAACATCAGGTTACCACTGTCACCAGAGAAGTCAACACTGGAGAGACGTCCCAAGCTGTAATCAGGGCTGATCCAGGCATGTTTTAATGGATGTAATTAACACTGCTTCTTCTACATGTATGGGTAAATGTATTTTAGGGTAAATTATGTAATTTTCAGCTTATAGCTCGAGTGTGCACTGGACAGTTTCTGGACAGTGTCTTTTTTTTTCTCTGCAGTTCTGAGCCAAAACAAACTTCCTACGCTGCAGTGATTCATTACCATCATGTTAACCTTTGCACAAATTAAGGAAATGCTCGTTTGTCTCTTCTCTCACCGCTTCTGAATGAGGTAATCCTCCAGGATGTCCAGACAGCGGACCATCTGACTAAACACCAGCACTCTGTGGCCACCGGCCTTCAGTTTGGGCAGCAGCTTGTCAATGAGCACCAGTTTGCCAGCGGCCTGGATCATGGCTTGGAGACCCATTTCTGGTATGTCAGCCCTGCCACCGTGGGAGTCCCTGAACTCCTCAATGATCTTCTCTTCCGCTCCTGCACAAAAGATAATTAATATTAACATTAATTACACATGATCATAACAACTGGTATGCTGAGATGGTTAATAATACTTGTGTGTATGTATATATATATATATACCATTAATGAGGTAGGGGTGGTTGCAGCATTTCCTCAGCTCCATCATGGTGTTAAGGAGGTTAGGGACGCTGGATCCTCCACCACCGCCGCCACCTCCTCCTCCTCCTCCTCCTGCACCTCCTTTAGACAGGAAGGAAAAGTTCTTCTCCAGAATGGCGCGGTAGTATTTCTTCTGGATGTTGGTCAGCTCCACCTGACAGCGACAATTGTTGATGCAATTCATTTTTCCAGTACCAACACTTGACAACAATGTGGCCAGGATTGGGTTAAGTGAGGTTTATATTTATGTCTGACAGCTGAGTGGAGAATTACCAGTCCACAAAAGAATTCTGACCCCAACATTGAGTTCTGCAACCTGACGGATATTAAATGAAGACAGTCTTAGTCTCAGTCCTACCTCGATGATAGTCTCCTCCTTCGGAGCCAGGTTCTTCTCCACGTCCTCTTTCAGTCTTCTCAACATCATGGGCTTCAGAATGCCCTGTAGCTTTTGAACCTGACACACAGAGAGGTAATATTCATTTAGTTGATCTGAGCGGTTAGCCCCCCCCCCCGCAATGCAGACTGAGTTGTCCATTTACTTGTTCTTCGGTCTTAAGGTCTCCAAATTCAGTCATGAATGTCTGTTCAGACGGGAATCTCTCCGGCTCCAGGAAGTTGAGTAAGCTGAAGAGCTCCTCCACTGTATTCTGGAGAGGAGTTCCTGTCAACAGAACTTTGTGCTCCTAAAGGACGAGAGAGACAAGAAAGAGTTATTTAGAGCTTCTAAAATTGAAAGCAGGATGTCTGCAGGACAGAAGACATTAATCTGGTACAGGGGCTGAACTTTGAAAACATGGTTAGTTTACATCAACTAAATGCACCTGCAAATACACACCTTAAACACACCTTTATACTACATCTAATAGTATAAATACCGTAATACTACATCTAAGACCATGTGACACTGGTAAAGCATTATAGAATACACTGAGAACTACCAACAGCCTTTTCTTAACTCCTTTATAACTCTTGCTAAACTTACCATTATTAAAAAATAGAAAAGCTTGCAGCTCACCATGTCCATCATTTTGAGTCCTTCCAGTAGTTTGCAGTTGCGGTTTTTGAGGCGGTGGGCTTCGTCTATCACTACGCAGCGCCACGGGACGCTGCGAAGCTCCGGACAGTCTGCCAGAATCATCTCGAAGGTTGTTATCACCGCGTGGAACCGATACGCTCCCTTTATTATCTTACCCTGAAGGGACGCAGAAAGAAAAGGAAAAGAATGAAGGTCAGTAAAGATTATTTAAATATGTCTGTGTTTACACTTTAAAGCACAGCAGCTCCATAAGTCTTGTGAGGAAAAAGCCAAAAAAGCTCTAAAATAGAGACTTAGGAAAAAGTTGGTGGTCCTACCATATATAGTGTGTGCATTCTGTTTAGTTACTGGTTTCACCATTCTCTATCAACTCTATAAAAAGCACTTTGTAAAACAGTAAGAGCATTTTGAGGGTCAGAAACACAACAAAATGCTGCCTTGTGTCATCAAAATCTGTAAGAAGGCTGGAGAACAGATCGCAACGTTCCCCCACAGCGACCTTGAGGATTACCTCAGCCTGGATTAGGAACAGGCGGCTAGCAAGGACACTGCTACTACAGCTTATGTTCTTCGCTGTAGCATAGGTTACACTAAGAGATGTTAGTGGCATTGTACAATAAGAGCTTACAGCTAGAAGACTTTAAAGAGCTTATACGGCAGAGGAGCACTGTTTGTCCCCAGCTGTCCGGAGGTGGTGTTCAGATCTGCTGACTGTCTCACATAACTGCATCTGATTCTTCCATCTACACGATCCATGTCCAGGTTATTCTTCACAGAGCTGCTAAGAGGATATATAACCAGGTGTGATCCTTCACTGAGAGCTCTGCAGTTTCTCTTCGGTTCCCCGTCCATTTCTAATTTACACCTTGCAATCTGGTGTTGGTACAATTTTGGTTGAGCTACCGTCTAGGCTCCAGAAATGACGATACAGAAACTAGTATTTATTCTACATGCGTTGCAGTGCAGATAGTTTAAATGCACAACATTATTAACTTGTGTCATATTTTAACATCCTGCCCCTTTTTCAGTGATATTCCTCCCCCAAGTGCCACTGCTCCCACTTTAATCAGCCTTTCTTTAATAGAGAAATTATTACCAACAACAACATTGTTTTTGTTATCTAAAGTGTGATTAAGTCCTTGTTAACATAATTAATTTCTTCACCAACATCAGTGAATGAGGGGAATGAGCAGTTTGTGTTTACCTGTGCATCTCTGTAGTACATCTCGTAGGCCTGGATGGTCTTGCGACTGGCCTGGCTGCCATGGTAGACCACCGCGTTAAGCTCGGTCCAGGTCCTGAACTCTCTCTCCCAGTTAGGGATGGTGGAGAGGGGGGCGATGACCAGGAATGGCCCCTCAATGGCCTTCATGTAAATCTCATAGAGGAATGTAATGGACTGGATGGTCTTTCCTAGACCCATCTCATCAGCCAAGATACAGTTACGTCTGTGGACAGAGAGCGAGGATGTGAATGATAGGCTGCATGAATGGATCTGCATTTTAAATTTTAGCAGGACTTCAGCGTCACTTAAGCCCTTAAGACAATATATTTTCAAGGTTTCCACTGTGATCGTGATGCAAGATTCCTTGATCCTACACAACTAAGTCAATGCGCTTCTGTGAAAGATTTTTCCACTCCTGGTTTATTAATGCTGCTTTTCCAAAGAGGAGAGGCTGTCTGTTTTCCATTCCAGTGATCTAATGCAAAAAAATCTGTGACACAAGTTGGAAAATACTTTGTGCTGCATTGCTGGAAAAGTTGCCTCGACTTTTGAGATTTAATTGAATTCCTTTAATTTTTATAACTAGAATACATATCTGATACTTTCATGATGTTCACGAAAAAATTCAAGAATAGAATTCACTCAAATGTTAAGATCCGGAGCACATGAGTTCAACTGCAATCTGCTATTTGTGCATCTAAAGACTCTTATGAGCAGGGATGGTACCAGTGGGAAAACTCCAACAGCACTGAGCTGCAGGGCCACTTAATGTCCACTTAGGGCTATTAGATGAGGCGCTATCATGTACTGGCTGACAGTAGCAATCAGGGACTAATTCTAACATTAACAAAATAAAGTTAATGGTGACTTACGAGTTGTACCAGTTGAAGGTTAGCCAGTTGAGGCCTTCAAGCTGGTATTCCCTGAGTGCGTTGCCGTTCCTGTATTCCCTGGAGCCCTCCAGCTTTTTCCAGTCGGCTGCAGGAGGCCGATCCTACAAAGAGAAAAGATTTGAGCTTATTAAATGACACTAAGGCTCATCAATCTCTATAACACATCAAAACACAAATGGCAGCATGTAGAGCAGAAAGCGTCCACCAATAAGTTCATCAACACAAAATAGGTTTGCAGCTATTTAGGTTTCCTTCAGGCAAAAATGCCAAATATTCTCTGATTCTACACTTTCAAATGTGGTGATTTACTGCCGTTTTCTACAACACGACACACAGTCCACTGCAATTTACAGTAAACAGAATCCCTTCAGGGTGTTGTCCTGCAGGCTTCAGTCAGGCTAGTATGTCATCATTCTTTCAGCAGTCTTTGTAAAAAAAAAATCTTTAACAGGACACAGATTCAGCTTGGAAGGATTCTTGTCAGGCTCTAAATCTACTGATGGGACCAACAAAGCCTTTAGGATCCATCCTCTGGGGAAGATCAATGTCTGCTACAACAACAGGGCTACAGAACTGTAGAGCGTAAAAAAGAAGCTATTGAGACTGACGAGCTGTGCAGAATAATTTTGTTGCATCTTTTCTGCTATGATCAGGCCTTTAGTACAACTGACCGGCCCTCAAGCCACACTGCTAGCGTAGCGAAATATACAACAGCCTCCAAATACTGCAACTGACATTAAGGAGAAACAGTAGACACTAGTTAAATAGATCGACACAGGGAGAGAAAGGAGTGATGGAAGGAAAGATCATAGTCAGTCAGCTGCTTCTGTTCAGCATTAAACACACTGTTAGTGGTTTGGCCTGGCCACAAGAGCAGGGCGTGTGTGTGTGTGTGTGTGTGTGTGTGTGTGTGTGAGTGAGAGACCACAAGAACGTGGCCATGTGGAGAGCAGTTAAGGGAGCTGTAAATCTAGAGGAGGAAGGAGCAGGCAGCAGGCCAACACACACAAACACACACACGCCTACTGGCGTCCTTCTGGGAGCAGGCTGGAAGACAGATAGCACCCAAAGAGCATCTATGGAAACGCACACACTGAAGTACTTACCACTCTCTTAGTGTTGGGTGTGCGTGCTGCGATGCGTTCATATTCCTCTATCTTGGACTGGTCGATATCGGCCTTCAGCTCCCAGGTGGAGTCTTCGTAAGGCAGACTGCACCACTTCACCAAATATAAGGTCACCATCTGCGCACAAACACACACACAGAAAGGGGTTTGGTGAGTGTGTGTGGGGAGTGGAGGGAGGCGTTCAAACCCATGAAAGATGACAGGGGGGAGATCAAAGCACCTCTCCGTTTTCATCTGTGCTCTCTGAAAAGTCCAGGACACGGTCCACCTCCACATAGTCCGGGTTAAAAGGCTCGTCATCCATCTGCAGAGAAAGAAAGCTTTACTGTTAGACGCTTTTTACAAGAGTTACCGTACAGCATGTGTGCTGAGGCCACATGATTCACAGCGTATGAAGCTTAATGTTGTCCAAAAACTTTCCATTACTGTCCTCTTGACTTTTCCTATATTAGTCAGTGCTGCACACTTCAGATACATTATATACATTATTACAGGTGACCAATGTTACACAAACACACACACACTGCATGTGTAAAGCTGTTAGGGTGGAATTATCCGTTTTTGCTAATTTTGGCTACTGAAAAATGTTTTTTATTGATTTTATAAATCCCCATATGCAGTCACCTGAGACCTAGTGGAGGGCTGAGTGAGGAGCCAACTGTCAGGTAGAGCTCAGGTCTTACCTCAGTTATAAAACTGTTGAGCTGTTGCTTGGCCCTGAACCTCTTGACCTTCTGGTGTATCCTCTTGTCCTTCTCCAGCTCCTCCAGGTCAGCCCAGCGACAGTGGAGGTACGAACTGAAAGGGACACAAACACACAAAGTGATCAGTATCACTCGTATCAAAGCCACGAAGTGCAGCAGTATTTGTAGTCAATAAAGACTTGACACTGGTGATCACACTACACTATAAAAGCTGTAGACAAGTAGGTCTGTTGTGTTGCCATGTAGCCGTGATGGTGGTTGTTGCTATTAGCTTAACTGATCTTATAGCAGGCAAAAAGAGGAGAGAAAACAGACCGTAAGCAAATAATAAATTTAATAAAATTGTGCCTTGCATGTGGATTGTTACATTCAATAATAATGTGTACGGATAACAAAAGGGCCATTAAACTTATTTCTCAAATCTGATTTTAGAAGAGGCCCAAACTTATTTGCAAGTCAAAAGGTCAGATTTGTGTTCTTGATATGCATCTAATTTGCAAAAACCTTCTTTGCTGCCCACACTGCAGTCTGATTGGAGCATAGACAGACACACAAAATGTCCTCTTGCCAGTCTGAGTGAATGACCGCTATGACAAATGGAACAAAAGTTTACCAAATGTGTTAAATACAAAAGTGGATCTGTAGCACAAACAGACGAAACTGAATGAGGCTTTCAAGCTCAATACACTGGGCTTTTCACAATTATGGACCCATGGATACCCTGGTGTGTGTGTTGAAAATAGATCTAAAATAAGAGGAAGCCACGCTGTGAAAGACAAAAGTGGTGGAGAGGGGAAAAAAAAAAAAAAAAAATCACTAGCACGTTACTCACAAGCCCTTGAACTTGACATAAAACTCCTCCACCTCCACTTCCTCCCCTGACTCCAACTGAAAAGAAAAAAAATAAAGCGTTAATAATCACTGCAAATACAGCAACTAAATAGCGAAAGAGCAAGAAGTGACAAGTCATAGTTATACAACATGTGGCTGAATTGGTGCAGATGGAGCCTTCGTAGTGGTTTCATACTGACATGTCAGTCAATGCTGAGTCTCACTCTGCGTGACATCATCGAGAGAAAGTACCGTTTCATTCATAAGTCAGTCTCTCAGCGATTTGCATTTTATGTAAAACAGAAAAAAAATATATTGGTGTGTTTGTATTTTAATGCGTTATTTGGGGGAAAATTGAGTTAATAGAAACACGTATTTAAATTTTTTTTATTATATATATATATATATATATATATAGTGTGTGAGTAAATACAGAAACAGTAGCTCTTTCAAGTGTAGCCATCCATTTCCATTCACCATTACTACTGTACACACACACACCTACCTTCCACCATGCTACTACTACTACTGTAATGCCATGAATCATCAATCACACACAGCCTGAGGAAACGCTAGCTTGGCGTCTGGCGTAGCTAGCGTTGTGGTTTTGGCTGTGTGCCAAGCCCGGGGTCAGCTCTGAATGAAGCTGGGATAGTGTGTGTGTGTGTGTGTGTGTGTGTGTGATTGTGTGTGTGTGTGCATGCGTGCATGTGTGTAGGTGGGGGGGGGTTACCCGTTGGCAGCTGGCTAGCAAAGGAAAGTTGGCCGGTGACTAAATGTGTGTGCATGTGTTGGCTCAGCGATGAGCTTTCTTTAGAACAAGACGTCTAAAACAAAGTCGGGTCGACACACACACACGCACGCACAGTCAATCAGATGTGCACACCCTCTGGCTTTAAGCACACACACACTGAAATACAAGAACTCTTGTCTCTACTTACCACGTGAATACATGCTGTCTGAGCTGTGTGTGTGTGTGTGTGTGTGTGTATATATATATATATATATATATATATATATATATATATATATATATATATATATATATATATATATATATATATAATCTGCTTAGGCCAGCTGTGGAGCAGCTAATCGGATGACGTAAACCATGACTCGGGCCAGTGTGTTCATGTGTGCATGTCTGTGTATTGCGTCTGTGTCTGTGTCTATCTCACCTGTTTCTTGGTGTTGCGCTTGCCCATGATCTTCTCCACAACGGGCCCCTCAGCCCCCACCACATCCTGGAAACACACACACACACCCCATCAGAGGAGTTAGAGACTCATCCAGCTGATGATACCAAAAATCCACTTATTCTAAAACTACAACAGCTGGCCTTACTGCATCTGTACCACATACAACTCACCCAGATTATTTCACACATTCTAAAAGTATATGAAACTTGAGAATCACTGACACTGATTTTAAAACAGTTATAGTTTTATTATCAGTCACCAGATCTGGGTTCTGGCTAATAGATAAAAATCACATCACAATCATCATCAATATTCCTGACCTGTACCTGCTGTTGGGAAGATGACGATGGGGATTTTGGTGCTGGTGAGTCATCTCCGCTGTCATCGTCCTCCGAGATCCTGAACTCCAGATCCTCTGTGTACCTCTTCCTCTTCACCTGACGACTGGAACGACGCTTCTGATGTAGGTAGAGGGAAGATGGAGAGGTGTTATAAAGCTACGCCTTTGTAGAATCTTTAGAAACACCAAGATATCAGATGACTGCTTTTCACGCCTGGTTAACTTGGTAATCATTTGTTAAAAATGTTCACTAACTGTAAAGCAAATAAAAAGTGCTTATATCTTTTTGCGGATATCTTTTTTCGGATATCCGAAGACACCCGAAAAAAGATGTATAAACGGTGACACTCAAAGACAAATCATTACACTATATTAAATCAGAGAAGAAGAAGAAGAAACAACAGGGCTGTATGTGCTTATCATTCACCAGGCCATGCTCCTCCAACAAACACACTTCATTTTCATTATTCAGTTCCATATGGTTTGGCGTGTTTGCCATATTGACTTTGAAGGAAACATCACCCAATTTGTTGGGTTCAAAACGTTGCCAAATGAAACCGATGTGGAAGGAACTGCTATAGCAGGCGTTAGTGAACAGACTGCTGTTAAGGTGCTTTCCTCTGAATGAGAGCCACGGCTCTTTATGCAGCTAATAGCCAGATGCTACTCTGTTTACATGGCCCACATAATTACATTTGCACATAAAAAAAATGGATCTGTTGGAGAAGGCATACAGACACCACTTGCTGTACCGAAACCCATCTTAGAAATACTTGTTGGGACTGCTTAAAAAGTAGAAGGGGGGGTATTTTAATAAAAGGTCAAATGTATTGAGCTGTTGAAAAGTTGCTGATGGTGCAACATGTGAACTTGGCAGGGTGGCCCGTCTGCTCGGTTTGTCAACAAAGCCGGTTTACACCACAGACAAGACACCTGTTGGCTCAGCGTCTTCTGTCTCGACAGGCTGGACACACAGATCTGCAGACGTTTTAGAGCCTGCTGCTCATTCGCCATGACTGGATTCTGGACTTGTGTGCGCTGCCAGAAGAAACTACTGGTGCCTTCCTTCTTTCCTTCTGTGTGTGTGTGTGTGTGTGTGTGTGTCCTGTACCTGTACACCATCGTCGTCATCCTCTTCAGGAGGCGAGGGAGGTGGAGACTTCACCTCCACATCGTCGCTGACTGACGACTCTCTCTTCCTCTTGGAATCCTTTTTAGCAGCGCTAGCCCCGCCCTCTGACTCCACCTTTTTACCGCTGCAAGGAGAGAAAGAGAAGGAAAAAAAAACAACTTTATATTCTCTACATGGAAAACAAAGTGTCTACCAACAACGCAAGACCATCTTTTACACTTTGAGAAACACAGACTACAAGGCGTGTGTGTGCCTGTTTGTCCCAGGGCAGTCGCCATGTTTGATTTACCCATTTAGAAATCATTAGTGTGCCTCAGGCTTTGGCACACAGGGGGTTAATATGATGAAAGACAGCGAGGAAGCAGCGGAGAGCGAGGGAGCAAGATAGAGAGATACAGCCAGAGAGAGAAAGAGAGAGAGGCCCCGGGGAGAGGAGGGGGAGGGTAGAGAGGCCCCCAGGCTTCCTCTAATCTCTGGCATGGAAAGAAAGAGGAGCTGGCTCTATCTATCTCTCTCACACACACACACACACACACACACCATAGAGGAAGACGAGAGGACACTCAGCACCCCTCCTCTGTTGCTCTCAAACACACACACACACTATCAGAGCTCAGTTACTCTGCTGTCATGATGACTGCTCTGAGAAAAAAAAGAAAGAAAAAGAAAATAATTTTTTAATATATTTATTTATTATTTATTTTACGGTTTAATTAAACCTTTTATTAAATCTGAATCGCGTATAGAATCCACTTACTTAAATCCACTCAGGTTTAACTTTCAACACATTTGTAAAACCTCAGAAGATTCAGTTGGACTGTGTGGGGCCAGAGGGATGAATGAACGCTTCAGTTTTTACGAGTATTCGCTGCAGCTACAACCTGAAATTGAGATGAGCTACGCATTTTAACTTTAACACATTCTGACTCCCCACTCTGCTGGTCTTGCGGATTTTATATATACACAGGATTATGTGAAGGAACACTGAAGGAAGATCAACACCTAAACTTCTTTCGTTGATGTCTAAAAAAAAAATGCTTTCTATATCTTCTTCCAAAGGGAAAAAAATGGCATCTGTCCTGCTTTCAACTTCTAAATGACTTGGGTGATATACAGGCAATTGGTGATTGGCTGAGTCCATCGCTGGTTGTTTCTTTTTTTTTTTTGGGGGTGATTTTACCTAACTATAGCTCTGGCTGACTAGAGCAGAGAGTATGAAGTTAGCAGCATAGCTGTGAGTATAGCAGCGTTAGTGAATAAATACAACTCCTCAAGAAGACCTGAACCCATGTGTTGTTTACCATCTGCAATATTAGCAGTGAAGTTAGCCACAGCGGGTTAGCCTAACCTGGCCGGGCTCTCTTAAAGTGGACCTGAATGTTTTGTGCATTGCTTATAAAAAGCAGCGATGAGAGATAAACGGTTTCATAAGAGATCCGTTGGTACTGGAGCTTAGCGGGTGTTGAGCAAACCTGGAACCGGATCCAAAATTAAACAGGCTAATCAAAACAAACTAGTGTTCATTTTACATCATTTTTTTTAAAGAGATGCCAATATATGATCTATACATTTAGACCATTGGGAGAGAATCTTTATTTCCTATGAATCTGAATGAGTAGAATGTACTAGTTGTGTGTGTGTGTTGCCTTTTCTCCCATCCTGCCCTCTGCAGTAAAGTACGCCTCACTCTCTCTCTCTCCTGCTCTGTGCCTCTCTCCCTCCTTCCCTCCTGCTCGCTCGCCCCCTCTCTGTCCCTGGGGCCCTTCTCCTTTCATCCTCACGCCAAGAGCAATCACCATCTCCGTGGTAACGGCTGGTCATGTGACCTGCACCTGTTCCTCTGGCTGGTCGCCACACGCTGGAGCCATCTGGCCACACACACACGCACACTTGCATGCGTGTACACACACACACACACACACTTCTCCACTTGGCTGCCTTCACCCCTCTCTTCCTCCTTGCTTCTCCGTGGCCTCTCTCCTCTTCTCTTTTCAATCCCTCCATCACCTCTCTGACTCTTCCTGCTCGGCCCGTCTTTTCACTCTCCTTCTAACCTCGGTCTCCAACAATCTCTTAACGTACCAGCTGTTTGAATCAATCTTCTCGTACCACAAAGTTCACTGCAAAAACTTTTTAGCCATTTACTGCAAACACGCTGCTTTAATGATACAATTTTCCTCTGCGTCAAAACTTCATCAGTCATCGGTTTTAAATATTGATTGGCACGGCTTGGCAGTCCCCGTTTAATATAAGCTTTCATTACATGACTGACTGACTCTAGCATAATGGCTAGACTGTCCAAACTTTTCAGCCTTTGCAAACTGAACCACCCTTAAAAAACAGTCGATTACCGTAACGTAGGCTTAGTAGGAAGTGATGGTGGCTACCAAACATTATATTGCTACACAAAAAAAAAAAGAAAAACAAAAGCGTCTCGATCAAGTGGAGGGTTCGAGTCAAAGCTGCGTTACAAAGACTGTAGACGTCTCCATATGAATCTAGGCTCGTCCAGGTGTATGCAGAAGCTCCTCCCCCTCATTCTCTCTCCTGTATACTCTTGGCATTCACACATGTCGGCCAGCTGTGGAGCGCTCCGTGTGTGTGTGTGTGTGTGTGTGTGTGTGTGTGGCGTGGAGATGCTCCTTTCAGATGAGAGGAGGGGAGGATAAAGGAAAGAGAGGGAGCAGAGCAGTGGGGTAAAATATGGGTCTGGAGTAGAGACAAAAACAGGGTATGGGTGGGGTGTAAGGGACACCTGCTGCTGTGATGAGTCACACTACTGAACTCCTGTACACACACACAGTAACAAAAACCAACACACTCACAGTAACAAAAACCAACACACTCACATCGCCTGTATGCATGTTCAAAAATTGTTTGCCCATGCACAGAGGTGTGTGCATACACGCACAAAACAAGATTCCTGCATGTATGTCTGACTTTTTTGTGTATAGTGCAAACAAATCACCCATACACACACATTGAGGGAAGGGTGTGGCAGTCAAGAGCTGGGTTATTTATAGATGTACTTCCTCAGAGAGAGGTAGACAGAGAGAGGTAGAGAGAGAGCGGTAGAGAGAGAGCAAGGTCAAAGGAGGAGTGAGCTGACTGGACAAGCAAACCACCTGATTCTCTCCGTCTCACCCGTGAACACAAGCATTTTCATGGATAACTGAAACTATTAGTCAGGTCGTTTCCATTCACTGTCTGTTTATCCACTAATAGCAAGATGGCCTGAACTATTTGCACATTTTAACCATATGAACTGAAGTGAAGCAATGGGCACGTTTCCACTGGACTCACGTCTCAAACGTTCACTGCAGAGAAAAATGTGTAATTTGCTCATAAACCACAACACCAGGTCTTAAATCATCCAACTATAAAGGAAGGAATCTCTGTATGTTTGTGCTTCACATATCTTGTTGACTGTTTGTCCGATGTACTTCACATTCAGCGGGTGTGATGCTCCGGACCCAAAGACATACAGTTTGGACATGTGACGCGTTCAATGTGAATAAACTTTCGAGTGGCATCTGTAAAGTTATCTTGTGTAAAACATGTTTGGCTCAATGCAGCTTTTTCTGTGAAAGTCCTGGAACTGAGCTACGCGAGCTCGAGATGATTATTCACACTTTTATTTCATCCCGGCTGGACTACAGTATTTCCCTTTTCACCTGCCTCAGCAAGTCATCTCTGGACTGTCCGCAAATGGACGCTGCTGCAGGACTGTTGACCAGATCCAGCAGGGCGACTCATATCACACCCATTTTATCTTCCATACATTTGCTTCCTTTCAGGTTTAGGAGTCGTTTTAAGGTGTTTGTTTTCACAAAACAAGAGCCCTGCATGGTCAGACGCCGGGGTACATCTGTAACCTGCTCCATCCCTGTATCACCAGTAGGGCACTGTGGTCTTTCTGACCAGAGCTTCCTGGCTGACCCTCGCTCTACAATGAAAACAAAAGGTGATCGTGGCTTTGAGGTTGTGGCTTCCACACTGTGGGACTCTCCTTTAGACATTCAGTCTGCTGTCTCTGTAGAAGCTTTTGAAAAGCAACTGAAGGCTTTTTTTTAAACTGGCCTTAGTCTCACATTAGTCCTTGTTGTTTTGCATATCGGCTGTTGCCTGTGTTTTGTTTTGTATGTATATGTACCTGTCCTTAGCAAATAAACTATAAATAAGTCCCATAAATATCTAGAGTGAAACTCAACAAAAAATACTTACAAGTACAGAGAAGTTTTGGCAAGTTGGTTTTAAAGCTTCAACAAAGTCTCCATCACCCTGAATCACTTTTTGATGGCAATGAACAGTGACTAATAGAAGAGCTGAACTTCATGAGAACCAGGCCACACTTCATTCAAAAATATGGAAATTTAACGTTGCCTTTTTCTCTTTGTGTTGCAAAGGACAATATGAGAAAGAAAAAAGAAAAAGAAACAATCGCTGGCTTGAGTCAGGAAGAGTGAAAGCTGGAGAGGGCGGTGGAGGGGAAAGATGAAAGGATACACTCCTCTTCAGCAGGAAGAGGTGGAACTGGAGGGAGGAGAAAGGAGAAGAATAAAAGAGAAGATAGTTGGGTGATTGCAGCGGTCCACCATTTTAGAGTAGCAGTGAATGGCCAGCAGCCATTATTATGCTAAATTAACCTGGGAGCTGCAGGCCGCCACTCAAGATGGAGGAAAGCATGACAACAGATAAGAGCCAGTTTACCAACACACACACACACACACACACACACGGCTGAGAATGGACTCCCCCACCCCCACATTTCCTCTGCCCTCACAAACACACACACAGTTGTGTGGAGTGGTCAGCAGTATGGCCTTCATTATCATTAGACGCCATTTTCTGCCACAAAGATTACGAACGACCCCCTCCCCCAACACACACACACACACACACACACACAAAACGCCTGTCCCCTCACTGCCTCACACAACCACCACCCCCGATTCCCCGCCCCCGTCTCTTTTGCAGTGGCCGATGCGCGCACACACACACACACACACCTCCCCCAGCGCTGACCCCTGCCTGCTGCTTTGGCCCTCCCTCTTCCTTGGGATAAAAGGGGCCGAGAGGAAAGAGAGAGAGGTGGGGGGACGAGGGGCTGGGTGAGAGAGAGATGGGGGCCGTCCTGACACATTCCTCCGTCCGATCAAGTTTCCACCTTTACAATGAATCCACGTCTGACTCTAAAACACAAATGCTGGCGGCTCTTTCCTCTGCCCATCTCCTGTGATCTGACAGTGTGCAGGAGGAAATGTGAAAGAGTCGGGATCAGCACAGACCGCTCAACGCATGTACACTAAATACTAAAGACTTGGACACGTGCTGCCCAGAAAAGTGAAAAGAGAAAAGTGATAAAGCCAGAATGGAGAGTGAAAAAAGAACTGAGAGCTCAGTGTAAACAAAGTGAACCAAAGTCAATATCGACATACACTGATAAGTGCTAAAACCTGTTCAAGCTACCTTGCATTGTTACATTCTTCATACATAGAATATAAACAAATATAACTGAGTGGAAGACCAGCCTAAAGTCTTCCAAAAGGCCAAAACAATGAATCAACTCATTTACTAACAAGCATTGTGTTTGTATCCAAACCCTGATATATCTTATTCCTCTGCACTAAATGTGGATTATCCTTCAGCTGAGAATAGTCCCCAACCAAAGCACCATTTCCTCCTGTTTGAGGAATATTTACTAAAAGCTACAGTGAAATTACTGAGGCTTTTTTCATTTTTAATAAAGTGAAGCTATAAATTCTTTGAGCCGTTTTAAAGATTTACATCTTCTGTAGGAACCAACGGGCACGGGACTGCTGGTCAGAGAGAAAGAGTAGGGAAGCTCACAGAAGTGGCCACACTGATCGACGGACCCTGAGAGCTCATCTTAAAATCTTTACGCGCCAAGATATCAAATGAGGACAGCGGCCCGGATTCATTCCGAGATTAAAAGTAGCGTTAGCAGCAAGGTGAATTATGTTACTTTCCACCTGACCTGCAAAACTAAGCTGACAGTAGTTTTAACCCGGTTGATCAGTATCTATAGAAGAAAATGTGATTGATCCTCAGATCTGTCTGTCTAGCAGTCCTAGCTCAATACTTCACTAAGCCCTGTGATCACTAACCCACACACACATGCAGTTGGGTGTGTGTGACAGCTCAGAGGTTGCGACCTTTTCTGTTCCCCCTGGTTGGTCACACGACTGATGGATCCTGTGTGTGTGTGTGTGTGTGTCTTCCTTCTCAGTAGCTGACATTAAAATGCACAATTTAAAAACATTTCTTTGCTGTACCAGACAGCTGGAATATTTATAATAAGGACTGAGACTGTCTCCTCCCTGTTTGACATGCATACATACATACATACAGAAAACATCACACTTCCACTTTTCAGTTGTGTGTTATGTTAACAGCAGCTGATGGAACTTTCTTTTGGGCCGTGCTGCTTCAGTCCACACAAGCCACCAAACATACACAGTAGTGTGTGTGATGCTGCTCCTACCTGGTTTTTTTGGGAGTCTTGGTCTTGGGCGTGGAGCTCTTGGCTTTCTTCTCCTTGGGCTCCTTGGGCTCTTTGGGGGTCTTGGGTGTTTTGGGCGTCTTCGGGGTCTTGGGCTCTTTGGGCTCCTTGCCCTCTGCCTTCTCCTTTGGTTTCTTTTTCCGCTTTTTCTTCTCCGCTGGTGGCGAACTTCCCTCTACAATTCCTGTGCCAGTAATCTGTTCGCCCACATCACTTCCTGTGCCGGGAAATTCTGACTTCATGTCTTCATCTATTGTCATCTTCCTCCCTCCCTCTTCTTCCTCTCCGTCTGCCAGTTTTGCTTTCTTCTTCTTCTTCTTTTTTGGCTTGGTCTCCTGGGCGCTGGGCTGCTCTGTGCTGATAGGTTGGCCGGGGGCACCGGCGCCGACTGTCGGCCTGTCAGTAACCATCATTGAGGCATCGCCTGACGGGTCTGTGGGGGAATGCTGTGGGGCGAGGGAGACACATATCAGTTATTCAGCAAATTTAAAACCATGCTTAAAAAGAGAATGTTTCTTTATACAATGAGTAATAATTAAATGTGATTTGTGCACAAACACTGTAAACCACATCAAAGGCTGTGTGTCCAGATGTGGCTGGTGTTGGCAAAGTAGCAGCGCATGAAAACTGCTGAAACAATTAGTCACTGGACAGAAAACTGAGCTAATGTTGGTAATCAAAAATAATAAATCACCTGTCCAGTCAAACAGATTCTGGTTCTGCTCCTCGAATGTGAGAATTTGCTGCTACATTTTATTTTATTATTCCGTTCCAGTTTTAATGGACTAAACAATTGATTAATTAATCACAAAATCAACCAGTTAAAACGATCATTACTTGCAGCCCTATAATTTGGTTTGAAAACAAAAACTTCAAACTAAATCAGGGTTGTAACACTTTTCTTTATCAAGTAACCACTTTTTTTGATTTATCAATTCAGAAAATTGATCATTATCCTCTAAATGTTATAAATGTTTTGTTTTGTCCCAAAAGCCAAAGATACCCAGTTTACTGTCAAAGAAGATCAAGAAAACAAACCAGAACCTGATTAAACAAAGTCACATTAAATACAGAGCAGTGCGCATACATTCATCATTAAACCTGTCTGCGCTGTGTTTTGCTTCAACACGGGTTCAGCCTAACCAGCCTGTCAGTCAATACCGCTACATTTTCTGCAGGGTTGGGGGGTGAATTTGCCAGTAATGGCCGACTCCAGGGCAGAGTGGGAAGAGGGGATCCATCCATCCACCCGTGCACATGGCTGCCTCCACCCCCGCCCTACTGCATGCTGCTGCAGCAACGCTAACCTTAGTAAACAAACCAGCTGACACCTCATTTTCTCTCCTCCTTTACTCTCCTACAGACTGAATCCTCTCTCCTTTCTCCTCTCTCCTTCTCCATCCACCAACTCCTCCTCATTGCTCCAAGTAAGCTTTCTGTGACAGGAAACTGGTTACCAGCTGTTGGTAGCCTCTCCAGCTGCCTCTCCTCCCTCATCCATCCATCCCTCCCTCCCTTTTTTTCCTCTCTCTCTCTCCAGCTGCTCAGGGTCCCAGTAGCAGATGGGAAATCAGGCATCATGACACGAATAAATTATCTCCATACTTCAAAAAGGCGCAGTGAGGGAGTGTGTGCGCGCGCGCGTGTCGTACAAGAACGGGAGAGTTTATGCCTTTGAGAGCGTGTGTATGTGTAATGCACATATGCACTTGTGTGTGCGTCAAAGTGTGTCAACAAGGTGTGTGTGAGCATCAGCAAGTTTATAGCAAAATGCCACGGCAGCAGCTCCCCTCTGTGTATAAACACACACACACACTTAGTATAGCATGGTTGTGTTCACATGGCGGAAGAAGGGGGGGGAAGGAAAAAAAAAAAGTTGGGATGCTATCACTTAAGTCCACCTGCATCAGGAGAATGCTAATGTACACACATCAAACTGCTGCAAGGTCACGCTTCACACAAACCTCTGCATGCATGCACACAAACACCTGCTGACACACACGTAAACTGAGCCATTTATACACACAAATAGGGGGGGAGAGAGCTGAGGGAGACTGAGATGGAGAGGGTAAGAGAGACAATCACAGACAGAGAGAGAGAGAGAGAGAGATGGGGGAGACACGGTGCCAAGAGATAAATCTGTCCTCCTGCCAAGCTTCCCAGATAATCAATCACACGAATGACAGCGGGGACACACACACACAAACAATCTCACACACAATCAAGTCCCACATCAGGTCTACTGTTCTGCAGGGAAAATTTGTTTGTGTCCAGCGCTCCATCAAGAATGGAAAAATATCAACTACTCACAAAACAGGCTGTGATAATCTCACCAATAAGAGAATTTATTATTAATAATAATAATAATAAAAGATTAATAAAGAACTCGACAGAACGGCTGCACAGCTAATGTGACGGATTTAGAGGAGATGAAGGGTGTCGACTTTCATGTCTCAGAGGACAGAGGGAGGATGGAGGAGGAAGGGGGAGAAGAGGGGTGAGGAGGCTGAAGGAGGAGATGGAGGGTTAACACTAGCAGGCAGAAACACTTAAGACTCCCCAAGGATGATGTGAAAGAAAATCCTGTTGTCATCCTTCAGCTTCTCTCCTTGCTCTATACATCCGTTACGCCACCTATCCCAAAGTGACGGCTCCTTCTCATCGTCTCCCCTCATTCAGCAGGTTACTGTACGGTCACGGCCATCTATTGGAAGGAAGACCCACGATTCTTATCAATGGTCTGATTGGACAAGAATCTGATCCTGCTTCTATTTATTTAAGTAACAAACTGTGTGTCAAAAGCGGAAAAAAAAAAACTTATCCGCTTATTTTGAGCATTTGGCTGCCGTTAACAGTAAATGTGTGATCAAAGTTCACTCATTACTGCGCTGCCAGTAAATGCTTCATAATCTTAGATGGACTTTCTCCAACACATGAAGTCATTTTTGCACAGTGATAACATTTCGCTGCACACCAGTCCTTTGTGAAGCTACAAGGCTACACTCGAGCACCAGTACTTGATCAGTCATGGGCTGATGTCACTGACTGAGCAGGCAATCGCACAAAAACGCCTGAACACCATTTTCAGGAGCTGATGAGCTTAATTTGACTTGAAGAGCATGTTTCTTAACAAATCCCGGGTTTCCTGATATCTCATCATCTCTGGTTTAGGGTGCGACTCTGCTAAGAACTTCATCACTGCAGGGAATTCCACCACAGAAGCACAGCGGCATGGTAGTATAACGTTTTTAGAACTGTTCCTTAACTACTTCTAGGCTTCACAAGTGCAGTACAGTTATACATAATGATCAGAGACATTGTATAGTCAGTCTTACTATGACACTTATCCTTGTAGCACAATAAAAATCTCCATTTAAAAGTCTAAGAAGGTCAACAATAAATCAGTTGATAGGATGAATTCTGTCACCATTTTCTATCATCAATTTTGAGATTTGGAGAAAGTGCAGATTGCTAATGCTCATAAGAAAGCTCACATATAAAAGAGTGTTACCTCTCAATGATAAAAACATCAAAGAGTCATTCAGGGATGTTTGCACGGAAGGAAGCGCTTCGTCTCTGTTCAGACAATGCTGCAGCAGCAGCTGCATACGTCAGCTCTTCAGACAGGTGAGGTGGGTTTCCAATAAAAATCACTCAACCACCAAAACCAAGACGAATCAGCTTACTGAAAACTAGCTTCACAAAGTGACCACATTAGTGCTCCTATTATATGTCCTCAAAGGATGATGAAGTGTCATCTTTCAGAGTGACAATTTGGCAGAACTGATCTGCTGTAGCTCCAGACAAAATAGTGAATATCACAAAGTGTTTAGTGTCATGCCAGGACCCAGGTCATTTCATTTCCATCTACCTATCCACTTATTACTGCACATGGTGTGAATTTCTGGTTAAAATACACGAATTAAACCAACCAGTGACAAACAATTCCCATATGCTGAAATCTGCGCAAAAGAGGGCGATACGACTAAACATCAGAGGCGTTTCCTAGAAGCTGCAGACCTGTGGTGAGCTGGATGGTATAGTGAGTGGGGGGAGGGGCGAGACCGGCATGTTATATGTCAACTAGAGTGCTGCACGCAACGCTGTGTGTGTGTGTGTATGTATGTGTGTGTGTGTGTGAGATGTAGAATAAAGGTCACAGCGCAGCACTCTGCTGAAGCTGTGACCTTGAGCTGCTGATGAAGGCATGTGGGTGTGTGTGTCTGTGTGTGTGTGTGTGGGTGAGCGCGTGCATGTGTAATAACCATGCTTAGTGAACAGATGGAGCTTAGAGTACCAGACATACAGTCATCATGACTGACTGGCTTGGTGTGTGTGTGTGTGTGTGTCTCTGACAAGTGCATCATAAGGCAGAGAAAGAACTCCTTTCCTATGCTGTAGACACACACCTCAGAGTGCTCCACTAGCTAGGCTATCCTATTTCCCCGGGCACATTTGCCAGACCACACTTTCCCAAGCCACACTATTGGTGTACTTGTGCGTGTGTGTGTGTATATGTGTAACGATGGGGGCTGCCGGGCCTGCAGCTAAAGTCACGATGGCGCATGCAGTGCGCCCAGGCGAGGAGCGGGGCTCACCAGTCAACCTGGCATCTAGGTCAGGAGTGCTGGATAAATTAAGTGTGACGGCTGAAATGTCAACCACAAAACGCAGCTATGCAGGCTTGGAGGTGGGGTGTGGGTGTGTGTGGGTGTGTGTGTGGGAGGGAGGGGGGTGGCGAGGAGAGGAGTGTGAACGAGAATGGAAGAGAAAAGGGGGACTGAATCTGAGCGTGTGTGTGTGTGTGGCCACAGGGCTGCTATTGTGTGTGAATGGGTCAGTGGAGAAAGGGGGCTTTGAGCAACAAAACAAGCTAATGGAAGCCAGGGACACGTGACACAAGTAGTGGCGACAGTGCACACTCACGCACACACAAACATGGAGGTTGCCATTGAGAACTGCTAACCTCTTCCCACCATCCTCCCCCCTCCTCTCCTCTGCTAGAGATCCTGAGCTCCCTCTCCAGATCTTTGCTAGTTTTCCCACTTATTTACTCTTAAGAGCCCCCTCCTCCCCCAATACCTTAATCACCCCCCAGCTTTTTTTTCCCTTCCTTACTGTCTCCCTCTTTTCCAAAAACTGTCTATGAACATCCGGTTACACAACATTAGCTGGGAGATGACACCCCTGAAATGGATAAGACAAACAGAGACACAGACAGGCAGAGAGAGAGAGCGGAAAGAGAGGAGACGGGGAGGAGGGAGAGACAGGAAGGGAGGTTTCCTCTAAAGAGGAGGAGGTGGTGCTGTGGGAGCAAGAGGGAGGAGAGATTATTCTGGTGGCGCCTCTGAGTGTGTGTGCGCGCGTATTTGTGCACGTGCCTCAGGATATGCAGCTCACAGGAAACAAACAGCTGCAAAAATCCATTTCCCCACACACGGAAACAACCACACACACAAGGCCGACAGCAGAAGACACAAAAGCCAAGAAACACACACCGATATGGAACAAACACACACACACACAAAACCCCACTGATCCAGTGCCCAATGCACCGCTGTGTTCTCAAATGTCAGGTACACACACTTCCCTTACACTCCAAACACACACATTCCCCCACCCACATGAAAAACAAACATTCACATGAAATACACCCACACATGAAAACAAATGCATATAGTCTTGATCTTTCTCAGACTCAGAGCGCTGGTGCCACATCAAAGTGTTTGTTTGACGGAGACTCACCTGAACGTGAGGCACTTTTTGTGGGGTGAGAGGAGGTGAGGAGAGTGGGTGGGAGGCAGCAGGCGCCCATGGGTGGGAGGCCTGGTTGGGGGGAGGGGGCGTGCTCTGCAGGTGGTGGGGGTGTGGGGGCAGGTGTGTATGCTGCGTCTGAGCGGGCGGTGCTAAGCCCTGGTTGAGAGGCGGTGCTCCAAGTTGAGGGACAGGCGGACCCTGGAAACCCATAGGAGCAGGCTGCCCGCTTCGAGAGGCCTGCTGCTGGGCCTGGAGCAGACGCTGGTCTCCACCTTGGCTGACCGGGGCTTCATGAGGCCCTGGGAGCAGAAACAGGATCGTCAGTGTCTGATGCCAACTGCCATGTGTTATCCTCACTAAGCCTCTAAAAACCCAATGCCAAATTTTATTTTTCAGTGTTTTTCAGTGTTTCTGATTTGAGTGCCCAGAACTATCAATGAAGGAAAAATACAATGCAACAGTGGACACACTAGTTATTAGCTGCAGTTAGTTAATTTCAAGGAAAAACAAATGTGCTATCCAAACTCATTCTGTACAGGAACAAAATAAAAATTGCAACAAAGGATAAGATGACACACAAGCACTAGATTGATATACTTTATTAATCCCAAACTTGGATTTTTTTTAGTTTTTTTTGATAGATAAATATGTAAAATAAGTTTGGCATGTCTGAAATATACTGTCTTTATTTTCACTTTATTTCACAACACGCAGCACAAAAAAAAACTAGCACCGGATAACATGCTGGTGTCATGTACACAACCATCTGTTTAATCCATGGTTGGTGTTACTGTTCTGTTTGTTTACACACTACATGTAGGATATGGAAAAACAGCAAATGTCTCAATATTTCATCCATAAGTTTACCTTAAATTCAATTATGCCATTTTAAAATGTGAAAAAGACAATTGTCGTGTCTGAGAAACAAAATGTCTGATTGGGCGAAAAATAAGAGTAAAGCGAGCACACCACTGTTCTGAGCTTACCTTGTGGTGGATGGAGCTGAGGCCTATTTGGGCCCATTTGTGGACCACGCTGCGGCCCCATGCCAGGGTACATCTGCCCTGCATTGGGGGGCATGGTGTGGGCCTGCTGGTGTTGGGGGTGTGGGGCAGAAAGAGGGGTTTGGGGAGTTCTCTGTGGATGGGCGATAGCATTGGGTGGAGTCTGCAAGGCTGTGTACCCAGCAACCTCTGTGGGCCCAGCTAGTCCTGCGCTAGGGGGTCTGCCCTGCTGGGGAGGAGGGGTTGGGGTTCCCAAAACCCGCATGGGTGACATGGATGAGGGGGAGGGGTAGGATCCCTGAGCTGGGGGAGCAAGGTGGGACTGGGGCTGACTTTGGGGCTGGGGCAGATTCTGGGGGTGGTTGAGGGGGTGCATAGGCTGGCCCTGCTGTCCTGCCTGCTGAATTGGGGCTGAATGGGTCTGATGGGGTTGGTGTGGTGGTCCAGGAGGGTATCGCTGCCCCTGTTGCCCAGTGGCTGGGCCTGTTCCCTGGTTAAACCTCTGTCCAAGCTGCCCTGGTCCCATGGCCTGGCTGGTGTTAGCACTAACGTTAGCAGTAGCACCTTGACCAATCCCAGATCCCATGGCTCCATACTGGGCCTGATAGCCGGGGTACTGGCCACCCCCAAACCCTGCCATGCCCTGTTGGTGCTGATGGGGGTGTGGAGGTTGTCGAGAGGGGGAGTGTGGGTATCGGGCTGTGTGGCCCATGTTGGGGTAGCCCTGGGGTTGTGGCTGGGGCTGAGGGTTTCTCATTTGGGCTCCCCCCATTCCAACATGTCCCAGGTAGTGAGATGGGTCCTGAGCAGAAGGGGGCGCCATGCTCTGTGGAGGGTAGTGTTGGTTTATGCGAGCTGCATTGGGTGTAGGTGGTCCTTGCATCCCGCCATAGTTGCCTTGAGACATCTGGTAGCCTCCCATCTGGTTGGGGGCTCCCCCTGGTTGTGTTGGAGGCTGCTGATAAGCTGGTCTGCTCTGCTGCTGCTGCTGCTGCTGGCCCCAAACGCCACCCCCACCTGCTCCTCCCCCAGCATCGCCTGGGTACCCGTGGTGAGGGTTGCTAGAGTTAGCTGGGTTATTATGGTAGTGGGATGCCATGCCATTCATGGCTGCGGTAACGTTTGGCGGGCCCTGGCTAGGACCATTCTGAGCCATCATTCGTCCTCCAGTAGCACCAGGTTGATCATAGCCTGCATAAGGGCCGTGGTCGTACATTTGCCCTAGTTTAGGCTGCGCTGGGCCGGATCCAGCACCATGGAGCATCCCCTGGTGGTAACTCCTGTTTCCCTGGTGCTCATGGTTTAGAGAGGGATTAGTTTGCTGGGCTAGAGGGTTGGACTGGCCGGGGGTAGGCTGCTGAGAAAAGCAGTCTCCTAAACCATCTAATCCATCTGAAAACAGCCCTGTATCATCCCCGAATAAACTCAACATCCCTGGGTCCGCCATGGCTGGGTGGGGGGCCCACAGATGGAGGGGACTGGATGGAGGGAGGTGTGCTGTGCAGTGAGAAGCTAATCAGCTAGCTGCTAATTTGAAGCTTGCTACTCCATGGTCCTCATTCAAGTCCCTAGAGAGACAGAGGGAGGGGAAGAGGAAAAAAAAAAAAAAGAACAGAATAGAGAAGAGGGAGGGGGAGGAAGAAAGAGAAACGCTGGAATTAGTGCAGGCACACATAAGAGGAAAGGGCTGCTGTATGCTGCAGAAGAAGAGCTCTTCTGAAAGCGCCTTGATAACCGTTCTGGCATCTGAAATTTTCCAAAACTGTCTGAAATTGTCCAGGTCTACTCATGCGCTACATTTACATTTACTGTTAATTATGTTAATAATTTAATTTGTCTTGCCTAAGTAGTAAGATGCTGAAAAGGTAATTGTGGTAAATCTGTTATGGCTGAACATGTAGCAACATGGAAACTACTGACATAAGTTACTGATACTGGCATGCATAGTGTCATGAAACTGAATTACAATACGCTGATGCATACAGACCAACATGGATGCATATAAACGTCTGCAGTATTGGTGGTGATAAGTGTTTTCATACAGGTAGTTAACAGCAAGATGAAGTTCAAGTAAGCAGTACAATTATAAGGATTCATTGGTTGTCTATCAAACCTATGATACTGTGTATATCATAGGTTTGATATACTTATGGAATAACTTATTTTATCTCAGAATGAAATAAAAGTAATAAAAGTTGAGTTTTCTCCAATAAAGTGGTTAAAAAGCCTAAGAGTGCCTTAACAGACAACAAGACAATGCATCTCAGTGTTCGGGCTACATTTCAGTCATAGGTTTGTTGCTGTACTAATAATCCAGATTTGGTTTTAACCATGCAGACCGCTAATACAGACCAGAGGAAGTTATCACAATATGTATTAGTCTTATTAGCTGCTGAGGTACAACGGATTAACTTGCATGTTTAGCAAGTTAATCAGTTAAAAAAAAATCAAATTTGTATAAACCAAAGTCACAAAATACATTTGAAATATGTACCCATTGAAAAAAACCATCACATTCACCCACCCCGAAACACACACACACACACACACACACACACACACACACACTTAGTTCACATTAGCCCCCTCACCCCCACCAAAAAACCCTCCCCCGCCTCCATTTTACTACCAAACAATAGAACTTCTTTCTTTTCCAAGTGAGTCATTGAATGTGTGTGTGTGTGTGTGTGTGTGTGTGTTAGAACAAAGGGCCCAGCAGATGCAACTCTGTTTGAACAGCAGCAGCTGCCGTCCAGCCAGCCAAAAATCAGCCAGCTAACAGGCAAGAGAGCTTTTCTGAACACCAGTCAGTCAGTCACTAAACAGTTAACTACTCAGTCAGACCTGGCAGATGTGCTCAGACAAGGGGTTAGCCACCTGCTACCATTTTAACCTCTCTGTGTGCTGATCTCATAAAAGCAAAACAAATATGCATACAACAAGCTTCATTTATTGTTATTTATAAAGAAGCCATATTTGTAAAATCTGGAAAACTGAGGACTCCAGGAGGTGTGTGAACATAAACATCCGAGGAACTGGGTGGCCGACCCAGCACCCCAGTCTGCCTGAGCCTGAGTGAGAGGGTGACGGTGGGTGGATCTAAGCATGCATGAATGAGTGTGTGCAGGCTGTATCAGAGGACGGGACAGGCAGGAGGTGGGGGAGGTTTGCTTGTTGCTTCCATGCGGTGTAAAAAAAAAAAAAAAAAAAAACCCAAGCCAACTTCTACCGCTACAGACAGAGTTCCCCTCCCCTATTCTATTCATTTCTTACCTCCTCCACACTCTATTTCCCACTCCCACTGATTTTCCTCATCCACTTATTGGTGTCGAAAAGTCTGATTATTTCTTCACATAAAAATGTAGTTCAGGAATAAAAAGATAGTAGCCTAAAAATATATATTTCAATTCATCCATTATGATAATGTGGCAGCAGGACCTGAAGTTACAGGTTGTTGTGCTTTGGCCAGTACAGTAAGTTATAGAGGAGCGTGATTTAAGTGGCAGACTAACATGTGTTTGAGAGTAGAGCCTGCTGGGGTCTATCCCAGCATGCACTGGGTGAGAGGTGGGGTACATCCTGTTTATCACTCATTTATCACCAGTGATAGTATCTCAGTCTTATTAACCGTTTTGTAAAGCAGAAATATAGTTTCACTAGCCAAATATTTGGCATTTTTTGGAGGGCTGTGTGGCTCCTGACAGTGTTGTTGACAGCAGGAGGTTGTGGCACCAACTTCTGGTTCAAAAGTAGCTTAGCTCACCTCAACAACACTCCGCTGGGCTGAGAGCTTTCAAGCACCAAACCCAAATAATTTGCGCTGCTCTGTGTAGCTGCCCTTCCACCTTCTTGACAACTTTTAGCGAGCAGACATAAAAATAATAGAGCATGCATGGCAGTGTTGGTGCTTGTGTTTATCAGAATTATGAGCATACTTTACATAAACCCTGCCGCTTCCTGTCACAAGGCAGATGTTTTCTCTACAGCTTAGATAAAAATGTTGGAACCGATGTGTCCGGCAGCTTTTCGTTCCTTCCGCCAGACAAACTTTTCAGTAAAGATCACATAAAAAAAAAGACGAATTAAACTGACATTCTTGAATCTACTGAGCAACCACGGAGCAGGGTATCATTTCTGAATGGATTTAAAGGCATTTAACATTTTTAGTAAACAACAACAACTGAGACCAAAGTACTGTATCACCATCTTACCTACTGTTCAAAGTCAATAAAGGCCATCTATTCAGTCAGTAGCAAGCCCACTGTCAACATTAGCATGACACAGGACTACAGTAAAGCGCCCTTCTTTCAGGGCACTTCAGGCCTTCTGCTGGGAACCTCCACAAAGCCTGATGGGAGCATTCACTCTTATTGTGTAAATAGCAGTTAATGAGCCCTTTCCTTCATGTCTCGCACCATAAACATGCTGCCAGCACAAAGACAGGAAGACAGGTGCTGTTCAACTTTTTTTTTTTTTAACTGTTCTATGAACGCCAACAGGCAAGGACATGCGAGGGATGCACAGATACTCATCTATACATTTCTTTGTTGTGCTGAACAGCTCAATAACAACAACCAAGCAGAGAAAAATAAAAGGATTCTTCACAGTGGCCGGTTGAAGAGTGCCAATACTCAAATGGAACAATATTTCATTAATCACCAATGAATCAGTGAATGAATCAGTGGTTCTGTACATCTTGAGGATGAGTGTGGCACCAGAAAAAAAAACCAACAAACATTTCAAGTCATAGGTAGATAATGTATTTTAGACAGATTGTCATATTTGTTGAAATTATCTGTATATCCTGACAGCAAAAAATTAATTGATTGGACTGGCTGCCTGTCTGTGCATGACACAAAGTTGGGACCTTCGCACCTACTCCAGCTTTAAATGTACAAGGACGTCCGTTATTGGAATACTTCCAACTACTTCCGCAACTAATGCCCCCAACACCTGGATTAGCAGGGAGATCTGCTGCAGCTAATCAAGCTGTCCCACTTTCTCAAGTTTGTACCAGCAAATGTCAAGACTGTTAAACCACGTGACTTAAATGTGTGAGAAAATAGCAGCACCATGGAAATTAAATCTTTGGATTACAGGTGCAACTTTTATTTCCTGTCCTGATTGTCACAGGAAATAGCAGTAAGAGTATAAACGTTTCTGAGGGAAACCTGTGATTTAAAGTACACAAACTGAAAAAACATTTAAAGCCTGTTCTACGGATTCATTTCATCTACATCACCACCATCATCATCATCATCATCATCATCATCACTTTTGATCACCTGACAGTTTCAAGTTTTTGAAGTAGGGCTGCAGCTGCAGCTAGTAATTATTTACCTCAGTCTACAGATTCTTTTTTTAGTTAATCATAGAAAATAATAAAATGATGCCATCTGTTTTTTGTCTGACTAACAGACGAAAGACTGAAACACGTTCAATTTACAATGAGAAGAACAGAGAAAAGCAGCAAATCCTTACATCCGAGACGCAGGAATCAGCAACTGTTTGGGAGCTTTACACTCAAACAGCCTCTACGCAGTTAAAGCAGCACTGCACCTGTTGCTATTAGAAAACCTCGATCACTACGAAACACTGTAGTTACATCACTTCCATCACTACAGGAAAAAGAAAAAAAGTTTCCACATGAGTGAGTGTGTGTGTGTGTGTGTTGGGGGGGGGTAACTTAGTGTAATATCACATCCTTTGCAGCGAGCTACTACGAAGGCAACTGATTTCCTGTCAACTATTTCAGACGCACATTTAATCCGACTGCTGTATAAGCGTGAGAGAGGCAGCGGCAGGACTCGGGACTTTTGTCAGATCACAGCGGGGAGCAAAGAAGATTCTTTTCTCCATCCACTCATCCTCCTAGTTTTTTGTCTGGCCTTTAGAGGTTAGCCTCTAAGATAACACTCATGTGCACGCTGATCTCTACTGGATACATTTCTTCAGCACTTCACCTCTTCGCTCTTGCCTTTTTTTTTTGTCCTTTTATTCTTGAGGAAAACCTCCTTCATTCTAACAGTCACAGAAAAGACTTTCTTCAGCTTCACCCCTCTTCAATTTTTTGTACCACTTCTGTCATTTCAGTCAGTTTGAGCTCTTTTGAGTCTTTTTCTTGCAGCAACACACACACACACACACACACAGTTTGGCATTGAGGCCCAGCTGTCACCACAGAGGGAATTAGGTGAACGGTCAGTGTGCCGCTTTAGACGCCAAATCTCATCAAAGGATGAGGCATTTAGCCCACCGTGCGCTCTCCTCCCCCCACACAGGAGGAGTGGAGAGGAGATGAGACTATATTCATACTATAGCCGTCTGATATCAGGCATCAGCCTCCTCATCCGTTTCAAGAAAACTGCTGCGCTGTTGCAGCAGGGATGCCACTCTAGACGGGGGGAAAAAAACATTTAATTTTGGCTCAACTTTTCCCCTAGCGCTATGCTGTCAGATCATCTGGGAACATCAATGTGTCCGCCAATCAAACACTTTCAACGGCAGGTACTGTTCACCACGCAAGCATGAAGATGAAAGAGCAAACCCTTCCTGCCCTCATAACGTTCTCCAAGTTGTATAAATTCCTCCTTCAAGGAGCATAAAGCTGCTGTGGCGTCTTGGCATTGGATAAGCCTTCATCTCAGACCTCATGGCTCATTTTATTCTCCCTCTAATACCTGCAGCAACACACCCACACAGCCCCTTGTATTTTGCGACTCAGTCCAAACATGCAAACATCAGAGCAATGCAGTATGTCCAGAAATATTAAAAGGCCACATTTATGTGAATGCTTTTTGTACAGAAATATTGTGGACTGCAGTGCGTGTGTCAGTTGTCTGACAAATACTAAGAAAGTGTTTTGACTGATAGTTTCACAGCACCAGCACAGAAAATACAATATCAATTACCTTTTAGTGTTTCTGCAGTTCTGACAACAGTCAAATATACAATTTAAATGCCACCATAGAGCTTAAATATCCTAATAATCATGTTATGTCTTATGACTTTTGGTTTAAATAAAAAATAATCTTAATAATCCCACCACCAACTGGCCTGCCTCTAACTTTCAGCATCTTCAATAAAGCGTTAACACAACAGTACAGCATGAGCTCCTGTCATACACTCCTCCACAGACCCATTGAATCATCCTGTGACAGATAAAAGAGATAGTAACACAGTTGAGAAGATCTGCTCACTTATGTGGCTTCACAAGACCACACTGATGTCTATCAGTGTTTTCAGAAGTGACTGTCTGCATAAGCTATTACACACATGTGCATATTCCCATAATGATTGTATTCCTATATATGTTTTATAATCTAAGTAAATTATAATATATGGTGCAAGAGATTCTGAAATGATTACATTTAATATAGAATAATAGAAAGAGCTTGTGTTGCATGGGGGGAGGGACTGTTCATCAACATGTGCAAAAATGTATCCAACATAACCCAAAATATTCATCTTTGTGCAGGTTAAAACGTGTTGTACAGACAGCAGTAATGTGCTCCCGCTATAGCGTGAGCCAATCTCGACTGCAGGTCGTAACTGTAACCTGCAAACGTGGGCTACTGGTAATTCCTGGCCAAGCAAACAAGTTTCAGGACTTTGACCTTAAAGTGGCTGACAGTTTTATTATCCCATTCAAACAAAGTGAAGAGAAATATAAAAAAGGGTTTGGTTGTGTCACAGCTGGAGGCGGGGACATGAGCCTGCGAGTCCAACAACATAATTAACAGCTCCATGAGTTCCACCTCACCTGAAACCACATGTGATCATTGAGCGGCTCTAACACGGTCGGGTTTTTAGCCAACCTGATAAGTGAACTTGCGATCGCCAGCCAGGCTCAGGAATTCACACCGACTGTGCAGATCTGTCAAACCGCAATTATCGAGGCCGTCCGTTCAGCCAGACCAAAAACCACAGAAGATCGCTGCCAAGTTAGTGCAACTCAGAGGCCTGAAGTATCACACAATCGCTCACTGTAGTGCTTTACAGACAGGCCTTCATTTAACAGAAAGTCGGATGAAAACGCAACCGTCAATGCCCGACTCCATCACACAGTTCTTATTTTACCAGATAAATGCACTCAGAGGTACTGAAATCAACGACAGGTTTATGACTCGGAATCTCTTTCCAGAGATTTGAGGACAATGAGATCATTTTTGAATATCGGCCTCGTTCTTTAACCTGATAAGGAACGTCTGTGTCAGCGTACCAGGAGTTCCCAGGGTTTCCGGCCCAACCGATCCCTCCATCGGGTGATGTAACCTCCAGTCAGACCGAAGGTGTGTTCGCCTGTGACGTCAACCGGTGTAAACATTTGGTTGGAGTGAAAACCTGCTGGCACACTGACAATTCAGATGTCAGAGCCGAGAGCAAACTCGTGGCCTCTTTTCATTTAGAACATTCTGTAATATAAAGGAAACGTCAAGGTTTTATATGTCCTTCGCAATTTGACATGTTGCAATTAACAACAAATTACTCACAGTGACACAGAGTTAGTGTGTGTGTAGGGAAAGAAGGAAGCGGTATTAGCCAACCGCGGCTCAATGCAGCTCTGTCTGTGCTGTCGACAGTTTGGCAACCGTCTGTAGCCTCCAGGCTCTACTACAGGAAATCTCTGCCATGTCAACAACACCGCGTTTCCTCTGAGACACAGGCAGACAAACACAACCAAGTGAAAGAAACAAACTGCACCAGGAGCTGACACAGACCTAACCAGACACCTGAAGTAGTGAGTGATCTCCCTCTTCCTCTGGAGAACACGTGTGCACCCACCCACCTCCCATTACCACTAGGATCTAAGCCGCTATAATTTATACCTTTGTTCCCAAATGGAGGACAGCATGCAGGAGCTGGCTAGCTGTGTGTGTAATTACGCTCAAGTGAGGGGATGCAGGGCCGTGTGTTTGGGGCTGGGATTTGAGGCCCGGAAGGAAGGAAGAGAGAAGAGGAGGGAGGGAGGGAGGGATCAAGAGAGCAAGAGAAGAAAAAGAGAAGCAGTGAGGCTCGAGAAAATCTGGTTATTTTACGCACGGCTGCTTCGTTAATGGACAGTGTGTGTGTGTGCGTCGTGGATGTCAGAGTGTGCGTGTGTGTTCGGGGGAAGGGATGGAGGTGGGTGGTGGTGAGGGGGGAGGGTCAGCAGGAAAGGGCTGTGTTTATCCAATCTGTTCCCTGCCTTTACCATGTGGTAGGAAAAACCACTGGCTGGCTCTCAGTCTGATCCCAGCGGACACAGAGGCCGAGAGACAGGCAGAGGACAGCAGGAGAGAGAGAGAGAGCGAGAGAAGTAGGCCACAGGGGTAGGCCAAGGAACCTGCCAGTGAACAGTGTGTGTGTGCGCTCACTGAGCTTAAAAACCTGCTGTATGGTCTCTGAAACTGACTGTCCAAGCCAATCCAAATCACTCGCATGTGTGTGTGTTTTAAAAAGGTGTGTGTACGTGTGTGAGAAGGAGGGATAGAACACAGAAAGGAGTGAAAAGCATCTACACACCAACAATTATTGAAATAATTCTAAATTCTCTGCTAGTAAAGCCTTCACTGGACTCACTGCATCTTTTCACCGGCCCATCTATCCCCTCAGCCACAAACAGCAGGAACTCGCAAATATAAACACAGATCACAGCAGTTAATCTGCAGATCTGGCGGGTGGGGTCATAAAAATTAATTTTCTGATTTAATAGCGGGCGGTGTAATAATAATAATAATAATAATGATAATAAGCAAATCTACTTAACTTGAGTTCAAGATGGTGTTTTTAAATTCTAACCATATAATGCTGAATACTTTAATGAATAATAGTGCATCATATTTTACTTTTTAGCATTTTGATTCTGGAACTTCCTACATTCACTTCATATGAAGCTAAAATCATTTAGGAACGGTGGTGAACAGATGAACAGGTATTCAGGGGTGGTGACGTCAAACTATGAAGCACAAGTCTTAAATGTATACTTGAGACAGCAGCTTATCAGCAGCTCCATTTTCTGAGTAGCTGTGGTGGGAACAGATTAGCTTTCTGATCCGACCTAAATATACTTCAACTCTATTTGTCTTGCAGATACACTCATATATGAGACTGTTGAAATGTGTGACCCACATTGAGCTCGGGCCAGCAGGGGAAGGGTAAGGGTGGTGGTGGTGGTTCAGGTGACATACACTGACCCCCTTCAGGATGACGGCCAATGAGGGTTTAACCCTCAGAGGTGTGGCTGACGGAGTATTATGACTGGACCATAGGTTCGACTTCCCCCAGCACAGTCAGTCAAGATCATCTCTCCCCTCAGAAGGCAAGTGAAGACAGCAGAGAGGCAGCGACGTTTTAAAACAAGGTTACGTTTCTCTAGATTTCTTTGTTGCTTTTCGTGTGAATATTCCAAATGTATGTAAGGGTATAAACCAGGGTGAGGGGAAAATGCTTTTTCTTCAGTGATGCAAATGAGAGTGCCACTGTTACAGGCTTTGGGGAAAACCCAGCAAACCTGTAAGACTTTCAAACAGGGGGCGACTTTTTGAAGCTACAGGATTTGTCATTTACCTGGGAGTCAACTCAGCCTGTTCGACAAACCACCGGCGGTTTCAGCTGATAGATTTCTCATGCCTGTGCAAAGAAAGTGAATGAAGATTTGGGAAACATTTCTGAGTAACAACAACACAGGCAGTACTTTCCTGATTCTCAGTCTAGTTTTTCATTTTTATAACAAATATGAATAACGTATGAGCTTGCACAGAAAGGGCTTTCATGATGAATTTCCCTCACAGACGCAAACAGGAAGGCGCGCGCGCCAGGGTTTCTAGCGTGCTACCCCCTACCCCCCACCACCACAACCACCACCTCTCTAATCAATCACAGATATTGACATGTCCTTTCAGACCAATGGGACAGGCAGGGCTGGACCGTGTCCCCAGAGATTGGCTGGTTCCCCTCCCTGCCCCGCCTGCCTGCCTGCTAACAACCAATTAACTCCTAGAGTCCTTCCGATAGAGCTGCGGGGCAACTTCTCCCGTGGGACACACGCACCCGTTTTCCAGAGTCAATGTGCTCTACAGCATCAAAAGTTCTTTGATTCCAGCTTGGGATCGCCGCAGCACTATTTTGTTAACAACTATGGCTGAGTAATACTTTTTAGCAGGGATGAGAATCCAGCTGCTGGCATTTTTGGATCATCCAAGCACTATAATTAATGACCGACATTAGCTAGCAATAATGCACACAACAAGCGGCCGCATCATTTAAGAGGAGGTGTGATGGTAATATTTCTAAAGTGGAGATGCATACATATCCTCTTCACATTATTCCTTTTTACACATCTCTCCCCTCTCTGACCTTGCATCCATCTCCATCTTCAACTGGATGTCGATGCAATGAGCAGGCAGCACTTAACCTTTCATCAGCCGTGTGAATCACTCGAGAGAAATGATGATAGAAAAGGAGAGAGAGAGGCAGTGGGGGGATGCATGGATGCCACAAGAGTGGCATTACACTACAACTTGCACTAGGGAAACTGATGAGGTGTGTAGCACTGACGCCGCTTTACATCCATAGGATTCAAAAGCCAAAGATGACAAGACACACATTTCCACACACATTTTTTCGCCTTTGAGTATTTGTTCCCTGGCAGTGTGTGGTGTAGATGGTGTGTGAAAGCTGAAGGAGGGAAAAACAGGATGTGACACGCATCAACACTGAGAGGTCAAGGATAAATTAACAAAAAAAAAAAAGGCATGCACACGGATGGGTCAGAGATGTACTTGACAGGCTGTCTCTTATATCTCACACATAGACAACACATGCAGCCCACACACAAACACTTGAGAGTTGTATTAACGCCTGCCTCTCTTCTAGGCACAGCACTTGGTCCAGAAGGCCTTCCCTGCAGGAGGAGGATTGGGAGGTGGAGGAGGAGCGGGTGGGGGTTGGTAGATGGTAGAGGGAGAGACAGGTGAGAGGGAGGGATGAGAGAGAGAGAGACAGTGATGACACTCAGCTCTGAATGTCACCACGGTGCTAAAGACCCCCACTAACCTTTTGGCTGGAAATGAGAGAAGAGGAGGAAACAAGCAGGCAAAGATGGAGGGAGGGGGGAAAGAAAAAAAAAAAAAAAAGAAAGAGAGAGAGAGAGAGAGAGAGAGAGAGAATGAAGAGTAAAAAGAAGAGGAGGGAGCTCATACGTGGGCAGAGAGGGGGAGCGGGCGGTTATGGAGGTGGAGCGATAGATGGCAAGATGAAAGAGAATGGAGACAAACAACAGCATCACTTCTCATCTCTGCTAACAGGGGCTGGCATCCACGACACATGATGATAGGAGACACAAAATGGCCACCCTAACACCAGTGCTCAATGTTGGCCTGTGAGCCTGGCAGTCAGCGTCATCCAACTTCCCACACAAAAAAATGTCCTCGTCGAGTTGCTGCAACCTGCGGTGACCACGCAAATATGACGAATCACAAAGCTGTATCGCCACGTTTTACATTTGCCCAAAAAGTTGATGAGTGAAGTGGATAGAAAAGTCACGGCACCTGTAGGTAGTCAAAAAAAAACAAAAAAAAAACTACTCTTTTCTAGTCATCCAACGTAACCTTCAATTTTAACGACTGACTGAAATCAATAAGTCAATAAAGATTCATCACTTTCGACATCAGATGCACAGAACAGGGCTGCTATCCACCACTTGCTAAGGGCAGCATCGCCTATAGGGACAGAAATTTGCAAAAGAAGTCCCCTCAGGCTAGCGGCTGCTCATGAAGCTTTCGCTTTGAGCACATGTTTCTGTAAAAAGAGGGGACACGAAAGAGCGATTCAAACAATTCGCTGGAACTCTGTGGGCTAAGAGTGAGATTTCAATATCCGCATCAAATAACAGTTATGAGGCTTCATTTTTATTTGTCTGGTTATTCCAATTACTGAGCAGTATTGGGTGTGTAAAACGGTCAATTTGACAGTGATTGGGGTGTCAAAGCTGTCACCCTTAAGACAACTTTATAAAATCCTCATAAAATAATCTTGGCCCACTTGAGGGGAAAACCATGTGACCAACAAGTCTAAACACTATGTAGCAGAATATGTCACATTGACACATTGTGCATGATATAAACCTCTCAGCCTACAGAAAAAAAAAATCTCAATCACAACCCACAGTTTTCTTTCAGATGAATGTGCGTTAACGTAAAACACGCTACTTTTTTTAAACGTGACAGTAACCGTGATCTTATCCAGATTTAGATGAATTAAGACAATTTCAGTTGCATTTTTGGAGAAGCCCTGTGGTGAAGCATCTTGGTGTGTGTGTGTGTGTGTCAGGGTCAGAGACTGGGGATGGAGTCACGGTGGCCAATCAGAATAGTGTGAAAAAGAAGAGAAATGACAGAAAAAAAAGAGCAAAATCTCCAATGTTGCACCTGCCACAAAACTAAAGAGCAGATGGGACTGATGGCACAAACAACTGACCAGTTCACTGTTCACTGGGGAAAAAAACAACTTCTGAAATCATAAGTTGGGATATAAAGCGTGTTTGAATATGTACAACACGTAAACAGAAGGGGACATTGATGGATAAACATGCGAGGAGAGTAAAATGTGAGGGGATGGGCAAAGACCAACAATGGCCATTTTCTCTAACGGAGCACAACAACTTCAGTGTTGTGAGTCACAAGTTACAGTGCTCTCTGCATGCCAAGAGGGGTACTGCTCATATAGACACACCTATTGAGCCTTTGGCCTTTCCTAATCTGACCCTCTTTCCTACACTTCACAAGTTTAGACCTCTTGCTCTGAGTTTTCCTTAACTGCTGTGACAAAAAAAAAACAGCGAGGGGCGATGGTAAAGGTCAATAGAATGTGGCACATCTTGAGTGAAATGTTCAGATAATCGAAGCTGATCACACCGGTGATTCATAGGTCAAAAACACAGGGAACAGCTTACTCAAAAAACATGACACACTGACAGACACTCTTTCATTCTTCTGAAAACTAGAGTGAATAAGAAGACCACGGCTTACAGTGGCACAGTTAAAGCGCTATGCTAATTAGAAATGTGAGTTTGAATGTGTCGAGATAAGATGACGTGTATGGACATTATTCTGGAAATTTATTTGCATCATTCTGTGAAATCTTGATTTAACAAAGTGACTAAAAACTACATCTTTCAGAGCTGACAGTATGGAGCACACAGGGACCAGATTTTTCTTAAGGTGGTTTAAAAAAATAAAAATAAAAAAATCTGAAATTTAGCTCTTTAAAAGGGTCCCCCTATCAATGGGCCCCATGCTAATCTGATTGGCCAACTCCTGGAGTATTTCAAGAGGCTACATAAACAAGCCACGAAACTACAGTAGCAGGATTTCTATTCTTTGCTTCTCAAACACATTCGTACATGTTTGAGCCAGAATCCGGTCCTTAAATATGCGAGTGAACAACACAAGCAATGCTTGGAAAAACCATAGAAACAATCAACGCCACATAATGAACGTTCATGTTTCTACATACGTCAACCTCAAGTTTTGGAACTTTGAGCACGTTTAACATAGAGACGACACCGTATATAAATCACAAAAAGCATAATAGACCCCCTTTAAACGGGCCTAACAACAACTTAAGGAAAAGTTATTGTTCCAGTAACTATTTAAAGTTTCCCTCCGTGTCCTCTGACGCCAAACAATGCTGAGTGTCAGGGTGTGTGTGTGTGTGTGTTCAAGCTCATGGCCTACCAGCCAAAGTTAAGACAAGCAACTCCAAGGTCACAAACACAACACCCAGAAACAAAAAAACAATACGCCCCCTATAAAAAAAACTGCCTTAATGAAGCTATTTGAATTTGTCTGAAATTCAAACATTTGATAAGAGTAGTCGCATCATGTGAATCCAATGAGGATTTAACTCTGTGTCCAAGTTTCAGCTTCTTCCAGACCAAAACAAACCAAGTCTGTGCCTTAACGTTATCCACAAGAAAAGACAAACGACAAACGGGAGAGAGGCCAAACAGTGCTGAACATCTGTTGTGTGTTGTGCTGTGTGTGTGTGTGTGTGTGTGTGTGTGTGTGGTCGGGGCCTCTTATCTCTCCCTCTGTGGCCCGCTAAACATGACTAGCTGCCATCTTGGCTCACAGACAAGGTGGTGGGGGTAGCAGCTCCTGGCTCTGTGGCAGGCAGGAGGACAAATAACGAACCAGCACTTCTACACTGAATGTGTCACACTGGGTGAATATCACCGTGGAAGAATAAGTGTTTTCTGGATGATGAACTTAGTTGTTTTCCTTACCAGAGATTTTTACCGTTCAAAGTTGCGTGAGAGCGGCAAGGGTGACCATTATGCAAGTTGACCGATTACAGAACACATAATGGAGAAAGAGAGCAGGATAGCGCATTAAAAACGCAAAATAAAACAGGGCTGTTAACAAGACGGTAGATAATATGGCGTTGAAATGTACTGCTGGAACTAGCGAGGGAAAGGGGCAAACGGCAGGTGTTTCTAGACTGCTTTTTCTCTCCGTCCAAACCGAGTAACAAGTGTAGCTGTGGCGGTTACCAAACTTCGGTCGCCGGATACAAAGCAACGCATCAAACAATCTCTCTAAACAAAAGACAAGACGCGGAAAAGCGAATTGGCATGTTTGCTCTGTTTTTTTAAAGACTTCAAAAAGTGATGGGAAAGAAGTTAATTTCCTTGCCCAAGAGCTATCCGATAACCGCCCCGAGCAGGGTAGCAGCTAGCTCAGGAGAAGAGGGGTATAATAAGTGGTCTCCGCCGCACACACAATGAGGATGAGAGCAGGCTAACAGGCTAGCTGAACTTGTGTGTCCTAGCACTGGGCTAAGCTCCAACGGCTAGCGCAGCTAATTAGCCTATCAGCGGTGTTTCGCACGTCGGTTGGACCAGTGGACGACTCGCTCGTTTCGGTTTTTATTCTCGTGAAAACAGTTATATCTGCTCAAAACCTATACACAAGGACGAGTCTCATTTTGTCGTACATTAAAAAAATGGTTTTGGTCAATTAAAGCGTGATAGAAACACGGTTGAATGAAGTAACGACCGACTGGCCTCACAGCTTCCCCCCCCTCCTCCTCTGCTCCACGGCTCCGTCCCTTCAGTCCAATACAACTACTACTACGTACACTTCAGTGTCCCCGTACAACAAAAAAACACAACTATTCAGTGAAAATACAACTCGTGTTTATAATGGTATATGGAAGCATGTTAATTCAAGCAAAGGCACATGTTTTTGGCAATATGTGCCAAGTATTCTCCGCTGGGAATCTCCCCAGAGCTCCGCTCATTCAGTCGGCCGGTGACTCACCTCTCGGCTCGGGCCACCTCGTGTCTCCGACAGGCTCCAACACAATTAGCTAACAGGGCTAACACTCACACTTTTAACACTGAATCAACTCTATGTTTTTATATTATTTAAAATAAAAAAATCAACAAGTAGTCAGGGAAACTGACTAGGAAAAACAGAAATCCACGCTGCGTTGTGCTGGAAATGTTTCTTTCCACTTTTCAACTAATGGGACTGTTGTGAGTGTGTGCGTGTGTGTGTATATGTATATATGCATGTGTGTGTGTGAGCGATGCAGCGGGTGGCAAAGCTAAACTTGCTATTGTTAGCATGTCGGCATGGCAGCTACATGGACCTTCAATGACTTTCTTGCTAAAATGAGAAAATAAAAACAAGCGAAATAAACCAACCGTCCCAGCCAAAAGCATTCCCGTGAGTTATCCCTTGAATGAAACGAAAACACCAAAACTCACACGGCGGATTAAAGGGTCCGATAGCGTTGGAAAAGTCCGGAAAACTTACTATTCAAAAATCTAAATGCTTTTAATTCAGCATCAGTAGTTAGAAATAAAGCGTACTATGCCTTCGACAACATTTAAAAAAAAACACTCATTCAAAAGCATTTGTTAGCTTACCCAATAAGCTCGGTCACTTCGGGCTTTTTCTCAGATCAACTCCTCGTTAGTGAGGCTAACGTTAGTATCTCCGCTCGCTTGAAAAAAAAAAATCCACCGTGGTCCCTTTTCCTTCAAAATATAAATAAACAGACGGGGAAAAAAGTTCAAGTTTTATGTTTTTCATGAAATATTTCTCCGGCGTGTCTCGCATCCGCGACCTCGCCGACTAGTGTGCGTTGCTCTTCGCTCCTTTGTGTTAATTTCACTCAAATCGAGTTTAATCCGATCGATCCCTCGGCTGGTCGCGCTCCCGAGTCCTCCCCTCCAGACACTCGCTCACCTTCCTCGGCCAGGGGGGCGCGTTCCCGAGGACCTCTCATACAGATAAACAGGCGGCGTGCGCGGTCACTGACCCCGCCGTTGCCCGTGTGACGCGCTCTGTGAGAGTCCTCATTGAGGTATGGAAAACACAAATATGGATGTGAAAATGACTAAAGCAAGGTGTTTGAAGTAGGACTCTGCTGGTAAATGAACGTATTGTTTTAATATGATATATTATTATTGTTATATTTCTGATTTCCCTCCTAACATATACGCAGCACAATCATCCAGCGAATAAGAGTTTACCCTTGAATATTTTTGGTTTTAAACAATGAAACGACCGTGTTAAGACATAAATGGATGATGAAACATTGTTATCATATTTTTCACAAAACCTTTTCAGAGATTGTGTGACCTCAGGGTCAAAGTTTTTCATAACTGTAGGAAAAGTATCCAGCCAATAGGGAATGCTGAATATGACTGACACAAGTGTAAAGTTTGATTTATTTCTTGCAGTCAGGAATTGATTTTATGTATTATATGCTCTACAGTAACATTCATTAACTTCCATAGGATTGTATTGTTGACACAGTAGCGAGTGAGATTAAAACAGTGCCGTAAGAAGGGCATCATCAGCACAGACATACTGTTTCATGCCACTCATGCCGAGGTTTTATTTAACAGTTTCGAACAACTCAATGATGAAATCGCCCGAAGGCACAGATGAAAACATGCATATTGCCAGAATATGAGGGAACGGCAGAAATGCGGATGTCCCTGACACAACCAGTAATTTGCTTATCATAACAATCTAGCCTTCAGGAGAGAAGCCTTTAAAGACACACACACTGACACACACACACACACTATCTCTCCCTCATAGAAATATACTTTCTGTCTCCTAACGCTCCGATCCCTTTGTCTGCACTCTAACTTCCTCCTTTTTTCTGCACAATACACCTGACATTCACTTCCCAATATGAGCTTTTAACACATTTTTTTCTACATTCTGCTGCAGATTATATACATTTCAAATTTCCATAGCAGACGGAGTTGTTATATTTTCCTACCTTTCAGTCAGCCTTTGGTTTTTTTTTTTTTTTTTTTGGCTTATTTCAGTATGTTTTGAAAATCAACATGCAGAGACTTGAAACTTGCTGCAGTTGGTAATCCGTCACCATGAACATCACGTCCGCTTTCATTGAAGTCAAAGATATGTTTTGTAGTGTGATTATATATATATATATATAATTATTATTTTTCAGCATTTTCAGTGTATTCAAACATTATAAATATACAACTGTAACTAATATAGACCACGTACCACTCAAATCTGTGCAGGATAGAACAAGAAAAAAAAACATTTCCAGGAAACTAGTTCACAGTGACAATGATATCAATTCTGGGTCACTATTAGGTCAGTGTTGTTGACTATGGTGATATTATTATTATTATTATTATTATTATTATTATTATTATTATAAAATAATAACTCAAGTGTTGCACAGTTTTGAACTATTTGAAGGGAAACATATCACTTCCCTACATTCACCTGACTTGCAATAGTTACTCATTGCTATGCAGATGAAAATGTCACATACAAAATATGATCATCTTATAATGCACGATGCATTGTAAGATTAGACTATATCTAACAGTATATCATTTAATGTAGCATCAAAATATAACACTAGTTGCTCAGATGATGACTTTTAACACGGGATATATGTTATATTGTTCTTTTGCTGCTTTGACTGTTAGTACCAGTTTCACTCCTGCACTCAGTAACTTTGTAGTGAACCTCATCACTCAAGATTCTAATCTCAGGGGAACCCCATGAGCCTACTGGTTACAACACGTAACGCATAACCACGACGTCCGGGGTTCGATTCTGGCCCGGAAGAAAATGTAGTTTTTTACTATGATTACCATCTTAGTTTACAATGCTAACATTTACTGATGAGTTCTGAACACATAGAAGGACAGCTGAGGCTGATGGGAATGTCATAAGAGAGGGGGGGGGGGTGATCACCAGAGTCATTAGGATCCATCAAGCTGAGCTGCTTTGTCTCTGCGTATAAATACATGAGCGATGGAAATAATAACAGCAGCTCCGTTTTAAAGAATGCAGATGATGTGTTAAACACCTGTTGTTCTTTTAGATGGTTTTTTTTTTTCCTTCTCACTTTACACCTTTTTACACCTGCACTATGATGGATTAATAATACCTAAACATATTTTCTGTTCTGCTTCCAGCTGTGTCTCTTTGGGATGTTATTTTATTATTATTATTATTAACCCAAATGCTCATGTGCAGAAACACATGGGCTGCAGCGAAACAATACGTCTGCAACAATTCCTTCCACTTTAGCTTTTCTTTTCGAAGTCTCAAGACTTTCCACACGAGGTCGTTGCTTCACATTTATCACACGACATTTTATAATCGTAACAATTTAGAATCCGACGTCGGACAGGAGAGAGCCACCGAGTGTTTCCAGAAACAGGCCTTGAATCACCACAATCACACTTTTAAAACTATGTGTGTGTGTGTGTGTGTGTGTATACGCTAACTCTAGCTTATGTTTGGTTAGTTGCTGCTAATACATCACAGCACGGCTTGCAAAAATACTTACTGTAATTCTCAAGGTGTTGTCTGTATGGTTTTCTTCTTTATCAGAGCTGGTCTGCAGTCAGCAGCGGGTTGATTCCTTTATGTTTCACGGCCCTTTTAAAATGATTTTTTTTTTTACATGGGTATACAGTACATTACTCTTAGTTGCATACGTTTGCATCAGGCAGCATTTTACCTGGAAGTAAACACACTATAAAGACACCCAGTTCCAGGTCTGGTAAACGAAGCCTGTAACCTTCAGTGGTTTGGCTTAGGTGTAAAGTTTGACTTAGAAAAAGTGTACATATGGGTGAAACATACAGAGGGTTCAATACTTTGATGAGAATGACAACGTTGTGAATCATATGCTTTGGCCTTCACAGCCACTAGATACCAACACGGCGACGCATCCATCACCATCATCCAAATACCACATGAGAGAATATGTTTTGAAGGAATGCACTTCATCCTTCCAGTAGAGTTCCGCACACACGAGGGGAATGAGGCCGAGAGAAGCAATGAAGCTTTTGTAGACACCAGATGTTGTTTTTTCATTACATTTTATCCCTCATTTGTATTACTGTAATATTACGGCAGGGAGGTAACACACACACATATACACACACACACACACATATATATATATATATATATATATATATAAAAACAGGTACACATTTTTTAGAGACCATACGAGGCAAACTTCACACAGCTATTTAAAAAAAAGGGGGCCTTCTGCAACTTAAAGGGTTAGTTCACCCAAATTACAAAACCGAAGATTTCACTGGAACGTTTTCTGTAGAATCAGTGCAGATGCAAACTGTTGGCATAAACGGAACAGAGTCATCGTTAGTGGTATTAATTACACCTCTGCTTTTCCTGCTATGATGAGTCAAAATATCTGCGGAGGAAAAGTCTGTTGGTGTGAAGGTAGAAATCTCACGGACGGATATTTGAAAAGTTTTAGGTTGGGGTTTTAACTAATTAAAAAGTAATAAAGTGGCCTGCAACTATGTATGCGTGTAAATCGTTAATGAATGATTGTAACGGGAATCTATCAGGTCTGTAAATGTTAGTACGTCGTTAATACGTTGAATTTGTGTTCAGATCCTTCAGAGTGAAATGTCAGTTGTTAGTCGTTGATGTTGTTATTTACGATCGAATGGATTCATACAGACATTGATGGTCCCCAGAGGAAGAATCCTAACGACTTTTCCTCAAGCAACGACACGACAATCACATTTGCGTCAAATATCCTGACCAACTATTGGATGGATCGCAGAGTAAAGTTGTCGCATCCATGTTCCTCTCAGGATGAATTGTAACGACTGTGGTGATCCCTTCATTTTTCACTTAGCGCCATCATCAGGTCAAAAATATTACAAACATTACATACATGCAAAACATCAGCATGTTAGCAAGCAGGGAAAATGGTTCAACTGTCTGTTAGAGGAGTTTTCCTGATGAATGGAAGAACTAGGAGGGTTGCATATGGAGGAAAAGTGTGAGACACTTTTTTTCCCCTACTCTTATTAAAAAGCGGTACCAAATGCTAACATGTTAGCCACACACAGCTCACACATGGTGTATTTCTCCAAATGTAGGGCACTGCTAAAAAAGATTATGCGCATACGCCGATCGTGCAAACCTCCCCCGACTACATATGAGTTTAAAAAATGTTTCATTCATTAAGCATGCTCTCAGTGCGGCTGACCTTCATCAGGGAATACGATCTCCATGACTGCTGAAGGTCAAGCGTCACAGACCCAAGGGCGCACAAGTCCCTCCTCGCTCATTTTAATGGTAAATCAGAATTAGAGTAAAGCAGCGATGTGGACCCACTAGGACTGGTTCATTTACACACTGAAAAGTCACCAGCACGAAGCAGGCAGGTGGAAAGTGGAACAACTGCACCAAACAACAAAAAGAGGACAGAAAATACAACTGCAGGGCTTGTGATTCTTCCATCTCCACATAACCATCAAAATGACATGTTTAGAGTTTAGAATGTTTTATTATAGTTTATTGTGATAGCATTTTCATTTTTTCTTTTTTTTAAGTTTTATTTTTTCCAAAGAACAAACACAGCAAATAACGTCAAGGGGGGGAGGAGGAAGAGGAGGAGGAGGAGGAAAGAGGAGGGTCACATAGATAAGATAGATCAATCCATAGATAGATAGATAGATGCGTCAGGTTTGGCTTGATCCTCCCCCTGTAACCCATCTGGATCAACACACACACACACACACACACACACACACACCCACAACATGTTGCTTTACAAAGAATAATTGTCATCAGGATAAGATTAATAACTGTTAGAATATATCTTGAAAAAATTTAAAAGAAAAGAAAAAAAAATTGAGAACACCCTGCTGAGGAAAACCGATTCACTCTCATCGCTATGAAACCCAAAAACTCAGAGAGAAACACAGCTGGGTTAATTAAAACAGAATATATATATGAATGCATCATGTACATATGCATGCATATACTGTATGGAGGCTGTGTGTGTATGTGTGTGTGTGTGTGTGCGTGCATGGAGGGGATGTGTAGAAAATCATTTTAACATGATTCAAATGCCCCCGATTCAAATCAGGCATGTTTCCATGACGCGTGTCTCTAAGTGTGCATCTATGCGTGTGTAATGCGTCGTCATCTAGTTAGTTATAGTGGTAAAATGCCTATTTTGCAGATAAAGGGTCTGTTTGATTTGTTTTAGCAGCTGTCCAAATCTCTCAGCGGGGTGTGTGTGGGGGGTGGAATTAAGGCAGACAGCTGATCTCAGGTCAGATTTTAGGGGATTTAGGGTGATTTTATTTTATATCCCCCCCAGTTTCTATTTGTTTGTTGACAAAACACAGGTAAACACAATATTTTGGCATTAAAAATACAGGGCTAATGTTACCACACAGTCTGAGAAAGAGAGAGAAGAAGGGACAGGGCTGGACAATGATAAGTAACTGTAGTAGTAAAATATCATCATAACAATAAAACGGCGCTCATTACATTGGGGATTTTGAAGCAAAAAACAAACAAAAACAAAAACTAAAATAAAAAAATAACCCCAAAAACACTGCAGCAGTCATTGATCAAGCTCTAAACAGTATACATTATATATCTGCTAGCTAATTCATGGTGGAAATCATAGCCTGCTTAAAAAGGGCCTTGACATTTTCAGTTGGAGTGTGTTCTCCACCAGGGACTTTGAATGCCTCTACACAGACCTGTTAACAGCCTGTTGTCATTCATACTTGTCATTTAAAAGAAAAGGGCACCACCAACCCTGATCTAGCAGGGCGGCTCAGTGCCTTTGGGTTTAAATGAGAATTATTAAAAATGCTAAAAAGCTGCTTCCAGGTCCAAAGCCCTGGTAAAGGAATATATGGAGGCCACAACATGCCAATAACAGCTACAGAAACCTAAAGAGCCATATATACACAGAAATGTGCCCGATAAATACAGTTAACAAAAAAAAAAAAAGTCGGGTTACAATTTAAATTTTTTTTTTCTTTTGTTTTTACTTCATGATGGCGCCGCTGCTCTCGACATCCCTTAACGTTTCTTTTAACTTTGCCGCTTTTGCTTTTTTTTGTCATTCCAAAAGGATTTGCACACTCAACAGTTTGCTCTTTTATTCTCTCCCAGGACAATTTAAAACACTTTTTTTTTAAGCCACAACCAGTTTGTAGTGTTCATTAAATACAACTCATCTGCAACTCAACCAAAAAGGACACAAAAGACAGAGAGAGAACAAAAAAACATTACAAAAAAAGAGTGAGAGAGACAGAGAGAGAGAGAGGGGGAAAGGAAGCACAAAAAAACAGAATTTGCACAAAGTTGTTTTTCTTTCATGAACAGAAGGTACAGAGTGACTTGAATGCCTCCTACACCTTAAACACTGACATACTGGAATACCTATATCGTTTCTATACACACGGGGACAGCATGAAGACTAACTCAACATGTAGAAACACGTCCTGCTATCAGCCCGCTGCGTCATCTTCTCTAAAAACATGTAGAGATGTGTGTATAGATACAACACACAGATTATTCCATACAGTCAGTTCTACACCCACAGTCTTGTCTCTATGTGGACAAAGTCAACTCACCGTTACCAGAGACAACGTTTGTTTCTTTAATGATTCTGAGGTACTGTAATATCCCAACAACATCCTCATGAATTAAGAGGGATGTGCTTTTTTTTTTTTTTTAAATAAAAAGATTAAAACCCATTTATCTCACCAAAACAAAAAGCTGAACTGCAAAACTTGACAATTTGGCGGGTGAATGTGCAGGTGAAGCTGACGCTGTCCTTGTAAAGACTGTGGGTTGTCAATGACATGAGCTGAGAGAAAGACACAGAGAAGGAGGGATGGATGAAAGAATGGGGGAGAGACAGAGAGAGAGAGAGAGAGAAGTTAACTGTTACTGGGCCTGGACAGTTCTGTAGAAACGCAAGGGAGGGTCAGAGAGGGCGAAGGGGGGGAGGGGGGTGAAGAGGAGGTGGTGTGTTTCGGGGCTTCAGCAGCAGCCCCCTCCAGCCTGTTGGCCTCCCTGGCTATTGGTCAATGTGGAGTTGGTGGTAGGATGCTGGGGTCCAATCTTAATACCGTTAGCCTGTATGGACATAAAGACAAACACACAAAACAGTTAGAAACAAACAAACAAACAAACACACACCATCATAGAAGATCTCACTCTCACACACAGATTATGAATTAAAAAAAACCTCAACTAAAACATTAACTTTGCCATTTGATATCATGTTTGATTTTAACTTCCAAATAAACTGGATACAACTCAAATTCAGGGTGCTTCTAACAAAAAAGAAGTAGTGACGACATACAAAGCGCCCTGCAGAATGAGTGTGTCACTGCTTTTTAATGGCGTCTGCAGGGGCTCCTATTAGATCACATCAGAGGGAGCAACAGGTGCTGCTGGACGCACAAAGGCAAAGGAAACACCAGCAGACACACACACACACACACAAAGAGAGAGAGAGCGAGAGTAAGAGGCAGGTGGGTGGTGTATCTCCCTCTCTCTCTGTGTACTGTACTGCTCACTTTCCCTCTCTGTGTTTCATCATCTCTCTCTCCTTCTGTATATATTTATCTCAGTGTAGCTCCCTCTCCTACACTCAGTAGCAGTAGTGCCTCTGGGAAACACTGTATGCCTTTAAATCACATTTATTGAGCTCAGGCCATGTGTGTGTGTGTGTGTGTGTGTGAGAGAGAGAGTGAGTGTTTTCTCATAGTGGCTGCCAACATTTCTGGTGGGGCTTCCCCCTCTCTCTCTCTCTCTCTCTCAGTCAGCTGATGTGGTTTGGCCGGCCGGCCTGCCTTCACTCTGTCTTACTGTTACTAATAACAAAAACACTCGGTGGCTGGTAACTCCAGTCCTGTCTGACTAACACTGCTTGGCTGGCTAAAAAAGGCAAGACACACTAACACACACACGGTTCCGTATATATATTGGCTGTTGCATACACAGACGTGTTTATATGTTTGTTTATGTGTACGCAGACAGCCTGCGTATAACCTTGGCGTGATTTACATCACGTTGCTACACAGACATGCTGGCTGGATATGTCTGACTAGATAACAGTCAGTCAACACAGGAAGATGATCACCTGGCATGACTAGATAGCAAATTTCGAGTGCACAAATACCGCACTAAAAATCACATTAGTTTCAGATGCGGCTGCACTATTTCAAATTGGATCCATTTTTCTTTGATTCTGTGTGATAAATGTTAAGTTAACTGCTCCTAGCGACGGCTACGAAACCAAAAGTAAACAAACCTACAACAAAACAAACATGACATTTGCCAACATTAACACAAGGTCAGGTTGATGAATTAAAGTGAAACGATCCGGTTTTACCGTATATTAGCCTTTGTTCGACAGAGATCCGCAGTCAAACTCCAGCACACTCACGGACAACTATGACGTACATCAACCAGGAAGTAGGCGGCAACGTTGGGCCTCCTCTAACCTTCTCTGTGTGTGCTCACTTTAAATGTCAATATTGCTGATCACACAATACAGGCGTTGAATTACAGTGCTGGAATTACTGTTTGCCTGGTTAATAAACATGTTGACGTCTGTTCAAACAACAGAAACAAGAAAAATGTGCATGTACTTAAACACGGTATGTGCGAGCGTCGGGAGAGGAGGGGGCGCTAAACACATTTTACCAGCTAAGACTCGCCTTAAAACAATAGCATGGAGCCAGGACGCTTTCACACGCTTACAGCAGCATTTTCAGATTGAGCTGCTTTAATGTGGACTGAGCAACACGTATACATGGCTGTGTGGACATTCCTGCCTAGACAACTGTTAAAAAGATAACCATCTGGTTACTGACTGGCTGGATGGGCGGCTTACAGACCGACTGGCTGGCTGGATGAGTGTTTGTTTTCTTGTTGAATGACTGAGACCTTGTGGGATGTGAGGAATTTATGAGGTGGCAAGTTGCCAAGAGAGAGACAGAAAGAAAGATGGAGAGGGAGAGAGAGAGAGAGAGAGACAGAGACAGAGAGAGATAGAGAGAGAGTGGAAAATAGAGCAGGAGAAAAGGAGAAACGGAGGGAGTTTTGCTTGGCTCGAGTCAAAGGAAGCAGAGAGGAGGATTTTTTTCCCTCCCTTAGACACACACACACATGCACACACACTATACTGAGGAGAAGGAAGAGGGGAGACGAGGAGAATCCTAAAAAAAGGAGAGGGCTGGGGAGGAAGGATATAGAGAGGGAAGAGTGTGTCTCACCTCATTGTTGATATCAAACACTCCCTCCTGAATCTTCTCGTAGATCTCCTTGGCTGTGTTGATGAAAGCCTGAGATAGAGACAGGAAGTGAAAAAGAGGGAGAGAGAAGACGACGTTCATGTTTGAATGTTGACTCCTGTTATTTAGACTTTTTTTCTTTTTTAAAAAAAAAAAAAAAAAAAAAAAGGCCACCCATCATTAAGAATGCAAAACAGATTGTTGATGCTTCTGCATTTTAAAATGTATTTAACAAGTTTCCTGTTTATGTCATGAATAAACACACCCTGCAGACAAACAACAACCCAACACATACGTCACGAAAAGTGTGTGTGTGTGTGTGTGTGTGTCAGCTGTACTTGACACGCTGCTGTTGAAAGGGTGTCCAAGCTTCCCACCAGCACTTGAATGTTACCATACAAAATAAAAGCAACCATGTGGGTCCAGGTGATGGATTACAGACCTTTAAGCAATGTCAAGTCATTTCATTTCATTGCGTTCAGAAGTAAATAGAAGCAGTTTGGCGGCAATGTTAATTATTTGTGATGTTTAATCAATGGACTAAAACATGCAAAAACAAAAAGGTCACTGGATAAGATGCTAACTGTTTGCTAATGAAGCTAACATTTGGAAAAAGGAGTAAAATCTTAAAAAAGCTTTTAAAAGAGTTCAACTTTTTGGTAAATATGCTCCTATTCTGAGAGCAAAATGAGAAGAACAATATGAAAAATCATGCACATTCATCAAGGAGCTGAGGACAGAATGCTGTTAGCTTAGTTTAGCTTAGCTTAGCATAAAAGCTGGAAGCAGGGGGAAATATGTAGCCTGGCTCTGTTCAAAGTGGAAAAGGTCAAAAGAAATACACATTAACACGCATCCCGTTTGTTTCATTTGCACAAAAATAAAGAAGCAAAACCGACAAAGTAGGTTTTTAGTGGAAGTTGTGCGTCACCACAGTTCTACTCTAGGTCTACTTGGCTAGCCGTTTCCCCTCCGTCTCCAGTCTTTATGCTAAGCTAAACACTTCATGTATACGTGTACACACGTGTACACACACACACACACACACACACACACACACACACACTTATGTATTCATAGTATTACTTTTAAATGAATCAAATACATTTGCAATATTTTTCTGTCTGAAGCTGAGAAAAGGATTTTTTACTTCTTGTAAATCAATATTTTACCTATTGTGTTGCTGCAAATTCAAACTCAATCAAATAAAAGCTGCTGATTTTTTAAGGGTCTCACTCTGCAACCCTCTGACCCTGGTTAGTTTTGTCCTTATTCAACAGGAAACACATAAAGGAAGGAGGACGCTCCCAAATGCTTTGATTGTTGGGACTAAAGAGCTCAAGAAGTACTTTTTGAGAGGTGTAATCCTTCAGTGAACGTTATCAGGTGCCTTTCAATGCTTTCAGATGTTTAGGTGATGTGGTTGAAGACCTTGTTAGAAGATTCAGAACAGACCCGTTTCAAGTCAACAGCTACTGTGATAGGAAGATCTATGCGCGCACACACACACACACACACACACACACACGCACACGCACACACGCACACACAGTCAGTCTATGAAGGAACTTTCCAACAGTACCACCAAGAAAGTGTGTTTCTTAAGTAGAGGCTTATATGAACTGAAAATATGTCGTGAACTGCTAGCTGACACCTTGTCAGAAATAGACTGGAGCCCATGGGTGCCTCCCAGCGCACTCCGTCCTGTTCGCTCCTGTCCTCTTTCCTTCCTTCACGGCTCTCTACCCTTCCTTTGCTTGCACAGATGGGTGTAGATTGTAAAGGTGGGAGGAAATGAAGAGAAGAGAGTTAAGGGGGAAAAATAAGTAGTAAAAGATTAATGAAAAAAAAAAAGTTTAAAAAAAGAGATAAAAAACTAGACAAGGAAACAGAGAAGATCAAAGAAGACAGAGGATTCAAGAAATGAGCAGAAATGGTCAAAGCGAAGCATCTCTTGGAAGGAAGAAAGGATGGGAAGATGAGAAGATGCTTACAGGAATCTCTGTCTCTCTAAGGACCATCCCTTCAGCCTCGGTGTCCACCCACAGACCCTGACGACAAACCCAGCACACTGATTGGCTGCTGGGTGTCGCTGAGTGGAGGCGGGGTAGAGGTTATGAATATGTATGAACTATAACTGGTTGATACACTGCTGAAGAGAGAAAGAGAGATGATGGAGAAGAGGGGAGGAGTGAGAAATGAATGGAAGAGGGGAGGAAAACGTGTAGGGGACATGCTGGAGGAAGGGAGGAGGGAATGGACGGAGAGCAGGAGGAGGTGAAGGAGGAGGGGAGGTAAAGAGCAAATGATGGACGTCGAGGGATGAGGAGGGATGGAGCGAGGAGAGATGAAGGCAAGGGAGGAGAGAGGTATCAGGAGGATTCAGAGGACACTAATGAGACAAATTAATCATACCACACACACACACACACACACACACCTCCCCCCTCATCTTAACCCCAGAGAGCGCTCTACTCAACAGCGGTGTGGGTGTGTGTGTGTGTGTTTGCATGATATAGGCCAGGCAAGTGAGGGTAGATAGAAAATCAATGTAAACACACACACACACACATGCACGCGCAAACACGCTCTCTCTCGCTGTGCCCAGGGCTGGCATGCTGTGCTGTGTAGGATGGGATTATTTATGTGATTGGATAAGTGAGAAAGGGGTCCCCGAGGACAGCGCCGTGCATTCATTACACACAACAACACCAGGGGTGTGTCTCTGCGAGCGGCAGCCAAGTGTGCTCACTGCAGTTCACCGTGCTAATGCTAATGTCGTCCATGGTGCTACAGGTAAACAGTCCAGTCAACAGGAACACATAACCAGCTAGCTTGACTTCATTGTGATTCGTCTAACTACATTAACTCCACTGTTGTGTACTTGCTGATGTTGGTGCTAATCAGACAGACAGCCACCATTGAGGACACAGGGGTCGTGTCCTCTGTGTCGTTTCTGTAAATTGTGGGGTTTTAACAACCTGAGGAGGACAATTACACATTTAATATTTTTTTTCCACCAGTGATATTCTTGGCAGGGTGTGTAAGAAACAGCATTTACACCACAGTGCAAGGATGTTTTTACAGAAAGGATGACTGAATGGGTTAATGAAAAAATTAAAACAAAAAAACCCAACAAAATCAGATAATTTCCAATATGTTTTGGTAGCTAAAAGGGTTTTTGCTGGCTGAGCTTGGATTATGACCGTGGAGGAAGCGGCTAAAAAGCGTCCCTGCTAACATTCAGGACACTGCTACAGTTGTGATGTGCTCTATATCAAACACACTCACTGATATACTACATTTATGCTAAACATGAAATATTAGTGCATCAAAATAAACATGCACGAGTTATCTAAGCCAGATCACAGTCATGAATATAGTGATTGACACATTGGCTGTACTTTAAAGAAAACAAGCAGCAATCAAATGATTTATGATTTCATAAAATTAAAGAGGAAATGGAGCAATTCAATTGTACTTTCATGGCCTTTAACTTTTAGAAATGGAATTATTAAATTAAATATTATTTACTCTAATTAAACCTTTCTAAAACTAAATAAAACATTTTACATTTATAGGTACTGTATATCTGCATTGTGGGTTTATATCTGTGGGAGAATGTTTTTCCATCTTGTGTCGTTATTGCTTTTTCTTTATTTACTTGTCGCTATATGCATTTTAATGTAAAGCATGTTTGGAATGTGTGTGTGTGTGTATATATATATATATATATATATATATATTTCTTTTACTACAGTTACAACTGCTGCCGTCACTGCTACACAAACACCATTGCAGCCTCCAGAAAGCTTGGCGACTATAAACACGTCCTGACATTAATCATGACATAATCAAAGATTTATTACATTCCTCAGTGAAGGACGTTTATGCTTGCATTGTGTTCTAAACAAATACAGGACTAACTTCAGCTGCAGACATCAACAGGCAGCACTGATATCTGTGAAATAGCAGAAAATATGTGTGAAAGCCTACCGTGGCCCTTATTACAAGAAAAGATTGATTTATGGGGGGAAAGCAGTTAGCAATAGTGTTGGCCAGTATGGAGTAGTCGATGTCAGATAAATTAATCACAATCAAACATATTACCAGCAATACACAAACTTTTAAAGATTTTTTTTTCCGAACCCTGTCTTGAGTGTATCTGTGTGTGTGTGTGTGTGTGTGTGTGTGTGTGTGTTTTGTGTGTGAATTATTACCTCCTCTACATTAGAGGCAGTCTTGGCTGAGGTCTCCATGAATATGAGGCCGTGTTCTCTGGCAAATGCTTCACCTTCCTCTTTCTTCACCTCTCTCCGCGACTCCAGGTCACTAAACACACACACACACACACAGAGACACACACACACACAGAGACACACACACAAAATGAGGAAATAACCAAACAGTACAGGTAGAATATAGTACATTGTGTGCAGCATGAATACTAATATTTTACCTTTGAAATTCTTATATAATTTATCAACTTTCTTGAATGTATTACAACAGGATCTGAGCTTCCGTCCATGATGAAATATCACTGATAGCAGCTGATAAAAATGACTCAGACTTTGTCATATTGACTAAAAACCTTCTTTTATTGAGTCATGCCATCTGCTGCTAGCTGGCTAACGGCTCCATTTAATGCTTATGTTTTAATTTGCTGAACCGGTGCTGAAATCAGATGCAGGTGCATTACACAGCCTGACAGTTTAGATATGGATCATTTTAAATAATAATTTTACTACATTTGTATCAACAGCAGCACTTCATATCTTCTATCTTTTTTTCTTTTCTTTTCTTTTTTACGTAACACTGTTATGTAACTTCTGGTATAGCCACCAGTTTTGTCAACCACCAGCTGAGGTTTGTTAACTTCCTCATTTATATTCAATGTAAGAATGTATTTAGAAATGCAGAATTAGTTTCTGTGTAGTATCTGCAATTCCATCTTTTGACATAACCTTATCTTACACAATGTTATGTTATGTAACTTCAGGTATGAAAGTGTTGTGAATAACCACCGGATGTTTGTTGCAGAAGTCACTTCCTCATTTGAATACAGATTTAACTTGAATTAGTGTGGTCCAACCATTACCTCTTGTTGCCAATGAGCATGATGACCATATTGGAGTTGGAATGTTGGCGAGCGTCCTCTAACCAGGTCGTCAAGTGGTTGAAGGTGTCCCTTCTGTTTAAAAACAAAAAAGCAGAACATTCAGTTGGCTCAACCTAGTGGCACACTGATAAAAAAAACAAAGACCTTGTTACATGTTCCATCAAAGAGCATTACAGTAAACCCAGTGATGACGCTTTCACTCGTAAAATGGTACACAGTGTCCTAAGCACTTCTCCTTGCAACATTTACAACCATTTAAACTGACAAAAAAACACCTCTTCTTGCAGAATCCAGACTGAACAGGGTTGTTATCATCCGATTGCCCGGCAGCTGTTTTTATATGAATAAGCTGAGGCTAAAATCAAAACACAAACTTCCACTTTTATAATTTGTTTAAAGTGTACATTCCTGTTTTTGAATGTTTTTAATATTAACAAATATGGATGCAACTATGTTTATGGGCAGTTTGGGTGATCAGACCTTCACATATCTAAACATGCTTTTATTAAAGAGTGAACATTACACTGTGGAGATGACTGGAGGCTAATTAGAGAAAGAGCAGGGCTCTACGCTATAAGCTACTATAAGCTACTGACCTGTTGTCACAGCGACAGCATTAAAACCTAAACCACTGGCGCACATGTTTCTTTGCTGCTGCTATAGGTGGTCATGCTAATAGTTAGGAGAGGAAGCTAGTCATTCAAACTAATGTCACACTTCACAGCAGTGTTGAACGCAGCCTTACTATGAAGTGTATAGGGGGCGGTTTGATTGGCTGTATTACCTTGTGATGTCATAGACTAGCAGTGCTCCTGCTGCTCCTCTGTAGTAAGACCTGGTGATGGACCGGAACGACTCCTGACCAGCCTGGAGAAACACATACATATATTAATATAGAGAAATTGAATTTTGAATAATTGAAATGACCAAGCAACCACCCACCCACCCACACACACCCACACAGAGTTCCTATGGTTTTCCTGTTGTAGTCTGATCTTTCAGACCTACACTACAGTCCTGCTCATCTACAAGTTGTGTTCATGTAGTCTAATCCCTATATGTTCGTATACGTTGTCGTCTGGTTCCTGATTTTCTAGCAGAGTGCGGCTCCAGGTTTTCAGTCAGCTGGGGAGAAGACAGGACAGAGCAGCGCCTGTAACTGGATACAATGGAGTCCTCTCTTTCTTTCTCCATCTATCTGTCACAATCCCTTTCTTTCTCTCTGCTCATGTGTCCTCACAGTTTTATTTATGCACAATATGAGAGGTTACATTAGTGTGAATGGCATTTATGTCATGTCGTAGCATACCGGGTCACCTTGTTGGATCCCTCCCCTTATTGTCCCACCTTCACCGTCTCTTCCTTGCATCACTCATCCTTTCATTCTTCCTCTGTGAATCAATGGGCCTCCCTTCTTTCCATCACTCCTTTCACCATCTAGCGTTCTTACCCCCCCCCACCCCAACCCCTCTCCACATCTATTCATCCTCTGTGTCTGTCCCATGTACAGTAACAATGTTGCCTGTGTTTCGCCCGGGTCGGAGCAGAAAACAAAACAGAACTCTATCCTGGCAGCTGCAGCCCTGCGCTGCTCTGACCTCATCTGAAAAACCAGACAGCCAGTCAGTCAGTCAGACAGACAGGCAGGCAGAAACACAAGTCAGTCAGTGAATCATTTAGTAAGTCAGAGGAGCAGGCGACCAGTTTGTCACCCAGGAAGCGGGTCTGCTGGTCAATAGAGCAGTCGGTCACTGCGTCAGAGAACTAGTCAGGCAAACATCCAGTAAGATGGTCACTCAAAACAGAGCGCTGGTCATTCAGGGAGCAGTCAAGCAGCCAGTAAACGCTATTAGTGAATAAATGATAAATAAGGGTGAATGAGAAGGAACGCTGTGTCTGTCTGCCATCTGGCCTACATGTCCGTGTGCAGAAACACACACTTATTCATAGGACATGTGCTGCCTACACAAACAACTCAACTGCTTTCTCCAGCCTTGTGGTGCTGCTGATAGCGGACGTCCAGTAGGCACACTGGTTTTCACTCGGGGATTATATAACACCTGGACAGCAGGTGAAGGTAATTAACTAGCGGGTGGGAGAGAAAGCCTGCAGTAGTCCAGGACTGACATCGCTGTTTTGGGACTTTCACTCTCCTTTCACGGCTCCCCTCATCCAGTGGTTTTTAAATGGAGCTCTGGCTCCACCTGCTGGTTAACAGTTTGACTGCATGTAAAGACATCAGGTCCTTTCTACAGGACCAATCCCAACAGCCAAAACATTTCATCTTTTTTTTCCCTTTCCTCGCCACTTCTGCTTGATCTATGTGGAAAATGTCACGAGGTCAAGGGAAGATGTAAGACGAAATAAATACCTTAAACAAAAGACGGGTTTAAAGATGTATTTATTCATCTTAGTCTTTTTTAAAACATTTCCACGTGGTTGAAGTTTCTTAGTTTTGAGGGATTTGTCTAAAGCTTTACTCTCAGGTCAGAGTTGTTGTCATCTCACATGCCTCTAAGTATAACGTTTTTATAATCCAATTCTTAACTCGTCTGTTCATCAGAGCATGTCATGATGCGTGTATCATTGTCAAACTCAAATCTTTATATCAGAAGTCATCAGTCATCCTAGGCTGAGAGGATAAAGGAAGAACATCTTTAAGTTATAAAGAATCTGACCTGCTTTCATCACATTTGCCTGTTAAGACTGTCTGTGGTCAGTAAAGTAGCTACTGCTCAACAAGTCGCTAGAACACTCTCCAATTTTAATATATCCACGGTCTCATAACATAACCGCATACTTAAAAGATTTTAAAACATTTATGTAAAGAAAATAAAGTCCAAAATATATTTAATGCAGGATAGACTGTGGAATAATTTAGAATAAAAACAAAGGAGAAGGAGTTCCCCGATTGGTTGTTATTCACAGCACATTCACTCCCTGGCCGGTTAATAACTGGTTTATTGAATGTTCTGCTGCTCTGTCACACAGTCCAGAGATATTAGAGAAATATTGGCAACTTAAGGTCCTTAACGAGTTAAGGTCCGCCCAAAAAGTTGATTTTGGTTTGTCGCTATGTGCTTAACACTGGTTTATTTACCACCACTCGCCTGAACAACTTTAATACAACTATCAATATTTAAGTGGATATTTTCATCAGAATACAACATGACGCATGAAAGTTAAAGACCTGTAATGCATGCAGACTGAGCTTTCGGGTGGTATATTTTTTTCAGGTCTTCTTACAGAGGAATGAATATGTTGAAATTTATAGAACAGATATATTACCGTATCCCAGATCTGCAGTTTGATCTGTTTGCCATCTATAGTGATCATCCTCGCTCCGAACTCCACACCTACATAAACAGAAGAAAGAGTGAGTGTGAAATCTCACCTGAGTCAGTGTTGGTAGAGTAGTAATTAGTAGAGCATTATTAAATTCTGGCACGTACAGAGTAGATATTTGTTGTTGTGTATAATTAGCTGCCAGGAAGTGGAAACTAACTGACACCTATTTAGCTAAAGTGCACTAGAGGGAACTAGTGCACATGTTTTTAAATATGCTGATTATATCTACTGGCTAATCTCATATGAAAAGCATTACCTACAGCCCCCGATTTGTTACGTCTCTTTAAATTAATTCTTTATCCAATGATGTTTGTAATAGTTTGACGAATTAAGGAATCACAAAAACTACATGAGTTTAGTTTTAACATGTTATTGAGCGACGCAACAACAGGTTTAAGACATGAAGTTGATCAACACGTCACTTTTCCATACAGTCACCTGGAAACTAAATGACCTGACAACGCTGGCATGTTGACATCAACAGGTATTACGTGTGCCATCCCTAGGTTAGCATGTTAGCATGCTAAGCAGTGGTAGACACAAAGCTGAGGTAAACTGGGGAAGCTGGTCGGTAACTATCCAGCTCACACACAGATGCCGACAAGTTATCTCATTAGATTAGTGGATCCCAAGTGTACTGTTGTAACAGGTGTGAACTGAACAACTCATCCATCCGCTGTATGTAGATTAAAAGCTATAGAAGAGCTGTTGACTTGATATAATGTGACTTGATATAACGAGACTGTGGGGATCAGAACGGCCGATCTGATTTGACATCATCTTCAGTAGATTATAGCTGGACACCACTTTTAATTAGCTCCAGCTGTACTGATTTTGCAGTGCTTTCAACCTAGAGGCCTCTGTATCTAAACAATTAGTCTTTCATTTCATCTAGTAATGGTGTTACTTCAGCGCTGAATGCGTAGAGGACAGGCTCTCTTACCGATGGTGAGGTCGTGAACTGGCTGAAACCTCTTGTCTGTGAACTGTAGTAATAGACATGACTTCCCCACACCTGGAAAACAAAAACACAGCTTTAAACAAGGTCTATTACAGATGGGCTGCTTCGCTGAATCATGATGCACACAAAACGAGCACGAACGCACCCCAGATTCATTTTCAAAGGTGTCACATGTGTGCTGTGACTCGAAAACCACACAGTGCCACACAGTGCACAGTGCAACATCATTATCAAATCAATTACATTTGCTAGCTCTTAACTCCCACACAGAAAGAAAGAAAATGGCTAGAAGCTACAAATGCACAACCATAATTAAGTCGTGTGTGTATATATATATATATAATTCATTAACATTCAATATGGGAATATTGGAGTCATCATCCAGTGCAGACAACCCCAGCAGGGAGCAGACACACTTCTTCTCCATCCTAGCTTCAGTCAGCGCTGTTAGCACAGCGAGCTAACGGACCAGCTGGCTAGTTTAAATGTGTGATGCCACTGTTGTTTTTCCAAAAGGGCACTGGTCAATCTGCGCATTATTAACACTTTCGTTCTGCCAGAGATTAACAAACACTCAGATGCATTTATTAGATTAGAGTCACGCCACGCGGCGTCAACATTCACTTCTTTCACTTTGAGCGGCTTTGATTCGTTTCTCAGTCCAAAACAAACAAAAACAGTGGCTGAATGAATCAAGTCAGATGATGATGCGCACAGATTGAAACTACACTTCAAAGCGTTTAATAGCATCATGAAATAATCTTGCTGAAACACTACATGTCATCATCAGAGTCAACACTTGGATCTATTTCAATCTTAGCATTCATTCAAGTGTGTTTCAATGCTGTGTTTCTGAGAACATGTGTCAAGAGAGTTTCTAGTTGCTCTAATCATTCTTCTGGTCCATACTGGCTGTAAAACAAAAAACAAACAAACAAAAAAAGATTCATTCCCTGCATGATTCCAGCGGGGGAAAAAAGGGAAGGGGGGGGGGTTCCTCCCTCATTCATTGTTTCCAAGGGTTACCATTGTCAGGCAGTGGCGTTGTTAGTCAGTGATTGTGTGATGATGATGATGATGATGATGGTGAGAGATGAGGGATCATGAGGAGGGCAGCTATATAGAGGTGTAACTGTCACCTCCATCACAACAGAAACCTGCTTATGTCTTTCCTAACGCAGAGGAAACATTAAAGATGTACTTTTCAAATGAGTCAGAATACAATTAACAGGCACATCTTTCTATTTCAGGTCAGGAGGCATCAGCATGGCGTCTGTGGTAGAGAGCAGCCCGTGATCATAGCTCGCCTTTCCTACAGGTAATAATGCCTCATCATACCGGGAAGCTCTTATCATGAAGAGGTAATTGTGTGGAAAGGCCTGCTGGGCTATCAGAAAACAAAAAAAATAAAAAAAATCAGCCAGGTGACTGGACAGCTGTTTACCGAACAGGTACCTGGATGACTGACAGATGGATTCATTTAGCTGCTGGCTTAGTAAACACCAGTCTGACTCAGTAGATGTAGATGGTGGAGATAAGCAGCGGCCAACGGCTCCATTCTGCTTCCTTCCACTCCAGGTCAAGACCTGGTTTAAGAGGTACATGCTAAAGATAAGCCTGTGCAAAATGTCTCTCAGTATCATTTTTTAAGCAATATATTTAATGATATTGGTAAGTTGGGTTCAGTTTAGACCTGCCCCTGACGACGTGGTTTAAAAGTGAGAATAACATTCTACGCAAACATTATAAAGCGATAACTCCAAATATAAAGCCGATGAAATGCGGTTAATGTGACTGTTGATGAATTTACATCAGGGTGGATTTCTCTGTCCTTGAATGCTGGCTGTAGCCGTTGTCACAGCAACAATTCCTCCAGCTTTACCCAGTGCAGGATTTCTCATGACTGAGCCTTTTCTCACTTGATCCTAACCATGGAGCCTTTTTCAGACATACTTACTTTACTTCAAATCCCCCCTCCACTCAGAAACTTGTTCTTTCTGTTGAGAGCTGGATGAGCCGTTTCGAGCTTTGCTGTGCAGAGTTCAACACTAGAAATTATTTTCACATTCATCTGCTGAAAGTGGAAAGTTTCTCTATGATGATTAAAAATCAGAATTTTTTTTTTTGGGGGGGGCAGGATGAGCAGGATTTGTGACATCACCGTGAGTTTGGAGCCAATCTTGGTCCCGTATTCAGCTTACACAAATGTGATGTGGAAGCGTGAAGCCTCCCGTGTAGACACACTGAGAATGACAGTGGACTTTACAGGAGGTTCTGTGATTTTTAATGAGGGAGAAGGAGTAGATGTCATTTAAATTTAGGTAATTATACAATCTCTAAGCAGAATATTCATACACAGCATATTATATCTTATTTACATGCCTGGCCGGGATATTTAAGTTATAGGTATGCATAGAACAAATCTTTTCTGTTTAAAAAGAAACCGGATTGGTTGAAATATTTATCTTTTCATTTTCACAATAAAGAAATAAGACATAATAGTTCCAAACTACTTTGACGTTGCAATTAGGCACATCTATGCTAATGTCAGCGTGCTAATATGCTCACAATGAGAAGGTGCCCATCTTAGTTTAGTTTGTTAGCATGCTAGCGTTTGCTAATTAGCTGAACTGAATACAAAGAACAGCTGAAGCTAATAGTAACATTTATTTTGCAGGTATTTGGTCATGAACCAAAGAATTGGTTAAATGTAAATTTTGACCTCCTCCATGTTCATGATCTTTTAGGCTCTTTAGGCTTCAACAACAGGCTGATTTTGGCAGCTTGTTACTGGTGGTTTGACATCATTAAGTTGATGCGTGTGTTCAGCAGGCCAATGAGATGCTGCGCTGCTCGCTTACAGCAGTAACCTGAAGCCTAGCGAGGTCAGCAGGCCACACTGCGATCCCCGCTGAGAAGCCTCAGGAAGTACTACCGAGGCCCCCTTGAGCACTGCAGCTTTTCCCTCTGACCACTGGGAATTTTAATGCAATATAAGGAAACATAATAAGGTTTATGGTACCAGTCTTTAAAAAGACATCAATAACATCAACGACCATTTCCAGCAGATAGCCGGTTTTGGACAGCAGTGGCTGTAAATGGTTAAAAACTAAGCTGCCTCATATGACAGCAGGGCCAAGCATACCACACCTAAAGTATAGTGTGATCGGCTAACCACAAATTAGTCAAACTGCTGAAACTGCTGAGAAATGCTAAAAATCTGTGAAATAGAGAAAAATTACTCAGTTTTAATTGTGACACTTTGCCAGCTCACAAGACGTTATATTCTTTAGCAAAGCGAGGTATCACTCAAACAAGGTACACCGACACAACCTGCCAAACATAAATAAGCTTTTCGGAGCCTAATATCTGTAACTGTAGAAAATTAAGTCATCTCAGTATTCTGCATTTTATTTTCAGTCTCTGAGACCACACAAAGTAACACAAATGCTGTGCAGATGCAGTCTACAGCCATGCTAGCAGCACATAGGCTGGTTTGGATATTAGCAGGCTAACACTTGCTAATTGACACTAAATCATTGCTGTTGTTCTAAAACAAATTGTAAAATTTAAACCCGACGATAGAGCTGGATGAAAAGCTAAAAGGATTTCCAAGTTGCTCCAATTCATCCTGACGAGAACAAGAATGATCCAACAATTGTGGAGACGTTTCAGTAAAAACCGCTATGTCTACCTCATTGTGGTGCAGTAGGAAAAGTCAGAGGGTCATTAATATCTTTTAGAGTACATCATCTGTGAAGCACGAATGCCTGTATAAGATTTCACGGAAATCCATCCAACAGTTGCTGAGATATTTCAGTCTGGATCGACTGACGAACACGCTGCCAGCAGGGCTAAACAGGATGACGGGTATAGGGATAAGACGTCAGGTTCAATTTGTGTTTACAGGTTAGCATACGGACGAGACTGCTTTTATTTTAGCTTTCGAATATTCATTTTAATTAAGTTAAAGTACTGTTTTACATTGTATTACATTTCTTGTAAAAATGTCCAATGCACTCATAGATTCGTCTGTGCCTCTCTGATCCACACTGCACCTCAAAACTCTGAAAATGGGGTCAACGCTCTGTAAAAAGTGGCGAGTCTCTGGAAATGTGCAGAGCTACAGGCAGTGTTCCATAGCACGGTCTATTTTGGGAGGATTTAACATGTACAGAGACCATAATTTTCTTTTTGGAGTCAATCTGTCTTTTTGTCAACCAGATCTGTAGACAGGCTGGCTGGAGGCCATCGGCTAGACAGAAAATCCAACCTAAAAACAGAATTCACAACTTTTTTTCCCCCTAATAACTCGGACAGTTTAATCAATAACTACATCTAAAACGTTCTGCTACAGCCTTGTATTATAGAGCAAAGGGTCTCCTTGTGTATTTAAAGTTCTGGGACCAAATGATGAGGAAACAATTATATGAGAAGGAATTTGGATACCAGGACCTGAGTTTACGTTTTAAGGTGTAACATGAAAACGTTAAGGAAAGTCAGCTAAATAACCAGCCTGGCATTTATCATGACTATCATATATCTAAGCTGACTGGATGAGTCATTTCCCTCTGCACATCCAACTACCGAGTCCTGTTGGACAAGTAACCAAAATCACAGCGGACTGTGCATCGGTGTGGGCGCTGTGCCACAGCTAAGGGTTGAAGTGGATCTGTTGCCATACAGCTGGATCAGCGTGGAGACCACAGGCTTTCTGGGCTAAGCTGCTGGTCTTGTAAATTGGTGATATACAGTTATTTGCTTTGGTGTATCATGACTTGACGCGTCAGTCACCAGGGTACAAACGGACACACCCAAATGAAACATGTCAAACTACTGTAGGCCAGTCTCAGATAATGAAGGACAGATAACATCTGGCTCAAAGTGACAACCAGTAAATCTCCACTAGTCTAAAAAAGGAGGATAGGTTACATTATAATGAACATTATAATAACATTTCTGCAGTCGTCCATCTAAAGAAGAGGCTGTTTTGTTAATAAATATAAGTCATATACAATACCAAAAATGACAATGTTGTAATGTTACAGCTTCAAAGATGCTTAGTTAAAATGCCAGCTTTGGTTTCTAGTAACATGTTGGGGTCAATCGTAATAATGCTTATAATACTCTAACCAAACAGAATATCACTATACAATATTACTTAAACACAATCCATCATTAAAAGCAATACTCATTATCAATAGTCACGACACATGCACACACTCTATAGGCTGGTTTCCTGCATAATATGATCTGTGTGTTCATGTTCTATACGTGTGCAAATTCAGCCAGTTGGTCCGTCTGTTGACAGAAATCACATGATCCAGTTTTAGCAAACATCCTCCAACAAAACTGACGACTCGCATTTTCCCAGAGCTGCAGTTTTGCATCTCATCCATCTTAAAGCTGCAGCATTTGCTGATCGCGTTGATTACAGATGAAGGCTTGATTAATAACATTAAGAAACTGGAAGTTGGGAGAAGTCCATCAAGTTTCTTTTTAAATTAAAAATGATTATTTTAGTTGTGTGAAAAATGTTGTAATGTTTATCTTGTGCGTGCTTCTTTTCAAAATGTATTCTTCCAATATATCTCAAACGTGTCTTTTGGTCCAACACAGATTCTAAGATTAGTTGCAGTAAACAAAACATTGAGCGCTAAAACTAAAACCATGTTTTTAAGTATATAGTTAGTTAGTTATGTTTCTGTCTTTCTATTCCTCCTCTCTTCCACTTAACAAGGTTATTGGGTCAAAGGTAAACATGTTGTCGATTGAATTGGTGCGCATGTTTTTCCTCACTCGAATCGAGGGTCTAAGGACAGAGGATGTCACTCCCTGTTCAGATTGTAAAGCCCTCTGAGACAAATGTGTTTTGTGATTTTGGGCTAAATAAATAAAATTTGATTGATTGATTGATTGAATTCTGACATGAGAAAAATACACCATGTGATGTCTGCACCGTTGAAAGGACTTCAGCACTACTGCTGTTGCTTGTGGAAGAGCTTCAGTATAAGGCAGGAGGGTTGAGGATTTTCTGGCAACTCTCAATGACATTTAGCAGCAGGTGAAGCGCGACGGATCAAACACTGACCACCTTGAACGTCCTGTCCACGGAAAATGTCACCGTGTGTGTATATCTATTGGAGGTGCACACCTGTACAATCTAATACAACTCAACACATAAAGCTCTGCAATAAAAACAATCTATGTCATATATTATATTATTTGGCCCTGAATTAGACCGTTCCTCAAAAAGCCCAGAACCATGAACCACTAGAAAAACAAAGCCATGTGTGCAGTGCACAGTATTTCTTCAGGAGTGTTTCTGGTGTAGGAACATGTAATCAAGACTGCAGCTCTCTTTAGCACTCACTACTAGAGATAAACAACAAACAGCAGGCAAAACATGAACCTGTTTGTTTGGTAACGAACACTCTAGTAAACATGCAGCCACCACAGTGATCATCTGACACCGAATTAACACATATGAATATTATTAATCTTTTCCAACATGTTCAAATAACTTACTCGCTATATTAAGTGTTTATTGCCTCTGCCTTCTTACTCACAATGTACAGAAATAACTGTATGCTAGTTATTGATAAATTAATTGGTGCTTTCTGATTGTATACGTTTGGCTCCATGTATGTAATAATCACATTTGACTGGGGCTCTGATGAATGCTGTTAACCCCGTCTGTTTAACTAATGCTAGTGTTATATCATTGTAATAATGAAGTGTTGCAAATGCACCTGCTGCCACCCTGCAGGATAAAAGTGAGCAGGCCCCTCATCAGGAGAGCCAGCTAACAGTAAACAGATGACAACATTAACCACTGCTCCACTGGTTTTACACACAGAGAGCTGCAAGACAGAAACACCACAATCCTTAAAAAAATAAAAAAGGAAACAGAAAATGACAGGACGGGAAATCCAACGAGTCCACGACTGGTCAGTAATATCTCACTGCTTAAACGATACGCCATTTCGGGGGAATATTGGAGGCTTTAGCTCGACGTTTTGGCCTTCTCTGACAAGAAGAATCTAAGTTAATGTAAACTGTGTTCAACAATAATGCACCCGTAACAAAAGGAAATGGATACGGTGGCTATCTGTTTTTATGTAACTAGCTGTAACACACCGTTAATTTAACTTAATGCCGTGACAACTGTTAGCTTTATTTATTTATTTTTTCCGCTACAGAGCTAATGCTAGGCTAACTAGCTGTGGCTAACACCCCCCGTCCCTCCTCCCTCCTCCCTCTTCGACGTGAACGGACAAAAGGCCCAGTTTATATCTGCTAAGCTAAACTGCACCTTACTGTGTGTGACATGATATTATCTGACACTGTCAGGGTGTTTTTAATCATTGTCCCAGTGTGTTAACAGTGTAGATTTGGAGCTGTCATCCCACCCCTCGCTTCTCTGCTTTGACCACGTCATTGAGACTATCCAACACTGCGGAAATGGACCGCTAGCTGGAATGCTAACTGGTAGGTCTCGCTTGGCATTGCTGCGGCTTACCCGTGTCTCCGATGATGATGTATTTGAAGAGGTACGCGTACGCCATGGCCCCAGCTGTCTCGACTGTGACACCCTTCGTTAAACCGACTGTGAACCGTGAGGGGAAAAGGTAGCTGACAGCTTGTTAGCCTGTTTTTCTCTTGTCGGCGATGTGCGAACAATAAACAGCCAGAGCCCCGGCTCTACGTCACACGACCCGCCCTCGCCACGCTACAGCATGATGTCTTCAGGGTCTCCTCGGAAACTTTACAATGTGTTTGACTCCGCCCTTTATTAAAATAAAGTCTGGCCTTTTTTATATATATAAGCCGTACAGGTAAACCCAAATTTGAATTTAACATCACTCGTGTATTGCAGTAATGTCAAAGAGATCATAAAACAGTTACAAGTCTAAAGCCTAGACACTCCTAGAGGCTGTAATGTTGATTACACACAATTCAAATCTGATGGACAGAAGTGAAATTAGACTTTAAGGTATGATTAAAACACGATTAAAGTGATGCCATCTCTACAGGGACTGCAGTCATCACCAGCGCTGGTATTAACAACTTACACACAAACACACATATACACAGCATGAAAAAAAACCAAGAATGTTGTTATGTACACTGACAATAAACATACACAAGTCAGGAGAACCACAGTGCTTTTTCACTATGTTAGCTGGATTTCCACATCATAAAATACACCTTGTATGAAAATGCTGCTTTATTCATATTCAAACCTCTTATTTCACAGTCTCACGTGGAGAGCATACTCCAGCAGTACATCACAAATATATACACAAAATCATGGTGTATACAGATAAACCTGCTGGAGACTCCACTTAGTAGCACTGCTGGTAAAATCAAAACATAGTTAAATACAGTCCAAAACATATGGACAAAACAGACGGTACACAGATTGATTAGAAACACTCGGAATAACTAAAGCCTTAACATATGTTACCAGAGTCGGTGGCTTCTCTTGCTGATATTTCCATCAACAAGATGGTCCTTCATCCTTTCTGGCCAGTTGCCATGGTTACAAGAGAGGACAAACTGGACGCCTCCCAGCCATTTAGTGTATTGATCGCGCATCTAAATAGCTTCAATAATAAGGCCTAAAGTATGTCTAACACCAACAACTATATTCCATCTTACGCTAACAAGGTGCATAACAGTTCCTGTGACACAGTTAAACAAATATATACGTGTTTAAACTTGATGTTGCCCTGTTAATAATAACAATCAGCTGAGTTACCTGTAATATATACATGTAAATGCATGAATTGTCGAGTAAAGTTGTTTAAAACCTTTACATAACTTATGTATACACATGCATTAAAGATGTAAAGCACAGAATTAGAAACAAAAAGAAAAAAAACTGTGTGTTTTATATGAATGAATGAATGAATAAATGAATGAATAACATTTTTTATTATTGTGTCAACCAAATCTTCAGACTGTCACTGTCTACAACAAAATACATACATCACTGATAAAAACATTTGCTGTATAGTACTGGAGACATCAGAGTAAATAGTAATGAAATATTTCATTTTGCCTTCTTTTCCAGACTGTTGAAACAATGTCAGCAAACGTAAACGCATCAATGTCAAACAGATATTCCAAATTTTGATGATGTGAAGAATATTTCAGCCATTTTATGGACAATTAATAATCTTAAATCATAAGATAATTTATAAAGTAAAAAAAAAAAATGACTCACACAGTTTTTCTACCAACTTAATCTACCAACTTCAGTGGCGAGAGGAAAAAAAAATCCAAGGCACTCTTATGACTTCTTTCACCACCTCTATCTAAACTCAGTGGTATCGATGGTGCAAATATGAACTATGGACAGGCCTGCTTTGCTGCCATATCTCATAAAACTACCAGTTCTATGTGTTCTGCTGTAATGGATCATCATTACCTGTAGAGAGGAGCAAAGTGCCATTTTTGGAAGTAAAAAGTTTGTGTGTGTGTGTGTGTGTGTGTGTGTGTCTCTATCTGTGTGTTTGTGTGTGTGGTGTGTGTGTGTGTTTGTGTGTGTGTGGTGTGTGTGTGTGTGTATGTGGTATCGGTGGGCTGATCTTATTTTACTGTGAAACAAACGGTAATTCTGAAAAGATCGCCTTCAGATAATTACAGGTCTGAGATACAAAGGTTCCGTTACGTCTGATTCTGCTCTCCATGTGGCTTCAGTAAGTTCAGATGTGGATCACAGGCAGACAGTACATGTCCTGTTTTTAGATCCACATTGTGGAAACAAGGGAGTTCGCCTCAGAGATGGCTCTGAGGAAAGTTTCCTGATAAAGAAAGTAGGGCAATTAACATCAGCAGCCCAGAGGATATGGATTAAGAAGAAAGGGGGACTAATAGATGTCTATGAACTATGTGTCCTCCTTGACTTTTTGTACACTTTGTTCTTAGTTTACATTTTTGGACAACAAATACGCTATACAACATGCTATACTTGTCTATCACACTCAGTTTCAGAGTAAAACCTCTCTGTCCATCTTGAATTCATCACGGTCCTTTCACTTTCTCCATCCTGCTATTTTCTCCTTGTTTTCTTAACCACTGTTGTTTCCTTCACCCAAGGGTGAGTCTGGCCTCCAACAGAAACACCAGCATGGCCTTCCTGCCAGCATTCCAACACACACACACACACACACACACACATAATACAACCATGAGTACCCAAAACAGTACTGAAGGTTAAAAGAAAAGCACATACAAGTCATATTTCAATCTAACAGACCTAAAAAGTGAACAGAGGGAGCATAGAGGGAACTGGGGTGAAACAAAAATACTAATCTGTCATTGTTTGGGAGAAAGCCAGGGTAAGCGAGCACACCTGCAGTGAAGGAGAGAGAGAAAGAAAGGAAGACAAAGAGGAAGAGAAAGAGAGAGAGAGAACAGCAAAGTGCAGAGAGAGAGATCAAAAGAGGAGGGGCTAAGAGTGAAGAGAAAAATATAGGGAGGCAGAGAGCCTTCACACACATCAGTGAGTGGCTTCAAGAAGACAAGAGCAAGAGAGGAGAAAGGAGGATAAGAAGACAGAAAGAATAGAAAGAGGGAGAACGAGAGTCAAAAAAGAAAACAACAAAGGAAAAAAAAAGAAAAAAGTAAAAAAAAAAGACAAAGACAAAAGTGAAAGAGTGATTTGGGAATCCATCCAGTGGACTGTAGAGATAAAACCAGTGTGACTGGGAGTCTGCTGGAAGGACAGACTGGTTTCCACCATGGCTGACAACATGAATGAGGAGTCTGATTATATCGGGAATGATGAGCTGGACTGGGGCTACGAAGAAGGTACGGCTGTGAAGGGATGCTGGGGAATACAGTATGTGATGCTTACGGCAGGTTTGAAAAGGCTGCGGTTGCAGGTGTGTTTTAAAGGGGTCTGAACCCAAAACCTGCAGCACTTTGAGTGGTTTGTACTTACTGTGTCAGCCTGTTTATCCATAAGTTGAGTTTTGCAGTGTTGACCCATGTACTCAAGATCCTGGTTTCGTGTTTGTACACTGTAAAAAGTGTCCGTCACAATGAGACAGTGAACAATTGATTTGTACACCCTGTTTTTAAACAAATAATTGTCTACTTCTACCCCTCTAGTGCAGATTACTGGAATACATAAAGTAATTAGTAATAGAATTAAAGGAGTACTATTTAGTCCTGCAATGTAAATTAACGTTAATAAAGTTGGGGGACTAGCAACGGACAAAATAAATTAAAACAAAGATCTGACTTTGAGTCCCTAATGAATAAAAAAAACACTGGATCCTACAGTTCCCATAATGCAACTCAATAGTGTCTTTTATTAGACTCCCTGTGTCTGAGAAATGCATGCGTCTTTCAAACTCCACACTCCCAGATTGCAAAAATATGAAGTCTCAAGCCCGAGATGAGACACCACTATATTACACACCTGTTTTCACAGGCTTAGTATGATCAGTAATAAGGTAAGCTTCATGTTTCAAATCGGTGGAATTCCCCTTTAATGGTTATAAACATTTTTGTTCATTGCCAGCTCAGTCATTCCGTGTTGCGGCTGAACAAGATCTGAGTGAAATGTGACACTCAGTAACTGTGGAAAGGCTTAACTGGAGCAATTAAACTCTTCCACCGAGGGACAGAAAACCTCTTTTTCTTCAGCCTACTTTGCACTGCCTTATATTTAATACTAATATCAACTTTATGGATAGTCACAGACACATACATATTCACTGTCATAGCTACCGTACAGTATGTAATGCTGTTATGATGTGATGAGCTCAGTTGGTTTGTGTTATCTCACTCTTTCTTCCTTTTGTTGTTTACCTTTGCTGAGCACCGTGGGATGCACTGTGATATTAATCTGTGAAATTCTTACCGCTGTAAGTATACTGACTGACTGTCCACACAATAACCTAGACACTAGTGTATGGCTTGCATACACAACCAGTGTCCTGCGCAAACTTTATCTTCTTAAAGTCTTAAAGGTACATTTCTGATAGGTTAAGCAGAAAGAGCCGTGCTTGAATGTTTCATTGACACAAACTATATATTTAAACTTTTAATTGTTTTTTTGTTTTTGTTTTTTATTATTCTTGGTATAGGGAACATTTTGTGAGTCTCTGCGGGACACTTGTGATATTGGACATGTATAAGATCTTTATTAAAATTACAACATACAAAGATTTAATTTAAAAAAAAATATTTATGACTTCTCCAAAAGACCTTATGGACTATTAAGGAAAAAATAACAGCACATCATAATAACAACTCTACACGGTGAAAAGATATGAATTATTAAATACAATTAAATCATGTTAGTAGGACACACCGTCATCAAGGCTGGACAACCCTCTAAATTCACCCAACAAAACCAGAAAACTGACACTTCCTCCCAGGACTATCTGCAAGCTGTTTCTACACTGCAACTGTGTGCTTAATATTCCATAAAAATATTGATTATTCTTCCCCACACACCAGAACCAGAGCTAAATGTTGGCTATTGGACTTGCAAACAGTAGCTGTTTATTGAATTAAATGACAACCTACCGTACTAGAATATGACCTGGGAATGATATGGAATAATGAAATAAACACACTGGGAAAAGAATTATATAAGGAAATTTTAAATTTTAATTTAATCAATTTATAGAATGGAATAATAACAGTTTGGAAAAACTTGTAATGAAATATTGACTGTACAAAGAAAATACTGTATGAACTGTGCTCAGGCAAAGAAGTGCAAAAATGAAATGTGATTATAAATATTAATTACTATTATTATAATTAATAATAAATACTATAATTATGTAAGAGTGAGAGTTGAATGCAATGGACAGAGATACATGAAAGTGACATGTGCAGGGATTAAACAGTGATATGAAATGTAAACTCCGGTTTGATAATTCAGATTTAGCCTCTGTGCTAAGCTAAGCTAAGCAGCTGCTAGCCATAGCTGCATATTTACTGTGCAGACATGTGGTAAATATATATATATATATATAATATACATCTAATCTAAATCTTGGCAAGAATAGTCTTATTTTCTAAAATGCGGCACACACAAAGGCTGGTTAAACTGAGCTAAATGCTAACTGCTAAAATAAAAAAAACACACGAGCACAAGCTGTGTTATTGTAGCTGCAGTGAAACACTCTGTGCCTTTAGTAAACTGTTGTCAAGGCTTTAGTTGCTGAGGAAAGGGGGAATGTGACGGGTTCCTGACCCCAGCACTGTGCTACAGAGTCAATAGTCAGCCAGTGTGAAGTGTCTGCCTCAGCTGTAGTTGCAGCAGAAAGGCATACTGTGAGAAATGGAGCTGCTTTTCTAGAAGGGACATGGGTACACTGGTACACCGCTTTGCTTTAAACATTTTAATATACAAGTGTGTTTGTTTCCTGCTTTTAAGAAAACTCACTGGGTTGCACACATCCTACAATGTTCTTATTGTGAGCGACTGTGGTCAGCCAAAAGCTGAAGTGAATCTAGACCATAGTGTACCTGTGGTATCACTTGTATCACTTTCTCCACACAGTGTGTGAGTTGGTCTTCACTCTCTGCTATAACTGCCTATTGAACAGTGTTACTCTGTCAGTCAAGGCAGTTTACATATTGTTCCTGTCGTTTGTGCAAAATACAAGATATTACAATACCAATCACTCCTAAAAAAATATACATCTTTATACAATAATTGCTCAAATCTTGTGTCCCACATAGGCTGACCCCTTTTCTGCAACCTGCTTAAATTCAGTTTTACGCACTTAAATTTCCTTCTCATCACTCTCTCACTTAATAATGTTGGTCAGCTAAGTGAGTAATGAATGCAGGGTATGGATGATGGATGGATGGATGATGTGTGCAAACCCTGAGACAACTGGTTGGTAAAAAAAAGAAGCCGCTTAAATAGGCTGAGGCCTAAATGACTTAGATGTAGATAGTTTCCTGATGGCAGAGAGGGAGACGTGTGTTGTACATGTCAAACTACTTTTCATTTACGCTGATTGTCAGGGTGGCTACAGAGGAAACCGTAGCTTCTTCATATAGTATATATAGTAATAATATATAAGATGCACTGATAGTGTGTATTCAAACATAGTACATAGTTGCAGGAACTCTAAACAAAACCAAAAACAATCCAAAAGGAATACTATAGCTTTAAGGAAATAAAACAAAAACAATCAGTTTAATCTACGTGTTTAATACAGCAGTATAGCTCTATAGTATAGTTAGGCTAGCTTAGAACAAACACTGGAGGCAGCTAGCCTAGCTCTCATAGACTATGAAGCTTTCTTACTATATTTAGATCATGCGTGTGAGGATTTGACACGTGTAGAACCTGAAAATGAGCCATTGTGATTTAATGAGCAGTAAACCACGACAGCTGCGACCAGTGACCGCATAGGCTACTGCATGTGAGAAGACCAGTAGGCTAAGTGAGTTAGCAGCTTTGCATACTGTACATTCCTAACTCTAAACAAAACCCAGGTAATACCTGGACGTGGCTTTCATTGTATTCCAATGAGGAGTGTCTGTTTGTTGAACAAGTGGCCTTTGTCTCCACTATTGTCTGTTTTGATGAAAACTTTTGGTGAGGCAGAACCTCCGAACCTTTTACACCGTTTAAAGTAAACTAGTCAGTTTACCTCCTCATTTATAATTGAGTACTGGTAATCTTTAGAAGCCAGTTAACTTCCACATATAGCTGAGTTCAATTCCACTTTCTATATGCTAATATCTTCTTCCTTCCTGAAACCTACATTATCCATAATGCAACTTGACTGCTGAAACTGCAGTCAGAGGTTTGGGTATGCTATGCTAGTAACGGCTAATATAGCTTGAAGCTGCTAGCCTTCTGTAGAGATGAGCTCATGATGGACAGTTTTTAAAAAATGGAAAAACTAACACTGCAGAACCAGATATTTGTTTGTTTTTTTTAAAAATTTGTTTTTATTTATTTATTTTTTGTTAAACGCAATCTTCTTCCTTGTCAAAATCTGACAACTACATTATCCATAATGCAACTTGACTGCAGAAAGTACAGTCAGACATTCGGGTATGCTATGCTAGTAGCGGCTAATATAGCCTGGAGGTGCTAGCCAGCTGCAGGTACTACAGGAGGTAACTCCACTTTCTAACTATACACCCCCACAATTTGTTCTTTTTCAAACTTGTTATCTTCAGACCCAACTGACACTAACTCAAATGACATCACTTCAGACTATTATACAAATGTATTTCTTTCTTTTCTTTGGACGTTAACAAGCTCCATATGGTACCAGTACATGTATTGTTGCATGTTCCCTGTAAATCAATGTGTGAGGTAATCTCATCTAGCTAAATACTTGAAACCAGGCACTACACTCCTTTATAAAGGTCTTTGTCATTTGGAAGTGTGAAAATCCAGAGATCTGGATTTTATAGTAGGTAACTAAGTTTGACTGGCAGGCTATGTTTATTGTCGGCAGGGTTTCATCAGTGGCACGCTGGTGTGTATGCCCTGGTTTTGACATGTTATAACAGGATAAGAACAGGTGTAATTAAGGAACATTTATTGAGCTTGGTACTGTGCATGCTGGCTCTCTTGCATGGTTTACTGGGCACTTACAACAAAATGGCGACATGATTAAAGTGACACTTGTAATGTAGGTTAAAATATCTGCTGTGAAGGCTCTAATTGTATATTGCTGCTAACATTGCATTGAAAACATTTTAGAGTTAAAATATTGTAAGTAATTATAGTATGGTAATTTTGGCTATATGTTAGGAAACATATTCTGGTTTGGGCTTGGATATGGTTACTGTACATATTGCATGTACACTATATTCACCATGTCAGCACGTAGAATGTATGGTGTATAGTGTATAGTGACATATGTGTGTGTGTGTGTGTGTATGTTTGCCTGTGCCCCCCTCATAGGTGTAGAGTGGGGACTCCATTTCCCAGCAGCCAACGGCGAGTACCAGTCTCCCATCAACTTAAACTCCAGGGAGGCCCAGTATGACCCGTCCCTTCTGGATGTCGGCCTATCCCCAAACTACGTGGTGTGTCGAGACTGTGAGGTCATCAACGATGGACACACTGTTCGCATCATTCTCAAATCCAAGTCAGGTGATTATCAGAAGACATAACACACACACACACACACACACACACACACACACACACACACACACACACACACACTTGTGCTGAGAGAGCAGATTCATAATCAGTCTAACCCACCGCAAATAAACTTACTTTCACTTCTGTCTGCTTTGATCTGTCCTCTCTCACTTCCTGTGTGCGCTTACCACCCACAATGCCGAGTTGGTTTTTTTTTTGTTGCCAGTGGTTACTGGGGGTCCGTTGCCTAGTGATCACGAGTACGAGCTTCACGAGGTTCGATTCCACTGGGGCAAAGAGAACCAGAGAGGATCAGAGCACACTGTCAACTTCAAGGCTTTTCCTATGGAGGTAGCCAGAAACACACACACACACACACACACACACAGAAATAAGGCCATGACCATGGAGCTTAGTGTACATGTTAGCCAGATCAACAACCTTCAAAAAACTAAAGAAACACTGTGTTATTATAATTAGACTTCTGACATTGACATTTGTCCTCCAGATAACACCTCTAGGGAGCCTTTAGATTGGGTTGTGTCCATCTGCATCTGCAGATATCCTGAAAGAGGAGCTACAATGACTTGGAAAGGAAAATTAATGTTTATTTGGTTGAAAAAACGTGAATATCTATAATATAAAAATGTTATGTAAATACAGCTGTTCTTAAAGAGTTTGACATTTTTGTTTTGTTAACATTTTGTTCCTATAAATCGTATAGAATATAGTTAAATGAAAAGATCAATACCACCTTCATGCCTTAAGTACCAGGCTGAAGACGGGAGGAGATTAGCCTAAATTAGCATAAAGACTAAAAGCAGGGGGAAACAGCTAGCCTGGCTCCGTCCAAAGTTCACAAATAATCCTAGCTTAAAATAGCTTAACATGTTTAACATACAGTTCAGCCTCAAAGCAAGATTATGTAAAAGAAATAAAACAGTCATCGTCAAAGCAAAGGTGCGAGTAGCTAACTTTATGTTGGCATAATGCTAAAAGTTGTTAGCGAGCAGCATGGGGTAGATGACTGTGCATGGTTTCTTTTATCAAATATCCCAAACTTTACCTGACCAACCAAATCAAAATCATAACCGTAACCTTGGAAGATAGGCAGATCATAAAAGTATTGTACAAAAGTATTTTGGTAGCAATAATTTGTGGCAGTTTTGGAAGGCAGTTTTGTCATTTAGGTTGGTGGACTTGCTGATAAAACTGAGGAACATTTGTAAAGATCTGGTTACATTTAGCCATTGTTTCAATGACCATAATTTAGTTACACATCTTGACGTATTTTAACCTGCAAATAAACAAATCAACAAGATCAATCCTCAATAGGAAGTCACAGCCTGTAATCAGGTACACATCTGTGTTCTGGTCTGACACTTACCTGTTTCAGTTAGAAGTTTTGGACTCTTTTTGTCTGTTCAGACGACATAAGAGCCCTCAGTCACCACCAGCTGATGACTTCTCACACGCTCATTTACTACTGTTCCCTACACCTGTTCACAACAGTGGCCTCTTGAATACAGGTTTTGTTGTCTCTCTGTGCAGCTTCACCTGATTCACTGGAACAGCACACTGTTTAACACCCTGGAGGATGCTCTGGGGAAGAGGAATGGAGTCCTCATCATTGCTCTTTTTGTGCAGGTAAACATCCATGTTATCAATGCACAGAACAAATAGCCTACTGATAAATCAGAGCCATTATCTGGGCCATAGATACATAGAAGAAAAATGTCTCATGGAACTGAAACAAGCTGACACAAGTTCTCATATAAAACATATAAAAATATTAACATTTTCAGTGTGTCAGTAGCCATGTAGTGTTTTTCCTTACTGGGATTTTACTGTTTTCCTAAAGGAATGAACAGCTTTTCACTTAAGATTAGTTCGAATCACCATGTGCAAAGTTGGAAACTTCCTTCTGCTACATTCCTGTGTATTTCCCCAATTTCCTTAACCAGACAAACGATCCGAGGTGTAGAAAGCTCTTACTCACTTCATTTTAGAGAAATCAATCAAACCTCAGAGAATGATTCTGCTCTGTTGTGCCAGCTGAGGAAAACACATCCAAAAAGCCCTGACTTCCAATCACAATCTTAACACTGTTAACCTCACACATCCTGTTTTTGACAGCCCCTTTAGTTTCTACTTCCTGTTTATGTCCTGCAAGGATACAGCACATAAAAAAATATCTTTTTTATTCAAACATTGTTGATATTTTTGAGACAATCACAGACAACATTGTCTTTAGGTTTTAGATAAATTTCCTCTCGCCACCAACTAATTTCTTACTGGAATCTGAAATGTTTTAATGTGTTTTTACCAGATTGGCAAGGAGCATCTGGGTCTGAAGGCCATTACTGAAGTTCTACAGGACCTGCAGTACAAAGTGAGGCCAAACCTGAAAAGATCAGAGCAGCTTAAATTATATTATATGAATAAATGTTCCATTTAAGCTGAATGATCACACTTTAAAGCTAGACACATGATGACAATTCTTGTATTGCGGTTGTATTTCCACCAGGGGAAGAGCAAGATTATTCCCTGCTTCAATCCCAACACTCTGTTACCAGGTGAGCAGAAAACAAACTGAGACATAATGGATATATATGTAGCTTCAGTTTTAAATGATACTGATACAACCTGGTGTGATTCATTCATTAAAGGGGGACACGTCATACAGCAGCGTGTGTGTCCAGGTGTTGGGGTTACTACTGCATATGTGAAAAAAGTATTAGTATTAGTATAAGCTGTGTGAAATCTGATAAAGTTAGCTTTTCTATTCGTAATGCTTTTTATGTTTTATGTTAACCCATTTGAATTGCCTTGTAAAGCTTGCCTTGCCTTTTAGTGTATATGTGATTGTATTATGATGAATATAAAACATTAATCTTTACATGTATAGTGGGTGTGAATGAATGAATCCTCATCCAGCGTGATAAATTGTCCGTTATTTTTGTAATTACAGTCATAACTCCCATCTTAAAATCAATTTCTGCTTTTTTTTCCTTGTGAAATATTGAATATCGTGACCTCTGACCTCTTTGTGCCTCTATAAATCCCTCTTTGACTCTTTGATAAAATGACTCTTTGGTCACGTTATGTCCAGAGTGAGGCTGTAATCTATGATGAGAGGTCAGAAGTAGATAAAAAGCTTCATTTTAGGAGGTCACAAGCCAGCAACAGAACTTTGCTTTTGTGGAATGTTTTTTTTATATTACATTAAATATTAAATCTGCCCTCAGACCCATTATTGAGAGACTACTGGGTGTATGAAGGATCTCTGACTACACCACCTTGTAGTGAGAGTGTGACCTGGATCCTCTACCGTTACCCTCTCACCATCTCACAGCTGCAGGTAAAAAACAACAACACAAGCTCTGTGTTCTGTGTCAAAAAATGGACATTCGTCTTCCATTCCCACCTTGCAATATTTAAAATCGCACTAAGCAACGTGTTTATACTATCAATCGATAAAGGGAACATTTTCAGCACAAAGTTATGACCAAGACAAAGGTAACATTAGTGTTGCGCTCAGTCTCTCCTTCTAAACACATCTCTGTTTTATGTCATCCTCTGAACACTGCAGTTCATACAAGTACACTTCTATCAATTAATCATGTCTGGACATTTCCTCCTGTCATTTCACAAAGAACATTAGTACAAAGTCAAGAAGGTGTGACATGTGGCACGACAAGTTAGAGAAACACTGGAAACAGAACAGTGTTCCTGCGCATGCCCAGGACTGCTCTGGAGAGACTGGATGAGACTTAAAATAGTCTTTGGAGCATTTTTAAAATAGTTTTTTGGAGAACAATGGATGTTTACAGAACAGAGGAATATGATATATCATGCTTGTAAGTAGATCACTTAGTTTACTTTTGGTTTGGCTCTGCACAGAGATTTGTTGACACTAAGAACTATATCACATCCTTTAAGCCCTTGGAAAGTCTAGTGAATACAGGACTATTACAGTCCATGTGTTCAGACGAACATTAAGACAACTGCATGTAGAGCATTAATAAGAGAGGTAAGAAGTAGCAAACTGTAAAAGTGGTTTGATCAAAAATCATAAAAGCTAATCACTAAGAGCTCCATCATCAAATGACTGAATGAACGCAGCGATGTGACAAATGAAACTGGAAAGTGTATAGCTGTCAGCACCTGTATTGTCCGTCGTTCAGCTCTTTCTCTGCCTCCCGTATAATCATGTCGAACCCTTTTGTGGCTTTCATACCACTAACCTGAGGCTCACAGCACAGGAAGCCTTTACACACACACACACACACACACACACACACACTGCACCTGTCATCATGCCTTTAATAGATTTAAACTTTAATTCAGCCTTTGCTTGCTGTAAAGGATGATGACGGCAATCCGCTGACATTTATTCGGGTTTTTCATCCGAGCTGCCCTCTGGCCTGCTGCTCCTTTGAGATGCGAACAGAGAGACGTCTGGCTGTCCTCCTGACCGTGTCCAAATCATTTTTACAGACACAGCTGGGTGCTCTGCTTAACCTTAGTATAGAAAACTTTGAGCAGATTGCTTTTTAGTATTTGTGTAGTCAGACATAATCTGCATCCGTAAGTTGATGAGCTGGTTAAATAAAATGTATTTCAGCCCTGAGATCACGATTCCTCTACAACAACACCGTGGTTAGGGCTTGGTTATAGGTTTATGGTTATGGATTATGGTTTAAATATTCTGTTAGGGTTGCTTTGTTAAGATCAGGGGACGACTGTGGTCATTAAAAAAACACAGTTGATCCATTTTGGGAGAATACTCAAAAAAAGATGTGTTTTGGGGTTGAAAAAAATACCAGTATAATGTGTATAGGATACTGAAATGGAGAGAAACTGATGTGTTTTCAGATGTATCCACTTTGGGGTCATTATCACAGGTTACACGTATATGACTTGTGAGAATTTTAGTTGAAGAATGATTTTCTAGTCTCTAGTTGTTTGTTTTGAATGATTTTTAATGAAGTTATCATCTTGCAAGCCCTTGTGGGGGTCCCAGCCCCTAGATTGGGAACCGTTGGGAAATGTTAGACATTTAAAGTATAACTATTTTATATATATACATATTTTGGGAAACAAATAACTGCAATGCAATAAACATCACAGACTGGAAATATTATACATATTGTATATATGAAGTATATACAGTATATATAGTTTTTGTCTGCATCGTTGTAGCCTATTTTGTGTGTTTCTGAACAGCTCCTGCTCTTACAGAATACATCAAACATCCAGCTGTTATTGACTGTTCAGCCACCAAGAGTGTGTATCATAAAACAGTTGCCATGTCGACTGATTTTGCACTTTGACAGTGTGCTATAAATCATCCTTATATGTAAGCCAATAGCATGATAACACATGGAGTGGTGTCACATTTGTTTTAGCTGATGCAGCAAGCTGCTAGACGTGTGTGAACAGGAAATCAGAACTACTGTACGGCGTTTGTTAAAACCTTGTTCCCTCATTAGCGTGATATCATTAAATGCTCTTCCTCTGTCACTGAGGACTCCGCACGGGTTCCAGCATGGCTTCTTTTACCATTCACAGACGAAAACCTCAGCTCTGAAAGCTTGATCACTGTCAAACAGCTCAAGGGCAAATATTTGAAGATGCATTTTAATAATCATAGGAAGTCAAAGAGCAAAGCAGTATGTTCATGCTGTATGAACTGTATGAAACACTGTACAAATGTCAGACTGCTGCCAACAATAACATTCATAGGGGGGGACACTGTACATGTATGTTTTAAGTTTATGGGTCATGAAAACTAAAACATTAAGATGAGAATATCAGAATTGTCCCATATTGGTCAAACTTGTAATGTGCTTCTAAAATGAAATCTTTCCCTTGGTGTCACTGCAGATTGAGGAGTTTCGGAGGCTGCGGTCTCATGTCAAAGGGGCAGAGCTGCAAGAAGGAAATGATGGGTTGTTGGGGGACAACTTCCGTCCCACCCAGCCACTCAGCGACCGGACGGTTCGTGCTGCATTCCAGTGACACTCAATTTCCACTGCCAACTCAGACAAACTACGGACCTACAGATACAAGTATGAAGGTAACAGTGTTTCAGTGAGCTCTGCTCTGTCCTGTTTTAACATAAAGTACATGAGCTGTGAGCGCTGCAGCCCACTTCAATGAAAAAGTAACCAGACTCTTGAGAGCAGCAACAACCGAACCAAAACGTTCAAGTTATGGGCCTTAAAATAGGAACAATGAGCTGAAAGAAGCTAAGATGTTCTGCAGAGTCGAGCGATAATTCTCTGGTGGATTTATCACTACAGGCGCCAGCTCTCACATTACATGTAGTGATTTGGTCCAGTGGTAATATAAAAATATTAGCCCTAATATTAGTGCAGCTTTAACAGATATCATCTGCAGATAATGGCACCGCTGAGCAACACTTGCTCCACTTTTCACCAACACTGTATTTTCAGTTGGTTCCTCACAAGGAACAGACTTTTAATAGAAGTCGGCATGTGTCTCTGAGGTATTTGGGTCCTCTGAAACCACAATAATGGTCCAAGCCCTGGAAGAACTAACCCAGTTCACTTACTAATCTGGGACTAGCCTATATACACTATGTAGAGTGTATGGGTGTAGTTTAGCAGCAGGAAGACAGGGCAGAACAATGTATTTTTGCACAAAAAATGACATTGATGGATTTTAGACCCCATCACTTTAATCACATTAAAAACACATTTGAAGGGGGTCTTTTAATGTGACGAAAAGCTCTTTCAGTGTTCATAAGGACACCTGACCTCACCCACCTCACCTGAAATTGTGAACCCAAACCACTGAAGATTTTTAGTGGTAGTGATAAATTACATTCTAAAATCGTTGGGTCCTACATTTCCCACAACTCCATAGCACAGTCTGTGCTCCCAGTTTGAAGGGTCAGCAAGTGAAATACACCTCAGACTCTTGAGTATCCCGTAACTGTTGAGGAATAGTTACAGTGTTGAGTTTAACTGAACCTTCAGTTCCAAAGTACACAGTGCAAACTGGTTTTGAGAAAACACAATCGTTTGTGTATCGTTGAAAGATCACCTCTGTTAACACAAGATGCTAACAAGTTATATGATTGTGCTACAAAAAAGAAAAGAAACATCCTCTGTTACAGAAATGCAGTCTCAATCAGTGATTACTCATACTTCTCTCTACAGCCACTCCTCATAATGAAATTAGTGGAATGTGAAGATGATTGTTTCCAGGCAGTCATTTAGGACTTCTGACCCTAATGACTAATACAGTCCTCTGAAATGAATCATTCCCGTTTCACTGAAAAGAGCTATTTGTCGGTAATTCCAACACCAATCTGTGAACGCCTTGATAGTATTTACCCTCGAAAAGTGGAGTTGAGCGGAGCAGAAGTGCAACTGGTGGAGTGACTGCCAGCAAAGATCTGACCTGACTTCAACTTAATTCGTATTCAAGGGACAAAGAGACGAGAGTAACAGAAGGACTGGAGTCAAGAGTGAAAACAGTGAGGGAAGAAGTGTGCTGAGAGGAGTGAGATAGAGGGGTACTGTGGTGAGAGGGGGGCTGTGAATGCCAGAGGGATGAAAGTGGAGGAGACAGAGGGAGGGCAGGGGGAAACAAGGAGAGATGGAACAGAGGACTATTGTTTTAGTGGAAATGGATACTGATCTGATCCCACTAGCACCAACTGACACTGTGAAGGAGAGAAGAGGTGGAGGTCAGGAAACACGCATGAAAATAAATGTAAGGGTGACATTTAGTGTGAGATAAAAGTCAAATTGGTGCTAGAATATTAAAATTGTTTCATTTTTTTCAATCTGGAGAAAAAAAAAAAAAGAAAAAGTAGCGTTTCCTTCCATGTAAAGAGCTGGTTGCCAAATCCTAAGATGTAGTCCTCTTTGGTTCCTCTTTGCTTCCTGCTGCCTGCACCAATGTGCTGTGACCTGCATGAATGGCCAGTATGGAAATAAACAGGCTATCAGCAGGCAAAAAGAGCAAACGTTGTTGTGGAAATAAAGACCCTTTAATGCCCAAATGTCTTCAGAGAAAAATATTACTGTGTTCCTTCATTTTCCCTTCTAGTGTATTTAGACTAGCCTCTGGGTTTGTTTACTATCTTATATTTAGTGATTGTTTTTTTTATTGGTTACTAAACTATTAAACTAAGTCGTGATAAATCTGAATTCTTTGGATGAAAAAAAAAAATCACTCATTACATACATTCTTCAAAAAAGAAGATATAATACAGAGAGCATATTTCTGGTCCAGCTGCATCAGCTTTTATCCTTTTTCTTCTTCTTGTGGACCATCCAATGCTCTAATTATAATACAGTTGCAATTTATAGGCAGAAAATACATCATTTTACACTCCTACACTCTCAGTTGTATATAAATATTAAAATGTGGTATAAATTCTTTACATCAGGACCAGCTCACACATTGATTTTTATATGAAATGATACTGCAGATGGAAATATCATTAAGAAGCTTGAACACCTCTTTCTGAGAAGCCTTGTTGTTACTTGTTGTTGAAGTTCTTCCAGTATGACATAACTGGCAGCTTGTAAAAGCAGAACTTTAGCGTAACACACCCAACCATCATACATCCCAACACTGTAATTCAACTTCCAGGAACACATGAGCAATGAAAATGTCTTTCTTTTTCCAACATTTTCCCAGCATCTTTTCATCCTCCCTCCTCTGTATACATATGCTTTCCTCTTTTTCCTTTCTTTTAATCTACTCCATGATTTCTTTACAGGAGAGAAGAAAGCAGAGATGAGAAGAGGAATGTTGGAAAGACAAAAGAGAGTGTTTGTGGTTATAGATCAGCTGCAGGTTGAAGTGTGTGATCTGTGTCTCCTTCCCTTTCTGTTTAACTTCTTTCTCCGTTTCATTCTGTGAAGTGTGTGTGTGTGTGTGTGTGTGTGGCCTCATGTTTACACAGTCATGTTGCGAGGACTCACCCCCTTAATATAAATCATTGATTTTAGGGTGAAGACTTGGTTTTTTAATGAAGTAATCGTGTTGTGTCCTCTTCTTCTGCAACTAGTATATAAAGTATGAGCAGTGTGTGTGTGTGTGTGTGTGTTTAGTCTTTTAAAGGTATCGTGTCCAACAAACTGAGCTGAAATAAACTGTGAGGACTGATGAATGTTACTGTAAAGCAACAATAAACTACAACACTGACTTGCTAAAACACTGAGTTGATATTTTTTTCTACACTGATCCTGGTGAAACAGGAGCCCGACACTCATGAACACTGATCACTATACTGTTCTCATTGTCCACAAATCCCATCAAAAAAAAGCCAAAGCCAACAAAGAATTGATGAACTGAAAGTATTGTGTGTGTGTATTCAAAGCCTGATATATGAATGTGGATTCATCCGCAGCTGAAAATAGTTCCCAACAGATGAACTATTTCCTCCTGTTTGAGTAACATTTGCTAAAAACTACAGTGCCCAAGTACTTTAAGACATGGCATGGTTACTAACGGCGTTAGTTTTTTCAGTAACGGGTAATCTAACGAGTTACTTCATCTATCGTTGTAACGCCGTTACCGGTACCAACACGCCCTTACTGAACCAACCTACTCGTTTTGAAACTGGCACCTCACTTAACTCGCATACAGGCGTGCTTTTTTCTCCCTTTGGTAAAAGGGCGGGATACGTAATGACGATTGGCTAAAGCAGAGATTTCATGTTGAGCCAACCAGAGACACCCGGTGGGCGGGTATACACACCCGGTGGGCGGGTATACACACAAACCAACACACAGTCGTATTTTGACCTTTGTCGCGGCGCAAACATTGACATCTGCTGAAATGCAGAGGGACGACTGAGTGACATTCAACACTTGTTTGTTTGGTAGGGGAGAGGGAAGTAAACAGATGGTTTATTTTGTGTGGTGTATTACAAAAACTGTTTTAAATATATAACCAAATGTTCTAAATGAAGTTTATTTAACCCAAGATGCTCGATTATAATACCATTACAATATTTTATCCGTCTTAGAGAAAACTGAGACTATACATGCCCACAGAAACATCTAGCGGAGATCTGACTCGGAGTTGCATTGTGTTGTTTAAGTGGACGCAATACTGTGTAGGCCAGACAGGCTACTCGCTGGTCTAAATAGATTAAGCAGAATTCATTAGGACACTGAACATAAAACATATAACTATGTTTCCCTTCGCAATGGAGAAAGTGAGAACTACTTCCAATTCCTCAAATCAGACATTCGCATGGAGTTTGTGCTGATAAAATGAGTTATTGTGCGTTTGCTTTGTTTGTCAAAGCACTTTCAAACTGTTTTTAAAGGCGCTACAGTTGTATGCAAAAGTTTGTCCACACCTTGACAAATAACATATTTGATATTTTTTTCTATGTAAAAATGTAAACACACTCTCTATGAAATGGGAAAAAACACAATATTATCAGCAAACATTAATGCAAATAGAAGCCTGGTGTGTTTTGAAAACAAATGCTGTGGACGGAGGGAAGTTTTAAATTCTTTGGCCACAATCGGTAAAGGTATGTTTGAGGGAAAAGGAGCATTTTTCACAACATAAAAAAACGTACATATTCATATGTGTATTTTTTTTATTTTTTTATTTTGTTATTGGGGTGTTGGGAATTTTTGTGGGGGTTCATTTGGGGGGAGGTGTGTGTGTGTGTGTGTGTGGGGGGGGGGGGGGGGGGTTGGGGGGGGCTAGGATTAGGTTTTGGGGGGGGTTAGGGTTAGGATTAGGGTTAGGGTTAGGATTAGGGTTTAGTTTTGGGGGGATTAGGGTTAGGGTTAGGATTAGGGTTTGTTTGGGGGTTAGGGTTAGGGTTTGTTGTGGAGGGATTAGGGTTAGAGTTAGAGTTGTTTGGTGGTGTTCATAAAACTCAATGGAAAAGGTTGTAGAAGGCCCCTGTAATCCTCCTGTACAGGCGTCTGAACCAACCATCCTGCTTTGGCTGGACTCTGGCCTGTTCGGGTTTATTTTCTGCCACTGTTCCACGCTCAGCTTCTGTCGGTATAGCAACTCTTGGGATCCTGCGCTGTTGAATATTTCCTTCTTCTTCTTCCATCTGATGTGCGTTAGGGTCTCTCATCACTTGTGGTGCAGTTTCATCTCTTTGGATGGCGTCGGGGTGGGGGCTCTGAGGGACGCTATTATCAAAGAAAGGATGCTGCAGAACCTCCACGGCTTTAAGACGGTGATCTGGATCCAGCGTAAGCATCTTTTTCATAAGGTCAATGAAAAGACGTTGGTCGTGCTGGTGTCCATTCACCATGACCATAGCCACTTCAATATGTCCAAAGGAGTTCAGTACGATGTGCTTCTTATCTCTAACATTGCATCCCGTGTCATGTGTGAACTCTTCTGGGGTCTTGAATCTCCATTGCTGCTGACCATTTTCCTGTCTGTAGAAGTAGTCATTAGTAGACGTCCCACAGTCCAGCAAATAGTCAGCAGGTTGACCCTGGGTATCCATAATGTATCGCAAGACTTCGTATTCTGTTTCTGCTGCATAGAGAGGGAAACCTAGTGCAAGCTCTGCTGCTATCAGTCCCAAAGACCACATGTCGATGGCCTCGTTGTAATGGCTGCGTAGTATGACTTCTGGTGCCCTATACCATCTTGTTTGTGTACGGACACCAGCTTCAACTTCTGACACAAATTCAGCAAGTCCAAAGTCAATCAACTTGACTTTTAGCGGCTGCTGCCTTCGGTCTGTAACCATGATATTGTCTGGTTTGAGGTCTGCATGCACAATACCTATTGAGTGTAAATGTGACAGCGCTGTGGTTACCTGATGCAGAACCGGTCTTATTTCTTCAAGAGGCAAAGGGTTGTATTCTCTTTCGCACATGTAGTGAGCCAGGCTTTGGTCCAGGAGTTCAAACTCTAGACAGATATTTTCCTCAGAGAAGAAGAATCCATTCCACCTGATGATGTTACAGGTGTCAGGATCCAAACGCTTCAGGCTCTTCAGCATTTCTATCTCCGTTCTTGTCTGTTCAACAATGCTAGGTTGAGGCTTGTTCACCTTGATTGCGGCCATACTTCCAGTTTCGGTGTGGCGGCATTTGCTCACAAAACCGAAGCCGCCCTCACCGAGGAAATCTTCCACTGTGTAGCTGCCGAGTGCGTCCCCTCTACGGATCTGTAGCTTCTCTGCAGTGTTGTTTAACACCATTTTGACAGATGGCTCAGGTATATTTCGAGATGTTATTCGAGTGTCAATGAAAACACGTTACTTTACTCAGTTGACAGGCTTTTGTACTCAGTTGACAGGTTACTGTACTCAGTTGACAGGTTACTGTACTCAGTTGACAGGTTACTGTACTCAGTTGACAGGTTCCTTTACTCAGTTGACAGGTTACTGTACTCAGTTGACAGGTTACTGTACTCAGTTGACAGGTTCCTTTACTCAGTTGACAGGTTACTGTACTCAGTTGACAGGTTACTGTACTCAGTTGACAGGTCACTTTACTCAGTTGACAGGTTACTGTACTCAGCTGACAGGTTACTGTACTCAGTTGACAGGTTACTGTACTCAGTTGACAGGTCACTTTACTCAGTGGACAGGCTTTTGTACTCAGTTGACAGGTTACTGTACTCAGTTGACAGGTCACTTTACTCAGTGGACAGGCTTTTGTACTCAGTTGACAGGTTACTGTACTCAGTTGAGAGGTTATTGTACTCAGTTGACAGGTTACTGTACTCAGTTGACAGGTTACTGTACTCAGTTGACAGGTTACTTTACTCAGTTGACAGGTTACTGTACTCAGTTGACAGGTTACTTTACTCAGTTTCAGTAAGTAGTTGCGTCGAGTGTCTCAAGTTGGTAAAACTCAATATACAAGTTTTTCCTTAAGAAGTTACTTTGAAGTTACTTTGATGTAAAACTAGATCATAGAACTTTGATCAGGTTACTCTATGACATCACTGGGTTCTTTGTGATGCGTGTGTGTGTGTGTGTGTGTGTGTGTGTGTGTGTGTGTGTGTCACATTAGGCCATTATTACTCCTACGTATTCTACAAAGGCTTTGCATTAGAGCTGAATCAGTAAAAGTATTTGCTGATTTCAGTACATTAAGTAATAATTTATTGCTAATGTTATATCATATTTGTCAATTGTGTTTGAAATATTCTTTATTAATACTAAAATGTTGATAAATCACTCGTTACAATGGTGAGATCAGACACTGATGTTCATACAATTGCTTTTGGTTTGATGACATGAATGTGTCTCTTCCACAAAATTGCATCCCTTCAAAAAGAGACTTCATATAAATAAAGTGAAACTATCTCATGTTTTAAATGTAAACATTGTTTTTTTCAGCAATACTGAAGACTCTTCAGCAGCCACCCACAGGCTACAGGGAGGTCAGCAAGTATTGACAGACACAATGTTGTTTTTTTGTCTTTAAATGGGCTTACTTGACAAACAAACACAAACAATCTTTATCCTTTGAGTAAAGTGGCTTCAATGTGTTCAGCCAGTTGTGTCTGCTCATGTAAATCAAACACAACCACAGACTTGTTCAAATGTGTGACTCCGAATTCTCGTAGATTCAACAAGGTGTGGTTGTTGTTTATTTACAATCATCTGTTTCGATGTCCAGCTTGGAAAGAGGCATCAGGAGTAGTACACACACACACACACACACACACACACACACACGATCAATATGTAACTCTGCTGCCCTCTGACGGTAGAATGAGGCATCACAACACACACCTCAGCTCACACTGATCACCACATAAAAACAAAAAGAAATGTATATTTGTTTCAGAAATGTAACAATATAAAATTAACTTAAGATCTAAACAATTAATTTTGCACATATATATTTATGTTAATATCCCATAAATATAAAGTTGGCCAAAACAGGTAGAGGTAAGCTCACTACACTCTTGGCACTATTATTATGATGATTATTATGATTATGATTATTATGTTATCTGTATGATCCAGAGGTGTCTTTGTTGCATGTTATGATCATTTGTGTGTCCCCATGTTTTTGTCTATATCTTCACTATAATAATAATAATAAATATATGCAACAACAAAAACAAATCTGCTCTCAGCTGAGCATTTTTGAGATTGTTAGCTCTGCCAATACAACTAAACTGGACTGTGTTTTTAGTTTATTGTTACATTTTTTATACTTGCTTTAATATATAAAACTAAAACAATATTATATTTCAGTGTGATTTCACATGAGGAGTATTACTCAGCTATAAACATTTGTGTAACGTCCTCTGGAGCTTTGTCAAGTTTGAGAAAATAATATGTGATAGTGTTCATAGTGATGTAACCACTAATTTAAATCTGTGCTATTATGAACTAAATTCATGCCTCTCTCAGTGACAGTTCCTCTGGTGTCCAGCAGGGGGCTCTATGGTGCCATGAAAAATAGAAGTGAAAGTCTGCTCGTGATGCACAGGGGAGAGAGGAAGAGATAATGTCATATAAAATATGTGAAGTCATAACCTCAGTGCTGCTAAAATCCTGACTACGTCCCTGTTGATTCTGACAGGAAATAGATGAACGTACATATCTCTAAAAAATATGGTTTTAGAATCAAAGCTAAGTTAAAGGACTGATTAAGATGGACATTGTTATAACACTGCCATACTAATTACAACATAATGAAATAATCAGCCTTTACATGAAGGAGTTATTGCATACAATGGAGAAAATGATCTTTGTGTGGGTGTGTTTCCATAATATCTGACTGATTTATGAACAGTATGGGATTGTCACTTTGATAGAAATATAACTGGATTAGTGTTTTTTTAAAAATATATAATCAAATATCTTAAGTAATGTGTGTGTGTGTGTGTGTGTGTGTGGTGTTCACACATTATGGTTTGAATTCCCCTGCTGTTTGTTAACTTGACCATCTGTCTGCTGACCCTCTCACACTATTGACCCTGTGTGTGTGTGTGTGTGTGTGTGTGTGTGTGTGTGTGTGTGTGTGTGTGTGTGTGTCCATTGTGCCCTTGGCCTAGATCACATTAGCACAGACATCATTAACTCCTGAGTGACTGCTGAATAATAGTGAGGGATGAGGAAGAAAGAGGAAGAGGAGCTGTAGATAGGGTGGAGATGTGGAGGAGGGGAGTAGACACACCCTGCCATTAGGCTACGCACACAAGTATTTGATTATAGCGGCTTTGCAGCACTGTCAGAAATGTCATAACTCAATGGTTATGGAGGATTTCAGATTCTTTTTTGTAGCTAATGCTAATGTAGCTAACTGTGGGACAAGAGCTCCACTTCAAAACGATAGCTAGAGGTTCGTTAGCTTAAACAGTTAGCCTGCTAACTACCCAGCTGGATTATATAGTCACAACCGTCGCGCTTCCAACAAGTCCTCTAAACTAAATGACACAACAGTTTGACACAGAATATATACAACAGAACTAGAAATATCTTTTATATTACATTTCTTTTCTTTTCAAAACCCATAAAGACTAAGTTGTATTATGCTAGTAGCAGCTAATGTAGGCTGGAGTTAGTTAGTTAACCCTAACCCAGCGTTGAGGAGCGCTGACGGATTTCATTTTTAAACTTGTAGTCTTCATCTCCAACCAAGGCTGACTTAAGTGATAAAGTTAGAGTTAGTGAAAGATTGTGACCATGGTTAAAAAGAAACCAACATCGACTGTTGGATTGGTTGGAAACAGCATGTAAATAGCGTCAAAGTCACATGATTGACTGTCCAACATGACATCCTTCTTAAAGCTGTGTTCATCCTAAACATGAAACTGGATGTGGATAAATGGAACTTCCCCTTAGGCCGAGCGCTAACAGGAAGTTAGCGCCCGCTAGCGCAGGGAAAGTCGCCACAGACTCCAAATGAATGATGTATACCGCGAAATACAGAGAGATTTATCTGGTGGTGATCGGCTTAATCAGCGCTGTCGCTTTGAATAAATAATTCAATTCATTACATGTATGAACAAATCATCAATGAATCTTCAAAGTAAACTGACTATACTGAATCACTATTGTCACTGACTACTCACTGATGACTGAGTCAGTTCAGTCGGGGTTCACGGTACATTAGAACGTTAATGAATCTGAATATTGATGGATTCATTTACATTACCTCCACAGCTAATGTCTGTACAGTAACTATAATATCACTACTACCAATTTTTGTTCCTGAAGCCACAAGATGTTCTTATCAGGTAACATAAATGTAGGTGATTTTGTTTGTAGAGATAGTATCGCGTATCCCAGCTGGACACACCCTGGTCAGGCCACCAGTCCGTCAGAGGTCTGTAGAGTTGCCATGTAAAAAGACCTAGATATGATTAAATATCATCATATTTTCAATGAGATCTGGTTGTTTACATAACTGTTGGGTTGTATGGATAAAAATGATCTTTATTTGGTCATGGAGGCATTTTTATTTACCCTCATTAAGTCATTTCCATTTTCCCAGGTGGGATCATTAAGGTTTTTTTTTTCCGTCTTATTCAGACTCATTAAGCTAAGCCTGATGCGAAGGTTATTGGTAGTTCACTGTTTTTCATCAGAATCTACAATAAAGCTTTTCCAATTTCAAAGTCTTTTCAGTCTAAAGAATGATAAATAAAAATCATAAAAAAACCCCATAAATTCTACCCTAGCAAAACGTGTGCGCATGGGCGTGCATGTGTGTGTTTGTGTCCATCCATTCCTGGGATGCAGTGGAGCATCTAGCGAGCTGATAGGAGCTGAAGTGTAATTGTGTCAGAGCAAAGACCCAGAAAATACAGAGACAGACAGATAGATAGAGACAGGAAGAGAGAGAGAGGCAGAGTTCCCCCCATCATCCTGAACTTCGCTAAATGTCATCCATCAAGACATTTTATTATTTTGTGGTTCAGTCTGGTGCACACAGAGCGCTGCAGAATATTTCTGTTTGACTCACCAGCCTCCCACCTGCTTCACATGTTCCATTATCAAGCCTGCAGCTGCTGCTGAGCAAATATTATTAACATGTACACTTTACCATCCACGTTTCATTAAAAGGAGCGTTTATCTGATTAATAATAATAATAATATCAATACTGTAATACAAATTGTGTATCCAGGCAAGGTTGGCTCACACTCACATCTGCCTGCTGCAACCTTGTGGTCACGAGCCTCATCCTGTGTCAGCCAATTTAAAATGTGAACGTCCAAACATTTAAGATGTTTTGTCTCGTGTGATCATGATGTACGATGTGATCAGAGCTGATATGCAAGTTCAAATATGTTTTGTTGCTCATCCTAATGTCTTCTTCCCTTTCATATATCTTGCAATAGTAAATGAGAACATAATGGTGGACACCTGTTGTTGTTGTTCCATGTATCACTAGTTTAATCATTTACTACACTGTGGAAATGCATTTAGATGTATATTAAAAGATGAACCCCGCCAAAATAAAACAACCCTCTGAACAAAAACAAAAACATATTTTTTCTCACTTTCCTGCAGTGGTTTCACTCCATGCAAACAGATTTTATTTGCCCAGGTTTTTCCACTCCAACACGATAGAAGTGAATATTATTTTGAATAATCCTCAGACCTGAGTGTCAACCATGTTGGCACTATGTTCTACTATAGCGATAGAAGTGCATATAGTGATTAATAATACCCCAAGGGGCAAGTGAGAAAATGTGTTTAAAAAAAAAAACGAGTGCTGATATACAGTATGTAAGAAAACACACATGGAGGCGTATTGCTGCGATCTTCACTCCCCAACACTCATCAATTCATATTTTCACACATCTGATCTAGATATATGGCCTCAGTCGGCAGAGTAACATTTCTGTGTTTTTAAACTACACGAGAACGCCCTGGTTCTAAATAATGCACGCACACAAACACACACACACACACGCGCTTGCTAATAGGATCATTACATGTTCCCATCAGCCTGCATCGATCTCCTCATGTCTGAGAAAAATAGAAAATACTACATGAAACGAGAGAGGGGGAGGAGGCAGAAAGACTCAAGACTCAAGTGTTGCTCTCTGCTTCTTTTCTTTCCGCAAATATGCAGCAGGCTAGTATTAAGTGTGAATACAGCCTCTTAGTGTGTCCACAATAAGGGAAAGCTTAGCAAAGAAAAGGAGGTTGAATTTATAGACGTGTGTATGGAATGACAGTCAGTGAAAAAAATATGACTAATGCACTGATGTAATGTGGAGCCCATTTGAAAAAGACCAAAATAGGAGACCTCTGGCAACAGCACGAGAAGATGTCGATGCAGATTTCCCACCAGTGACTATAATAATAATAATTATAATAGCTGGATTTAATAATGACACACCGCAAAATGTGATTTAATTACTTTCAATTCAGACAAATTTAGAAGGATGTCATGGTGAAAATGGAGCAATTATTAAATGTAGGCCAGGGCTTCCAGCCTGCATTACAGAGATCAGCATGCTCTTCAGACCATGTCTATAATCTTTATAGTGTTATTTATTTCATAGTATATTTTTACAATAAAATATAATGCATGCAAAGTCAACAGAGCGAGTCTTGGCTGCAGAAGAGTAAAGTTGTCGTATTGATATGTTGATATGTGTGCTGTATATAGAGTCTATGGTTGTGTTAGCCGCTGCTACAGTTCAGAGTTGGAGGCTGAGAACGATGCGGCTTCATTTTTATCATGTTTTTACTGATGATGATGATACACACTTTTACCTGGTTACATACATATATACAGTACAGGTCAAATGTTTGGACACATCTTCACATTCAATGTTCAAATTCACTACAAGGGACTAACAATGTAAAAGTAGACCATTTGTATCATTTTAGGTGGGTGTCAAAAGGTTACAAGGTCTATTGGTCTATTGATTATGACGTGGCCACCTGCCTTTATGATTTAATGACTTTATTTATTGGCATATGTAATGTAATGTGTATATAATCCACGTTTCAATTACTTGTCGTGTAAGGGATAAAATCCAGCGAGCGGTTACATGATTGCAAGACCCCAACAGGGTGGTGCAGGACGTGAATCACCCTGAAGGATGGATAATGTATCCACTCGCTGTATGTTCCCACTTATTACACAGCTAATTATGAGAGAAATTGATAATTTGACACAAATTATTGATTTTAAAACGATTTGACATGCTCCTCCGGAGTCTATTATCAGAACTGTGTTGTTATTCACAGCAGCGGTCTGCTACTCAGAAATAACAGACCGTAGAAAGCTGTAATTGACCAATCAGAATGGAGTATTCAACAAAGCCATGTTATAATGTGTCATAATGGGTACTTATTGTTTAACGTTGTGACTGATGTAATGGCCCTGTCTCATAATCAACTACAACTGTTTGCACTTTATTCGTCATTAGGAGAAAATGAAAATCTACAACTACAATTGAATGACACTTATATATATTATATACTATGATACACTATATTGCATTTAATAGCAATATTAAACAGGAAAATGTTACCAAAAAGGCTTTAAAACTCAGGGTTAGCGTTAGCCAGTTAGCTAGCCAGTTAGCTAGCTAGCCGAGTATTTAACATTAAATAAAAAAGCTCACAAAAGTTGTAGCTTCTTGTAAAAAAAAAATCTCAATTTGTAGGATGCATTTTAGTTTGGCAAGTTTATTTTTTTGACAATAAAATGTATTGTTTTGATACAATCTATGATTCTGATATTCTGATAAACACAATAACTTAGGTTAGCTAGTGATAGCAAAGGACAATAAGCCTGCGCTAATGGTAATTAGGCTACTTGTGAGTTATAAGGCATACAGGTAATGTTGTGTGTAACAAGCAGAGATAAAAAACAACATACCATATACATAACTTGCTTATATACTACAGTATATTTTAAAGGCTAATTAAAAACATTTATTGTGATTCTAAAGCTATCCTACTTATATTTATGTGTGTAAGTGCATCCTTGAAGATTTCCAGTCATCCAGGTCACAGTCTATGAAAGGCAAGTGGACCTATACTGTTTGCCTGTTGTTCCTGGCCTCAGCAGCAGTGTTTTCACATCAGGTAGGTGGCTGTATCTCTTCTTGTAACTCACATGAGAGATATTACACCTGCTGCTGCTTCTTACGTAGCTCTCATAAGCACTCTTCAGTCTTTCCACCATCTGTTATCACGAGAAAACATGGAGGCTGTAGCTTCAGTTGTGCTGGGAGAACAGCGCCCTCTTCCTGCCGAGCGCTGTAACACAAACCGAGCAGCTTTCTCTCTGACCCGCTGAAATATAAAGTAAAAAACAGCAGGAGCTCAAAGTTATCTCGCTGATTTATGGTAATGATTCTCTAAATCATGATTTAGAGAAAGTGAAACTACAACATCTGGCAAACACCATGAAATATCATTTTGTTAGTGTATTATTTTACAGATATGTACTTTATATTCTTGTCCTGGTTTCTTTGTTCTTCATATTAATCTACTCTTACAGAATCTTTACTATGCCCACCATGGCATTTAAGTGCATTTGAATTGATTTGAGAGAGAAAGAGAAAGAGAGGGGAAAGGAGGGAGAGGGGGATGGGAGGATGTTGCCATGACAACTGCCATAATAATCATCCTAATGATTGATGTGCTGTGCTCCATTTCTTCACGTTTGGACTCTCTGTTTTTCCCCCTTATTTCTCTATGTCTGTTCTTCTGTCTGTCTCTCTCTTTCTCTGTCTCCCTCTCTGTCTGTCTGTCTGTCTGTCTGTCTATCATGATCATGTGCCTTGTTTTTTTCTATCTCTGCCATTATTACAGGAGAACACATAAATGTCTATTAAGATCTAGGTAGGGCAATGAAAGTTGAGAGTTGCTGTTTTAACAAATAACTAATTTTCTTCTGCATTTTGGATGTGTGAATAACCTAAAGTAGAAGAGAAGAGAAGACTATTTCATATGAAGGGATGTGGCCTGAATCAATCTCTCTGTCATTGCATTAGACCATTCAGCCGTTGTGTGTGTGTGCGTGTGTGTGTGTGTGTGTGTGTGTGTGTGTGTGTAGGTGGGCGAACACAGTGTCATAATAGATAGCCCTGTAATATACTGCACACAAATTGCTCTATAAATGTTAAAGTGGATTACTTTACTGGCCAGTCTGGGCCAGTATCGGTAGCTAAAAATCTGAAATAAATGCAACACACACACACACACACGCCTACACACACATTCATTCCATGTCTGTTGTAAAATCTGCTGTTTCTTGCACCTGCTGGAGCGGGTTTGGCCTTTTGAAAGTGAAGTCTTAGATATGTGATGAAATCTTTTTGTATGGTAATGGAGACCTGCCTTGGCTCAATGGCAGAAATAGAAGCACAGCCTTTTATCGTAAAATGTTTTAAGTGTTTTTTTCATTTAGTAAGGTGTTTTTTAATCACTGGAAAAACACTTTTTAATTAATAGTAACAATTTAATTTTATACGACCTGGTATGAGATATAAACATTACAACTTTATTACTGAACATTAACATCTTTTAGTTCGTTTTTTAATGTCTTACATGTTTTTAATGCTTTAATGTTAGCATTGCTATCAACATCTGCTTTAACCTCTGCTGTACTTTGTGACCTTGTTCAGAAAAGGCCTCGATTATATTATAGATTTATGGAAAAGTACATATTTGCTTTCTTGCTGAGAGTAAGATGAGAAGATCGATACCACTTTCATGTCTGTAGATAGAGCCCACATGTGATTAGCTTAGCTTAGCATAACGACTGATAGTAGGGGGAAACAGCTAGCCTGGTGCAGTGATTACCTGGAGTCTTAACTTACTAAGAGCCAAGAGTTTCACAATGTCACATTTCCATCTTTCTGCTTGTGTAAGAATTAAACAAACAAATACACAACATGTAGCAAGGATTTGATGCATTTTTTTTTAATCTTAAAACAGAGCCAGTCTAGCTAGTTTTCTTTGTTTACTAGCTTTAAGCTAGGCTAAGCTAAAGGCTAGCTAATTGCACTTGCAACATATAACATACAGACATGAATTGTATCGATATTCTTTTATATGTACACCTGAACAGCGTCGGTAAAAAAAATATTAATAATGTCTAAAGCTGCTGTTGGGTGATACGTCCTGGCTCACAGTCAATGTTCCAGTTTGTCCCAAAGGTATTGCTGGTGTCGAAGGACAAAAAGACATGTCCACAAATACATTTGAACATATAACATGATTTATTAATACATGTTCCTGTGCAGTGAGAGCTGACAACATGGACAAATTAACCACTACTTAATACTATCTGTCTATAACTACCGTATATTGATATAACAAAACCTCCAATTACAACCTGACCAGTTTGTCCAGGAACCAGAATGAAGTGACTGATACCAGAAACTGTAGCACTACACCTTTAATATCAGTCTCTACTGTTTTGATTACTTTGTTTTTTTTGTCCCACAACTAATCCCTACAATCCCATATTCTCAATAAAAGAGTCACCCGCCCCACCTCTATGTTCTGTCACCTTGACTACGAGCAATTACTTTGAACCCTTGTGATCCAATTTATATTTTATTATTCTCTTTCTGCAATGCACCGTGTGTGTGTGTGTGTGTGTGTGTGTGTGCGCGTGTGTGTGTGGAGGGCAACCTGTCAAATCGGAGTAGACCTCATCGTCACATTGTTGTCCATGCAAACTGACAGGCTGTCAGCAACACTATCTCTTCTTTCTCCCTCTCTCTAACTTCCACTCTCTCTCTGTCACACACACACACACACACACACACACACATCAATCTATTATTTGATTATTGTGCTTCATTCTTATCGCTGTCAGGGTCTGAATAACTCCCATTGGCGTGTGGTGATCACATGATCGCATTAATACCATTAATGGACTTATTATTATTGTATATGTTCTGCTATTTGTTTTCTTTGCTCCTTTTAGAAACTCACAACATTTCTGGTTAACAATGTTAATAAAGGCATTGCCGCCCGTAACTGGACACACTCATAGTTCTTGATTGACTTGCAGAGTGAGAGTCACATGACCAATAAGGCTGTTAGTGCTAGCAGGATAATACTGTGGGTTTGTGTCTGTTATTTCATGAATACATTTCAGAATAAAATAATGATCCACGTGATATTTGTTGTGTATATACCACAGTAGCCTTGTGTTTCAGACCATCGGTTCCATCTTAATTATCAGAAACTATGGGGAGGAGTAAATCTATAAAGTTCAGACTGGCCCACATCCTTTTTTTGATAGATATTCAGATATAACAATAAATCATTTTCTCCAGTGCCACCTGTGCTGTGACAGTAAGTACCCACAATCTCATTTTGCAAAGGCTGATGGAAATAAACTACAGGCTTTGACACAACTAAGAGAAGACTCTCTCTGAGATAAGAAAGCCAAAAGGCAAAATCACTGGTCTGGTTCAAAAACATTTGCATGTTGGAGACAACTGAAGGAATAAAGCATGGTTTGCAGATAACATAGAACTTGGTAAGTTGTGTAATCTTTTTGTAATCTAAACATACATTTTAACTACCTATCATTCAACAGGTAAAATCAATAAATACTTTTGTTTTCTTTGAAATACAACAAGGTGTAAGGACAGAGCAGTATGGATCAGGTGCCAATTCCATCTGATGTCTAATAACGGGAGTTGTGTCCCAATCTAAGTCAAGTCCCAAGTCCTTGTGCCTATGTGTGTATATATTTATAGGAAATACATTTTGTATAGGTATAAGCCACTATTCCTTTTGGGGCTATTTGTACCCAACTTAATCTAGGATGGTCCTTTAACTCTGATCCCCGTAGGTTTAAAACATTCAAAAATGAACTAAAATGAATGTGAATTGATGTTATGTCAAAGATGTGTATGTATGTATGATGTGTGTGTATGTATGTATTGTGTTGCAGAGATATCTACTGATGTTAGCATGCTAACTAGCTAGCCCTTCCTGTCTCGTTAGTGAGTCACTGTATAGTTACAGATTTATTCAAACAAACATTCGTTCAACATTAACACTGAATTCATATAGTTATCATACATAACAGAGCACAGGTATTACACTAGTGTTTCAGTGCTAATGTGGTGTAACACGACGGACACCACACCTTACAGGTGACACGACGCCTCCAGATCAGTTTGTAGTATGGAGTATGAATTTGACAGGTGCTCGATTCTTACGTATTGCACCTTTAATTGGAAAAAAGGAAGGATGAACAGGGAGGCCAATGGACAAAAGCACACATCAAATGACAATTTCTCTTGCTAATTGTAGCCTGAAAGCTAACTGATGTTTTGAATAGATAGATAGATAGATAGATAGATAGATAGATAGATAGATAGATAGATAGATACTTTATTAATCCCAAAAACTGGGAAATTAGAAATAAGTGTATTATAGTTAGTTTAAACGTCTTGAGTATCACTATTCTTAGTGAATAAATCAGACTACGGCTGTAGGCGGCACTCTGATGGATAATATGAACACATGTAATTGCTACCAGTACCATGAGTGCATACATGTTTAAATGGCAGCGTCAGTGCACTCCCGCCGTATCCACTGAGCCATGGAGTCACGTCATTTTCCATTCGGATCACTTAAAAATGCTCCACTCCATACTGTAACTCATTTCCTGTCGCGCAGACTTCTCTGTCAGCTATTTGCTTTAAATAACAGCCCGTGCATGTACGTATGACTTCCAGTGAAAAACTCTGGGGCCCATTTAGAATGTACTGAAATTTAAGGAGCGCTGCAAACCACAATGACTTCTGAAGGCCTCTTCTTTAAAATGCCGTTCATTGCAGTTGTCTAATTAGAAGCAGACACACTGATATTCATTCGTGAGTATTTGGACTGAACTCAGAGCCAATCAGCATAAGATAAGTAACGTAGTATGAAAGTCATAAACATGAAAACTACTATTTACTGCGTAAGTAAGCTGAAGGATCTTTCTGACTTACTATCTAATAAACACAGCTTGAGTCAATGGCAAGGCTCATACACTGGAGGGGAACTATTTTATGACCTGTAATAAATACAGTATGTGCCAATTTCAGTATAGAGACATAATAATAATAATAAGTCATATACTGCAGGGAAGTGACTCTGCTGTTTGCATTTCTGACATCACCAAAAGAAAAGATTGTTTAGATAAAACGGTCAGTCGACAGACGTATTTCTTTCCGTATTTGTCATTAGTTTGTTAGGCAGTATTACATCTATATTTCCATCTCTTCCTTCCTACTTCTCTCTTCCTCACCAACCCTCTATTTCCCAGAGTAGACACATTAAATGACCTTAACGCTGAAGTCGGCTTTACGTTGGGTTAGGTTAGGTTTCTAAAGCGCACCGATTTAACAGCCCAACAGACCAGTACCTACAAGGTAAATTATTCTCATCATCATAAGATCAAAAATGAACGTTATACATGAAAAATCACATGGCATCATGGTCAAAAGGTGGTGCTTTTTGTTCTCCCTCCATACGGCTGGCATCTGCAGTAGATGTAAGTGCTCTTACACTTACTGTGGTCACCTTTAGCAAAGCTGTGGTCAATTACTTTTTTACTCATGTGCATTATTTGAAACTCGTTACTACCCACGCCTGATATTCACTTACTGTTTATTGATGCAGGTCCTGAGTTTAGATTATAGATTATCATATTCACCATACGTTCAGGGGACAAAAGGGAGATGGACTGAACCACTTCCTCCTTTTAACCACACGCTGACATCACTCACCAGTGATATCATGGATTGGATCAAGTTGGGGGGGTTATTGTATTTAATTAAATGCTTGGTTTAGTATTTATGTGATTTGTTTGTTTTTTTTTTGGTGTTTTGATAATGATTGTAGTGTTCAGATCTGCATCAAACCGTTTATATTGAGAGATCTCAGATTTTGATTTACACATCACTCCATTAAAATAAATACAATAACATAACCTACAGTGTGGAATGTGTTTACTAAGAAACTGATGGATATGAAGGACTGTTATTTGTAAATGGATCAAGTGTCCTTTTCGTGTGTGTGTGTGTGTGTGCGCGTGTGGTCCAGGTATTCCTCACACAGTTATGTTGTGGGACTTGTCCCCTTATGGGGACAAAAAGCGAAAGTGACTTTAGGGTGAAGACTTGGTTTAAAGTTAAGGTAAGTTTAGGGTTATGTTAAGGTCAGGGTAAGTCTCCAGGAAATGAATGTAAGTCAATGTAATGTCCCCCAGAGAGATGGAAACCCAACGTGTGTGTGTGTGTGTGTGTGTGTGTGTGTGCATGTTGTACAGTAGCATAATAAATCGCTCAGTATGAAATAATGATGAGATTGGGTGTAAAACAGTGACAGCAGGGAAAAATAGCCCTGAATGATGCATCAACCCTCGGCTAAAAATGTGCAAATGAATTCAGTGGACGTTCATCGAATATGAGACTGTTAGATCAGAAGAACTGTGTGTGTGTGTGTGTGTGTGTGTGCGTGTTTGTTGTTTAGGGTCATAAATGTTAATATTTTTTTCCAACATGACTTGTGCTTCTCCTGTTCTTCCTGTTTGATTGCGGCACTGATATTAAAAATCAAATATATGAAATGCGGTTCGCATGTGAGGTGTGTAAATAAAATATAAAATACTTTCCATGAATGTAAGCATTAATTCAAGAATTGGTGGTTGATGGTTTATTACAACTTGGGTCTACGGTCAATGGAAACTACACTGAGGGACAACTGGTAGACATGGTTGAAACATGGTTGAAAGCTTCTGACTGTTCATATATAAGCACAAGCTTCAAAATGGTATCAATCTTCTCATCTGACTTTCAGGAAGAAAGATAATGAGCATATTTCTCTCTTACTTATCTCTTCTCATTTTTACCTAACTTGATTCTTACTTCTGGGAGAGTTAGTGTCTCTAAAATGAGGTCCAATGATACAAGAGCACAAGCAATCAAATGCAGGTTTTTAATTGGAGGAGAATATGGACGTGTTATAATTATTACCCAACCAGACGTTATATGTGACAACCGCGTTTTTTTGCCATGTCAGACTTTGTTTGTCACCATACTGTATTTTCAAAACAAAACAAGCTGTAATTAACCAGAATCATCCTTTAAGCTTTTTTTAATGCCAGAACACTAAAAAACATAAAAAAACTGAAATTTAGATGTGCTGCTGCTGACCTGAACTGATGCACATTACATCAAGTAACTAAACATTCTAACAACTGCATTCACACATTGAAACAAAAGTCAAACAAGCTCGTGAATTTATGCACTGCTTTGTATAAAAGCAATAAAATATGATATACAATACACACGAAGGCTATTTATTCTAAGGAGGTTATGTAATGTATAAATGTTTAGAGACGGGTTGTTTTGAGGTGAAATCCTCATGATTATATTCTGAGATCATTTTATCGTGAACTTAATTTTGAAATGAAATGTTTGATTATTCGCTGGCCATTGGAAACACCTTCTGGGTTCTCTGCTGGTTTAAAAATCGGTGTATTACTGTGTTTTTAGCAATTATAACGGGTTTTTTTTTTTGGACCCCAAATTCCCACGGGGTGAAGTATATTTCACAGCTGCTTACACCTGTGATATATAGCACAAAGTGACGCCTAAGTTACACCTTTTTTTTTTTTTGCAGTCAGCAGGCTAAAATGCAGCAAGGTACTGAAGGTCATGCTGCACGATGCTTGTATCAGAGCAGAGGCGTAGATGAGCCCGCGGGGGCCTCGGCCCCAGCTGAAATCTGCTGAGCCGAGCTTGCCAGCTTCTGACAGCATCTCATCTTCTGTGATTTACAAGGTGACGGTTGAAAAACAAAAGCCTCGATCCTTAAACGTATATGACCCGAAAGTCTCAAAGGTTTTATTTTATAGAAACATATTAATAATTGAAATTCGGTGGGGGAGGATCGCTGAGACAGCTACGGTATGAGAAACACTGAGTAGAGGGGTGAGTACAGTCAATGCTTGTTGAAAAGAAGTCATGTGTGAATACACTCATCTAAACTTATAACACACTTAACATGTTCCCTGACTGGTGCTGTACCTTGAATAAGGTTTTGGTTAAATGTCGAGTACAAACTAACCACTAAGGAGCAAGACGCTGAAACACATTACAAATGAGTTCAGCTGTGAGACATGAATCATTCACTAATATACAGGTTACACTTTAATAAACCTTTTCCACAGCAGACATTTAGACTTGTCATAGCAGGAAAAGGCACAGCTGTTGACCGTTAACAATGTTAACAGATCTATAGTGTGCCAACATGCACAATACCAGGTCCCTGAAACTGAAGCAGCTAAATGGAATTCAGCCCTCGTTAACTCCGTCATTTACACCTGTGCTTTTCCTGCTGTCACACGTCACAATGTTTTCTACCTGGGCTACGTTCACTGAAGGTACGAGTACCTTCAGGTTCTAGGTACTCGTACCTTCACGTTCTAGGTACTAGTACCTTCAGTGAATGTTAACGAATACTTTAAAGTTACTGTTCTGTTCTGATTACAACATTACATGTTGCCTGTGTGTGTTCTGTGAAATCTGGGACCACGTGTTAAAACCACAATCACTTTAGTTAAATCTTGTATTCATGTTGTGGTGAACAGTATAACTGTAAAATGCAGTTTTGGGACTTTTCCCATTCAAACACACTGTTAATAGTGTGTTTATTATAATGCAGCTGACTATTGTTTTAGGACAGACTTGAAACGTTGTGAACTGATTCTTAACATAAACCAATCATGTGATTTTCATCGCCCTCAAATTGAAAATGCACTTCTTCTATTCCTTTTTTTTTTTTTTAGAACATATTTTATAAGGCTTTATATGTAAATATTTTGTTGTGGGATCTTTGACACCCAAGTTAAACATCTCACAGTATATTTTTAAAATACTTCATCATTTTTTCTACCAAGCAGTTTGACTGATAACTTCCCTTTAGCTGATTTTTTTTCATTTTCTTTTCGCCATCTTCTTTAATCTGGATACCAATAGGGCTGTTTTATAGCTAAAGGACAGGGTGTTTTTATCCCAGGAGTGGATTGCTGCGCTATGAATCTATAATGTAATCCCCCGACATGAAGAGACACACATCATTCAAATGTTACAGTAAATTACAGTTTCAGCCCATCAGATACGTTGGAAAGCTCATGCGTGGAAACCTGAGAACAGTATGAGGTAGAGAGAGTGTATATATATATATATATATATATATATATATGTGTGTGTGTGTGTGTGTGAGTGTGTTTTGTGCGTTGACATGCATTAGCATATATGGTGTAGCACAGGCATGGTTTCTATATGCCTGCAGTTGAGGGTGTGTTTGTTGATTGGTTTAGTGCATATGTGCATGTGTTTGGTGTGTATATGCAGTGTGTGTGTGTGTGTGTGTGTGTATATGTGTGTATGTGTGTGGAGTTTTATAGAGAGGAACTGTGTGTGGGGGAGGAGAATGTAGAAGTGAATTATGCCTTTTTCAGTGGGGAGGGGTGCATACATGTATGTGTGTATGTGGGGGGATGGGCGAATCACACACTGTTATGTACGTTTGCTAAGTATGTGTGGGCTGGCTTGTGGTGTGTGTGTGTGTGTGTGTGTGTGTGTGTGTGTGTGAGAGAGAGAGAGAGAGAGAGAGAGAGAGAGAGAGAGAGAGAGAGAGAGTTTTTGAGGGGAATGCATGAAAAAGAGAAAATGCATTTCATGATACTTGTGTGTGTGTGTGTGTGTGTAGACTATAAACTCCAGTGTGCACTAGCTTTTCTACAAGCTTGTGCACGGTTATTTTAATGTGAGTGTGTGTTTGTGCGGTATACATATATGTACATGTATGGATGTGTTACCTTATAGAGAAGAATTATGTGTGTGTGCGTGTGCGTGTGTGTGTAGGTACTTTATGTGTGTGTGTATGAATTTTTATATTCTACATGCATGTTTGACCATCTGTTTAACTGCGCTGTATGTTTATGATTCAGTGTGATGTGCACATCTGTGTGTGTGTGTATGTGTGTGTGTGTGTATGGGGGGGGGGTGAGCCTCCCTTTGTTTAAATGTATTAATGTATTTATGTTGTTTACTGTAGACACACACACACACACACTGCACTCTCCCCAGCCTAGTTTTCTGAATTCATTTCAGTGATTTAAAGCATCATTTATTAGATTTAAACAAACAACAAGGACATTAAAAAAAGAAAAAATGTGAATAACTCTCTGTTGAAGGACGTGATGTGTTTTAGATCTACAGAATACACCGTGTAGATTCACTTTAAGAAGCTGCAGTCCATGCATGAAACAGACATTTTGACTAGTTATAGTTAAAAGCACAAGTGTAACTAATAACGTAACAGTGAGCCAGCATGCAACGCTGCAACACCAGAACCCTGAAACTGAAGCGAAATGGAATTCAGCCATCATTCATTTTAATATTAACATCTGTGCTTGTCCTACTGCAACACTAGGTGCGAAACAATAACTGCATGAACTCTCTGACGAGGATTGGATCGAGAATGTAGACACCCAGGGACGCTCTTGTGATCTGGTGAACCACCGTTTACTGAACACAGCTCTGCACAGAGAGGGTCCAGGATGCTGAGAACAGTGTGCACAAGCTGCCTACTGATCAGAGGAGGTGTAGTGCACGCATGGCAGGCAACAAAGAGCCAAAGTGGACATGTGCTTGAAACACTGTAAATACAAGTATGAGCTGAACTGTTTAATCACTGTAAAAGGTGTCAGATAACAGCTTCTGCTTGTGAAGAGGCATGTAGAAAAACCGGAAACATCAGCCCTAATCATCTCATTACTTTATCTCTTTACTTCAGAATAATGGCATCCCGGTGGTAGAAGGCTAAAGGAGACAAGAAGATTGTTGGACGTCTTCCACCAACATTAAATGAAACTTTTCTGCTCTGCCCAAACCACATATTTAATTTTTCTCACACCTCAGCAACATCAGTCTCTAGGGCTTCTTGACACATGTGTTCATTGTGGAAGAATGTAGCTGGATAGCTCCACCACAACATACTGCTTGTTGTTGTTGTTATTGTTGTTGTTGTTGTCCATCTTAACGCTAAGGATGTACCCAAGATAGGTACACAGCAGCGTGGATGTCCTGTTCGATGGACAGATAGGTCTTTAGCAGCCTCGTCAGTGCACAGTGCTGTCTGGGAGAAAATAAGAAGAAAGGTAAGTTTAGCTTTTCTTGTCAACAAATCTGATGGGCTGAAATTCAATTGGTAGCTGAGATTGTACAAGGAACTGTCAGTAGGTCTCTGGATCGTGAGAATACCTGCAACCTATAGAGAGGGGGAGAAACAAGGCTGTTGCTGGAGAAAAACATCAGAGCCATGTGCAGAAACTAGAATTGTAGGAATGGAAAAGTGAGATGTCAAAGTAATATACAGAATAGTATGAGCCCTGGCTGGATGAACCTGTTAGAGGGCCCTGAGGGACATATATGTACTCTGTCATCCGCGACATCTCTTTAAGTATGTTATTAACATAACCTGAATGGATAAAACAGTCAAATACATATGTAAACCATCCTACAGGTATTTCCTAATACCTAAGGATTAAACACACACAAAAAAAAAACAAAGACAGAAAGGTGGCAACACATTAATAATATTAGGTGAGCTAAAAAAGAAACAATAAAACACACCTGGCTGGACCCTGGACACTCTCACCCTCTCTAGACGGAGCACATTCATCCATTCACCTCCTCCGGATCCTTTTTTGTCAAGGTAGAAATAAATAATGTCGTGTCGGTTACTCTCAAAAATAAAACCCCATTCTGAAGATGGTTTCTGCAACAGTTTCAAACAAAACACCTCAACAGACTGTGGTCATTGTTACATTAATGATTCCTTTAACAGAATAATCTGTGTTTGTGTTTGCCTTATCTTTTCTAAGCGTCTATTTTTAATCCTGGCAGAACGCGCGCTTTTATTGTGCTAGACAAACCATTTCCGGTCTAGTTGTGGCTAACTCTTTCTAACTTATTAAAGGGGCTCTTTGTATGACTGGTCCGCGAGGTACCACAGCACCGAGCACGCGCCGCAGCAGCACAGTCCCAACCAGGGACAGACAGGGTCCAACGTCCCGTGTCCGAGCGACACACCAGTAGCGGATACACACACCGTTAAGAAAAGGGAAAACGACGTCTTTTAAAGTACTGCTTTTAAACGCTGTTTTTTTTAAATCGTCAGGTATCAAAGAAGTGTTTTCTACTGGGAAGTTTGGTCCTCAGAGCCGCAGTTACTGGAGCGTGAAAGCCGGTGTAGGAGAGGAGAGCATCAACCTAAACTTCACCGACTCTTGTTAGCTCGGTTCAAACCTTATTTCTTCGACTTTTCTGCTTTAAACCTGCATTTTGTATATCGGACCCTGGACTCAACTTTATAAAATAACGATAGAAACGTTATCAGTAGTCAGTAGCGTCTGACAAATACAGAGTAAAAAGAAGAAAGAAAAACAGAAAAGCGGGGAGAAGTGGATGTATTTTCAGCCATGGATGTAACAGTTTACCCGCCTCCTCCTCAGTCTCTGACCGCGTCAGACCACACCAGGCTGGGGCAGCTCTCCTACCCCGACCCGGCCTTTGGTACCAACAAGGTAAGGAAGAAAAAAAAAAGAACCTACATGAGTTTCTTCTGTTTGCCATTGTGTGGAGATGAAAGTCACCTTTGTGTTCTCCCCCTTTTTTTTTTTTTTTTTTCTTTAGCTATATCCCCTCTCTGTGTACTCCTCTTTCTCGACCTGCCAATTAAGTGGTAATTAATTGCTTTATTAGACTCCAGTTAATTAACGCGTTGATTGAAGGTAACTACATTCCACTGTGACTCATGTCTTTTGATGATAGGCAGACTGTAATTCTGAGTTTGTTAAAACTTCACCACTGGTAACTTAAAGGTAATTAAGCCTAAACTTAAGACACAAGAGATATAGATAAAAATGAGAAGAAAATATATATATATATATATATATATATATACATCGTAAAAAAATTTAGTAGGATTCCTGTTATTTCTGTTTTGTCATACTAAAGGTAATTTGTGTCTGGAAAGCTCTCTTTCTCTCTCCAGAGCAAGGTCAAAGGTCAGGGTCAGGATAGAACCCTAGACCTGATAGGGATCCAGTGTCTTGCTGTAGGACATAGTTTAGGATGAATCCTCTGGGTATAGGATTAGACCGAATCAATATAGGACTATCTATACACACACCTCTATCTATCATGGTGTCTGGGAACTGAAAGACACACAGACACACTCAAACCCTGCTCATTTGACAGTGATGAATTGCTTAATTATTTAATTAGGTGCAGCTGATGAGAGCAGCTAGTAGAGTTAACAACAGATTATTAACCTCTCTTCAGTGAAATGGAGCACTTTCATTTTGTCATTTAGCAGAAAAAAAACAATAAAACATTGAAATATATATATATTACATGTTTTACAGTATGTAAGATATATATAAAGACAATCAAATAATGCACATTAATATAAAAAGTTGTACCAAAACATGTAACACGTAACATCCATGAAATAAATAATAAATCATGAGCGTCATTTTAGTATTGCAGGGCCCAAACTGAGCAGCTGTTTGTCTTCAGCTCTACTCTTCCAGGTAACTTTCTGTTTTCAGCTGGTTTGGAAACCAAGCTCAGCAACAACAGTGTGGTGTTCTGGTTACAGAAAACTTCTTTGCTTTAACCAGAAACTGCATGCGAGCATCCGCCAAAGTACCGCCGCTATATGCGAGACTTCAGCTGTTCTTCAGCTGTCCTCCTGCTGTTCTACACACTCATTTTATGCTTTGTACACAGTTTTCTTACATTTCTATGTCTACTTATTCAAGGGACAAGTCTAAAAGTCCCATGATGCAATGCTTAAAGGAAATACCGACTGTACTTATAGCTGAAACACACCACTAAACCATTAAGAGACAGCACAAGAAAGAAAAACACATCTTTGTGCAAACATTTTGCGTTCTCTGTGTTAAACCGGTCATTCTAAAGATGCAGTAGGATTACAATTTATAAATTGTTTATTAATTAGGACAGAGCAACTATAGCTGGCTGTGACCTTTGATCCCAAGACATGCTGATTGGACATATACAGAACATAACATTGATGTTTCATCAGCTAGATTATAGTTAGTTATTGTGTTTTTTAATTCAACCCTTGTTGGTTTTTGTGGACATGTTTAGAGACTCAATGTGCTGCACTGGATGTAGATTTAGTGAAATCATGTGTAGAAATGCTCTGCGCACACACACAGCAGTGCACTGTATTGTTGTCAGAGAGTGTGTGTTTCAGAAAGAGGGAGAGATAGAAGATAGAGGCTGTGGATGCAGAGAGCGAGCGAGCGAGCGAGCTGTGTGGTTGGGGGTAGGGACTGAAGAGAGAGAGAGAGAGAGAGAGAGAGAGAGAGAGGGTTGTTGGGGGTAGGGATGTTGTAGATGAGAGAGAGAGAAAGAGTGAGAGAGAGAGAGAGAGAGAGAGAGGGAAAGAGTGAGAGAGAAAGAGAGAGAGCAGTGGGGGTGGGGCCACTAAGGTTTGTACTATATTTCTCTCTGTGTGTCTTTTGATTCATGGCTGTGTCGGCCTGATAGACGAGATCATATTACTGTGTAGGGGAACAGAGAGAGAGAGAGAATATAGAGGGGGGGGGGGGGGGGGGGGGGGGGGCAGGAAAAGCACAGCAGGGGAAAGAGGCAGAGAGACAGGAAGTAGGAGAGGAAAGTAGGAAGCAGAGAAGAAACAAAATGAGAGAAAAGAACGTGTCCTACACATGTGTGAATGTAAAGCTGTAACACAAGCAGGAGTCTACATGTTCCATGTTAAGTGAATAGAGGACATTGTCTGCACAGTTACCTTCATTTTGTTATTGACCATGATAACTACTACACACACATTAGCTTCTTGGTTGAGTTTGAATCTGAAATTAGTGTCTTGACAGTTTTCAGCAGTTCAACCCTCAAAACTAGTGTGGTGTTACCTTCCTTTAGCTGCAAAGTCAGTCTTTGTGCTTCCTGTGCTTCTTTGTTGGCATGACTGTGATACTTGCTTTACATTTGTGTGCTTGTACTGTGTCTAAAAAAAACCTTTATGCCATTTTGATGCCATTTTGTCTGAATGTGTGTGTACAGATCTAAATCTGTTCTCTGTGAAACTGGAATAGGTTTCCCTCTGATAATAATTGTACGGAATGAATGAATTTAAAGGAGCTCTGATCGATTTTCAATCCCAAAAGAATTCTCTCTGTCAACGTCCAAATATGCAATCAATATATTTTTAAGACTGTACCAACTGATTTCAGCAAATTGATAAAGATAGACTTGAATTGTTAGTTATGTGTCTAACAGAGAAAACATTTCATCTTAAAACACTGACATAAGAGTCTGTTAGTCGAGAGGTGATTTAAATGAAGCCAGTTAAGTTGCATGGAGTCTAGTTTCAGTCAAAATGTAATTGCAAACATGGCTTTAAATAAATAAATAGGGCTGTGTATTGGCAATAATCTGGCGCTACGATACGCATCACAACACGGGGGTTACAGTTCGATATATTGCGATATATTGCGATATATTGCGATATATTGCCTTGTTTTCATTGTTTTCATCATTCAAGGTTGTGGTCATCCTAGAGGTCACAATAGGTCATTTTATACATTGAGGTGAAGTTTGAAAAATAATCTCAATGAAATGGTTACTATGAAGAAATATTAAAATATACCTTTTTTAAAGTAGCCCAAAAGAACACATTTATACTGCATACAAAAAAACGTATGATATATATATATATAATTTTCATTGTTGTTTTATAATGGCTGTTGACTATTTAAAACACATTTGATCTATATATTTTTTGACTATATATAACACTCATGTGGTCTTTAAAGACTTTTCATTTTATAAACTGCTTCCCTTGTCCTAATAGCTTTAAAAACGCGTGTTGTTTGACATATTTATATGCACGAGGACAGATTTGCTTCCTCTGTGGGTTTTTACGTTATGAACAGAGCAAATGAAAATAATAAGGTTTCTCTCTCGGTGGCCAGCAACCAACTCGGTGTCACTGCTGGTCATGCTCCAGCAGTTTAGTCACATGGAGGGCTGCAGGGATGGATGATGAACAGAAGAGAGTGAGCCACGCTGAGCTCTGATTGGATGACGAAGCTCATAATTAGTCTCCACAAATGTGAATAGAAGCAATTCATTTTATGCAGAAGTTAATTTATTGAGAAACACATTTGTGGTGGAACAGTTTAAATACAATTCTATTAAATAACTTTCGAAATGGGATGAGTCAAAGAGAGCAGGAGAGGACGGGAACGCTGCAAGAGGGACACACACACACACACACACAGAGAGAGAGAGAGAGAGGGAGAGAGAGAGAGTCTAATGTAAACATGATGATTGTGTAAGCAGGGTGAGGTATTTCTAAAGCAAATAGAGAGGAAGCGAGAGGTGACCAGGGTAATATAGAATGAAGGAGAGCAGCAGGATCTTCCAGTGGAAGGGATGAGATTTGATAAAGCACACAAGGAAGGGAGCAAGAAGAAAGCCAGAAGAAGCAAAAAGAGGGCAGAAGGATTAAAGTAATTAAGAACAAAAAGAGATATATATGCTGTGAGATCATCTGAAATCATGGTAAATTTTTAAATGATGCAAATTATATTGGCTGCAGCAGATACCTGCTGTATAACTTACTATGTTCTGTTGTCACTCCCTCATCATTGTTTTAAGTCTGGTTCAAACTGATCAAGCCTCAGCCTCAAATGTTACAGACCAACATATAAACCATCCATCCAGTAAAACTACTCTGACTGTAAAGTTGCATGTTGAAGCATCGCGACTCACTGGGAGTCATGAAAATGAAAGTCATGCATCAGACAGGAAACAGGGGTAGAGGGAGGGCTATGACATGCGACAAAGGTCTGTGGCTGGAATCGAACTGCACACATCGCAGCGATGTGGTCTGTGCTTTAACTAGAAAGCTTACTAGGGCGCCCCAAAGTAAGGCTGTTTAAACTCGCTCATGTCCCGCTCAGCATAGACCTGTGGTTAACTTTGACTGGGGACATCTATTTTAAGTTAGTGCTCATAACTGAAGGGATGCTAGGCGTGGCCTCTATCAACCTTCAGGCTTAACCTGCAGGTAGTCAGTAAAAGCTTATTCCAAGATTGACAAATGCCATCACACACTTTTACATTTTAAAGCTGTATTAACTTCATTTGTGGCCACAAGGGGGAAACGCAACAAGCTACAAACACACTACAAACTGCTGCCTGCTGCTGCTGGAAACATACAATGAGTGACTGAACCAATCAGTAAAGTTTTGAGCTGTGAAACAAAATGTGCTGAAAGACACTAAAATGCGCTGCAGAGCTGAGGGGAACTGAAGAGTTGTCTTAAAGTTTTTAGTTCAGCAGACAACTACTCACTGCACCATTATGCCCAGTGCTCTGTCATTCCTTTACTCTGCTCTATTGCTCCACAACTTCACACGAGCTGCTGATGCTCATCTAGCATTTCACAAGCCCCGCCTCCACCTGTAGGCTGTAAGTCACCGTGGAGGCTGATGCTATATAAAAATGAAGCCAAAGTACCACGTTTTCAGGAGCTGCCATCTTGCTTGTGTGACGTCATTTGCAACCAGTGTCTGTGCAGTACAGCCTGGGAGGGGCGGGATTACAGCCCGCATGCCACGCCCCTGCAAACTTGACTGACAGCTACTGAGAAGATGGAGGTAATTCAGCTGCCAGTAACTAACAGCTACAGCTGATAGTGAACCAAATGTACATTTGTGTCTTCCGTCACATTTGCTTTTACATGCCTTTACTTTAGTTGTCAGTCACAGCTGTCAATCATGACGTCACACCCCCATTTTATAGCATCAAATAACTAATTTAACTAATTTGGCCCATCTGTCCCATCCGCTAACATGGTGGGGGCGGGACTTATGACCTATGCTGCAACCAGCCACCAGGTGATGATCCAGATGTTTCGCCATCACTTTTTTGGGGAGCTGTCACGTTGTCCATCTTTATATACAGTCTATGGTGTCACTCAACCCCCACGGCAATATGACCATTTTGAAAAGTACAATTTATTTTGAAAAGACAATAATTATAACGATTTTGTCAGTATCTCGCTGTAAGAAGCCAAGAAATAATGCTTTGTTATAAAGACACAGTAGAGTGAATCAGATGTAGTAACACTAGCACACTGATACATACAGTCTCAGTTATTTAAGATGTACAACTGCAGCGATCTTATCTTAGTCTGTGACCCCTCCCCCGCACTCTTTTTCTGTATCACGTTCTCTCATTGTCTCCAGCCAAAGTGTCGGCATCTCATCTAATTATCTATCAGAACACGAGCAGTCAATCTGTCTGTCCGTCTGTCCACGTTGGCTGTCATTCCCACTACAGAACATCTCGCCAGGAAACCCCCCCCACCACCACCACCGCACACACACCCCTGACACTCACTGATGATTGGGCGACTCTCGGCACTGTTGCTTATGTACTGGTGCGGCTGAAAGCGTTTCAGTTGGTTGAATCACAGGGAGGGAGCGATGAGGGACGCCTGGTTGGTGGAGGGATGCCAAATGGAACAGATGGGCGGAGATAGAGCACCGCCAGAAGAGACTAATTATCAGGATTTCATTTCCAAAACAAACATATTGCAATCAAATCGCATACTGCAATCATTACTGCATTGTTCTGTGTGTGTGTGTGTGTGTGTGTCTGATATTAGTGACAATGACTTGGATCAATTAACTCATGGTGGAAGAGATTGGATTAGATCCCGTTCAGGAGTTGTTGCAGTCCATTTTTCTTAAGCACTAGGCTTTTGTTCCCGATCATACAATCATAACTGTTGTGGTGTTGTGCTAATTACTGTGAGTAGATTGAAATACATTTGAAATGTGTAAACTCATGTCTGCTCTGACCTGACCTTCATCTTTGACTTTTAATCTGCTACTCGTGTTCAATCAAAGCTCCAACAGCTCTCATATCCTGTTACGAAGAAACCTCTCTGACAACAAGACGTTACCATAAGTAGTTTTCAATATTTTCTGACATTTTATAAAATAATGGAAATATTAACTGATAATGAAAACAATCTCGTTAAGATAGATGGGCAGAAACTATTGCCAACAACTGTGTTAATTAATGCAGAAGCTCCTCTGAGGCACTAATGACACTTTGATCGCGTTTCTTTCTGTGACCTGCCTGTTGTCTGACCACACACATGTTTAAGTTTAATACAAAAACAGGTTTTTTACTCTAATCTGAATATGGAATAAGCATATAGTCATACTCGTCACAGGAAACACTTAAGAAACTCGAAGGGCAGTTTTGTACGTGGACATTCATTCAGATTTTATGATTTGATCATAGTTCACAAACATTTGAATATAACTCCTGTCAATTCTTTACTGAAAGTATAAAGGGGAGATATTTACTACGAGCACACACACTTATGCTGAACAGCTGCTTCAAGAAATGTAGAATTTCCCTCCACACACACACACACACTCAGAAATAAACGCAAAAGTGATATCCTACTCCTACACAATCTAGATTTACAGTCAGGGTGGATACAGTTTCACCAGTAAAACTGGGGTTTATACTGTTGTCATGGTGACAGTGATAAGACAGGTAAACAATTGCCAAGCTGACCTATCACAGCTGTGTGAAGTCTTTCTCTTTTTCTCCATCTATCTCTATCTGTAAAGAGTTGATTTACATCCAGCCAAATACATTCATCCAAACAGTATTAAAAAGGGTCCCAGGCTGTTTAAGCGAGTGTTTGTTCGTCTATGACATAGGCTTTATTTGAAGAGGAAGTCAGATCCAACACTGCAAACATTACGCTGGCAGTGTTGTTGACTACAGAGCTTTTATTACGCTACATTTATTTGTATTTTGCAACTGGCAGATTTTCAAATTCAGTACCAACATTACACTGCTTAAGAAAATGTTTCAAAAGTCTGAATGAACAAATCCAATTTAATTAAACAGGATATCAGCTGAAATTCAGTTTATATCTCTGTGTTTTCACCCTCTTTCCTCCCTCCGTATCACTCCTTCTCCCTTTCACTGTACCCCATTCTCCATCCTCTTATCAACTGTATATGTTTCATTTCTCCAAACACTCTGGACCCCTTTTCCTTGATACACTGTATTTCCCTCTTTTCCTTTGTCCTTGTCTGTCATCCTAATAGTCTCTCTCCCCCTTTCTCCCCCCTTTCTCCGACCCTGACCCACTTAGCTGGCTGCTTGTTATTCAAACCTTTGCTTTACCCACACAAACATACACACACACACACACACACACACACACACACACACACACACACACAAATGAAGAGAAGGAGCAGCAGAAATGAGAGTGAGAGACAGAGGCGTGGTGGGAGGGGGGGGGCAGACCTTGCCGTCCTTTATAGTTATCACACTGTAAGGTCTGAGATACACACACACACACACACACACAAACATATAAGCGTGGTCATACCTGAAAACATCATTAAATGTAAAAGTGTGTATTTTCCATGTTATTAAGATATCATTAGTACATTTAAAGTAAAAGACAAAAAAACACAAAGCAACACCTGTTCATGAAACGGCACCGGCATGCTGATGAAGACGGTTTTACTTTGGTCACATCGTTTTCAGAGCAGAGAGGAAGAGTTCTGTATGAAATGGAATGATCGTAACTCTCAGAAACGCCATTTGAGGGACTTTTTTAGCTCCTACTTTGTTGATTGGTCGAACACACGAGCCAATGCAGCAACTGCCATTTTTAAAAAGCTGTGTAAACAGTGGTGGTTACCTCCAATAACGCTTTGCTGCAACCTCCCTTCAGGGAGTCTCCACAACTGTTTGGTCCGAGGCACCGGTGCCACCTCAGCTGCGACCTATTGAACCGAGATTTATCCTTTAAATGGAAAATAAATGTACACCAGTCCTGCCTACCCTGGCTGTGACTTAAATGATCTTCCTGTACACATTTAAATGAATGTACTGTAGGCTCACTCACTCATCTAATGAAACATACACTATATTCCTTACTGTTCAGAGAATAGTCAATGGCTATCTGACAGCACTGTCATTTATGATTATGACTGTTTGTGGCTGCAAATAACAATCATCTTTTCCATCAAGCAATGAGTCATTTGGGTTTGAAAATAGTGAAAACAATTCCACTGCAATATTCTGAGACCCAAGTTGACTTACCTAAATGTCTTGTTTTCTCCAAACCCAAATACATTCAGCTTTCTGTCACTGAAGACTCCAGCAGATATTCACATTTTAAGAAATGGGAACCAGTGGATTTTCTGAAATTTTGCATTAAAAATGCATTTTTTTTAACCAACTAATCGCTGATAACCGCTTTCAGCTGTAGTTGGTATAACAGTGTTCATTTTTTACATTAGAAACAGGTGAAAGGTGAATGAAAAGCATCTGTAAAGACAATGTTTTTGGATGGATGCACCAAATGTAATTGTTATTAATGAGTAAGCAGCATCTGGTGAAGCACTACGTCGTCTCAAGTCATGCTAGGTTGCACCGCACTGTTGACGCGTGTCTCCTGACGGACGTGTCACACAGTCTCCCTGCGTTTATACCTTACTGACAGTAAGTAGAAAGACAGAGGTGATTAATTAGCGAGCAACCACTGTCTCTGCACTGTATGAGCATAGAAACACAACTCTCAAGTGCTGAGCGACCGGGGCTAAATTAAGCTAAACTCACAGACAGTTTGTGTCTGTCCCTCCCTGAGTTGCTGAAGGGCATAACAGGTTCCACTCTGCAAAGAAATCATCACAATTTTATCCTTGCTGGCTTTTTTTTCTGTCCTTCTCAGCTCTTCTCCTTTTGATAGTACTTTCTGTAGCCCAAGAGCTGTATTTGTGCTTTCAATAGCTGGAATGCGTTAGCCACTTAGCTAAGCATCTCTTTCTAGTGTTTCATGCCTCTTTCAGTTTAGACATTTGTCAGTATATTCGCCACTTGTTGCTAAAAATCAGTGTCAGCGTAGTTTTAAATGACTCATACAAACATCAGAATTGAACTTTGAGTTTGATGTTGAGTTTGAGGCCTCAACATCAGGTGTCAGAGTTAAGTTTAGTTTTATCTGTGTGATACATGTGGCATATCACACAGGTCACAGGTAAAGACAGAAAGCTCATTTGACAGTGAGGTCAGTATTTCTGCTCGTCTCTTCTCTGTTTTGTCTGAAAAACAGTGTTTTGTTCTCAGAGAGGAAGAATGAAGATCAGACTTACAGACAAGACTCATCACATCTCATCCAGATTACAGTTATTGGTTTTTTTTTTGATATGTGTTCCATATAAATCATTAAAAATGAACTGTTAACTGGCTCTAGAAAGCCAACAGACACCGTGTGTGTGTGTGTGTGTGTGTGTGTGTGTGTGTGTGTGTGTGTGTGTGTGTGTGTGTGTGTGTGTGTTAGACCCATCACAACACTGTTTTGGCTTTCTGTTGACTCTGTAAACCTACACCTCATTTGCATAATACCCAACAGCTGGCAAATGGATAGGGCAGTTACACCTGTCTGTCCACCTGTCTACCTGTGTGTGTGTGTGTGTGTGTGTGTCTGTATGCTTCTGCCCACCTGTTCAAACGTTACATGTCTGTTTGACAACCAAGACAATAATTATGTATCCAGGATACCATGAATGATTTGAATATGGTAGAGCATGGTTTATGGATTAGTCCTTGTTTGGTTATTTATTTGAAACTTTCAGTGTGGAGATTTAACATTTGATCAGTACTGATTATTGCAGCTGATACTTAGGCTTAGGCTTTGACTGCGATTTGAAGATGGTGATGATTTGACTGTGAAATATGTTATGATGTTCATGAAAAGGGTTCTGAATGAACATGTGGTCTGTATTAACTTTATGTTAACTGCAGTGTGTATTGAAGCACTCCACTTCAGATTCATGATGCAGAACATTTAACCACATCTGCATTTTTACTTAAAAATCATGTGTCCCCTTTACTTTATACTTTGACATTAATGACAGAGAACAGAAAACAATAAAAGAAATCTGTGTCATTTGGTGTATATATATGTATATATATATACATATATACAGATCATCCATACTGGCTGCTGCTCAGTAATCTATCACCTCCATCTCCACTTATTGTCTCCTTGCTTGATGTCCTGTGTTTGCTGTGTTTGATTATAGTTTGTTGACATAGTTGCTCTTGCTTTTTTGTTCTCTCCAGTTGGAAGGGGACACCATGTTCCTGGGCATGCCAGACGCAGGCCTTGACTTCGCTTCAACCAATCAGGTTAGTGTTTACGTGTGTATTGCTTTGTTCATTTTTTTTATTGTTCGTCCGCGTGCATGTGTGTGTGAGGCAGAGAGACGGTGTGGGTGAGCGGACTATGAAGTTGTTTCTCTGCCATTTCCTCATTTCTAATTGCATCGAGTTGTTTTCTAAATGGAACAAATTATGTGTGAAAGTGTTTTCAGCAACACAATGAGATGTTTTGTATCTTGTCGAAGCACCCTTCAAAAGCGTAACCGCTAACTTGTAAATGTGCAGGCATGAATAAATAAATGTCAGGTGTGCACAAATTCACAAATGAGTGACTTAATTTAATTTGCTGGCAATAATTGCATTGGTTCACGTGCATGTCGAATCCAATTTTTTACACACACACACACACACGATTTTGGCTTCTATATTTCATACAACGTCTGTTTGCTGTTACAGTTACAGTAGTAGTAGCATATGTAACCAATATATGTAATGTTTATGAAATCATGTTTGATTCTGCAGAACGGAGCAGGAAGTGTTTCCTGCTATCTGTCTTGTAATTACTGTCGGACACGGCAGTGCAGCGGCAGAAACACTGAGGCAACTCTGCTATATTTCTGCTATATTATCACTAAACAGGATCTCTCGAAGTTGTCTATTGTGATTCTACTGTTCTATCCTTTATTGGACGTGACCATTCTCTAAAGATGAATAGTCCTGTTAATTCATCACAACTGTACAAATAAATAAAAAGCTGCTGTAAGTACATTTTCAGCATTTTTCATTTTTATAACAGCAGTTTGCTCAGATTCATTTACAGCAGGTGTTGTTGATGCTTTCTTTAAGATCATTTGATCACCGTGTCTTTCAGCTCACCTTTAGCTATTTCAGTCTTCAGTTATTTCCAGTCGCCTCAAACGTACTTTTTCTCAGCTTTCTGTTCCACAAATCAATATCACTTACCTGCACTCGACCTGGGGCACATAAAACATTACAATGATTTTCTATCTCTAAGCTTTCTCTTTTCTTAGACAAATATAGAACTGCTGCAGTACTGTATAGGATTATTGAGCACTATGTGTGGATTGCCACAGAGAGTTACTTATAAAATACAAGTCTGACTTTAAACGTAGTTCCTTTATTTAAGATGATTGCATAGAATACTATGCTTTCAATGCATTCACAGGTATTTACCTTTTAAAGTTTTTGGAAAATTGCATCACAAATGATATCATTGTTTTGCCGATTGAATCTTTCATTGTGGCATTTTATAGACTAATCTATTCATTGAGAAAAAAATTGACAGATTCGTCATTATTGAAAATAATTGTAAATTGCAGCCCAGTTGGTTTTCATTCTTGACTATTTATTACGCTCTGGTAAGTCTGAATATGAAGGAACATTTCCCCTAATCCTTTACTGCTTAGGTTTCAAAGTCGTAGAACATACATTTTTTTATAATAATAATAATAATAAGAAGAAATACATTTTTTATTAAATTGTTAATTGTTCGATTTGTAACATTAAATAAAACAGTTATACAATTCCCAAGTTGACATCTTCAGAAAGCTTTTGTTTGTCCGACCACCAGGCTGATTCCCAAAGATATTTAATTTAGAATGAGTTGTAATGAAATGTTGTTATGTTAGATATATATATAAAATCAATGTATTTGTAATTCTCTGTCATTGTGCAAACAGAATGGTTAGGTGATTAATTGAGAAAATAATGAGCAGATCAATAGGTAATCAAAATAAGCAGCCCTAGTACTGTAATGGAATCACACCGGTCATTTTAATTAAAGGAATAGATGTGTTATCATGTCCAGCATTGGTGCTGATCAAGACTCCAGCATCCGTAGATGCTAAACAGGTGGAGACGTTTAGAGAATGGGTGGACGATGAGTACATGAAGGTTTCCTCTAGATAACATTGCATTCATTGTATAAAGGGAGATCTAGGTTTAATGATAGGTGATGGTGTACACTGTACAGTATGTACAGCTGTCCTGTTATGTCACCTCAGTACGGTCACCAACATAGTAAAGATCAGCTGTTATTAGATTACCTAACAACAGCCAAGTTGCTGGGACAGCATTATGCAGCACTGACTGTGGGTGTAACTGCAGTCAGGGTGCCAAGTGAAGCCTCTAGAGAGAAGCATGTGTGTTTGTTAGCACAGAATTACCTCACCAAGCAACGTCCATTTTAATAAAAAAAAAAAAAAAACACCACTAGAAATGCATTATTCATAGACTACAATATAGAGAATACTGTGTGTATAGGAATCTATGATTTTATGTTTTATTCATAGTGCTGTACCGTAAGAAGACGGGGGTTGTGTGTGGAATAAGAATTTATGGCTTTATTATTGAAGTACCATTGCTTCTATAAAGTCATAGGTTGTTGTGATGAATATGACCAATTTCAGTCCAGTCTGACCCTCATCCTTGTCATTTTTTTTGAATTATAATGGAGCAGCAGTGTGATGTTACTGCATTAAAACTGCAAGAGAGAGCCAGACAGAGAGGGTAGAGAGAGGAAACACGGCTTTAAACGGCACAATGAAACAGTACCTGTTTCACACATTTAAGCCACATCATACAGCATGTTGATGTATTACTTCAACGTTGGCCTCATTTTTTCCTTTATGGTTAGACAGTGTGTCTATCCAGTAAAAACATGAACATGGTTGTGACCTTTGACAATTCAAATGAAATTTTATTCAAGCAAGAAAAAAAAGAGAAACGTAGCGTTGAAGTGAATTTCTGTTTTGAACGGAAAACAAGAAGAAACAAGACTACGAGTCACCAAAGCTAGCAGCTCTGAGAGGCCGTGCCTAAACACAGCAGCGCCTGGATAGAAATGCTAACACCAGCATGCTACCATGCTTAGAATGACAATGCTAACATGCTAATGTCAGGCAGGTGTGATGTTTAACAGTTTAGCCTGTTAGCATGCTAACATTTGCTAATCTGTTCATTTGTATTAAAATACATTAAAAACAGTACAGCTGAGGCTGATAGGGATGCAATTACCTATGCAGGTATTTGATCATTAGGTTAAAATTACGTTACAATTATGCTGCTGCTAGAACAGAATACGTTTAGGTTAATACCAGCTTCATCCTGGGGGGACATGAATGTGTGTCTGTGTATACACGGACTGTTTCTTTGGCTGAGTGTCATGACTTCTTGGACAGAACTGGGCTGGCTGCACCTCCCTGTCTTTATGCTAAGTTAATCTAACCAGCTGCTGGCTCCAGCTGCATATTTAACAGATATCAGAGTGGTATAGGCCTTTCTCACAGCAGACAGGATCTGATAACATTAACAATGGCTCGGTTCCATTCAGTTCCCCTCTACATTGAAGCATCCGTTTAATCAATACAGTGCCTGCCCGGCTTTATAGAGCTGCTCCGTGGTTACCATTGACGCATTATGGTTGTACTTGCAGGCTTCCAGGTGTGACTGAGTGGAAATGAATGAATGTACAGCATGGTGGTGTTAGAAGAGAACATGGTGATCACCACACTTCCACTGGGTTAATGAAAGAAGAAAAATATAAACTGAAAGAGAACATAAAGCACTCGGCTAATTAGCCTGTATGTAGCCTGTATATGTTTATGTGTGAATGATTTTGTTATGTGTTTGTCTTTCTTCCTTCAGAGCAGCTGCACAGCACTCAATGTAACCTTTTCTTATCAGGGATTAGCTCTGGAGGGAACGAACACGCAAATAGCAATAGTCTCTCTCTCTCTCTCTCTCTCTATCTATCCATCTATCTATCTTTCTTCATTTGTCTCTTTCTTCCTGTCAACTCATTTCAGCTGTAACTGTGTTTCAGTGGTAAAAGCAATAAAGATAAAGCATCACTTTGACCTGTGTGTGTGTGTGGGATTCTGTGTGTGTCTCGACGTGTTAGCGAGGACTTGTATCTGCCTTGCTCTCTGTCTCTCGCTTTGTCCTTGGTCCTCTTCATGACCTTTTCATTTGACCTCTGACCTTCTTCTGGCCTCTGCGCACATTTCAACCTTTTGTTTGTCTCTGTGATTCTTCCCACAGTTTCGTGTGCCACAGCCCCCTCCCCCTTTCAGCAAGGTGACGGCTCACAACCCACCCTCACAGCACTGGAGGAGGGACTCGCACATGGCCGACACACACCGTCTGCCTTGGGTGAATGCACACACACACACACACACACACACATACACTGCCAACGTAACACTGCAACTGTTCCAGGTCTTAAACACTGAGGGACAACAAAATGTTGACAAAGACGAGGACAATTTTATAAGAGTGCAAATCAAAGTTATCATTCACATGAAAGATGTGATGTGGTTTATCGTTGTATCCTTCAAACACATTCATAAACACTTCAGAGTGCTCAAGTCCATGACAAATGGGCAAAATACCAAATAGTTGAGTGAAGGATCCTGTTTATATTTTTCATAAATGCCATTTTGCTGGTATCCATCATAATTCAACAAGTTCCCTTGACCTTGACCTAAAGTTCCTCTCTATGCACGCCACACACTCAGAATCCCAACATCAATGTGAAGCATAGAAATACATTTCATACTTACTTCTTTAATAACTAGGTTTTGCTTTCCCGTCATCCACATTTATTTCAAATGATTCCTACATATCACTCATCACCTACGGAAACATCACACATTATAGTTTCTTCACACCGGCATGTAGATTGATCTGTCTAACGCAGTTTGGAAAATTCTGACATATCAGTGAATTAAATATCAACTTTGTGAGTGGGTGACATACGGGGAGCGAAATGGTTGGAGGGAATCTCCCAGTTCTTACTAACATTCACGCTCACAAGCAGATACATACGCACATGCATGCACGTTGAGATGCATGCATGTGTGTGGAGAACAGAGATGGCAATAGAAAGAGAGTGATGCCAGTCAAACACACATCTTGTCTATGTACACGTGTTGGCCTTCTTCAAGGGCCACTTTTAGACTAATCAATGTTTACAATCCATTTAAAATAATTTCTGTTCCTATAAGAGGAACCATGCTGGCAAAGCCAGAGGAGGAATATAAATCACCATTGAAAATGCAAATTTTAACGTGTAAGATATTTACATGATCAGATCCACAGCTGTGTGGATACTCTGCAGTAGTGTGTAGTAATATAATATATATATTAATGATTGAAGAGCATACAGGTTGCAGAGAAATTGGCCAAGATTTCTCAGTACACCTTATTTTATTATACACTTAAACAAAGTAAAACTCCAGATGCAGTTAAAAAATTCTAACCAGCACATTTTAATATACCAGTTATTCTCATGAAAAAGTAATATTTACAGATTATTACCAATTGTGCACATATTTAAATAAATACTTACAGGAATGCACCAGTTCATGAAATATGCACAGAAATTTCCACATTGTTCTGATCTAATTTAATGACCATTAGATAGAGTTACATATCTGCAATCTATCTTTAGTAGAGGCATTTAATGTTGAGGATTTTTGATATTGTATAAAACAGTCATGAACATGGAGCAGTGAGAAGTGTGTCTGTAATGTGAACACAACATGTGTGAAAGGACTTAATCCTGACTACATTAGTCTTTCTAGAAGCTCCCAGCGCGCAGGGAACAGGCTATTGTACTGACATGAATGGAAGAGGAGAGAGAGAGAGAGAGAGAGAGAGAGAGAGAGAGAGAGAGAGAATGAGAGAGAGAGGAGTAATTTATGCAGAACTTGAAGAAATGATAGAGAGAGTAGGAGAGGGAGGGAGAGAGAGGCAGACAGACAACAGACAGGCAGTGTAATTTATGCAGAGCTCTGAGCTCCAACAGGACACTGAGTCGAAGAATAAGACTCCAAAACACAGTTGGACTTGTTGGTTTATCTCAGGACCTAATACAGACAGTGGTGTTGTGTACACATCACAACACATAGGAGTAATAAATCAAACATAAATACATCAAACATGTGAGGATTCACTTATGGACGTTTATAACCACAGATTTAGGACAGATAGAGAACGTCTGTGTAATCTAACAGTAACCCTGGTTATGACAGATTTAATTCAGTACATTATGTATACAGTATATGTATGTATGAGTAGCTCCATAAATTAGTTGCAAGAACCTGGTTGTAGTTGCACCAGAAATACTCTGGTCAAGGACAACAGTAGAAATGCAATGGTACATTCCTTAAACTAGAGGCTGAGGTCACACATCCCCCGTTACTTCAAATTAATATGCTACTAAATTCTTTACAAGTGTGATTCATTGTAGGATTATGCGTACTCAAAGGGTAAAGCTGGTTCGGGTCTTTTTGTGGGACTTGTGTCTGTAGCACGCAGCCCCAAGCTCATTCTTTCCTACTGAAGATATGAATCTTAACACATTGGTCACACATCATTTTAAAAAAAGGCTTAGTAATTTCCTAAAGCAGCTGGTCACTGCCATTAGTTAGTCAAACAGGAGGAAATAGTGCATTTGTTGGGGACTATTTCCAGATGCGGATTAATCCACATTTGGTGTTTTAGTGAGTATTTCTGGCAGCAGGACTGTGTGTGGGATTAAGTCAAAATAAACTACAGTGTGTGTGTGTGTGTATCATGGTAGAATAGAAGAACATGTCACCCAGTGCAACAGTGTGGCTCACTAATGTGGTTTTTTAAAAATAGCTTTTGGACTTGGATCAGACCTGTCAGATTTTAATATACACACACACACACAATCACACAATACTTGTTAGAAGATCGATGCTTTGGTTTTAGTCTTTTCAAGAGATTTGTTGACCTCAAAATATAGAATCTTACCGTACAACCTATACCCTTTAAATTAAGAGATTTAAATGTTAATGGTTGAAGTAAAGAAAAGATAATGATGGATAGTGATGGTTGTAAAAATGACACCTTTGGTGCGCTGCCCAGTTTGCTCACAGGGATACCACGGTGCCCCTGAAGGAGCACTGAACTGAAGGAGGGTCTATGTATGTGTGGCCAAATACATTTCCAGTTTGTCGATGTCAGGTTGTTGAATGTTTGCCTAAATTAAATCAGATACTCATTAAGAAAAAAATGATAGTTTTTTTGGCATTTGCTGTAGAGAGAGAGGCGGGGGAGTGGGGGGGGGGAATGGTGCTGTCACACATCTTTTAAATACTTTTTTATTCACTGTTGGGTGCAAGGTGTTATATAATTTTCAGTTGCCCCTGTTCCCCTTTTCGTTTTTCTGTTTTCTACCTTTTATTTTAAAGTCCTGAAACCATCAACTGAAATGGCGGTTTACCACAGTGGCTGTTGATTACAATTTAAGCATATAGCATCATATGTATCTCAACTCACAAGTCAGGCAACTCATAACTCACCACTGCATGTGGTTTTGAGCAGAAAAGAGTGAGAGAGACTGAAAGAGTGAGAGAGAATGAAAGAAAATTGAGGACGAGATTAGAGGAAAGAGGGGTGGAAGGAGAAGGATGGTGAGAGACGAGGAGCAAAAGAGTACGAGAGGGAGAGACTGGTGTGGCTAGCCAAGCAGAAAAGGCTGTCAGTCTCTATAAAAGATCTCCTCTGTCAGATTAGTATGAGAGGGCTTCTCACTGCCTCTCTCTCTCTCTCTCTCTCTCTCTCTCTCTCTCTCTCTCTCTCTCTCTCTCTCACTCCTCTCTTGCACAATTCTCTCACTCCATTTCCCTCTTCATGCATGTCTCCCTCTCATTTGTCTTTGCTCTCAGAATGATTCATTATCATATATGGCACTGCTACTGCTTTTCTTTTTGCATGTCAGATTAGCGTTGATGTATTTTTTACACACAAAGATGCGCCTGTCTGTACTCTCTCAGGCAAAGGGGGCTTGTACGTATAAATTACTGTGTTGTTCTGCCGGTGAATGAGTGAGTATTTGTTCACAAGGCTTTCTTTCAAGGCTGGGAATATAATTAGTGATAATTAGTCTGCGATAAGAGCTTTTGGTGAGCAAGAATGACTACATGACACAGCATGGAGCTGTGGCTCAGACTGGCAGCATTCTGAGTGATGGGCAGTTTTTCCATCCCTTCCATTTATTATCATGACAGTAATGTTTTACGACACTTTGGTTTCTTGTAGTCCCTTATGTAATTCTTATTGATTTTCTCCAAGTTGTCACTCTGCTTAAGGCAGCATTGCCCACCCACCCAGTGTCAGTGCAGGATAACAACTATTTATGCTTCTTGGTTTATGTCAAGATTAAAATACAGTTATTTGAAAAGTGTCTTACAAGCTTGTAAGTGTCTTATAATGGTGTTTGTTCTCATCCGTCTCGTCTTTCTTTCTGTCTCTTCAGTCATACTCAGTGGGTGGTTTGGGCGATGAGGACTTCAACATCCCGCCCATCACTCCCCCCACCCTGCCAGACCACATGCTCCCACCCCATCTCCCTCATGATTCCCCCTCTGGGCCATACCACCCTCTGGACACCCCCTCCAGCTCAGCTCCACACCACCCCTACCAGCTGCAGGGTATGGATCTGCCTGGCATGCCTGGTAGCCAGGACAGAGCTGGTATGTTGAACCAAGATGGTGGCACATTCAGCCCTGATGGCGGCCCAATGACCAGCACTCTATCTGTGGTGAGTTGTCATAAATAATTCACACATACTGTATACATGGCATTTTTGTATGAGTGTGAGATTTTGCAGCAAATGTAAATTAATTACGATGGTAATCAGTGAGTTCACTTGCATGGGTGTAATAGATCTCTGTGAATTGCACTTTTTTCCATACACTTTTATTGAATCTCCTCTGTCTGACTAAAAACTGTTCTGCCAAAAAAGTAATGGTTTTGCAGACAGTAATGAGTAATCAATAACTTTATATTGAACAAAGTGATGTGCAATAGTGAACAAAATGCCAGGGAGAAGTAAACAGAACAGGAGAGACAAAATAGAGAGAAGCTCTGGAAGCTACTGTGACTGAATAGGAAGTCAGTGTTTAGCTCAGCGGCTCCAGCAGTTCACCAACTAATTGTGATTCATTTCACTGTTCTGCTTTCCGGCGTGACCAGGCCTTCTGCCATGTTCATGTCATACGGGCTGGATGGTAGAGATGGGAAAGACTCTCATGTTAACAACAAGCATACATGTCATCAAGATTAAGAAGCTTTGCATTGAAAATATAACACCACGTCCTTTAAATTGGGGATCAAGCACATTGGATGTTGGTATTTGGCTGATCGGAACCCTAATTATAAATCATAAAGCGCACCGGATTATAAGGCGCAGTATTAATTGTGTCGGATAAGTCGAACTTTATTCAACTAATTTACAATAACTCTCAGTTGTAGGTTAACACAAAAATACAAGTTTAAGTGGGCAATTTCTGCATCAAACATGCCCGGATCCCTCTCAACATTGTACAGTTTTAACACAAAAAAACAAAAAACGATAACTCTGATATGACATGAGTGACATTTGCTAAATGAATGAGGGCAGGGTAACAAGTTTAAAGGTTCTGTATATCCACACAGGTGTTTTCAGTACTACTTGCTGATAAGATGTGTTTTAGGATGAGATAAAACAGAGCTATCCTGAGAGTTTAGTGTGATCACCAAACACAGAAAACTACTCATAATATACTCCAGACACATTTAAGATATCTAAAATACTCCTCTTTAAATAACTTGTTTCTTATATGGTTTTCACCTTGTTAGAATTGTCACAATTACATCTGCTAATTCTCCTTCATTGAAAAATTCAGATCTCCAAATATTTTTCATTTCAAAAGTAATATTCACTACACTGGAGTGAATGAGCCTGGAAAGTCAAACAGTCCGTTGTCAATGTTTGTGCACCGGAGGCTTCATGATTCCACATTACACTTGTGTAAGTTACGTACTGGACCACGATTGACTTCCAAACTAGTTGTGATGGCACAGATCCTGCTCATATGCACACATATTAACCTCATAATCAAAGTAAGCACAGAGGAAGTTTCCTCCCTCAGCAGACAAATGTTAAAACAAACTCTGAACATCATCATCAGAACAACATCCAAGTGAAGTAACAATAAGTAAAACACGTTAGAGTGGAGGATGATAAAAATGAAAACACTTTGAATACGCGCTCACACAGTTGTTATGAGAGGTCTGAGCAGGCAGACATCTGTAGTTCATGACCATGGGTGTGTAGCCGTGTAATTCACTATACATGTATGCTTGGCTGCCAATTTGTATGTATTTACCTTGAGAAGATCAACTTTTCAACAATACTTCAACTGAGAGTCGCTCCATACAGTGGCTCTATCATCTGAGGTCAGGGCTGATGTCAAACCAGAGCTGCATAGTCAGTGATGAGATTGATGCTTTTTATCACTGTAAATTTATCAAAGTGAAATCCACTGAGATGAATTCAAGCTAGCTGCTGCTCTCCAACAAAGAGGAAACTACAAACATTGAACAGTCACCAATACGTAAAAGATTCATTTTAGTTTCAAGTATCACTTTGTTTTGTTGCTCAAAGATACGTGAAGTTTATTTATTAGGAGACAAGTGAGGATTTCAGCCCGTCTTAAGATGACATATTTTAACTGCCTTCTTTCATATTTGACTATGTGAAGCAGGGCAGCGTTATTTGAAGGCCAATCATGGCAGCTGGTCCATGTGACATTTCCCTCATATTTTAAGTTTTCATTTCGCAGCTAAGTGAAAATCTTGCTTTTAGCTATGACATTCAGATGTGGCTGGCCGTGTCATACAGTAAAGAAATGAAAGTTACACCTCTTACTTGTAGTTACCTCAACTGTCATAAACTGTGTATTCAGAGAGCTGACAAAGGTGTGTGTGTGTGTGCGTGTGTCTCAGAAATAGAGATTTCTCCCATTTTATTAAGAATGAAACTTTCACCTCCCACTCTTGATCTTTTTGTCTGTTGTCTCCATCTCCATATTACATCTACCATGTGTAATATGAAGTGTCAGGCGAAACCACACAATAAGCCCTCAACCCTGAGTCTCGTTGAATTAGAATGACTATTAAAGACCATAACATCAACCTTTTATAATAACTTTTAATTAAATTGACTTTTTTTTTCCTCTTGTGTTTGATTGTTACGGACCTGTCTGTTAACTGTGTAACAGCGGAGGTAATTATTTTAATGGCCTGAAGGGAAGATCTTTTTTCCATCTCTATCTGCCTCAGTCCCAACCTTTCTCTGTCTTTCTCTCTACCTCGCTTTTATATTCTCATACTAACATACATTTACTGCCATGAATTATGGTTGCCTAGCAACCGTGTCTGGCTCAGCCTAATCGGGGTGGGTGAGGGTCTAGAAAGACTCAAGTCAATGTGTATGTGTGTACTGTTCCTAGAGGAGCCAGGACTACTTGCAGATAATATTGAGGATTTGATTGCTCTGTTTTTATTTTTTTGCTGCTGTCTGATTGAAAGTTGAACGTCTAAAATTATAGAGTTATCTTAAACTTTATAATTGTAGATCTTTTCTGCTGGTAATGTGGTCTAACTTGGTTCAAACTCATAATGTGATGTTTACATTGAGCTATAGTAAATGCTTCTCTTTTGTCTGTCATGCTGAGATGTAACAGAATAGTGATATAACCTAAAATCAGAAGTTTGTCAACATGCCGTGCTGGGTTCACTTTCCAGCCAATTTAAAATAAACTGATGAACTAGTAGAGTACAATATATGTGATATATATATATATATATATATATACTGCAAATAAAAATATTAGTTTGGAAAACTTGCATGAATCTTGTGAAGTACCTTGTTTTTACAGGTATTTCATTTAAAGGTGATGATATTAATTATGATCATAATATTAATATTATGATGTAGAATTTGAATCAGTTTTATCTACATCAAAACATTGGCATGAATGCTTATTTTAAATTCAAATATGTGTGAGATTACTCCACCACAAAAACAACTTTACTACAGTTACTCCTCTAATATTAATCCTTTTGAATATGAATACAGTGATAATCATCATGATCATCACCAGCGTAATCATTATGGAAACACATAAAATTATAACTTTAAAATGTGTAAGATTAAAATGTTTAAATATATTCAAAATACAAAAGTATATGTTTTAATGTAAATGTTTCAGGTGTCATATTTAAATTGATTTGAATAACCAACCGAGGATTTACAAATGAATTTACTTTTCATAAATACTTTTTGACTGCACTAACATGCATTCAGTTTGGACTAACGGGAGTTAATCTAGCGGAAAGATTCGTCATCAGTTACCGCATGTTCGTGAGCATTCTTGAAATACAAGAAATACAATAAATGGAAAAATAAGTGCAGATTTTCCAGACTGTGCTGAAGGCAAGAAGAGATTCTTAATTTTATGTCTGTGCTTTTCCTATTGAAGCCGAATCATTAACCACACCTATGTGAAGATGCCTGATGAGCCTACTATGATATGGCTCACATTATGAGTCAGTCATTAGTCAGCGTGCTTTCATCAGGGGTTGCCCCCTCTCGTCTTCTCTCAGGCCATCAGCACAAATGATTTTATCGCTCCTTAAAGCAAAATCTGAAATATATGTTTTTACATTGATAATACTTCTAGTTCCAAGAGTGTTTTTTAATTGCGATAATGCTTTATTAGGTGTTGTTTGGTGACCTTGTGACACTGCTAATGATGTTACCACCCAACCGACCGTGTTTTATTTCTGTATAGTTGATGGTTTTTTAAAAAATCATCATCTGAGATATACAGTTATAAACAGTAATATATAATATGATCATATATAAAATGTATAGTAATCATTTTTAGTTCTTAAAGACAAAAGTTTTGATTTGCACATTTAAATCTTTATATTTTGAATTATTGAACTGTATTGTCTTTACCTATAGCTTGGTCCGCAGGTCTTTAAACAGTTACTGTTTGTACAAGTAACAAAGAATTAAATCTTTATGACAGCAGGATGTTTTGACTCTTTACCAATATAAAATTTACTGGTGGCCCAACCCAAAAAAATGCCAAACCACAGCTATTATTTCATAAACATCAAGTACGTCAGTTTGAAACTTCTTCCGATGTCAGACAAATGTCACTCGGCGTTCCATCTAAATACCACAGCTGCATTCAGAAGCTGCTACCGGTAAAGAGTTCAGGTAACGCGTTCCCAACAGGGACATAGTGCACCACACCACATCCGTTATTATTCAATGCTTACTGAGAGGAAACTCTAAATACCCGCGTAAACCGAGTCAAAGTTCTCGTGCTGAGGGTAACTTTTGTTTTCCTGAGAAATGGACAGAACATCTCGAGCACTGATGTCTGACTCACTGTCAGACTCACATTCTGGCAAAGCTATTTAGAACCAGAGTGGGCTATAGACCGGCATGAACACGAGGGATGACACATACACTTGTTTGTCCTTTATGACACAGAAGCTACAGTTGATATTAAAATGCATTTTGATGATGGAACATTTGTATGAGATGCCGCTCACTTTATTTGAAATTGTATAGGCTACTTATTGCATTGCAATTGGGAGATTTTATTTCTTTTCATATAAGATTCATTCAAGATTCCCTTTGATGTCTTCAGCAAGGCACAATAAAACGTGTGTTTCTGGTATGACAGGAAGACTATCTGGTCACTTTTGTATTGTGCAGCTTCCTGACACATTATTGAGGATGTGGAATAAACCAGGATGTGTTTGTATCTGTTTGGTCTGCCGCTGTGGACACCGTAGCATCTCCTCCAGGAAAAAAAGTTGTATAGCAAATTGTCTGGAGTGTTGCAAATGGAGTTTAGACTGTCTACTGATGTTTTTACGCACACAAGTGGAGATTGATGTTTTAAATGATTTCTCATCCTATATATATATATATATTCTGACCTGTATTGCCTGTTGCCACGGTTACTATGAGATTTCATTATAAGCGAAGCATGGAATGCTGCACACAGTACAAACTCAAAGGCTCAATCTGTTTCAGATACTGTTTCACCGCTGCTTCTTCTGAGTCCAGCAAACTACGAGCTGTCTCAATGTACGGCAACATTCATTTATTTATTTGGCCACTTAGGGCCAGTGGAATAATCTGTAAACACCTTATATGGTTGTTATGGTGTATGAACTTATGAGAACACATTTGTTTAAACTCATTATTTTTTTTAGTATATTTCCAGCTACCTGAATATACAGCAATATACACTCTCCTTTTAAGGCTGTTTTGCTTTGTACCAACTCCCAAGGGAATTATGTATATTCACGTGCTAGTTGTTAAATTTGCCTGTCTACTGTTTGGTGTGCAGTGCAGAGAGAGTGGTGGGACAGAACCGTAACAGTCAAGTTGTGGGCCAAAAACAAAGCTGAAAGACTAAAGCACTCTAGAGCTGAAGGGAACTGCAGATAATTGCATGTTAAATGGATAATCATCCATGGTTTCCATCACTAAAAGCAACTCACGTCACATAAAATAGAGTCATTTGATCCATTGTTAATATAAAATTATGGATTAGTGCATCTTTAAATAAGTAGACGAAGCAAGCAAGGCAGTCTTGTTTACACATGTAATAGACTTATTTGTTACAATAACACTGAAAGACATATAGCATATCATCTATCTCTTTTTAATTTCTGGGACTACCTTTAATTAAAGGAACAGTTTTAGTTAGGATGCACAAGTGGCATCATTTAAAAAAAAACCCTGATTGAATGGAATATTCTGCAGATGATTATTAGTGTGCTGAAAAACGCACACACACACACCCATCAACTCAAAATGAAACCTGATATTTGCCTGAATTTACTATTATTGTCACTTGTTGTCTTTGCACAGATGCAGCAGATGGTGAACTCTGACTCTCGGTTTACCAGCAGCCAGCAGCCTATCGAAGCAGCGCTCGGACCCAGGAGCCAATCAGGCATGAACCAGCAAAGTCAGTTGTCCACTATCAACCAATCCCAGCTGGGGCTGAGTGGAAACTCTGTTGCCCATAATTCTCCTTCACCTCCTGGAAGTAAATCCGCTACACCCTCTCCCTCCAGTTCAGCACACGAGGACGACAATGATGACGGACTCAGGGTAAACACACACACACACACACACACACACACACACACAATGACTCACTGAGTCATATCTTGTAGAGCTGCATGTGCATGTGTGTGTGTGTGTGTAGACAGTGGAGAGTTGTTATGTTAATGTTATGTGTCATAATAGACCCACTCTCCCTGCATATCAACTAGATGGAAATCAGCTACCTCACTGTTAGGTGTCTCACACTGAAACAAGCACCCTGCACCAAGGGACTGTTCATATTCTGGGTAAATGAAACCATTACAGTACTGCTTTAACTTCATCATTATCATCGCTTCGGTATAGAAGAGGTAATACTGCCTTCAGGAAAAATGGGAAATAAAACATAAATTACAGTGTAGTGCTTAGATAGTGTTGCTAGCCACTGGCCTTTAGAAAACACAAGCAAATGATAGAAAAATTAGTGAGGAAAATGAATGTATAAGAGTAACTATTTAAGAACACAATGAAGAGGAAAATAAAATAAATAATTAGATTAAAAAAGAACGGACAAACAGTCAGTGCAGTTAGATAATAAGTATGAAAGAAGCAGGAGAACAGGGGCCCAAAAACATTAGAACAGCATTATAAAAGAATGTCTGTAAAACTGTTGACAGGACACGTCAACCTGCAAATAAAGTCAGTTAATTACTCCGTATTAAGAACAGCAGTCAACACTGCAGCTTCCTGTTGGCATTGGAGAACAGCAGTAAACTGACTACTAAAACTGTGCTTCGACCTGGATGTCATGTTGTTAAAGGTCTTCTATCTTCTATACAGCTATACAAAGACGTCATCTCGGCTGCTCTGCTAGCAGACTGAGCTATAGCTCCACATGTATTGTATAGCTATAAAACATGAGTGGGTGGTGGTGGACTAATCTGCTAGAGCCATGCGGTAGTAATTATAACACATTATTCCTATGACTACTATGACTAATACATGAAAATAAAGGTGAAACATGCAGGTCTCAGTTATCCAGAACTTGGATATGGAGTAAAAGTAGTGAGTCAAGTCACCCTGTCTGCACTGGACACATGTCAGCCATATTTGATATGGCTTCACAGGGTGAAGAATATAGAGTGTACTGCTTCTTTTGCCCCATGTATTGCTCAACTCCCCCTCTCCTCCTCTTAGCAGAACAGTGGAGCGGAGAAGCGGCCAGCAGCACTGGACATCTCTAAGAAACCCAAAACACCGAAGAAGAAGAAGCGAAAGGACCCCAATGAGCCGGTGAAGCCGGTGTCTGCCTACGCCTTGTTCTTCAGGGACACCCAGGCCAACATCAAGGCCCAGAACCCCAACGCCACCTTCGGGGAAGTGTCAAAGATCGTGGCCTCCATGTGGGACGGCCTGGGAGAGGAGCAAAAACAGGTATAATGTCTTTGCTACTGTAAATCTGTAAATACATTGTTCTCACTATCTATATCTATTCGCTAGATATGCGAATCATGCAGGTTAAAATGTGACGGGTAGAATCACAGAACAAGGAAAATATTCACGTTAAGGAAGAAATAACGTGTTTGTCCTCTTCAGTAAAACCATAAAGGAAACACATGTTGCCTGAAAGATATCAGGGAGGGAGAGCAAGTAGCTGTATCACCTTTGTGACACGAATCAACAGTTTTGTCAGGAAATATCAGCTCTAACAACACCTCTGAGACGACCCATCATTACTACCAAATTGCCACCCAGCGGCACCTCATCTGAATTTAACAAAGTTCAGATTGAGAGAAGAGTTGTAGTGGGTGCTTTGGGAGCTGAATTTTGTGGTGTGATGTTTTGTGTCATGGCAACTCTGTCAACTGGGGGGAATACTATGTGCCCCATGACAGTTATACTGGATACATGTTGAGTCATTATGATGATTAAATGCACTCATCATTTTGAGTGTGAACTGTGGCGGGAATGCACAGAAGTTAAGTGGTATGTTCTTTTTGTGTCTAAGCTGTACAAGAAGAAGACGGAGACAGCTAAGAAGGAGTATCTGAAACAACTGGCTGCTTACAGGGCCAGTCTGGTCTCACAGGTAGCACGCACGCACGCACACACACACACACACACACACACACACACTGGGAAGTTTAAGACATAAATGGGTAAATGTAGAAACCTGTGGAAACTGATTTTCCCTCCTCTTCTTTCTCTCTGACCCTCCAGAGTTACAATGACCCATGTGAGATGAAGCCCCCTCACTCTTCCTCCTCATCTTCCTCCTCCTCTACCTCAATGTACACACCCAAACCTTCAGTGTACGCTGGTCACCCGGGCCAGCACCCGGGCCAGCACCCGGGCCAGCACCCTTCCTCCAGCTCACTCACCCACCCCCACTCCCTCCCTCCCCCTCAACACCCGGGCATGTACATGTCGTACCCTCACCCGTCACACCCCTCCCATGCCTCAAGCCCCAGCCTCAGCCCCCATCACCTGCCCCCTCCTCACAACCAGATGCACCCTCAGCTCCAGGCTCTGTCCTCCAGAGGGACCGTACCCCGGCCCAGCGTTCCCCACCAGGGAGCTCTTTCTCTCGGCAGCGTGACGGCGGCATCCACCCCTCCTCTCCAGGTCAGCCCTCCCCTCCACAGTCAGGCCCACCTGGGGGGGCTGCACAGTCCACACCATCAGCACCAGCAGCTCAGTGGACACTCACTGGGAATGACACACTCGCCCGCCATCACACAGGTCAGTTACACACTGATTCTTAGAACAGTTGGTTGATTGGGATTATGCATCAGTCTTCATCTGTTTGTTTATTGACTTGATGAAATATGTTGATATATTGATCAAATATATAACAGCTCACACGTTTTCAAATAGGAGGAAATAGTGCATTTGATGTTCTAGTATTATTTAAAGAAAATAGTTTTGTTTGATGTAATGTACAACAGTAGAACATCAATCTGATTATTTTACATGTGATTTTTCATACATTTAACATATTGCGATTTATATAAATGTTGCAGAAATATTCATATTAATATTGTCCCTCATTTTTAATGCTTTTAATTTTTCAACAGTTACAGATGGGGAAAGTTTTTATTGTGTAATCTGCTGTGTCCTGACTTCATACTGCATACTAACTGTGTACAGTGTACTACAGTAAATGCTGATCTCTACAGTGTTCTGTCTTTGCAGAAATCAACTCACTACTTGTTTTCACTCACGATTAACATTTTTCTGGTGCTGTCTCACCACCATTTGCAATTAGCTATAAGTAGAGCATCCATTTCCATTTTGCATTGCATTGTGGGACAATAGTGTCTTGCAGCAGCTCACTCTTTTGCTTTGTATGATACAAGAGGTTGTAACGTGTATATTTAACTTGTCACTTTTCCATTGTGAATACATTACTTAGTGGGAATTACTATTCTACTGTTACTTCATACTGCAGCTTTTGTTTCTTCTGTAGTCCTTAAATGTGTGCTCTTCTCTGTGGGTCATCAAACCATTTATTACACACACACACACACACACACACAGTCTTCCCATCTCCTTGAGGTAACAGCATCTCAGTGATATAAAAGCTGCACAGAGGTGGATGAGGACAAATGAATTTATCAGCAGAGGAAACACACACACACACACACACACACACATAGTGGAAATGAGACAGGTGCCAGAGATGGAGGGAAAGCAGCATCGGTTCATTGTGGATGTCTGCACAGACTACAACAAAACTATATTGAATGAAACTGATCAGAATTCAAATAAATCCATGTTCAGTTCATCTGGATAACGTCCATTATGATTATTCTCCTGCGGTCTTGACCACAAACGGCAGCAGCTGCTTGTGTTTGGTTTTGGATTAGTCGTCTCCTGATATTTGCTGCCTGCCTAAAAAAACATATGTCTGATAATATACAGAGAAACTGAAAAAGTCTACATGTTGCAAGATAGAAAAATAGCAAATTGTTGCGATTGTTTTTTTCTGGTTAAATGTCATCTTTCTTGTCTGTCTCTGTCTAAGTATCACACACATTCTGTCAGTCAACCAGTCCTCCTCTTCCTCTCTCTCAGTCTGTTAACAGTCACTCTTTTAAGTCAGGAGGAAGATGAGTAGCAGTAAAATGATTATAATTATGAATTTATGTTAAGTCCGGTGTGAGATGGGTTTATTACCGTGTCTATTGTACACTCTCCTCCATTTTGCATATTTAAACAAAGAGAGAAAGAGCAAACAAACAAAAAGAAAAAGTAATGGAAAAAAGGAGAGGACACAGTGACAGAGATCTAAACTTTTTTTCTCTGAGTGAAGAGGGAGAAATGATGGGGGAAGGGAGAGAGAGAGAGAGAGAGAGAAAGAGAGACAAAAGAGGCAGATGGGGTCTTTGTGAAGGAGTGAAGGAGAAGAATTTGCTCAACAATGGATGAATAGGTGAGGTAGAGGGGGAGGCGGGGGGGAGAACCCAACCACCTGCTGTCCTCCTCTTTCTCCTCTTTCACTCACAACACTCAGATTAACTTCCCTTTCAGCCTCTCTCGCTCTCTCTCTCTCTGTCTCCCTCTCTTTTACACACACACACACTCGTGCACCTTGTCACTGCACTCATTTTCCACTTTCCATCTCCTCAAGTATCTTACAGTTGGAGCTCCTGCTCACCTCCTTTTCCCTTTCCTCCTCACACTCTTTCTCCTCTCTTACCTTTTCATCTTCACTTTCCTCCCACCCTCCTCCCCCGCTGCCTCCTTCTCCTCCTCCCTCCTGACAGATGATAAAATCAGCAACACACTCTGTAATTACTGCTGATGAACCTGCGACTGATCTCTCTCTCTCTCTCTGCATTTCACTTTAGATGCTTTCATCACTTCATTCATATCCGTTAATCAGAAACCATTTTCTAAAGACGTGTTAGAGGTTGGTTTGCAAAAAAAATAAAAAAATAAAATCCCATCATCCGTCTATAGAGTGATGCAGGCTGAAGAGGGAAGTAAACAAGCCGCCATCACTGCGGTGGCGTCTCACATTTAAACGCGTTCAATAATGTAATGAAATGTATGTGAAAGACTTTTTAACCAACATGAAATCTGCTCAGGGGCTCATCTTACATGTTGACATCTGGGCTGCTTTCAAACTAACATCCACCAAAATCCATTCAGTTAATGTCTCTTTCCTGCCAGAAACACACAAGGACACACAAACACATCTGCAGTAGTGTTGCTCATATGGTAGCAGCTGGAATGTTATTGACGTCCACAGCTCATGTTGCATATGTAGATCTCCCTCCCTCCAGCTAAATTGTAATAAAAAATGTATTAATAAGGCACTTTTTTTAATCGATTACCGATTTGTTTTTATTGCAGGGCTACCCCCTCTCCCTCCAGTCTGACTACCAGCCAATAGGAGGAGGTATGATTAATAGCGGAGCAGTGATGTCATCATCAGTGGACTACCACCAGTTGGGTCGACACACGCCCAACCACCACCCCTCTCTGGACTGGAGCACTGATTACCATGGCAATGGGTAGGTGTCAGGGTTCGACTGTTACTGGGTTTTGATGGCAATCAAGCTTATGTTGCTAAGGAATCTTTTGTCTTGGCTAACATTTAAATCTGACATAAATAATGCCTTTTGTCATTTGACACAGTCTTACAGAGTAATTTATAGAATACAGACTAAAACAAATGGTGGACTAAGGCGTGTGTGTGTGTGTGTGTGTCACTGACTTCATTGTCTCTGTTTCCTCTCTCCTCCTCCAGAGGTCTTCAGAGAGACAAACCTCTATTCCTGAGCTAATCTCAGGACAAAGTGACACCAAACATCGACCAAGCCCTTCGACTGCCACACCGTGGAACCTCCAGCCTCACCTCTACATGAACCCGGCTCTGCCTGAGAGAGTCGGCCATTCGAGTGGACTTACAGCCACCCAAACCTGAACCAAAACTGCAGTTCAGCACTTCAGAGAAAAAAGCCAACACAAATTTAGAAGATTTAGTGCTGTGTGCATTACATAAAGATGCATAAAGTAAATATCAGGAAATAATGGGACATTTCTCTGTGTCATTACTACGTCCCTCCTGAGGGACAACAGGACAGTGTTAAAGACAGGAAGATATACTTTCTTCCAGCTCCTGCATGTAGATTGGTTGGACTTGTTTCTGTAATTGGCTGTATTTTTTCTACTGATTTCTGCATAGTTACTGCATAAGAAATGCTACAATTTGAAAATGAGTGTATATACTACAGGCGCCCTCTGAAAGGGACATTCTGTCTAACTGCTAACTTGCTGACTGCCCCCCCAAAAAATCTTTACACCTACTAAATGGTAAATTTTGTAAAGATGGTTCCAAAAGGCTCTGAAGAGCAAGTGTAAAATACTGTAACGTAACTGTTTGATTGCTGTTGATTTAAAGCCAACTTATTTTCTTTTACTTTGACGTCATAGTTGCTGTATCCTCCTACAGCCAAAGTTTAAAGAGCACAGCACACAAAACAAAAGGTTAATAACCAAATATAACAAAGTTTCACAAATTGTGTTTCCCCCACTGTCTCTTTAATTATATAAAGACAAGCCGTCAATTGAATGGCCCTTCGTGCAGTTTGCACAAGGTTCCATTGTCTGCAGAGACACAAAAACGTATTGACTCTGAACAGAGTGATAATGACTGAATTCACACTGCTTTATTCACTTAAAGAAAAATAAGAGAAAGAGGTGGAACAGCACCTGAAGCTGTTTGATGCCTTTTAACCAGGCGATTAAATAACTTTCACTGTTCGCTTGCAGTGAAGCTCAGATCTGCAGGGTATGTATTTTAAGTCCTTGAAATTATGAAATGTCAAACAAGTCTTTGTTGGAAAAAAAAAAAAAAGAAAAAATAAACAAAAATATTCCTTTGTACGATGACAGCTCCTCCTCCTGGCATATGTCTGTTGATAATATTGATTTGGATCCAAACTGTGTGAGTGAGTGTGTGAAGTGTTAATGAGAAAGCGGAGTGGTTGATTGGGTTGCATGGTCTCTTTTGTCATCTCTATTTCTCTGTGTACAGAGGCTATTTAAGAAACTATAACTGTTGCTGGGTTGGCTATGTTTTAATGTTGTTTTTTTTAATCAAATCAAGTTTTGTTTTAGTGTTAATGACGATGATGATGATGATGAGAGACATATCTCTCTCGCTCTGTATCTCTTTGTATTCATGTGTTTTTTGGCAGATGAAAGGACTCTGGGCAACAACAACCATGAAGATTTTCTTATTTTTAGATTCTAATAATGTGTTTGAGAATAAAGTCAGTGCTGCACTAATGTGCAGTCATTACTCCAAACTCGCCTCTTTCATGCTATTTATTTCTAAACCTTTTGTGACAGCTGATTTAATTAACCTCACATAATAACGTACACCTTTCCACCGTTGTGACACGGTGCGCCTTGTGTCTCTATCTTGGTCGTTGCATTTATTTGTAGCTAAGCTCTAGTTGCAAAACAAATATCTTTGAAGTCTCGGAAAATATGTATTTTTTAAGATTGAATCATGATCATCAAAATGCTTAAAAGTTTATTCCAGCGGTTCTCGATCCTGTTTTAGTCACACAAGCAGTTGTGCAGGAGATGGAGATGGTTGGTTTGGTTCAAACTAAAATATTGCCGGACTGATTCAGAGTGTTTGAAATCTGGTAGCAACATTAATATTTCTCAGGATGAACTGTAATCACTTTGGTGATCATCAATACACCATCCTCAAGTCAAAATTATGACTAAATATCTGACAAAAATTAGTGATATTCCAATGAACCTCAACTGTACTTTGTGTTTAGTGCTATTTAGCAAACGTTAGCATCTAATACCAAGATGGTGAAGATGCTAAACATTACCTGCTGACCAGCAGCATGCTAACATTGTCATAGTGAACACGTTAGCTTGCTGACCTTCCAGTAATATTACACTCAGAGCAGGATGAAGCTAACGTGGCTAAAGATTCTAAAAAGTGATTTGTTTTAATATTAATATCATTTAATATTTAATATTAATATTAAATATTCATATTTAATCATTTTTTTAAATATTCCGTCCGCTGCACATTAAAAACAATTTTTATTTTTGTCCAGTATGACTTTTTGACAATTTTCCAGACACTAGCTAAACTATTAGCACGTTAAAACACAGCACCTTTAAATGTCTAATAATGAACATCAGTGTCAGGGTTATCTCTCTTTATTCTTGATAATTGAACCATTGCAACACATTGATTGTGTGTTTATGGTGTGAACAACATTTCCTCCACTGATCCTCATCATTACTGTTATCGGCCTGATTGACGCTAGCAGGGGTAGTGATTACTAATCAATTCAGTGTACCAGAGGTGAGGGGATGCTAACAGTACTGCCAGTTTGTATAAATCACAAGTCTTGTATCTACTTTTCACCAGAAACAAGGCTGTAGTGGGTGTGGGGGTGAGCATGCATTCAGCATTTGCATTTCACACACGCACACACACAACACGCACACACACACATGCCTGGGGATACAGTCACATTAGCACTAACAATACACAGTGTTGTGCAGTTCAGGTGTCAGTGCAGGCTCCTATTTGGTAAAAAAACTCCAGTTTTATACAAGATTTGTTTTTGTGAATTTGTGAATGTGTGCATCTTATTTCCAGTCTTTTCCTATACCCTTCGATTTATTTTCTTTTCTTTCTTTTTTTAAAATAAATAAGTCTGTATGTAAGATAAAATGTTTAGGATGAGTCCTTTATCAAGAAGAGTATGTATTTCTTCTCTGTAATTAAATGAGCCCTTCTTATTTCATCCCTGCCTTGAATCTGCTTGCTTTTACAATCAAATGCAGGCTGCGTCTCTGTGTCAGCAGGTACACACTGCCCCCCACTGGCAACAAGACACACTACACCTACACATACTATGTCCTTTAAAGGTGCACTCTTCTCAAACACAGCTGAATTTTAAGACAACATTAAACTGGGATTTTTGAGGAATACATCTTTGTCCTTTTTCCTATTTTTATTCCAATACTATACTATAGTCTATAGTTCAAAATTCCCAAAGAAATAATTATTTAAGAAGACAATGGATGTAATGACCAGAGGCGTATACAGCAGGACATGGACAAGTTATGTTTCACTGGCCCTAAGTGGCCAAAAAACTCTGTCAATGTCAGGTTTAAGGTTTTAACTGTAACATTTGATCATCACCAAACATTTTTAGACAATGGTATAACATTAAAGGTGATCATGACAAAGATACTTGGCAGGCTCTGCACTACTTTTTATACCTTTGAGTCCAGTTCGAATGGGAAATTATGACACAAAACAGGAAGAAAATGTTGTTCTTTAAGCACAAATTGAACACTGTTGATCAGAATATACTGATGTTTAAAATACCACGTATAGCACTGTGAACCGGTAAAGGTCACTGTAACCGGTAAATGTGCCTCAGGGTTCTGCTCATCAGAGGGTTGGAACACTAGCTACGGTGAAGAGGCTGAAATGGTGAAGGTTTGGTAAGTGTAAACCTCACTCGCTGTAGGCAGCGTTTAGAAGTGGGGAGTGTGAAACCCAACACACTGCAAACAGGCACACAGGTGCCAAACAGAAACACAATCCAACAGTGACACTGAAGCCTCATCAACTCGCTACATGTCAAAGTCACGGCTGTTTCAGTTTGATGTGTTGCTTTCATCACTGAACTGTAGAGATTATTCTTTAAAATAAGTGATGAGTGACACCATTCTGCTTATAAAGATCATGTGATTCGATCAAAAGCTCCAGAACAGAGACCTTCAGGTGAGATTGTTTAGTCAACCGCTGTTTCTAAAGTCAAGAAGGAACTCTGAAACTTAACTTTTAAGAAAACATGGTAATCATAATTCCATGATAACTGAACTCCATCTGCTGATGAAGAGGCGATTATATGATAACGATCAACCTTACGGTGAGATTGTTTTTATCAACTGCTGATTCCAACAATCAAGAATAAACCTTGAAACTCAAAACTCAGAAACAGCAAGGATTTTACTAAGTGTTGAAAATGATATAAAAAAATAAAAGATCAAACATCTGTAAAACACTCAGAAATGACAAAATAACATTTTGTTGCAGTTTGTAAACAGCACATTAAGAAAGCATTATGAAGACATCAGTCTTAGATAAAGACTTTTCTGCATCTAAATAATGACCTCCGTTGTAACTGATGAAGTGCTTCCTTTTATCATAACACCGCCGATCCATCAAATGTTTGCTCAAAATCGTTAAGCCAACTTTAAGTTTTAAAGAGCTAGCGTATTTTCCTCTCCAGTGCGGTGGGAGGCCGGCTGGAGACCTTTTCAGGAAGCACCAGCCTTAGCTTCCTCCTGGGTAATGAGCTTCTATCCTCTGGCAGGTACTCCTGCTGCAGCAGTGCGGCAGCTGCGACCGGGGTTCCTGCGGAGGATCGGCTCTGCGCAGAGACACCTGATACAGACACATCTGCTGCTGCTGACGCCCTCACTGCTGGACCTTCAGTTAGCATTACACCCCCAGCTGACATACCGACTGTCGACCCTCCGAGTACACGCCCATCCTCTGTCTGACTGTTATTGTTTGACACATTCTCCACGGTGGTCACCAGTCCCAGAACCTGAGGGGTCACCTCAGATGAACCATCTGCGCTTTGAGGTGCCTGAGTTGGAAGAGTAAAGCTCTCGTTGGTCCGAGATCCAGGGGGTAGCTGATGAAATCCGTCCCCAGTCAGGCCTGGTCTCTGAGCTGGATCAAGCTTCAGTCGAGCTATAAGAGGAGAGCTGTCAGGAGGCATCTGGCTCTGAGCGAGGGACAGGATGGGTGCAGGATTAATAGCTGGGTTTGCTGCTAAATTCTGGGCCAATCCTCCAGGTTGAGAGTTATAAAGAGCAGTGGTCTGTATCACACTTGCTTGTAAAGAGTTAGCATGTGCAGTATTAGCTAGGAGAGAGGGAGCAGAAGACATGAGGCCTACCCCAGCTTGTTTGTTGACGCTGTCTGGGGCACCACTCTGCACCATGTTGGGCCCACTGATTGCTCTGCTAGGAGCGATGGTATTAGCTGGACCGCTGGGGTACAGTACATTAGCCATCGGGGCCGTGGTGTTGAGTAAAAAATTCTCTCCCTGAAGAGAAAGACTGCTGCCAGTCAGCTGAGAACCAGCCAGGGAATGATTGGTGATACGAGTCCTTTCAGAGGCAGAGAGGGAGAAGTGATGCTGGGAGGAAAGCTGAGCGCTCCTAAGAACCAGCCCAGCTCCCTGATACTGAATACCCACACCCTGCAGGCCTGGCTCCTGTCCAATAACAGAGCTTTCCTCTGTTCTGGCGCTGTGTGATTGGTCTGCAGTGTTGGTAGTATCGCTAGATGTGTGTTGGGTTTTCTCACCTTGGTCACCCTCTGCACTTTCCTGCTCACCTTTCCCACTTTTAGATATGTTTTTTTTCTGCTTGGACGATGATTTGCTTTTTTGCTCTCCTTCTTCATCTTCCTTCTCCTCTTCATCACCTTCAATCAGTCCTTTGGTCTTGGAAGACTTCTTCACTTTCTCACTGCTTCCTTTTGTTTTCTTCCCGGAGCTTCCTTTCCCTTCTTTCTCTCCTCTTTCTTTTCCATCTTGCTTTTTCTGCTTACTCTTCTTGGAGCTGCTTTTCTCTAAGTGGCCCTGCTCGGTTTTCCTCTTGGGATGGACTTTGCTTTTTCGGAGCGGGTTCAGGTTTAGTTTAACCTTCAGTAACCGGCTTGACGGGACTTTAGCTTTGTGTTTCCTCTCTCTTCCTCTCTCCTTGTCTCTGGATGTCTTCGCCTCCTCTTCCCTCCAGCCCTTTTCTCGATTGTTTCCTTCCTCCTTCCGTGTTCTTGAACTCTCCAGATTGAACGTCACGTTTCTTGTTTCTCTTCTCAAGTCCGTGTCCTTCATCATATCAAACTGGCTGTAGTTAACGTTCCTACCCCTGTCGCTCAGTCTGTATTGAGGGAGGAAACCATCAAACAGAGCAGAGTCTCTCATGTTGGCGTGGAGCCTACCTTGTGATGGTCTGTATGTCCTGTGGCAGCTCTCACAGTTCGTCGTCTCCTGTCCTCTGCTCTTACCTTCCACACCAGTCCTGCAGCTCTCTCCCATCTCTCTGTGTGTCTTATAAGCAACCAGGGTCTCTGGTCTCTGATTGAATGTGTCTCTCCAAGGATGAGAGGAAGAGTTAGAAAGAAGCTTGTTAGGAACATCCCTGCTCAAGATTTCCTGATGAGTCCCAGTTTTCCTCCTGTCCTCCTCCATCATCATCATCATCATCCTCATTCTCCTCCTCTCTCTGTCCTCCTCTGACTCCATTCCTCCGTTTATCCTGTTCTCCCATCTCATCGGATTCAGCCGTGGTCCTTCACCGCCGCAGTCAGGACACCGAAGATGGCTGCCATGGCCTTCTATTCTTGTGTCCAACATCACGGCTTCCTTGTCCCATGGCTGGCTGCTGTTGGCTTGCAAGAAGAGGTCCCTCCTCTTCTCACTAATATCATGGTGATTGACAAGGTGGTTGGCCACTGTGCTGCTTCTGTCCTCTTTCTCCTTCTGTCCTTCACTTTCTTTCAGTTTCTTCCTTCGAGACACTTGATAGTAGATCAGAACTGCCAGCAGGGTCAAGCCAACGCCACCTGCAGCACAACAGGTAGGGTTTTACACTGTGATGTGGTTATTCATGTGTTCATTTCAGAAAACTGTCAAAGATCAAGGTGGCATTTTCTTTGTTTATCTGGCCATCAACCCAAAACCCCCAAAATATTCTGTTTATAGAATGATTATATGACAAAGACTACATCCTCACAGTCCAGAGTCTGAAATCAAACAATGTTTGGTATTTTAACTTGAATAAATGATTAATACAATTAATCAATTATCAGAATGCTGCACATTTTCTGACATTTGGATAATCAATTAATGAACCAATTGTATCTCCTCTACTATGTCTATACTTCAAGGCCGCATCATGTGTTGTGGGGTCAATAGTATAGATTGCTTCAATTTACCAGTCACAAAAAGGATCGTAGTAACCATTAGAGCTATTATTATTATTATTACTATTATTATGTATAACTGATATCAACCCGCCTTTCATGGTTTTCTATTTCTAATTTCATTGAATCAAATTTTCTCGAACCTTTCCTGATGAATTAGTTACTGAATACGTGGCACAGCTAAACTCTACAGCTTTTACTGTTTGTCTTTCATTAAGTTGTATATCATTCTCACCGATAAAGCAGATGACTGCAGTGATGGCCAGATCTCGAGCGTACAGTTGAGGCGTCACGCTGCCTTTCGTCTGTATCTGCACTGTGATGTTCTGATTGGACGGGACACAGTTGGCTTCAGTCAGCTCCAGCACCGTGGTTATAGCGGGATTGTCTGCACTCACACACACCATCCTACGACCATTATAAAGGGTCTGAAAGCAGCAGGGGGGGAAGGATGTCAGGTTTAAGTCAAATATTGTGACACTGGTTCATAAAATTACTTAAAAAACTAAAAAATATTTACACTGTAACATCATTTCATTTGTGGAAGGATTCCGATGAACCAGCAGGTCTAGCATGTTTCCACCAAGTTAGACATTTTTATGGCACATATGTCCAAATCTGGACCAGTAGTTTGTATAAGGATGTTGTCTGTATTTCTTTAATTTATCACTTTAAATTGTTTTTTTCAATATTCCCGTATCATCACAGTTACTCCAAATGTGGAGAGCAGTCCTGCACCTGGTCAGGTTGCTGTATGAAGGTGGACAGGAAGGCAGCCAGTTCCAGCAGCTGACAGGAGCAGTTCCATGAGTTTAGATCCAGGTTGAGGTTGGTCAGCCAGCTGAGGTAGGAAAAAGCCTCAGCAGGAGCCGAACTCAGACGGTTTCTGGACAGATCCAGAGTGCGCAGACCCGACAAACCACGAAAACTAGGACCATAAGACAGATTCATCCTGCATACATTACATTTTTGTTCAAACTGTGTGCTCTTGCATTAATAATAATAAAGTGTGCGAAGGAATGTGCTAACCTGTTTCTGTCCAGGTGATTTATCTGGTTATCTGACACGTCCAGACTCTCCAGATCTCTGAGGTCATTTAGAGGGAAGGAACTAGAGTCCAGACTGGTGAGCAGGTTTCCCTCTAGTTTCAGGCTCCTCAGAGCCTTTGTACCTTTAAGCCAGCCAGCTTGGATCTTCACATCAACACAAAGAAAAAAGTACAGGCTGTATTCAATCCTTGAAGCTGTCCCACATATAAAGAACCCATCAAAAGTGTGGACCCTTGAATGGGAAGGTGTGTCCAAACCATTAACTGGTACTGTATTTTTTCTCCTGAAGTTACCCACCATGCTGATGAGGTTGTGGCCCAGGGCGAGGACCTCTAGCTGGGTTAGATTGGTCAGAGCTCCTCCCTGTAAGGCCTGACTGGTCAGGAGGTTGTGGTCCAGCAGTAATGTGTGAAGAAAAGGCAGGTTTCTGAAGGACTCTTTATCGAGCACTGAGATTCGGTTATGATTTAGACCTGCAGGATGGACAGACATAATTTGAAGGTCATACTTCCAACATTTCATATCAAAAAAGTACAGATATGACTGACCTATAACTGTAATGTTGCTGAGGTCGGACAGTGAGGCAGGTTGGACTGTGGTGATGGAGCCTTCTGTTAGCAGCAGAGCCTGGGTCGTGTCCGGAGCGTCTGCTCAGATCACACACACACGCACACACACACGCACACACACACATGCACAGTTAACAGCACAGTATTGTAAGACCATGAGGACTCATGGGTAATATACTGTGAGGTCTATCATAGTATTATAATGTATTTTGGGGAAAATTCAATCCAATAGTTATTGAGACTAACATAAACCTATCTTTGACTGAGATGTGGGGTGCAGCTGTTACCTATTATGTGAGCCAGTCTGTGACAGATGACAGCATCCTCAGAACAAACCACACACGAAGCAGGGCATGATGGGACGGGAGACACACACTGGACTCTGATAACTGACAGCAGCAACACCAGCAGAATACCTGGATGTTTTGAGAGATGTATTGTTGGAAATATATTTTCTAACCTTGGAGCGCGTTTATGATCTGTAGTATATCTCTCCTATTTCAGAAGGCAATACATGTAAGCAGCACTGCAATTCATTTCAATGACGGTCTCATTTGTTTATGAAAACACAGCTAATGTGTATTATACTCAACACAGTGTATTATACTTACTGGTCATGTTGTGTTACAGTAGAGGCAACATGGTGATGAGGTAGCATCTCGTCCATCAGGCTGCAACCTGATACAGCCTCATTATTGTCACCACCATCATCTGTTCGGCCTGTTGAAACGTAGCATTACATCACTGTAAATACACTGTAATCATCTGTCTACTCTTTACGGACCCCCAGTAAGGCTGAATAGGAATGAAATGGGTATAGAAAATAGATGGATGGAACGCCATGGAAACACACACTATAATGGCTTTGTTCATACACTGAAAGTCCCGGCTATTACATACATCCTCAGCAGTAATCAGTACCATCACCATTATTTTCACCAGCAGCGTATCAGTGCTTGTTGCATTTGTGTTTTGTTCTGTCAGTTCTGTAATGTAAATGTAACGTGTTAATGTAAATCATGGGCCTTAGTGATAGTGATAAAAGTTCATGAAGTGATCTTGGCTCAGCAGTAACAACGAGGAGTAGATTGTGATTTCTGTCATTTCGGAAATATGAATTTAGTTTGCAAAGATGAAAACAAACTGAACTGAACTCTTCTTTAATCAGCTTGAGGCCCGCTGGAGCCCCATCAGACACCTCACCTTTTTCTTGGACCAAAGTTTGGTTGTTATTCACTGTGTCTGCGTTGCTAGGCAAAGACAAACGTGGTGTCAATGGTACTGACGTGAGAGTGTATGCGTGTGTGTGTGCGTGTGTGTGTGTGTGTGTTATATCATCAAGGGAGGTTCAGGTCGTCCCCAGAGGATGCTGACTGATGGATGACAGCCAGACGTTGTAGCAGAATGAGGCCTATCATGTTTCTGCTAAAGCTCTTTTACTAATGGACTTTCCTCCAGTGTGTTGTTCTATGATAAAACAAATATGAAAATTACTCCACATCAGTAATGTTTCCATAAAAATCCATAAACCTAAAGAGTGGATCAACAGAATATGAACGTGACCAAACAGAAAACAGAATATGGTGGTGGGCAGACATTTATCTCTATATCTCTATACGCAGGCTCTTTTAGCTCATTGTTTTGGTGAGATAAATAATCTCACATAACGTTGAAGAAGGTGAAGAACATTTAGCTAAAGAGCCAGATATTTTTCCTCAGGAGCTGGTAGAAAACTTCAAATGGATGCAAACGTTGCTCTGTGCCTGCTGGATGTTTTTGGTGTTTTTCTGCCCTCTAGTGGTCATAAATGGTATATAGTGTTGCTGTTTTACAGGTGATGCGCTCATCCAAAGCAATATCTTATATCATCAGGGCTGGACCCACTGTATGTCTGCTAGTCATAATTTCATTAAATATAAATTTGGATATGTAAACACAATATCAAGTGAAATATTAAACAGTATTAGAAAAGCATCAAGACTACAGAATAATTCAGGACCCACCTTAGGGCTGCTATTCAGTTTTTAATTATATTTTTGTTGGTGCATAATACCAAACAAATTAATCAAATTACCAGCAAGTAATTGCAACACAGGCAGCCTGAAGGTCCCTCGCTTGGTTTAGGTTTAAATTAGATGTCTGACCTGAGAAATCAGTTAATGAACTACTAACTCACCTGCACCTACAGCTGTTTCATTAGTGGGGCTTTCACGGAAGCAATTTAGTGTCCAATTACTGTCTGGTCTACACAGTGTTTCATACATGTCACATTTGTTTATGAAGAATGACATTTTAATATTTTTAGCCTGCTGGCTCAATCGAACACTCTTCCCTCACCCTGTGACTCGGGTTCATTGCATCCTGCTAGTTCCCTGATCCCTGGGATCATCTAAATACCTCCTCGTTCCTACAAGCTTGTGACCAGACACACAGAATATTTCAATAGAGAGAAGAAGCAGAAATAAATTAGTACTAAACTTGTGTGGACTTTTTTTTTTTTTCTATCATTGATTTGCTTCATATCAGCTGCCTGGCTTTCCTATACAATCAAATAATAGTTAGCATGCATGAATTTTAAAAGCCATTACAGACTGCTTACCTGCTGGACAGAGCGTAAAGGTCCCCCCCTGCTGATGACATGGTACACTCTGCTCACAGATAAACGTATAAGAATGATCCGTAGCTCTGTGGGACTGTCCACTGTTTGTGTTGCTACAGTGCTGTAGCATGTGCTGTGTATATGAGTGTGTCTAGCTTAGGTTACCTGGCCCTCTCTGGAGCATGCTCAGTACAACCTGCTGTCACCTGAGAGGCACAGATGAGTCTGACTCAGTGTCACAAATGAGCCCTTAAGTTAACTCTTTCACCTGTAGTCCCACCCACCCCCACACTTCCTGAACAACATATAGATTACTGGGACTAATATAAAAAAAAGCTTTCAATTATTTGCCTTTTTTCTCATTTATTTTATTTTCATTTAGTTACATTCAATGTGACATTTGCAGTTCGATGAAAATGACCCTCACTGGACGCTGTAGCACAGCCCTTTAACTGTGACAGAGATCTCAAATATTGGCACAAAATTACTAAAAGATTGTTTTTGAAGAAAAAAGAATGCATTGGAAAAAAATGGGTTTATAATAACCTCAACGTCGCTCTTGTTTTTGGAATGTTGTGCTCTTATAGAAAATCAATAGACATGAAGTACAAACTTTGAATGGTTTTTGGCAGAAATGTTTGTCTTCCATCCTACAAAGATTGGAACAATATTTATGAAGATATTAATGCCCAAACATGGTTTCCTAGATTTATGAGGTTATAAAAATGACATAATATCAATGGCTGACAAAATATGAAAACATTTGAACAGAAATATTTTACAGGCCTTGGTTTTGGGATCAATACATGAAATAGAACAAAATCTTCGGCGGTGCCGCAACAACCGTATCTGAATTGACAGATAGGGAACTGGTAGTCCATTAATCAGCTCAATATTCTGTCATTTGTATCTTGTAACAATTTTTGGTACAAACTGTAACATAATGTCATTTTCAATAATCATTTCCTGTCTAAATATCAGCATGTTAACAGTTTGGTGCTTGTTTGTAGCAGCTCCTCTTTATAAACAGCCACCTTGGCGACCTCTGACCTGTGATCTGGCCACATCATCACATGGTCAGGACCATCTTCCCAGCAGCCCCGGGACAGTCGATGATGTCTTGGTGGGCCTGGGCGGCCTTTTCGAGTGGATACTGGACACCGGCGACTGGACGCAGCCAACCAGCCTCCATCCCTGCGTACAACAGCGCTGCAGACTCCTTCTTCTCCTCCTGACAGAGGAGGAATCAAGAGGAGAGAGGTACAAAAGTGATTTTAACTAACCGGAACATTCTATCAGGACGTCTTTATCCTGGCTTCATTTTAAAAGTGGTTTGCTGTCATGTGTGTAGAACATAGTTTGTGTGATGTCACTGCCTCGTTACCGGTGAAGCGACGGTGAGAAGCACTCCGATGATGCTGCTTTCTTTAGCCATGGTGTCCCTGGGGTTGATCTCTATGGGGCCTCTGGAGCCAACGATCTAAAGAAGAAGATGTATATATATATATATATATTAGAGATGCTCCGATTGATCGGCTGCCGATCATGATCGGCCGATATTGTCTAAAAATAGCCTGATCGGCGATCGGAAAAACATGCCGATCAGGAAGCCGATCACGAGACGTACATTATTAGCGACGTTTCAAATAAAGGCATATTATTTTCCGGATTGTAAGCCGCTGCTTTTCTATTAATTTTTCTTCAGCCCACAGTGTGTGTGTCTGTGTGCGTCATTGACGGAGCTGCTCCGTCACAGGTATATAATATTATTACACCCTCACCCCCTCAAAATGGAAAACCGAAGCAATTCCTATGATGCAGCTTTTAAGTTGAATGCCATCGATCTGGCTATCCGTGAAGTAAACAGTAAGGACACATAAGCTTGTCGTTAATGAATCTATGCCATAGATTCATTAACGGCAAGCTGACGTGCAGCCGCGGTGAGACGATATGTGATGAAGATTATCTGACGCTGTTCAACTCTGACACTGAAGAGGACGACTTCAGTGTCTTCAGTACACAGAAGAAATGAAGTGACAGTGGTTTGGTGTTCATTAGTTTTAAATGCTCAGGAGGAAGATAAATAGTGACGTGTGGCTTCATTTCATGGGAGAATGAAGCCACTTTAATAGTTGCGCAGTTGCGCTTTAACAGCGCTGTCACCTTTTCCTCCCGCACACTGCACAATAATGGTTTCAGTACGCAGGAGGAAGATAAATAAAACCATCAATGACTTTTCTGTTTTGTTTATCAGCACTTTTATTGCCGCGTTTGATGCTGCTTTTATTGCGGCACTGTTCGGAAACAATCAGTTCAGTATATGAATAAACACTTATGTATCGGGGTATGTATATATCGGCGACTTATAGTCCGCTGCGGTTTATATGTGACAAAATATATATTTCATTCATATTTTAGTGGGTACGCCTTATATTTAGGTGCACTCTATAGTCTGGAAAATACGGTATTTAAAATTTTAAATTCATTCTTTGATCGGCAGTGATCGGCAATCGGCCGATCAATTTTTTTGGTGATCGGCCCAAAAAATGGCGATCGGAGCATCTCTAATATATATATATATGTGTGTGATGCTTTGTACTGTAGAACTCTGGACGGTAGTCCTACTGACCAGGACACGTCCTCCGTAGGCCAACATCTGGAGGTCTTTACTGAGGTTGACATTTGACAGCATCTCCACGATCACGTCTACGCCTCGGCCCTCTGTGGCTTCCTGGAACATAAAAACACACACGTTCTATAAATCTGGTATTTGTAACTACAGAGGTGAATGTAAATGTGTGACTGGTTGGTCAGCTTTCAACGTGTACCATGATCTTGTCTGTGTAGCCCTCCTCTCTGTGGTTAAAGGTCAGGTGAGCTCCATTCTTGAGAGCCAGTTTCATTCCCTCTGGTGTCCCTGCTGTCCCCAATACCCTGAGACCCAGGGTACGGGACAACTGGCATGCTGCAATGCCAACCTACACACACACACACACACACACACACACTGTTAGAATGTAGCAGCCATGTTGATTTTTATGACGTAACTAACAAAAGAAAGAAGAAGAAGAAGAAGAAAACTAACAAAACAAGATTGAAACTCATACCCCTCCACTTGCTCCATGGATGAGGACAGTCTCTCCAGCCTTAGCGTGGGCTCTGCAACACACAACACATTAGTCATATTATTAGTCATATTATTATCATTTTAAGGATAAATCAAATCAAAAGCTGGTGTTATTCTATATTGTCTTTATTGCCAACATCACAATCTGTCTCTTCACGTTTTCCAATTTTCCCACTCAGCCACAACCTTTTGGTTCTTAGTGAAGACAGAAATATTTGAAACACAGGTCATGAATATAATATCATTCATTAAAGATTATTTCCATAAAAACAGTTTGGCGCTGTGGCTTTCACATTACGTCAACATTACTCAAAAAGAAGACAAGGGCATTTGTTGGGGACTATTTTTTTAGCCGCGGATGCATACCCATTCAGTGCTCGAGACGGCAGTGCTAGAGCTGTATGGATGTCTGTCTGGATTTGGTCTGGAAAGACTTCAGGTTCTGGGCCAGATTTAAAATCTGCGGCTGAACAAAGCAAAACAACCTGTTTGGTCTTACTTGTGAATCAGAGCTCTATAGGCAGTGAAGTAGGGGATCCCTATAGCTGCTCCATGGGTGAAGTCTAAAGCACTGTGCAGTTTGTATACACAGTCGTCAGTGGCAACAGCATATTCTGCATAACCTCCAGAAACCGTGGAGGTGGTGAAAACACGATCCCCGACCTGGAAAACACACACACACAAACATAAACAAACTGGAACAAAAAATGGCTAATTGACATTATTTGACATAAAGACATTGTTGGGCCTTAGAAATCTAAATGATGCGCGTTTAAAGTCAACAAATCAAGTAAATAAATGCCTGCTCACGTCTGTTATAATGAATGTGAGGTTTATTACGACCTCATTCGTTACGTTTGAATTTTTTGTGGCGTTCAGGAACAACTTTTCACCCTGTGTTCATTTTATCCTGTAAAATCTCGTCATGAGTGATATTAAAATTCACTTTTCTTTCAGTAACATTTCAAAACTTTCAGTTGTTTTATTGTCACTTTCAGAACCTATAATCATGAGTTACATACAACTCGGCAAATCAGAATGCATTAAATTAGCTGTACTCTACATGGCTTGTAGTAATATTACAGCAGTTAATGTGATGGAGACTGTTTATATTATAGGTTAACAGTTGAACTGATCCAACAATCATTAGTGTGGAACAGCAGTTTAAACCTCATATGTTCAGTTACTTATTGCTGTACTCTGACTCTTATTGATTAATCAAAGACCCCACATGTTGTAGTGTGGATCAGGGTGTGTTCATCAGGCATTACTCTCCTCCTTTCTAGTGACGTCACACGTGATGAGTCCCCATTCCGGTAAATCCACTTGATAATCTGGTATAATCCCTGCTAATGTCAGTATTTTACATGTAATAACAAGTAAAAACAAAGACAAAAAACTTTTTTTTTTTTCTGTCAGAATTTCAACAATGTAGTAACAGTATTTAAGCAGGACATCCTTCTGGATTTCAATAACTTTAAAAGTCGAAATAAAATAAACGCAGGCAGAGAGGAATAGAAATCCAAAGTACAAACTCGACCATTAACGGTTCTTTATTTAAAGCCAGACCTTCACTGCTGTGACTCCCTCTCCTACAGTTTCCACCACTCCAGCGACGTCAGAGCCCGGTGTGTAAGGCAGGGTGGGCTTACGGGGGTACGTCCCAGCGCGGATGTACGTCTCCACGGGGTTCACTCCACAGGCATGGACACGGATCAACACCTACAACACGGAGGTGGTGGGACAGAACGTCACGTCAGAGCTCACTAATCTGTCAATACGTTTAAGATAACGCAGTTTTACAATACATACAGTACATACAAGTCACAAGGATGCATTTTGTTGTGTTGCTTCTTCATATTTCATATCATATTATGCATGTTTTGTTAATATTTTGGGAGCTATGCACCCTTGAAAAGACAAGCCTTTCTAAAAATGTCCGTGGACAGGTCTCTGAACAGCTGCTCACTCTTTGCCTTCATGCTGATATTTTGTTTTGGTACTGGTGAGTAGATTCAGGAAATAAGTCACGAATGTTGTCTCTCATTTTCTGACATATTTGATCAAAATAAAATAATTTTTTTATTTCTGATTTTATAAATGGCTGTTTATTTTTTTCATTCTTTCCTGTCCTGTTTTGTTTTTGTTTTGTTTGACAATTTTTTTTTTTTTATAAAAGAGGCAAACAACATCATTTATGGCTGTAACTAATAAATATAATATACAAGAGAAGCAGCAAATTCTCATTTAAAAAGTCTGAAACAATCTAACGGTTGTCAAATTAATTAAACAATTAACTGATTAATAGTTGCAACAAACATCTCAGTCTGGATATTTTGGTTGTGTATCTTCATATTTTTGGGTGAAGTGTATATTTCCTCCCTGGCGTTATGTTCTTATGTTACTAACATACATTGTTATAAATAAAGTTGTTATGAAGTATTGAATATTAGACTCACAGTTAACCAGAAGCTGCCGTGCTGTTTCGTTAAGTGGGTGTGTCATGTGTTGCCTCATAGGTATTGTTCTACATGTATGTGTTGCGCAAATTAAAACATCATGTCATGTGTTGCCTCATAGGTATTGTTATACATGTGTTGCGCAAATTAAAACATCATGTCATGTGTTGCCTCATAGGTATTGTTATACATGTGTTGCGCAAATTAAAACATCGGGATTGCGTAACAACAGCAGGATATTGAACACACCACAGATTCACTTTTTAACGTTTTGCAACGTTTTGTCGCGGTTGAAGGCGCTACAGGTGTTTTTGTTTTACTGTGTGGTTGAACCTTCACCTGTGAGTTAATATCTAATCCACTGAGCAGCGGTCTGACTCACCTGTCTGTGTCCGGGCTGCGGGACAGTCACACCTGAGCAGAGTTTGAGGACAGACGGAGCTCCGAACTCACTCACTGTGATGGCTCTCATCAGTTTGGAGCCCGACATGTCTGCGCACACGCACACACTTACTTACACACACACACACAGCAGCACAAACTGTCACTATCTGAGGAAGAGACGTCACACGCTGAGCTACTCCTGCCGTGAAAACGTGCGTCTTCTTCGTCTGCTGCCGCAATCCGCTCTACCAGCGGATCAGCGCCACCAGCTGGACGGAGTGTAGAACAAACAACGCCATGGAAATACTATTATTATTATTTACTCCGCTGTTTGTTAACACCGTGCGAAAATAAACGACATAAACATAAATAAACAAATGTAAAAACAGCACAAATAAAATGTAATTTATATTTAAATTAAGAAAATAAATCCAATACATTTATTTAATGTTTTTTTTCATTACTACAATATTTCTCTATATATTCATTTATTTATGCTTCTGTCATTTTTTGTACTCTACACTAAAATAAAATGTATGAAGAAGAAGAAGAAGAAGAAGAAGAAGAAGAAGACACTCCCGTCCAGCAGGTGGCGATGGCGCCCTATACGCTACAAATACAACCTGAAGAATATACGAGAAGCAGCACGAGCCCTCTGTCGTTATACATACATGAGGACCACCGGTAACACGGAACCAGATGAAGTGACAGCAGAGGTGTTATCACTTATCCTACACACACACACACACACACACACACACACACACACACTGACCGGGCCGTGGTATTACAACTAGCATGTAGAAACATACACCTAAACTCTTCCCAGCAGTCAGTGTGTGTGTGTGTGTGTGTGTGTGTGTGTGTGTGTGTGTGTGTGTGTGTGTGTGTGTGTTTGTGTGTGTGTGTGTGTGTGTGTGTGTGTGTCTCAGAGCACCTTGACCAGGCGGATACAGGAGAAATGGCAGCTAGAGGCAGACTGGTGGTGCAGAAAGTGCTGAGTGGACTCAGAGCTCACAGTGTTTGCTGTCGGAGTTCAACATGGACGTCACGTCACGGACGCGTTCTGTGGAAACATCAACCCAGACAGATGAGCTGCTCATCCAGACTCCACAAGTCCGATCCTCCCAGCACAGGTACCTGAATGAATGAGGGCAATGAACACATGAGTCTGTCGTTCAAATGTATCCCATAAAGCTTATTCAAAAAGCGTATTCATCTGTTCATTGTAGGCGTTATAATAAGATTTATTTCATTTTTAATGACGGGTCTTTAAAGGATGGCTTCACAGTTTATTTTCTTAAATCTGCTTTAACATCAGTCAGGAGCCCAAATAAACATTGAAACAGGTTTTTCTTACTACGATCACTCCTCCTGTTCATAATACACTTACAATGGACATAACCTACACCGTCACTGTTCATATTCATATTCATGACTGTCAAAAAAACTGCGAACCTATCCTTTAAGTCATGCAGGTTTCTGTAACTCTTTGTTGTCAGGTCCCAGCAGTCTGTCATTGAGGACTCACAGCTGTGGAGAGCTGAGGTCAGAGCATGTGGGAGAGGAGGTCACTCTGTGTGGCTGGGTCCAGTACCTCAGGTATTAATCTGGTATTAATCTGTTACACACTGAGACGGTTACATAACGAGATATCAAAAGTTGTATTTTAACAATGCATTTCCCGCCCCGAACAGACAAGACCTGTTCGTCATACTGCGAGACTTCAGCGGCCTGACACAAGTTTTAATTCCTCAGGAAGAAGTAAGGATAAAAAAACAATTTAAATCATTTTAAATGCCATGTCATGAACATTAATGTTGTTCTGATTATGACCCCCACAATCATAAACCTATTTGTGGTAATACACATGTTGTTGGTACAGAAATGTGTGTTTGACTCAACCGAGCTTCTTCTGTTTTCAGTCTGCACGTCATTTGAAAGCAGTGCTGAGTGAGCTCACAGTCGAATCTGTCATCAAAGTCACAGGAACAGTCAGACAGCGGCCGGCAGGACAGGAGAACAAGGTGTGTGTGTGTGTGTGTGTGTATTTTCTTATTCTTCACGCTCTCATCTTCTGTTCCTGCTTTGTGCTCATCTTTCTGCTCATGTCAGAGGATGCCAACAGGAGCGATAGAAGTCCTTGCTGAGGACGTGGAAGTTTTTAACACGTGTCAGAAGCTGCCTTTTGAAATTAAAGACTTTGTCAAAGTAAGCACTCCAACGCATTACGTATAGCATCCTGGCAGTGATGTTAAATAACATGGTTTAGTATTTTAGATGATTATGATCCATTGTGTTTTTTATTTTTTTTATGTTGTCTCAGAAATCAGAGTCTTTGCGCATGCAGTATCGCTACCTGGACCTGAGATCCTCTCAGATGCAGCAGAACCTCAGACTGAGGTCTCAGCTGGTGATGAAGATGAGAGAATACCTCTGTAATGTACACGGTACGGAGAGCGAGCTTCATTATTCTTTATTTTCTGACTGCACCAGGCTGAGAAACACACTGTACAATCCACCACAGAACAAAAAAGCAGACTAACACACTTACACTTACACACATGTGGCCAGTGTTGAGTTTCCACTTAACCTGACCTGCCCTTCACCTCACAAACACAACAGAGAGCCAGTATTAAGAATTCAGCTTGTTCTAGCTGTAATTCTCACAATGTTTGTGCGTGTGTGTTTTCCTGATTTATAGGTTTTGTCGATGTGGAAACTCCAACTTTATTTAAACGAACACCGGGGGTAAGATCCCTTCATCTTGTCGTCATGTTTTTACCTCATTGGTGCCAGGGACTTGTGGAAAGAACGGATTAACACGTTTAACTTGAACTGCTGTGTTTCAGGGAGCCAAAGAGTTTGTGGTTCCGTCCAGAGAGCCGGGACAGTTCTACTCCCTCCCACAGAGTCCGCAGCAGTTTAAACAGCTGCTTATGGTGGCTGGTATAGACAGGTGCGTACAGACCATTGCCCAACTCTGCGTGTCATAGGTGTGTTTGTTTGTCATGATCTGTGTAATGTCAACACAATCTACCCAGCATTTAAACACTCATTTATTAATTATTGATAGATTTGTGTATTATGTGACCCAAATCTGAAGCTTAATGTCTTCGTTGTTAGTTTTTGTGTCTGTGCTGTAGTATTGCATCGGGAAAATGGATATAATGATTCTAATTAAGTAAGCACATCCTCTGTATCAGGTACTTCCAGATGGCTCGTTGCTATAGAGACGAAGGCTCTAAACCAGACAGACAGCCTGAGTTCACTCAGGTAGGTAAATGACAACCACGCTCAAGGATCTTTTTTCATACTCTTATTATTTCTCACTATGTGATCGGTGTTAAGAGTTCAAATATTTAAATCCAGTCTAACTCGTGAGACCACTTTTCTGACTCTGAATTTAAAGTAAACAACTGTTCCCATACCGGGAGTCGAACCCGGGCCGCCTGGGTGAAAACCAGGAATCCTAACCGCTAGACCATATGGGAATCTGAAGTGAAAGGGGAAGTTCAACAGTGTAAACAATCATGAATTCAAATGGTAGAAATCAACTTTAATGCCTCAATTATCTGAGTACTGAAGTGAATGGTACAGAATATATATATAATTTTTTTTGGTCTAGTTTCAGATTATTATTTTGTTTGTGTCCCATTGTTGGTCTCAGTCCTACTTGGACCTGGTCCTGGTGCTGACTCAGACTTAACTAAAGAGCCATGATCTGTGTAATCTAAGTGCTTTGAACTATCTTCTCATTATCTCTCCCAGGTCGACATAGAAATGTCTTTTGTGGACCAGGCGGGTATCATGTCCCTGGTGGAGGGTTTGTTGCAGTTCTCCTGGCCTGCAGAGAAAGGTCCCGTCAAGGTTCCTTTCCAAACCATGACGTACGAAGAGGCCATGAGGGACTACGGCGTGGACAAGCCTGATACCAGATTCAGTATGAAGGTGGGTGATTTTGTCTCAAAGTCTCTTTTTGTCTATATGTCTCTATATGAGCTGAGCAAGGCCCGCGACAAACAGTTATTGTCATTATCGATTCTTTTTTCTTTTTTTTTTTAGCTAAGGGCAAAAAAAAGCCCATCACGTTTCCAAAAACTCAAGTTGTCATATTCAAATAGTTTGTTCTGTCCTTTTAATTAATTTTAAATAATTAGATAATCCAAAGATATACAGATATACATAAAAAACAACATACAGTACATTCATGTTTGAAGCTGTAACCTGGAAATTAAAAAATAAGAAATTGATCATCAGTATTGTTGCCAATTAATTTACTGCTGACTGTCTAATAATGCATAATTAAAAAAAGAAATGATTCATTTTCTGATATTATTATTTATTGTATCTTGAACATGTGTTGCAGGCACTTGTGATTAACATATTTAGGCTCTAAAATGAATAGTTGAAGGCGCTTCTCTGGCTGTTGTGAACATGTGTGTTGTTTTTGATTTTCTCTGTCTGAATCCGTCTTTCTTCTTCGTCTGTCCAGCTGATCGACCTCAGCGAGGTTTTCTCGTCAACGGAAATTGAATTCCTCAGATCAGCTATCGGCCAACCGGGAGGCTCCGTTCAGGCCATCTGTGTCCCCAGTGGAGCGGTAAGAATGAAACCATGTCCCATTGGCTGACAATACTGTAGAATGTATATAAAGTAAATGGTGAGACGCAGAAAAAACGTGTTGAAATGTGCGTCTTAAATGACACTTTCTCTCTTGCGTCTGAATACAGAAACTGTTCACTGGGAAACATTTGGAAGAACTGAAACAAACAGCCAAAACTCAGTTTGGCCAGGTGGGTTCGTCTTTCTTCTTCGTCTCCGTGTCATTTGTCATTTTTATGAGGTCACCATTTCATGTTATGTCAGTTATTATTGTTGTTATTTGTTTTGTTAAAGATTTATTACAAGAGTGAATTGCCCGGGTGCGATAATAGCGTTCACTACCATTTTCTCATTGTATCTTTTGTGTGTGTTTTTGTCCTAAGGAGCTCAGCGTGGTGCTGGTCAGAGCAGACGGGACGTTGAAGTCTCCCCTGAGAAAGCTGCTGTCTGTCTCTGCTGCAGAGGACCTGCTGAAGAAGACTGGAGCCAAACCAGGAGACCTGCTGCTGATCGTGGCCGGTTCCCTTCACGCTGTGGTAGGAGAGACGTGAAACCGTGGAAATGTTGTAGAATAAAGTAACTCTCTAAAACATATTTCATCCTACCCTTCCCCTCTTAGCGCCCGCTGCTGGGGAATCTTCGCTTGCAGTGTGCAGGGCTCCTGGAGTCCTGTGGCGTTTCAGTCCGTAACCCGTCAGCCTTCCACTTCCTGTGGGTTTTGGACTTCCCTCTCTTCTTGCCTAAAGAGGATAAGTCGGAGCAGCTGGAGTCGGCCCATCATCCATTTACTGCTCCTCTGCCTGAGGACACGCAGCTACTCTACACAGAGCCACACAAGGTAGTCACGTGTCTTTTTGTTTTTGGGATATTTTTAAATAATAATGCCGGTCAAGCCTTATGTGATGTATTCTGTCATCGTCAGGTACGTGGTCAGCACTATGACCTGGTGCTGAACGGCTGTGAGATCGGGGGAGGGTCCATCCGCATCCACAAGGCCTCAGAGCAGCTTCATGTCTTGAAGAATATCCTCAAGGTCAGTGATGTGTCGATGAGGAAGCTTCACTCCTTTCATATTCATCAGAAATCCTCTCAGTGTTGGTGTGTTTTTGTTCATCCTCACTTTAGGTGATAAATGACTGGTTTTAACTGGTTTTAACTGGTTTTGATGTTTTTCTGCTCCAGGAGGACCCCAGTCTTCTCTCTCACCTGCTGCAGGCTCTGGACTCAGGAGCGCCACCACATGGTGGCATTGCTCTGGGTAATGTTTACTGTTACACAATTGATTTTTTTCTTGTTTACTTAGTTATTTAATCAGCTGATAGTTATGATGAATGTGCGTTAAACAGCAAACTAGTGAAAATATTATTTTTTTTTTTTTTTGATATTTAAATAAAAACAGAAAACATGGAAATCAATTTGTATACTTTGGATGTGCTGCAACGTAGATCTGGAAAACAAAGCTTGCATAGAATAAATGATATATATAATATTCAATACTACTACTGAAAATGCACAAATAAAGACCCAATAGTTATATATTCATTAAGTTGTCCTGTTACATTCTTTTCTAGGTTTGGACCGGCTGGTCTCCATCATAGTCGGGGCTTCCAGCATCCGTGATGTCATAGCCTTCCCCAAGTCGTACCGGGGTCACGACCTTATGAGCCGCGCCCCTGACTTTATATCTGAGGAGGAGCTGAAGTCTTACCACATCTCAGTCAAATGGCCAACAGGAGGAGGAGGAGGAGGAGGAGGAGAAGGACACGGCAAGTGAAGAGAAGGAAGAGATAAAGAGACATCAGAGGATGGGGTGATGCTTCCCCACGTCTTTGTAGCCAACACAACGGAGGAAAGAGGACGGTGTGTAGAGGCTGAAGTCCACCGTATGAAGATGTCTGCCAGCTGGCCGGCAGAGAAAACTGAAATGTATGTATTATGTATGGAAACTGAAAACACGGACTGCTGAGGTCTCACATGGTGAACTTATATGTTGCTACAGAATCACTTTAACGATGGTGGTTTCTTTTCAGACAAATGCTTCATATAATTATGCTTTTAATAGAAGGTTTTCTGTAAATGATCATTTATAGGTTTGTGTTTGTGTCACATGATGATCCAAATGTTTCACAGCGTGCTCCACCTTGATAACAATAAAAAGACCCTGAGAAATACTTTAAATCAAGTTTTTGGGTATATTTTTAAAGGGGTCTTCTGCATTTCTTTTGTTTCTTCACTCATTTCTTCAGCTGCCTCCACACCAATAACAATAGAGCTAAATGCATTTATAGACAGGTTTATATGTGGTGGATTCAGCATGTCACATTAAACTTGAGGCAGCATTTAAAACGTGGTTTCAACTCTGTACCTAAGCTGCGGTTAAATTGTTAAGTTATAGTTTTATTGTATTATAGTCATACAACAGAGGTTTCATTCATCTTCCTCCAGGTTGTTTTGCTTATCTGTGACATTCTCTGATAGGACAGTTCCTGGAGCTCCAGTTCTCATGTGACATTATAAGTGATTTCTGCTGATGCAAATGTGCACTAGGTATTCAGTTGAGTTCGCCTCTTCACTGTCGTATACATGAATGAAGAACATAGTTTTAACATAGTTTTTACAGTAAGGCAGCCAAACATAGAAAAGCATTACTAACAATACAGTATATATATATATGTTTTAAATGAGTAACCTATACACTTATATCAGGACCGAATAGAGGAAACATTAACAATAAGGATAAGATGAATTTCCAGGTTGTGCAGGATTCATGATGTTCCTGGACTGCACAGAGACGTGGAAGAGCATGGAATAAGTTTATGACTCAGTTATCATTTCATAAAGAGGGGAATTCATCACTGTAATCTATTTATTTATTGTATTTTATGGGGTAAAACTTGCTGCTGCTGTGATGTTCAGTCAGTCAGTGGCTTTTAAACATGAGTTCTCCAAACAATATTTCACCATATAATATTTAATAATCAACCATCGTGATTCTGAGGATTTTTTTTTTTTGTGCAGTTATACAATTATAAATAGTTCATAAGAACATTTTAAACTTCTTTACTGGGTCAAAATGAGCCTTTATCTATAGAAATAAAAAAGACAGTGAATAATCATTGTCTTTCTCTTTTTCCTTTAATTTCCTATGATGTCAAATGGGGGAAACTGTGAACTAATCTAAAGTCATTAATACATTATTTTTAATGTATGTCTGCTGTATATAAAGTATTTATAAAGTCCCTCTCCACTCATAAATGTGTTCAATGGATCTTTCGAAGTGAACAATTGATTCTAGATTTTCCAACAAAGTTTTATTAAGGTAATTGAACGCATCATACACACATTACTGTTATGTGGTGATGACGACACCGACGTTAACCCGGAAGAGAAGCGGCGGTGACCCGTGAGGACGTCGGGAGGAAAAATGACTGAACAGAGACGTGATTGTTCTGCTTTGCCTTCGACACCAGTCAACATTTGACTCGCTTCAATGAGTTCAACAGGTTAAACAGCGACGAGCAGCAGCTAAACTGTCCATGAAACGCAGTGTCGTCACAGACAGAAACGATGCTCGGTGAATCTCCTCCGTCGGTGCTAAACGGCTAAATATCGCTCATTTTAACGGCTCCGGTTAAACGGTGTTTTAGCTGTTCGCTAAATGACTGGCGACGTCCGTAAACTAAACACCAGGTGACAGCCACGTCACCGAGCCTGTCTCTCCTAACGTCCGCTTTATTACCAGCACCGTGGTGCTCTCGGTTCACCGTTGCTGCTGTTATAACCCGAGACGGAGAAGAAACCCACTTCCAGTGCTTTTCCTGCGGCCATGGCTCCAATGGGCATCCGCCTGTCACCGCTCGGTGTGGCGGTGTTCTGCCTCCTTGGGGTCGGCGTTATTTACCACCTGTATGCCGGGGTCATCTCCAGCCACCTGGCTGCTTTCAGGTCAGACTCTTCTCTCATTATTACCTTCATTTTTTAATCTTTTTATATATATATATATATATATATATATATATATATATATATTTTTTTTTTCTTACATAGTATAACGTGGCATTTCCTCTCACTGGAGCTTAATGCATCTGTAAGAGTTGAGCTGTATGTGTTAGACTTGGCTCAGGGGGGTTATGGGTAATGAAAGAATAGTAATAATAGGTTTAATAATTAAATTATCTGTCTGTTACATAAGTGATATACATCACACCTGCAGCTATAGCTGCTGGTCAGGTTGTAAAGGATTTACATACTCACTATGCTAATATGTAATCATATCCTGCTACTGTTGTCTTCTGTCATTATGGCCGATGGTTCCTGTCTGACTGTAGACTACAAACAATACACAACTTAAGCTGTTGAATATGTGGGATGGGTCACTCGTGTATTTAACCTCAACACTTACTTAACTTAAACCTGTTGAAGACGGTGAGGTAAATGTGGCTACTCTGTTTTTGATCAGATAGTTCACAGTTTAAATGAATGAATGTTGTCAGTGTCGATCATTACTTGAGGAACAGCTGGAGCGAAACATGTAAGAAAACTGACTTGACTTGTTTTTATTAAATTTCAAAAGAATCCCAGCAGTTCTTCTGAATCATGAAAACACACCAAATCAAAATGATTTTATTGCATAACCCACGATTTGACTACGTTTATGTATCCAACCTGCTTTGAAAAAGACCAAATGTGGTTGAAATGTGAGTTAAACAATAAAAATGACAGGAGCTTAGTGTGTGAACGTCATCTCTTCAACATATATATCACTGCTGTGACCAGCACGGAGTCTTGCTGACAGTAAAATATTATCATTATCTGGGTTTCGGTGATCTGTGGGGAAACACTGAGCCTTTGTAAGCGTCAGACCTGACAATGGTTTAATTGTGAAAAAGTGAATATGAGCAGAAAATATCAGCTAACCGATGCGTCATTTCAAAAAATACCAGCTGCAGTGTCCAGAACTCGCCTTCTCATTCCACGTCCAAACACTGAAGGCTGATCTTATTTCAGGTTTAATGTGCAGAAAGCTGAAGTGTTGGTTTTTTTTTGAGTCTGATAAATTCTTGTTTCGGCACCTTTGTCTCTGCAGACAGGCGAGAAAAGTGGATCTGAGGGAACTGCTGGCTGTCTCAGTGGAAGCTGCAGTACTTGGTGGCATTGAGGTATTCTATTTATTTTCTCATCGCTCAACAAACAAACAAGTGTCCTGAATACAGTGTAGTGGAATGTGAGCTGTGTTTTTTCTAGGTGAAGAAGGTGCGTGAAGAAAACGGTCTGAAGGAGAAGTCGAAGGGAAAAACAAGAGAGGGAGCCAGTGAGCTTCTGACCGCGGGTGACCTGCAGTCACATAGAAAGATGTTTAACCTTATAAGCAACACCTTCCCTGATATCAAGGTGAGCACAAGCACTGTAAACATTCATACATCATAACAGGAGTTGCTTTCAAGCAGAACGTGTCGCTTTGTTCAATCATTACCTTTTCTACATACGACTCAATAATGTTACGAGATGCACACTAACTAGAAACAAAGGTAGTTGCTTCGTTTACATGTTCAGTCCGCCTGTGTGCGTTTCCAGGTGAACAGCGAGGAACATGACAACACGGTGGATAAGACGGCGACCTGGAGCCAGAACATTCCAGCCGACATACTGGAGATGATAAAGGGAGGCAAGGACGTCCCAGCTGAGAGCATCACTGTGTGGATCGATCCTCTGGATGCTACGCAGGAATATACAGGTGTGCATCTTCATTTCTGTGATCGTTTTAGAAGATAGAAGACATGCTCTGTGCTCCTCTTAAATAAGCAAGCATCTTTTCTAGAATCTGTGAATAGCTTTAGTGGAAAAAAATCAGGTTTAATTTAAAAAATTTTTTTTTAAGCATGAACGTATATAGGAAATATGGTGATCTCATTTGATTGTGTTCTAGGTGTGTTTGTGTTTGTTCTACAATTATGTTTGTCAGAAAGTTTGCTTTTGTAGCGACACCCTCTGGTCGTTCATCAGGTTAATCACACTCACACCTGAACTTTGTGTCGGGAGAAGAAGAAAATGAGAAAGTTTTTAGTACAAACAAAATAAAGTTGAAAACACTTGGGGCGATTTCTGCATGTAAATTCAGGCATTAACCAGAAGATTCTTGAACTGAGGTGAGGTGATCAGCTGATCATTGGTGCATTACCTTGTGCACAGATGACCTACTTTAGTTCAAAAGCGTTGTCCTCATTATCCAGAGGGGTGATAAGCAAAAGGGAAAAATACACATATCATATGGTGTCCTTGCAGCAAAATGTTCAGTGGCCTGGTTACTGGTCCGTGGTCCATGGGTCACACCACTATCTCAGTGTGTTGTTTTATTGAATTAACAGGACCCTTAAGTGCAGTATTGTTTTTATGATTAAGGACACAGATATGGATTTCCATTCATGTCTCCTCTTCTCCATGCCCCCTCTGTCCCTGCTATCTTCCATCTTTCTTCCCCGCCCTTCCTATCTGCTCATCTCTCTCCCTCCACACAGAGAACCTGGTCAAGTATGTGACCACAATGGTATGTGTGGCCGTAGATGGTAAACCAGTCATTGGAGTCATACACCAGCCGTTCACTGGGTTCACTGGTACGTGTGTGTGTGTGCATGTGTGTGTCCGCTTCTTCAACGTCACTTCTGTATGTTAAACAGGATTGCCTCCACCTCATGTTTACATTACTATCTGGAGAGAAACTGTAGAGCTTAGTAGAGCTGTAGTAATTAAGCTGATAAAGTCTGTTGATGTATCTATCTGTCCTCCAGCCTGGGCGTTGGTGGGTCAGGGATCAAACATGACTCCCCGGTCGTCCTACAGCGTAAGCCCTCCAAAGGTGATAGTATCACGCTCCCACTCCGGGGAGGTCAAAAACTATATTCATGGTGCTTTTGGAAACAACACAACAATCATAGAAGCAGGTGGAGCAGGTGAGTTATTTTACATTTTTATACAAGTTCAATTTAAGACTTTGATTGCATTTGTTGCTGTTGTTTATCTTTATTTACAAAATATATTACAGATGTCCCTTATAGACGCTAGAGAGGGGCAGCAGGTTGAAAGAATCAAACAGTCATATGAACCGTGGCCTCACTTCTCTCTCTGTCTCAGGATATAAGGTCTTGGCACTCTTGGAGATGCCCTCAGGTGATAAAGGGTCTACAGACCAGGCAGATGCTTACGTCCACATCACCTTTATTAAGAAATGGGACATCTGTGCTGGTGCAGCACTACTGAACGCACTCGGTAATATTATGACTATCATTATCCTTAGTTTAGTTAAACAGTGACACTTCAAAAGAGATGGAAATACTAAACCCTTCAGTGGATTTTCAATGAAAACTAATCAATGAATACCAATGAATCACATGTAATCACCATGATTGCAGGAGGCCACATGACAACTCTAAAGGGCGAGGACATCGACTACAGCGGGGCGCCACTCAACAAAGGAGGACTGGTGGCCAGTGTTAACGTGGACCATAAGGCCATCCTGGAGAAGCTACCAAGCTGGGACCCTGAGAAGCACTAAAAGACACACACACACAGAGCCATTGGTAGTCTGGGCAGGTTGTGGTAAGAGCAACATATGGGAGTCCTTTTCTATAACTAAGAATGGGCTGTAAATACAACCAGGCCTCTTCGTTAGATTGTGATCTACCAATCGGATGGAATGGAGTCACTGGCGCGGGCCACCGAGCACGACTGGAACTGCAATGGCTCTGAATGCACACTCCCTTCCATGCATACATACTTGCAGCTATGAAAAAACTCAACTCAACTTTATATATATATATATATATATATATAACACCTTTCATACAAACATGCAGCCCAAAAGTGCTTCACATAGCACAAACAAAAATAAATAAAAGCAAAAAAACCTCTACACACACACACACATCCACGCTCACAGCGATTACTGGACAACAGTCCCCTCTTCCTCCCTTCATCTTCAGAGGGCAGCAGGATGACGAAATGTGAAACGATGAACTAAGAAGCACAATGCTGAACATCACAACAAAACCTTACCAAGTGACTGATTGATTATCATTATTTAAAGTCTAGACTTAATGACACGATGTTCTAGTGAAAACGCAGGAATAAGAAGCACCCCGGGTTGCACACAGACACGGCATCATGCATGTTAACGTCGGCTCAGCTCAGTTAGTCAAACAGCTATCTAGAAATAGTTTAGACTGGATAGAAACTTAACAGGGAATAATGAGCTTCAGTGGTCACTGGCTGCTAAGATCCCTCTGTTCACCAGCATCATTACAACACAACACTTAACTTTAAAAGCAGTGAACAGAGAAGAAATCAATACTTCTCAGTGTATAACCCCCACACATTTTATTACAGTTAATGCCATTTAGAAAGTGTTGAGCTGCTAATTTAGCTCAAATATGTTGGGCCAAAAAAAAAGCTGATTAAACCTATTCTCAGGTACGGGTGTGGACATGCTGTGATTGATGTTTGAGAAGTGTAAGGCGTGTCCACCCAGAATAGAGGGCAGTGAGTGGAGGATGATGGAAAACTGTCTAAAAAAGAAAATCCTGAGCAGAGGTCTGATCAGACAGAATCATTACAGAGCCATGTGGGTGTGTAAGGGCTTGAAGTTGTCATGTTTTTTGTTTTTTAAACTCATATAGCAGTTGGACTCCGTGAAGCACCTTGAACACGTACAGTCACATTCATGATTTCAACAGTCTGTCAGATGGGCATTACAGAAGAACTATTTTGTGTTTGAATGCTGTTGTAACTAAATGTAAGTTTAAAAACAAAAATGAATCCAATGCATGAAGCAGAACATGCATCCATGTTTCCAAACTGTTTCCGCTACTGAACACTGTACTGTGCACTTTCCGAATCTGCAAAAATGTACAGAAAATGTATAGGGGGAAAAAAAACAACATAAAACTAACTAGATCATCTATTAATCGTTGATCATTTTTCAAGCAGGAATGCCAGCTCGTCATTTGTGAAGATCTGCTGCGTTTCTTAGTCATCCGCAATTTGAAATAATAAATATCTTTGTATTTTAGACTGTTTGATGCCATTTGTCACTATTTTCTGACATTTTATAGACAAGACGAAGAAAAAATATTGGTAGATAAATCTATGATGAAAATAACTGTTGGGGTGCAGCACTACGACAAACGACACCCTGGTACCTGTCAAATGATATAAATGATATAAATAACATCTCAGTTGCAGTGTTTGAACTGTGTTTCGATACACGTTTGCTTGCATAGGTTTGTATTGTGATTAGCTTCTGTTCCTCTTTTCACCTTATTGAAAGCTCTGCTCTGCTGTCTGCTCTACACGTGTCGGTCGGTTTGAACTCATATTCACATTGTGTTTAGTAACTAACACTGACATGGTTGGACTTTTCTTTGGACAGTAAAACAAAAAAAAAACTAACAATATGAGCTCATGTCAGTGTCTTTGAGTGGACATAAGTGTCAGCACGCTTTGTGTTGTTGATAATCTTTTTATAGGTGAAAAACTTGTATAGAGGTTAAGTAAATTCAATATTCATACAATATGTTCTGATACAGACTGATGATAACGGTTTGCAGAACCTGTTAAAGGCCTAATCTGGATGTTGTGATGAAACTGGAAACTGTTGCAGCTATCCGAGGTCGAGCCTTCATGGGATAAATGTCCATTTTATGATTCGAGTGCCGTTGATCTGCACAAGACCACATTGTCCTGGGATGAGCTCTCGGCATTGTATCATTGTGCATTGTTGCTATGGTAACGCTACAATAGCAATGGAAATGGTGTTACAGGGACATTCAAATCACAGGGGTACTACTGTTCTTGTTTGGATGTCATTTACTGTGTGAAAGAGATCTTAAAGTGGTGACAGATTGTAGTCAGATGGTAAATGAGAAGCATGTGTTCCGCTCTACACACCTGAAAAATATATATATACATATATATATATATAATTTGTATTTAATTTTTTTATGCACGTTATGGTACTTGCAACTTATTAAATCCTTGTCCCTACATTTCAAGCAGGAATAGATGTGACTTATTTTCTGCTCAGCCAGGAGATTCTCATTTTCATTCAAAATATTACAAAACATTTGATTTAAACTAATAAGAAGTGAAATGAAGTGCAGCCACGTTCAGTAGCCACTTAAATCCACGTATTTCTGCTGTTCTGTGGAGATAAGGACATGTGATACTCTTCAGTTTCTGTGTTGTGTGGATTGAGGTTAACTCCACGTGTTGTTCTGATAACCAGGTTGTTGTGCGGCTGCTCTGAGTCTCTGTCATCCTGCTCCTGCTGTGAATCTCCAATAAAACCTCAGTGTGCATGATGGTACGGCTGGGTTGTGTCTGCTTTGATTATATTTTCACTGAGATAGACTGGAGGCAAATCTTTTTTAAACAATGTTGTGAATCAACATTTTTTACTATTATCAAAATTTTAATTGCATTGATTGATGCCAATATATATATTTTTTTTAATAGAGATGAGTTTCTTAAATAGAGCAAAAGGATAAAAAACATCAACACTTTTATTGATCATGTAAGTTAACCTGGACAGACATGTTGCATTTTTCAACAGTGTGAACTAAATGCAGTGAACAGCTATTGGGTTACCATGGTGACAGAAGTCTCAGCAGCAGATTTCAAAACCTTGACAAATAAAACCAAAACGATCTGCTCTGCTAGATTAGAGCTTTATTAGAGCTGAGTAACAAAATGCTCTTTGACATTTGTGTGAACTAAACCTTTACGGAAACATGATCCATTCAAGCTGTTACACTGCACTTCCATAATGTATGGCTTACAATGCTGCAACTTTCAGACCTGAGTTTGTCATGTTGGTCAAATTCTAGTCAAATATTAAAATGGGAAACACTGTATGCTGTGATTCAGCAACATTTTAAATCTTTTCAAATATTTTTTTATATAAATTTTGTTTTTGAAATAATAATGACGTTGGTCTTCTGTCTTCTTAGAGCTTCCCTGCTGCTTTGACAGGCACTTGTGCTGCTGCAAAGATGAATAAAACAATCCACAAAAAAAAATTAAACCATACAATTAAACACACTTTATAACCCGTAGATGGTAAAATACATGTCCAGTAATACTATAATTACTTACACTGAGCTGATAGCTTGCTGACAATAGGCTGCAGAGTGTCCTCCATGTCTTTCCTTTTGGCTATGAAGTCTGACCCTGTTGCATGTTTGACACTTTGGATCCAGTCTGACGTGGCAGAGCATGCACGCGTACAGATGCTCTAGACGTGCAAAACAAAGACACCTTTGTAATCTTAAACTCTTAACCATTAGTGACGACCTCTGTGTAGAAAAACACTTTGTAACAGACACACACAACAATAAGTCATTGAGATCTTATTGTGAAATATGTACACTAAAAAAAAAAAGACATTTACCATTTTACACTGAAGGTGTCACCATTGACAACTATGGCTGATGATGCATGTTAGTAGCCTATTATACCAGAGTGTAAAATGTACAACCATGGCAATATTCATTTCTATAAAGATTTGCATATTTATATAAATAATACACTTGGACTTACATACTGATTGAATCCTTGATGTACAGAATGTGTTACCTTTTCCTCCTTTGTGAGGTTCCTCTCTGGATCAGATGTCATGTCTTTAACGAAGGCTACATATGACATCAAGTCCTGTTTAGCTTCTGCACAGAGAGAAACACATACAGGTTAAGAACACCTGTATGTGTCGTAATGTATGTTTTTTTCTAATCAGTGTTGCTAATGTAATGCCACGAACACACCTGCCAGGATGAGACAGTCAGCACAGTCTGTCTTGGAGTATCTCCTGGCCAGGTCGACGGGTCTCTCCCCTCTGAACGTCCTGGCCTGTGTGTCTGCTCCCAGTTCAAGCAGAGTCCTCACTGTCTCCAGGTGTCCCCAACAAGCAGCAAGGTGCAGTGATGAATAACCTGGGAAGCAAAGAGTATCAAACTGAGGCCACAACACGATAAATACAGTCAGCTGTCACTGCTACATACTGAAGACACCTGAACATGGTTTCACAGGTGCTTCTCATCCAGTCTGACAGCTTGACAGGAAGAGAAGGACAACCCGCCCAAATCCAGGTACACAAACCCATAGAGATGTACCCAAGCAGACTGGAAGCTGCAATTACTGAGGTTTCCACAAACTACTCAAATGAATGAAAGATTTCAGTGTTTTTATTTAATTTAATTTATAATTTTTTACATATTTCTAAAAACAGATTTTGACTTTGTCATTTGGGAAAAAAATGGCAATTTTATCCATTTAAAATTAGATCTAGGTCTGAATACTACACACAGACATGTTCATACACCATATATGCTGTCTTATTTATTTGATGTTGATTAAATGTATTTAAAACATTAAAACATGGGGGAATTTAATGAATAAAACCAACCATCACTATGTTAGTCAGAAGCAAGAAGATGTATTTGTAATCTCCAGTTGTATGTATTTATGTATGTGGTTGTAAATTAATATTATAATAATTAAAAGACATTTAAAGCTAATTGAACAGAAGAGCTGCTTCATTTAAAGTAAAGACCTCTGACAGTCTGCTCATTGACCTGAGCTCCGTTCGTGAGCAGCTCCTGGACCGCGGCGCTCCTTCCCAGCATGCAGGCGGCTAACAGAGCATTTCTCCCGACCTCGTCCTTCTTTACGAACAAATCTTCCTGCGACTCGTCCGTCTCACGTTCAAAACTCCGCTTAAGTCTCTCCAAGTCTCCAGATAAAACACAACGAAAGATTTCATCCTGCCTCGATGTCATTTCGCGAAACCTATCCCGTGTAGAATTTACTGTTACCATGGTTACAGCGTCAGCTCGCGTAAAGGCTCCTTCTTCATTGAATTTACGTAGCGTCGACGCCGTAGCATACGCAACGTGGCCTACGTCGTTGTGAGCATTTCTACATGTTCCCTGTCGCAGTCTTAATCTATTATCTACTTTCTATTTATTAATCTCTTTCAAAACAGTAACTTCATACTGACACGTCCCACGCCACGCACACCATTTGCGTGTCATCACAGCAACGTTGACACTACCTAGCGGTTCCATGGTGTAATGGTTAGCACTCTGGACTCTGAATCCAGCGATCCGAGTTCAAATCTCGGTGGGACCTGACTTTTGAAGTAGTAACTGTTTTAGGTTTGTTTATTAACTTGACAATATAAAATCAAAAAACGATTAATTCAATAATATGAATAAAGACATCACAATCTTCTCTTCTCAATCTACAATTATTCAAATACTTATAAATGTTGTGGAGACATATTTGCAGAGGGGGTAAAGGCATCAGTCATTCCTCTCTTGTGTTAACCAGTGTTGGACACATTACTTTGAAAAAGTAATTAGTTACAGTTACTAGTTACTTACCCAAAAAAGTAACTGAGTTAGTACACTATAAAAGTAACTAGTTACCCAGGAAAGTAACTAATGCGTTACTTTTTTAATTTAAAAAATGCCGAATAATTTGGAGTAAAGCAAACAACAGATACCCATACAGAGGCTTTAATTTATTGCACCTCAACGCAATTACAACTGAACTTCAAGCATTTTCTTTACTTACAAATGTAAGCAGTTAAACAATATGACATGTTTTACACTTGACATGCTGCAAATTAAAACAAGTTTATTGAGTTGTTGCTGTGTAGTAAGTTTTGGGGTAGAATCTGAAGCAGAAGAATCCAGCCTTTGCTGCTCGGCTGGCGTGGCTCCGTCACCGTGGATTCCTTGTTAGCTAGCTTGCCTTTATCGTGGGGTATGCCGGTGGCCACTAGCTTAACAGACGCGTGTGCCGTCGAGAGATACTTCATTAAATTCGAGTTGCTTACATTTGACGTGGACAAAGTCTTTGGTCTTAGACACAGTGTGCATTTAACATGTACATTTATACCTTTTCCCTCAACGAGGTTAAAATACTGCCTATACTTCCACCGTGAAAACGCTGTCTTAGACTCAGCCTCGGGAGTCGCCATCTCATCTGACATGCTGTGTGTGTGCGCGCGAGCTACGACCGCGTGTTGGTTTGTGTGTGTGTTGGTTTGTGTGTATACCCGCCCACCGGGTGTCTCTGGTTGGCTCAACATGAAATCTCTGCTTTAGCCAATCGTCATTACGTATCCCGCACTTTTACCAAAGGGAGAAAAAAAGCATGCCTGTATGCGAGTTGAGTGAGGTGCCAGTTTCAAAACCAGTAGGTTGGTTCAGTAACGCGCAGTAACGGCGTTACAACGATAGATGAAGTAACTCGTTAGATTACCCGTTACTGAAAAAACTAACGCCGTCAGTAACCCATCACTGGTAATAACCTGTCCCACTTGAAGTAGCAAAACAACACTTCCTAAGCAGGAGAGTACGAAACATTGAAAAGTTGTTGTTTTTTTCCCGCTCTTACGTTGTAATGTTAAAGCCTCTGGGGAATTTGAGTTATACCTTTGCTAACATGCAAGTCAAAACACTACAGAAATAACATTGGTAAAAGTGATTGACAGATGTTGCTCATTAAATCTCAATGTCTAATAAGTAACCGTCCTCATCTCACATTCTTTAATTAGCAGAAAGACAATCAAAGAGGTGCTCATTAAAGACACAAGTGTGACTGAGGGGACACACAGCAGACAGGTGTTTTCCCATGAGGTCTGTCTGTTTCTTTCCCCCATTACCCTCCCTCACTACTCTCAACTGAGTAAAGTAACCTGTCAACTGAGTAAAGTAACCTGTCAACTGAGTACAGTAACCTGTCAACTGAGTACAGTAACCTGTCAACTGAGTACAGTAACCTGTCAACTGAGTAAAGTAAGCTGTCAACTGAGTAAAGTAACCTGTCAACTGAGTACAGTAACCTGTCAACTGAGTACAGTAACCTGTCAACTGAGTAAAGTGTTTTCATTGACACTCGAATAACATCTCGAAATATACCTGAGCCATCTGTCAAAATGGTGTTAAACAACACTGCAGAGAAGCTACAGATCCGTAGAGGGGACGCACTCGGCAGCTACACAGTGGAAGATTTCCTCGGTGAGGGTGGCTTCGGTTTTGTGAGCAAATGCCGCCACACTGAAACTGGAAGTATGGCCGCAATCAAGGTAAACAAGCCTCAACCTAGCATTGTTGAACAAACAAGAACGGAGATAGAAATGCTGAAGAGCCTGAAGCGTTTGGATCCTGACACCTGTAACATCATCAGGTGGAATGGATTCTTCTTCTCTGAGGAAAATATCTGTCTAGAGTTTGAACTCCTGGACCAAAGCCTGGCTCACTACATGTGCGAAAGAGAATACAAGCCTTTGCCTCTTGAAGAAATAAGACCGGTTCTGCATCAGGTAACCACAGCGCTGTCACATTTACACTCAATAGGTATTGTGCATGCAGACCTCAAACCAGACAATATCATGGTTGCAGACCGAAGGCAGCAGCCGCTAAAAGTCAAGTTGATTGACTTTGGACTTGCTGAATTTGTGTCAGAAGTTGAAGCTGGTGTCCGTACACAAACAAGATGGTATAGGGCACCAGAAGTCATACTACGCAGCCATTACAACGAGGCCATCGACATGTGGTCTTTGGGACTGACAGCAGCAGAGCTTGCACTAGGTTTCCCTCTCTATGCAGCAGAAACAGAATACGAAGTCTTGCGATACATTATGGATACCCAGGGTCAACCTGCTGACTATTTGCTGGACCGTGGGATGTCTACTAATGACTACTTCTACAGACAGGAAAATGGTCAGCAGCAATGGAGATTCAAGACCCCAGAAGAGTTCACACATGACACAGGATGCAATGTTAGAGATAAGAAGCACATCGTACTGAACTCCTTTGGACATATTGAAGTGGCTATGGTCATGGTGAACGGACACCAGCACGACCAACGTCTTTTCATTGACCTTATGAAAAAGATGCTTACGCTGGATCCAGATCACCGTCTTAAAGCCATGGAGGTTCTGCAGCATCCTTTCTTTGATAATAGCGTCCCTCAGAGCCCCCACCCCGACGCCATCCAAAGAGATGAAACTGCACCACAAGTGATGAGAGAGCCTAACGCACATCAGATGGAAGAAGAAGAAGGAAATATTCAACAGCGCAGGATCCCAAGAGTTGCTACACCGACAGAAGCTGAGCGTGGAACAGTGGCAGAAAATAAACCCGAACAGGCCAGAGTCCAGCCAAAGCAGGATGGTTGGTTTAGACGCCTGTACAGGAGGATTACAGGGGCCTTCTACAACCTTTTCCATTGAGTTTTATGAACACCACCAAACAACTCTAACTCTAACCCTAATCCCTCCACAACAAACCCTAATCCTAACCCCCCCCCCCCCCCCCCCCCCCCCAAAACCTAATCCTAGCCCCCCCCCCCCCCCCCCCCCCCCCCCCACACACACACACACACACACACACACACACACCTCCCCCCAAATGAACCCCCACAAAATTCCCAACACCCCAATAACACAAAAAAAAAAAAAAAAATACACATATGAATATGTACGTTTTTTTATGTTGTGAAAAATGCTCCTTTTCCCCCAAACATACCTTTACTGATTGTGGCCAAAGAATTTAAAACTTCCCTCAGTCCACAGCATTTGTTTTCAAAACACATCAGACTTCTATTTGCATTAATGTTTGCTGATAATATTGTGTTTTTTTCCTATTCTATTATTATTTTCAACACATGCAAAATATGCAAGATGGACATATGATGGCATAAACATGACAGGAAGACAAGGTTGAAGTTGAACTCTCATGACAGAAGACATTCCTAAATTAAATTAAGGTGTCATTGATCAATATTTTGTAATAACAATGGAAAAAGCACAGCTGAAGACTGAAGACTATCTCCAGTTTTTATGGTGTTTTTCTTTCAGTTTTACCTTCTTTTTTAACTGTGTAATTTTATGTAACATGTCGACATTTAATTGAAGATGCCAAATAATGATTTAATAAACATTAAAAAAAAAACATAATGAAAGATTTGATGGAAAGAATCTTAAAAGTTGAAAACACCCAAATGTGCTGACAATTATTCTGATATTTTGCTTTCAGTATTTAATGTAATAACTAGTGTTGGGCACATTACTTTGAAACAGTAATTAGTTACAGTTACTAGTTACTTACCCAAAAAAGTAACTGAGTTAGTACACTATAAAAGTAACTAGTTACCCAGGAAAGTAACTAATGCGTTACTTTTTTAAGTTAAAAAATGGCAAATAATTTGGAGTAAAGCAAACAACAGATACCCATACAGAGGCTTTAATTTATTGCACCTCAACGCAATTACAACTGATATTCTGTCCTACTTGTCTGTGTCTGCGATGTAAACAGGATGACAGATAGTTAACATGAGGATCCCAAGAAAGACAGAGTCCAGGATTTATTTTTTGATAACTTTAGTAATCAACTGAAACTCCATTCATCCTTTCCTTTTCTTTCCTTCTTGTTCCTTTTTTGTAAAATTGTACAAAGGCAATACAGAAAAAGATATGTTCAAACAAACATTGTAAAATAAATGTTACTGCTCTGCTGTATGACATGACTGTGCACACACATAAACATAGCTTTACAACTGTGTGTAAATTAATGTACATAAACTTATGTAAATAGTCTCAAAACATTTAAACTGTATAGTAACTACGATTTCCATATAGATTAATTGTAAACAATGAAACAACAACACAGGTGATACATTGAGAAGGAGAAACGGAAAATATCACATTACTTCTTAAGAGGGTAGATACAGCCTAATTAGCAGGAAGCTAAACAGAAAGAGCAAGTGTTACACAACACTATTTTACAATCACTCAAACACATAGCGTTAGTAACGCTGTTTATTTCAACGCTGTTATTCCCATCACTGGTGTTAACACATCTTTTAATAGAAATAATGATAAATTTGATGTAAAACGCCATCATGAAACTCCAGTAAGGATCAATGGCCAAGCGTTGTGACGTTAAAAAGAGGAGAAAATGAGAGAGAGCAGCAATGATTGAGAGACAAGTCTGTGAATGACAGAAATGAAACATGTTCTTGTCTCACAGTGGTTCCATTATAAAACATACATAAATAAGCAACATGTGCTTATGGAGACAGATGTTTAGTTTGTTTCATTTCTCTGCATTTCCAACTAATACAGCAGTAAATAAACACAACAGGACAAATATGTGTTTTTTATCGTGTGTGTGAATGCTGTGTTTAAAACTAATTGTATTTTTAGCTGAAACACCAGCAAGCAAGCCAGTAATATGAGAGCAATGACTGCAGTGTTTTAATGTATCAGCTCAGCTTTTTTACCAAATCAAAGTATGCACCAGGTACTATCCACAACTTTTTCCTAAGAGAAAACCAAAAAGGTAGTTGGAATGGAGTATTTTTACTTTGCAGTTTTAGTACTTTTAATTACAATAACAATATTCATTATTCAGGTCCTACACCATACCTCATGTTATCTGATGACATCCGTCGTATTGATTGAATCTGTCGGTAGTAAATAATGTCATGTTATGTGGAAGTTAAAATAAAGCAATTCAGTAGTGTTGATATTTTTTATAACAATTTGTTGGGGGCTTTTAATTTGAAAAAGACCCCACCTTCCGGAAGTATGAAACAAGCTTGAGTCGGAAGAGGAAGAGAAGCCACGAGTAGACTCGTAAAGCTTCAACGTTAGGGAAAAACTTTTAACGTTCTAAGATTTCAGTTTGGTCTGTATCCTCACATTCAAGATGTTCAACAGACAGACGAGCCTGTGGATGGGTGATGTATGTTAGAAGTCTCTCCTTTCTTTCAGCGTGGGGTCGTTAGCTTAGCTCGTTAGCTATGTGTGCTGGTCGCTAGCTCGGTTAGCATAACGTTCGCAACAACGCCTGAGCCCTGTCGTAAAAGACAGAGTGAACTCTTCTCTAAAGCACTTAGTTGGTAGAAATGAGCGTAGCACACCTTTTAAAAAAGCCAGTATAAATATTAATAGTCAAATTATGCACCAAAGACATATTCCTTACCTGCTAATCTCGGTAAAGTTCCCAGTTAATGTATAAAGCGTCTCGGCAGAGGGTTGAGTTGAGTTTAGAGAGTAACTGTAACTGTAACCTTGTGACTGAAATAAACAGGAATAACTAACAGCTTGAAGTTGACCTTTATTTGTAGTTACAGTGACAGTTGTGAATTGGACTCGCCTTGTATACAAACATTGCTTTCCAAAGTTAACAAGCTAACAAGTGGTTAGAGTGAAGTGAGTACAAACAACTATGTAACTTTAGCTAACCCACTGCCTGTTGCGATCATAACTTTAGAAAGATGAGATGTCTCAACTACAACAGACAGCGAGCATTTAGAGGCACAAACAAACACAAACTGAAATCTTAAAATTATAATATGAAAGACAAAACGCGATATTGGAGTTAAAGATCTCTAAGACATGTTTTAAAACACATTAAAAAGTACTTAGCTTGGAACAATAATGTGTGCCTGATATGACAAAGGACGCTAGTTGTTAGAAGCTATGAATCAGCATATTTTATTATTTAATAATAATGACTGCATTTCATTTATAAGCGGGTTCTTTATTTCCTTGTGCTGTGCATTCTCATTAACATGCCTGCCATGAAAATAAGCTTTATTATTACTATTATTATTATTATTACTATTACTATCAACAGGCGTTATCAAGAGCGATGGGTGCTAGTTTTGTCATAATTTTGGCTAACTTCTTGTCATGTGTGTTTAGTTGGACCCGTACATGGACGAGAACTTCATCAAGCAGGCCTTTAGCGCTATGGGGGAATCACCGTTTGGAGTCAAGATCATCACTCACAGGATAACAGGGTAGGATACACAGAGCGCCGGCCTCTGTGTCACGGCTTTGGCAATATTAGATGTGGTGGTGGTTTAGTAGAGCTGGAAAGCCGAGGCTTAAATGTACCTGGTCCACCTCCACCATGAAAGTCTGTCATATTCCTTACAGCAACCCCACTGTGGTTACATTCTTTCATTTAATTTCTGACAGTGTTTGTTACCTTTTTTTTTTAAAGTGTCCTTTTAGTGTGTACAATCTTTTTTTTTTTTTTTTTCTAAGTGTGGCTTTATAAATAAATAAAGATATGAATATTAAGTATCTTCCCCATCCCTGACATGCTGTCCTCTTGTGCAGCGGCTCAGCAGGATACTGCTTCGTGGAGCTGGCAGATGAAGCAAGTGTCGACCGCTGTGTCCAGAGACTCAACGGGAAACTGGTTCCTGGATCAAACCCGGTTAGTTCTATGGCGTAATTGCACAATACTTACTCGTATGTCTTTCAGCAATATATATATATATATTTATATTTATTGTTTCTCCACAAATATATAAATTCTATTGACAATTTAATACTGCCTTCCTCTTTTTTTCAGTATTAGACTTTATGATATCAAGCAGTATTTAATTGTTGATCTGAGTGTGGATAGTGGAGCTCAACTAGTCTCGGTCCTCCTTTTGTTACAGTGTTGGATGATTATAGGTCGATGTGATATGAGGTTTTCATTTTGCTCTGTAAAAACACCAGATTCTTGTTAATACGTGAAACGTGGCTTATTATTATTATTATTATTATAATTATATATATTTTGATTTACTTTCGTCTGGTGATGTAAAACACAAAAACAATTCTTGCACGCTTGAAGCGGCGTGTGAAACTGTGAGCTGGCCAAGCTAGTGGGCTCCCCTGTCCACCAGCCTGTACCTGCTGCTGAAGGTGGCTGAGAGGCTGCTTGTACATGAATGTACTTTGTTTGAAGCTGGGGAATAGAGTCTCTGGTAGGAACTAACTGAGGAATGGGCTAAAGGCTGGTCTGGGTGGTGGAGGTATGTAAACCCAAATAACAACAACCATAATAACTCCACTCTCTATTTCCAGCAATATCAGTGCTATACTACACGTCTTTGGTGTGTGAGTTTGGCTTAGCGTGTGTGTTTTCTCTCCCCCTTTGCAGCCCCGGAAGTTTAAGCTAAACTATGCCACCTACGGCAAACGGCCAGAGGCAGGGTAAGATATGATTTTACATGTCTAAATGCAATAAATGTGTTGCAACTGTTAATGGCACATGCAGTTTGTTGACATCACGTCATTCCCAGCATAGATCCAACATATGTGCAATTAGTCAGAGTGGCTGAACACACCTGTATGGATGAGCAGGGCCTGTTGAAGAGCAACGTAAAGACATCCCGTAGAGGTTTCATATAAATAAACCAAAGATATGTTTACCTTGAGGTCTACCATTACATTTTACACAATAATACAACACATTACATTCTCACTGATGGGTGTAGTGACTACACTTTATATCACTGTACATCATTTTCAGGGAGTGTTTAGAAGTTCTTAAATTAGTTAGTTTAAAATCACCACAATAACAGAATCATGTAAAATGATAAAGTAATGTGATCAATATTCAATTCATCACTATTACATATCATATCTATACTTCTCCCTTTGGGAGGCCTGGGTGCTTTCCATTCTCCTTATTTTCCCTTTACTGGGGTTTGCTTCATGACTGGTTTTATAACTTAGTTTACAACGTATTCTTCCGCTATGAGACTGGTTATACTTCTTTTCTGTCTCATGGCTGCTGCGGCTTGAGCTGGGCCTCAACTTACTTGACACTCCATCTATAAATATGCTGCCTGATATAAAAATACTCGCCGTGTCTTGTGTTTTGGGTGAACAGGGAAATGGTAAAGATTTCCCAGAAGCCTGCCGTCCCTTTAATGCTCAACAGTAATATCTGTGTATAAAAATGAAGAAATGTGATGTAGAGTGTTAACTTCACACAGGCCGGAGTTCTCAGTGTTTGTGGGCGACTTGGCGTCTGAGGTGGACGACTTCCAGCTGCACCAGGTTTTTAAGAAGTACCCCTCCTGCAAGGGAGCCAAAGTAGTCACTGACCAGTATGGATACTCCAGGTACGTCAGCTCACAGGTGGACCGGACAGCGAGATAGCTTTAATGATGTTAGATGTATTCTGCTTAACATCGGAAGAAATTATGATTTGTTGTATTTCTTTAATGCGGTCTATTCTATTCTGGTTTGAATACAATAATAAAAATGTCCTGGTTTCTGTGGTGTAATGAATGTCTGCATAGCAGTGCAATGGACGTGACCTCCAATACATCTTCATCTATTTTCGGAAAAAAAAAGGCTGAAGAAATGTTTTCTTGCCGTCTTATGCTAAAACTATTGTTTTCCCCATATAGGCTAAGCAAGAGCAACTCACAATTCAAGTGATGCTACCTCATGTTAAAAGTAAAACAACAAGTTTCAGTTCTACCATAATAATACCCATTATATTCTGTTTCTCATTATAAGGTGATTTAAATGCCAAGTATGGAGTGTGTGGTGGCGGGGACAGGAGGGCTGACTGTTGTTTGACTTGCAGAGGTTACGGCTTTGTTAAGTTTGGAGAGGAAAGCGAGCAGAAGAAGGCGATCGAGGAATGCCAGGGTACGATGCTCGGAGGAAAGCCGCTCAGACTCAGCATCGCTGTAGCAAAGAGGTGAGACGCATCTTCCTTCTTAACGGGTATCTGAAGAAAAGTTTAATATGGACGGGTAACATTTTTGGCAAAAACCACCAGACTTAAAATATTAATTTTTAAGTCTTTTCTGCCACACTTTCTGTGACACTGGTGCACATTAATTGATTAATTATATAAGTTTCAGACCAAAAAAAAAGACGTCCCATCTGGTATTTTTAGGCCACTGTTATTGTAAAAAAGGATAATAAAGATTGCATTCTGTGTGGCTTTAAAATGGCTTTAAATATTACTTCACAATATCCTGTGACAATACCTTAACATGTTAAAACCCTGCACCCATAATATGAGTAGGAGAGTCTATAGTTGTACCGTCATGATATAGCACGAGAAGTTAGTTGTAGTATTGATCAGTTAACATGCAGGTTTTTCATGTTGTACCAGATCAGTGTATTTATAGAATTAATTTTCATGTGTAATATGTTTATCTGCAAAGTAGTGCAGTAAAAAGTACCTATATTTAATCCAGAAAAATCCAGAAAAAAAGTTAAAGATGCAGAAAATAAAAATACTGTATCTGAGAACAGTACTTTGCCTCTCAGAGAACACAAAGTGTATTTGGTAGCAACCACACAGTCAGACCATAGGAATATATGATCAGGGATTTTAATTGTCCAATTTTACAAGTGTGAATATATGCAGTTAAAGATATGGATAATAGATATAGATTCAATTGAAACACTGCAACAGCTACACTGCTACAGTTTTGAAGGTCTGAATCAGATGTGGCTCATTTTGATGGCATGAGATGTGAATATTAATGAAACTTGTACTTATTCTTATTTTGCAGCCAGAAGATGAGCAATTACCATGGGGGCCAGGGCCAGAATTACCAGAGCACCTACAACCAGTCCCAGTCTAGTTACTATGGCAATAACAGCGGCGGGGGTCAGGGAGGTTACTACTCTCAGTGGGGGAGCTACGACCAGTACAGCGGCTACAACAGCAGCGGCTATAACAGCGGCTATAATAGTGGATACAACAGTGGCTACGGCTACAACTATGGCCCCTACGGATACCCACCACCAGGCAATGTGATGCCACCCCCTCCAATGGGGATGCCACCCACTGACGTGTCAGGAGCTGCAGAGGTCAGTGAAATACATTGAAACTCTGCTTAAATGGTAGTAATACCATATCATATATGGAACGCTCATATCTTCAAGCTACAAGCTAAAAGTGATATCTGAAGATGTCACAAGATGAAATATCTCACTGGCACAAACCAGCATTGATGACGCGAGTGTGTACAGAAAGCTTAGACAGTAGAGTAGCATTCTTGGATGTTAATGTGTCTTCATGATCAGATTTCTTATTTTCATTTTCAATGTTTTATGTCTTTCCTCAGCATAGCCACGAAGAGACTGAGGATATAGATGACGACAATGCAGAAGGTAAGACCCTGTTTGCAATTTATTTATATATATATATATATATATATATATATATATAAATAAATTGCTAAATTCATAACTCCAGGTTTGGTCTGGGGTTGTCACTAATACTTGTGCATTGCTGTTGCTTTGGTGTAGGCCTATGCCATTAGTTTTGCATGCACAGATAAATATTGTACAGTGTGGATGTGTATAAAGGATGTGTTTGGTGCTATTTTCCAGAGCCCATCCCTGAATGTGATGTGGACCAGTGGAACAAAGATTTTATGCAGCGCAGCGAGGAGCTCTATGACGCCATGATGAACTGTCACTGGGACCCGCTAGACTCTGTTACCTCCCCAATCCCCTCACTCTCTTGATAAGAGAGATAATCTCTCTTTTGACCCCCCCCCCCAACCTTTTTTATGTTTTCGTGCTCCACAAAATGTCCAATTGAACTGAGAAGTTAAAAAGACCATAATCAGTTCAGTATCTCAGTACATCTCCCAGCCTGCTGAAACACAGACAACGCATACAGATCAGTACATACAGTTCATTTTCAAAGTACATACAAACATTCACTTGATTTTAATGTTTACCATGTTGGTAAAATTCATAAAGTTGGACAATACGCAGTGAAGTTAATATGTAATCCATACTGTGTAATGTGATCTGGTCTGTACACAGAGCTACATGTTTAGGGACGTCCTCTGCTGTTCACAGTAGGTGTAGCATTAAACTCAACAAGGTCTTCTCAAAATGTCAAATGTCATGAGTGGTTTCAATAATTCACCATTTGATGATGTCACGGAGGAGTAAACGTTACTGTTTAGTTTTGGTCTTGTTGATCCATGTTCAAATGGACACACCAGCAAAAGCTACCAATTATTGAATATGGCCCTGATAGTTTAGAGAGAGACGGAAGAGACTGTTTTCTGAAGACAAAACTGCCTTTATTGTCATTCGCCATGTATGTCCTCTCAGTCAAGGAGGGTAATTTAGATTTTCTTTGTATATACATGATATCAGTGTCTTGTCTAATTTTTTTTAATGAAGGAATTTTTGAATAAATACCTTTTCTCCTTTGTTTTTTTTTCCTGATAGATTTAATGAGCATTATCTGGGTGGAGTTTTCAGTATGACAGATGATGATAGAGTATAGCTAACAGAAATCAACCAGAAATGTAATTTATCACTGCTTTCCAGACAACAAGCTCTAGATGAATGCTAACAAACCTCCCAACATTTGTGAGCGCTGTGAAATAATCAGAATTTTATGAGGTTGACCTTTCAGATGTCAAGGCAGCATTTATTCACTGCTGTTTGATGGCTGATATTTTTTGTATATATTTTCTTTCTGGAGATGTTTTATCAATAAAACAAATTTAGGAGGATCATGGTCTTTCTTCCTTTTTACAGAGACTGTAGAGAGATGGGGATGGTGTGACATGCAACTAAGATCATTCTGGTTATGTGATGTGCATCTTAACCAGCAGGGTGCGCCATAAAGTCAAATGTTTTGTACCTCTGCATATTCTCCCAAAGTGAATCGGCTGACATAATAAAAAGGTTTATCTTCATAGGAAGTGAGTCTGCAGCCATGCTAGCGCCTCTGAGAGGCTGTACTTCTAACATGCTTGCTGTGATAATGCTAGCATGTTGATCTTTAGCAGGTCTAAATGTTTAGCACGTCTGTGCCAGATATCATGGCAGTCCATCAAATGGAGCGCACAGCTCAAGAGAAAAATGTGACCTGATGGTGGCGTTAGAGGATCACAAAAGGGAAAGGAATGTCTCTTCTGAATTTCATTGCAATCTAAAATCAAAGTTAGTTCAGATAGTTCACCCTGAACTACTAATGTTAGCTTCTTGGTGGTGCTAGAGAAAGTATTTAGGATTCTTCATCTGGGGACCATGAATATCTGTACAAGATTTTGTGGTATAAGTAGTTGAGATCAGTCATTTCAAAGTCTAACAGGCTGACATTACCATACTGCTAGCATAAAAAGCTTGTTTTAAAGCCATGTGATGGCTGTCTGGAAAATAAAAAGGATTTTAACTGTATTTGTAGTTTCAGACTATAACTGACAGCAATGCATCTGAACACAGGAGACAAGCTGAACTTGCACCAATACAAGTTCTCTGTCGTTAACCAGCTCACCAATGCTAAAGACAAAGCCTCGCTGGTTTTCATTCATTCTCCAAGTACTCCATTTGTTATTTTTTCCTGCAAAATTGACATCATGATGTTTGCAAGTTTATTAGAAATAAAGAACAAAAACACAAGGTACATAGTATTCACAGCCTTTGCTAATATTTTGGCACATTTTGCAGCAATTACAGCCTCAAGTCTTTTGGAATATGAAGCCATAAGCTTGGCTCACAGAACCTCTTGAGCACCATCTGGATGGAGAGCGTTGTTGCCATTTTGAGATCCCTCCAGAGATGTTCAATGAGATTCAAGTCTGGTCTCTCCATCAATATCTTTGCTGTATGCTTAGGATCGTTGTTCTCTCTCCTTCAATCCTGACTAGTCTCCCAGTTCCTGCTGCTGAAAAACATCCCCACAGCATTGATGCTACCATGCTTCACTGTAGGGATGGTAATGACCAGGTGCCTGGTTTCCTCCAAACATTGGCAAGAGTTCAACCTGTATCTTTACATCAGAGAGTTTTGTTTTTCATGGTCTGAGAGTCTTTCAGGAGCTTTTTGTCAAACTCCAGGAGGGCTGCCATGTGTCTTTTACTAAGGAGAGGCTTCTGTCTGGCTGCTCTACCATACAGGTCTGATTGGTGGAGAGCTGCAGTGATGGTCGTCTTTCTCCAAAGAGGAACCCTGGAGTTCTGTCAGAGTGACCATCGAGTTATTGGTCACCTCCCTAAGTAAAGCCCTTCTCCTCCTCTAGGAAGAGTCCTGGTGGTTCCAAATTCTTCCATTCACAGATGATGGAGGCCACTGTGCTCAATGAAACCTTTAAAACAGCAGACATGTTTCTGTGCCTCAACACAATTCCTTCGACTTCATGTCTGTTTTATGGTGTGACATTTGCACTGTTGACTGTTAACTTATATAGACAGGTCTGTGCCTTTCTAAATCATTTCCAATCAACTGAATTCACCACAGGTGGACTCCAGTTAAGATGTAGAAACATCTCAAGGATGATCAAGTGGAAACAGAAAGCACCTGAGGTCAATCCTGTGCTTGATCATGAAGGCTGTGAATATTTAATGCTCAAACAAACATTTGTAAAGTTGTCATTATGGGGTATCATGTGTAGAATTTTGAGGAAAAATTAATCCATTTTAGAATAATGCTGTAATATATCAACATGTGGAAAGAGTGAGGCGCTGTGAATACTATGCACTGCAAGTATTGGGTTGATTTGGTTGTTAAATAGCAGGTAACATACCCATCATATTCAGTTCATCTCCATATCCCAAAGAAAATGTAACTGTTAACTTCCCAGCTTGGATCCAAATGACAAACGTTGTCATGTGTGTGTATATATATGAAGCAACAGAATGACTGCTGCGATAAGTTCTTTGAGAGATTCTTAGAACGGTAAATGTCTTAACGTGAGATGCGAGGACAACAAAAGCAACTGGAGACGTTTGGTTTTTCTACCACCTTGACTGAGTGATTTAATTCTTTGTGTGATTATGGCTCAGTTGTCCATCCTCCGTTGCTTCAGTCTTAGTGTTGAGCAGTCCCATTCCAGGTCTCCCGGGGCAGTACCAGGTAGGTCCCAGACGGTACCAGCCTTGATACAGTCCCCTCCAGCTTAGACAGCCAAGAGCGCCCCCTAAGAGCTGGGTGGGGAACTTAGGGAAGTAAGCTAGGAGACAGAGCAGCAGAAAGATCCAGAGCCAGAGCAGGAGAACACAGAACAGGAAGAGGATCCTCAGAGGGGCGTCTGAAAACCCACCCAGGCTTAAATAAGGACCAAACACAGCAGTTTCCTCTGCCAGCAGCAGGCAGCAGAGACATAGGAGGAAGACATCTTCTGAAACTTCATAGCCCCTCCACAACATCCCAGCTTTGAGGCATTCCGACTTGCTCTCTCCTTCCCGTAAGACCAAGAGAGGTTGGCCATTGGTGATCTCTTGGCTGTTGACTAAAGGCTCGTAGCAGCTTCCTGTGGCGTTCTCCAGAATGTCCAGAAGTTTGCAGAAACCGAGCCACAGTCCACCAGCAACACCGAGCCGGGAGAGGTGCCGGATTGAGAGAGAGAGGGAGCGACGGATGGAGAAAGAGAAGAGGAAGATGAAGGAGCCGACAAAGATGCAGGTCCAGCCCCAACCAGAGCGCAAAAACAACCTGGAAGAAGAAGATTATCAAAATGTTAAAATTCTTGAGTAAAGCCAATGAGACTGGTTTTCCTGGGATGTGTGATCTTTTGAGAAACAAAGAGATGTTGTCTTCCACTGTGTTTGATGTGTTATGTTATGGTTATGGTCTTATATATATATATATATAAGTGAACACATTTATGAGGCAACTGGTGCCAACTCGTTTGCCTCATCAATTTTATACAGTGTTCATATGTCAATAATCTGTTTGCAGGTTGTTCTGCTGCCCCCAAGTGGCCAAAATCAACTAAAGCAGCAGGAAGTAGGCTCACCTGTAAAGGAAGTGGCTTCTCTTGGCAAAGATGCTGTGTTGGGAGACCCAGAGACTCAGTGTGGGGCCAAACATCACCACCGCTGACAGCAACAGGTGGAAGTGCTGCCGGAACAGAGTGTTACCCAGGAAGCGGGCGGCCAGGTCCGTCAGGACCACCAGCATCGTGTTCAGGATCATCTTGACCCAAAACCAAAACTGACTGGATCTGAGCCTGGACTGCTGGCTGCTGTGTGTTTGTGTAGATTATCCACCTGAGACTTAATAGCATGCACTGTTTCATGTGATGTGATGGGGCTTTAATCTGGTCTAGAATGCATTTAACTGTAACTGTTGAATTACTTCTGTTGCATAAGAACGTCTTACGTAAAGCACAAGATACTGTTCATGTGCACAAGAACAGACCTGAAGACCACAACAAAAATGGTTGGAATTTATCAATCAATACACACTAAATCATAGTGAGAGACTGAGATATGATCCATTGATGCATCGATAGAAGATTAATCCAGATCCTGCAGAGATCCAAAGCTGCAGGAGGTGAAATCCACTGCTGTGATTCAGCTAGCTGCTAGAGTTGAGCATCCATGCGTAGAGCGTATTCTGCATTACATGGATGAAATGAGAGCTGGCTTATAGCATTCCACAGACTCCAAATATGTCTACACTGTGAAATTCAATCGCAAAAAATTTTCAGTCACAGTAGGCACTATAGTATGCTCTGTATCTGCAGGTACCGCCAGTGTAGTTTAGATTTTTGTTTGCAACCACTCTGCCAAACACATAACCTGCGTAGCTGGAGTGTTTTTCTTTCTCGCAGCTGCAGAAACGTTGAGTTGAGCTTTCAAGTCTTCTCTGACCTTGTGTGGCAGGTTTTCCACGTGTGGGATTGTCACTGGCCACCTCTGTATTGCTTCTCCAAAAATGCAACGACTGCCACCAAATTCCACTCAGCGCCGGTCACCAGTCCCAAGAGTTGTAGCTTCAGAATACCTCCACGTCTCCAAACTATCCCCGCAGTAACTGTGGCTTCTCTGCTCCTTCCTGTGTCATTGACACCCACCCTTGACACACACATAAAAATGTAAAGTATGTTCTCTCCCTGTCATACGTCTCCAGGGCCTTGAAGGTATCACATTGCTCCTACTGAGATGGTTGGAGGGTACAGAAAGGTTGAACCAATAACACACTGATACCTTTGGTGTTATTATGGATATCACACACACACTCTGACTCATCTTGTAGAGTTAGAGGCTGAGCGTAAGCAGAACAGCTCTGATAGGAGACCAGTGTTACAGAAAGTCATGAATTAAATGAGATGTAATGTGTTGCATTATGTGTGTGTTCATGTGTATTAATAGTACTAACCTTTGTACTGTATCTGGGCTGAGACTCAGCTGCTGCAGCAGTCTGTGTCAATCAATGCATGGCGACACACTCACGGCCCGCATTTACTCTCCTCTTTCTCTTTTCTCTCTCTGATATCACTGAGTTTCTATAACTGACCCCGACCAAAGCAAAGCTATCAACTAACCACACTGTCACCTTAAAATACACAAAGCTCCTGCTGCACCTCTCTACTCGTACATCCTACTGTACGTGTAACATCTTAAAACGCGAGGGCGTTACTGACGAAAGCAACACAATCAGCCATAATGCGCTTGTATTGAAACCAATTAAAAAATCTATAAAAACAATAAAGCCAAAGCTAGAGAAGGGAGATGATAGACAGTTGTACTGTTGCCTAGCGTCCACCAACCACAGTGCCACCACAAACCCAAAACTACTCCCAACTGCTCCACCAAACTACACCTACTCTAAAAACAAGAAAGGATTTAAACTAAACCTGAAATAAATGGTAGCCAGTACTGCCTGTAAAAACACACATACGGCACTATTAAAACGGATATTAACTGTTAACTGAGACAGGTATTTAAAAGACTAATCAAATCAAATCAAATTTTATTTATATAGCCCAAAATCACAAAATACATTTGTCTCAGAGGGACTACCTTTCTCCTTTTTCTTTAGCACACCTAAAATCACAGCAGGAAGAAAAGTGCAGATACCTCAGTGTGCATTTGCTCCCCCACATTACCAACATTAATTGCACACGGTAATACAATCATTTTCTCACACCTGAGCTCAGTGACCTAATTATCACCTGCTGCCTCTGCTAAGTCCGACCCTCCTCAGGGAGACGGTCCCCTGCTACAAATGTCTCACTTCACATGTTGGGAAATATGCTGGCTTGACTGGCGTTAGATGAGAAGACTGATACGACTCACGTCTGTACGCTGGATATGAAGCTACCAACTACCTTAGCTAAGCATAAAAACGTAGAAACAGCTAGTCTGACTTGGTCCATATGTAACAAATCTGCCATCCAGCGCCTCTGAAGCTCACTAATTAACACTTTATAATCGTTTAACTGTTTCTTAACTGACTTTGTTAGTGTTCTACAGGTGTTTTCGCCTGCTTATAGCGGCTGGAAAGCTGTATCAGACATCATAACACGTTCCTACTCAACCACGATGTTGACATTTGTGGTTTTTGAGTGAAATTAATTCTAATGAAATATGTATAATATGTAAATAAGAAACATTTGTTAATGTGAAAATTGTGTTAAATATTTCACTTTGACGAAAGATAACAGACGTAAAAGTATCTTTATGACAAAAGTCTTTTTCTTTGCTACCGTAATCCTAAAAATCGCAATATTAAAATGTGCAGTTGATATGAAACGATGCTTTAATGACAGATTAACATTAATCACTTTTTTTTTGTTTTTCTCCATGATTGTGTTGAAAAAAATGTTTCCAAGAAGGATGACCGTGCTCACCAGGCAGCTCAGATGGTTAGGTAGGTCTGTATGTAATTATGTGACAACTGAAACATTGATTTGAATGCGTAAATCAACATTCATTGGGTGCACTGTCCCTTTATTGTTTCATATTACGGTACTGTTATCGTTCTTCTTCTATCGATGCCTGTGCTTTGTAATTCTGACACGTCTGACTCAGCTCTCTGTCCAGAAATAAAGGCTGACCTTTCAGAGTGTTAAATGTCTCCCGTCTCTCTTTCCAACTACGAGGCCGACGAGTTGAGCGGCCCAGTTGTGTTCACATTTCTTGAGTTACAGACAGTATTTCTACATGTTTGAGGACACAATGATCTGAAGTTAGTTTTATAACCAATCTATGGTTCCAAACTAAATGGCCATGCTTTTTGGATATTCCATGCTTTTTGGATATATTAGGAATGTATTATGAATGTCTGTACAAAGTATCATGCCAATCCATCCGGTAGTTTTTGAGCTATTTTTGTCTCAACCAAAGCAGTGAACTGGCCAACAGACTGGCATTCCCATCCCCATAGCCATGCCGCGAGCATTGCAAAAAAACCCTATAAATAACAGTGTATACACACTGACCACACAGTTACCTAATTCAGTGGCACTGAAGACTGCATCATGTTAAAAGGTTTCATGTATGCAAAAAAAAACACTTCTCAATATAATTTATTCCAATACAATAATGGGGTGGAAAGATAACCAATCAACTCCTTCGTGCTACAGTGTCAATAGGAAGTGAAAATTATAGCAAACATCACAAAAGTCGTTTTGGATGTTTTGGACTGACATGAGAGCATCTATATTTCTGGTCATTAAGTGTATGAAAAGTTTCACTTAAAGCAGTTACAGCTGGATATGATATATGCAGGATGAATAAATAAGAGCTGTGTATATATATATATGGGTTCATGTGTTTCAATATGAACTGTAAGAGAACGTAGTGTCACCTCGATGTCTGTTTACTGCAGGTTTGATTCATTACAAAGCTTGTGAGGCAACAGTGAAGCACAGGCCGCCAATTATTATAATCAATCACATTTTCACATGTGAGGCATATAGACAAACACATCACGGAGTGGTTCTAATGTTGATCAGTGCCGTACAACAGCACCTTCTACACAAATGAAGTGCTGCTGACATCTACAGGCGTTAGAGAGATGGTTCATGTGTTGGCTTGGAAGCAGACTAATGCTGCCAGTGTGACTAAAAGCCAACCGTGATATGTCAACGGGTTACACACATCATAGTGGACAATTAACTCTGTGAGCCTTGATACATTTTGGGGTGTAATGGCTCATCACTGTGTGCCCATGTGATGCTTCTATAAATTCACTCACTCACTTTAGATCAGAGACATAATGTGATCAGCAGTTTATTAAATATTCCAGCCCCTCTCAGTTTAAAACTGTGGATATGAATTGGAATTTCCCCGTTTCCCCTCCTGGATATTTTTATGTATTTGTGAAAAAAAAAATTCTGCTACTGCCACTGTGTGGATCAACTGTAACATTACAACACAGAGGGGCTTCAGTTAGAGTACAGTTTAATGTGAGGAGTAACACAGTATACATCATATTATATATAGTTCCACCTTAAAGGGGATAACAAAGTGATATTATTGATAACTAATGACTAACACGAGTCACTGCTACCTGTGTATCCAACTAAATAAATGTGAAAGTCATAGCACTCTGTTCTTATTATATCTTATTATTATTTCTCTTTGTAACTGTAAACAGGGCACGCTCAGCCAAGCTACTCAGTAAGTTATTCACAGTCAACAAGTCTTCACGTAAGGATATCAGTTCTGTGATAACATAATTCAAGAAGTGGGTACATGTCTTACTTTGTACTTGAAACAGTAATATTGATATTATATTAATATTCATACTTGCCTTCCTGATCTAATGCTGGTCTCTTGAAGGCAGTAACTGGCTGCTGGGTAAAGGTTGTCTGGTCTGATGACTCCTGCATGCAGCTGCAGCAACCATGACATCACACTGTGGTGCAAACAACATTAATTGATGGTGGAGTTGTTATGGTTTGATGGCTAATCCTAATGACATACAAAAAATGACATACATGTTCAAAAAATACCTGGAGATGAATGCATTAATGCCGGATGATACCAAACATCATCGCAGACCAAGACTCACGGATACTATGTATCATAATTGATGCTTGATGCTGCTTCCGCTGGTCATTCAGATGACATGTTAATGTTTCGATATCAGTGCCACCGTTCACCACCGGGATGTCGTGTTCCTAGAAAGCATCCATGTCTGATATTCAGCATAGGTTACATTTCATATTGTTCATAATCACAGCACCTGCTGTTTTATGGGCTAAGGGTGTAAATCATGGTACATTTCACCAGTTTACATACAATATACGGATTTGAGAAATATTTACACTTCCTGTTATCTGAATGTATATGACCATATTGAATTGTACATAACTGTATATATACATACTTGGTTATTGTTAACACTGTATACAACATATACAGCTAAATTCATTCTACTGAGTTAACTGTCTAACATTCATACTGTAGCTGCATTCACTTACTGTACGTTTTGAATGTTAGTTTATTATTATTTTTATCATTTTGTATATTCAATCACCTTTATACACTCACCAAAAACTTGCCAAAACTTTGGCCTCAATACTAATAATCACCAAAATTAAAAATTTAGAAGATTTGTGAACGCAGAATTTATGGCAGAGCTGTTGTATTAGATTGCATTAGGTTACACATGTGTTCCTCATATAGCCATACTTTATGTACTTTGCTAGTTTGTACAAAGTACATGCATTTTGTATACTGGTACTTAACTATGCATATAAGTAGAAAGAGTTTTCATACTATTAAATAATAACATTACAAAGACAAATGATTGTGTATAGATTTTATTTGAGTGTACAGTTTCTTTAATAAGTGCTTTGTACTTGGCTGGCATCACGATCGTTGTGCAAGTCATTTTATTCAAGCGTACATCCAAAAACCTTGTTGTTCATTTGTGGCATTAATTAAAAATGTCTCAAAAATGTGTTTTGTTCATTGTTAATTCAACTCGAATGTTTGAGCCTTGCTGTGCAGAACGATGTCATGTGTTATGTGCAGAGTTGTGACTCACAGTCATCGTTATTAAGGGGTGGGTCTATGATCATGATTGTGACAGTCTGGAGACCAATCCTGGGTTTAGTATGCAACTTACATAAGGGTGATGTGGAAACCTAAAGCCTTTACAGTGAAACAGCAAGCATCTAGTGTCCAACAGGAAAACATTTGAGATGAAATATACTTACATATTCATAGTTTCTGGAAGTTTTAATGAAGGTGAAACAGTGGATGCCATTTTAGAGATTTTAACGTGGTAATTATACTTTTAAAAAGTAAAAAAAACAACAACATTAAATTCCATTTAATAAAGCAGGCTGCACCCCTCCATGTGCTGTCCCTCCCAGTGTAGATCCATCAAAGGGCCTGGTATCTGTGCTATCCAGGCAGCCAGAAAAGCTGTCAGCTGTAGGATTCCACCTCTAATCCTCCATAAAACTCTGACTTATGACACAAACAGCTGCCTGCCTGATCGGCTCTGTCCTGTCCTGGATGTTCCTAAGCGGGGAGCCAAACAGAAAAAAAATATGTCAGCATGTTAACTTTCCAGCAGAATTGAATTCAAACTTTTCATGTTGGATTGACTGCTATATCCATACAAACAAAACTCCTTACTCTTAGTAATATAATAGCAATTTACCCCTGAGATGATTGGCACAGAAAACCACTGGTTCATGGGGATGCGGCTGCAATGTTCATCACATATTAAACGTTCACAATATTCAGTCTCATACGAGTATTGTAAAACTTGTGTGGCTTAAATATAGACACCAGTCAAATGATCCCTGAGAGAATGAACTGAAATAACTTTATCAGTACAAGTTCTTTGTCTAACCGTGGTGGTTATTTTTTCCTCGTGACCATGTCTGTGCATGGTTCAGTTCTAGTAAATGCAAACCCTTATCTCGCTGGCTGCTTTGCTGGAAATGCCACTGATAGTGTGAGCAGTAAACAGGCTCAGGTTGTGTAGGGTCTGTTTATGCAGGGTCAAGCAAGGTATCAAACAAAAGGTTTATTAATATCCATCATAACCACAGTATTAATAGACTGCACACATGTTCAATACCACGATGATGAGAGAACAGTGGTGCTTTCTATGGATAGAGCATTCACCATCCCACTGGGCTGGGACTTTATTTTTCTCTTTGTGTAGTGGTAACTGAGAAAGTTGGTTTAATATTTAACACGTCCCCAGTATTTCTTTTCATAATAGGCTGTTTGGGTGGGGAAACAATGGAACAGTGACACTTGACAAAGATGTTCATAAAAAGAAGCTCTAATTGTATACTCTCTGCTTTTCATTTCCTGTGTCATTTCATTCGTATATATTGTGAACTATTAGGACAAAAACAGTGAATCGTTGGCATCTGGTCTTATTTGGTGTAAATGGGACATACTTGGTGGGAGTATTACATTTGCAACTTTATTGAAGTCCTATTTATTTAGTGTGATGACTTTATAGACTTAAAACTCTATTGCTAATGCTCTGTTATTAAAAAAGTATGCTGTAAATCAACTCTTCATTTCCCTGGTAACAGATCTGCTCTGAACCAATCAGCCAGCAGCCGTCTTGGCTTTGAAAGAACGTACTGCAATTAGCTAGCAGACACTAGGTCTTAAGATGGTTGATGCTAACATGAATTTAGGGCTTCAACTAATGATTATTTTCATGATCAAGTAATCTGTTGATATTTATCTCAATTAATCGACTGGTTATTGATTGATTACCTAACGGTTGTGTTGTAAAAAGTAATATGCAACACTTACAGTAGGTTACTTCTCCTATATTGCAGAAATACCAGTGATAAACAAGGCGGTGGTATAACAGCGACGGCATAAGGACTCAGAAAAAGACAACTGTTGTGCTAAGAGAATCCGACTGGGCTACGTAATTATATGCGATGGCAGATGTTACTGATATGGGTTTGCTGCAAGGAAGTGTGGAATGGAAGTATCTCCTTTCCTTTCATAAAGGATGCTCAAGTGTACCTTTTGTTAAAGGAGTTTAGCTTCGCATTTAGAGAATTCAACCAGCTCTTATTTTTCAATCTCAACCCTATCATATCACCAGTTTATGTGTGGGAAAGATTGTATGCCAACATGGGTCATGTTTACACATTTGGCAGAGGATTAAAAAGCAGCACATAATGACTTGTTAAGGACTTACTTAAAGTATAGCAGTTGGGGGCTTGAGTGCCAAGACCTGAGGCTTGTGACTTGCAAATATACAGCGGCTTTAGTGATTTACCACTGCAGAATTTAGCAAATGCTATAACAAAACAAGCAGGGACAGCAGAGTTTACAAGTTCTGGCTATAAGGCAACTTCAGAGGTAGTGTAGCTAACATGAATGTAGCTATGTAAAGCCAGGCATTGCCTTGAGTGTCAACATTTGAAATAGCTGCTGTGTATGTGATAGAATCTGACTGCGGGCAAATCTAAATTTTCATCACTCAGTATTAATTTCTTTGAAGTATGTCCATCTGTGTTAGCTGTATTTCATCAGTACATAGGGCTACATGCAGGAGGCCATGACAGAGCTGTCACTGACGTGTCGGTAGTAGCTACTGACAGGATGCCAACCACATGTAGCATGACATGACAAGGCCACAGTGTATACATTAGACATAAAGCCTGGCCACACAAGTGTTAATTTACAGGTATGGTATCACCCAACTACTTAACCCTGCAATGATTGAGGAGTGACCTGAAAGCCAATTAGCACCTGGTGACAATATGCAACACCTTTTTAACTAATATATGCTAAGATCATAGTGAAGGCAGTGGAGTTTGTGACATTTGAATAATGTACCAGTAGATATAAGTATTAATCTGATAGTATGGTTTAGCTGGTGGAGCTTTTATATACTAAAGTAATACATAAAGTAATAGCATGAAATGCACAGAAATATAATTGATTCATACATTGCAAATAAACCCCCAGTGGGATCTGTGAAATAAAGATCCTCCAGAGTGCTTACAATCAGTGTCACAGCTGTGGCTGTACCTCCCTCTTTTGTCTTCCCCCTTCTCCCTTGTGTTTCCCTGTCTCTCCCTGTGTTTGTTTGTCTGTGTGCTGGCGTGGGCGTGGCTACCTTGTCACTCACTCTCAGCTCCTGGATTCCTCCACACCTGCCTGCCATTAGCTCATTAACTCCCTCAGCCTCCACACCTGCCATTCATCAGCTCATCCCCTCTGCAGTATATCAGCACTGGCTTTTCCACCACTCCTCGCCAGATTGTTGTCAACCCTCCGTGGTGCGAACTTCGGCTCTTTAGCGGTACCTACATAAAACGGCTACCTTGTTTTTTTCAATCCGTCGTGCTCTGTTTTCCCAGGGGACCTTACTTGGACAACATGACAAGCTCCTACAGGAAGTAGTGGATTCTCTACGGGCATTGAATGCCAGTGTTTCCCAGCTCACCGCTCCTTCTGAGGCTCCCCCTGTTTCACCCCCTGCTCAGTCCAGTCCAGCTCCACCTTCCCGTGAACCCCACATCCCGACTCCTGAGCGATACTCTGGCGAGCCAGGAGCCTGTGGACAGTTTTTGTTCCAGTGCGCTTTGGTGTTTCAGCAGCAACCAGCAACATATAGCTCAGGTCAGTCACGTATTGCTTTTATTATGGGCTTGCTTACTGGGAGAGCAGCTCAGTTCGTCAAAGCACTGTGGGATTGAGCCTCCCCGTTCTCTCCTCTTACCCTCAATTTGTGGCAGAGTTAAAGAAGGTTTTCGACTGTCCTGTTCAAGGCAAGGAAGCTTCTAGCAAGCTTTTTTCTTTTCTCCAGGTCAGTTGCAGACTATTCCATTGAGTTCAGGATATTGGCAGCAGAAAGTGGGTGGGGGAAGGTAGCATTGCAGGGAGCATATATGAATGGATTGGCGGATTACATTAAGGATGAGCTAGCGGCAAGGGATGAGACAGAGGATTTAGACTCCCTTATTTCCCTAGCTACCCGACTTGATAATCGTCTGCGGCAGCGCCGCAAAGAGAAAGCAGTCCGTCCACAAACTCCCATGTATCTCCCTCTGAACCTGCCTGTGCCACAACCTAGCCTCACTCCCCGAGCCATCCCCTCTGCCAAGCCCCTCTCCAGTGACTCCCCCAGCTCCTCCTCTCCTCTACCCCCTGATGAACCCATGCAGCTGGGCCGGGCACGCCCAACGGAGCGTCAGAGGAGAATGTTGGCTGGTGAGTGCATTTATTGTGGCCAGAAAGGGCACTTCCTTGCCTCTTGTCCCCATCGGCCAAAAGGAGAGGCTCGTCAGTAGCAGTGGGGGTTCTGTCGAGCCAAACTCCTTCCTCTCAAAGCCCCCGACCCAGAATGCAGCTTGATGCCACATTGTGTTGGAATCAATTGTCTCTGCCCCTACTCGCCTTGCCTGACTCCGGTGCAGATGAAAGTTTCATGGATACCACTCTGGCTGCTCAGACGGGCATCACCAGTGAGCCCCTGGATGTTCCCCTGAAGGCTAACGCTCTCAACGGCCACCTCCTTGCGCATGTGACACACCGTACCAAACCCGTACCCCTCATCTTGTCTGGTAATCATCGTGAGTGTATCCAGTTCCATCTAATATCCTCCCCTAGTGCTCCCATCGTCTTAGGCCACCCCTGGCTCCGTAAACACAATCCCCATATCGACTGGTCGGCTGGTAAATTGGTAAGCTGGAGGCCCTTGCGCCAGCAGAGGCCACTGTTTCCCCTCCTACCCTGGAACCCCCAGATCTGTCAGCTGTCTATCACGATTTGGGTGAGGTTTTCAGCAAACAGCGTGCTCTCTCCCTTCCCCCTCATCGTCCTTATGACTGCTCTGTTGACCTCCTCCCTGGTGCTCCCCTGCCTTCTAGTCGCCTGTTTAACCTTTCCCGTCTAGAGAGAGAGGCAATGGAGTATGAATCATGAATCCCTGGCTGCTGGAATCATCCGTCCGTCGTCTTCCCCAGTTGGAGCAGGTTTCTTCTTTGTGTCCAAGAAGGATCACACTCTCCGCCCCTGCATCGACTACAGAGGTATGAATGCCATCACAGTAAAAAATAAGTATCCCTTGCCCCTCATTAATTCAGCATTCGAACCCATTCAGAAAGCCACCATCTTTTCAAAACTGGACTTAAGGAACGCTTACCACCTCGTCAGGATCAAGGAAGGAGATGAATGGATGTTCAGCCCCCTCCAGCCAGTGCCTCCATTCCTCCAAAGCGAGTTTGAAGGCCAGCAGCTCTCGGTTCCCAACATCATAATTTTTCTCCGCCGGTGACAGACGGTGGGAGTAGAAAGCGCAGGGATGCAACTTCTAGTCGGTGGCTGACCGCTAAGAGAGCACTGCCCCCACTCTGGAGCTGGATGCGTCGACTTGCACAATAAACTGACGGGAGGGGTCTGGATGGATAAGCACGGGCGCAGAAGTGAAGAGCCTCTTGAGATCCGAGAAGGCCGCCTCGGCCTCAGGAGTCCAAGAAAAGGCAGTTGCAGGGGAGGTGAGTTTGGTCAGGGGTGCAGCCACACGACTGTAGTTCCGGATGAAGCGGCGGTAAAAATTAGCGAAGCCAAGGAACTGCTGGAGCTGCTTCACTGATGTGGGTCGAGGCCAGTTAGCCACTGCCTGGATCTTGGCAGTGTCCGTCTTCATTTGACCACTCTCTAGGATAGGACACTGAATTGACATGGAACTCACACTTCTCTGCTTTCACAAAAAGTTTGTTTTCTAGAAGCCTTTGGAGTACCTGTCGGACATGCTGGATGTGTTCGTCGGAGGTCTGGGAGAAGATGAGAATGTCGTCCAGATACACAAAGACAAAATGGTTTAACATGTCATGGAGAATGTCGTTTACCAGAGCTTGGAACACGGCGGGGGCGTTGGTCAGACCAAAAGGTATTCAAAGTGTCCTAGAGGGGTGTTGAAGGCCGTTTTCCATTCATCTCCTTCCCCTATCGCCCCGGCTCACGTAACCTGAAGCCAGATGCCCTCTCCCGCCAGTTTTCCTCTGAGGAGGCACCCTCCACCCCAGACACCATCCTTCCTGCTTCTTGTGTGGTGGCAGCAGTTACGTGGGAGATTGAGTCCATCGTCAGGGATGCCCAACAAGCGCAGCCAGACCCAGGTAATGGGGCCCCCCAACCGTCTCTTTGTGCCTGACTCAGCCCGCTCCCAGGTCCTCCAATGGGGGCACACTTCCCGAATTGCCTGTCACCCTGGGACTGCCCGTACCCTCTCCCTCCTTAAACGGCACTTCTGGTGGCCTTCAATGGACTCTGACACTCGTGCCTTTGTCTCTGCCTGTACTGTGTGCCCGTGCCAAAGCTACTCATCAACCACCTGCCGGGTTGCTCCGTCCCTTGCCAGTCCCAGCTCGTCCTTGGTCCCACATAGCCCTCGACTTTGTCACCGGACTTCCACCTTCACAAGGTAACACCACCATTCTGACTATTGTGGACCGATTCTCTAAATCTGTGCACTTTGTGCCTCTCCCCAAGCTTCCCACGGCCCTGGAAACAGCTGACCTGCTGGTGAGTAACGTCTTCCGCCTCCATGGCATACCATCCGACACTGTGTCTGACCAGGGTCCTCAATTCATCTCGCAAGTCTGGAAAGCATTCTGTAAGGCCCTGTGCTTCGGTGAGTCTGTCTTCTGGTTACCACCCACAGACTAATGGTCAGGCAGAGCAGGCCAACCAGGACCTCGGCGCTGCGCTTCGATGTGTTGCCTTTAGGAACCCCTCCTCCTGGAGCACTTGTCTGCCATGGGTTGAGTACGCACACAACTCCCTCTCGACTGCCGCCACAGGTATGTCTCCATTTGAGTGTGCCATGGGTTTCCAACCACCTCTATTTCCAGCCATCTTTGCCGTTGCCGTAGGGTCTGGAGGGATGCTCGTGCTGCCTTGCTCCGCACTGCTGACCGTAATCGCCGTATTGCTGACCGCCATAGAACACCAGCCCCTGTCTACAAACCAGGTCAGGAAGTTTGGCTTTCTTCTAGAGATCTCCCTTTGCAAACCTCCTCCAAGAAGCTCACACCCCGTTATGTTGGCCCATATACAGTACTTTCAGTCATAAATCCCACTGCTGTTAAGCTCAAGCTCCCTCCTCACATGAGGGTTCACCCCGTCTTTCATGTGTCTCAGTTGAAGCCTGTCTCCACTAGCCCACTGTCTCCTCCAGCTGTGGCCCCGCCGCCCCTCCGCATCATTGATGACCTTCCAGCCTACACTGTCCGGCGGTTGTTGGATGTCCGCCGTCGAGGCCACAGCTTCCAGTATTTAGTTGACTGGGAGGGCTATAGGCCCGAAGAGCGTTGCTGGGTTCCTCGGCGGGCAATCTTGGATCCGTCCCTGGTCCGGGACTTTCATCGGGACCACCCTACCAAGCTCGGCGGGTCGCCTGGAGGCGCCCGTTGAGGGGGGGGTACTGTCACAGCTGTGGCTGTACCTCCCTCTTTTGTCTTCCCCCTTCTCCCTTGTGTTTCCCTGTCTCTCCCTGTGTTTGTTTGTCTGTCTGTGTGCTGGCGTGGGCGTGGCCACCTTGTCACTCACTCTCAGCTCCTGGATTCCTCCACACCTGCCTTCCATCAGCTCATCCCCTCTGCAGTATATCAGCACTGGCTTTTCCCCCACTCCTCGCCAGATTGTTGTCAACCCTCCGTGGTGCGAACTTCGGCTCCTCAGCGGTACCTACATAAAACGGCTACCTTGTTTTTTGACCAGTTAACCAACCCTCCTTTCTTGTCTCTCAGGATCATCCTCGTCTGCCTTCCAGTTTTCCAGCCACCCCTGCCTTCCACTCTGCCTCCCACGCCGACCAGTCCCGTGTCCCTCTCCCCGAGCCAAGACCCCTTATACCTTTCCCCCCCAATAAAATTCAATTTTCCACTACTCGCTCTTGGGTCCCCCTCGTAAGTCTGTCACAATCAGGACATGACTGGCATTTGCATTAACATTCACAGAGTGAACGCAACCATGAAGGCCTTTAAATAGACTGACCAATAAGTCCAATGAGATGCAATGGGTGTGGCAGACTAACTATTGGCTACCAAGAATAGCAACTACATTCTGCCTGAACTCATTATTTTTGTAACAAATTACTTATGTAATGAATTTAACCATGATTGACACTGACTTGAAGATATGGTTCTGCTCTGGGGTATGGTCCGTGTAGCTGGAATACATAACAACATAACAGCATGCAATGCACAGCATATTATTTGCATTTTCATAAACCCTGAACACAACACAAAGTACAACTCTCTGACTATCAGAATCAGGATTATCAGTGGTTCTTTGAACACAACATGATCTTGTTCTTTTGGGTATGTGCTGCCCACAGCATTAACATCAAGTTGAAAACCAGGTCAGGCAACATAGTGACGCAGTGATTATAGCACTGTCACCTCACAGCAAGGATTCTGGATTGGCAGAGGCCTTTCTGTGTGGAGTTTGCCTGTTTCTCCAAGATACTTGAATCTCCTTACTGACAACTAAACCCCAACTCAAAGGGAATTAATCATTTTCTGACAGAGGATCCTGGCAAGGCATCCCTGCTGGCAAGGCTTCCCTGCTGAAGATGCTGCCCCCGCGACCCGACCACGGATAAGCGGAAGAAGACGAAATGAAACATAACTGGTGACAAGGTACAACTATAGTGGACCACAGGGCAGTCTGCCAGGACAGTCATAAACCTCCAAGTCCACAAAACAGATGTGCAACTGCTTGGGCAAACTCTCTGACCCCCAGTTCACCATGTACCTGCATTGCTCGTCCTGAACTAGAGGCTCAACCATCAGCTGTAGCCTTGAGTGTACCTGAGGTGGCTGAGCAGTCATAATTTGAGCACAACCTTCTTTCTACTAATCCCCAGAAGCCACACATTGATTTATGATCCATAGCTGTAAGGGAGTGAATCTCATCCTCCGGTTCTGCCTTTCTGCAGCGGAGCTTTTTGATTATCTCAGTGGTTTACCTCAGATATGCTTCCCTTGAGTCTTCTAATTACACCTCCATCACAAGGTGTGGCTTGCCGGCCAGGTTTAAGAGAGTATCCCCACTTATGAGTTTGTCTTCACTGGTAAGAACAGGCTAGAAAAATCTCTGGTTTTCCTTCCTGCATCTTTTGATAGTTGGCTAAAACATCTTTGAGGTCTTTTTCCACTTGACAGATGTCCACCGGCGGGTTTTATCATAATCTATGAAGGCAGCAGCCTTTGAAGCCTTTGATTTGATTTGACGTGAAGTGTTGTGTTGCACAGGCTGTTCACTGTTAACCTTTATGAAATCACCTGGAAATGACTCCAGGCTGCAAAAAATAACCAACATACACCTCCTTAGACATATGATGATCATTTACTGTAAAGGTTGAAGAATTTGCAGACAGGACCTCAGTCACATGTTCCCAATTCACCTTCACTGCAGGTTTGGTCAATTCAGCAGCTAACTGACCATCACCATCATCTCCTCCAGGGTTATCTGTCATGACCACATAAATTAGATGGTCCAGATCAGCTTGTCAGGCTACAAGAAATTCTGACAGCCTGTCAAGATTAGACCAGCTGCTGCTAGGATGCAGACCACGGTGCCAGAGAAAGAAAAATGATCTTCATTTGCCTGCTAGTATACAAGTGGGGTTTCTCCACAGGGTGGCAAGGTCCTGGAAAGCCAAGGATCTGAATGCTGAAACACTGCTATGCTTTGGGCTTATACTGGAGAGTTATGCAGGAGAAAGTTGCTGGCATTGCTCCAGAAAAATGATATTATTTGGATGTGAAAAGTAGAAACAAACAACTGACTCAGGAAACATTCAATGAACAGATTTCCCAAAAAGTTAAAATATTTTAAAAACTGGTTCTAATATCTGTACAACATATTTTAATAATTAGTTTATTTCATTTGTGAGAAATAGTCAAATTAGTTCAAATTTATTGTGAAGATCTCAAATCCTTTGAGATGAACCATGTAGTTTTCAACTTTTTACACCATAAATAGAAAATGACAGCAGTTCCTCCTACTGTTCCTATTAACTAAGAATTTCTGCTGATTTCTTTTATTTAATTGGACCCCTGAGGTTAAAATGTATTTTTGACGTGGGTACTTCAGACCTTCCTTGTTATACTGCCCTTATTTGCTTTACCTCACATGCAATACATGGAATCTGGTTTCTATCCGTGATCAGTCCTCACTTGGAAACAAAAAAAAAAAAAAAAAGAGACATGAGGGATGACAGGAAAAAAAGTGTGGGGGAATGGCTTTGGGTGAGTCATGGATGAGTTATGCAGGAGAAAGTTCCTGGCATTGCTCCCAAAAAATCACATTATTTGGACGTGAGATACAAACACGCAGAAAGGGCAGCCAGACATCATGAGGGCCATAGAGAGCCCTGTCATAAGTGATAAAATTGATGGCGATTACCACAATGTGTGTGTGTGTGTGTGAGGGAGATAGAGAGAGAGAGGGTGTGTGTGTGTGTGTGTGTGTGTGTGTGGGTAGAGATGAATGTGTGGAAGTCATGTACCTGTTGATATGTGTGTGTGTGTGTGTGTGTGTGTGTGTGTGTGGGTATGGATGTGGGTGTGTGTGTGTAGCAGGTCAGGGTGGTGCCCTTGGCCTTGTAAGGCAGGGTTATCTAGGGTTATATATTTGATCACTGCCAGCCAGGTCTATGAGCTGCTTCATCTTCACCTGGCCTCTGTAAGTCTGCACAGCTGCTTTGTGTTTATCAATGTTGTTTTTCATCATGTTCACAGGTATTCATTAAATGTAGTGTGGTGTTTGTACTGTATCTTAAATACTGGTAAGTAAAACAGGACACATTTCAGACTTTTCACTTTTGGCCTTGATATATATTAAAGTGTTCTTTCTACTGTAGGTGGATCACTGATACTCTGAAGTCTCATCTCATCATCTTCAGTTGAATCCACTGGTAATTCTTAAACCCTCCTATTGTCTTCTGTAGCTCCCTAGTTCACATAAGCTTCTAAAGATACCTATAGAAAGGTTTTAGACAAAGATGAATTTATAACTAGTTAAATGCAAATTCAGAGGAATGAGTAAATAAAATTGAAAAATGGATTTTCTTTGGAAAGTCATGATACAGATTATATTATATCACAGAAAAGAAATCTGATAAAGATAGAGTGATGTCTTAATTATCTCTACTACTGACTATAGGTACATTTGTGTAGCCATGGGGGATGCAGAGATGGCTGTGTTTGGGGCAGCTGCCTCATACCTGAGGAAGTCTGACAAAGAGCGTATGGAGGCCTCTACACGTCCCTTCGACATTAAGAAGGAGTGCTATGTCCCTGATCCGGTGGAAGAGTTTGTGAAGGGAACCATCACGGGTCGAGATGGAGAGAAGGTCACTGTGGAGACGCAGAATGGGAAGGTCAGTGGTTACAATTTACCATTCAGATAAATTCATATCACCAGCATATTCATGTCATAGTTAGAATGATAAAATTACTATCGACCTAAAGCCTCACTTTAACATGCCAACATTTAAAAAAAACAAGTGTAAGCACAATGCTAAAATACAGCATATCTAATAATAAGAAATAAAAGGGGATTTGTTTTAAGCAAGAAAAATGATAAATGTATGTCTGCCCTAACCTACCAAGTATGCCAGATGGACTTTTCCACTTTGTTCTTCAGTGCACTTAACACCAACCTGTCCGAAAAAGTGACTGAATCCATTTAGTGTCACTCCAGTCACCAGGGTCAACTAAAGAAGCACAGGAAAGACATTAGATCTGAGTGTGAGCATGTGAGTCCCTGTCAGGGAACAAGTGTTAATCTGACTGTAAATCTATGTGTGATTTAAAGCATTTATCCTTAAGTGAGTGTGAATAGGAGACTGCATACGGCTGCAAATAAAGTGTCTCCAGGCTCGCTCCACAGTGAGCAGCTGAGTGATGAAATGAGGCATTGCTGCCATCTGGCAATAGCAATGTACAAGCAATGTTGTTGACAACAGGGTAGCACGTTCAGGTAAAAAAAAACTACAACAGCCTGATTGTTTGTGTTACTCATAAAAATAACATTTCCTGATGAAATGTATATATGTGACCATTACAGTTTAAATACAAAACCTTTAATTAATTAATTCCTTTAGACTGTGACTGTCAAAGACGTCCAGATTCTGCAACAGAATCCTCCAAAGTTTGACAAGATTGAGGACATGGCCATGTTGACCTTCCTCCATGAACCGGCTGTGCTGTTTAACCTCAAAGAGCGTTATGCAGCATGGATGATCTACGTGAGTAGACTTCAGCCATATTAATATTCGTCAAAAAAACTCTATAGCATGTTTCTTAAATGTTTGGAGCACAGACCTCATCCAGATAGGATACAGCTGTACTTTTACACCTATAGGGAATATGTTCATGTTTAATATTTTTAAATGCTGAAATCAATGAAACAAAACACATGGTAAAGAATGATTTTCTGTTTCTCAGACCTACTCTGGGCTGTTCTGTGTGACTGTCAACCCCTACAAGTGGCTGCCAGTCTACAACCAAGAGGTGGTTTCTGCCTACAGAGGAAAGAAGAGGAGTGAAGCTCCTCCTCATATCTTCTCCATCTCTGACAATGCCTACCAGTACATGCTGTCAGGTACAGACTGTTTTTTGTATTACTTTTCTCAGACATATGTAATTATGATAAATCTCGACACTAACAAAACTGTACTCTTTGCAAACTTGTTTTGCAGACCGTGAAAATCAGTCAATTCTGATCACGTATGTATAATACTTTATACTTACAAAGTGTCCTTGACACTATATGTTCTGAAATAAATTGCCTTACATTGTAAGTATTGACTGTTGACTTTGTAATTACAGTGGAGAATCTGGTGCAGGAAAGACTGTCAACACAAAAAGAGTCATCCAGTATTTTGCAAGTATTGCAGCTGGAGGCTTTAAAAAAGACACCGCTGCCAAAGACAAGGTAAATAATGAGCTCTGTCTAATAGGTGAGTTACTGGAGGGTTTCTGGGTACAGACAACATGGGTATGCAAAAAGAAAAATACGTGTACCACTAACTTTACCTCCCTTTTTTAAATTGAAATGGCTGTTGAAGTCTCTTCATGTACCTTTAAAAAGCATGCACAATGTTCCTCTGTGACAGGGCACCCTGGAGGATCAAATTATCCAGGCTAACCCTGCTCTGGAGGCCTTTGGTAATGCCAAGACAATCAGGAATGACAACTCCTCCAGATTTGTGAGTGTCTGTGTGGATATTATGTATTTAGTTCACATGAAAACATATTCAATAGCAGTGTCAGATATATATGTATGTTTATTAACGTACAAACTTTATCCTTTAGGGTAAATTCATCCGAATTCATTTTGATGTGAGGGGAAAGTTAGCCTCTGCTGATATCGAAACATGTAAGAAAAACACGCCATCATACGTAAATAATGTAAATATCATTTATGTTTTGTCACATAGCAGTAGAGTAAATTTTTCTTATGTTCTCTCTTGTACTTGTCAGACCTTCTGGAGAAGTCTCGTGTAACCTTCCAGCTCAAGGCTGAGAGAGATTACCATATTTTCTACCAGATTCTGTCCAACAAGAAGCCTGAAATCCTGGGTCAGTACAGGGCTGTTACGTTTTGTGTACTCGGTGCTGGTTGGCATCTCTAGTCTGTTCATCTGTCTGACGTCATCTCATCCTTTTCTGTCTATCAGAGATGCTGCTGATCACAAATAATCCCTATGACTACTCCTTCATCTCTCAGGGGGAAACCCAAGTGGCCTCCATTGATGATGCAGATGAACTGATGGCAACAGATGTCAGGCTTCCTTAGTCCTCTTTTCACAATTAATTATTATACTTCAATCTAGTAATAATGGCTATAACTATAATTCAGTCTATCAAAGAAATGAATAATAAATATTCTCAGTTATTGTGATGAGATTTATGCTTCTCTATTCATGGCCTAGTGCTAACTAGTGCTCCTCCACAGAATGCCTTTGATGTGCTGGGCTTTACCCAAGAGGAAAAGAACTCTGTGTACAAGCTGACTGGTGCCATTATGCACTATGGCAACATGAAGTTTAAGCAGAAGCAGCGAGAGGAGCAGGCAGAGGCTGATGGCACTGAAGGTCAGAGAGGTTCCGTGTGCCAGGTCAGAACCAGCCCAGAAAGATTCTGGCCTAAGTAGTTCATTTTACAGCATTTGCTTTCCTCCCTCAGATGCTGACAAAGTCGCATATCTGATGGGCCTGAACTCTGCTGACCTCATTAAAGGTCTCTGTCATCCAAGAGTCAAAGTAGGAAATGAGTGGGTCACCAAGGGACAAAATGTTGCCCAGGTGAGAAAATACATCATGTTGTCTATATAGTGTAGTATAGAGGCTAAATACTTGCATCATTAAAAATGTATTTGGCATGCATGGGATTAAATATATATTGCCTATTGTGCAGGTGAACTATGCCATTGGAGCTCTATCCAAAGCTGTTTATGAAAAGATGTTCCTGTGGATGGTGATGAGAATTAACCAGTCACTGGAGACCAAGCAGCCTCGTCAGTACTTCATTGGTGTACTGGACATCGCTGGATTTGAGATCTTTGATGTGAGTGATTTTTAGAACACAATAAATCTGCCCTTTTCAGGATACAATAAAGGGGGAAAAATCTTAATCTTAATCTTCTTTGAGTGTGAAAAAAACTATACTGTAATCCACTTTACATTACAGTTCAACACCTTTGAGCAGATGTGCATCAACTTCACCAATGAGAAACTGCAACAGTTTTTCAACCACCACATGTTTGTGCTGGAGCAGGAAGAGTACAAGAAAGAGGGCATTGAATGGACTTTTATTGATTTTGGTATGGACCTGCAGGCCTGTATTGACCTCATTGAAAAGGTGAGATACTCTGACGTAATGTTAAGTCACAAATAAGATTAATAAAATATATATTGCAATTTTTGTCTAACCAGTCATATTTTGTTGTCTTCAGCCCATGGGTATCATGTCCATCCTTGAAGAGGAGTGCATGTTCCCCAAAGCCAGCGATTCCACCTTCAAAGCTAAACTCTACGACAACCACCTGGGAAAATCCAACAACTTCCAGAAGCCTAGAATTGTCAAAGGGAAACCAGAGGCTCATTTTGCCCTGGTTCACTACGCTGGAACTGTTGATTATAATATCGTCAACTGGCTGGTGAAAAACAAGGATCCTCTGAATGAGACCGTTGTTGCGCTGTACCAGAAGTCTAATCTCAAGCTGCTCGCTACCCTCTTTGCAAATTATGCTGGAGCTGACTCAGGTACACTTGAGTAAATATTATGTTTGCAAACTACAATTATCATTTTGTCAAGTTCAAAGATGGCATGATTTTTCCTGTACAGCTATGGCCGAAACCACTGAAGGCAAAAAAGAGAAGAAAAGGAAGGGATCATCTTTTCAAACTGTGTCTGCTCTTCATAGGGTACTGTATACTTGTTTTTATTCTTGAAATAGTATTTTGTACATAAATACAGTAACACTTACTATAAATGATTACTTATTCATATTAAAGGAGAACCTGAACAAGCTGATGACCAACTTGAGGTCTACTCACCCTCACTTTGTACGCTGCATCATCCCCAATGAGACCAAGACTCCTGGGGCCATGGAGAACCCTCTGGTGATGCACCAGCTGCGCTGTAACGGTGTGCTGGAAGGCATCAGGATCTGCAGAAAGGGCTTCCCTAACAGGATCCTCTATGGAGATTTCAAACAGAGGTATTACCTTATAAATAAATACATATAAAAAAAAAAATCACATAATAAAAAACCCCAAATCAACATTTGATTACTGACATTACAGGTATCGCATCCTGAACCCTGCTGCCATCCCTGAGGGTCAGTTCATTGACAGCAGAAAGGGAGCCGAGAAACTCCTTGGGTCTCTGGATATTGATCACAATCAATACAAGTTTGGACACACTAAGGTACTGCTTGAAGTTGTTCTGATATTGAGTAAAATGAAACGTGATTCCAGTAAATGATGTGGAAGATAAATACCCAGTGCTATTGTTGTCAGGTGTTCTTTAAAGCTGGATTGCTGGGTCTGCTTGAGGAGATGAGAGATGAGCGTCTCTCTAAAATCATCACTGCTATTCAAGCCAGATCCCGTGGTGTCCTGTCTCGTATTGAGTATCAGAAGATGGTGGAACGCAGGTATCTTTTATGTCCATCTGGTATTGTTTATTAATTATTCAAAGATTGTTAATTTGTGATTTGAGTATTTAAACGAATGCCTTCTGTTTACTTAAATCTATAGAGATGCATTATTAGTGATCCAATGGAACGTCCGTTCTTTCATGGGGGTCAAGAACTGGCCATGGATGAAGCTGTTCTTCAAGATCAAACCTCTGTTGAGATCTGCTGAAGCAGAAAAGGAGATGGCCAACATGAAGGAAGAATTCCTGAAGTTGAAAGAAGCTTATGCAAAGTCTGAATCTCGTAGGAAGGAACTAGAGGAGAAAATGGTCTCTCTGCTCCAAGAGAAGAATGACCTGCAGCTCCAAGTTCAAACGGTGAGATTGACACTATAGCAACATTTTCCTTGTTATATGTCAGGTATGTGCTAATGAGATTATATGTTTGGCAGGAGCAAGATAACCTCTGTGATGCAGAGGAAAGATGTGAAGGGCTGATCAAAAACAAAATCCAACTGGAGGCAAAAGCCAAAGAGCTGACAGAAAGGCTGGAAGATGAGGAGGAGATGAATGCTGAACTGACTGCGAAGAAGAGGAAGCTGGAGGATGAGTGCTCTGAGTTAAAGAAGGACATTGATGACTTGGAGTTAACTCTGGCGAAAGTGGAGAAAGAGAAGCATGCCACTGAGAACAAGGTATGACAATTGACTTAACCTTTAATTGTACACAGATCAGAAACTTCATAGGGCATTCAGTAATGCATCTTTTTATGGTGCCCAGGTAAAAAACCTGACTGAGGAAATGGCTGCTTTGGAGGAAATCATTGCCAAGTTGACCAAGGAAAAGAAAGCCTTACAGGAAGCTCATCAGCAAACGCTGGATGACCTGCAGAGTGAAGAAGACAAAGTCAACACTCTGACCAAGGCCAAGACTAAGTTGGAGCAGCAAGTAGATGATGTAAGAATCTATATTGAAATCATAGCACTTAGATGGAATTGTACATATTAATAATTAAAAAAAAACACAAATGGTGTGATCTTATGTATTTGCATTAAGCTTGAAGGATCTCTTGAGCAAGAAAAGAAGGTTCGAATGGACCTTGAGAGAGCTAAGAGAAAACTGGAGGGAGATTTAAAGTTGACCCAGGAGACTGTTATGGATCTAGAAAATGACAAGCAACAGTTGGAGGAACGCCTAAAAAAGTATAAATTCATTTATGGCATTGTTTGTCCAGTAACAGTTATTTGATCTTGTCGCATATGGAGTTCTAATTAGCTAACATCGAAACCTTACACTGTTGCAGGAAGGACTTTGAGGTCAGCCAGCTGAACGGCAAAATTGAAGATGAGCAAGCCATAATAGTTCAACTTCAGAAGAAGCTGAAAGAACTGCAGGTAACAAATGTGCACTACTGGGTCTTATAATTAAATGTTAAGATTTCTTCAAGGTACGATGCATTTAAATATGTTCTGACACTAGGCTCGTGTAGAGGAGCTGGAGGAAGAGCTCGAGGCAGAGCGAGCTGCTCGAGCCAAGGTGGAGAAGCAGAGAGCCGACCTGGCCAGAGAACTGGAGGAGATCAGTGAGAGGCTGGAGGAGGCTGGTGGAGCAACATCTGCCCAGATTGAGATGAACAAGAAGAGGGAGGCTGAGTTCCAGAAACTCCGCAGAGACCTTGAAGAGGCCACTCTGCAGCATGAAGCCACCTCAGCCACACTCAGGAAGAAACAAGCTGACAGTGTCGCTGATCTTGGGGAGCAGATCGACAACCTGCAGAGAGTCAAGCAGAAACTGGAGAAGGAGAAGAGTGAGCTCAGACTGGAACTGGATGATGTGATATCCAGTATGGAACAGATTGTGAAGACAAAGGTATGTTTGGTTAAAGATGCTCAAGGCAAATGAAAGGCTCATCAACTGACCAACTGCTAGTTGTTTGAATGAGGTGAAGTGAAGCAGCATCAGTAAAAAACACCCTCAACTTAAATGTATTGTGGAGATGGAAGTGGTGAGAAAAATCATATGTCAACAGCTCCAAGTTTGTCCTGTTGCAGCTCTAGTTTGCAATTTAGACTAATTTAAGATAAACTGCACTTAAAATATCTGAAAAATCTGCACCTCTAAACTGGAACTGTATAATAAAAACATGTAAATTTAGTAGAGATAATTGTCTAGAGAGAGGGACATTTTAGACCATGTGCTTGAAATGTTGCTCTATAGTATTTGAACAGTGATAAAAAATGCATTTGAACTATTGTATATTTATTTTAAAGACTAACTTGGAGAAGACCTGCAGAACTCTGGAGGACCAAATGAATGAATACAGGAGCAAGTATGATGAATCTCAAAGATCCCTTAATGACTTCACCACCCAGAAAGCCAAGCTTCAAGCTGAGAATGGTCAGTATTATGGTCTTAAACTTCTTTAATGTAAAATAATGCTGAGCCAAAACTGATTTTGTGCCTTTCCAGATGAGCTTTCAAGACAGATGGAGGAGAAAGAATCTCTTGTTTCACAGCTGACTAGAGGAAAGAATTCCTACAATCAACAACTTGAAGATCTGAAAAGACAACTAGAGGAGGAAGTAAAGGTATGAAAATAGCTAAATATTAATTTCTCTTAATTTCTCAAAAATGAAAAAAACCATCTATATTGTCTTTATTTACCAGGCCAAGAATGCATTAGCCCATGCAGTGCAAGCTGCTCGTCATGACTGTGACCTACTCAGGGAGCAGTATGAGGAGGAGCAGGAGGCCAAGGCTGAACTGCAGCGCAGCATGTCCAAGGCTAACTCTGAGGTGGCTCAGTGGAGAACCAAGTACGAAACTGATGCCATCCAGAGGACAGAGGAACTGGAGGAGGCCAAGTAAGGAAATAATCCTAACTGGTTTTTAGGAGCACTAATACACAGAAAATAATACTGAACTTAACTAATTGATGATCTAGAAAGAAGCTGGCTCAGCGCCTGCAGGAGGCTGAGGAGGCTGTTGAAGCAGTCAATGCTAAATGTTCTTCTCTGGAGAAGACCAAACACAGACTGCAGAATGAGATTGAAGATCTCATGGTGGATGTGGAGAGGTCTAATGCTGCTGCTGCTGCTCTGGACAAGAAGCAAAGAAACTTTGACAAGGTAGACTTTTAAACATTGCACACTGTATGGAAATGTAGCTCTTTAAGAATCAGAGTATTATGACCTATAAATATATATCTCTCAGGTCTTGGCAGAATGGAAACAGAAGTATGAGGAGTCTCAAACAGAGCTGGAGAGCTCCCAGAAGGAAGCCAGGTCTCTGAGCACTGAGCTCTTCAAACTGAAGAACTCATATGAAGAGTCTCTAGATCATCTGGAAACCTTGAAGAGAGAGAACAAGAACTTGCAGGGTAATATATCAGTCAATATGTCTTGACAAGCAATATATAGTATGTGATTGAGGTGTCAAACAACCAACTAACTGAAAACTACTTCCACAAACAGAGGAGATTTCTGATCTCACTGAGCAACTTAGTGAGGGAGGAAAAACTATTCATGAATTGGAGAAGGTTCGTAAACAACTGGAACAGGAGAAGAGTGAGATCCAGTCTGCTCTTGAAGAAGCAGAGGTACAGGCGCTTTAATGAATAACACATTTTAGAGTAACAGTGTTTGCTGCTTTGTATAACTGTGTACCCTTCTGTCTATCAGGCCTCCCTTGAGCATGAAGAGGGTAAGATTCTAAGAGCCCAGCTAGAGTTCAATCAAATTAAAGCTGATATTGAACGCAAACTAGCTGAGAAAGATGAGGAGATGGAGCAGAGCAAGAGGAACCTGCAGAGGACCATCGACACCCTGCAGAGCTCTCTTGAAGCTGAGTGTCGCAGCAGAAATGAGGCGCTGCGTCTGAAGAAGAAGATGGAGGGAGACCTCAATGAGATGGAGATCCAGCTTAGCCAGTCAAACAGGCAGGCATCTGAGGCCCAGAAACAACTTAAATCTGTTCATGCACATCTGAAGGTAAACTAGAAAGAGAAAGGCTCACTTTCTTAATATGTTTTAAAGTCAGATTGATTATAAACATGAATGCGATTGATGTCATCCCATAAGGATTGCCAAATTCAGCTGGATGAGTCTGTTCGGGCCAATGATGATCTTAAAGAGAACATTGCTATTGTTGAGAGACGCAACAACCTGCTTCAAGCTGAACTGGAGGAATTGAGGGCTGCTCTCGAGCAAACCGAGAGAAGCCGCAAACTTGCTGAGCAAGAGCTGCTGGATGTTAGTGAGAGGGTGCAGCTACTGCACTCACAGGTGAGACCTGATAGCCTATTCCAACACAACCACAGACTGACTGATTTTCTTGCTTATTATAAGGAACTTAAAGGATTTATTTTTGAAATTCTAACATAGTTTTTCTTACATTCTGAAATGTCAAAAATATGTAGAACACGAGCCTGATAAACCAGAAGAAGAAGCTGGAGGCTGATACTTCCCAGCTTCAAACTGAAGTAGAAGATGCAGTGCAGGAGTGCAGAAATGCTGAAGAGAAGGCCAAGAAGGCCATTACTGATGCTGCCATGATGGCAGAGGAGCTGAAGAAAGAGCAGGACACCAGCGCTCACCTGGAGCGTATGAAGAAGAACATGGAGCAAACCATCAAAGACCTGCAGCACCGTCTGGATGAAGCTGAACAGATCGCCATGAAGGGAGGCAAGAAGCAGGTGCAGAAGCTCGAGGCCAGGGTAAGAGTATTTGTCACATTTCTAATTTCAGTGTTTTGGGCAGCAATGATGTTAAACAAAAGTAATTTGTAAAATCTTGAATCTGACCAGGTGAGGGAGCTGGAAAATGAAGTGGAAACGGAGCAGAAGAAAAGCAGTGAGGCTGTGAAGGGCATCCGGAAATATGAGCGCCGCATCAAGGAACTTTCCTATCAGGTTTGTAGCTTGTAGCTACAAATGTGATCATATATTTTTTTAAGGACACAAGTGTGGAACCTTGTCACTTTATTTCAGACTGAGGAAGACCGCAAAAACATTGCTCGACTCCAGGATCTGGTAGACAAGCTGCAGCTGAAAGTTAAATCCTACAAGAGATCTTCTGAGGAGGCTGTAAGTTTGGAAATCTTTGAAGTAAAATCTTCACATGGTTTCTTCCCCCAGTCAGTGTGTAATTATATTTCTTTACTTTAACTTTAACAGGAAGAACAGGCCAATGTTCATCTGGGCAAGTTCCGCAAGCTGCAGCATGAGCTGGATGAGGCTGAAGAGAGAGCTGACATTGCTGAGTCTCAGGTCAACAAGCTGCGTGTCAAGAGCCGTGAAGCTGGCTCCAAGGTATGAAGCATGCAGTCTGCAGCAGGTGTTGTGCATCTGACCCTGACACATGCTGCCATCTGTTGGCTGCATTTAACTCATATGCTGCTTTGCTCTTCAATTATTAGCACATATACGTGATATGTCACAATATGTCAATTTCATTTTTCTGTAATACTAAAGAATACTAATCTGAAGAACTAACAGCTGTTTCTCTTTTTCTTTCTCTCCATCTTTCCCGGCTGCAACAGAAAGGGTTTGATGAAGAGTGAAGCTTTGGAGCCTTCAGAAAACCTTCTGGTTGCTGTGTGAAGTAGATCCCCTCATCTATCACTATACACTACCTGTAGTGCTTAATAAAATCTCATCAAGCTTTATCCCAACTTTGAATTCTTTTTTGAGAATGAGTGGCTTAATAGAATGTTGTGGATTGAATGTATCTTGATCAAATAAGGAATGTGCAGATATTCAGTACAGGACAGGTTAGGGAACAAAGTTGTGTTGGGGAGTACTACTGCATATGTGAAAAAAGTAGTACAAAACTTTTTGTGGCTCCAAAGAGAGTTGTGTGAAATCTGATAAATTGAAACTGAGTCACTGAAGTGAGGTTACCAGACCTCTCCTCAAGACCAGCAGCTCCAGGCTACTTTAGTCACTAACAGCATAATTGTGTGGTTTGAAATGCTAAATTAGTGGAGCAGTTTTTCATCAGACATCGGTTTAGGAAGCTTATAAGGAGGGAAGAGAAGAGACAGGCCTTATGATGTGTGATGGCAGAACGCCTGAAAGTCTGATAGTTGAGGTGAGGTGATGGCGAAAATAGAGAGAGATAAAACAAATCTCTTGTTCTTAAAATAGAGTCAAACAAAGCCCAAGAGCCTGGGTCTCAAGGTCAACAATAAACCAGTGCTCACTCTCAGGCCTTCCATAATACCGTCTATAATCACTTGCAGCTGGTCAGTGAATCCCTGCTCAAGTCTGCCTGTTTCTCCAAAATGGCTAGGCTGGATTTCAAACGATCAATAATCAAATATGTAGTTCATATACTACCATAAATCCACACAACAAAATCTAATTACACTGGAATGACTTTCCCATTCCATGGTAAATTTACATTAAATTAAGTATTTTAAACTGATTTTTTTCCCCAATACATATGGGGAAAATATGTTGATGATGAGAGATTAGTTCTAAGTTTGCAGTGGTACAGAATCAGTTTTTATACCTTTTATACCTACGACTACAAGTGCTTTCCTTACCTGTCTAAAGCTTTTTCCTTGGTGCTGCTGCCGTGTCTCAGTCACTGTTTCTGTTGCTTGGAGACTAAAAAATGATTTGAGGCTGGAGGAGGGAGGAGAGGGAGGCCCCAGACTCCCTTTATGTGAAATTCAGGGAGTCCTGTCTCTTCTCTTATTACATGTCATGTCCTTAACTCCCAGAGTGGACAAGCAGGTATCTGTGAGCTAATGAAAAGAAATTCACACCTCTCCATAAAGAGGTACACCACGTACAGAACTGTATATGTTGAGGGTTATCAGCATGATTAACAGGACATCTGAGCCTATGCTCAAGTGAATAAGATGACTGACCAAAGATGGAGCAATATGCTGCCACTATAATTAGACCACCTTTAACACACTATACTGTATGATGCATATGGCCACATCTCAGGAAATCATCAATCATCTTTGACACTATCATATAAAACAATTACTGTCACTGACTGACACAATAGAGACTTAGTGTAAAGCCAGTTTATTAAAGCTATTACACCTGCTGCTCTGTAGTAGAAATTTCTCTGCCGCACAAAATGCGATGCATATTTCATATCCAACAGCAGCAGCAGCAGTGATAATTTGGAATAAGTCAGTGGCGGCCGCCCTCCCTGATAAGAGGGGGAAAAATTCCAAAATATTTTTTTCAAAAATTAGGTAATAAATGTCGGTTTTACCCACTAGTGTGTGTCTACATACAATATGAATTATAAACTACATTTCCCACCTACTAACATTCATTCACTAGTGAGTTTCCACAGACAGACTTGTATGTTTCTGTCATGGGGCGCTGATCAGCGCACCCCAGCAGTGCAGCAAAATAGCCAATGGTGCACAGTTGCCAGGACAAATAAATAAATATATGGCCAATCAGTGTCGCTGAAATGTATCGTCTTGGGGCGCTGAAAATATCGCCCTTGGGGTAGAAAATACAGCAAGATTCTTGAGAAAGGCTAGTGCGCGCTCTAGTATGGCACGGGCGCTGTCAGTCAGCGAGATGATGGCGAATTTAACGAGCGAGGTGCAGCTTCCACCGAATTCGGTGAGATCTTTATTTATCTACCCGTTTGCGAGAAGGACAATGGAGGAGAAAATCCGGGTTTAGGAGCTGGGACCCGACAAGCCGGAAATAAGACAGACGGGCAAAGTTCGTGTACAAATAAGAACTGTCCATCCCATCCACTCACTCATCATATTACACTCACCTTAGAAACAGAAATTTACCCTTCACTCACTCACACACACTGTTGATTTGTACAGATTGTATAGCTGATCATACTTTATACATTTACTCTGTGAAACATTGTTGAATTGTAGTCTTTGTCTGACTTTGAATTCTTATACTGGACTAGACATAGAAATGTATTGTCACATCAGACCCACCAAGAATAATTTTTACCAGCCGCCACTGGAATAAGTTAAGTTTTACCTGTTACCATGACCAGCAATGAGCAACCTTTGATTGTGTTTACTAACCTTGAACCGATTTTATGTTGTATACATTACGGCTAATAACGTATTACGAGTCAGGAGCGTCGTAGAGGCCGGAATCATCACTGAACAGCCCGGTGACAGCAACAAGACTGACCCAGATAATGACGAGAGAGATCCGGGCTGCTCGATCCTAAAATCACCCAACTGTTAAAACTCTGAACAACGATGCGCCTTATGTGTGGACAATGACAGCAATTGACATGTTAATTTATACTGCGCCGAAAAATATGTTAGTTCATTCCCTAAGCAAAGTCACAAAGTGCTTTCAGTAAAAAAAAGCAGTAGAAATAGTGTATGTAGACCAACAATAGTCGTCTACTGTGAGGGCCCAAATGCTCCATTTGAATAACTTTCTCCAGTTTATATTTCACTTAATATACGAGGTGACAATTGTAAATCATGTTTCCTTCAATGAGTAGAAGTTTGACCTATAAGGTCAGAGTTATCTTCACTTGGTCTTTAGCAGGGGCATGGAATCTCTCACTTCCATTTGGCACCATGACGCTGGCTGTCAGTAACACAGGCGGGGAAGTTATCAGAATGGAAATAATCTCAGCACTTGTCAGCAGCTGTTAACCCTCTTTTTATCTCTTAACCTTTGAAGGGGCTGTGATTATAGGTGCCTGGCTATGCAGTACCATTTCTATACGTAATTACAATGTGTGTTATATAAGTTGTTAGTTCAGTTTTATAAGTTAGAAATCATTACATGTAATTACATAGTGGGTCAAATCAATAAAATTGAAATAAACAAAATGTGCATGCAGCACAAAGCAGTAAGCTTTATAAACAGCGCCTAAGGGTAAGTGATTGGTGGGTTTATGCTTGTTTTTGGAGCAATGCAATCTGTTGATGATGTAGATTTCAAAGCTATCAGAATTATAACTGGAAGTAAAATCTGTAGTAAAGCCAAAGCAGCTCATCTTAGACTCAAGACTCCATGCAAGAGTTGCATTTTAAATGGAACATAAACATTTAATGGGCTGTGGGATATACCAGTCACTCTCAGTATGTTTACGACAGGCAGATGATGTGAGGCCATCATCTGCTGCAGTTGATCTTTGATGCAGGCAAAGGCAAAATACTGAAAGCCTCTGTAACAATTCTCCTCAGTCGGTGCAGGGTTCTTAGCAGGAATTTCACACAGTTATCTTTGTCCTCAAAGACACAATGCCACGTCAACAGGACTGTAACTGAGGGGCCAGCTTTCACTAGCTGCTGCCCGATAATGGGAGAAGGCTTCTACAGTGACCTTGGCATCACAATGGAGAATGTCATGCCGACACAGCCTCTATTGTGTGTCATCATTACTGCCTTTCAGTAAATCTCAAGCATGTCACCTGTGGCAGGCTTCAGTCTGTGTTGCTCGCACTTGTCGCCAGGATAATCACACAGACTAATGTTCTTTATTTAGACCGACGCACTTGGTATCTGCTGGCTGTTTATGTTACCACAAACTCTGTTCTATGATAACTAAACACAATATGTTTCCCATGCCTTACTGTGACTCCGCTTAAGCCCTCTGTGGAATTGAGACCCAATTATAGCATACTTCTCCAAACTATCTCTCCAGATATTTTCTGCATCTTCCTTTGTGTTTAGACAACAAGACTGGTAGTTTTCTGCTGCAGTGCCAAGAAGCCTTTTTAACATTAACATTTAACATTATATCTTTTGTAAATGCAAAAATATATTTAACTAGAATGTAATATGATGTTTTAGAAATGATCTAACACATTTACAACACACCTTTTAAATTATCTATTTTTGTACGCCTCTGCTTGCTTTAACTGTTATTTAATTTTTTATTAGTATCAGTTTTCTCACTTTCTTTTTTTATATTGGTAACACTGGCATTTGTTCACTGATAAATATCCTGTTTGTCCATATTTATTTTAGCATTACATCACTGATTGTGATTCATATTTGATTGACCTGCCTGATTAAAAAAAAGAAAAAATATTTTTACCAATATATAAATTAAATTAAAATTATAAATTTCTTAAAGTTCATCATGTGACCACATTTACAACATCTATTTAAAATCATACAATGTTTGAATATATTTAAGTATCCATCTTGCATGTCCTAAGTGAAGATGCCTCATGCATCATGCATTGTTCCTGTAACAGAAGCACACTTAAGGGATGATGAGAAAAGAATTCCTCCCTGAGTCTATTTAAAGATTGAGTTGTGTTCTGCTGGCTGCTTGAGGATACCTATGATTAATCACTGCTCTGCATGGAGCTCCTAATATGGCCTTGTCAGGAGACCCCATTACTGATAAGACTCTGACCTGCTGATTTCTATATTGCTCTCTGCCACTCATTAACCCCTCCCTTCATGTACCCCCAACCCGGACATAATAACATTCTTAGGCCCTGAAAGGCTCCTCCATATTTGGCAGAGAGGCTTCGTTTATAAAGAGAACTCATGGTGAAACACCCAATAGGTCACCATTCTATCTCACGGTAAGGTGCGAGGACAGTGGCTTGCAAATCAACAGCAACACTTTGACACTGAAGCATTACCTGTGCTAGTGTGAACTGTAGAATTGTCTCATCAGTTTCCATGACCTCTTTCCACAGGACCATTACACCTCAGTCTCCACAGTAGGGATTGTTAAGGTAAGATCATCTGAAAAGTGAAAATGTGTTTGATTTGAATACATCAAATTTTATGATGTAGGGAAAGAAAAAAACACTGTGACATGATGAAGTAAATCAAATAAACAATTGATTCTAGATTAGTATATATGTAATTTGTATGCTGCATTTACCTTTAACTAAATAAGTATATACTTGAAGTGCAACTGAGATTTTCTTTTTTTGGTAGACAAGGTGAAAAATGGGAGACGCTGCCATGAAAGAGTTTGGGGCAGCAGCCTCGTACCTGAGGAAGTCAGATAAGGAGCGTCTGGAGGCCCAGACTCGTGTCTTTGACATGAAGAAGGAGTGCTTTGTTCCTGACCAACAAGAGGAGTATGTGAAGGCATCCATCACTAGTCGTGAGGGGGACAAAGTCACCGCTCAGACTGCAAAAGGGAAGGTCAGTCAGCTGGCAGGCACAGCTGCCCTGGACGCAACTGCTTTCCTAACTAAGACACAGAAGTGATGAAAGAAAAGATTCAGACACATTTGTCCTTTAGTGATACTTAGCAGAGTAACAGCAGATAACAAAGGACTCCTGAGCATGGAGGCATTATGTTCCTATACAGCATTACAAACTACATACATACATACATACAATGTGCATTGAAAACTTGCTTTATTTTCATTGTATATAAACAAAATTGTAACAAATGGTGACAAAGTCAGTTTGATATATTTTACAAAAGGCACCCTTAATATTTAACGGTAGCTGTAATTTTGCAAAATGACCAACATCGCAGTGTTTGTGTTTTCAGACTGTGACAGTGAAGGAGTGTGACGTACACCCTCAGAACCCGCCAAAGTTTGATAAAATTGAAGACATGGCAATGTTCACCTTCCTCCATGAGCCCGCTGTGCTGTTTAACCTCAAAGAGCGTTATGCAGCATGGATGATCTACGTAAGACAGTTTCCTAATTGTGTAACTTTCCCTGGTTGACAGTCATCTCAGCATCTGAAACCACTGTCCTCTATCCCTCTGTTAATATGGCAGACCTACTCTGGGCTGTTCTGTGTGACTGTCAACCCCTACAAGTGGCTGCCAGTCTACAACAAAGAGGTGGTTAATGCCTACAGAGGAAAGAAGAGGAGTGAAGCTCCTCCTCATATCTTCTCCATCTCTGACAATGCCTACCAGTACATGCTAACTGGTATTTAAACTTCATCATATGCTCACATACAATTCAAATGCACAGGAAGCCTGCATTCTTAAGTCCTTAATCCTTTCTTTTCTTTTTTTAGACAGAGAAAATCAGTCAATTCTCATCACGTGAGTTTTTTTTATGAGTTTTTGTTGATGCATGCAGTAAAACTAAGAATTTGATCTTATCATTTGATGTGAAATATTTATAGTAGCTAATAGTTCCATGTTAACACCATACTGGGAAAGACAATAAACATTAAATCATGTGATTTAAGGGCAAGAAGTAAACAAATATGTAAATACATGTCACTGTTTTAATGAGTGCAATAGGCCAATGCAGTACAATTACTAGGGCTGCAAACTCCAACTATGTCTTATTATCAATTAATCTGCCAATTATTTTATTAATTTACCTACGTTCTGGTTTATCAATCAAGACCTGGTTAGATTGTATGCTGCTTAGTTGTCATTTTATTTAATAATATAATTTGTGTTTTCAGTGGAGAATCTGGTGCTGGGAAAACTGTCAACACCAAGAGGGTCATCCAGTACTTTGCCAGCATTGCAGCTGGAAGTGGAAAGAAGGATGGAAACACTGAAAAAAAGGTTTCTACACTGAATTTACAGAAAACCTTTAAAGGCACAATGTTTAATTTTATTGCTATTTGAACAAACGTTGGACTGTTGTACTCTTTCAGGGTACCCTGGAGGATCAAATCATCCAGGCTAACCCAGCTTTAGAAGCTTTTGGTAATGCCAAGACCATTAGGAATGACAACTCTTCCAGATTTGTAAGTTTCTGTCGGTAATATAATTGCCTTTTGTGCTTATTGTACAGTATTTTATTGTTTGCTTTTTTTCCCCTCAGGGCAAATTCATCCGAATTCACTTTGCTGCTAGTGGAAAACTGGCATCGGCTGATATTGAGACATGTAAGTATACATTATATATTTTCATTTGGTTTGCTGTCTTCATCACAATGTTTACCTTCCCAACTGCTTAATATAAATGTCTTTACAGATCTGCTGGAAAAGTCCCGTGTCACCTTTCAGCTTAAGGCTGAGAGAGATTACCACATCTTCTATCAGATTCTGTCTCAGAAGAAACCTGAGCTGCTTGGTAAATTTAAACAACTGATTTTTAGAACAGCAACTACTACAACTTGAAATGGTGCTTCATCATTTTCATAAAAAACTTAACATTTTTGTTTTGACTTTCAGAGATGCTGCTCATTACCAACAATCCCTATGACTATGCCTTCATCTCCCAAGGAGAGACAACTGTAGCCTCCATAAATGATTCTGAAGAGCTGATGGCCACTGATGTGAGTAAAGGATGCAACATACTGTCTGTTCATCAAACACCTGCTAACATAAGTCATATGTTGATATTGACATCAGCTGGTATTTTACATCTAGCTGTTGCCATGGTATTCTGAAACCTGATGTGTCTTGTTAGAATTCAACTTTAAAAAACTATATAAAACCCATATTCTCATTTTAGGAAGCCTTTGATGTTCTGGGCTTCACTCAAGAAGAGAAGAATGGTATTTACAAGCTGACTGGTGCCATCATGCACCATGGTAACATGAAGTTTAAGAACAAGCAACGAGAAGAGCAGGCAGAGGCTGATGGCACTGAAGGTGAGAGGTGGCACTCTCATCTGACAGATGGGATTTAAAAGACTTCAGGATTCAGGTATTTGATACTTACTGAGAGATTTTATATTCATATGTGTTTTCTCAGATGCTGACAAAGTCGCATATCTGATGGGCCTGAACTCTGCTGACCTCATTAAAGGTCTCTGTCATCCAAGAGTCAAAGTAGGAAATGAGTGGGTCACCAAGGGACAAAATGTCCAGCAGGTAAGAGGGAAACTGGGGGGTTGAATTTCAGTCCTGGTTGATTTGATGACACCTGTGGTCACTGGTGGCAACTGCAAGTGTGGTTTATGCAATACAAACCCATTGAGCAGTTATTTTGTCAGTAATGAAACAGAATGTAGAGCATCTGGTGTCCGCTGTCAACAGGTGGGCAATTTTAATTTATGGCAGGATTGTAAAACTCTGCTATATAGAAGGGTACTTACAAAATGTTAATAACTGAATGTCCATTGCTGAAAAAATAAAATAAAAAATAAAATTTGAAGGAAACAACACTGAATGTTCGTGAATGATTATTTACTGGATTTCTTTTTTAGGTCTACTATGCTATTGGTGCACTGTCTAAGTCAGTGTATGAGAAGATGTTTTTGTGGATGGTAGTCCGTATTAACCAATCCTTGGACACCAAGCAGCCTCGTCAGTACTTCATTGGTGTACTGGACATTGCTGGATTCGAGATCTTTGATGTAAGCTCTGTCTATTACTTATTGGCAAAGATTTAATTAAACTCCTGTTTTTCACTTTTATGCACAGAGATGAGTGTGAAAATGACTATACTGTAATCCACTTTACATTACAGTTCAACACCTTTGAGCAGATGTGCATCAACTTCACCAATGAGAAACTGCAACAGTTTTTCAACCACCACATGTTTGTGCTGGAGCAGGAAGAGTACAAGAAAGAGGGCATTGAATGGACTTTTATTGATTTTGGTATGGACCTGCAGGCCTGTATTGACCTCATTGAAAAGGTGAGATACTCTGACGTAATGTTAAGTCACAAATAAGATTAATAAAATATATATTGCAACCAGTCTGTCTAACCAGTCATATTTTGTTGTCTTCAGCCCATGGGTATTATGTCCATCCTTGAAGAGGAGTGCATGTTCCCCAAAGCCAGCGATTCCACCTTCAAAGCTAAACTCTACGACAACCACCTGGGGAAATCCAACAACTTCCAGAAGCCTAGAATTGTCAAAGGGAAACCAGAGGCTCATTTTGCCCTGGTTCACTACGCTGGAACTGTTGATTATAATATCAACAACTGGCTGGTGAAAAACAAGGATCCTCTAAATGAGACCGTTGTTACGCTGTACCAGAAGTCTAATCTTAAAATGCTCAGTAACCTCTTTGCAAATTATGCTGGAGCTGACTCAGGTAAGAATATCTGGGAATATTTATACTTTCTCACAGATGTCCACTGACAATGTCAAGATTGAATCATTTCTGTCTGTGTCTATTAATGCAGTCTAATTAGTTGTGTTCTTGTTTACTAGCTGATGCAAAGGGTGGCAAGGGAGGAGGCAAGAAGAAGGGTTCATCCTTCCAGACCGTGTCTGCTTTGCACAGGGTTGGTATAAACACATTAATGTCTGTGAATGTCTGTGAATGTGTGTGAATGTCTGCTTCACAGAAATCAATGACTTAATTTCCAATGAATAACTGAGAGATTAGTCACAATGGGTTTAATTACCTCCACAGGAGAACCTGAACAAGCTGATGACCAACTTGAGGTCTACTCACCCTCACTTTGTACGCTGCATCATCCCCAATGAGACCAAGACTCCTGGGGCCATGGAGAACCCTCTGGTGATGCACCAGCTGCGCTGTAACGGTGTGCTGGAAGGCATCAGGATCTGCAGAAAGGGCTTCCCTAACAGGGTCCTCTATGGAGATTTCAAACAGAGGTATTACTTCACATTTAGTGTTATCATTATTTAATTCTTCTTTAAAATGCTTATTCTGAAAGACATTTTGTTTAATTGTCTTGTCTTATTTTCCAGATATCGCATCCTGAACCCTGCTGCCATCCCTGAGGGTCAGTTCATTGACAGCAAGAAGGGAGCAGAGAAACTTCTTGGCTCTCTGGATATTGACCACAACCAATACAAGTTTGGACACACTAAAGTAATTAATGAAGAGCCAAATCCAAAGCAATGCACATTTCTAATCAAGTCAATCAATCTTATTTATATACTATTATAACAAAAGGTATCTTATGACACGCTTTTATATAGAGAAAGTCTAGACCATACTTGTACTTTTAAGTTACAGAGACCCAACACACACTAGTCAACTGTGGAAACATATATCTACAGTAAAAACTACCAAACCAGTTTAAAACTACATTGTCTCAAGAGTGTAACCCCTCAATGCTGAATACCTCCTTAACAGCTGGTGGATATTTACATGCTGTTTACATCCCCTAAAGGTGTTCTTCAAGGCTGGTCTTCTTGGGCAATTGGAGGAGATGAGAGATGACCGTTTATCACTCATCATCACTGGAATCCAAGCTAGATCAAGAGGTCTACTGGCAAGAGTGGAATTCCAAAAGATTGTTGAAAGGAGGTTAGATAAATCAAGACTTTAAAATTAGCTAAAAGAAAAGAAATGTAATGATTTTGTTTTGCCATTAGTTGTACAGTAGTTAAAACATTGGTTGATCTTTGACAGGGATGCACTATTGGTAATCCAGTGGAACATCCGTGCTTTCATGGGGGTCAAGAACTGGCCATGGATGAAGCTGTACTTCAAGATCAAACCTCTGTTGAGATCTGCTGAAGCAGAAAAGGAGATGGCCAACATGAAGGAAGAATTCCTGAAGTTAAAAGAAGCTTATGCAAAGTCTGAATCTCGTAGAAAGGAACTAGAGGAGAAAATGGTCTCTATGCTCCAAGAGAAGAATGACCTGCAGCTCCAAGTTCAGGCCGTAAGTATGATGGCCACATCATGTCAATGTTTAATAATAATCATTATATGCAAAATAATATATACATTAAGCAATATACAATATGATAATTCATGTGTGATTAAATCAATTATCATTTCAAATTAGGAGCAAGATAATCTTGCTGATGCAGAGGAAAGATGTGAAGGGCTGATCAAAAACAAAATTCAGATGGAGGCAAAAGCCAAAGAGATATCGGAGAGACTGGAGGATGAGGAGGAGATGAATGCTGAACTGACTGCGAAGAAGAGGAAGCTGGAGGATGAGTGCTCTGAGTTAAAGAAGGACATTGATGACTTGGAGTTAACTCTGGCGAAAGTGGAGAAAGAGAAGCATGCCACTGAGAACAAGGTATGACAATGACTGCTGTAGGTGCATGAATGGTAACTGGGTTATAACCCTTCAGTACAGCTTTGTCTATAATACTCATTTCTCAATTTGCAGGTAAAGAACCTGGTCGAAGAAATGGCTGCTCTGGATGAAATCATTGCCAAGTTGACCAAGGAAAAGAAAGCCTTACAGGAAGCTCATCAGCAAACGCTGGATGACCTGCAGAGTGAAGAAGACAAAGTCAACACTCTGACCAAGGCCAAGGCTAAGCTGGAGCAGCAAGTGGATGATGTATGTATTTCACTGAATGTGTTTAAAAAGGCTTGTCATTGTGCCTTCCATATTGGAATAAAAGGGTTTGACTTTTTGTAATAATGGTGTCTAGCTTGAAGGTTCCCTGGAACAAGAAAAGAAGATTCGGATGGATCTTGAGAGAGTAAAGAGGAAGCTGGAGGGTGACCTAAAGTTGACCCAAGAGAGCCTAATGGACCTGGAAAATGACAAGCAACAGCTAGAAGAGCATCTGAAAAAGTAAGCGCATAATTTTATAAACAGTATGTCTACATTTCATACAGTAGTAAAAAGCTCTACAGATACAGACAATATACAAATGCAGTTGATCTAATTCTTACTAATTTTATGACAGGAAAGACTTTGAAGTCAGTCAGCTCAATAATAAAATAGAGGATGAGCAGGCTGTTGCCATTCAGCTTCAAAAGAAACTGAAAGAACTTCAGGTACTGAATAACTTATGAGCAATGGTTAAAAATTGGTAAAACACTCAATAGTAAGTAGCAACTAAATAATTCTGCCTTAACAGGCCCGCATTGAGGAGCTGGAGGAAGAGCTCGAGGCAGAGCGAGCTGCTCGAGCCAAGGTGGAGAAGCAGAGATCCGACCTGGCCAGAGAACTGGAGGAGATCAGTGAGAGGCTGGAGGAGGCTGGTGGAGCAACATCTGCCCAGATTGAGATGAACAAGAAGAGGGAGGCTGAGTTACAGAAACTCCGCAGAGACCTTGAAGAGGCCACTCTGCAGCATGAAGCCACCTCTGCCACACTCAGGAAGAAACAAGCTGACAGTGTCGCTGATCTCGGGGAGCAGATCGACAACCTGCAGAGAGTCAAGCAGAAACTGGAGAAGGAGAAGAGTGAGCTCAGACTGGAACTGGATGATGTGGTCTCCAATATGGAACATATTGTGAAGACAAAGGTTGGCTAAAAAAGACAAGTAATTTCTTGTGAATGTTGATACAAAACAGATATATTTAACATGTTTTCTTGATGTGATTTATTTCATTTAAGACAAATCTGGAGAAGACATGCAGGTCTATGGAAGATCAGATGAATGAATACAAGACCAAGTTTGAAGAAGCTCAACGTTGCATCAACGACTTCAATATGCAAAAAGCAAAGCTTCAGACAGAAAATGGTATTTATTTTGCTTTAATACAAGACCAGATGTAATATATTATTTTTAATTTTGTTCTATTAACCTTCTTAATTTAATTGATACAGACATGTTTTATCACTCTAAATTAAACGTCCCAATGAGCGGGAAAAGTAGACAGTTTTTCTCACAAAAGTTCACTTCTTGGTGATACACTGTTTTTGTTAAGATACTGACAATAACATGTTGCTTTTGACCAAAACACTAGGTGAGTTCTCAAGGCAGCTGGAGGAGAAAGATTCCTTGGTGTCTCAACTGACGAGAGGAAAAATGTCCTACACTCAACAGATTGAAGACCTAAAAAGGCAACTGGAAGAGGAGACCAAGGTGAAGTTTCAGTGCAAAGTGACAGTAATGCATGTCATTTTTAAACTGATGTACTGTATATTATAGTGTTAATCATTCATACACATTTTTTAAAAACAGGCAAAGAGTGCCCTGGCCCATGCAGTGCAGTCCTCTCGTCATGACTGTGACCTACTCAGGGAGCAGTATGAGGAGGAGCAGGAGGCCAAGGCTGAACTGCAGCGCAGCATGTCCAAGGCTAACTCTGAGGTGGCTCAGTGGAGAACCAAGTATGAAACTGATGCCATCCAGAGGACAGAGGAACTGGAGGAGGCCAAGTAAGACAGTTTGAGATCTAATTCATAATTTAATTTTATTTGTAACTTCTAAAGTGACATTTTACTTCATCTAGCAGGTCAGCTTTTTGTTTGTGTTATGTTCCAACTAAAATGTAAGACGAACAAAAAGTTTGTCTGTTAGATGACTCAGCAGCCAGTCATAGTGGTTAAAGTCTTTAGTGTTTATCCAACAAACCCAATAGCAGGTTAATTAAACGATTTGAATGATTGATTGGTTCCTTAAGGAAAAAGCTGGCTCAGCGCCTGCAGGAGGCTGAGGAGGCTGTTGAAGCAGTCAATGCTAAATGTTCTTCTCTGGAGAAGACCAAACACAGACTGCAGAATGAGATTGAAGATCTCATGGTGGATGTGGAGAGGTCTAATGCTGCTGCTGCTGCTCTGGACAAGAAGCAAAGAAACTTTGACAAGGTGAGGTAGTGAAGTATTTGGCAATGACAATGTCAATGTCTTTTATAGTCTTTAACTTATAGCCTTAAACCTGCTTCACATTTTTGGTCCTGCAGGCCAAAAATAGGTAGCTCTACTGATCCAGATAGGGGTTAAATTGGTTGTTAAAATTCATAATGTGCAGGATTTTAATATTTTGGACTTTGGTGCCCCATAGTGGTCATACCAAAAAAGACACCATAGCAGATAACGAATGGACTAAAAGCATTGGCTGCATTCACTTTCACCAGCATTCTTATTTTTTCACTCAATAACAGGAGAAGTAGTTTTTAGATGATATCACCCAGTCTGATTCCTTTTCTCCATTCACCTGGCACATGTACACTTACTGCTGGCCATTGTATTCATTATAGGTCCTGGCTGAGTGGAAACAGAAGTATGAAGAGTCTCAGTGTGAGCTGGAGAGCTCCCAGAAGGAGGCTAGAGGTCTCAGCACTGAGCTCTTCAAACTGAAGAACTCGTATGAAGAGTCTCTGGATCATCTGGAGACCATGAAGAGAGAGAACAAGAACTTGCAGGGTAAGTGATGTCATGATTTGCGCCAAGGTTTCTGGAGACTTTAGAAAGTTAATTATGAAACTTTAGTAATCACGCTGCTTGACATTCCACAGAGGAGATTTCTGACATCACTGAGCAACTAGGTGAGGGTGGAAAGAGCATCCATGAACTGGAGAAATTACGGAAACAACTGGAACAGGAAAAGAGTGAGATCCAGTCTGCTCTTGAAGAAGCAGAGGTACAGGCGCTTTAATGAATAACACATTTTAGAGTAACAGTGTTTGCTGCTTTGTATAACTGTGTACCCTTCTGTCTATCAGGCCTCCCTTGAGCATGAAGAGGGTAAGATTCTAAGAGCCCAGCTAGAGTTCAATCAAATTAAAGCTGATATTGAACGCAAACTAGCTGAGAAAGATGAGGAGATGGAGCAGAGCAAGAGGAACCTGCAGAGGACCATCGACACCCTGCAGAGCTCTCTTGAAGCTGAGTGTCGCAGCAGAAATGAGGCGCTGCGTCTGAAGAAGAAGATGGAGGGAGACCTCAATGAGATGGAGATCCAGCTTAGCCAGTCAAACAGGCAGGCATCTGAGGCCCAGAAACAACTTAAATCTGTTCATGCACACCTGAAGGTAAACTAGAAAGAGGAAGGCTCACTTTCTTAATATGTTTTAAAGTCAGATTGATTATAAACATGAATGCGATTGATGTCATCCCATTAGGATTGCCAAATTCAGCTGGATGAGTCTGTTCGGGCCAATGATGATCTTAAAGAGAACACTGCTATTGTTGAGAGACGCAACAACCTGCTTCAAGCTGAACTGGAGGAATTGAGGGCTGCTCTCGAGCAAACCGAGAGAAGCCGCAAACTTGCTGAGCAAGAACTGCTGGATGTTAGTGAGAGGGTGCAGCTACTGCACTCACAGGTGAGACCTGATAGCCTATTCCAACACAACCACAGACTGACTGATTTTCTTGCTTATTATAAGGAACTTAAAGGATTTATTTTTTAAATTCTAACATAGTTTTTCTTACATTATGAAATGTCAAAAATATGTAGAACACCGGCCTGATAAACCAGAAGAAGAAGCTGGAGATTGATGCTTCCCAGCTTCAAACTGAAGTGGAGGAAGCAGTGCAGGAGTGCAGAAATGCTGAAGAGAAGGCCAAGAAGGCCATTACTGATGCTGCCATGATGGCAGAGGAGCTGAAGAAAGAGCAGGACACCAGCGCTCACCTGGAGCGTATGAAGAAGAACATGGAGCAAACCATCAAAGATCTGCAGCACCGTCTGGATGAAGCTGAACAGATCGCCATGAAGGGAGGCAAGAAGCAGGTGCAGAAGCTCGAGGCCAGGGTAAGAGCTGCCAGTATAGAAACAAACTTTTGGAAAGGCATCTGTAGGACTAACAACTTAATTTTGTTTGAAAACTGTTTATATATGTCCAGTAGACATGGAACTACATTATCATCATTGCCATGTTTCTCGCCACTTCATAAATACACCTCTGGTTTGGTCTCTACCAACCCCAAGGAGAAATATTTGGGCCTTTAGTTTAACACATATTCTACTTTGTTCAACAGGAAGTCACTAACTATGCATCATAATTAATGCATAGTCGAGGTTTATCACTACACATGACTTTCTATATGATAATAGGCTATTTCATTAATAATGATATATAGTATATGAAGTATACTGATTAAAGCAGCATTAAGATTAGTTCCTAGTGAAACAAAATACTTTTGTGATGTTTTCAGGTGAGGGAGCTTGAGAATGAAGTGGAGTCGGAGCAGAAGAAGGGCAGTGAAGCAACAAAGGGCCTCCGCAAATATGAGAGACGCATCAAGGAGCTCACATACCAGGTGATTTTTTAACCACCCATGACCTATACAAATAGCAAGTAGCAATACCTCTGTCTGTGTTTCTACACAATGTATACTATTTATAGGTATTTTTATATTCTTCTGACAAATGCCCCTTTATGCATGGATGTTTCTATGTCCAGCTTTACCACACCTGCATTTCCACAGTTCATTTTTGGTCAAAATTAGGATGCAAATTGAAGAGAATACTCATACAATACAATATTGGGAGTCTCTTTCCTTTTTCCTTGATTTATACAGACTGAGGAGGATCGCAAGAATGTTGCCCGTCTCCAGGATCTGGTTGACAAACTGCAGATGAAAGTCAAAGCCTACAAGAGAACAGCTGAGGAGGCTGTAAGTGTAGACTGTGTCCCATGCTGTGTGCATCTCAACTTTCACTGTGACTTGATTTAAAAACAAAGTTGCTAAATCTTCAAAACCTTTACCCTTTCAATTGAAAACCACATGGCCTTACCATAGGTAAACACCCCCAGGTCCATTGCTTATTGTACTGATATAATATTGTGGTCTGTGTTTTCCTTCAACCTGTAGGAAGAGCAGGCAAATACTCATTTGAGCAAGTTCCGTAAACTGCAGCATGAGCTTGATGAAGCTGAAGAGAGAGCTGACATCGCTGAGTCTCAGGTCAACAAGCTGCGTGCCAAGAGCCGTGATGTAGGCTCAAAGGTAAGAGCTCTTACTTCATATACTCTCCTACTGCGTTCACAATTTTTTTCACAGTCGTCATCACAATCATCATTATCATTCAAATGTAATCCATTTTAGTTTTTAATGCAAATTTCATAATTATAGTGTTCATCATTCATAATAGAAACCAAATAAATCAGACCAGATTCTTTGTACAGATTGATTTTATTTTTGAATAAGTTAGTCATTATAGATTAGTTAGTAGAAAATCATTTTTTGGCCCACTGAAGGCATCATTAATTATCATCATAATGATAAGTGCAATGACTGAGCCCTAAGATTGTAATTCCATTCCATTAGTAGTTACTTAGAAAGTTATATAATATATACAATTCCAAGTAAACATGCCAAACAATTTTGTTAAAAAAACTTTTTGTGAAAATATTGTATCTTTGTATTTGTAGACAGTTACCATAATAAGCTCTCATTACTGGCACATGCTAACATTATGGCTATTTTGGCATACTTACCCACATGTTTGTTAGCCATCTTGTTTGAAAATGAATGCTTTCATGTATTTTTAATAACGTGTAACTTATATAACATGTTCAGTCTTGTTGGACTTGTGTCTCTAATATGTCTCCCTTTGTCTACTCTCTTATCATTGTTCATCACAGAAAGGGCTAGATGAGGAGTGAAACTCACAGACGGCCACCTAAGACCATTGGGATCTCCTGTGGTTTAGTCCCATCTGTCTCCAAAGTAACTCTGTAGAATAAAGCAAAAGTGCATTAAAATTACAGCGTAATGTCCTCATTTATTTCAAGCAGATAAAGTTCTCCGCACTAAATTTCATCTCAGAGACAGAGGGCTGATGTGTCAAATAATGCAGAAGGCAACGTGTTCAATTCACCAGCTTTTACTTGATCACTCACCTAGTTGCTAGATGTATTTCAGACGGGTTAGTGCTTGAATACATGAACAGAACCAAAAAAACCCCCCACATACATTTACATTAGAACAATAACTTTCATTATATCTGCAACCAATTAATAACTAACTCAAAGCTCAAACAAAACTTTGTTAGGTTGGTTGCTGTGGCCACCTTGTGTCTACACTCTGAACTGTTCTCTGACCTTCTGTTGTTGTTGCATAGATGTGTTTTTGTTTCCTGTCAACGAAACCTGGTTGTTGTTCCTACCTCTACAGCTGTTACAATTGCTTCTATGTGAATACTGATCTCAGGATTAGAATAATAAGTCAAGTTAGCAAAACATGACAATAATATTGAAGGTCCCTTCCTCAGTAAAAACATTGAAAAAGAAAAGCTTAAAACAGCAGCTCTCCCTCAAAGACAGCCTTTCAGTGGAAATGGTGGTGGATGGTCTAAATATTACTTAAGAGGTTTCTCTACCTTGTGTTTAATAACTATTGGAGATATGGATGTCATGTTTTATTGAAAGGTTATAGCAATAAAATGTGAAGAATGGACTCTCACTGAAAAAAAAAACATCTTTCCTTCACGGTGTTAAAGGAGATGTTATTATGAATAGGAGTGCTATAAATAGGCTTATGCCTGAAAGTACAAAAATGTGCATGTGTAAAAACATCCACTAGCAATATATAATATATCTGTTTACAATACAAATCAAATTTCCCGGAATCAAGTATTCTCTTCTTGTTTTAAGTGCACCCCTGCTGTGGGTCATTACTAAAATAAATATTTAAATAAATAAAACTGTAGAAACTGCACTGAGAACAGTTGAAATGATCTTGCTCTACTTTTTCTAGTTTTTAAATTCTTGAAAATAGCATTTAAAAAGACTTTTTATGTGGTGTGAAAAGACAATAGATCTTTTTTCTACCACTTGTTTCTACTAATTAAATGTTAATAAGAACAACATGACCATTAGTGTAGGTTGGATAATAAGTAGGTTGGATATAAGTATAGAAATACCCACTAAGATAGTAGGATCAAAATGATAACAATTTTCAAAAAGAAATGTTCATAGCTGTGTTCAAAATTTACCAAAGCATACATAAGAGAGATATTAATACATATCAAGAGAAATAACAGGAACACTAAATAAATTTAATATGTTGAGGTGAAAATATGAAGCAGCAAAAACTTCAGAAATGTGTAAAATTACTCTCCAAAACACAGTTTACTGTATATGTGTAAATAAATTAGACTTTGCCTCTAGTCTTCAGCTGGCATTTTAAATGTTCAAATGTAATAATGACGCTATCCTGTGTAACATTGAATGAAGGAATATAACAAGTGCTATTGCTCAGCAAGCATGGCCTGCATGCATGCTGACTATAATTTTTTTTATATAGTGAAACAATGGTTAAATACAAATTAGACAAAATACATTTACAATATAAAGTACGATACCTCATTGATCTGCAGCAGCACAAAGGAGAGAATGATGTACTGTAGCAAGTTCTTGACAGAAGAAGCCAAGCAATGGCTCTCAACTTGACACTTGTTTGGCACTGCATGCTGACCTTGATCTCAGATGTCCTTTAAAAGTCGTGTACATCTACAGAAAGATTAAGAGATAATAAGTCATTTTATTTTTTGTCACCCATATTCAAACATGAACAAAACTATGTAAGCCAAGACTGTGTTTATCTTCCCACTGATACTTAATAACCCTTTAATGTTGTTATTATAGTGCTTTAGGTTTCTCTGTGTCTCAACTGCTTCTAACGCGTAGAACTGTGACGTTTAGACATACTGTAGGATTAAATAACAGACAACACCAACAATAGCATATCAAGGTGACACCATTTGTTCTTTCCATCAAAGACTTTAGCAGCTAAACAACTGGCCTCACCTTAGAAGAGTCTGGTTACCACTCGGTACTGATGCAGTGAGAAGGTGATAATAGCCAGGATGGGCACACAAAACAGATGAGGATCCACAGGGATGTAGACAGCTGACAATGAGAATGAGGCCAACAGTGGGCAAGCAAGCTGATGGTAAAGGTCATTCTCATTTTATGGGAGCTAACCAAATTCACATTTATGGCTTCAGTTGCTACGGGGTGAGACTGGATATCTGGCTACATTCTATTAAAGACAATCAAAACAACAAAATCCCTTTTGTTTTTCTGTCTCTGGCAGCAGTGCTCACTCACATGTGTTTTCTATTGATGTTCCATAAAAGTAGAATGAGCAAAGCCTATAGCAGGAAATCAATTTGTACATATACGGAGATTATCAAATACTTACATTCTATAAAGGAATAGAAATTGAAAAATGATTAAACTTATCATCTAGAATACATTTCTATATATACTTTCAGTGCTATGCACCTGTTACTCCTCATCCATCATGACATCAGATGGCAGTTTAGCTGTATCACTGCCCTCAAAGGTTGCCCTTCTCAAGAGACAAAAAAATCCAGACAAGAATTTCACAGGGTTATCTTTGTCCTCAAGGCCAAAGGAAAGGGAACAATGTCATGACGACACCATGAGACAAAGAGTGTAGACCAAGCTAGGCAGAATAGCGGTTAGTGATACAGTCCCTGACATTAGCTCTCACTCAACAGCTGCAACACTTAATTGTCTCAGAAGCAGCTCGAGAAATACACTTTATGTCCCTTCACATGACTGACCTCTGCTGAACTTGAAGGAATCTTAACTTGACAAGTGCAGAGCTGTTTTCAAAGCACAATGTATGAAAAAGTGATCATGTTGCTTCCACCTCAGTTGTCATCACATATAAGGACTATTTGAACCCTTGCCATGTCCATTATGTACTGTTATTCAGCTCTGGTTATCAAAAATATTGCTGGGTATCTAAAGCAGATTATACACCTAGGAACACCATGGTTAGTTTATTACATTATTTAGTTTTAATTGAATATATTATTATTTACTTTTACTCTAACCTTTGAAAGTAAGAGTCTAAAAATAGAAACCAACAAAAGTTAAAAACTGAAACTTAAAATCACAGGTCTAACTGAGTCAATAGAGGAATTATATAACATTTTAATTTTATATATATTAGGTTATAATTTAGGTGAATAAAATTAGAGTCACTTGATATCAAGCTTGTCCCTGATCCCCACCTCTTGCCCTCCCCTTTCTTTGTACCATGTATTGTCCTATCCTTGTTTGTCACAAAGTGAGGGCAACTAATAGTAGCGGTACATCCTGCCCAATTAGGAGAAAGCTTTTTTAATGTGCAACCTTTCTCCGAAAATTCATTCCATATATGGTGGATAAACAACCTTTATTAATGGAAGGAGGTCTGCTGTCAGCTACGGGGCTCATCATTTCATTTGATTGAAGGTTGAAAACCAAAGGTAAGCAAAGCATTTATATGAGTGGCATAGGATAGAAGTGTGACACATCTTGACATTTGCTGGCGTAGCTATGACATATTATTGTGTCAGTGATATACTGAATGTGTGTATCATGCTCTTTGCTGGTGGGGAGTGATGTTTATGGTTGTAGTAATAGTATAATGTTTTGCTATATCAAGTTTGAATACAGTAGTGAGATCCTGACTCTGGTCCCCTTATGTGTCTAAACCACTCTATTTAAAGGCCACTTTTGATTCTATATAAAAGTCTTTATGACAACACTTCCCTTAAATTAAGTCAGAAACAAATTTATGTTAAAATGTGATTGTTGATACCTGATTAAGATATCAAGGTCATTTGCATACTAAAGAAACAGTGTGCATAGACAGTACAGTACTAAAAGTTTGAATAAACTGTGACTCATTTCTTTGATATGACCTCAGTAATCTCATTCTGACACCCTTTACACGAAAATCCTTAAAATTACTTCTACAATTATTCTGAATTTGTAAATCGGGTGAAAAATGAGTGTGCAATAATTGAAGTGCAACTGATATTTTTCTGTTTTTTTGGTAGACAAAGTGAAAAATGGGAGACGCTGCCATGGCAGAGTTTGGGGCAGCAGCCCCGTACCTGAGGAAGTCAGATAGGGAGCGTCTGGAGGCCCAGACTCGTATATTTGATATGAAGAAGGAGTGCTTTGTTCCTGACCCAGCTGTTGAGTACGTCAAGGCAACCATCACTAGTCGTGACGGTGACAAAGTCACAGCTAACACTGAGTTTGGAAAGGTAAACTAATTACACTATTTATATTCTGCAGATGAGCACTGATCTACACACAGAGGTGTTTGGTTAGGTTTCATATTTATTATTTTCTTTTGTAGACAGTGACAGTGAAGGAGTCTGACATAAACCCTCAGAACCCGCCAAAGTTTGATAAAATTGAAGACATGGCGATGTTCACCTTCCTCCATGAGCCCGCTGTGCTGTTTAACCTCAAAGAGCGTTATGCAGCATGGATGATCTACGTAAGACAGTTTCATAATTGTGTAACTTTCCCTGGTTGACAGTCATCTCAGCATCTGAAACCACTGTCCTCTATCCCTCTGTTAATATGGCAGACCTACTCTGGGCTGTTCTGTGTGACTGTCAACCCCTACAAGTGGCTGCCAGTCTACAACCAAGAGGTGGTTCTTGCCTACAGAGGAAAGAAGAGGAGTGAAGCTCCTCCTCATATCTTCTCCATCTCTGACAATGCCTACCAGTACATGCTGTCAGGTACATAATCTACTTTAGCCTTTACGTTTTTAATATTCAATTCTGACGTCATATCATTTGTTACTGATGCTTTGATCATTTCTCTCGACAGACAGAGAAAACCAGTCAATCCTTATCACGTAAGTCATACAGCCAACAGAAATCTCTACAGTATGTAAGGGTCATCGGTCTATATCTAACTATATCTTTTTGTATCTCCTATACTCAGCGGAGAATCTGGTGCTGGAAAGACTGTCAACACCAAGCGTGTGATTCAGTACTTTGCCAGCATCGCTGCTGCCCCGACTGGGAAGAAAGATGCAGCTACTGAGAAGAAGGTTTGTATTTCTGAATATCATATGACCAAAATATCAAGCTTTTCCAAAATTGGCACTTGTCCTGAAATTGTGTCTTTGTTTTTGTTTTTTTTATAAACAGGGTACCCTGGAGGATCAAATCATCCAGGCTAACCCTGCTCTGGAGGCCTTTGGTAATGCCAAGACCATCAGGAATGACAACTCCTCCAGATTTGTGAGTGTCTGTGTGACTGCAGTGACGATACTTGATTATCATTTTTTCATATTAGAAATATAAATGAATACTTCTTTTCTTCTCAGGGCAAATTCATCAGAATTCATTTTGACAACCGAGGAAAGCTGGCCTCTGCTGATATTGAGACTTGTAAGTAACGCTGAGTCCATCCACACATCCAGTCTCCAGGCCATTTACTTTTTGTAGGGTTATGTGGTGCTGGAGCCAATCCCAACATGTGAGAGGTACGGTACACCGTGGACAGGATGCCAGTGTCCCACAGGGCTAACACACATACTGAGCAAACACACACACACCTGGAACACAATAACCTAATATATATTACATCTCTTACAGACCTTCTAGAAAAGTCTCGTGTGACTTATCAGCTCAAAGCTGAGAGGGACTACCACATTTTCTACCAGATCTTGTCTCAGGCAAAGCCTGAACTTCTGGGTAAGTGTGCTATATACAGTACATATGATATATGATTATTAGTGTATCATGAATTGTAGTATAACAAATATTTTATCTATCCTTTCAGAAATGTTGCTTATCACCAACAACCCCTACGACTACTCTTTCATCTCTCAAGGAGAGACAACAGTAACCTCAATCAATGACTCTGAAGAGCTGATGGCCACTGATGTGAGCTGAATCTTCCATTCACAGTAAACAGGTTTCAGACAAACATCAATTTATAACAAAATAAGGAATGTTTTTTTTCTTGATTTCATTCAGGATGCCTTCGATGTGCTGGGCTTCACTCAGGAAGAGAAGAACAGTATTTACAAGTTGACTGGTGCCATCATGCACCATGGTAACATGAAGTTTAAGAACAAGCAACGAGAAGAGCAGGCAGAGGCTGATGGCACTGAAGGTGAGAGATGCTGTTATATATTATGATCCTAGGTGTATATTATTATTTTCATTATTCATTGTAATGAAAGGGGGACAAGATGGTCCAGTTTTGAATAATAATAATTTGATCTCATAATTTCATTTTGTTAATGTTTTTACATATCAGTATACCATATCATGCAGTAACAAAGCAAAAAGGATTTTTTTCAGTTCTTGCTTTGGGTATTAAGGATGTTTGTTTGTTTGTTTGTTTTTTGACATTTTGCATTTTCTGCATTCAGACTAAAGATATAAACAAATGCAAATGAATGAGGGCACCTGTGTCAGTGAAATTCTGACTGTGCAATCTGAACCTGTTTTAAAGCTGCACTAAGCAAGATTGTAATAAATAATCACTTGTAGCCATTGCAAGACATGAACTGAGACTATATCAAAGAGACGTGTTTATCCATCAATCACCCTGACAGAAAAACAGAGAGGTGTTTGTGACTAATGTATATTCACTTTCTCAGATGCTGACAAAGTCGCATACCTGATGGGCCTGAACTCTGCTGACCTCATCAAAGGTCTCTGTCATCCAAGAGTCAAAGTAGGAAATGAGTGGGTCACCAAGGGACAAAATGTTAATCAGGTAAGAGTATATGACTTTTAAGTTCATTTCCAAAATACAATCCTGAAAGGTTTACAAAGGTATTTTTATGGATTTTCTCATTAGGTCTACTATGCTATTGGTGCACTGTCTAAGTCAGTGTATGAGAAGATGTTTCTGTGGATGGTAGTCCGTATTAACCAATCCTTGGAAACTAAGCAGCCTCGTCAGTACTTCATTGGTGTACTGGACATCGCTGGATTTGAGATCTTTGAAGTGAGTTTGTAAATAATACCTAATCTTTATGAAGCAGTCTTTGTCTTAAGGAGAAACGTTCAAGCCTGGTTATACTGTGGACTATGTCATTACAGTTCAACACCTTTGAGCAGATGTGCATCAACTTCACCAATGAGAAACTGCAACAGTTTTTCAACCACCACATGTTTGTGCTGGAGCAGGAAGAGTACAAGAAAGAGGGCATTGAATGGACTTTTATTGATTTTGGTATGGACCTGCAGGCCTGTATTGACCTCATTGAAAAGGTGAGATACTCTGACGTAACGTTACGTCACAAATAAGATTAATGAAATATATTGCACTTTTTGTCTAACCAGTCATATTTTGTTGTCTTCAGCCCATGGGTATCATGTCCATCCTTGAAGAGGAGTGCATGTTCCCCAAAGCCAGCGATGCCACCTTCAAAGCTAAACTCTACGACAACCACCTGGGAAAATCCAACAACTTCCAGAAGCCTAGAATTGTCAAAGGGAAACCAGAGGCTCATTTTGCCCTGGTTCACTACGCTGGAACTGTTGATTATAATATCAACAATTGGCTGGTGAAAAACAAGGATCCTCTAAATGAGACCGTTGTTACGCTGTACCAGAAGTCTAATCTCAAGCTGCTATGTATCCTCTTTGCTAATTATGCTGGAGCTGATTCAGGTTTGTATTTAAAAAGGGACAAGCATCCAAATCTATAAATTGATTATATAGGTTTATCAAGAGCAAAATTTGACATGTACCCCCCATTATTTGTTCTAAATTATGTCACCTACAATTTACCAAGACTAAATTTCCCTTAAAACAACACATGCAAACCTCATGACGGCACTAAAGGAATTTAATTCATCCTATGGGGACCATGAATGTCGGTACAAGATTTTTTTTCCAGTCCATTTAATAGACATTAAGATATTTTACTGGATAAATGAAAACCTTGACGTAGTGGTGGTCCTAGATGAAAAGTCAGTGGTAGCTCACAATCTGTAAAGCACATATTGTGCTTCGCCTGAAGTGAAATGTAAATAAGGTTTTGCATGCTTTTGCTACTTTGGGAATCACAAAAGCCACAAAATCTGATGAAACTTAGTACGGACCAACGTGAGAGCAAGAATGAAATGTATATTAATTATATTTTTTCTTTTAAGTCTAATGATACATATTCTACTCAGTTCAAGAGTCTGGTGGCAAGGGCAAAGGTGGTGGTAGCAAGAAGAAAGGTTCATCCTTCCAAACTGTATCAGCCTTACATAGGGTAAGGTCAATATAATTTTAGCTAAAACTGTCCTAGTCCTTCACTAAATGGCAGTATGTTTATGTTTATATTCACAATGGTACTGTTAATGATAATAGTAATTGGTAATCAATTCTTTCCTCTGTGGTGAACTCACAGGAGAACCTGAACAAGCTGATGACCAACTTGAGGTCTACTCACCCTCACTTTGTACGCTGCATCATCCCCAATGAGACCAAGACTCCTGGGGCCATGGAGAACCCTCTGGTGATGCACCAGCTGCGCTGTAACGGTGTGCTGGAAGGCATCAGGATCTGCAGAAAGGGATTCCCTAACAGGATCCTCTATGGAGATTTCAAACAGAGGTGTCTGTCAGCTATATTGATGGGTGACATATTTTAAGAAAAAACAACTTTAGAAACTTAGAAACGCATTGGGCAACCACAAACCCCTATAACATCTTCAAGGTGGCTTGGTGTAGATTCTCCAAGTCTATGCTTTCCTGCTGGTGGACACCACTCTACCAAAATATATTAATTTATTCATGTTTTTATTTAAAATTTTCAACCGGATATATTCTCCTAAGTATTTAATGATGCTGTTATTTAGGTGGCCATATTTTGGTAATTCTATATTTTATATAATATGAAATAAAATTTAACTGAATTTTTATCTTCATGGCAAAGATACCGCATTTTAAATCCAAGTGCCATCCCTGAGGGACAGTTCATCGATAACAAGAAAGCCTCAGAAAAGCTTTTGGGCTCCTTGGATATAGACCATAACCAGTACAAACTGGGGCACACCAAGGTAAGAATTGGTGTAAAATTCTTTGGCATAAATAGTGTAAAGCACAAATATTTTTGCCTCTGTGTCATGCAGTTTGTTACTGATGTTGGTATTGTGATATTCTATGGCTATCATTTTTTAACTACAGACATGACGTGGGTACTCCTGCTTTCATTCATATTATCTTTGTCTGATAACATGCAGAAATAATCATGTGTTTGCAAAAATCAGGTGTTCTTCAAAGCTGGGCTCCTCGGTCTGCTTGAAGAGATGCGAGATGACCGTTTAGCTCTAATCATCACCAGGATCCAGGCAAGGTCACGAGGTGTTCTGGCAAGAATTGAATTCCAGAAGATTGTGGAACGCAGGTAAGTGTACTCTTAAATTAACTTAGCTCTCTTGAATATCCAATTGATGCCAATGCCATAGGCAAAGGTATCTCAGGAGAGAAATGAAAAACACAGCTTATTTAAGGAAACATTTTAAATGATGCCTCTTTTTCATCAATATTCAAACAAACTATCCTACTTGGTACCAAAGATATTCATAACTTAGGCAGTGAATGATTCAAAGTTATTCATTAATCAATTAATCATAAAACCAGCTGCATTCAAAGATTTAAAGCTGACCTTACATATTCCTATACTGAAAACTGAAAAGTTGCACATACTGAGCATTTATTTGCATTAACTACTGAGTGCAATACATACAGAAAATTGATTCATTAAAACAGTAGTTAAGTCCAGGAAATAATTACTTTTATTGCTCTGCAACGTATCTCACAGTATCTTTATGAATCCACAGGGATGCACTACTTGTGATCCAGTGGAACGTTCGTGCCTTCATGGGGGTCAAAAATTGGCCCTGGATGAAGATGTACTTCAAGATCAAACCTCTGCTGAAGTCAGCAGAGACTGAGAAGGAGATGGCCAACATGAAGGAAGAGTTTTTAAAACTGAAAGAGGCTTATGCAAAATCAGAGGCCCGCAAGAAAGAACTAGAGGAAAAAATGGTCTCTCTTCTCCAAGAGAAGAATGACCTGCAGCTCCAAGTTCAAACTGTACGTTTAAACAGTGTTCCTTTCAGCATTACAATACATGTTAAGATCAAACCAGGTCTACTTATACTGTATGGCATGCTTTATGTTTTCAATACCAGGAACAAGATAATCTGTGTGATGCTGAAGAAAGATGTGAGGGCCTGATCAAGAGCAAGATTCAGCTGGAGGCAAAATCCAAAGAGCTGACAGAAAGACTGGAAGATGAGGAGGAGATGAATGCTGAACTGACTGCGAAGAAGAGGAAGCTGGAGGATGAGTGCTCTGAGTTAAAGAAGGACATTGATGACTTGGAGTTAACTCTGGCGAAAGTGGAGAAAGAGAAGCATGCCACCGAAAACAAGGTACTGCAAAACACTTAAAACTACTCTATGTGTCCCAAATTACATCCATGTTTAAGTCCTTAATAATATGTCTTCTGCCATTAGGTAAAAAACCTGACTGAGGAAATGGCTGCTTTGGAAGAAATCATTGCCAAGTTGACCAAGGAAAAGAAAGCCTTACAGGAAGCTCATCAGCAAACGCTGGATGACCTGCAGAGTGAAGAAGACAAAGTCAACACTCTGACCAAGGCCAAGACTAAGTTGGAGCAGCAAGTGGATGATGTAAGAATTATACTGTAGCCAATCAGAGTGTGTGTTGGCATATTACAGTGGGGCAAAAAAGTATTTAGTCAGCTACCAATTGTGAAAGTTGGCCCACTTAAAAAGATGAGAGAGACCTGTAATATCCATCATAGGTACACTTTAACTATGAGAGACAGAATCAGGAAGAAATCCAGAAAACCACATTGTACGATTTCTAATGAATTAATTAGTAAATTTATTGGTAAAATAAATATTTGGTCAATAACAAAAGTTCATCTCAATACTTTATTTATTTATTAAATAATTTCTGTAGGTCTTCACAAGGTTTTCACACACTGTTGCTGGTATTTTGGCCCATTCCTCCATGCAGATCTCCTCTAGAGCAGTGATATTTTAGGGACAACACAGACTTTCAACTGAGATCTCGAGACTGGCTGGGCCACTCCAGGACCTTGAAATGCTCATTACAAAGACATTCCTGTTTTGCCCGGACAGTGTGTTTAGAATCATTGTCATGCTGAAAGACCCAGCCACGTTTCATCTTCAATGCCCTTGCTGAGGGAGGTTTTCACTCAAAATCTCATTACATTACATTACATTAAATTACATTACATTACATGATTCATTCTTTCCTTTACGCGGATCAGTCGTCCTGGTTCATTTGCAGAAAAACAGCCCCAAAGCATAATGTTTCCACCCCCATGTTCTTTGGATGGAACTCAGCATTCTTTCTCCTCCAAACATGATAGGTTGAGTTTTTACCAAAAACTTCTATTTTGGTTTCATCTGACCATATGACATTCTCCCGATCCTCTTCTGGATCATCCAAATGCTCTCTAGCAACCTTCAGACGGGCGTGGGGGTGCACTGGCTTAAGCAGGGGGACACGTCTGGCACTGTTGATTTGAATCCCTGGTCGTGTAGTGTGTTACTGATGGTAGCCTTTGTTACTCTGGTCCCAGCTCTCTGCAGGTCATTCAGTCATCATGTGTTTTGTGGGATTTTTGCTCACTGTTCTTGTGATCATTTTGACCCCATGGGTGAGATCTTGCGTGGAGCCCCATATTAAGGGAGATTATCAGTGGTCTTGTATGTCTTCCATTTTCTAATAATTGCTCCCACAGTTGGGTCCCCTTTACACCTAAATCCTACAATATGATTTTCTGGATTTCTTTTTTTTTCATTTTTTTTGTCTCTCATAGTTGAAGTGAACCTATGATGAAAATCACATGCCTCTCTCATCTTTTTAAGTGGAAAAACACAATTGGTGTCTGATGAAATACTTTTTTGTCCCACTGTAAACATATGCAATAGATTGTGAATTATATAATTATCACCAACCACAGCTTGAAGGGTCCCTTGAGCAAGAAAAGAAAATACGCATGGATCTCGAGAGAGCAAAGCGGAAGCTTGAAGGAGACCTGAAGTTATCTCAAGAGAGTACCATGGACTTGGAAAATGACAAGCAGCAACTTGAAGAGAGGCTGAAAAAGTAATCATGAAACATGATTCATGTCTAAAAAAGCCATCCTTACTACACAATATTTACATTAAATGGCCTGTAACATTTTGTTATCCACAGGAAAGATTTTGAAATCAGCCAACTCAATGGCAAAATAGAGGATGAACAAGCGATGACTGCCCAGCTCCAGAAAAAATTGAAGGAGTTGCAGGTATTGTAAAAAAAATTATGAGAATAGTTCATTTTATGCAGGGATGAGACATTTGTCTAATGTCACCCTTAACAGCCACTGAGCACAAAACCTTTATTTTGGTCTAGGCCCGCATCGAGGAGCTGGAGGAAGAGCTTGAGGCAGAGCGAGCTGCTCGAGCCAAGGTGGAGAAGCAGAGAGCTGACCTGGCCAGAGAACTGGAGGAGATCAGCGAGAGGCTGGAGGAGGCTGGTGGAGCAACATCTGCCCAGATTGAGATGAACAAGAAGAGGGAGGCTGAGTTCCAGAAACTCCGCAGAGACCTTGAAGAGGCCACTCTGCAGCATGAATCCACCTCTGCCGCACTCAGGAAGAAACAAGCTGACAGTGTTGCTGACCTCGGGGAGCAGATCGACAACCTGCAGAGAGTCAAGCAGAAACTGGAGAAGGAGAAGAGTGAGCTCAGACTGGAACTGGATGATGTGGTTTCTGGTATGGAACAGACTGTGAAGGCTAAGGTAAAGTACTTTTGGTATAATATGTTTGACTTATTTTTTTATTCGAACTTTCTTTGTAAGGCTTAGACACATGACACTGCTCAGGTTGTTTATGTGAAATTGTTGCTTTTTGTTTTCAGAATAATTTGGAGAAAATGTGCAGGTCTCTGGAAGATCAGATGAATGAATTTAGAACAAAGGCAGAAGAGGGACAGCGTACCATCAATGACTTTTCCATGCAGAAAGCAAAGCTTCAAACTGAAAATGGTATGCATTTCATTTGAAGTGTTTTGTTTGTGACAAAATGAAGTATTCAGTTTAATCTTCTGTTGAATTTAGGTGAACTTGCAAGGCAGCTTGAGGAAAAGGATTCCCTGGTGTCTCAACTCACCAGAGGAAAACAGTCCTATACTCAACAAATTGAAGACCTTAAAAGACAACTGGAGGAGGAAGTCAAGGTAGTAACCAAATACCATTGAGAACTTCTTTGATTGAGATGGTGGTGCGTAAAGATGCATGAAGACATGCTTTTATTGCAGGCCAAGAATGCATTAGCCCATGCAGTGCAGTCCTCTCGTCATGACTGTGACCTACTCAGGGAGCAGTATGAGGAGGAGCAGGAGGCCAAGGCTGAACTGCAGCGCAGCATGTCCAAGGCTAACTCTGAGGTGGCTCAGTGGAGAACCAAGTACGAAACTGATGCCATCCAGAGGACAGAGGAACTGGAGGAGGCCAAGTAAGGAAATAATCCTAACTGGTTTTTAGCAGCATTAATACACAGAAAATTATACTGAACCTCAACTAATTGATGATCTAGAAAGAAGCTGGCTCAGCGCCTGCAGGAGGCTGAGGAGGCTGTTGAAGCAGTCAATGCTAAATGTTCTTCTCTGGAGAAGACCAAACACAGACTGCAGAATGAGATTGAAGATCTCATGGTGGATGTGGAGAGGTCTAATGCTGCTGCTGCTGCTCTGGACAAGAAGCAAAGAAACTTTGACAAGGTAGAATTTTAAACATTGCACACTGTATGGAAATGTAGCTCTTTAAGAATAAGAGTATTATGACCTATAAATATATATATATATCAGGTCTTGTCAGAATGGAAACAGAAGTATGAGGAGTCTCAAACAGAGCTGGAGAGCTCCCAGAAGGAAGCCAGGTCTCTGAGCACTGAGCTCTTCAAACTGAAGAACTCATATGAAGAATCTATTGAGCATCTGGAGACCTTGAAGAGAGAGAACAAGAACTTACAAGGTCAGTCAAATTAACTATTCAAAACCTTCCATCAATTATTTTCTCACAATAATACATTTCCATTGTTTGTTACATTTTGACCTATAGAGGAAATATCTGACCTCACTGAACAAATTGGTGAGGGTGGAAAGAGCATTCATGAGCTTGAGAAGATTCGAAAGCAGTTGGAACAAGATAAGTCTGACATACAAACAGCTCTGGAAGAGGCAGAGGTATGTTCTGCTTTCTGATGAAAGACCTCAAGCACTTTAAATATGTTAATCAGCAACAAGCAAAATCATGTAAAAATAAATCTGTGATATTCTTTTTGTCTTTCTAGGCCTCTTTGGAACATGAGGAAGGAAAGATTCTTAGAGCCCAACTCGAGTTCAACCAGGTGAAAGCTGAAATTGAGCGCAAGCTGGCCGAGAAAGATGAAGAGATGGAGCAAACAAAGAGAAACCAACAGCGAACTGTGGATACTCTTCAGAGCTCTCTTGAGGCCGAGACTCGCAGCAGGAATGAGGCCCTACGTTTGAAAAAGAAGATGGAGGGAGACCTCAATGAGATGGAGATCCAGCTTAGCCAGGCCAACAGGCAGGCAGCTGAGGCCCAGAAACAACTTAAATCTGTTCATGCACACCTGAAGGTATGCATTTTATTTAAAGCTGAAAAAAACTTGGACATATTAGGTAATCACTTTTTATTTTTAACTTGCTTCATTATAAATGTTCCACTCTTCCAGGATGCCCAGCTCCAGATTGATGACACTCTTCGGGCCAATGATGATTTGAAGGAAAATATTGCAATTGTTGAGAGACGCAACAATCTGCTTCAAGCTGAACTAGAGGAACTCAGGTCTGCTCTTGAACAAACTGAGAGAAGCCGCAAACTTGCTGAGCAAGAACTGCTGGATGTTAGTGAGAGAGTACAGCTCCTGCACTCACAGGTAAGATGCAGTGATCATCTATTATGTTTCAGCATGTTTGTTTCATCACTGTTTTCACAGTGAAAATTCTGCACTGTTTATCGGAAACCAGAACACGAGCCTGATAAACCAGAAGAAGAAGCTGGAGGCTGACACTTCCCAGCTTCAAACTGAAGTAGAAGATGCAGTGCAGGAGTGCAGAAATGCTGAAGAGAAGGCCAAGAAGGCCATTACTGATGCTGCCATGATGGCAGAGGAGCTGAAGAAAGAGCAGGACACCAGCGCTCACCTGGAGCGTATGAAGAAGAACATGGAGCAAACCATCAAAGACCTGCAGCACCGTCTGGATGAAGCTGAACAGATCGCCATGAAGGGAGGCAAGAAGCAGGTGCAGAAGCTCGAGGCCAGGGTGAGTTTAAGTTGTCGCCGTCATCATTGTTGCCATATCCCCATTACAGTTTATAGTTAGTTAATGATTTGCTACTGTGCATCTGTATCTTTACCACTAGTTTCACTGTTACTGTAATAATTCATCATTCATTGTAAACATTCTCATTTTATCATTGTCATCATTTATCACTATTATTCATTGTGAGTGTACAATATGTGTGTGTTGATTTGTTCTGTACATGTGACATCATTGCACGTCTGTCCGTCCTGGGAGAGGGATCCCTCCTCTGTGGCTCTTCCTGAGGTTTCGTTCACCTTTTTCCCTGTTAAAAGGTTTTTTGGTGGGCAAGTTTTTCCTCACTCGAATCGAGGGTCTAAGGACAGAGGGTGTCACTCCCTGTACAGATTGTAAAGCCCTCTGAGGGCTATTTAAATAAAATTGGGCTATTTTGGGCTATTTAAATAAAATTTGATTTGATTTAAGCTTTCTTTGGTTACAAAGGGATAACTGTAACTTAAAAATAAACATTTGCCTGTAATCAAAGTACAAGTGGTGTACAGGAGGTGGTGGGTGACTTTTGTTTTACCTATACCTTACATCCTGCAGGTCAGAGAACTTGAAAGTGAGGTGGAAAATGAACAGAAAAAGGCTATTGATGCTGTAAAGGGAGTAAGAAAGTATGAAAGACGTATCAAAGAGCTTACTTATCAGGTAACTATCCATTTGGATCAAAAATTGTTCATGGTGTGAAAATGACATCAATCAAAATATAAACTTTATTTAATGGAATTTTTGTACAATGTAGACTGAAGAGGACCGCAAAAATCTAGCACGTCTTCAAGATCTGGTGGACAAGCTTCAGCTTAAGGTCAAATCCTACAAGAAAACTGCAGAGCAATCTGTAAGTAGTGACTTTGAAAACCAAACTTGCAGCTGACCAGTGAAACTAAGCATTATCTGGGAACACACCATATGCAACTTTCATGGTGTTTCTGTTCTACAGGAGGAACAGGCCAACAGTCATCTTACTAAGTTCCGAAAGCTTCAGCATGAGCTTGATGAAGCTGAAGAGAGAGCTGACATTGCTGAGTCTCAGGTCAACAAGCTGCGTGTCAAGAGCCGTGAAGTGGGGTCAAAGGTTGGTATACAGATACTGCATTACATTTCAAAATGGGCGAGTCTAGCATTTAAGAGCTCTTATAGCAACCATGTTGGCAGATGACCCCAGACAGTTCAGATTTATTGCCATGTCTTACTTGCTGTTTTGTTCTCTTTCTTTTTTCAGAAAGGATTTGATGAAGAGTGAGGTTCCATCAAGAATGATTGTTACTGAGGCACCTGCTGCCTGTGTAATGGTGTCTCCCTAAGTGTGGTTTTTGTTCAGTAGAATAAATTTTGTTGCATCTGAAGCAGTTTCTTTACTTTTGCAAATGCTTACATGGTTCTAAACTTGATTTAAATAATTATGTTTTGTAATAAATTGAGGAATAAAATAAATAGTTGAACTAGTATAAAAACACGGAACAAATAACATACAATCACAAAGAAAAAAAGTCTAAATACCGTATTATCCGGGCTATGGAGGGCACCTAAATATAATCTATGGCATAGATTCATTAACGGCAAGCTTACGTGTCCTTACTGTTTACTTCACGGATAGCCAGATGGATGGCATTCAACTTAAAAGCTGCATCATAGGAATTGCTTCGGTTTTCCATTTTGAGGGGGTGAGGGTGTAATAATATCATATACCTGTGATGGAGCAGCTCCGTCAATGACTGTGGCCTGCGCGCACACAGACACACACACTGTGGGCTGAAGAAAAATGAATAGAAAAGCCGCACCTCTGTATAAGCCGCTTGGTTCAAAGTATGGGGAAAAAGAAGCGGCTTATAGTCCGGAAAATACGGTATATCAAATTCAATCAATCAAATTTTATTTATATAGCCCAAAATCACAAAATACATTTGTCTCAGAGGGCTTTACAATCTGTACAGGGAGTGACACCCTCTGTCCTTAGACCCTCGATTCTAGTGAGGAAAAACTTGCCCACCAAAAAACCTTTTAACAGGGAAAAAGGTGGAAGAAACCTCAGGAAGAGCCACAGAGGAGGGATCCCTCTCCCAGGACGGACAGATGTGCAATGATGTCACATGTACAGAACAAATCAACACACACATAATGTACATGAATTTCAGCATGTATCTTTTACTGTCATTGACAGATTTTATTTTAAGAAACCTATTTTACTTGAGCAGCAGGACTATTAGTGACACTCAAAAATTGCCCAAATCACAACAAAAGCAGATTAAAAAAAAGAGAGAAGAAACCGCATATTAAAAGAAAATAATTGAAAGTTCTGCTGAAGGAAAAGTCCTGATGATAAAGAACCTAACAAGGTGGTCTACATGTGACGTGCGTATATTATAACTAATTTATTTATTCATATTCTTATTTTTACTTGCAGAGTTTGATGATCGACTGCTACTGCTGCTGTTTTTAAATGCATTTTAAATTTTAATATGTTGTAGATTTCAGCATTGGCTGTTTTCATAAATGACTTTTTTTAGGCTTTGTAAATAATGATTTGTGGCTGCAAAATATTTGTCTCTTAACTTATGAAAAGTTTTATAAAATCCCCATGTCTGGTTTTAGTCTAAATCTAAGCAAGTGTAAATAATTAATTATAATGAATATATTTGAATTGGCTATATCTGTTATTATTAGCAAGTTAAATCTGCAGAACTTATTCATCTGATGTTGCAAATGTTACTCAGTCAGATAATCAGCAGAGGGCACTAGTACATCCTATTTCAGTTTGGTTATTAGGGTAGTTGACAAAGAACTATGTAACCCTTAGCTACTGATAACACCCGCCATGTTATTTTGATCCTGATAATACAACACAGCTGAAAAATAATTAGTAATGCATTTATGGTTTTACATTTTCTTTAGATATCAAGTATTACATGTTGAACTTATTCTTTCAACATACCAATTCCAAATAAACAAAACAAGTGAGCTATCAGTTTATACAAAAACACCACAGCATAAAAGGACCAACATCTACAATTGATATGTAACAATTATCCCTTTAAAAATGCCAAAAGATCAGTGTAAAGAATCCTGTAGCATGAATTTTAAATTATTTTTTTTTGGGGCACAATTCATCATCTTCCAATGGTGACCCGACCATTACTTTTTACATAAATGTAGCTCATAATATTTCCTTCCATTTTAAAAAGATTGCAAATGAAATGAAAAAAAAAATCTGAACTAGGATAAGTTAAAAGTACTAACCTTTATATCAGTAGTGGAGGTCAGTCTTTCTCTGCTATAGCAACAAGCATCCTCTCTTCAAAACCATAGGAGGGAGCGTCATTTGGAACACAGAGAAAGACAAAGATGTCTGACAAATCTGGATTCGGTGTATTAAGAGGTATAGTCTTCCACAAGATACCTAGTGAATTCAAGCAACGTCATTTCATCAATCAAAACACTGATAGTAAAATTGTATCTCTAACAGTTCTCCACATCAGCAATAAATTAGCATTTCTTTATCTAAGAAAGTAGATAACTTTAAACAGTACCTTTTAATTATTTCACCCTGTCTTGGTCATTGCTGCATCAGAAGAAAAGCAGTGCTCAAGACCTGAGTCCACATGGAGGTCCACAGTCTGAATGAGTGGGGAGAAGACAAAGTATGAGAACACTCAAACCCTGTTAGCCTCTACCAGAACTCAATACCCTCTTAGAAGTGACCTTTAACAACAACAAAGAACAAATACCAACAATAGCTTTGCTGTCTCCAGTTTCAAACTTAAGTGAGGCAAGGTTCCTCACACCTTCCCTTGTGTGCTCATATGATCATAAAAGTCAAAGATACAAGGACTGTGGACAGCTGGGAATGAGACCTTTAATGGAGGCCCGAGTGCTCTGCTAGAGCCTGGAATAGACTGAAGGATAAGCAAAGGAGACGAGAATTCTGGAGTGAAGGCAATCAAGGACAGGGCTGGTAGGATGTGACTTGATAGAAAGAAAGAAAGCTAAGGTTCTGGATCGCATCACTGTTGAAAATGCTTTGTATGTTTGATTTAAGTATCCCAATTTTCATGTCAAGAAAATCACTTTACATGATTAGTCATTGAGTAGTTAGATGCCCTTTTTAGAATTTGGTCTGAGTAGAGATTCAGTTTAAATATTCTTGCCTATAAATGATACAGTATCCAACATATACTGGAGTACAGAAAGTACATCATTTGTTTTTTTTCGTGGGCTTCTCATCTGTTGCCACTGATCAAAGAAAAACAACAACAACCTGTCCTGACTATCTACGTCACAAGCTGTCCCCAAACTGTCCTCTGTACCACCAAGCCCCCAAAGGCTCCAAAGGCCGCCAGCAGGAATTTCACAAGTTATCTTTGTGCTCAAGGATAAAGGGAAGGAAACAATACTGTGTCAACAGAAGAAGGCCAAGGGCACTCACAGCAGGTATCTTTTGCAGAGTACAGGTCACAGTGATATGAAAAAAATAAAATTAAACTTTTATGTACATCATTTGAATAATTATGTTATACAAATTATATTAAGAAGATGAGGACTACGATGAGCCACTAACTTCACCATATGATACTTACAGTACTACTGCATTCTTCTAATGTTCAGTAAAAGGCCATCCAAATATTGATATCAATGAAGATGATGTTTGAATCATATCTGAAGATCATATCTGTTACACTTTTACCAATATCACAAAACAACTCAATCAATAACATCACATTGTACATTACATCAAAAAATCACAGTACAATTATTGCAATTATTGTACATATTGCTGTACAAATACAAGGACACTGCAGGCACAAGACATTCAGCTAATGCCCAAAAAATACATATGCATAAACCCAACATTAATGTAGAATCACAGCATAATCAGACATATGGTTATACCACAACCTGCACAGTGCACTGATACATTTAAACTGGAACTTATTGTTATATATATTATAGCTAATACGTACAATGCTAGTTAAAGTAAATGACCTCATGGCTAGTGCTATTGTTTAGTGTAGGCCTTGTTGTGGACTAGTTGGTTCCATTTCACCAGCAGCATTTTTGATTTGCCAATATGACTTTTTTGTTGTTGCGCACTATTTGCTGATAGTACGGAATGCAAATGCACAAACCAGAAATTAGGACACCGCCTTTAAAATATTTTTTTGTCATATCTCCACCAACATCCAACTGCCTAGTTTTTGTATGACTTGAACATGCAGTTGACCCTTCTTTTAGATAGTACTTGTATTGGCATCTACCGGATGTACGGTTTACAGTTATTTCACGTCTGCCAATGTATATTGGGAAACAAGAGTAAGCACCTTTGACTCATGATAAAATGAGATCATCTCCAAAGCCTATTTGTTTTTCAGGTGGAGACAGTTCCAGGCCATTTAAAAATGTCCACCTCTTTATGTCAAGTCAATACTGTCATCATGGGTTGGCACACAGTCACTGAATATTTATATTGTTGGTATAGAAAAGGAAACAATGCCAAGTGAACAGGGTTGGAGTCAGGGTGTAGACCCAACTGTGAACAGTGGTGAGTGATAATAAAAGGGATCTCACAGCTGTGACCTTGGCCTTGTCTTGTCTCTCTGTAGACGACAGCTGCAGCTTATTCTCCCACTTGAAATGTATTTCACACCGTATCACTTGACAGACTATTGTTAAACTTTAGATCTCGAGATGTTTGATGTGACATAAATCGTTGTTGCCAGCTAGCCTACTTTATTTAGTTTAAGGGCAGAGGCTAAGTATAAGATGTAATGTTTGTCACAAGTAAGACACAAATCATCATTGAGTAAAATGGATCTATCCTCAAAGTAACCACATATATGTAATCTGATTCATGTTGTGTTTTGTAATGAGATTTTCAGAGCCAAGATGAAAGCCTAATTAGTAATGTTACAGAGCATACAGCATATTAAGTCCTACCATGTGTTGATTCCCTGACATACATACTGTATAAATAGGAAATAAACGAATAAGCAGTAAGATTTGATTTTACTCCTTTTATCACGATAACATAGTATAACAAACGAAAATAATTCAATTTTAATTTTTAAACGTACTTCATCCTGACTGATGACTATTATTCCAGAACTAGTTCATATAACTCACTGAGACAGAAGAGATTTACTTGATAGACTGTAGCCTCTCCCTGCCCCCCCACCTCCTGCCTTCCCCTTTCTTTGTTATATCCAGTGTGGCATATTACTCTGTTGTCCACAAGGTGAAAGCAACAAATAGCAGCACTAGGCTTTACCCAATTTGGAGAGTGCTTTTGTAATATGCAACCTGGATGCCATTTCTCTGATATTCATCCCCATATTTGGTTGAGTAACAACCTTTATTAATGGAGAAGAAGCCCGGTGTCAGCCACTGGATCCATCACTTCTCTTGACAAAGGTTGACTGTCACAGGTAAGAAAATCACCCACTCAAGTGAGAATCTGTTGTGTCCTACATGTGTGACAGTGTTCGACAATGTTTATTTAAGATGCTGAAATTATTTACAGCTATATAGACAGTCTCTGCTGTTTAGATTATTTCTGTTACTATGACGTCTTTGTGTTTTTTCACTTGCCAAGCTTGGTTTGTCTTAATTTACAATGATGCAATATGACATTTGGTTTGCTTCTGTCTACTTAATATAAATAGCACAGATCTCAATTTCCTGTGGTGCAAAACCCCTCAGGTTAAATTCACAGCTACATTTATGTTCTTTTATAATGGAGTCAACAAGACAACAATTAACCCAATTACTTTTAAAGTGCTTTGCTTCTTCATTAATGGTTATGGTTCTGCATTTTGAAAGTTGCAGTTATGTTTGATATGCAAATCATAAGGTCTGCAAAATTTAAACAATGTAAAGGACCACATATGTCTGTAACTGTGTTGCTTGTGTTGATTAGTTGCTCTAATGTTGGTTATGCTGCATTTAAGCTTATTGCTGTATTTCTACCAGAAGAAATCAGGAAAAGAGGTTAAATGTTTTAAATAATTATATACATAATATAATATAATGTTATTTGTCTCATCTGTTCTTGGTTATTTTTCAACTACAGTATGTATATTTTATTAATCCTTACGTTGTGTGTTTTATTGAGGCATTTGTGAATAATCACTGGGACATACGTTTGTGTACAGAACAGAATCACAAAACGTCAAAGATTTTTTAATTTAACAGGTTGAAAAATGGGTGATGCAGCCATGGCAGAGTTTGGGCCTGCGGCTTCTTTTCTTAGGAAGTCAGACAAGGAACGTCTAGAAGCCCAAACGCGTATATTTGATATGAAGAAGGAGTGCTTTGTTCCTGACGCTGAGGTTGAGTACGTCAAGGCAACCATCACTAGTCGTGACGGTGACAAAGTCACAGCTAACACTGAGTTTGGAAAGGTAAACTAATTACACTATTTATATTCTGCAGGAGAGCACTGATCTACACACAGAGTTGTTTGGTTAGGTTTCATATTTATTATTTTCTTTTGTAGACAGTGACAGTGAAGGAGTCTGACATAAACCCTCAGAACCCGCCAAAGTTTGATAAAATTGAAGACATGGCGATGTTCACCTTCCTCCATGAGCCCGCTGTGCTGTTTAACCTCAAAGAGCGTTATGCAGCATGGATGATCTACGTAAGACAGTTTCATAATTGTGTAACTTTCCCTGGTTGACAGTCATCTCAGCATCTGAAACCACTGTCCTCTATCCCTCTGTTAATATGGCAGACCTACTCTGGGCTGTTCTGTGTGACTGTCAACCCCTACAAGTGGCTGCCAGTCTACAACAAAGAGGTGGTTAATGCCTACAGAGGAAAGAAGAGGAGTGAAGCTCCTCCTCATATCTTCTCCATCTCTGACAATGCCTACCAGTACATGCTGTCAGGTACATAATCTACTTTAGCCTTTACGTTTTTAATATTCAATTCTGACGTCATATCATTTGTTACTGATGCTTTGATCATTTCTCTCGACAGACAGAGAAAACCAGTCAATCCTTATCACGTAAGTCATACAGCCAACAGAAATCTCTACAGTATGTAAGGGTCATCGGTCTATATCTAACTATATCTTTTTGTATCTCCTATACTCAGCGGAGAATCTGGTGCTGGAAAGACTGTCAACACCAAGCGTGTGATTCAGTACTTTGCCAGCATCGCTGCTGCCCCGACTGGGAAGAAAGATGCAGCTACTGAGAAGAAGGTTTGTATTTCTGAATATCATATGACCAAAATATCAAGCTTTTCCAAAATTGGCACTTGTCCTGAAATTGTGTCTTTGTTTTTGTTTTTTTAATAAACAGGGTACCCTGGAGGATCAAATCATCCAGGCTAACCCTGCTCTGGAGGCCTTTGGTAATGCCAAGACCATCAGGAATGACAACTCCTCCAGATTTGTGAGTGTCTGTGTGACTGCAGTGACGATACTTGATTATCATTTTTTCATATTAGAATTATAAATGAATACTTCTTTTCCTCTCAGGGCAAATTCATCAGAATTCATTTTGACAACCGAGGAAAGCTGGCCTCTGCTGATATTGAGACTTGTAAGTAACGCTGAGTCCATCCACACATCCAGTCTCCAGGCCATTTACTTTTTGTAGGGTTATGTGGTGCTGGAGCCAATCCCAACATGTGAGAGGTACGGTACACCGTGGACAGGATGCCAGTGTCCCACAGGGCTAACACACATACTGAGCAAACACACACACACCTGGAACACAATAACCTAATATATATTACATCTCTTACAGACCTTCTAGAAAAGTCTCGTGTGACTTATCAGCTCAAAGCTGAGAGGGACTACCACATCTTCTACCAGATCTTGTCTCAGGCAAAGCCTGAACTTCTGGGTAAGTGTGCTATATACAGTACATATGATATATGATTATTAGTGTATCATGAATTGTAGTATAACAAATATTTTATCTATCCTTTCAGAAATGTTGCTTATCACCAACAACCCCTACGACTACTCTTTCATCTCTCAAGGAGAGACAACAGTAACCTCAATCAATGACTCTGAAGAGCTGATGGCCACTGATGTGAGCTGAATCTTCCATTCACAGTAAACAGGTTTCAGACATCAATTTATAACAAAATAAGGAAATATTTTTTTTCTTGATTTCATTCAGGAAGCCTTCGATGTGCTGGGCTTCACTCAGGAAGAGAAGAACAGTATTTACAAGTTGACTGGTGCCATCATGCACTATGGTAACATGAAGTTTAAGAACAAGCAACGAGAAGAGCAGGCAGAGGCTGATGGCACTGAAGGTGAGAGATGGGATTTAAAAGACTTCAGGATTCAGGTATTTGATCCTTACTGAGAGATTTTATATTCATATGCGTTTTCTCAGAAACTGACAAAGTCGCATACCTGATGGGCCTGAACTCTGCTGACCTCGTCAAAGGTCTCTGTCATCCAAGAGTCAAAGTAGGAAATGAGTGGGTCACCAAGGGACAAAATGTTAATCAGGTAAGAGTATATGACTTTTAAGTTCATTTCCAAAATACAATCCTGAAAGGTTTACAAAGGTCTTTTTATGGATTTTCTCATTAGGTCTACTATGCTATTGGTGCACTGTCTAAGTCAGTGTATGAGAAGATGTTTTTGTGGATGGTAGTCCGTATTAACCAATCCTTAGACACCAAGCAGCCTCGTCAGTACTTCATTGGTGTATTGGACATCGCTGGATTTGAGATCTTTGATGTGAGTTGGAAAGGAAAAATGCAAAGCTTGTAAAGTTAGGTAACATTTTCATTCCTGAGCTAATTTCTTTGTTATCCATGTCATTACAGTTCAACACCTTTGAGCAGATGTGCATCAACTTCACCAATGAAAAACTGCAACAGTTTTTCAACCACCACATGTTTGTGCTGGAGCAGGAAGAGTACAAGAAAGAGGGCATTGAATGGGTTTTCATAGATTTTGGTATGGACCTGCAGGCCTGTATTGACCTCATTGAAAAGGTGAGTTTTAGAATTTATTTAAGCAAACCAGAAAATTACCATTATGTTACATGACCCACAGTTACGTCTGTGGGTTCACAATATCTTTTTTTTTTGCTTGTTTTGTAAAAAAAGAGAAAATTTACTTTTCACACTGTATTTTCAGCCCATGGGTATCATGTCCATCCTCGAAGAGGAGTGCATGTTCCCCAAAGCCAGCGATTCCACCTTCAAAGCTAAACTCTACGACAACCACCTGGGAAAATCCAACAACTTCCAGAAGCCTAGAGTTATCAAAGGGAAACCAGAGGCTCATTTCTCCCTGGTTCACTATGCTGGAACTGTTGATTATAATATCAACAATTGGCTGGTGAAAAACAAGGATCCTCTGAATGAGACCGTTGTTGGTCTTTTCCAGAAGTCTAATCTTAAACTGCTCGGTATCCTCTTTGCAAATTATGCTGGAGCTGAGTCAGGTTTGTATTTAAAAAGGCATCCAAATCTGTCAATTAAAATTACTGTAACACAACACTATCTGTCTGTCTGTCTGTCTATCGTTCCAACTACTGTACAGTTTTTATACAGTTTTCTCTGGAATATATTTGACAGAGTGATTTTTATTTAGCCGACGGTGGTGGAAAGGCCAAAGGTGGTACCAAGAAGAAAGGCTCCTCCTTCCAAACTGTATCAGCTTTGCACAGAGTAAGATATCTAGGTTCTTTTCAAATTCACATTTTTTGCAATGGTTATGGATATATGCTAGAAGGACTATAATTATACTAACGTTATATGTAAGTGCAAAGCTATTGAAAAACAACCAAGATGAAAAGAGGAAAACCCTTTTCAGGTCAATAATTTGTACTGTGTACAACATATTTTCCCCAGGCTATGACCAAAAGCAGCAAATACCTTCTGATAAACAATTTAATTTAAAAAAAAAAGAATCTATTTAAATTTATTACACAATAAAAGGTGCAATAAAAATGAAATGAACATTAAAAATTACTTGTGTTCAAAACTTGTAGGAGAACCTGAACAAGCTGATGACCAACTTGAAGTCTACTCACCCTCACTTTGTACGCTGCATCATCCCCAATGAGACCAAGACTCCTGGGGCCATGGAGAACCCTCTGGTGATGCACCAGCTGCGCTGTAACGGTGTGCTGGAAGGCATCAGGATCTGCAGAAAGGGCTTCCCTAACAGGATCCTCTATGGAGATTTCAAACAGAGGTTTGCATCTGATGAGCAAAAATATATTTAAAACTACAAATGAAAACAAACAATTGTATTGTCACATGCAAGACATTTAATCTGTTTTATATTTGTAAAAGATACCGTATTTTGAACCCTAATGCCATTCCTGAGGGACAGTTCATCGACAACAAGAAGGCTGCAGAGAAACTGTTGGGTTCTTTAGATATTGATCACACCCAGTACAGACTGGGTCACACCAAGGTGGGTATTTATATTGTTGATTAAGAGAAAATGCAATAAGTATAGCAGATACTGTATGTAATTGCTGACTATCCAATCTAATCCTATAAAAAAGGTGTTCTTCAAAGCTGGACTTCTCGGTCAGCTAGAAGAGATGCGAGATGACCGATTAGCTCTAATAATCACTGGCATCCAAGCTCGGTCACGAGGCCTTCTGGCAAGAATTGAATTCCAGAAAATTGTTGAACGCAGGTAAGAGCTCACAGTATAGGTTGTATTGAGAAGGATATATGTCGAAATTCGGTTGAAAATTGATCTTCACTAGTATAAAAGACTTTAAATACAATGATAATGTTATGTTATCAAAAGGGATGCACTACTTGTGATCCAGTGGAACGTTCGTGCCTTCATGGGGGTCAAAAATTGGCCCTGGATGAAGATGTACTTCAAGATCAAACCTCTGCTGAAGTCAGCAGAGAGTGAGAAGGAGATGGCCAACATGAAGGAAGAGTTTTTAAAACTGAAAGAGGCTTATGCAAAATCAGAGGCCCGCAAGAAAGAACTAGAGGAAAAAATGGTCTCTCTTCTCCAAGAGAAGAATGACCTGCAGCTCCAAGTACAAACTGTACGTTTAAACAGTGTTCCTTTCAGCATTACAATACATGTTAAGATCAAACCAGGTCTACTTATACTGTATGGCATGCTTTATGTTTTCAATACCAGGAACAAGATAATCTGTGTGATGCTGAAGAAAGATGTGAGGGCCTGATCAAGAGCAAGATTCAGCTGGAGGCAAAATCCAAAGAGCTGACAGAAAGACTGGAAGATGAGGAGGAGATGAATGCTGAACTGACTGCGAAGAAGAGGAAGCTGGAGGATGAGTGCTCTGAGTTAAAGAAGGACATTGATGACTTGGAGTTAACTCTGGCGAAAGTGGAGAAAGAGAAGCATGCCACCGAAAACAAGGTACTGCAAAACACTTAAAACTACTCTATGTGTCCCAAATTACATCCATGTTTAAGTCCTTGATAATATGTCTTCTGCCATTAGGTAAAAAACCTGACTGAGGAAATGGCTGCTTTGGAAGAAATCATTGCCAAGTTGACCAAGGAAAAGAAAGCCTTACAGGAAGCTCATCAGCAAACGCTGGATGACCTGCAGAGTGAAGAAGACAAAGTCAACACTCTGACCAAGGCCAAGACTAAGTTGGAGCAGCAAGTGGATGATGTAAGAATTATACTGTAGCCAATCAGAGTGTGTGTTGGCATATATATATATATATATATATATATATATATATATATATACCCTGATCACGCCCGATCTCGGAAGCTAAGGGTCGGGCCTGGTTAGTACTTGGATGGGAGACAGCCTGGGAATACCAGGTGCTGTACCCCCTTTCCATGGGCCCACCACCCATGGGAGGGGTCTCAGGGGGGGTATGGTGCGAAGAGAGATGGGCGGCAGAGGCGGGGACCCTGGCGGTCCGACCCCCCAGTTGCAGAAGCTGGCTCTGGCAGAAGTGGCTGGGGAGAGGGAAGTCTGGGCTTCCCTGCTGAAGCTGCTGCCCCTGCGACCCGGCTACGGATAAGCGGAAGAAAACGAAATGAAAAAAAAAACCAATTGTGCAAGTTCCCCCACTTAAAAAGATGAGAGAGGCCTGTGATTTTTATCATAGGTATACTCCAACTATGAAAGTCAGAATCAGAAAAAAAATCACATCGTAGGACTTTCAATAAACTAATTAGTAAATTCTTTGGTAAAATAAATATTTGGTCAATAACAAAAGCTCATTTCAATACTTTGTTATGTACTGTTTGTTGGCAGTGACAGAGGTAAACGTAAGTCGTTACACACTGTTGCTGGTATTTTGGCCCATTCCTCCATGCAGATCTCCTCTAGAGCAGTGATATTTGGGGGACAACACAGACAAAAATTTTCTATGGGGTTGAGATCCTGGTTCATTTGCAGAAGAACAGTCCCAAAGCATAATGTTTCCACCCCCATGCTTCACAGTAGGTATGCTGTTCTGTGGATGGAAGTCAGCATTCTTTCTCCTCCAAACATGACAAGATTAGGGGTGGAGTTTTTACCAAAAAGTTAGATTTTGGTTCCATCTGACCATATGACATTCTCCCAATCCTCTTCTGGATCATCCAAATGCTCTCTAACAACCTTCAGACGGGCCTGGACATATACTGGCTTAAGCAGGGGGACAATTCTGGCCCTGCAGGATTTGAATCTCTGGCGGTATACTGCGTTACTGATGCTAGCCTTTGTTACTCTGGTCCCAGCTCTCTGTAGGTCATTCACTAGGTCCCCCATGTGGTTCTAGGATTGTTTCTCACTGTTCTTGCGATCATTTTGACCCCATGGGTGAGATCGTGTAGAGCACCATATCGAGTGAGATTATCAGTGGTCTTGAATGTCTTCTATTTTCTGAAATTGCTCCAACAGTTGATACCTTCATACATAAAAATCCTACAATGTGATTTTCTGGATTTTTTCCCTTTTTTGTCTCTCATAGTTGAAGTGTACCTATGATGGAAATCACATGCCTCTCTCATCTTTTTAATTTGGAAAACTTGCACAATTGGTCGCTGACAAAATACTTTTTGAATACGTATACAATATATAGTTAATTATATAATTATCACCAACTACAGCTTGAAGGGTCCCTTGAGCAAGAAAAGAAAATACGCATGGATCTCGAGAGAGCAAAGCGGAAGCTTGAAGGAGACCTGAAGTTATCTCAAGAGAGTACCATGGACTTGGAAAATGACAAGCAGCAACTTGAAGAGAGGCTGAAAAAGTAATCATGAAACATGATTCATGTCTAAAAAAGCCATCCTTACTACACAATATTTACATTAAATGGCCTGTAACATTTTGTTATCCACAGGAAAGATTTTGAAATCAGCCAACTCAATGGCAAAATAGAGGATGAACAAGCGATGACTGCCCAGCTCCAGAAAAAATTGAAGGAGTTGCAGGTATTGTAAAAAAAATTATGAGAATAGTTCATTTTATGCAGGGATGAGACATTTGACTAATGTCACCCTTAACAGCCACTGAGCACAAAAAAATAACCTTTATTTTGGTCTAGGCCCGCATCGAGGAGCTGGAGGAAGAGCTTGAGGCAGAGCGAGCTGCTCGAGCCAAGGTGGAGAAGCAGAGAGCTGACCTGGCCAGAGAACTGGAGGAGATCAGCGAGAGGCTGGAGGAGGCTGGTGGAGCAACATCTGCCCAGATTGAGATGAACAAGAAGAGGGAGGCTGAGTTCCAGAAACTCCGCAGAGACCTTGAAGAGGCCACTCTGCAGCATGAATCCACCTCTGCCGCACTCAGGAAGAAACAAGCTGACAGTGTTGCTGACCTCGGGGAGCAGATCGACAACCTGCAGAGAGTCAAGCAGAAACTGGAGAAGGAGAAGAGTGAGCTCAGACTGGAACTGGATGATGTGGTTTCTGGTATGGAACAGACTGTGAAGACTAAGGTAAAGTACTTTTGGTATATTATGTTTGACTTATTCTTTTATTCGAACTTTCTTTGTAAGGCTTAGACACATGACACTGCTCAGGTTGTTTATGTGAAATTGTTGCTTTTTGTTTTCAGAATAATTTGGAGAAAATGTGCAGGTCTCTGGAAGATCAGATGAATGAATTTAGAACAAAGGCAGAAGAGGGACAGCGTACCATCAATGACTTTTCCATGCAGAAAGCAAAGCTTCAAACTGAAAATGGTATGCATTTCATTTGGAGTGTTTTGTTTGTGACAAAATGAAGTATTCAGTTTAATCTTCTGTTGAATTTAGGTGAACTTGCAAGGCAGCTTGAGGAAAAGGATTCCCTGGTGTCTCAACTCACCAGAGGAAAACAGTCCTATACTCAACAAATTGAAGACCTTAAAAGACAACTGGAGGAGGAAGTCAAGGTAGTAACCAAATACCATTGAGAACTTCTTTGATTGAGATGGTGGTGCGTAAAGATGCATGAAGACATGCTTTTATTGCAGGCCAAGAATGCATTAGCCCATGCAGTGCAGTCCTCTCGTCATGACTGTGACCTACTCAGGGAGCAGTATGAGGAGGAGCAGGAGGCCAAGGCTGAACTGCAGCGCAGCATGTCCAAGGCTAACTCTGAGGTGGCTCAGTGGAGAACCAAGTACGAAACTGATGCCATCCAGAGGACAGAGGAACTGGAGGAGGCCAAGTAAGAGAAAAATCCCAACTGTTTTTAGCAGCACTAATACACAGAAAATAATACTGAACCTCAACTAATTGATGATCTAGAAAGAAGCTGGCTCAGCGCCTGCAGGAGGCTGAGGAGGCTGTTGAAGCAGTCAATGCTAAATGTTCTTCTCTGGAGAAGACCAAACACAGACTGCAGAATGAGATTGAAGATCTCATGGTGGATGTGGAGAGGTCTAATGCTGCTGCTGCTGCTCTGGACAAGAAGCAAAGAAACTTTGACAAGGTAGAATTTTAAACATTGCACACTGTATGGAAATGTAGCTCTTTAAGAATTAGAGTATTATGACCTATAAATATATATCTCTCAGGTCTTGGCAGAATGGAAACAGAAGTATGAGGAGTCTCAAACAGAGCTGGAGAGCTCCCAGAAGGAAGCCAGGTCTCTGAGCACTGAGCTCTTCAAACTGAAGAACTCATATGAAGAATCTATTGAGCATCTGGAGACCTTAAAGAGAGAGAACAAGAACTTACAAGGTCAGTCAAATTAACTATTCAAAACCTTCCATCAATTATTTTCTCACAATAATACATTTCCATTGTTTGTTACATTTTGACCTATAGAGGAAATATCTGACCTCACTGAACAAATTGGTGAGGGTGGAAAGAGCATTCATGAGCTTGAGAAGATTCGAAAGCAGTTGGAACAAGATAAGTCTGACATACAAACAGCTCTGGAAGAGGCAGAGGTATGTTATGCTTTCTGATGAAAGACCTCAAGCACTTTAAATATGTTAATCAGCAACAAGCAAAATCATGTAAAAATAAATCTGTGATATTCTTTTTGTCTTTCTAGGCGACTTTGGAACATGAGGAAGGAAAGATTCTTAGAGCCCAACTCGAGTTCAACCAGGTGAAAGCTGAAATTGAGCGCAAGCTGGCCGAGAAAGATGAAGAGATGGAGCAAACAAAGAGAAACCAACAGCGAACTGTGGATACTCTTCAGAGCTCTCTTGAGGCCGAGACTCGCAGCAGGAATGAGGCCCTACGTTTGAAAAAGAAGATGGAGGGAGACCTCAATGAGATGGAGATCCAGCTTAGCCAGGCCAACAGGCAGGCAGCTGAGGCCCAGAAACAACTTAAATCTGTTCATTCACACCTGAAGGCATGCATTTTATTAAGTTAAATAAAACCTAGGACATATTAGGTAATCACTTTTTATTTTAAAAAAATACTTGCTTCATAATAAATGTCACATTCTTCCAGGATGCCCAGCTCCAGCTTGATGACGCTCTTCGGGGCAATGATGATTTGAAGGAAAATATTGCAATTGTTGAGAGACGCAACAATCTGCTTCAAGCTGAACTAGAGGAACTCAGGTCTGCTCTTGAACAAACTGAGAGAAGCCGCAAACTTGCTGAGCAAGAACTGCTGGATGTTAGTGAGAGAGTACAGCTCCTGCACTCACAGGTAAGATGCAGTCATTTTACTTGGCACAGTTCTTCTCAATTATTTTAAATTTATTAAGGAATTCTCTGATAAAATTTTGCATTCACCCAGAATACAAGTTTGCTCAACCAAAAGAAGAAGCTGGAGACTGATACTTCCCAACTTCAAACTGAAGTAGAAGATGCAGTGCAAGAATGCAGAAATGCTGAAGAGAAGGCCAAGAAGGCCATTACTGATGCTGCCATGATGGCAGAGGAGCTGAAGAAAGAGCAGGACACCAGCGCTCACCTGGAGCGTATGAAGAAGAACATGGAGCAAACCATCAAAGACCTGCAGCACCGTCTGGATGAAGCTGAACAGATCGCCATGAAGGGAGGCAAGAAGCAGGTGCAGAAGCTCGAGGCCAGGGTAAGAGTATCAGTCATTTAAGAGAAATCAAATGAGAAATCATATAAAAAACATTAAACCATGACAATTTGACATATTGCACCTATTAAAACTATAATCAAATAGCATACACTAAAATATTTAATATAACAAATCCAATTTTTATCTCCTCCAACAGATCAGAGAACTGGAAAATGAAGTAGAGGTTGAACAAAGAAAGTCCAGTGATGCTGTCAAGGGAGTACGAAAATATGAGAGGCGAATCAAAGAGTTGACCTATCAAGTAAGTTTCATTCAGAAAAAATTTCAGAAATAGTGGAGCACAGAGTGTAATTTCTATTCAAAATTATAATTGTTTTGATCTTTTTTGTTTTCAGACAGAAGAGGATCGTAAGAATCTTGCCCGTCTGCAAGATCTGGTAGACAAGCTACAGCTAAAAGTCAAATCCTACAAGAGATCTTCAGAGGAGGCTGTAAGCACTCTCAGTATTTTAGAAAAAAAAAAACTAAAACAGCACCTTTGTGTATATTTTATACCATGCCCATTTCCTGCTCAATACAGTAAGCGCAAGGTGGCAAAGATGGGAAATAAAGTTTCATCAAGTGTTGATGGAATGACTTTGACAGGATTTTCCATCAGGCACTGATAAGGATATTGTGTGTCTACAGGAGGAACAGGCCAACAGTCATCTTACCAAGTTCCGTAAGCTTCAGCATGAGCTTGATGAAGCTGAAGAGAGAGCTGACATCGCTGAGTCTCAGGTCAACAAGCTGCGTGTCAAGAGCCGTGATGTAGGGTCAAAGGTCAGCACTTGATTTTTATTATTATTACTATATTTTTCAAACTATAAGGCACATCTAAAATCAACAGTGCGCCTCATAATCCAGTGTGCCTTATGTATGACCTTTGGTTGTGTTTACTAACCTCGAACCGATTTTATGTTGTACACATTACGGCTAATAACGTATTACTCCGCGAGTCAGGAGCCTCGCAGAGGCCGGAATCGTCACTGAACAGCCCGGTGACAGCAACGACACTGACTCAGATAATGACGAGAGGGATCCGGGTATTTTTATGTTAACCTACAACTGAGAGTTATTGTAAATTAGTTGAATGAAGTTCAACTTATCCGACACACGTTTTGTTTTCGCTTATTGCGTCTTATAATCAGATGCACTATTTGGCCCGAAAAATATGTTTGTTTGTTTTTTTAATGGGCACACTACATGTGACTGTTTTGGGCACAATTAGGCATGTGATAAAACATAGGACACTGACAAACTCTAATCCTAACGTAAATACCTGGATATTGTATTATTATTGAAATATATAATAACATATATAAATTACAGCAATCTGTCACATCAGAATCCATAATGCGTATGAGCCAGATATCCTGCCAGAATCGACTGATGTCACCAGAATAAGTGTATACAGTGTTGACAACACTTTTAAACAATGAATCTTCAAAAATGCTTTCATTGTTCCATTGCTTCACAAGTTGCAATACCTTAAACAATAACCTTTTAAGTAGGAAATAAATGTGTGTCATTGCTTACATTTTTTTCTTTCTCTTATTTCAGAAAGGACATGATGAAGAGTGAAGCTCATGGAATAAAGTTTGGTTTCTGAGGCATCTGTTCATTGACTGACAGTGTCTCCCTAAGCATGCCAGTTGTTCAGTAGAATAAAGTTAATCTGCATCTTAAAATGTGCTTTGTCTTCTTTTCTAACCTTACCCTGTCGTATTACATTTGAACAAAAAACCTTAAGATAATAGTAAAACTTAAACAAACTGGGATCTTATAGCACGTTTGTAAAAGGTCTATAAATACTATAATACACACAATCACTGCACAACAGGGTTGTCATGACAACAACTCCAACAATAGTCAATCAATCAAAATAAAGTGGATTGGAGTTGTTACAACTCTCCCCATGTTAGAACCATACTCAGTCTCCCCTACCATACAATAGTTAAAAAAGGTCCATTCAAATATTAATAGTTGTGGTATTTGGTATGGTATGCTTTTTATGAACTGTTCAGTATAGCACATTAATCAGTATTGCCATACACTAATATATATGTATATAATTATTGGCAAATAGACAATCATCAGTTATGTATATATTATGTATTGTGCTGCATCTTTGACCACAACCAGCGGCACTGAAGTGTGCTTTGTTGCACTTGTAACCACACACACAGTGATGTCAGTGTAGGGACACTGTGGTGTACTCTTTATTTAAACCACTAGAGGGCCACACAGGGTTTGCTGTTTCTTGAACCGTATAGAGCAGAGGTTATACACTTACCGGCCACTTTATTAGGTACACCATGCTAGTAACGGGTTGGACCCCCTTTTGCCTTTAGAACTGCCTCAATTCTTCGTGGCATAGATTCAACAAGGTGCTGGAAGCATTCCTCAGAGAGTTTGGTCCATATTGACATGATGGCATCACACAGTTGCCGCAGATTGTGCGTGAAAATCCCAGTAGATCAGCAGTTTCTGAAATACTCAGACCAGCCCTTCTGGCACCAACAACCATGCCACGTTCAAAGTGACTTAAATCACCTTTCTTCCCCATACTGATGCTCGGTTTGAACTGCAGGAAATTGTCTTGACCATGTATACATGCCTAAATGCACTGAGTTGCCGCCATGTGATTGGCTGATTAGAAATTAAGTGTTAACGAGCAGTTGGACAGGTGTACCTAATAAAGTGGCCGGTGAGTGTGTATTAAACTGTCACATTACTGACAGAACTGCAGGATTACACAAGGTATACAGTAACATTGGCTACTTACCAAAACTGTTGAAGTCCAGCTGAACTTCTCAAAGCATGCTTTGCCACGATGACAGTGGATGAGCTTTTCTACCAAATGAAGTTTTAGGGACACAAAACAGTCAGCAGAGCCGGCCCAGTGAGCTGTGTTGGGGGATAAAACCATGGTGTATTAATTTACATAGATATAGATAATTGTCTGATTATTGATTATTATTGATTGATAATTATTATTATTGTTTTGAACATGTTACCAAATACCAGTCGCTTTCTTATAGGCTCACCTGTTATTAGGTAGGATTTCTGTTGTTCCATAATGATTTTTCAGAAAACACGAAAAATTAGATGTTAAGGAAATTATGACCAAAGGTACTTCTGCTCTCCTTCGATTAAGTCTAATTTTAAATGTGACAATATTGCAGATAAAGTGACCATTCTATTATTTCAATGCATTACAAAAAAATGTGAGAATATATTCAAGTTCACTAATATAAATATATAATAAAAAAAATATATATATTTTTTGTCGCTAAAGCAGACATCTTTAATATTAAATAATTGCTACCATATCACCACTGCATCTGTTATTAAGATCCAAACAGCATAATGGAAAGGAAATGTTTTTGTCCAAATGTCTTCACGCTTTTCTTATTTTCTCTAAAATTATCACAGCAACTTTTCATATTTCTTTACTATCTGTTAACAATTTTAAGAACTAACATAGCTTATGTAACATTACAAACAATATCACTCCAATTGCACACAATGTAACACATTTTCATAATAAAAATGCAGATACATACATAATTTACTCACATTGATAATTGTGCATATATTACATAAAAAATTTGTTATAATATATTGGAATTCATAGCCTACCTTTTTGCTCTGTGATGTTCTTGTCATGTAAAATGTTCAGTGCTTCGCCACCAGAAAAACCTTCTAATCTGTGAGAGTCTTCCAGACCTGAATGCAAACGCAACAACCGCTACATACTATACTGTCTGAATGGAGGCAAGGAGAAAGGGCAAGACAAAGACAAGGACACATGGAGGCAGGGTCCAATACTCAACACCTCCTCAAGTGACCACTCAGTAAATAACAAGTATTCTAACAATAGCAACCTCATCTGAAACCACAGTTGGCTCAGATTTCAAACTTAAAGAGAGTCAAGGTGCCTCACACCTTCCCTCGTGTGTACATGTGATTGCACAAGTCAGAGGTACAAGGACTGTGGACAGCTGGGAATGGGACTTTTGACAGAGGGCTGACTGCTTCGCTAACGCCTGCAATAGCTGAGAGCTAAGTAAAGGAGTTCAGAATTCTGGCATGAAGGCAAACACGTTGTAAACATTATATATGGTAACTGTATGGAAGATGAACTGAAGAACTTTCTGTTGCAATCTAGCCTAAGGTTCACTGGTAAGGTATTGGTATATCAGGGACTGCATAGTGTATGGCCTCCTTTGGAACATCTATCATGGAAGTCAGCACATTTTAAAAACATGCCACTTCCTGTTGAAAAAACTAATATTCACTTAGCTGCTTAGTCTCCAGTCCTGATGACAACCAACAGCCTTCTGTTTAAAACATCCCTATTTAAAGTGAAAATTAGAGCGAGTAACCATCTTGTCTCATTCAAATCAATGCTTTGAATCGATACTTAGGCCTGTATTAATAGAAGGTATCTGTGGTACAGCTTCCCTTTATACTTTGTTCATATTGTTTGAGGCCTATACAATATGGCTGCCAGCTTCATCTGCATTGTATATGTAAATACATGTTGTGTTTTAACAAATAGTGTGCAAATATGACACTTTCTGACAAAATCTGTAGTTCTGTCTATGTTCCCCATGGCAGTTCCTACAGGTGTTGTGATCAGAGGATTTGAGTTGCAGTTTATGGAGACCTTGAAATGAAACCGATAGACTGGGAGGGCCTAAATAACAAAGCAAATTTGTTGTTGTTATTCTGTCATTTTGTGACTTCTGTATTCAGAATGTATGTGCACATGCATCCCTCTCAAAAAAAGTAAGGTACTAACATGGTTCACCTTGTAGCTCATTGGTCTAGTTCAGGCATACACTGTATAGAGGGAATTTCTTTAAATGTAGCAGAGAAAATATAATGGCAGCCATACTTCGGATGAGATTAAGACAAGGTGTACCTCTCTGTTGCAGAAGCAGGAAAGGCCACTGTCCATGGTGCTGACCTTCCTTCCTCCCTGTTCACTTTTTCTTGCCAGATATGGCTCTACAGTTGCTGCTGCTGCAAAAAAAACTCACTTTAAGACACATACAGTAATAGATACTGTTTTTTTTAACCTGACCTAAAAGATCAAGTTTCAATCTAAATGTATTCTAATCAGTTCTAGGAGAAACTGAGCCAGAATCTGAATCTGGTTTATATCTGAGGATACAAAATCTGTGTACATAGTTTTTGGACTGTGCAACTCACACACATGTGAACAAACACAGACACTTCAGTTCATAGCAGGATGTTGTAAGTCATCCATTTTCACTGGATAACTACACTAGCTACAGTAAAATAAGATCAAAAATGCAAATACAAAGACAATAGTTTAAAAAAATACAAATAAAAGTCAGACTCGAAACACTCTCCTAATACTTATTAGTACTATTTTTCTTGCATTTGTTGATTTACAGTAGAGCATACAGTATTATTCTTCTCTTGTTTTAGATGGTAACAGCCATACAGCAAATTGTGTCTGTCTATGTCTTTGACACCTGTTGCTGCTTGTCTGGATCTATAACACTTGTCTCCTCTGGTGTGCGTCATAAACTGTCCCCAAGCTGTCTACTAAATTATCAGCGCTGTAAAGGAAGCCGGCAGGAATTTCACAGGTTATCTTTATGCTCAAGGATACACCACCATGCCAGAAGGCAAGGACAAGAGTAGAAGCAATGGTATGACTGACTTTCGGAACTTTACTCACCCATTTTTAACACAGAGTGGTATGACCCTCATATCAAAGCTGGCCTAATATGGCTACTCCATTGTGACAAAAAAAATAAAAAATAAAAAAGTTAAGTAAATGTATTTACAAAATGACATAAAAAACGTCTTCTTTTTACTCCACGCCTCTGCATAGGTTTCCTCTGGAAGGCACAGAGTATGAAAGACTTTATTTCATATGTGTTGACCCTACATGACATTAGATATATGAATCAAATCTAGCACAAATGGTAATATTTTTCTTAAAGCCTGCTGTAACATGCAGGTCTAACTGTAACATTACTATATGCTTGGCTACTATTGCCACTGTCATTATTCCAAATAAACTTGAAGAGGTTTGTTAAGAGATAACAATACATAACATGAACCTGGGATAAACACATTTTCAATACCCAAAAACCCCTATTATAGTTATTGTCTCCGTGGCTCGGCTACAGTTTAATTTTATTAACTTTAAATTTAAATAATATTTTACGTATTACAGTGTCACATGCTAACAATAGGCTACATACCTATGTGAATGGTCGTTATGGTGAACTCATTTTGAAATGGCTAACGTTAAGCTAATATTAACCCAACAAAACCATGCACCTAATATAAGGCCTTAGCATAATGTGTCATTCTGGGAAGCTAAACTGCAGTAGGCTACATCTAAAGCTAACGCTACGTAACGTTGGGTAACATTAGCTAACTGAATCAAGCCGATGTACTGAGCTGTCTTTTCCAAGTTATTTGTATTAAAACAAAGAGGAAAACAAGTAAATACATACAAAGCCACAGTGCACTAATGCTAATTAACTTAACTGACTAAAGTTATGTAAATGGTAAACAAAAATAAACTACGGACATTCTAACAAATGCCATCTCTCTGCTGTCTGTAACGTTGCTACAACGTCCGTGTGAAATGCGAACAGGTGGCTTCTGCTAACTTACCTGCTCTCGAAATGAATGTTGTTGAGTAACAGCGATGGCAGCTACTGTAGCTTGTCTATTTAGCTAGCTAACAACCAGTATATAACTGGATATTCTGAGTTAAACTAGCCTTTACACAGTAACATTTACTCAGGTATTATACCTAACGTTATACCTGAGTACAGTTTTAAAGTTGGCTATCCTGCAGCTGGTTTATGTGTTGCTGCCGCCATTGTTGTTCTGGCAGAGTTAAACTTTACATTTTATATTTGACGACTTTTAAGTGTCATTCATCACCAGACACATCAACTACAGTTTGTCAACCTTCACCAACAACCTATACTCTCTATACTGACTGTTAAGCAATATAAAAGAAAGCGCCTTTACTCATTGTGTTATGCATGTACTTTTATTTTGAAGGATGTCTGTTATCCTATCCCGAATGTGTTGTGTTTAGTTTCTCCGGGAAAAAGTTGACGCTTGTATGTAACAGTGGTCGAGTCATTGTGAAAATAAAAGGCAAGATGGAAGCTGTACTGAAGTGGAGTCTGAATGAAAATACTTAACAGGTTATGGGCCCAGGCAGCTTCGGACACCGCTAACGGCTACTGACGCCGAGAAGAGCCAACTTGAAGATAAGTAGCGGGCAAAGTGAGAAGTGTCGCGACGCATTACGCGACCGCCGAAACGGTCAGTAGCAGTGCTAACAGGCTAGCAGAAGAAAATACTGCCACAACACGTGCAAAGATGGCGGGCAGAGGAGCAGCAGGGATGCTATCGCCGCAACTCTTTTTTGATGGAACAGAGGATAAGTATGACCTGTGGGAAACAAGACTTCTTGGTCACTTACACAGTTTAAAACTGAAAGAGACTATTTTACACGAGCCCACGAATGCTAATGAAGAGCAGTTAGCTCAAGACAGACAGAAGAATGCCGACTGCTATGTTGAACTAATAAGACTGATAGATGATAAAAGCCTATCGCTAATCAGGCATGACGCTGCCGATAATGGCAGGGAGGCACTGAAGATATTGAAAGAACATTATTCGGGTAAAAGCAAGCCAAGAATAATAAGTTTATACACATCGTTGACCAAGCTACGAATGGCAGAAAACGAAAGTGTCACAGACTATATTATAAGAGCTGAAAATATCATCACTGCTTTGAGAAATGCAGGTGAAACCATGAGTGATGGACTAATTGTAGCCATGGTACTTGGCGGGCTACCGGACATGTTCAAGCCCCTAGCTGTCCATGTAACACAAAATGAAGACCAAGTTACATTCGCAGACTTCAAAAGGAGGCTGAGAATTTATGAAGAAGCTGAAAAGATGAAAACAGCTGAATCAACGGACAATGTGATGAAAACACACATAAAGCATAACAAGCAAAATATGAATAAACACTTTGAAAACAAAAGACATGAAGATGTAAGTGTGACTTGCTACAGGTGTGGAATAAAAGGGCACAAAGCAAGACAATGTACACGAAAAGTGTGGTGCAGTAACTGTAGAAGCAACACACATAAAGAATCCCTGTGCAGGAAAAAGGGGGAACAAGATGGCGCCAGACAAGTTGCAGAGAAAGAGCAAGAAGATGATGATGACCATCTCTTCATGGCGAAACATATAAAGACTGAGAAACCAGGAGACAACATAAAGAAGAAAGGCATCATGGTAGATGGAGGAGCAACCTCCCACATCGTGAACGACGTGAACAAGTTTGTGAGCTTCGATGACACGTTTCGGCAAGAGACCCACGCAATCGAGCTGGCAGATGGGACCAAGTGCAACGGAATCGCTCAACGCAGAGGAACGGCTGTGATTCATCTCCTGGATAGCACCGGACGACAACACAGAGCACAGCTTCGACAAGCACTCTATATGCCGTCGTATCCTCAAGACATCTTCTCAGTGGCTAGAGCAGCAAATGGAGGAGCAAAAATCACCTTCAAGAAACATAACAGTCACATGATCACAAAAGATGGCAGCAGGTTTGACATTCATGAAAGTGGCAATTTGTATTATTTACCAACAGTTGAACAGAGTGTTGATAAATGTAAAGTGTCCCACGACATACAAACCTGGCATGAGATTATGGGACATTGTAACTATGAAGATGTGCAAAAGTTACAAGGTGTTGTTAAAGGCATGGTGATAAAAGGGAGTGTGGTAAGACCAACACAGATATGTGAAGTGTGTACAAAAGGAAAATTCACACAGAGTAGAAATAGAGAGCCAGACAGAAAAGCTACTAAACCCTTACAGCTAATCCACACTGATCTAGCCGGTCCAATGCGAACTCCAAGTATAGAGGGACACAGATATGCACAATCTTTTACAGATGACTACTCGGGTACCATGTTTGTGTACTTTCTTAAAGCCAAAAGTGATGCAGTTCATGCCACAGAAAGATTTTTGGCAGACATAGCACCTTATGGTGAAGTCAAGTGCATCCGTTCAGACAACGGCACTGAGTTTACAACTAAAGATTTCCAAGAACTATTGACCAAGAATAAGATAAGGCATGAAAAATCTGCACCCTACTCGCCACACCAAAATGGAACAGCAGAGAGAGGTTGGCGAACTCTCTATGACATGGGCAGGTGTTTATTGATAGAGAGTGAATTACCAGATAAACTATGGAACTATGCTGTACAGACAGCTGCTTATGTGAGAAACAGGTGCTACAGCAGACGCACAAGAAAAACTCCATATGAGATGTTCACAGGTGTGAAACCGGATGTTTCCAAACTGCAGAAGTTCGGGTCCACCTGTTTTGCCTATAAACAGGAGAAAGGGAAGTTAGATTCCAGGTGTCAGCAAGGTGTTTTTATAGGATATGATAAAAACAGCCCAGCTTATCTGGTGTACTATTCAGACACAGAAAAAGTCCAGAAACACAGGTTAGTGAAATTCACAACCAAAACAGCAAATGAAAAAGAGACACAAACATCAGAAACACACATTGAGTATCATGATGACGGTGTACAGCCAAAAAGTCATGATGATGGACAAATGGTTGATGGAAACAAAGAAAATGAAAATGCATCAACTCATGATAATGATGTTTCTGAAACTGCTCCAAAACAGACTGAAGTGCCTCAGCAAGAAGACGCTGAGAGAGCAAGGCGAAACCCAAAGAGGGAAAGAAAGAAACCAACTTACCTACAGGACTTTGAAACTGAGGAAAAGGTAGACCACTTGCAAACATGTATTGACTTTTGTTACAGAGCAGTGTGTGACATTCCTCAGACATACCAGGATGCTATTGCTTCAACCAACTCAAGGCAGTGGATCAGTGCTATGAATGAGGAAATGCAATCACTGAAGGAGAATGAAACATTCAGCCTAGCCCATCTTCCACCAGGCAAACGTGCAGTGGGGGGCAAATGGGTGTACGCACTCAAGAGTGACACTGATGGATCAGAAAAGTACAAAGCAAGATACGTAGCAAAAGGCTACAGTCAAAAACAAGGAACTGACTACGAAGAGACATTCTCACCTACTGCAGATATGACCAGTGTGAGAGTGATCATGCAGAAGGCAGCGCAGGAGAATCTGGTGCTGCATCAAATGGACGTTAAAACAGCATATTTACATGCACCTATTGACTTTGAACTTTACATTAATCAACCAGAGGGTTATGAGACATGGTCAGACACAGGTGAAAAACTAGTGTATAAACTGCACAAGTCTCTCTATGGTCTCAAGCAGTCCGGAAGAAACTGGAATGCTATGTTACACGCATGTTTGATCAGAAATGATTTCACACAGAATCCTGCTGATCATTGTGTGTATACAAAAGAAAAACATGATGAAAAGGTAATTCTAATTGTATGGGTTGATGATCTGATAATAGCAGCTAGCAATGAAAGTGTATTGACAAATGTGAAAACAATGCTAACTGAAAAGTTCAAAATGAAAGATCTGGGAAGACTCAGACACTTTCTAGGAATAGACTTTGAACAAAAAGGGGGTCAGGTTGTTATGTCACAGAAAAGATATGTGAACAAAATCCTGAAAAGATTTGAAATGGAAGACTGTAGGACAAGAGAGACCCCGTGTGAACCAAAACTTGACTATTCAGAAAATGCTGAAAAAATGACAAATTCAAGAAAGTATAGAGAAGCAGTGGGAAGTTTAATATATTTGTCCACATGCACTAGGCCTGACATAAGTTTTGTGGTCAGTAAACTTTCACAGCATTTTGGTGATCCAACTGAAGAACACTGGAGCACAGTGAAGCATGTGTTCAGGTATCTTAAAGGTACAGCAGAACAAAGTCTATGCTTCAGAAGAAATGACACGAGTAAACTAGGTTTGAAAGTGTACAGTGATGCAGACTGGGCATCAGAGAGAGCAGACAGGCGTAGTATCTCAGGTTATTGTGTCAGTCTAAGTGAAGGAAGCTCTCTTATTTCATGGAAATCAAGAAAACAACCAACGGTTGCACTTTCTACGTGTGAAGCAGAATACATTGCCTTAGCATCAGCTATACAGGAATGTATATATTTGAAACAGCTACTTAAAGGAATGGACAAGTACCAGTATACACAAACAAAAGTGTACGAAGACAATCAAGGTACTATTGCACTTGCAAAGAACCCTGTAAACAGGCAAAGATGCAAGCACATAGACATCAAGTACCACTTCATCAGGGAAGTTGTAAACAGTGGTAAGATACTTCTGGAGTATTGTCCTACTGAGCAAATGCTTGCTGATGTAATGACAAAACCAGCTACTAAACTGAAACTGAAAAGGTTTGTCAAAGACATGTTTGTTACATAAATGTACATAAAATGTTATGTTCTCAGGAAAGCCATTAAGTTAAAGGCGAGTGGGGGTGTTAAGCAATATAAAAGAAAGCGCCTTTACTCATTGTGTTATGCATGTACTTTTATTTTGAAGGATGTCTGTTATCCTATCCCGAATGTGTTGTGTTTAGTTTCTCCGGGAAAAAGTTGACGCTTGTATGTAACAGTGGTCGAGTCATTGTGAAAATAAAAGGCAAGATGGAAGCTGTACTGAAGTGGAGTCTGAATGAAAATACTTAACACTGACCTCCAACATTTTAAACCTGCTGTTTTCCACCATATAGATACATATATATATATATATATATATACACACACATATATCTCCTAGAACTGATTAGAATATATATATATATCAGTCATTTATTTGAAGAGTTGCTTCACCTGGTGTGCTGATGTCAGTAGGAGGGCACATTCAAGAGCAATACATTTCGCAACAGTTTAACACCCTCACTTGTTCTAATACTGACAGCAAGATCTAACGTGACATACATTTCACTTCACCCCAAACATAAAACACACAAACTTATCCATCCTGACTTTTGTTACAGGCTTAGTCAACACATCCGCCACCATGTCAGCGGTTGGGCAATATTTAATGCAGATTTTCCCACCACTGAGTGCAGATCCAACAAAATGGTATTTGATGTCCACATGTTTACATCTTTGACGCGATACAGGGTTTTTCGACGAGGCAATAGCCCCCTGATTGTCCTCAAAAATTGTCACTGGTGCATATTCACAATCACTGTCCATCCCATTTAACAACTGCACTAGATACATGCTTTACAGTTCCCTTCAAATATCTCAACACATGTTTCGCTGTTACCCAGTGTTGTTCTTTTGGTTCAGACAGGTATTGTGACAGTTTGCCGACAATCAAACTTAATAACATCCAATGACATAAAGCAAGCTGCCAACAACTTCACGATACCTCTTTTGATCAACAGGTTGACCCTCATTATCAAACTTCAGTTTGTTTTCACATGGAGTACATCTGGGTTTACAGTTGATCATTTCAAATATCTCCAAAATCTTTGTAATGTACCTTTTTTGACTCATTTTTATTTCACCTCCTTTTTGCACATGTTTGAGTTCACCGAGGTCTTTCATTTTAAATTTAGCTCCCAACATCTCTTTGACATTTTTTACAGTTTGATTGTCATTAGCAGCAATGATAAGGTCATCAACCCAGATGATCAATATCACCCTCTCATTTGCAGTCCGTCTACTATAAACACAATGGTCAGCTGGGTTTTGAATGTAACCATTTTCACTTAGAAAATCGTAAAAGCATTCTGTACCAATTTCGTCCCGACTGTTTCAGACCATATAATGATCTGTTAAGTTTACAGACTAGTTTCTCACCTGTCTTTGCCTTAACTTCAAAACCCCTCAGGCTGCTCCATGTACACTTCACAATCAATAGGAGCATGCAGGTACGCAGTTTTAACATCCATCTGGTGCAGTTCTAAGCCATGCTGCACTGCAAGCTGCATCAGACTGCGCACAGATGTCATACTAGCAGTGGAAGAAAAAGTTTCGTTATAATCAACCCCTGCAACTTGACTATAACCCTTTGCCACATACCTGGCTTTGTATGTTTTTGTCTCATCCGAATTTTCTTTTACTCTATAAACCCATCTTCCCCCCACTGCATGTTTACCTTCTGGCAAAGCGGTTAGGGTAAATGTATCATTTATCATAACTCTTGACCATCATCATCATCATCATCATCATCATCACCACATTTAATCTTGCACTCATAATCATTATAGTACTCAGGTGGTCTTCCTCTCCCTCTTTTGGGATATTGGGCATTTTTAACACTCTGACCCTCACCTGTAGTGATGTCTGTGTCACTGATCTCAGCTTTAAGTTCCTGTGCGATTGGTTTCATTACATCAATTTTTAGAAAAGTGGTTACATCCGTCTCCCTATACAGGATGTCTTCACTCGTATCCTGGTCTGACACTCATTCACACCTTTGCTGACAAACTTTACCAGCCTGTTTTTAAGTACTCTCCCTGTTTCTGGGTAGAAGATTAGATATGCAGGACTATTCTTGTCATAACCAACAAAGAACCCCCTTACAGATTGTGAGTCGAGCTTCTTTTTTGTTGTATTTGTACGCATTACATACTGACCCAAAACATTTCATCCTTGACAGATCAGGCACTCTCCCTGTCAGCATGTAATATGGAGTCTGTCCTGTCCGCTTGTTGTAGCACCTGTTGCGGACAGCTGCAGCAGTCTGAACTGCATATGTCCAGAGTTCTTTTGGAAGGTTACTCTCAATCAACATACATCTTGCCATTTCAAACAGTGTTCTCCAATTTCTCTCAGCCGTCCCATTTTGATGGGGAGAAGGAGGGGCTGAGGTCTCATGTCTAATGGCATTTTTACTGATTAGTGAAACTAGTGAAACTCTTTTGATGTAAACTCGGTGCCATTATCAGATCTAATACATTTGATTTTCCCATAAGGTGCAACATCAGCAATAAACTTTTCTGTAGCTCTGACTGTGTCACTCTTGCACCTGAATAGTCATCAGTGAATGCCAATGAGTACCTGAACCCATCTTTTGCTGCTGGTTCTATTGGGCCAGCCAAATCTGTATGTACTAGTGCAAGTGCTACAGTTGCTCTCTCATCTGCTTCTCTGTTCCTGCTCTGAGCAAATTTCCCTTGCATACAGATCTCACATTTCAGGTTCGATTTATCAGTTTTACCTTTAATTTTCATCCCCTCTGCAACACTTTCTAACCTCAACACATCATCATAATTACAGTGTCCCAAAATTTCGTGCCATGTTTGCAAATCATAACACCCAATGACATCCATCTTCATCCTTACTTTCATCTATAGACTCAGCAGTGTTTAAATAATACAGCCTATCATACACTTCAATCCCAAATGTCATACCGTCTTTGTGAATGAGCTTGTTCTGTCCCTCCTTGAAGATGACAGTCGCTCCTCGGGCGGTGGCTGCCTTGACAGAAAAAATGTCCTGGGGATATGATGGGACATACAATGCCCCCACCAACATCATGTCCACTGCGCATTCCTCTGCTGTCAATGAAACGAACCTTGGCCGCCCCCCTCTTCAGTGCTACGCCACTGGTCCTCTCCCCATCAGCCAACTCCAAGATGTGCTTTTGCGGCTTGAAGTTCTCATCAAAGTCCTTGAATTTTGCGATGTCAGTCACGATATGGGATGTGGTCCCTGTGTCTCTTCTCTTCTGTGGTCTGCTGACAGGGTCTCCATTCACCTGGCCCACCTTGAATGCAAACGTGTGGTCCTCCTCATCCACCGCCTGCTTGGCCTTATCTCTCCACCTCCGCCTGCAGTTCGCATCTTTGTGTGTGGAGCTCTTGCAAAAGCTGCACCTTTGTCTCTGTCCACTGCTCTGGCCTGCACAGGACATTCTATTACTTTATGGCCTTTCTGGCCACAGCCGTAGCAGGTCGGTTTCACGTCTCTGCCAGATCTTCCTCTCACTCTCATGATGCTGTCTTCATCTGTGGACACACTCCTGAACTTTTCGGTGCTCTCATAGCTCCGCAGCTTTGTCTTGAACTCAGCGAAGGTCAGTTTCTCATCACTTTGGGCCACATGAATGGAAAATGGCTTAAACACATCTGGCAAGCCCTTTAATATCATTGCGATCAGTAAACCATCACTTGAAGTCTCTCCTGCATTCCTCAGTGCAGTTATTGCAGTCTCTGCCCGGATGATGTAATCTGTAACACTCTCATTAACAGCCTTTTGCAGGGATGTAAGTTCTGTATACAGGTTTATCACACAGGGCTTCCCCTTGTCAGCATAGTGATCCCTCAGTATCTGCAGGGCTTTCCTACCATCATCAGCCGCATCCCTCATCACAAGAGACAAACTCTTGTCGTCCAACAGCTGGATTAACTCAGCATACGCTTCTTCATTTTTCTCTGCATCCTCTTCACCCTCATCTGGCTCGTGGAGGATGGTACTCTTTATATATATATATATATATATATATATATATGTATATATACAGATGTAGCACTCTTAGTTACTATATAATGTATAGTTTGGATTAACTACTGATGGCCTATTACTGGTTAAAAAAGTCCGTCAAATGATACATGTAGATGAACTGACAAGAAATGACACAACTGTGACACTGCCTTTTCTTTTGCTCATCTTTTTATTTCATGATTAATATTCACATCACTGGTTAACAAATAATCACAACGAACATCTCTTTCATACCAAATATTCAGAATCGGAGGGGGAGATGAGCTCTATCTAATAGGACAGATGCCTCTAACAACCAGCAGTTTGTTTGTTGTCTTCTGCATGCTCTTGCTATGGTGTTGTGCCCTACAGTATATAATAGCGCACACTACAGTGGATCCGCTCCACAGCGCTGAAACGTAGATTATGTTGCTTGTATCCTTTTTAATCACGACATATTTGGACATGTAGCGGATACCCCTAACCAAAGAAAGTAACTGCAAAAGACAAAAAAGTCCGACACACAATACTTAAGAGTGCACAGTTCTAATTTCTCTGCTCCTCTGGACGATTAAACAGTTGGAATATTGGTTTTAAATCTGTTAGTTGCAGCAGCGGTGGTAAAGGACACAAGCAGAGAAAGCTACTTTTCAGCGCTGCGATGCTGACGAGCCTCTGTAGGTGGGAGACATAGCTAGGGGCTCCAGGTGCATATCTACCAACACTCCCTTTGATTCTGGATTTCTCACTTTGCCCAGTTACATTTCAGTAATTTTAACATTTGTTATGTGCTTTTCAATTTAGTACAAATTGTTCCAAACGTTTCCATAATTGTCACACTGAATGTCCCTTATGTCGGGCCTGTGTTGGTAGGTATGTCGAGGTGTCTACATAGGAGCTGTCTAATACAGAACATTGCTTTGTACCACATGCCAAAAGACCAAGTCTGGTTACTGTTAGTGTAACCGGGGGCTGGCAGAAAGGGGTTGGCCAGTGTGTGTCCAGTGTAATGTGTTTCAAGCCGAAGCAGAAACAGATTGTGGAAACGAATCAGATTGTTGTTGTTTTTTTTAATGAACTGAACTTTGTCAACCAAGTTTTTTTTACGTTTGCCATTTCATTTTCTGTGATTTTCTTGCTGTAACTTTTCACCAAGTCATTTATCAGGTCACACTAAACACCACACACACACACACCACCTCCTTCCCTGCCTGTTAGCGTGAATCCGGTAAATAGTGTTTCCATATGTGATCGATCTTCCAAAACAGAACAGAGACAAACCTCATACATGTATTCATAATCTTGCATCTTTAATACATTTTAAAAACATTCTTGAAACTTCAGGAGCCCTTTTTCTTGGGAGAAAAAAGGCAGACTCTGAAAAAAACAAAAAGTACACTTTTCCTTTCCTATGCGTTCAATCTTATAATAATAATACCATTATTAACCTAACAGGTTTATGAATGTGAAAGCTCAGTCGACATCCACAACACCCTGTTAAGAAGTAAGATTTTTTTTTTTTTTCTATTTTTGTTGATTTTTAATTTATTTGAGTTACTTCTGGAGTGATAAAAACATGGTGATATCTATATACAAGGGTCAGTGTGAAATACTAGTGGAAGGGTGGTATTCAAGCGCTATAACTGGGGATCAAACAGTGGTGGACGGACATCAGAGCAAATCTGGTTATTACGTTTTGTCCAAGCTGCAACATTGACTTACTACTAACTATATAAAGGGAAGGTTGGAACCATTTGTACCAGATAACTGTCCGTGTGCTAATGCTTTAGCATACAGTATGTGAAGTATAGCTCGACCAACGTTGAGGTTCTGAAATAGATGCCAATACAGATAATATAAGTTTTAAAAATCTGATTAAAAGTCTAAAGTCATTGAGATTCACTGTTACCTCGGGACATTATGGTGGCGCATGTCATTGTCCCTAAAACGTGTGTGTGAATAAATAAAACCCTTAATTGAATTTAGTGCGTCATTCAAAGTGCATTTGTTTTGTTATTTTCCATTTATAACTATGTGACACTGAAGTTATTTCCACATTAAACTCACTTTGAGTGATATGATGAGGCTGATCACCTACAATTATCGAACATACTGTATGCTAAAGTGCTGAAACGCATTCGAGGGAAAACCTTCTATCTGTGAAACACATGGAGTGAGGTTCAACCACGCTCCTCATAGTTCAGCGTGGTCCTTTAACCTGGATGACTATCAACCTGCTGCCAGCTCGTCTCATTTGACTCTGTAGCTTGGTCAAAAAGCAAAAACCAGGAACAACGCGACGGCAGAGTTGAGTGTTTAAAACCATCAAAGCCAGCAGCACAACACCGAACGACCGAAGCTCCACTAGAAACCCACTACGCTGCTCAAGGTAAAGAAGCACCGGCGTCTCATCCGGGATACACGACATCAGCTCATCCCGACATATGGTAACAAACTCTCACACTACTACTTGCTCCTACTTTATATACACGCACTACTACCTACACCTATCAAAGTGCTTTAATCCCTTTTGTTCTTCTAATCCTGAAGAAAGAGTCACATTTTTTGTTTCACGTATGATCCACACATTTGTATCACTTATAGGCGACTCATGGGAACGATTTAGAGGGAACAGCACAATATCAAATATGCTTATATGGTGCCTTTAGTTGTATCGTCTTTATTATTGACTATTTGATCATAACTGTGATAACTAACTACCAAGACTGTTTCGCTCCCGAAAAGCACAGATGTACAGTACACAGCTGACAATGTTTGACCAATATTCAGTAAAGCAACTTTTACATCACTTTCAGTGTATCGAGAAATGAACAAGACTGCGTTCAAAGTGCACGAGACTTTTGAGTTTGAAGGGGGATACGGTTGGAGTAATATTTAGTGTTCCAGACACAAGAGAGACTGTATGTAACTCTACTGTAGCTCCTCTAATGGTGATGGAAGGTTTCTCAGTCAGCCTTTGTTAAGTCTCAGAGCCAGACTATCAGTGTTCCAGAGGCTAAGCAGCGCCCTCTACAGGATGGATGCAGTGGTAACACTTCACACATCTGACAACTACGGCAACACGCCACCAACACGTCACTAAGCCTTCATTGTTTCACCGGAGACCATCGCAGACTTTAATGCATAAATGCATAGAATTACAGTGAGCGGAAAGAGCCTTCAATCAATCAATCGATCAATCAAATTTTATTTATATAGCCCAAAATCACAAAATACATTTGTCTCAGAGGGCTTTACAATCTGTACAGGGAGTGACACCCTCTGTCCTTCCTCATTAAGATGGCTGGTGGGGCTCGTTTTGACTTCTTTGACACACGTCTTTCTTTTTTTTGGTCTGTAAATTAAAATCACATCACAGTGTTGTTTTATAAGAATTTAAAAAAATGCCAAAACTGGTTTATAGGAGATGTATATTGAACTAGTACAGGTACAACTGGCTGAAACCGAGTAGAAATGTTGACGACTTCATGCTTATTTCTCATCAACGCTTGATTTTCAGTGTGCTACTGTGGCATATGGTCCCTTTCTAAAAAAAAAGGAAAAATTCAAACTTTTCTTTAAAATGTGGATCTGTATTTTACAAGAACAGGTTTGTTCACGTTTAAGACAACTTCAAATACCACCAGATGTGGTACTACAGTATTTGCAGGCCTTTTCTTGGTTCTGCCTTGCTGAAATACTGCTGCATTCATGGCATTTTGGAGCTGTGCTGCATACCTTTTTTTTTTAAATCTTTGAGAATTTTTTGAATTTTTTGAATATCCAGTGATATTCTATGCAAAACAAACAAACAAACAAACAATAAAGTGCTGAAGAAAACATATATAAAAAAAAAAATTAAAAAGCTATTTACTTCCATCTATTTACACTACAGGTGTAGGGTAAAATATAAACTAGAAACGTGATCGTTTTGATCATCTGCTACTGTGCATTAGTCACCTCAAGTGGCTTGGTTTGTAGCTTTTAGTAGGTTCTATCTACTAGACAGCCTCTAGTAAATAAATCAATAAATCACATCAAAGAAAATTCCAACTTCACACTTGCCATGAATGTAACATTATTCCCTGACACAACTCGCCTCTCTCCTTCTGTGGTCGTTCTCCTGTCTGCCTGTCTGTCTGTCTGTCTGTCCATCTCTGTCTGTCTGTCCATCTCTGTCTCTGTCTGTCTGTCCATCTCGCTCTCTGTCTGTACGCCATCTGTATGCATGGGTAACGGGAGGCGTCCCCGGCTAAGATCACTGTATTGCTGTCAGAGAGGTGCAGTGAAACACAGGAAGGGGAAATAGACGAGGAGGAGGCTGAGTGACGTGAACCCATGATGAAAACGCCTGACTATGACTATGATAGGAACGACACACTGACACAGCTCATCATTGTTTTAACGATATCAGCATAGACCACCAAAACACAATAAAGAGTTGGTTTCATTCTAAAACAGAGAGAGAGATGCTTTTATGAGCAGTATACCGTTTTTTATTTTAGGGTGCAGATTTCTGTTTGTGTATTAATGTGTGTGTGTGTGTGTGTGTGTGTGTTGGTATTTTGTGTTTGTGTATGTGTACATGCACACCAACAAGCGTGTGTGTGCTTTCCAGTGTATCTCCACGCTTGTGTATGCTGTATATGTGTATGTGTGTGTAAAGAAAGTTAGCAGGTTTCACAGAGAGGATTCTACGACACACCGGCTAAGTGTGGGAGGACTTAAAAGACGGTGGGGGGTTTTTAGCCCCACCCCCGTCCACTGGGGTGAACCACATGACCGGGAGGTGCCGCATGCGCAAGAGAAGAAAGATGCTGTCTGTCTGTCTCTAATAGACACATGTAGACTGTATATGCTATATACAGATCAGAGTGACTAACAGGGTCCCCAACGAGGAAGATACGGTGTATGAGGGCAGTTTGGGATCAAGCTTGACATCCCATAATGATTCCAACAAAAGTGTTATGGTGTATGAGATCCCTCGCTTAAGGGATTAGTGCCTCTGAAATGTAAGCCATGCAAATGGTGGAAGATATAAGTATGTGAGCTCATTCAGAGTTAAAGGTTAATGGTTTGTAAGTCTCACACTGAAAAAGGTCTAATGCTGGGGGGGGGGGGGGGTCATCTTTTTAAAAAATACTTTCATCAACCCAAACTGCAGTGCTGAAATATCCACAGTAGTTTATGGATTTGTGCTAATACCATGTGACCGGGACTGATTTCAATCAAAGTGTAAAGTCATGATGATAACTGTAATAATAATAATAATAATAATAATAATACTACACTCGCTTGTGTATGTTGATTGAGTGAATTACACAGCAGTCTGTGACATGGTGGTTGACACTGTCTGTAATAAGAAACGTGCTACATACAGTATATCGTTTGTTAATGGTTTTACTTGCGATAAAATGTGTGTCATTGTAACTGCTTCGTTGCAGCCTCTCGTTAAGACCTCGCCCTCGCATGTACGCATCTATTTCTGCGCTGATTTTGAACTCTAAAACTAGATCTATTTTCAGACCTCTGCTTTCATCAGCCCTTGTTCTTTGCACCGATCACTGCTAGCTGTGAGCATGATGATATTAATAATCCAGGGTTAAAGAACTGTAATGGAGAAGGCAATGAGTGAGTTACTCATGGTGTGAGATACTGTATACACTGTAGAAAGATAAGAGGATGCAAAATGTGTATTTGAAGTAGTGTTTGTCCTGCTACTGGCTGGTAGCAGGACAGGTGGTTAGTGTGATCGTGGGCTAAGTAGACATGGACTGTGAACGAAGGTGGAGCAAAAAGTAGCATAATGTCTACTAACAAGATTTGAAGGTCAAGGTGGGTTTGAATTCTCACTGAGTTCTGAAGCAGGGTGTTTCATCTATTAAGACAAGAGTTTTTAAAGAGTAATTAGACTCATAGGTGGAAATATTAGAAGAAAAAACTGTTTCTGCTCAGTATACTTCCATACAGCATTGACTATGATAGGTTACAAGAGGACTTTATCAGCTGAGAAGCTGGTGGAACCCCACACAGAGAAACACAGACAAACAGCAAGTGCTCTTCTCTGTGGTAGGCAGGGCCAAAGGTCAACCTGCGGCTATTGAGAGGTCAAAGGTCAAGGTTGGTAGCGGGAAGCTAGCAGGCGGCGGACCCCAGAGAAACACTGAGAGGCAAACGGTCAGTTTGGTGCTGCGGTGGGCGAAAATGGAGGGCGGGGCCAGAGGAAAGTGACTGCGCCGTGGTAGGTTGGTCGGTCGGTTGATTGGCAGGTCGGCGAGTGCCATGCGCGTCCCACCAAAAACTACAGGTCACTGAGACTCAATCTGTGGAGGGGAGGAAACCGGAAGGAGGAAGGAAAGAGATGTCACCAACAGGGGAGAGAAAAAAATAAATAAATGCAGATACATGAGTCTAGATTTTACTGGGCAGATGGTCTCTAGCTAATAGGCAGTTACTGTCTGGGGCAGGTTCATATGAGTTATAGGCAAAATTACAGAAAACATCCCAGTTTTTTTTTTTTATTGTATTATCCCTGAAGCCATCCATCAATTAGGCTGAGTTTGGCAATCACGTCGGGTGGCAGAAGTCTGTTGTCCCTCTGAACTCTGGAAGCAGCTGCAGTTCCAGACATGAATTTATCCACTAAGACTGGCTAATTTTTACTCAGTGGGTCTCTTCATAATTTAATTTTGTGGCAAAGTGTCTCTGCTATTTTTACCGCCACACTCAATCAGACACGTAGCGGAGAGCAGATACACACACACACACACACACACACACACACACACACACAAGCATGTATGCACACTGCTTATTTACTGTCTGCACATTGACTGTTTGATAACCCCCCCGGAACGGCGGTTGTCCAATCATAGCTTAGCAACTGTACAGCAGTCAAGCTTTGAGATTTCTGCACATGTTGAAGCAGGGAACACTGGGGATGGATGAGATATCCACTTCCCTTTTAGATCCTCTAATCATTAAGCTCAGACAGTTTTATATAAAAGCCTAGAAAAGCTGATTCAGCTAAATATTGTTTGCGAGTGAAAAGACACATCACTCATTTCATACATCATCGTTTAATTTTTTTTACGTTTTGACAACTAAATTGTCCGCCGAGGTTTAGCATTTAGTTACAAACAACGATTGGTTTAACAGATTTAATATTAATATGCCATTAAATCCCATCGTACAGGTTGTATTAAGAGCGATACTCAGTATACAAAGAGTTTAGAGGTTTGTGTCTTTTTCCAAGCAATGAATATAACAGTGTCTGCTCTAACGAAAGCTGCCAACAGTAGCATGTCCGGCTAACTGGCTTACTACCCACAGTAGTAATGAAAGCGTAATGTTACTTCCATAGCTGGCAGCATATCGTAAGTTTATGATATGATTATGATATATGCCAAACCTATGGGTTAGCCCTCATCCTAAAAAAAACATTTATCTTCGTTTAAAAAAATAAAATGTAAGCATATTTCAGAACAAAATAACTGCATTTTTCATTATTAAGATGATATCATGTATGATGCATATTTCCGATGCTTATAAAAGGAGTTTTCTCATTAGTTATCTAGCTGGCTACGATACAATCAGTTAGTTACAGTTACAGCAACAGTTGTTATTTCAGCTGCAACTGATAAGCCGACTTTTGGAAACCTGTCTGAAATCAAGGATGTATCGTTTAAAAATTAACAAAGAATATTAAGAGGCGATCCTTCTGTTATTGATTAATGATTGTTATCATAATAAACTGCATGCAGTATGTCACACGCAGAACAGAAAGCTTGAACATGTAGTAACTATGGGATGTAAAGCTTAGTGACCTGTCAAATGTCTGCAATTTGATACAATCACAAACAAGCATTCAGTGCTTTAATGACTAATAGCTCTGTGTGTGTGTGTATGTGTGTGTGTGTGTGTGTGTGTGTGTTTACACCTACTTGTCTCAGTGATGCGTTTATCTATGCTAAGGGGCTCCCTTAGTCCGTCTCCCCCAAAAGGAGTAGCTGTGGGCTCCTTCACCCCATTCTCCTTAGCAACACCTCCTGGTGCTGTTGCCTTAGCAACACCTGCTGATCCTGTTGCCGGAGCGCCACTTGGGGGTGAAGATGTCTTCTCCTCTGCCTTTTCCTCCTGTAGCCAAAAATAGACACGCACACACACACACGCACACACACACACAGAGATGTGGTTTTTTTTTCTAGTACTCTGTTGTTGCACCATCTAGTGGTAACAGTCTGTAAAAGCACAATGAGTCAGCAGAACCAGACAGAATAACTGTCTGTTTACTGATAACATTCACGACTGTGTTAAAGTTTGACCTTGTGTCCGTTGGTGTGTCCGTTGCCGGGACCCACATTGTCCATGGAGCCGATCTTAGACTTAGCCTTAATGTTTAGCTTGTGGGACTCAATCTTGACATCACCACCACCTGCAGTAAAAATGAAGGCTCGTCTGAGACCTGAATAGAATAGAATAGGATAAAGCTTGAAGGGAGGAAAACAGAGGAGTCGCTGATGTCCGACCTGGCTTATGTTTGATGTTGTCCTTGGAGCCACATTTAGACGTCACCTTGCTCACATCAACCTTCTTATTCAGGATCTGCACCTGGGAAAGAGGAGAGATTTATACTGATTCATAAAGACGTCACATCGACTACATAGCATCGATAATTCATCCATCCATTATCTTGCAGCTGATGCATTTATAGAGACAATAACAATCTGTCTGTATAGTACACTGGGGTGTGTGGAAGAATGGTATACCATACAACACAGCACATTACCTACCCATGCTTGATTCAACCACCTTGACCTGCTTTATTATTACTCAAGGTGCCTTTGTGTTTTGTTAGTCTGGTTAATGATGCTCCATTTATGCAGATAAATTGGGACAGGCTATAATTGAAGGGCAGGAACAAGCAGTTATTAGACCATCGGCGTGTGATGAGAGTGTCGGTGTTCAGGATCCCATGCAGTAATCCGGAGTAGTCAGTGGCAGCTGGCTCTGATGGATTTTAAGACCCATCGACCTGACTGACACAGCGTGGGATGAGATCAATCAGATTTATATATGTGATGACAGACAGGAGGGCCAGCAGTCCGCTGGTTACGACCCTCACTGGTGTTAAAATTGTATTAGCAAACGAAGCATCATCAGCCTGATTGACAGGTTAAAATATTAACGAACTGATTTTACTGTATAAATGTTTGAATTCTTAACATCTAATTCAAATATTCATGATATAATTCTAGTTTGATGGGACACACCACATAAAGCTTGACAATCGCTAGCTTTATAATGTGTTAATCCTATAATAGAAACATATGTATAGCATAAATACCTTAGAGAACTGGAATAAATGTGAATCTGAGCTTGAAGAACATATTAAATGAAAACGTCTGTCCCGTCACTCACAGTAAAATACTTTATAACCCCCAACAGAACCATAACTACTGGGAACACGCTGGAGACTGTTGAGAAACAATCTGCAAACACGATTTACGGGATTTGTGGTCATATTGCAGGCTGAGAAACTTTGAAATGGAAACTTTTCTTTATGTTTTGGCAAATAAATTCCAAAACTGCAATATTGGGAACTTACTGAGGATGCACCACCTTCCATATGAGACTATGGACTCACAGAATAAAGGAAGTGGATTAATCTCAAAAATAAACAAATAAATAAAATAAATAAAATCCAGTAGACTGATGCTGCTGACAAAAACACTTAGACACCGCTCTGAGGAATTCAAAGAAAATAAATGAGAAAAAAAAGGGACGAGTCTCACAAAATACGGCTGCTCCACAAACAGTGGAGCAAATAATGAGAATATGTGGACATAGGTCATTCCCAGTCTACCTTTTGCATTTTGTTTCATTGAATTACGACAGCAAAGTGGTGATTGTGAGAGCAGCCCAGAGATGGAACATGATAGTGCAGCAGGTGTTTAGAGCAGATGGAAGCAACATCTGGAAGGGTGGGTATAAGGACCTGTGGTCACGTTTATTTTAGGTTAAAATCAAGCCGAAATGCAAACACACGGAGCAATTAATGTGCTAATTACAGTGCATTCATTCTGAGTCACTTTGAAAGTGATAACCTTTCATGTTAAATGTTTGATATTTGCAGAAAGAGCTTCCTGCATTTTTAATTGAACTCCAATTGCTTCCAGGACTGAGGGATGCTCGGTGCAAAAAAAACAAACAAACAAACAAACAAACAAAAAAAAAACCTTTAAATTAGATTTTCTAAATTAGCATGCAGAGGCCTGATTGGGGATAACACGAGAGTATGTGATACAGTACACTGATTGTTTTGCTTTCCTACCAAGATTAGATCTTCTCATGCTCATTGCTTAAATAAGGGTGAAGTGTGTAGAACAGTAGTCTGATTTTTCTTCTTTCAACAGCCAAGTAAAGGTCAGATCTACATGTGGTGCGGGCTCAGGGATTTCTGTGTAACTATGGTCCAATCAGGTGGACATGATATCATACGCATCCAGTCACGGAGGACCAAATTTACAAACCAATTCTGCTTTCATCCTTTAATGATGGAGCTTTTTGTGGCTGCTCTACAAGATAAAAAAAGAAGATTCCCAATTGATCATGACTGAATTTAAAATTTGCATAAAAAAACCTTCGCTGCGTCCACCCTAATCAGAGTCGGCTTCCAGCTCCAGCAGTACTTACATTGCCACCTCCAGGGACATGTTTGATATTGTCCTTGGAGCCACAGCGAGACGTGACATGGCTGAAGTCCAGCTTTTTGTGCACTATCTGAACCTAAAGACAAGCAGGGAGACATACAGGCAAGCAAGAAGGAGGTAGAGGGGCAGATAGAGGAAGGGAAGGAAAGGAAAGAAGGAGAGAAAGAAAAGGAAAGGAAGAGAGAAAGAAAGAAGGCAGACAGAGGAGAGCAGCAGAGAAGAGCAGATCAGCTGGCAGCTTAAGTTAACAGGAAACAGAGCCTTGTACTGTAACTATGGAAGAGTTTCTGTCATTCAAATCAAATGATTCCTCCTACTCAGGTTCTGCAGTCGTCTGCATTATGAGATGATTAAATCAGCACACGAGGCTGCAAACATTTTAGGACATTATCTAACAAAACTCATAGTGGTTCAAAAATGATGAAAAGTTAAAGAAAAAAGTTCCTTTCAAAAATGAACGTTAACATAGCCAAAGATGAGGATACTGACTTAATAACAGATCGCTTCCATAAACAGCGTGATGTGAAACTGAACAAGCACAGGACGGACACTGGAGGGTGAGACGGAGCGCATGCAACAGAATATCGCAGTGGACAGTCAGGGGTGGCGTGTCAAGACGTGAAAGAAGCAACTGCAAGCAACTAGCACAGGAGAATGGAAGATAACAGAGGCTGCTTTCAGGACGTTCAGGTGGCCTGTCGTACATTCAGCCTGTAGAGGTGATGTCTTTCTGCACTGCTGACAGTCTTACGAGAAATGACGAGAGCCCAAATTCTAAGTGCAAGTCGGAATTGTTGGTTGAGAAGATTTGGTCTTTTGGTCAGTTGTGATCGATGACAACAAGGAAATCAAAATCATTCGCATAATGTCTTCGATGAAAGTTAAATCTTTGGCATTTCATCCGTCAGCTTTGTCTACAAGCAGGATATATGTGTTCTTTTTTACCTGACAGGAAACAAAGGGGAGAGAGGAAGATGCATGGAAGGGAATCTAATAATTTAACAGCAAGGGTTAGATCACACAAAAAAAAATACAACATATTATAAATAAAATGAGCAAATAAATAAAAAGCATCATGTCAGGATTAAAAAAAAAACACCAAACATACAATAAATAAACGTACAGCCACATAAGTAAGCAGTGGGATATGTTGTTTGTCACAGTGTGAGATCTGAAGCATGAACCAGGCAGTTGGAGCTCTGTATCCAGATATCTTCCCACGTCTCAGTCACAGCGAAGAGACACGTGTCTCTGATGTTAGTAGATGCAAGCTTGCAGTCAACCGGTTTAATAATGGGACTGGACGTTAGGGCAGGCTAACAGAAGACACCTTTGTCCTTCTGTTCCTCTCCTTATTCAGTCTGACAAAAATGATGCGTTCAAGCCAAAACTCAAGAGAGTAAACAAAAAAAAAAAGGTTTGCGAAGGTTAAGATCCACAGGAGGTCTGGAGTCTGGCGTGTCCCACCGGGGAGGACATTTCACCTTTTTACTGCTTGATTGGGTTCAATTCTGACAAATTTTCAGGGTTTGTGAAGAAAGCTGCAAAAGTATCCACTCCACGCTTCCCCCACTATTAACCTTAAAGGTGCAGTTTGATATTTTGGGAAATAAAACGATTCCTCTCTCGATCTATAGCACTCTCATGTGTTAGCTCAGCTTCACCTAACAGACCGGACGCAGGGGGGAAACAGCTACACTGGATTTGTTCAACAATATGTAGTTTTCTTTTTTAAGGGTATTAAACACACAATCCTTTAAATAACAAGTATTAGAAATAGATTCAATGGAGTGACAGCAGTTAAAGAGTAACAGCCCGTAAGGTTGCTCTTGGAAACGCTCTACTTCTCTCTACTTCCTATAGAAAGATAGTGAAATCCTTCCTTTATTTTCTTAGGCAGTTTGTGTTCATTTTAATCAGTTACTATACCTCGATGCTAGTTGATGCTAGTCCCCCATTGCATCCTGTTGACCTATGAGCATATATATATATAATATAATATAAGTATTATTTGAATCTCTACAATCCCCTCTGTTAATTTCTCTGATATTTTCCTTGAACAAGCAAACCCCAAAGTCCCAAAAGATAATAGTTTCTTATCTTGTTCACAAGTTACTATCGTTTTTTTCATACCATACTAGATCCATCTTGTTCGTATAATTTATTATCTTGTGGGCAAGTTTAAAAATATCATCTTTCAGGACTTTTGGCCTGCATGGTGTATTGTTATTATTGTTCTACCGAGGACACCCTCTTACTGAGAGACTCTCTTTCCCTTCGACCACGCCTCACCTCACCTTCTCTTCTTCACTGTGTAATTCATTCCCATCCTATTGCGACATCAGTTTCGTTGCCTCTGTGGTTGTATTTTAAAACAGCCCTGCAGCAAACATAAGATGCCTTCCTCCTCTCTCTCTCTCCGTCTCTGTCTTAGTCTCCTTCTCCGGGAGGAAAATGGTAAGATGACGCAGGTGGCACCGGCAAAGGATGACTCACTGAGCAGTTAGCACACATACAATACTCTTCACGAGTGAGGACACACACATACGCACGCATGCACGCACACACACACACACACACACACACACACACACACATACAATACTCTTTACGAGTGAGGACACACACACACATACATGCACGCATGCACGCACACACGCTCACAAAGGACAGCAGCCTGTAAATATGAGTATGTAAGATTTCCTCCTTCTATGCTCTCTTTCCAACAACACATTGCAATCCATCCTAATTGATTTTAGTACACTAGCTGCAAGCTTGTGGTCGTCATGTCTCCTCTCTAATTTCAACAAGGAACGGTTCTACGACTAGCAAGCCAAAGTGACACTGCAGAATACTGAAAACAATTCCCCACAGTACTGCAAGTAAAGGGAACTAAAGCTAAGTGAAACTATAGAAGTAGATAGTAGAACATATTTCATGGAACTGGAAGACTCATTGTTTATCATAAACTAAACAAGCTGGCTTCTGTGGTTCTTCTGCAGCGGTTTGCACGCTGTCATACTGCAGCAATGTACCGTACTGGGCACTGTGGACAAATCTACATCTAGAACATGAGAAGGAAAAGCTGCTCTTCTGCTTGGTTAACACTGTCAACAATGGCATTTACATACGGCATGTGCATTGTTTCAATCTTGTACTTGGTTTCCCGGCTCTGCTTATCTTCAAAATGCAGTAGGTTTTTTTGTTGTTATTGGAGTGTTTTGGAAGGAGTTGGAAGAAAAAGCGCTTTGGCTACATGGAAGCACACACCAACAAGCCATGGAGCCACATACAGCCAGAACCACAAAGTTTCATATTTCAAGATGCACAACGCCAGTCATGATGTGACTGTAAAGGTTTTGAAGTGGAGCACATCCACCGGTGGAAAAAAAAAAAAAGTATGCTGAGGCTGGTTTTTAGTGGTCTTTAGCTCCACTGAAATCCCCTGTTCAGGAGAACATAGGAACACAAACAGTAGTTGCCTCTTCAATTGATTGTATAAAGAGCAAATGCACCTGCTGGGATGTAGATGATGATGTTGGTGAAGTCAGAAAGAGGATGTACTGAACAGCATATGAAGCTGGGTGCACTGATGTTAAGGTGCTGAGGAAGTGAAAATGTAAATGATAATAATTGTGGAGTTTAGATGAAACTGATACGCCCGTTTGATGCAGAGTATACAGGAAGCACTTCTCATGTATCATACATACATCAGAGTATCTTTAGCTTCGGTATTATGACGTATTTCCCAGTGAAACTGAATATTTGAGCAGTTATTGGCCACTGATATCCAAACATATATCTCTTCCTGTCTTTCTCCATATTGCTCTGTAAGCAACCTACAAATGGAGATGTATATTTGACCAGCGTGGCAACTCAGATAGAAGGAAGTGATTCCTTATCGGCTTCCTATCCACAAACCACTGCCAGGTGTGTGTAGTGTCCAGCCGGGCTGGAAGTGCGACTGCAGGGTTTCAACTGGGTTGTTAAGGTGAGTGTTAAAAGATCACGAGCTGTGCAACTTCTTTGGCATGACGTTATGGATGCGCCTTACTCAGCAGCTGGGTGGATGTGGAATGGGCCATGTGTGGTGAACGCAGAGAGAAGGTGTGAGGGTGTAGATGGCAGGGACTCACTCTGGCCTTGGCCGCAGGGTTGGAGGGATCTGATGTCTTGTTTGGGGTGGAGGAGACCTGGGGAGACAACCAACCCCCCCCTCTGGTAAATACAACCTCCAACCAACCACATACAACACAAGGGGTGAAAGAGCACGTGGAGAGGTGGGCACCTAGGAAGCTGGTTTAAATGGAGGTGGCCTGGACCAATCAGATGAGTGTATTGGCCATTACAGTCAATCAAAAGTACAGCATATGATTACATGGAAAATAACCGCATGGATCACACAGAAACTTTATATTCTGCCAATATATACTGCCAAATGTCATAGCAACCGTTCAAATGGTAGTAAACTGGAGAGAGAAAAAAACAACATAACAATGAATTACAGTGGATTAGTACCAATAAAAGCTAATATCATCACAATAAAGACGTACCCCAAAAACACCACTGCAAACACATGAAATATAAATTACCTGTAAGTAGTTGTACAAGTTAAAAACACCAGAGTGATTCATAAAAGAGCTTTAGGCTGAACGGGACACAGTCATAGTCAGTGCACGTATTGTCATGCAGGGCTCCAGTGTGTCTGTGTCTGATTGACATGAAAAGGACGAAGAGCAGGGACAGTCGTGCAACAACAACACACTGTGCATCTGCCTGTAAGAGTGAATGCTGAACACCACACTGACTGCTGTAGTACAAAAACAAATATGAGATGTTGATGAACTATATGGAGAAGGAACAACACTGATCTGACTTTAATCGGCCGTGAGATTGTGTCAAAATGACACAAGATGAGGAATAAAGGATAAAATATCTGCATGCAAATCTGAAATGGTTTTGCAGATGCCCAGTCTGCTCAGCCAGCCTGGTGTATATCAGCCTGCTCTACCAGTGTGACCCGGTAGAATAAGGTTAATGGAATATGGATAGATGTGACAGTGCAGAAACAAGATTTGTTTCAGATCATATAATGTTGTTTTGTTTTTGTTTTCTTTTTTTTTTCAAATCAAATCAAATTTTATTTATATAGTCCAAAATTACAAAATACATTTGTCTCAGAGGGCTTTTTTTTTACATCTGCAGCTTTAGCAAATCAATCAATATAAATATAAAAAACAGAAATGAAGCAGCTCCAGACTATCAGGAAGATACGACTAACTGAAAAAAAACACAAATCAACTCTGTGAAACATGACAACATACTGAACACATGGACAGGTATGGTAGGAAATGATAACACACCCGAGAAAAAAACAATAAAAAATACAAAGCAAAAAGAATACAAAGATGGATGAAAGGATGAAAGTAGAAACGCATTTATTTTGAAAATGCGCTTTCTTCCTCAGTTTTAGATGATCTAACTCTTGGCAAGAAAGTTAACAAGTGGATTTCTCAAAATGTTGAGCTATTCCTTTAAATACATACAATCCTTTTAGTATGCTATAGAGGCTATAGAAACCTCTGCAGTTAGCATGTGGTCATGTGAAAGTTTGACTCAGGAAAAGACAAAGCAGCAGAGATAGAAACAGGATGAACCACACTGACAAATCTTTGTGATCCAAAGTGACAACACAAACCTTTCCCTGTCACAGACATGGACGGGACAGACAACACGACCAGGTGTCTGAGCCATGCCAGGCCATGACGTGCTGTGCACCTTTATCACTGTGGACTAAAGATAGCAGCCGTGTGTCTGTGTGTGTCTCCAGGAAACACATGTACATCTATGTACATACCCCAAAAGTGACTTAGGTAATCTTTTTGTGTATGTGTGTGTGTGTGTGGATGGATAGTGGGGAGAGTAAGAAACACCGCAGTGGCACATGGTAGCATTACACTATTATGAAGAAGTGGAAGAAAGATTAGAGATTAAAAGGAAGGAAGGCATAATGAAGCAGGAGAATATACATAGACATGTTATGGTGATGGACTGCAGAAAGTCTACGTCAGCAGTGCAGACGTGAGATGTTTCTATGAGTCCTATGTGATTTTGGGTGGCGTGGGATATCACCATTTGATTGTTTATGTCTTATTAGCCCTTCTTCTTGAATTAATTGTTCTCAAAGGAATCCTCACTTGTTGTTAACAGGGTACAGTATGTCCTCCCATCTTCACACTATGAGCACCGTGTTGCTTTACACAGCAGCGACGGCGCTGCAGCACAGCATCGCTAACGTGACTGAATCCAGTGTATGGAGGACAGGCTCTGACACAGAGCGTGAAGCGATCGGATGGTTTTAGTGATCGGTCCCAGACAAGACGTTGCTTTAGAGCTTTGTTGGGATTTAAGGAACACGTTTACAATGCTCCACGGAATATCCTTCCACATCAAATAGCCCCGTTTCAACACAATGATTTACTACAGATATCTAGCAGATATCTTTTTTGTGAGATGTTTTGCAAGTAGGTGAAAGCCATCTGGCTATTCCTAAAAAAATAATAGAATTACATGAAGCCAGCATATTCTAATAATGATATCCAGGATGAATCAGAAAATGCCAGCCTCATGTTTTTAGTGTATATGGGGGAAACACAGAGAGCTTTTATAGATAATAGTGTATGCCTGATCAGATTCAGTGTGTGGCTGAGTGACACCAACATCTGTATTTATGAATATTTTATTAATTTTGTCAGTGATTAACTTCTCAGTGCAGCAGCACATGAATTAGAATGTGATTATAAGATATATATATATATATTTTTTTAAATAAAACTAGCAATGAAGAGACAAAGGCTTTTAGACAGAACAAGTTATTATGATGAACAGCACATAGCAGCTATTTGAATACCAACCAACAAGTGTTAAATAATTAGCTGATTTTTGAGACTACATCACTGTTGTGTATAATTCGCGCCGCCTGCTGTGTCGGGTTTGTCCTACCTTTCCTCCACCGGGCTGATACTTGATGTTGTCAATGGATCCGATCTTGGAGCGGACGTTCTTCAGATCTGGTGTCGGTGCGTTGATAGGCCGGGGGGTTCGAGGAGCGCGGGGCACCGGCGGCTTCTTCTCCAGTGCGGTCTGCTTGGGCACGGGGGGTTTGGTGATAACTCGGCGGCGGTGACTAGTAGCGGCATCACCGTTGGTGGTGGCGGCCGGGGTAGAAGGAGTGGTGGTGGTGGAGGCCGGGCGAGGACGAGCTACAGAGAAACAGTAACCACAATAAAACATACAGCACACACAGCACATTTTATGCAACAGAGCAGTGGAAATTACATTAGAACGATTGTCCCTTTGTGCTTTTATGACCATGAATATATAATTTCCCAAACTTGTGTGTGTGTGTGTTTTTATTCTTTCTCACCTGTAGCTTTGGGCTTCTTGGCCTCTGCTGTTTTGTTCTCAGTCTTGTCACTCTTGTTCACTGTAAGTGGGAAAGAACACACATCCTTAACAACACTAATTTGAAAATATAAACTATAATGAATGAGATTATAATGATGTATGCAGTTTGACACAGTTTTAAATCTTCTGTCATTAAGATATTTCAAATACAAAGGTACCAACATGTGTTAATGCCTGATTCTATCACCATCTGTGCTCTGACTATGCAACTTTAAGCTTGAGACAAGTGATACTTGATAACTAAGGAACCGGCTGTAGATGACCCTGCAGTCTTCTCAGTTGTTCAGTTGTATGGAAACACTGTGGCCTGATGATGCTTGCTGAGTCATTCCAGGCGTGACAGTCAGTCTGTCATGTTGATGAAGCTGAGCATCCATGACGCTGCCTTCCCGGGCTGGAGGCATTAAGGAATTTTACTTATTTGCTGACATCGGGTCAAAAGCCACAAAACTAATGGAGTTCACTCATGCGGCTAAACTGCAATACACAAAAAACACACATTCCCTGTGAACTACAGATGAATCACAGGCTCTGAGTGCGATGAGCTGAAGTGCACAAAACGCAGAAAGCCTGTTGGACGACTGAGTCATAGCTCCCTCGCTTAGAGAGGTGAGATGCTGTTTGTGATGTGCAGATAAAAATACCCATCTGCTGTCTATAAAAGACAGCCCTCGGAACCGATAAACTGTAACATATGGTGGCAATTCAGTTAGCCTGTTGCTTGGAGCTGTGCCATTCTGAGTCATTTTTCCTGTTGTAGAGGTCAGACTGCACTGGCAGCACTGTGAACAAGCAGAGTGGAGACAATGCCTGTGACAACAGGTGCAGAGGGCAGGCAGACCCTGGAGATGTCATAGAAGAGAGGACACAGTACAAGCTGTGTCAGTCTGTGTGTGTGTGTGTGTGTGTGCATTTACCAGCAGTTTTGCTCGCAGCAGTTGCAGAGGAACCGTTTTTATTTGTTGAGCGGGGAGCAGGAGTAGCCTTTGGCACAGGTGGGCGTTTCTCAGCTGAACCATTTTCTGGAGTCTGGAAAACAAACCGGAGGAGAGATACAGTAAGAGGTGTGTGTGTGTGTGTGTGTGTGTGTTGTAAATGTTTATATCCACTGAGTGAGTGTCTATGTGTACACCTGCATGTACAGTATGAGTGTGTTTGCTGTTGCTGCTGTGTGTATAAGGCCAATCATGCAACCATGAAATAAGCAGAGAATGAAAGCAAGGAGAGGAAAGAAGGTGAAGACAGAGGTGAGAAAGAGAGGACTGGGAAGAGGAGTACGTTGTTATGTAACATTGTCAGATCTAAAAAAGAACGTAGAAAGAACGTTTAATGTGAGGATTGTTAAAGATCCCACATGTTTTCAGACATGAAATACTCTGATGTTTGATATGGTTTTTCTACAGAAACTTTAACCTTGTTAAATATTCTTAAAATGACATCTCCACCTTCTGTTCATTGAAAAATCCAGGATCTACAAATTCTCTCACCGGAGGCTTTATCATCACATTAATTGTAAATTGCATAATGGACCACGATTAGCTTCTGAATTATTTGTGATGTCACAAATCATGCTCATAGGTTAGACACCTTTAACACAGATTTAAGGTTCAGATTTTAAGAAACTTTAACAGATGAATGTGAAAACAAACTCTGCACATACATCAATCTGCACAGAGAAACTCAACCAACTCAGGTAACAATAAACAAAACACAGCAGACAGAAATAATCTAATTACAATGAATATAAATAGAATGAAGTTATTACTCAAACACAGTGTATCTACAGTATGTTATACTCACCTTGGCAGCCTTGGCAGCTGCCGTTGGCGGCCGCTTAGTGGCGGTGGGTGTGGTCGCCTTGGGTACAGGGCTTTTTTTATTGGCTGAGGCTGTGGTGGGGGAAGGGCGTTTGGCCAAGGTGTCCTCGCCACTGGTGGAGAGGGTGGATGGGCGGGAGTTTGGTTTGGTTGAACCCACATCAGGCTGGTGATAATGGGATTAAAAGGAGCCACAACAACACGGTAAAAAAAAAAGAAAAAAAAAGAGAGGAGGCCAGGAAAGAAATAAAAAGTTTAGTGAGTAGGAAGAAAAGAAAAAGAAACAGATAAGGAAGGAAAAAAGCAGAGATGGAATAAATGGTTGCAAAGACAGCGTGATATGGCAGCACAGCATCATAAAACTTCATTATTCATGAAATTCAATTAATTTTATTATTTTTTATAGCAACATTCCAGAACTCATAAGCAAATTTAAAATTATATGATTATAAGCCTTAAAGGATTTTGTAGTCTGGTAGTTTTATAAAAGAAAATCAAAAAAACTATATATATATATATATATATATATATATATATATATATATAGTTTTTTTGTTTTTTCTTTTATTGTCAACAAACCTCATGTGCAGAGCCAAACCAACAATGAACTCATCAAGTGATGTGTCTATATCAAAGTCTGATAAATCTTACTCCTCTGTGCTATAGACGTTCTGTTGCCCAAAAACTATTAAACACACAATGAACACGAGAACATTGGAAGAACATCTGTATATATATATATATATATATATACATATACATATATCAGACTCAGACTAAGCAGGATGAGCTCATTGTTTGTTTGGCACATGCACATGAAATCTGTTGACAACAAAAAAAAATATAGAAACTCCATGACTATATCCTTTATATATGATGAAATACGCAGCACATAACATGGAAAGCAGGTCTCAGATTTTAGACACATTCATACACAAACATGCATATCAACAGATATCAGTGGTGGGCTTAATACTGTCTGGATCATGCTAGTGCTAGTCGGGCTATTTCTGAGGATTGTATATTATTTCATTCAATAAAAGATTATTATTATAGAACTGAGTTAGGCCACGTTGATGACTGTCAAACTCACATAGTCACAGTTGATTCAGATGTATTTGTACCATTGTCTCATAACTGCCTACAAAACATCTTTTTCATGTGAGGAGTTAATGAGAGGAGGTTAAATAAAAGAGGAGGGTGCAACGCAGCTAAAGAGCTACAACGGCTTCCTCCGTTCTGTCTGTTCCCTCTGCACGGTTTGCTATTTCTCAACAACGTCAATTTACACGTCAAAGTTCATCAAAAACTAAACCTGACACAAACGATTGCACACAAACACACACACACACACACACACACACACACACACACACACACACACACGGAGGAGGAGGAGGTTGGCAGAAGCAGCAGAAGTAGCAGAAGCAGTGCACTGACTGAGGTGTTTGTGTGCGAACAGGTGTGTGTGTGTATCTTGCTCAAGGACACACCCCAGCTGTGGCAGAGTTCACAGCTGTGACCTTTGGGTGACAGGACTGTTCCTGGACACCCTGCTAACTTGAGTTTGTGAATCTGTATGCACGAAATGTGTGTGGAGGGCACTTTGTTCGGATATTGTGCGTGTACGTGTGTGTGTGTGTGTGTGTGTGTGAGACCGACCTTGCTCTTGCTGTCAGGGCTTGGCAAGGCTTTGCTGCCATTGCCGTTTGGAGACTTGGCAGTGCCTTTCCCTCCCTTCTCCTCCTTCTTCTCAACTGGCTTCTTCTCCTCGTCCTTCTTCTCATCTTTGTTGGTCTTCTCCGGCTTGTCCACCTTCTCATCGACCTTGTTGTTTTTCTCCGCTGTCATCTTCTCCGTCTTTAGGTTCTTGTCTGGACTGTTGTCCACCTTCTCCTTCTTGTCGACGGCGTCGATCTTCTCTGTCTTGCTGGACATGATGTCTGTCTTCTCCTGCTTGTCCTTGTTGTCAGATTTCACTGTGAGAGAAAGAAGCAGGGTAAAAACACATCCAATGGGTCCGTTAACAGCGTTGAATGTTTGAATTCCTTACATGCGCTTCAGTGTTATGTGTAATATGTTAGCATATGATAACGTTTCCATATGCAAATGCCCACAATGCTGCTCTCCTATGATATAACATAGGGCGCTGACTTTGAGATGTTTGGCTTATTTGTTAACAACAGAAGTGATATCGGCTGCTGGGAGCAGTGAACATTCGTCATGCTATTCAAAAAATGATGCCAAATTTCACAGTTGTTCTGAGCCTCCACAGATCGTCTGACTCATGGTGGACAGGTTAAAACATGACTAAAACTGATGCATTCATTTTCAAACTCGTAATCTTCAGTCCTAACAGACACCGTCTAATCACTTGAGACACTTTATCAGATTTCAAACGTCTAGCTCCCCCTGGAGCCCCAAAAGACTTTATACAACTTTTTTCACATACACCGTAGTACTACCCAGATGTGTGATGAATTCCCCTTTAAACATTGCCTGATTTAAAACAAACTGTACAGCTGTGTTTTTGTTTTGTTTTTGTCTTTTTTGTCACATTTTTTCCTGGATCCGGCACAGCAAGATGACATTTCCGTTCCAAGAACCATTATAATCAGAGATACAATTTTCAATCTTCTTTTCAAATGTGAATCGGAGTAGCAAGTGTTCTTTTAAATGCTCGCTGTTCCTCATTGTGTGTGTGTGTGTGTGTGTGTGTGTCAGAATTATAAAAACACCATGCAGAGACATCTATCCTTGTCAGAGGAAGCACCGCATCAAACTTGGGGTTACAGCACTAATGTTTCTAACAGCATGATTCATGGGACGAGTATGAGAGAGACACAGAACGAAGAGACGGCGAGAGGAAAGTATGACAACGTAAGGTTTGAAAGGTTGATGAGGTTATGGACAGACAGCCTGCTCGGGGACGTGGTGGGAGGAGGGGGAGGAGGGGGAGGCAAAGACTCTGGGCTCATTATTGTCACTAAAACATGTCTTATATAACAGTGGCAGTGGACAGGTCTGCTTATGCTAAGCCCTAATGTCCCCTCATTTTGCTGTGCGCTGAGGTCTGCTGCGTGATAACTGCTCTATCTGTGCTGAAACCACGGCGATTTGCTTTGTCGTCGGGCTTTTTTTCAGCAATCAAGCAGACGCCATCGAATAGAAACACATTTTGTTATGTCACTTTAAAACTGTGGCTGCAAGCTATCAGGCACCGGCTAACTTTTTCTCTTTTTTTTGCTGTGCTTTGTCGAGCTGTAATGAAGTTAAATCCTGCCGTACAACATTAAGCTGATGTTAATGCCAACTCATCATCTGCTGCAGCTGCTTCACAGAGGCTCTCAGTGTTTCATGCATTTTAATGTCTGATTTTAAAATGTAGGAAGATAATCAGATTTTGGTGTCTGACAGAGCAAATATGCATCAGTATTATTCACTTCTTTTTTGTTTTTTTCTTTTTTTTTAACAGCAATAATGAAACTGAAAAGAATTTTAGACAAAAGAAAGGATTATGCGATAGGAGGGCTGCTGCAGGAAGTGTCGAGTAATTAAAGAGTCATTTAATATGAAATCAGCAGTTTAGGGCTCCAGCTAATGATTTTTTCCCCCAATATCGATTAATCGTTTAATTGTTTTCTTGATTAATTGATTAGTAAATGTTGGACAATGGTGAAATATGTTGACCACTTTTTCAAAAAGATTCACTCACAGATTCACATTTGAAAAGCTGAAATAAGAGAATTTCAACATTTAAAAAAAAAAAATTAAATGACTCAAAACGAAGTTGACGATTGATTCAATTAATCGTCAACTAATCGATTAATCGACTGATTAGTCTCCATAACTCCACAGGGCACCTTGCTTGGCCATTATTCCTTCATTAAAAATAACAGCTTAGAGCAGCAAAGTTCAGTGTTTTGAACTCTGAAATAGTTGCTGAGATCCTGAAAAAAAAAAAAAAGAAAGTATAATGATGGGGCAGCAGAAACAGGCAGTCAGACAATCAGCAATGTTGTAACAAGCCTCAAGGTCGGCCAGCCTTCGGTAAAAGTGACCTTTGTAAACATCCATCACATTTTACAGACAACTGTCTGGTTGACCTTCGTGTGCAGTGAGAGAATATTATCGACATGTCTGGTGTGCTCACTTTTGATTTTATAACCCGGATAAACTGTTTGCAGCAGGACATTTTAATGTTGTTAATGGAAATAGTGTGAATCACAATGAATGAAGCCTCTGGAAACTTAGTAAACAATAGTGAAACAACATGGATCTCACACTGGAAAACTATAAGTCAACTGTACGAAAGCAACACATCGGCAACAGAAATGAAACAATGACGAGACGATATTTTAAAATATGAAATGTTTTCAGTAGGTGCTTTAATATTACATGTAATATAATATGTAGCCGTAGCACAAACCAGCGGCTTTATTGCTCACGCTAGTTTATGCTGTATCGCTCCACCCTACAACACCAGCAAAATGATTCATCTAACATGAAACTGCAGCAGATCCATCTAATGCTACGCTACAGCACACAGCTGCTGGCAACCAGCTGTGTGTGTGTGTGTGTGTGTGTGTGTATGTGTGTGTGTGACGTAGAGAGAAAGTTGGCTGCCACGTAAATCAGAGCATGACTAACATACACAGACATGGAGCTGGTGCAAAGATATTTGGCTGCAGGCAGCATCACTCATGGCACACACACACACACACACACACACACACACACACACACACACACACACACACACAAACCCAGTTTAATGGCCGCCATAGCTCCTCCTTGCTAGCATGATAGCTATTAAGCTACCTCACTGACAGGCAGGGCAATCAATAGATAGATAGATAGAGACTGTAATAATCTGCATGACTCTGCACAGTCATACAGGACAAACTGATTTTTATGATCAGTGACATTTCAGCAGCGTGAGAAAAAATACTTTTCTTTATCAAATAATGATGATATTAAGGTTTTACTCTTTGTATTTTTTATTCACTATATAGGTATTTTTGCTTATAGTGAAAGCATACTGTAACTGTAAGAATGAAACTTTACATTTGCATTGTGCTTTTAATAAAAATGATGATAACAATAAAGCCAAGAGAAGCGATGAGATGAGAGAACAAGGAGGATAAAAGTCACATTTGATGAAACATATATTAAATATTTACAAAAGCTTTCTTATAGAATATTGTAAAGTCTAGTTTTAAGTTTTAAGAACAAACAGCAAAAAGATTGTTACAGTATTTAAGGTAGGAAAAGATGAAGACAAAAAAATCATTTCTGGGAAAGAAAACATGATCATGATCAGAAAACAGAGAACTGCATAAATAAAATGACATCAAGTCTGCTTGATATTTTTGTTAAAGGCCCTGAAGTCTATCTCTATCTATCTATTCTTCTTACTGTAAGTGACAATGTCTTACATCAACACATGGTGCTGTGCCACAGAAAGTGTTTTGGTTATTTAACATGAGATTTTTTTGTATTAAGCTCTTCTCACCTGCACCTTGGAGTGGGCGGGTCTTTGTTCAAAAACAGGTGACGCTACGTACTTCTGAGCACCGACCGGGATGTAAACAATAATTAACTGACATTATTGTATCGTTATTGTGACAACAGTTGTTGGGCTGCACGCCGCCGTCACCCACACAGCACTGATGGAGCAGAGTGTTTCACTGTCCACCTTTTAATTACAAATACCTAGCGATGTATATACAGTGCTGCTCTGTGAAGTCCAGTCAGACAGTTCAAAAAATTCAGTCTTTTTAGATTTCAAAGCCGTCACACCATGAGCACCTCCTACACCCGTGTCAACCCACTCACACTCACCTGGAGCACCTGTTCACACCCTTCAAGCACACAGGGCAACATCACCAAACACAGAAGGATCTGTTCAGTGAAGTGGATGCACGTTATCGCTGTATGATGCTCCAAGACTCACACTTTTGTTGGACATGTGTGCATGTGTGTGTGCGTGTGTGTGCCTTATGCAGTTGCAATCTATTTCTGTGGTGAATGTAAAAACACCTTACTGTAAGATGCAGACTCACAGTCTGCTGTCAGTGTATCTGTGGGGGAGTGTGCCTTTAAAATCTTTAAGATTCACACCATTGTGAATCTTACCTACACACACACACACACCCATGTGTGTGCACGGACACACAATGCCAGAAATAGCTGCTCTATATTTGAATGAGTACAGTCAGAGTCAATGTCTAATCAATGTCCCAGCTTTTCCCTGTTGACTACAGTCTAAAAAACAGAGCACATCACTGGACGGTAGGATAAATCATTACACAGAGACAGAAACATACACTATAACCTGGATAGCAATGGACAGAAGGTATTGGAATGTCATATGCAGCCATATAAATCCCAATCATTTCAAATTCTACACACTACGCCGGTCCTCCTATAATTTTCTGCCATTTAATTTCCATCTCACTATTTTCCTTTTTTCTTCTTCTGTTACATCAAACTGAGCTTGTAGAAAATGTCCTTTGAATTGGTTCCAGAACTCATCAAATGGTCATTTTCACAGAATGCCATAACATATGAGGACGCGATAATATCTGTGTGACATTCATGAAATGAAACGATGGGAGACCTAGTTCTGTTATTAGAGGAGACGATGATTAAAAGAAGTTAAAAAAAGTGAGACAGAGCTTTAACTTTTGAGATAATAGAAGACTTGGTATATTCTGAAGAACTACAGCCAACAACTGTTATATTAAAGCTTGTATTCAGATGTAGGACTGTTCAGAATTGGTTCGACGTTTCTATTCTTGGAGCATGATTCGAACAACAACAACAACAACAACAACAACAGCAAGCTGCTATCCCCTGTACTGATTTGCATTCCCAATTAAATCACCTTTGATCCAATTTAAAAGGCTCGATATGTCGATTGCCACCTCAAAGTAAAGTAAAGATGCACCTCATATACCTGCCTGCTTCATCACCCTGACTCATAGTCATATTGACATGTGCAACAGCCATAAAACCCCTTTCAACTCAGCTCATTAACTTGATTAACCACTATCTTCAATTAGTGTCAACCAATTTGCTACTACACTGTGGCTAAAAGACCACACTGTTACTGGAAAAACCGAGGCTAAATATAACTATAAACAGATATTAATTTGGCAGCGAGGCTCTGTTTCTTAAGTGGAATATAAAGCTAGTAAAACTGAGAGCAGGGAGAACTAATGCCAAGAGATCCATGAAGAAACAGAGTGGTTATCAACAGGTGGATGATACTGGTGGGAAGCAGGGGCTTCTGAGAAGACTGAAAAGGACGTGCGTGAAAGATCCTCAATGCCATTAACCATACCCTACCACAGCATGTTGCAAGCATGTTGCAAGCATGTTGCACGTTCTTTCCACCAGAAGTGGCATCCAGCCAAGTGGCAGCCTTCAATTGATAGTCTGAAAATGCGTCTCTTTTCAGACGTACCTGATGCAATGGAAAAGAAGGCACAGCTAACAACCTATATTTAGCCGAACGCAAGTGTGCTGTAATGACATGAATTACAACATGTGCTCAGGTGAAGTGTCGCAGCAGGAAGGACAAAAGAAAGAACTCCAGGTACTCATCATCTCAGATGTATAATGAGGATAGATGAAGGCAGAGCAGTAAAAAAAAAACCTCATGGTCCAATCACTTTCAATTCTTCTGTTTGATCAGGTTGTTAGCAAGTGGCTAATTTTGACCCTTGATTTTACAACAGAGCCTACACACATATAACCTTTGTGTCTACGCTGTAGAGGATGTATTTTCTCCTCAAAATACACACGGTAGCTAACAGAGAGCATAAAACTGTGGTTAGCTTAGCTTGCTCCTGCAAGTTCACGATTCTGGTTACAGACAACATCAATCAAGCAGAAGTTATTCTGTATCTGCAAACCTTCTGCTCGCCATGATGAATGGTCTGCACCACACTAAATGAGAGAACATAAACAGGATTACTTCTTTAATTAATTACTGTTTCCTAGCTTCCTTTTTCAGTAGCTCGAATAATCTGATAATCAGACCGAATCATTTTTTCACTGCGTTCATTCAGATTGATTTTATGTTCAGTTCCCAGCCAATTTCTTGTTGGCAGAGGTCGTGTTGTTGTTTTTAACCAGACGCTACTTTCATATTTATTGAAGAAACATGTCAATTTACAGCTATGTAGCTACAGCTATACTACGCTCTGCTTGCCCAACCCTTCGGGAACAATCATCATTGGGTACAACACAAGATCTATCTGGGCATTGATTCGACCGGGTTAGGGGGAACTCAATGTAACAATGTAAATGTGAATATGATGATCTACTGTTTATATTTTCTCATATCAATCCCCAGAGACACATATGCACACATTGAGAAACTCTTACCCGTTGTGTTCAGTTTACTATCTTGGCTGCTGTTAACAGATGTGCCTGCAGGGGGTGGAACAGTAAGCAAAAAGTTGGTCTCGCAGCTCCCATGATGCCTCTTCGGGGGCGGGGATGATGGCAATACAGGCGACATCATTAACGGGGACGACATCATCGTCGCCATTGCAGCTGCAGCTTCTGAGCCGCCCATGACCGTGAGTGAACGTCGGACAGCCGTGTGTGGGTAGGGCACCCTGGACGGGCATGCAAAATTCGGTAAGTTGGGTGTCATCACTGGTGGGCCTCCCATACCGGTGGGGTAGGATTCAGCTTTCACCATGGGAACAGACAGGTGTGAACAGTCTGACATTGCTCGCCTCACAACACTCCGCTGTGGCATCTCGCTGCTAGTTTTTATTTCTCTGTTCAATGTAGCACATGATCCCACTCTCCCGTCATCAACACGATTTAAATCCTGTGAGAGGTCATGAACTGCAACCGCGCTCTCCGATACGTCTCTGCTGGCCGGAACACATGGCACCATTCTCCCCTTTTCAGTATGGCTGGAGTTTTCTCTTTCCACCTCACTCACCCCAACACCAACATTAGCTCTGTTAGCTGAGGCTGTAGGTGCTTGAGGCCCTGCAGTGGCGCCAGCTTTACTCCCTGGTAGGTCAGCAGCAGGAGGATCAGTACCAGGAGGTTGCATATCAGCACTCTGCTTTCCTAAAGAGGGCTTCAGAGCTTGATCTCCAGTTAGACCCACAACTGAACTGTCACTCAGACTTCCGAGTAGGCCTTCAGATATGGAGGAATTAACGGATTTTTCTGCATCCTCTTTTTTTCCCAGACTTGAACTGGTACTTCCAGTAAAGGAAGGGTTCAGTGTGTTTCTCTCCCCAAGCCCTGAGGCCTGTTTTGGAGGGAGAAGTGTGCCTTGGCCCTGGGCTGCCACTGAAGATCCCTGGGTGTAAAATCCATCTCTGCTGTCCTTTGGGATAGAAGGGTTGTAGTTTAGTTGTAAATTACTTTGTCCAAAGTTAGGGTTTGATGTAGGTTTAGGGTCCAGTGCAGTAGTCAGAATTGATTTCTTGGGTGAGATAGAAGGGGAGGGTAACGAAGAGGAAGGGGAGGAGTAGGAGGAAAGGGGGCTGCTCGGGCTTTGTCCTGCACTACCGAGTGACCCCCCTGCCCCTCCCGGCCTGTGTCTGTCCTCTCTCAGCCTCCCCCCAGTTGACTCTTCATCCTCTATCTTCAGCACTGGCATCTTGAAGCCTGGTGATCCTGGAGACTTGGCTGCCGCCCCAGACGTCGTCCCCTCAGTCCTGCCTTGTCCTAATTTCGTCTCGTCTTCCATCAAAATTATTTTGGACCCCCCCTCGGTGGCAGCAGCAGCAGCAACCTTCCCCCCTGGTGCCATCTGGCCTTGGCAGTGCCAGTCGCTGTGTCGGGCAGAGGCCGGGCTAGAGGGTGTCATTGGAGAGGAGGCCAGGACCGCAGGGATGTTGGCACCAGAGAGGGTATTAGGAGGTTTGTGATGCTGTTGTTGATGCTGCTGCTGCTGCTGTTGAGGTCCACTGGAAGGTTGTCCGTACCCACTGTTACCACTAATAATGCCAGGCTGCTGCCAGGGCGAGCCAGACAGGAAGGACATTCTCTTGCTCTGTTGTCAGTCCTCTTTTCTTGATCTTTTTCTGGCTCGGTCTCACCTTTTCTCTCTTTTTTTTTCTTGTAGTTCTTCTTTCTCTCCGTCTTCAGTTTTTTCCTCCTTTTTTTCTGTGTTCGGTTGTTTTATTCTTGTCCAGGAGGCAGAAATGTACTCAGTATCCAAAGTGTTGTAAGCTTGGAAAGTAAAGGAAGAAACGCATCCTTTCCTTTTTTCTTTAAAGTGATGCCTCAGAGTTGTGTGACTGGGCTGATGTGCGGGAAGTGCATGTGTGTATGCAAAATGTATGTGTGTGTTTACAAGCCAGGCAAAAAGAGTGCGTGTGAGAATGAGTGTGTGTGTCTAGTCGTCTCAGCTTCTCTCTGAGCACTGCACAGATCAGCTGTGGGGCTAAATTGCACCTAGCTCTCTCTCTCTCTATCTCTCTCTCTCTGTTTTTCTCACTCTCTCTCTGACATCACACAGTCACATGACAGCACGGAATGTTCCCTCATTCGCTGAAGCAAAATTTCAGCATCTAGCCCCTAGCGACAAATGTGCACAAGCATACACACATGAAGACACACAAGCACACACTCATATACAGTGGCAAACACACACACACACACACACACACACATACATACATACATACACAAAGAGATCAATGGCCATCGCAGGTACTCAGCTACCATATGACAGTCACTGTTCACATGTTGATAAAGACTGAGAGACACATATTAGCCTGACAACACTGATTAGACTTTCTCTTCTCTTTATATTCGCCCATGACTGGCCAGAGAAGTGGAAAAAAACCCCGATATTTTGAGGTTATAATTTACCACACTGACATCATTAAACGATGTTGTGCGTGCAGGAAAGGACCTGTGTGCCTTGAACGTCGTGTCGCTGTCTCGATTAATTTGTACCTATATTTAAATTAATTAATGGATTACATTTTCACTTTTTTTTTTTTCATCAATTCACCCACTTAATATAATTAGCTTAATTGATTTAGATGATTACATTGATTGAAGACGTAGGTATTTCATCAGATGCACAGGCAGGCGGGGACACATCAAAAGTTCTTGTTTGCGTTGGCGGCTCCACTGACTCAAGTGTAACATTTTCAAAGTTGCTAAAGTGTTTCCAGTTCAGTCATTTTGTTTTTATACGAATGAGTTTTCAGCATATATCGGATGAAAGAGGGAGGCGAGTTTGATGCACTGATTCAGGTCTAAAATGGAAACTAAATTGACTGCTGGCTATGTAAGCCTTTGATCAGAGGTAAGCACCAGGGATTTGAACTTTTTTGGTGAATAGCTTTGCGTTGGGTATCAAGACTTTGCCTGCTGAAAGGCTGCAGAGGCTTGTTGGGCAACACATTAATCAGAAATAGTTGACAAAGATAATGAGAATTAACAGGCCCAATTCCCAAAAGTTCAAATTTTCCATTGCATTATACTTTATGGAATACCATCAATTACTATAAACTAGAGCCGTTCAAAACCAAATCTAAACCAAAGTACTCTAATATATTGAAACAAGTGTATTTACCCAATCCCTTATGTGAGATGCCACATGGAAAAATGTTTAACTTTGCAGTAAAAAAAAAAAAAAGTAACAATAACACAGCATGACTCACAGAGGTGAATCATGCTAGCTTGATTGCCAAGCAGCATGTGTCACTTATAAAAGAGTTCTTAAAATTAGCAGTTTGATGTGTGGGTTTTCAAATCAGCACAAGGCAGCTAACAGGCTAAATAGCCGCATCAGATGCATCATCGCCATCGTCACCAAAATATAGACTCATTTTAAGCTTACAAGTGCTATGTAGCCTGAATGCAATTATTATTTATTTTCCAGCTACTTAGTTCTGATCCATGGACTGATAGAATCTCCTCTGATTATTAAACCCAACTGAATTGATTAAGAACCTCTATGGTCTAACATGACAGTATGTCATGAGCTTTAACAAGCTGGATATCACGGCATTTCTGCCATTTGCAAACCCTTTGTATCATTCATAACCGAGCAAGGAAAAAAAGTAACATGGTCTGAGTCAAAGCAACATTAAGCGTCTTTCCTCCCTAACTGTTACACGTTGGCTTGTGGTGGTATGAAGAGTCATCTGTTGGGAGTCATTAGATGTGCACATTCCATCATGTCGTTCCGGAAGGAATTTGGGGACATTGCTCAGGATTTGTGCTACAGCTTTGCAAGAAAGATTAGAAAGGATTCTGACGGCATCCTCCCACCCTGTCTCTTCTATCTCCACATTTTTCCAAGCACTGACTTTCTGGACTTAACAGAGAAACTGTGTACTTATGGGTTTAACTATCAGATCCCTAAAAAGCAGTGTTAAACAGCTCAAGATAGATGGTAACCTCATTTTTTTTTCTTTTTACATCTACATTCGAGTCATCTTCTTTAGTGACCTAATGATGTTCTATGCAGCGCTCACTGTCTGTATCATGGACTCCATGTTTGCTGCACAGAGCATAAAATGAGCATACATTCATTATTTTTTTAATTGGAAATAATCTGCAGTGGAAATGACAACGCTGTCTTACATTTGCTCAAAGCATGAAGCAACCTTTCAAAAAAAGACCGTGGCCATGTTCAAAAGTGGATATGCAGTACATGCACTGTGCAACTAATAATACGTTTATTTATAGAGCACCTTTCAAAAGCAGACGTCACAAAGTGCTTCGCAATAAAAAAAAAAAGCAGACAAAATAAACAAAACAAATGAAATGGTATAATATCCTGTTGTTCTATGGCTATGTGGCCAGCTACAGAGTGCTACTCTTTAACCAAGATTCTGGATATGAAATATGAAAGTGATGATGCAACAGTGTTCAGTGCTCTGAGAGAACAAACAGAGGTATTCACCGAGGCAGCCGGTGAATACAGACAATGGGTAATATCTCTAGAGTATCTCGGTAACCACTGGGAAAGAGCTGTCACTGAGCTAGTGCCGGGTCTCGACCCTGCCTTTGAAAAACTACTTCAAACAAACGCCTGATGAAAAATACTGACATCCTCAACATTTCTATTTCTGAACTTTCTTTCTGCACATGACAGCCGACTGTCTCCCAAAACGGACAACAGCCCCCACCTCGACCCCCTAACGTTCCCGAGGCCTTTGCCAAAATAACAAGAGCAGCTTATCAAGCATGAATGGAAATGAATGGATATCGTTACGTAATCCTCCCTAAACAATTTGTCTACTGTAACCACAGAGGAAGAGAGCGAGCCGGAGAGAGAGGGAGAAGACATTAGAGTGTTGTTTAATTTCAATAGACTTGGAAAGGGTGGGCATTATGCAAGCAATCCAGGCAACGCTTCTATTAAAGTTTGGGTCAGGCTCATGGATGGCTGGTTCTCAGGTTAAAGGAGAGAAATTAGTGGATTTAACAGCCGAGGTTCTGGCATTTCAGAGATAAGACAAGAGCAAATCTGAATTTTAGAAAAGACAAAGGCCTGACCCCTCTCTCCTTCACAAGTTGTAATCCCTTTCATGTGGTAATGAAATGACGAGATAAAGAAAAAAAAACAATAATCTCCATGGAGTTCGTAGTACGTTCATTAGGTGTTTGTTGCAGTGTTATGTCTGAAAGGCTGTGGCAGTGACCTTTAGCTGTTACGCCTGCCGCTGTCTCTGCAGTTACATAGAGATGTCATTTTCCTCTCTCCGGTTCACATTGCTGTGGAAATGTTTGCTCGGCTAGCGCCACTTTCACTTTATTTCCCAGGAAATCAATGTACAACTTCAACAAACAAGCTTGTTGAACAAAAGCGGTTTTAATCCTGTTGCGGGGGGGTGGGGGTGATATTACTGTTTAGGTTTTAAAACAACAGTCAGGCGATCATATGAACAGTGAAAGTGGTTTTACTCACTGTAATCAGTCCTCCTGTTCATACTGGCTGTTGAAAGATCCCCTTCAAATGTGAGTGCAGTGGAAGCGATGGAGGTCAAAATCCACAGTGTCTCCACACATAACGCTTACTGAAGCTTAAATGAGGCTTCGGCAGTCTGAGTTAGTCATATCAAGTGGATGTCTGACACATTTACAGTCTTGTTAGCATCAAATGCCCTCTTTGTATTTCTCTCTTGAGCTGTGGTGGAAGTATACGAACAAAAGGAGGAACTTTGTCACTGAAAACACTCTAATACTGAACATATTAGCATACATATACATATACATATTAGCTTCAGATAAACTTTTAAATATATTTTTGCTTTAACATTTAAATACTTTTTATTTTGTCCCTCATCACTTACATCGTAAGTGCATTATGAAGGAAAACCTGTTTCAATGTACATAAGGACACCTGACTGTTGACTAAGACGAACTTGAAAAACTTTGAACCCATCCTATAAAACTAAAACAACTACATTAAAAGTTCAAGCCTGAACAAACTTTAATTTCATAATTTATCCTTAATCTGTGGTCAACACCGCTTTCCATTATTTCGCCTTGACCAATCAGCAGTGATACTTTTAGTTGACACAGACATGGCTGTTACTGCTACTATCTGCCTCTAACGTTAATGTATTTCACTGCAACTTTCAGGTGAGGAAATATGTCTATGACATGCACAGTCCAAAAATCAATCATTGGAGTGACAGTGGAAGATAAACATCCATAGAAATTTCTCAAAAATTTAAATATAACTTTCCATTACTCAAACTGATAATGAATGTTCCTAGCAGCTACATCTCATTTCTCTGTGCCATAGAGCTCCACTGCCATCCCAAAGCATCTTACTAAGAGACACGTTCCTTCATCGACACACACCATCCTGCTGAATACTCACTAAAGCATCAAATGTGTATCAATCCACAGCTTAAAAATAGTCCCCAACAAATGCATTATTTCCTCCTGCCCAGCTGTTTTAGGAAAATTAAACCATGGCTGCACAAACGACCCAGAGCGCAAAACGCAGAGAAACACATCATTTAGAAAAGATCTATTCCTGTTCACAAATTAACACACAAAAACATTTGGTTTTCACGCTTTGCAACTTCCCATTACGCTGTCACATGATGAGTTCTGTTGCTTTCATTAGTTGCTTCATGTTCCTTTGATTGCTGCCTGTGAGTGCTGTAACACCATCGGACTGGTATTATGTTAATATTTGTGTATATGTGTATTATTGTTTACATTTATGCTATTTTGTTGTATTATGCACAACAGTTCTATACCAAATTGACCTTAAATAAGAAAATGTTTTCAAAATTGGTTTTACACGCACACACACACACACACACACACACACACACACACACACACACACACACACACAGCAGAATTGGTAGCTATTTGCCTGTATATTTGACTGCAGCTCTTTCTAATCATTTTTGAGAGACGCTATTTCTCTTCATTGGTATGCTAATAGTACTGGATGCAGTTTGTGAAAGTACCACTGAAACTGGAAATGATCTTTTGCATATCATGTCTGAAAACTTCCCTCACTTAATGATTATAAATCTGAGGTTCCGGCTCCCCAAATGAAACTATAAACATCTCTAACTTTGGCGATGTGGCAACTAACAAGCTAAGCTACACACTGAATACACATGAAGACACATGAAGTTCAAAAGCATGAGAACAAAATAACAAGTCGTATATTTAGAAAAAAGCAGGGACGGAGATGACGGGTTGAAATTAAATCTCATACTCGTGCGGGTGTTTACGCAGGCAAAATCACAGAGGTCACTGTAAAGGCTCCTTTTGAAGGTCACAGATTGTTGAACATCAGCTTGAGACGCAGTAGAGAGAGAGAGAGGATTCTACAGCTGCTTGCCTGTGGCGCTGGGCAGAGAGAGAGAGAGCGAGCGAGCAGGGTGGGGGGCCGGGGGACGGGTGGAGGGCTGGGGGAGGGGAGGGAAGGAGAAGGAGGGCGGAGGATCTTGTCAGAGCGTTCCTATTTTTACTCTTCGACCCCGCTGACTGTCACACCCAGTCCAACCCTTCTCTATCCCTCTATTCCCTCACTTGCAGAGTCTCTTTGTTGCCACAGCAACCGCCTCCCATGTCTCCGTGACAACGCCTCCCCTTCTATACCAACACCCCCTCACCCCCCTCAATCGCAGATGCAGTGATTATTACGGTGCGGCAGCGACATGGGGAGTCTGAGCAGTAGACGTGACGTGGATGGAGGAGACAGAAAGGGCAAAGATATGGAAGATGGAGGGGGAGTAAAATAAGAGGGAGAGGGGGGGAAGGAAAGGGCAAAGAGGGAGAGAGAGGGGTAGAAACAGGGAGTTGAGGAAGGTAGACAGAGGAACCTGGGAATAGATATAACGATGAGAGATGTTGAAGGGCAACCGATAAAGGTAAGATTGATGGAGGAAGGTAGACAGGAGGAAAAACAAGGTATGGAAGATGGGGCAAAGGGAGACTAAATGAACTAAATACAGAAAGAGACAGAGTGAACCAGACAGTGACAGTGGAAGTATAAAAAAAGATAGAGATTTGGGTTTAAGGAGGAAGGTGATAAGATGAGGAAGTAAAGGAGGACAAGAGGAAAGAAATCATTTCCAGAAACTCTTAGCCCACTTCTTGCTCTAGTGGCTTTAATCTGTTCTGCTTCTCTCTTTGTGGTCTGGTTTAAAGTATTTGATTAGGAGAAACCAATTTGATATAGCAACTGATCAAAAGTATGATGTCCCAATGTGGTCAAAATGAAGAAAACATCAATTATTAAGACCTAAATTATTACTTCAAAAAAAGAGAGAAGATTAGCAGCATCTTCCACTTCAGTGCAATATGTGTCAATGAGCCACATTTGGCACAAGAGCAGGAAGAGGGAACTAAAACTTAAAAACATTTTGGCACTGGCAGATGGGAAGGAGGCTGTGATTCATTATAAATATAAAGTAGAGATAAGAGAGACAGTCCTGAAAAGAAAAAGGGGGAAAGACTGAATAAACTTAAACATCAACCCAGTCTTTAAGGTGTCCTGGAATACCTGCTGTCTGCAATGTTCACATTGGGCTCACTCATGAGCAAAAATACAACCTTAAAAGAGACTTCAAAATAGGATTTCATTAGCCCACCGTGCATGAGCATCATGCAGGGAGAATGTACCACTTGCAGGGAAATTAAACGAGCCCTCATGTTGAGTGAGCGGCCTTTCTATTCATAGAGCACTTTTTAAGATACTCCAAGAGAGTATTAGTGTAAGGAACTAGTTAGTGTAAGGAAGTTGGTTTGCATTCCTGATTTAATCGTGATGAGACCGTTTGTCAGGGTAAAGTGAGTTGCAGTGATGATGGATGCACTCTATATGTAGAGCAGGACATCATCGGCGTAGCAACGGAAGTGACGTGACCAAAGGGGGATCAGTGAAGGATGAAGCTCTACTGTCAAATTCAGAAATTTCAATTCTGTTCAACAGTTGTTCACATCTCAGGTTTCCAAACCTCTCATGAACACACCATACATCAAGGGTGTCTGTACATTTACAGTAATAAGATAACAAAGTCATAGAATATCCAGTGAAAGCGAGTTTAAAGTATCCTAGAAGGGGAAAGCCATTCACTAGTCTACTATACTGTTGTGTGCTTTAGACAATATTCAGCAATAGGGCTGCAACTAATAATTATGTCTTATTAATCTCATTATTATTTGTTGTATATTAACAGTTGAGTCAATGGAATGCAATGTCACGTTCATATTGATTGTTTTGTCCAAACAACAGTCATTAAAAATATATAAAACAGAGAAAAGCTGAAAATCTTCACATTTGACCAGAACAATATTCAATATTGTTGTTGATTCAGTTTCTGTCAGTTGAGTCATCAAATGAATTCACTTCTCAACTAAATCGTCTCTTTTTAATTTGTATTTTGATAAATTTGGATTCAGATTTAGGAACATTTCTAGTCCAGAAACCAGTCTGTCCAAAGCTCTCAGTCTCTTCTCTTTTCCACAAGCAGCTGTGTGTGTGTGTGTGTGTGTGTGTGTGTGAGCTAAGTTCCAGCTGCAGTTCTGCTAGCGGACACCTGATGGAGCCAACAACAAGCATCCACAGACTATCTGCAGACTTATAAGGCCAATAACAACACACCAGGGTCCCCAGTGATTATCTCAAATTATAGGATTCACTTTGACTCAATCTCTGGCTCGCTCTCAAGGACAAAACCAGGTCATCACATCACCTGTGTGTGTGTTTCAATGTGTGTGTGTGTGTTTGGATTCCAGATTTCACTCACTATGGCGAAAGATCATTACTGTTTTGCTTTTGCCTACTATTTCTCTATCTCTATATTTATCTTCCAATATATACACAGGCAGAGCGATGGTACAGACCACACACACACACAGAGACACTCGCGTGCAGGATAAAAAGTGACTTTGCCATATGCATGGGTGAAATAGTCGCCACCATTAATATTGTATTTGAGAAAAAAAGAGAGATGTGCAGGCAGATTGTAGCTTTATAAATAGAGACGGAGATAAAGACGGGAGTAAGAAATAGACACAGATAGAATAATAGAGTGACACGGCAGATGTCTACCAGACCTTAAACCAATAAACAAGTCATCTGTCAATAACTCTATTATCACTGAGTCCCAGTCTGACTGGACAACAACAAAACCTATTCCTCCAGCAGCTTAGATACCAGTGAGGCTAATTATTAGGTTATGTATTTTCTCTGTGATTGTGGGAGTTTAAGCAACCTGGAAGAAAATACATGGTGAAGAAGAATCCACCAGTGTACAGTATTACTGGCATCATGGAGAATTAAAATGATTTTACAGTTACTTATATACAATATCCTGCCTGTCGTAGATTATAATCACTCTACCATCCATGCTGGATTCCACATGTGAACTGTACATGTGTTACAGGTGAGACAGAGGGCGAGAGCTATCACACACTGATGCAAGGCAGACACCTGATGGAGTTATTATGCGGATCTTTCTATTAATCCAATAAAACAGACTCTACTGTAGATACCCAAATCTTAGACTAATCTTTTTAAAAATGAAATATCAATAAATCTCAATGTTAAAAAAAAAGTAATAGGTGAGAAGATAATATTGTTTCCAAAAATGTTCAATAGCTACAGATGCTGTGCTATATTTGGGATGAAGTGAAGAACAGGGTACTAAAGTTATCAGGTGATGTGGGTGAACAGACATTAGAAAAGTGCCATAACTTCTCAATTTTTAATAACCACACGGTTTGACTGACGAGACCTTTGGCTCAACTACTACTAGGCCAGTACACAATGTCCTGTTTGTATTAACATCTTAATACCCTCTAAGTGTGTGTGACTGTGCTGTAGCTGCACCAGATCTCAAGTCAAGTCCAGCACAGAGGGAGCAAACATATTCAGCAGAGCAACATATTCACCCTGCGACAACTTTGTGCTGACTGAATAAGCAAAGTGGACCAGAGTGCAGCAGAGACTGCCTTCCAACAAACACAAGGACGCACCGACTTACATCGATCAGATAAATGAAGACCCACAGAGTTTCTATTAAGATTAATGATTTGTGCTTATTTGGATAGGTGAGAGAGAATCGTGGTTGTGGCAGTTTAAGGTGCAATTGCCAATTTAAAACAGTGCTCATGCGTATCCAATCCCTCACATATCCCTGAACAGACAATAGACTCACACCAATTCATGTGGTGTGAAATATAACATGATTATGTTCCAAGTAATGTCATCTGGTAGGCACTGGAGGGCGTGTTGTGTTAAAACACAGCTTATAATATGATAATAAGATAATGGCAATGATAGTTCATTCATAATTTCATTCGTTTGCAACTTTCACAGGATGGACTGTGATAGTGATGAAACAAAAGCATTCATAGTATATTATTTAAGCTCCAACAGTGCTGTCCAATACAATCAATACAATAGTTTTTAAATGATCTCAATCTCAAACCAAAACAGGTTCTACTGCTCAAATTGTTCAAGATATACTGTATATGTGAAAAATGGAAGGTACACGATGAGGAATTTGGCACCCACAAAAAAATGACCTATGCCAAGAGTGCACACCAGTATCTAGTCACAAACTGTTTTACAACTTACAACTCTTAACTGAGAGATATAATCAGTCCATCCTTTGGAACATGAAATATGCACAATGTCATTTCAGCAAAAACAAATGACACCAAATTTGGTAAACCAACCCTGGATGATCTACTATGTTAAATTTAGTATACTTCCAATGACACAATGTTTGAATATTTAATGATAATATTTCAACTCCAGATCACCAATACATTCTCCAACAACCACCAACTTTAGTATGCACATCCAGTTTATCCTGCAGAAATGTCATACCAACTTTTTTTCTGTCTAATAAAATATTTGACTTTATAATGTTACTCGTCCTCGTGCAAACAACTGATCTGCCAAAAGATGATTACTTGCTGAGTTATGGTATGATATGCTGATGACAACCCAAAGTTAAATTATCAAAGCAACCTAAGCAGCAAAAAAAACTTTCTTTGCTTCATTTAAAACAAAAACCTCATCCCTGCCTTTATTATATGTGGTATATTAAAAACCATGACTGACATCATTGTCAAAATCACCCAGATAGTAAATTAAATAATCATTGTGACAACAGAAAGGTTCAATATGAGAATAAAATGTGCAAACTGGAAAAAGAGAAACTTGACTTACCTGTTGTTTCCATGTCACATCATTGTTAGCATTATTGGAAAGAAAAAAGGGGAATGGGGGAGAGAGAAAGATGATGTTCAGTCACGTCGGAATCCGCAGCGTTACATTTAACACAGTTCAACATCAATCCTAACAATGCCTCAGCGTTGGACGTTATATTACAAATACATAATGCATGTGGTTTACAGGTCCAGTTTGAATTTCTGGAAGTTGAGGGCCATTTCTGAGAATTGTCACAATCACAGCTAGAGGGCCAGTTTAAAAAGAAAACACTGTGTTAGCAGTGAATGCTACAATATGTCAGGCTAAAGGTCCACAGTGCATGAGCTGCGTGTTCAGATTCAATGGATTGATCTAAACAATTATATTTAACACGCATTCCACAAACAGTGTCAAGTATTGGTTAGGTTTTAATAATGAGAAATGGCTCATAGAGAGAATCACATTAAAATAAGGCCTTGATTCAGCAGACTGTGGGTAACAGATGTAGACAGAGACAGAGTGCTTTGGATTGAAACCCACTATTACCAGAAGGAAAAAGCATTAGAATGAGGGAATCAAATTGCTAATCTTAGAGTTTCCCCCAGTGCACTGGACAAAAAAGACACAGTGTGGCTGTCACAAACATGGTTCTGTCATTGTCTGACATTTTTACACTTGTAGTTCTTTTATTCGTTTGCAGTAACGACTGGGGGAAACTCTGATGTCTTTTTTATTTAGGGTGCTACACACTATACAAACAGATTATGAACTGGACTTGGATTTTAACAGGAACCAAAACATAGATTTTTCTAAACCTTTAAACTTCACTGGATCTTTGCATTGCTTTTTAGATTTGTTTAGGTACCTTTAGACAGTCTAGTCTAAAGTGGACCATAAATAAGGAATGTAACTTGAGAAATCACACGATAGGTGATGTTTTGGGCCCTGAGATCAATATCAAATCATATCATCTTATTTGGTCTTTGTGGGAAGCATGTACCAATTTATTTCCTAAATCTGAACGTTCCATCTCTGCTTCTCGAGAAAAATCATCTTCGAGACACTAAATGTTTTACAACACTGTGTAAAACATACTTTACATTAGAAACACTGAATATGGATATAGTGACTATGAAAACAAAAACAAAGTATTGAGAAATTGGATAATTGCAGGTTGTATTGTCTCAACCTGAACCATGTTACATTATTAGTAAACCAATTCTCAACATATTTTCTACATCACTTCAATGTCTGTGAACTGCTCTAGTCATTTGACTCTATGCAGTAAACTACAGCTGTGACATTAGTGACACTGTAATGCCAACTAGATTTGCCCTGCAAGGACCCAGGTTATGTTTCTAAACAGAGAAGAGAAAGTGCAAGGTTACACAGGCAGCTGACAATCAGATGAAAGACAGTGAAGCGAGCATAGATAGTACAGCTATCTGAAGCGGAAGGTCAAGTTGTTATGGTCATGGTAACACAGAGGCAGGCGGAGGGGAATCAAATCAGACAATGAAACTTAACACTTTACCCTTGCAATTTTGTTAATATAGGGCCAAACAGTACAGTACATTTGTGTCCCATACCCAGTGATATATCAAGACACAAATGTGTTCTCTGGTAAATGCTTGATCTAAACATTTTTTTATTAATGATAATAAAGAGTAAAGTTGTGCTTGGATTTTCTTGCAAATATCTGCTGTAGATGTGAATATCTTTAAACTGGAAATAAATATGTGCTTTTTCACATTTATCTGTCAGGACATGGATATTACAAATACATAACGGAAAGGACAAAGCACCAAGCAGGCCTGGTGCTCAATCCACAGACAAAGAGCCATGCATACAAAAAGACAAATATAGCAACTTCCTGCTATCCTAGAATACAGTGACTTTTGTTAAAATAAGCCCCATGTTATTGATAACCTTCCCTGTAGTTCACCAACCTTCCAGTGGGGGGAGCAGTGGCGATGAGGACTCCTGGTGCTCTGAGTGTGCAGGGAGAGAGGGAGTGGCTGCAGTGGTGAGGGAGGGAGAGGGAGTGGCTGTGCTAAAGTGGGTGGCTACACCTTTAAGGGGAGTGTCTGACGATGATGGATGGGTGACTTCACTTTTAGCGGGTGGAGCAGTGAAACTGAGGGGCATGGTTGAGGGGGTAGTGGACGCAATAGCAGCGCTTCCTGAAGAGGCTGCTGTTGCGGTGCTAACAGCAGGAGTGGCTGCAGTTGTAGTGGGGGTGGCTACAGAGGATATGAGAGATCCTGAGGGGACAAAAGGTTTGGCATCGACGTTGAGGGCCGACCCGACTGCAGCTGTAGGACGATGTGTTTCTGCGTAAGCTAAGGGTGATGAGTTGGTGGACATAAAGGTAGGAGGGAGGTCTGGAGTGTTTTTGGAGGGGTAGAAAACTGAAGAGGTTTGTGAAGCGGGGACACTTGTTCCTGCTGGTGTGGACTTTGCCAGAGGAGCGGTAGCAAGGGAGGGGGTGTTGGTAATAGGGGTGGTGGTTTGTGAGTCAGGAGTGGAGCCTGGAGGGGTCTGGAGGACTGAATCGAGGAAAGAGAATGTCTGGGAGACGGGGCTCAGGTTGTCCCCTGTCATCAATGCTAGACTACCGCTAACATCTCCAGCTAAACTACTCTTGTCGGGAGCATTAGCTGGTAAGCTAATTTCAGGTTCAGGTTTGCTGGTCGCAACTTTGTCTTCGTTTGCCTTTTGTCCGTCTTTAGCGGACACAGGAAAGTCGTCTACACACATGGGCTCGTAGGATCGCGGAGATGAATCTGTTACAAGGCTAGCATGGGAACGGTTAGTGAAACTTGTGGGTATTTGTACAGGGGCAGAGGGCAAAACAGGGCTGGAGTTGGAATTCAGAACTTTGGAGTCAGAAGGACTGGAGTCAGCTGCTGTGGCCCGGGAAGGAGCGACTGTAGCCAGTGTGGGAGAATCAGACTGGTGGGGCGCTCCCCACTCCTCTGGAAGTCTTGCCCGACTCTTAGTCTTCCTCCCTCTCACTCTACCCCCTCCTCCACTCTCTCTGATCTCCCACTCCAAGTTCTCTTCCTCGTCTTCATCCTCCTCCGCCTCCCGTTCCCCCTTATCCTGCATCCCATGCTTGTCAGATTGGCCGGTGTTATTCTCCTGGCTATCCAAGAAGTCGTAGACCTCATCGCGGCCCTTCCTCTTCTTCTTCCTCCGTCTCTGCTGTTGCTTGCCAGCCTCGCCCCCCGGCCCCACTCTCTCAGGGCTGAGGGGTTCAGAGGTGGAGGAAGTGGGACTGCTGTCATCCACTGAGCCGCTGGGTGAGAGGGTGGGAGCTGCCGAAGGGGGGAGGGTTTTATAAGAGGAGGAACCAATCACATACTGTGTCAGAAAATCACCTGCCAAAAAGCTGTCAGATGGTGGTTACTATAGGTGTTTTTTGCTATGTCAGGTTTACATTTTTTCAAAAAGGTTTGCTGTGTCATGGCAGTAAATGGGTGTAGTGACTGGTCTCAGAAAAACAAACATTGCTCATATACAATGAAGGAGGTTAGCTTTTGGAATTACTAGTAATTTGAGGTGGATTATGGGTGGTTATTGCCTGAATCCAGAATTCTCGTAAACAACTTGAAGACCTACTAGGATACAGATTTTGTTTTTCATTCATACCCGGAGTCAGGCAAACTTGTGAATACTTTTTTAAATGCTTTTTTGTTTGAGGGTATGTTGAATATGACATATATAGTATGTTAAAACATTAGAATTAGGACAATGGTTTGGCGAGCAAGTTGTTGCAGAAAAGCATACCTATGCACATAGCTACAATAGCTAATCTAGAGGGCTACTTTCTGTTTTTGCTATCCAATCCAAAAACAAGCATAAAAAATAAATTACATATGTGAAACTGAAGTCTATTTGTAAAGCTTTAGGAGGCTAGTGCTGGTTGTCTTTAATTCTTTTAATGGAGTTAAGGGTTCCCTAAATTTCTACAACAGAAGTGGCTAGTGCAACGTTAGCCACAGTAAAAATGGCAGGTTGAAAAGTAACAAATTTACCTTGAAGTTGGACATCTCACATGTGTCTGGTGGTCAGTAACGCTGTCAACACTATCCTTATAACAGCTCACATTCATGCTATATGGGATTAGCTGCCTGAAACACAAAAATATCTTATTTTGTTGTTATATGCATGTACTATGTATGGCTACGGGTACGGCAGTATGGCTAATGCCAAAAGCCTTTAATGGACAGTAGAACTGTGCTGTTGCTGCTGGTGAGCTGCTGATAGCTTTTATTAGGAGGTGGCTGGAAGTTTAAATTAGATATAATCTAATTCGTTGTCAATAGCAAAAGTACCTACTTTTCAAATAAGTACAGTTGAGTTTAAGTTGTCCAACCATCAATCTTCACAGTTGAAGAGATCTGCCTTTTGATGCCATTGAAGATCATTAATTGAACTAAGTTTGGTTAAACTTCTCCACTTAAACACCTTAGTTTTGCTTGTGGAGATAAAACGCTTCTATCTAAAAATTCAAATCAAGATTACAATTCAAATACAATACATACACGTGCCTCATACATACAAATTTGATGCACGTTAACTGACTATCTAGAGCCCTGACTGAGAGTATATTTCACTCTTTCTCAAGAGCAACGCAACGTCACTAGCGTGGATTAATTGATTTTTGAGAGGGATATCATAAATAGAATTTCTCTTGTATTGTATACTGCTGAAAGACAAGACAGAAGAAAAGGTTGCAGTGGACATGCATTGTTCAATTAATGACCAATTCAAAATATAAGAACAAGATAGTCTCCTCTAGTGTATCTGTGGGTATTTGAGGAAAAGAAGTATTTTCATACTTTTAGCGGTTAACATGTTAATTTGTCATTGTAGCTATGGAGACATGATGAGGCTGGGTGGGGTGAGGAACTTTTAAAGTGGTACTACGATAGCTGTTAACTAATGAAACTTGAAATGATGATAATATATAGTTGAATTTTATGTATAACATATAATGTATTTGCATTGCATTTGGATGACACATTTTCCTATACAAATAATTTCACTGGTGTTCAGTGTGCATTGTTTATTGTGCACGCTGCTTGTGTAGACATTGTAACATATCAGTTACAGTGTGCTTCCCTCGGTGTTTCAAGCCATAGTAACCATAGTCTGACTGCTTTTATGCTCTTTTTTTAAATACAAACCCAACATTTACATATGCAATGTATGTGATGGTGCCTGCTTTTATAAATGCATTTGACCAATACTAGTCTTACTCACCTGAATTGAATGTACAATTTACATAAAGACCTTTATTTATAGGTACTTCTTTACATAATTATACAGCAACTCGTTCGTTGTGACACGGCTCTGTCACATCTCTGCCAGGGTGAAACTGGTTTGGATTAACTGTTAATTTACATGTTCACAGAAAGAACATTTTTATTCAAATTTGCCAAATTGTCATGGGAACTTTGTAGGACCAAGGAAGGCAGGCATATCTACAGATTATCCCTTCTGTTTCATTATGGGCTCATTCTGTATGAATCCCAACAACTACAGTAAGATTCAAGCAAAAACAAATTTACGGATCCATTGTGTGTCACTGATCTATCTTTGTGTCAATTTTAAATTCAGAATTTCTAGACAAAAATTAAAATGTTCAGTCGAACAATAAACATATGATGTGATTCTCTCTTTCTGAAGAAATCAGGTTCATTCACATTTCACATTTAATTAACATTGTTATCATCATTCTCATCATACAGAGGGCAGAGCTGGTCTCGTATAGGAAGCAGGCACGCAGCGGGGGAAACAAACACTGAGCGCAATAAAGCAAATAAAATAACTGCAAATAAGTGAAGCGCGTTGCGAATACGGTCCAACATGCATGATTAAAAAACTAATACATGCATGTGTGAAGAACCACAGCACATGCAGAAACACTAAAATGAGTAAAAAAAATTCTTAAACGTTGAGTATGGAATGACAAACGATGCACGCAGGCTTCAACAAACAAACAAACAAACAAACAAACAAACAAACAAAAAATAACATTCGGCTTGCATTGAAATGACCCCTTCATTTGTCTGTTCCCTCTATCTTCTCTAGTTTGGGGATAAAGTCAACACAGTTGGGGACGGCTTTTCCCTCTGTAGCCATATTTTCAAATTAGTACTGACAAGCACTTCATCAGCTCAGAAAGACCGAGAGACAGAGAGATGAACAGATAGATAGAAACAGACAGATAGAGGGAGAGACTGTGAAATAAACTCTCTGACCTACACAACCCCCTCAGTCTGCTCATCATGTCCTCTTCCTGTCTAAATGATCTCAGTCTTCATTATCCAATCTCCAGCTTGCCTTTCAGTCCCACATCACTGCATATTAATGTGGAGCTAGAAAAAGGTGTATTCCCCTCTAAATATGGCACCTTTCCCTGCATTTTTAAATTGATTGAAGTTGCTATTTTCTCCCTGTGGCCTCTGATGCTTCCCCCAGCTATAAACAGCTCAAATAAGAGACTAGGCAGGGGCATAATCATCTATATTTAATGTAATAAGGTATTTAATGGGAGGACATCTTAATCTGGAGTCTGGCAAAGAGCCAAGAGAAACATTAATATTGGATCTCTGACTGCCTCGAACACATTGCACTGTGCAAAAGTGTAGCGCACTGAGATTTCATGCAAATAGTTTTCTCTCACTTAATCCCGTCGGCACCTGCACGGACAGGAGAATAAGTGTGAGGAAGATCTAAAGCACAGAAAGACAGTATGAGAAGAGATGGTTGATGAGTGTGTCGTCGGTGTCCTCAAGTATTTATGACCAGATTCATCAAGCAGGTCACTGGTGACACTGAATATCAGCTTTGTTTAAAGTACTCTCTGCTGCATAATGAAAACCTGCTGTGTTCCTCTAACCTTTGACATTATTCATTTCAGATGTACGGTTTTCATCCGATCCAATTGTACTAGTGACGTACTAACAGCCCCTTTGTCAAATAAGTTTTCTTCTTCTTCTTCTTTTTTCTTTTTTCAAGGTTTTGGGACTTTTCTGCTTCATTATATATACTCAGTGAATACAGGAAGGAGCCGAGAAATGTGACATGTCATAACGCCAAAGTTAATTTCCCTGTTTCTGCCTGCCAATAAGAATGTACTAACTCATACTTAACTCACCAAACAAAAATGTAAAGAGACAGAGGAGTGAAGAGAAAGAAATTAAGAAGAACTCAGCAGCTATTAAATCAACTAAATTACATCTTTTTCTCATTGCTACCCGTCAGAACACGCTGCTGTAACGCTTGTACTAAATGTACTTGCATATATTTCAAAGACTGTGCTGATATAGCTTATGGCAATAGGCTACAATAGTTCTATATTTTATGTTATGTTATTCATTGTTTTCATATCAACAATGTATCAAATGAGTCTGACTGTAATGTAAAAGTCACCAGCCTGTATCCTGCAGCTCTTCTCAGCTCTACAGAGTTTTTAGCTCATTGTATTGGTTTTCTGGTTGGTAAATTCCACTCTCATCCACCTTGTTTCCAGCAGCAGCAGGCAGCTATTTCCAGTTCAGATAAACCCACTGTACGCTACTTGCTCAGCACCAAACAGCTGACAGACAAATAAGCATCTAGCTGATAACATAGTAGTGTATTTAGCACTTAAAGAGACAGATATTTCCCTCAGGAGTTGGTAGGGCCACAGTTAAATGTAGAGTGAGTACTGACTTAGCGTACAGGAACATTACTTCAAATTCTAATGTTCCTCTGTGTCTGCTCAATGTGGAAAAAGTCTTTGCTAACACCGATAGTCATAAAAACCAATCCAATATTGGACTTGATCATCTAGAGCTCACATTTCACTCTTAATTGTTGTCATCCAGATTTATGTAACAGGACTGAGCACAGCGGTTATATCACTTTAATCACTTTGCTGATAATGTTATTTGTAGTAGGGTTTTTTTTACATCCTAACAAATACAACTGCATGTTTAATTTATAGCAAAATGTATATCAGCTCTGTAATGGCTGCTACAATGGGCTATCAAAGCATTTGTGGCGACAAATGAAAACTAGAATAGTAAGTGTTATATATATATATAACAGCCAGGCTGTACCGCTAGCTGGCTCTTAGCTTTAGTACATTAACGAAACAGAAGGCAGAAGAGCTAAAAAAGTAAAAGCCTGAATGAGAGCTGGTTAAATGTTTAATAAGTCCTGCTTTATATAAGTGCTGCTGTTAAACCAGCTGCTTATTACATTATTTTCTCACGTCAACCTCCATGATAGGAAATTATGCTCAGATGGAATAAATATTTCCAGCACTGCGTGTATTTCTACATGATAGTTTCTAACATGTAGAGCTCTGGCCCTCCTACACAGGAATCCTACAATGTCTTTATAATGAACGCTTGTTTTTGTGGCTTTGGCAACCACAAATTCAGTTTACAGTATGTTCAGCTGTTGTTCATTGACTGTTATAAACATTAACAACTCGTGATAAAAAGCTACTAGATTTCATGTGGGGCACTAACTTGCCTTTAAACTGCACTTCTCTCCTCAGACTGCAGGAGTATAACATGGGTTATTCTTCCTTATTTATTATTCACAAAGGTCATTGCATAACCTCCACCCGTCTGTCAGTCCAGTGGTGGCAGGGTTAACGCAACAAAAAGCGGCATGAAAGCAGAGATGGAACTGTTCCATCTACGGTGAAAACAACTAGAAAAGGCTGCCCTCTGCTGCTGAAAGCATGTCCTCTGTGATCAGGCTGTTGTTCTCCTCCTGTCACCACCCGCCCCTGCTGCCCTGCGACAGAAACCCAGGTCAACTGTCTAAAACAAGATTACCTTGATGTTTTTGGTTTCATTTAGTCTAAAATGTCACATAAAATCATGAATTCCATTGAGTTTCTCAATTTGGGTTTAAGATCTAGTTCCACACCTTTATAACTGTGTGACAAATTCCACCAGTCCTCCCTCTAACAACATGAAGAAAGCAGCTGAGTGTTTTAAATGAACCTGGAGCTGACAAGTAAACTTACTCAGGTGAGATTTAGTCTAGAAAGGTTTATGAAAGCCAACAAGATGCTATACATACTGTATAACTCCCTCTTCTTTCCTTATTTTATTGACTCCACCCTCCTCTGCTGCCCCAGCATAACCCATGCAACCAACCCTCTTTCTGATACCTGTAGTGTGATCCATAGAGTGGATCCCTGGGCCGCCTCCGCTGGTATAACTGGCGCTTTTGGGCTCCGAACCAAACTGGCCTGAACTCTTCTGGGTGTCCATAGCTGAACCCATCCCAGACTGGCTGAGAGCAGAGCCTACGCTGGTCTGGAATGGTGGCAGGTTGGACCCCACGGTCCCACCCGTCCCAGACTGAGAGAATCCTGATGGAGAAACAGCACACAGATACGTCACTAACAGACAGCTGCTTATTATAGTCACACTGTACTACCACCATGCATCTCATCACCACTGCTAATTTAGTATACATACATATATATGTATGTATGTATATATGTACATACACACACACACACACACATATTTTATATTATATTGTATATATTTAGTTTCTGTTTTGTCCTGTTTCTTGTGTTGTGTTGTGATAAGCGGCAATAATCACCAAAACGAATTCCTTGTTAGTTTTTTAAGTCACTTGGCAATAAAAAAGATTCTGATTCTGATTCAGTGAGATATAATAATGTTTTAATTTAAAGTGTTACAGAGTAGAATATAAAGTTGAAGGATTATTTCCAGTATTCATGGTTCTGGAAGTTAAAGGCTTGTATGGATGTGAAGAAAAGTTAATGTGTTAAAAACATGTCTGGTTCTTTGCTGAAAAGTCTAAAGGATATTCACATAAAAACATAGCAGCTATACCAGCGAGTATTTACCTATATGGTCAAGATTAAGATAATGCTTTATAGATACCTGATTAGACATTTTACAGCAGTACACTTTTGGGTCAATGTTACATAAATTCAGCTCTGATTTGCACCTGTGGTTTGTTTTCCAACAACAAGAAACAAAGAAATTGAAATAATAATAATTCATGCATCTCTATAATCACACAGATAATCATCAAACCATATTTAATTAACCCTTAAGCCATGTTTATTCACACAACTCTACTAAATGAACCCATCAAAAGGAGGTGAAATAATGAAGTGAACCTAGAAGTGAGTCAGGCATGCTGCTGTCCTTTGTCTTGTTCTGGTTCCACTGATCTGTCATCCCGCCCATCATAGGACCTGAGAGGCAGAGAGAGGGACAGACAGACAGAAGGACAGACAGAAGGACAGACAGAAGGACAGACAGAAGGACGGATAAGATAGACGGGCAGCAGGCAGATGGAAAGGAAAAAGAAGAAAGAGAAACACAGAATTAGAATATCAGAGAAGATGGCAGGGGGCAGCGAGTTGGAGAGAGTTTTTTCGGGGCTGATTTGCAAAGCTTTTCCTTGGCAGACTTTTAACAACATTTAGTGTTATATATATATATATATATGTTTGTGGTGAGAACACGGTAAGACACAGTTGTAGTTTGAGTAGGTCACTGTGAACATTTTAAGATAATTCTCGAATTCTCTGAATTTGGAGCACATGGAAAAACTGCCCAAATGTATCATCACACAAAAGTGTGGTTTTGATATTGACTGACAGAGGGCACTACAGCCCTGTGGGCCTCACACAAGAAAACACCCTGCAGCCTGTTGCACCAGCTGAATGCTTACACACACACACACACTTACACTTAAACAAGTCGACCACGATCAAAACGTGGAGGGTCATTCACGTCATTTTTGTATTTTTGCACATTTTGCTCAGTAAAAAGTTATGGAAGGAAAATAACCAGTTTATTCAAAAGAGGTACGTGTACCATCACCTTCAGCAAACCATTGTTCTTGCTGAACAGTTTTTACTCAGACAAGGGAGGTTAAATAAAAGTGAATGATGCAATAAGTTACAACCGCACACAAGCACGTGATGCAGATTTACTTCACCCCCACAAATGAATCTACCGATCGCAGAGATTTTACTGGAATTAAAATATTTGAATAATTTGTATGGGAATTTCACAGTTTTAAATGCTGGTGCATCCGGGGCTTAACTTCTTCACTGTGTTCACTCTAAACCTACACATAGCAACAGCCTGCAGCTGTGCAACTTTCATCAGTATTGCAGTAAGGGAACATTGTGTTATTTGGTATAAACTGGGTAATCTGCACCTCCCCGACCCTCACCAGACAGGTAGTCAGAGCTGAAAGCATGCTGTCCTGGTGGCTCTTGGCGTCCCCCTGATAACGATGACATCACCCCAGCACCTAAAGGAGATAAAAACACATCACATCGCCATCATCACCAATCAGCATATGATTCAGATTCACATGATCTGTTAAGGCTGCGGCACGGACTGTCCTTTATTTAAACTTCACAACTTTTCTCTCTTTCCTCGGTATGAAAACGTGCTCCTCCAGTTATCATGTATGTTGTGCTCCAAGCTTTTCATTGCTGATGACTCTACTCAGATATAACATTTAAAAATATATATTATTCAAACCCCATCCTATCGCATGTCCTATATGTGTATGTCAGACTCATACAGGCTCCTGCAGGCTAAACACAACACACTTTAAGACACATTAAGAACTGATCCAGAATCTGTCTGTCTGTCCCTGTCAGCTGTTTGCCCCGTGTGTGTGTGTGTGTGTGTACATCTTTTGACAGTGAGGCAAGCAGACACAACATGTTGCTGAAGGGACCATCACCATGGTTACGCAAGAAGAGGACGACAGCCTCCGTGGTTCCCCAGGCAACGCTTGCTTTTGGCGGATTAATCTTGGAAGATCAATGCATGTGCGCACACACAAAACACACTGTCACACGCACGCACTATTTAGAAATGTTATCATCAAATATCAAAATGAATTATTAGCATTATGATTGTTATAAGAGGTGGATGAGGTGTTCCTCAAAAAACAAAAAAAACAAAACAAAAACAAAAGCATGATGTAATCCATTATCTGAAGGGAAGATCATCACAGCAAGTAAAGTAAAACTTGGCTATACAGTACACTATATCAAGTAATATGACAACAACAACTCAAGTAGGATATCATCTTAATAATCCCATCAAATTGCAGTGAAGTGCTGCTTATTACATTGCCTCACTGACAACCACTTAAGTGTGTGAGCTTCAAAAGCCAGAGTGTGATATAATGAGACCACTTACCTCATTTGTTCCCTGCAGGTACAGAATCATCACGAAAAAACTGACACAGAGCCAAAGAAAACTAAACAGCATGAGCTTTACAAAAGAGCTCATAGATTATAGAGACTATAATGGACTGCATTAAATTATGTAAGCGTCTATCAAGAATGAACCTCATTATCTCCCACCAGCCCTGCGGCTACGTGTTTACTATTATTAATAATAAGGTATTCCCTGATAGTTCTGCTTAAGAATTATTTCTATAAGTCGATTTATAACAACCTGTGTCAGTTTCATTCATGCCTGTTCCCAGTCTTATGGCTATTTTTTATTACCCTGATCTGCAAGAATATGATGTCCCTGTTCTCAATCCCATCTACAAAGCTCTGATTGGTTGATTGCTTCTTCTCCATCTCGTGTCGATTCAGCACTTTTACCTGCCATTTCTACTTCCTTTAGTAATTCTGTTTTTCAAAAAGCTCATTTCCTCTGCTGTTACTGCCATTAAAAAAAGACATTTCAACACCTCTAAACACTCGACAGGGATCATTATTTATTTCCTGTGCATTAGCCTGATGCAGCATCATATTATATTATTATACAATAATAATACGACATATTTTTCTACATATATCTGCTCATGGAAAGCTCAGTTGTAGAAAGATGTATTGGTTTACAATCAAGCTAAAAAAAAAGACGTGTTCAGGGGAAATGAGGGCACATGTTTTTGGCATTGGGCCAATAGCAGTGGAATGGCGGATATCATGAATCATTAAGGAGTGTGTATCGACTGGGAGTTTAGGCACACTGGATCTCGTGGGAGTGTGTTTCAGAGAGCAAGTGTTGCTTCGTGGCTGTGTCCGTATTTGGGTCTATAAAGGTAAGACATTTGTGAATTGCTTCTTACATTGTTTTCCATCAAAGAACCAGATATTTTCATATTTTATGTTTAACACGGTTGTCAGTCTTTTTCGACCGGTACAAAAGATGAGATGGAGATGATGGGAGGAGTTTCACATCTGAACCTAACATGATATCTAATGTCATACAGACAATCTACACAGGTCCACCAGTTTAGTTTATAGGAACAGATTTCAATATCAGAAACATCACAGATATTTTCTTCAAATTGTTTAGCCATAGAATATTGTTAATTGTAGTTTTAATTTGCGCTAGCCCTGTCAACTAATGTGACATAGTAGCTGCATGTACACACATACGTATGTTCAATACACACACATATATATACAGTATGTGCGTGCAGTCAGAACCCAGACGGTCCTCTGAGGACAGCAGCCATAATTGAGCCTTAAAGTCAAACACCTTCTTTTTTTTTTGTATTTTTATGGTGCTTCCGCATCACTGGACTGGAAGCTCTTTCAAACTTTCTGCCAGCAGTAAGAATTTGAAACACTCTGGTGGGGAAACACCACAAAAGCAGCACTCAATTTGTAGTTTGAAGGAACACAGTTTGATAGGCTAACCACTTTGCTGCAGATGACTGCGTGCAAAATCACTGCTCAGTGCTTTATGCGTTTGGTAAGATGTAACGATGAGTCATGTAAAGTCACATTCAGGTTGATATGGATGTTGTGAATGAGAATGTGAAGACAGAGGATGATGTTGAAAAGGGCTTTTTTTGTCATAGAGTCCAGGTATATCAGTCAGACATGCCTGGTATATCTGTATACAGTATACAGTATACAGTACAGGTAGTGTGTTGACCCATACTAGAGACTTAAAGTCAGGTCAAGATGCCTCTGTAGCATCAATATTGATCATTCCCCTTTAAAGTCTGTCCTTTACATGTCCTCCAGTTCTGTAGAAATACGATACCACATTATTGGAAGATGCTGAAAAACCTGCTAACTCAAACATGTCTTCACAGAGGTCATAGTGCAGCCTGCTGCTTCTATGTTTAGATCAACATCGGTCAGTTACAGTTAAGCATTACGTTCACTATCAAATATTTTTATTTATTTGAAGTCTTTTGCATTTGTAAAAAAAACATTTGTGATATTAATAATGTCATAAGCCAGGTTGTAGAAATGATGGTGAAATCCCATCTTTGATGTTACCGTCGTCCTTGTCCTGTCCTTGTCCTCTGTCCCCAGGTTAATACTGGCGTGCATACACTAAAGTCGCTCTAATGCTCTTGTCTATTGCAGTCAAGGACAAGGGAGGTAAGTGTCAAACTACAGCATCCCGTCCTCAGTCACAGCTGTCACTATCTCTGGAGAGAGACAAGCACTTAGAGTGGGCGAGGAGGAGGAGGAGGAGGAGGAGAGGGTTGGAAATAAGGAAGAGGTGAGAAAAGCGGCCGCAGAGAAAAGGGTGAATCGAGGAGAAAGAGGGACGGATAGATAACATCAGCGTACATTAAACACTGAGCTATAATTCTCACATGAATTGCTTTATGTTGCTGTGAGTAAATGAAATCATGATGGTGATTATTGGTAATCTCTATTTTACTGCGGTGTTGGTGCTAAAACAAATAAATGACACATTTCCTATAACGGTTTCCAGCTTTTAAAGGACAGGTTCACATTAAAACAACAGTCAGGTGTCCGTATGAACAGTGAAAGGGTTTCCCTCGCTGTAATTAATTATTACTCCTGTTTATACTGGCTGCTTCAAATGTGCTTTCAGGTAAAACCATATGTTTCAAAACTAATTTCTCTAGTGAGTATTTCTGGCAGCAGAATGGTGTGTGTCTGTGTGTGTGTGTGGGATTGAGTCAAAATAACCTGCCGTGTGTGTTTGTGTGTGCTCATGGCAATAAAGGGACATGTCACCCAGTTCAACAGTGTGACTGACTGATGTGTTTTCAATCTTTTCAAACAACGGCGCCATATGACTGTTTAATAGGAATGCATAGTCAGTGTTATCTGCTAATATTACATTTGTTGTGAGAATGCAGCTCGGTATGTGACAGAAAGGGAAATAGGTGTATGCCAGAGGGAGAGAGCCGAGTTGAATTCATCAGTGTTTAGATGATGGATGGTGGGATACACAGAGAACGAGCGCTATTCACTCCGATGACGCAACACCAAATCATGATTTATTACAGAAAGGAAGACAAAAGTTAAAGATGCATGACTTCAGACTGGGAGTAAAATGAAGGGAAGGAAACAATGGAAGAGAAACGGAGCGGAGAAGCAGAGAGAAACACAAAGGTGAGTTATTCTTTCCTCTGGGTGCAGATGCTGGTACGGCCCTCGACAACCATTAACGGCGTAACAACACACTCCAGATGCTCTGTAATAATCCTCTTACTGTGACTGACAGACTGAGAAGAGCTAGTCGTACCTCGGGGAGGTACAGCTTCTTCTCATAATTGCACTGTAATCATGCATTTTATCTAAACCACCCTGTCTCTGATACATCAGGCCTTCAGAATTTACTGTAGCAGCAACGAGAAAATACATTTATATTGCGTGTGTGTGTGTTTTTTTTGTTCTGAACGCAACTCTAATAAGTTGCTTTGGCAAAAGCATCTTAGCTCAAACTCTTCAGGGTGTCACATCTGCTTGGTCTGTCAGTCAGTGTGTGCTGTAAAAGCTTTCAGTTCAACATAGCTGAACTCAGCACACTGACACACACATCCTAATTACTGGCAGTGACAGTCAAGGTGTGTGTGTCTGTGTGTTTGAGAGAGAGAGATGACTTCACCAGAACTGCATGTGTGTAAGGCTGCAATACACCGCAGTCACATGTTACTGCAGTGTGTTGTGACACACACACACACACACACATTGCACACTAACACAGACCCATGTACTCAGGAAAGCAGAATGCCTCGGATACACACACACTACGAGTATTTATTGATGCAGAGTTCCTTTCTCTCTCTCCTGTAGCTCACACACATGTGCAGTGAAGGCGCACACACACACACACACACACACACACACACACACACACACACACACACAGACACACACACACACACACACACACACACACACACACACACACACACACACACACACACACACACACACACGTGACTGGATGTAAACGAAAAGTTGTAACGGTACCACAACATGAACACATTTGGGCCCTTTTTTCAAAGTTTGCTCTGTGTTTTATGAAGATATTAATGCTAATGAAGATAAGACCAGCAGGAAGCACAGCGAGGGATGTGTTGAAGTGTGTCACAATACAGCTTAGTATGCAAATATTTTAAGAGCAAAAGCGCAGCTCACGAGACAGATGTGTTTGTGGCTTCCCATTCACTTCACATAGCAGAAGGTGGGTTTATTTAAGTCCACACACCACAGCCGCAGCCTTGAATGACAACTTCTAACATTAATAAATCAGGAGAAGAGCACAACTCTTCCAACCAAGCAATTCAAGAGACAAAGATAAACCAAGCACAAGACAAGAGAAGAAGAACGAGTGTAACAAACACGAAAGGAAGAGACAGAGGAAGAAAATAAAAGAGAGCGAGGGTCAAATGGAAAAGAAAGACGAGAAAGAAAAGGAGAGAAAGAGGGTGAAAAAAAAAAGTGGGAGGTGCTCTCTTGTCTCTTCATTGATTGGGAGTGATTCTGACATGTACCCTGAGCATCCAAATAGATATGCCAATATGTCAGTCTGGCGAGCTATTATGTCAGAATTATTTTATATTAATGCAGAATATGTTTCACCTGCGGTCATATCATATTATTGTAATCATTACCGTCACAGGTTAAAGTGTACGCTGTATATGTGCTGTAAGACATTTATTATTCAGTTCACAGCAGGGTATGGTTAACACAATGTAGCTGTGGAAGCTCTGTGCCTTTCAACAAATAGCTCCTCAAGCTGGATGATGTCCTCAACAAATTCTCTTCTCTGTATTATAGCCTCTTTGCCACAATCCCAATGTTCAATATAGATTTTTTTAAAATTGCATCTGTCAAGTGGAATTGCCTAGAATGCACATACCACAACACTCAGCAACAGTATTCCCTAAGCAGGCTTCCAACTAAGGATTATTTTATCATTGATTACAGTCATGAACTCCAAGAGCCTACAGTGGTGTCATTATATATGTATATATATATATATATATATGTATGAAAATATTAAGAGGAAAAATTTGAATTATTAAGAAGAATTATGCACAAAAAGCAGGGTTGCCAGTGACATCTGTGCCCTAAGAGATTAATTAATCATTGCATCACTAAAACAGACTGTAGCAGCAGCATCTTCACTAGCCCTTATACTACATCTTTCTGTTGACATGTTAAACCTTTGTCTATAAGGAGCTGCCACTGGTGGGTGGAGCTAATACTGCGAGTTGCCTTCAGCCACAATATCCAGCAGCTGTTTCCATCAAATCGTCTTCATCACGTGGTGATTCTGCGGCGTAAAAATGTGTTGCAAAACATCTCACTATCATACAAGAACAGCCATATGACACACGTGCAGCATGTAGCCTACAGGCCCGCGAGAAACACCTACATATAAACACACACGCACGCACGCACAGCCGGAGGATGTGCTCATTATACCAGCCGTGTACGGTCACGTCAAAGGTTATGTGAGATGATATGACAGGCTGATGGTTTATCATTTATCAGATAAAAATAAATAAATAATAAAAATACTCCCATTTGATACACCATCTGCGTTTAGCATCGTTAATATCTCGTTTAATTCATAATATATAACATAACATATGTTGCTTTATATCATCTCATTCGTATGATGAATCTTGAAAAGGTCACGTATATAAAGACTCCCAGAGCGCATATGAAAAATAATAAACTGCGTCTGTATACATGCCATGGATTAGAGTCTGGTTCCCTGCAGCTAGACAGGTTGCAACATGCAACTCATTGGACCAGACTGTGTCACTGGCAGAGTACTTGTGTATGTGTTTGTACGTGTGTGTGTGTGTGTGTGTGTGTGTGTGTGTGTGCGCGCAATGATGGTAACGGTGCTAATACAGCACTGTCTCCAGGCTGACACAGCGCAACAATGACAGTAAAAGAGAAAGACAGACGGGAGGGACGGTAGACTGAAAGAAAGAGAAAAGCAAAAAGAATGGAGGCGGGAGGACAGACAGAACTAATGGAGATGAGACCTAAAAAAGAGACGCAGAAAAATAAAGAGAACAAGCCGGAGAGATGAAGACAAAAGACGAGAGACAAAGATAATTCAAGTCTAGACAGCGTAGGGCAAAGTGTCAGAGCAATTAAACTTAATCTTCCACACACACATAAACATTTCTGCTGGCCCTGGTTCACATTACTATCCGAGGAGCTCATGGTGTCTGTATTTTACTGATACCAATGTGAAGATGTCTATTACAGTCCATTATTATCATTATATAATCATGCATGTTTCTTGATGTATATGTCCTGAATTCAGCCACAGGCCCCTACAAAAGATGTTTGATACTGCTGCAGCCCACACTGTTAGAAAACAACATTAAATATTCAACACGCATCATGTCGCTTTAATAACCGGAGGAAAAAAGGCTCATTAATGTTCAGCGTATGTTCAGATTCAGAAACAATGTGGCTGGTGTGGAAACGCGGTCTTATTATTGAGAAGCACCACCACCATACCGCAGGCAGTCATCTTCTGTATGTTTTCATTCATTTCACACATGCTCAAGTTGAAAAAACATCCATGCAGCGTATTATAAACTGCCATTTATGAGCCACATGAACATGATCATACTGATGTAAAGGATGTTTGTTTTATTCACCAGTACAGGCCCACAGAGGGACCACTACATAAATAAAACACAACAGAAATACTCCAGTCCCTTTTTTTTTAGCACAAATTATTTCCCCCCTCTCCTTAAAGTTTGAGAAATCGCCCTCTAATAATCCATGTCTCTCTGTGTGTGTGTGTACAGGGCTTTTGTGTCTGCTCTATTTAACTCTCCAGCCAGGAGGACTCCCTCATTCTCCATCTTTCACTTTCCTCTCCATCAAACCCTCCAAATCCAGTTTACTCATATCCATATTCCCTCACTCTTCATATCTCAGCTATGCGTCTTTCATCCATCGCTCAGCTCATTCACGCGAGTTATTATATTTTAGTGTTTCTTACTCTGAAAATCACTACAAAATACTACTATATCTACTATAACACTACAGTAATGTTCCTAATATGTATGATCTGCCTTGTTCTGCGAGTTTATTCTTACATAAACTGCATTATGGGTGTTAAATGTCTTAACAAAATAACCATTATTAGACATGCACATGTTTTGCATTGCACAGATAGCAATTATTATAATATAATTATGTTGTCGGAACTTTGTAAGGATCCTGGAATACGAGTGCAGCCGACAAAGCATAAAATTGGATTGTTTTATTTATAAAAAATTATAAACAGTCTTAGCCTTGGAAGTCCAGTGCATTAAAGGTCCAGTAACGGTTCATTACGTGGTGATATTTCAGTACAGAAACTCCACAACTCTGTACAAGGAAAGCATTTCTGTATTATTGGAAGATGTGACACCTGTGTTGTATAATCAGGTCCTTAAACTTGAGCATAAAAAGTGGAGCTAGCAGTGCAAGTGTTCATTAATGAGTCTGCAGCATCTTTGTTGTTCGTTCCTAACTGCATTCCTTGTTGAAACTGTTGGATTTTACACTTATTCTGCTGGATTCTTCATATCGCGACTTCAACAAAAGATTCTTTTGGGTTGCATTATGGGAAGTGTATGTATGATTTGGACCACTCTTTTTCTATAAATGTGTCCCCAAACTTCATAGAAGTGTAATGATAAATCATTGGAACACCCCTTTAAGTGACTTTTTTTTTTTTTTCAATTCCATCTCCATGAGTATACAAACAACTATCCTAAATGTGACATGTGTTATTCATTATGCCAATTCATTTCTCATGAAAGCTGCGGAAGACGTGTTATATTATTCAGCAGGACTGCATAAAAAATATCAAAAAAAATGCTGGTGAAAAATGATTTCTGAATACTGAAACATTAAAGGCTCGTGTACTGTATCTCTACACCTACTGGGACTTAATGTATTTTGGTTTCTGAAGATATTCAACAATGAATTTATATATTTCTATAGGGCATTAGTGTATTATTACAGGTGAAATATATTCATAACACACCCGCATCAGGATCAACACACACACACACACATTGCAATGTCAGCTTAGACGTCTGTTTGTTCTAAATGCCTAGCGGTGACCTCAACTCTGACCTCCTCCACAGAAACGAACCCCCCTACAGGGATCAACATCACATTACGGGAACGCTTCCCTCCCTCTTCCAGTCTTAACGCTGTAAACGCTCGTGGCGACTCACTGCTCTTGGTGTCCTTTCCGTCCACTAAGGGTCGGTAGTCGCTCTTGGAGACCGTCTCTCCCACCTTGTCATCATAGCTCTCTTTCTCCAGAGTGGCCACAAAGTCTCTCTTCAGCAGGGCCTCAGCGGGGGCCCCGGCTGGGACCCCACCTCTACCCCCACCCAGAGCATCTCGCAGGGTCAGGTCCATAGTCCTGTTACTGGAGAGAAAAAGACAGAATTATTATCATTTCATTACTTTTCTACCTCATTCACCGTCTCTGCTTCACAGGCTGTCTGACAACCATTTGCCTGTGTGTACATACGACTGCTTATCATTCGTATGTGACTCCACTGTGTGTAGCCAGATGATAAAAATCAGACCAGATGTGTGATGTGTTCTCTTCCCTCTCTTTTCTTCACTTCAGTAAGACATGCTTGCCTGAGAAATCCTTCTGTAAGACTGTTATTACCGTCACGTCACAGCAACTGTCAATTTAAACCCATTAAAGTGCTCAAGAACATTGTTGAATGTAGATGAAAACTAGTGATCTACAACAGAATGTGACACAATAATAACTTATGCTTGTTAATAGACGTTATTTAATGAACAGCAACATATATATATATATATATATATTTTAAACCCAGTATGCTTGATATAAAACAAAAGAAGTGGACATGAATCAGTCTTGGGAGTCTATAAAAAGACAGTTCATTGTGATGCTATGCAGGTGTTAAGTCAGTGTTGGCATGAGAAAAATCTCTTAATATGATTGGATGTTACTAATCAGTTGGTGGCGGCTGAAGAATTATTCACTGATTGCGACGGATGAACGAAACAATTAGCAAATGCAACACCAGCTGAACTAATACTAGCTGGTTTCCCAACGTTAAACCCTAAAACTCCACTAACATATGTCCAAAAAACTGCTGTGATAACACGTGCTTCTGCTAATTAATGATTTCCAGTCTGTGATTATCAGGTGTATGTATGAATACATAACACCCTGATGGACAGAAACTCATCCACTGTGCTGTTCAGAGGCTCTTTCTCAATGTACTGCTCAGCAGTTTGCATGAAGTGTACTGTTACAGAAGACCTCTAAATGTTCAGACTGAAAGCGACGGAGACTTTCATCCTCTCGTTGACCGCTGGACCCTCCGTGTTTATTTGCCCCAAGCAGCCAAATGTACCGACAGTACATTAGCTGTAAGCTAGCTAGCAGTGGCCGTAGCGACCGTGTCCGTAGCGACCGTGTCCGTGGCTCCGCTGACTGAACCCTTTCTGTCATTTTCCCTGCAGTCTCTCTTCTTTTAGCTCTTTAATCCTTGAATTTGTCACCCATGTGGAAACATTTTCAACTTAGCCTTGGTCTTTGTGTCAATTTGTGTCATCCAGGGTGAGTTTGCATCTATTCGAGTCCATTCTATTTTTACCTCGTATGCAGTTGTGCCGTCTCTAAAATTCGCTTCACGCTTCTTGTTGGAACGTTTCGTTTTTTTTCCGAAAGCTGCCGGATGATTTATGACAAACTGCCGTACGATATTTCAGAAATAAATGTGTGAAATGTCAACTTTTTTTTTTTTTTGTTCCAAAAATAGTGATAAGAGTTTTAGTGTTCCCAATCAGGTGTCAATAATCAGACTTCACGTTATCAGCAGGTGATGTCTGGAAAACCTGCTAAATGCCACAAACACGGGACATAAACGTCCCAGTACGCAGACAGCACGACCCCTGAACAAACTCTTCTTTCTTTCTGTCCTCTGTTTCTGTTTATCCCTCCATCCACCCTCCCAGCAAACAAGCTGTCATTGTCTTGCAACTGTACCAAAGAGACACACACACACACACATACACATACACATACACACACACACGGTGGCCAGTAGCCAATATGAGGATATATAGTAGAGTGTTAGCAGGCCTTGAGTGGAACTGTAGGCCATTGTTTCAGGGGAAGGACACAGTACATGGGACACCTCACACAAAACACACACACACACACACACACACACACACACACACACACACACTTTCACTTTGAGTTTCTACCTCTGATCTAACCATCTGATTTTATATTTTCACTCTGTTTTTCGTTACTGCCTCTGATTTTGTTTCACCCAAACACATATGAATTCTTATTACATGCATTGTTTAGCACACACACACACATTTCATCTTATAATCTCTCTCTCTCTCTCTCTCTCAGACACACACACACACACACACACGATTGCACTGTACTCAATAATTCCATCATTCCAATATAAAAATGAACCAATCCTAAATAGGAGCTTCCTAAGCTCCATTACCCTCTTAGCGTATTATTCTGCAATATTTATCGCTCCATTGGAGAGGTTTCATAAGCCAGAATATTCAGTGGCCTGGAGTCTGTGTTCTGTGTTGTCTCTGGGACAACATCACTCCTCACAATCAGATTTGGGTTTTATTCTATTTTATGACTGACAAAGAAATGCAATTCTTTTTATTTGTTACTGAAACTTTGCATGACTTTGAATTTAGACATATATATTTAATATTTTAGATGATTCTTACAGTTCTTGCTGACATAATAATCCCAGTCCTACAAGAAGTGGAATTAAGTGTAAATCCTTCACTAGACTGGATATAATCACAAATACAGGAGCAGGAAGAGCTTCATATAGCACACCGTGGACTGTCAATAAGGATAACCCCACCATATATATACATATATATCTATATATCTCTCTCTCTCTATATATATATATATAAACATGCAGCAGGACAATATATGACCGCCTGCTCTGATTATTAATTTTGAAAGCTGCACTCATCAATATATTTTATAATGACACAGGGAATTAATACCTGAGCACCAAACAAACATAGCAGGAGCTAGAACTAATCGCTATTATTATTATTGATTCATCTGTTGATTATTTTCTCTAGCAATCAATTAGTTATTTGGTCTATAAAGTGTCAGAAAATGGTGAAAAATGACTGATCACTGTTTACCAAAACCCAAGATATGAACTGAAATGTTGTTTTTTTGTCAGTTCACAACTCTATGTGACATGTCACAATTATTAGTATTCTAAAGACTAAATAAATCAGAAAATATTCATCTTTGAGAAGCTGGAATCAGAGAATCTGGATTTTGTTTTTCTTAAAGAATAGAAACCAAACCAGAGCTGATAGAAGAGTTTATGATTATGGACTTTGTCAGGTAGTAGAAACATGAAGACGCTGCATTCATCCCCCCAAAAATCTGTTGACGCAGCTTTAAACTGGATACAACTAAGCTTTAAATATGAGAAAATAGCTATTTAAATCTACCATGTTCACCATGAAATAATAATACCAACAACATATTTTGTCAAGACTAAAATAATCAAGCTCAGAACAATCATCTAATAATAACCATTAAATATTAAAAATAATTTTGTAAAATACTCCTGTTGCAGTGAAATTGCATGAAATTACAACATTACTGTTGTAGTAGTACCAGGCTCCAACTGCAATATTATGGACTACATCCTCACCGCTTATGAATAAAATCTTAAATGTGTTGATTTCAATAGATTTACATGTTTGCAGGACTTTCACATTGAATACAAGACATGATGATGATGATGATGATGATGATGATGATGATGATGATGATGATGATGATGATGATGATGATGATGAGGGGTGGCTGTGAGACAGCTGTTGCACTTAGGGATTAAAAACTATCTCTGTACCCACAATCCCTTGCTTCCAGCATCCACCACCTCTCCCTCTCTGAACCCAACCGTCTGCTGCATAATCATCTCATTCTCCAAAACACACACACACATTCAAATGCTTTACAGTACCATCAAAACACACACACACACACACACACGATGGATGATATTTGTATGTGTTGTGTGTATGAATATGACACGTCATCCATAAAGCTGTTGCTTATGCTTATTTAAAAACAGCAGCTTGATTTGATTAATGTTTCAGTTAAGCATATTTTGTGAATATTTTGACTGAATTTGCAGCATTTTTCTTTTGAAAAAAAAAAAAAAAAAAAAGATGTGCAGTAGATGAAAGTCATGTTTAAACATGCAGCAGGACAAATAACATGCAACAAGTTCCAGTAAGAAGTAATAAGAATTTTAAATAAGTTAGCACAGAGCATGTTAAGCATCAACGCTAACATGTTGAATAAAACACCACCAGGTCGCTAGAAACCAGACCTTTATGTGAAGTTTAAGATTCTCTGTTGTTGTCGAATCTTTTCAGCGGTTTTGATCAAGTCAGCTGAGCTCGTCACAGGTTTATATTGAAATATTTTTATATCGAATACTGAGCCACAGCAGAAGCAGGTAGTTAAGCTGTACGGGGAGCGTGATGATGTGATTACTGTTTCTTCACCACTGACTTGTATATAACAGAAGAGCGGCTGGAGACATGGGCTTATGACCAGAAGGTCCATCATCAATACTACGTAATTATAAATACACGAATGTACAATGGATTTGGGGAGGATAACATAATAACATAATTTAAGTCTGTATCATTTCGCCGCGCAGCAGAAAGCAGATGTTTTTACTGCACCGTGTGATAAATATTATCTTAGGTCAGCTCAGCGATGAGTCACACAGCACAACATCTTAGCCTTTGCTAATGATGTAACGGCTCTGAGGAGCTGCTCCTTCCTGCATTCACAGGCTGCTATCAGCTGAAAATGCAATAAAGAATCCATTCAAAAGAATACATCTCCGGTTGGTTTACGAAGCCGTGAGAAAGAACGTTATCACGTCTAACCACTTTAATCCCAGCATTTTATATGTTCAATATTTATAACTGGGCAATATAAAGATTGTATTATTTAGAGTGGCTCTGTCTTATCATGATGAATGAATGTGGATCCAGCTTCGTGTCCCGATAGACAGCCCGGTCCAGCACATCACTGTTTTAGCAGAGCTTTCAGTGTCAGCTTTAATGTCCAGCCTAGTGGGAAGTTCATGCACAGTTCAAGAGAGACAGAGACACTGAGACAAGAGGACAGACAGAGGGACAAAGTGTGAGTAGGTGGGAGTAATTCTAAAAAGATGGCTTTTATGGAGAGGGAGATCTGAGATAAGGGACGGAGAGGATCACTCTGAGTTTAATTTGGTGACTCGGATCACCAGTGATACAGCGGAAATATAAATACAAAGTGAATCAATTTGTTTTCCTCTCTGTGATGACGGCTCTGTCACAGTGACCCTCCCCCCAAAAAAGGTGAACCCTCCTCACTAACGATTTAATTAAAACTGTAAGACTATGTACGCGCAAAGTTAATGGTTCGCCTCTAAAACCTGACGCACTGCACCTTTAACGACTGTTTTCACGTGCATTATCAGGTGCCAAGTTGGTTCAACTAATGTCACGGTGGCAATATTTAAAGATAATAAAGAAATATGCATCTCCTTCATCCCTTCTTCTGTGTGACCCACCTTGTCAGTTACCTGACATCTGGGCATCAGTGACTAGTTAATGTTAGCGCTGCACTCGTGTTAATGTGTGTCTGTGTGTGTCTGTGTGTGTGTGTGTGCGCGTGCTATATGACAATCTGTCTGAGTGAAGAGCAGTGAAAACGCGGTACGGAGTTGGCATTGATTCGGGCTTTCTCTCAGTAAGTGGAATGGATTCTATAATGAAGTACTGACACAGCGCTCTGAAAGAGGGGCTAAACTAATCATTTAAAAAAGTGGAATGTAATAGCTGTAGTAGTACTTCAGATGCAATAACCCAAATCCCTTAAAATAAACACATGGCCTCCATGAGAATAGTCCACAACATGGGAAAATATCAGTCAGATCAAAGGATTAACATCATTTTCATCTGTGTGGTTAGATGGCAAACAAGAGTACTTCCCAAAATGTTCCTTTCAATGTGTTAACGTCTATATAGAGCAGGGGTCGGCAATTAAGTTTGGCCTCGGGCCAGATATTTTCCAAGCCATTACATGGTGGGCCACAACCAAAACAATGGCTAATATAATGAATTAATGGGGGGGGGTGATAATGAAAATGATAGGCGATCTTGAAATGACGGAGCAGACGCACTGAGACATTCAAGCGGGCTGATGTAGGTTAAATGTGTGGACTGACCACTGGGGGCGCTATTAATTATATGCCTGTTTGTTAAAAAAAAACAAAAAACATTTCCACTTGTTGCTGTTAGCTGTCCGAAAAATGGCACTATCAAAAAATCTCAAGAGAAAACTTAACAGCGAGAACAGGATCTTTCATCATGAATGGACAGAAAACTATGCCTTCATCCTCCCCAGTTTTATTAATGCAAAGCCCACATGCCTGATCTGTAACGAGGGTGTCTGCATGCAAAGGGTACAACATTAGACGGCACCACGAAACGAAGCATGTGACAGTTTTGGAGGAACTTGATACCAACAAGTCGATGGATGATGTGATCGGGTCAGTGAAACAGATGTCGCTCTCTGCGAGGTCCGCTGCCCGCCGCATAGAAGCGCTGTCTGATGCGGTGCAGGGTGCAATTGTCGACGTGCTTATTCACTCTGTATCCAGTTAGACAAATAAGCATTTAAATTGAGGAAAATTTTATGTTCTGGAAAATGAAGTTTCCAAATAAAGAGCATTTTTGAGACTGGCAGTCCGATTTTTAAAAAGTATATTTTATATTTTTATTTTCTTTCTCTAGTTCAAACAATCTCACGGGCCAGATGTTTTTGCTTGCGGGCCACATCTGGCCCGCGGGCCGCCTATTGCCGACCTATGATATAGAGGATAGACGAGGAGCATAAGTGAGGGAGAAGCTAACAATCCAGACAGCTGAAATGTGTGTGAAGCTGAGAAACGTTGACGGCCATGTGAGTCGTATCTCACACGGATTATCTGCAGTGTGAAACATCGTGACGCCGTCTTGCTCACCTCCTTTCTTCTCGTCCCGTCGCTGCTCGCCGTTAGTAAAAACCTGCCGCAGCAGGACTGTGACTCTGATGCTGGTTCAGCATGATGTCCAAGAATTCATCCTTTTGATTAAAATAAAAAGAAGTGTGTTTCACGGCGGTTAATGTGTTAACAGCTTTTCACATGGATGCCCAGTCAGTCGCCATGGTGACTCAGCAGCTCCTCGCTGTCTCCTTTTTGATGGGCACTAACTCTGACACACACACGCACACGCACACACACACACGCACACACATACACAGTATATCTCTGATGAACAGCAGTTTAGATAACTGCTGACAACACACTGTGCCAGCCTATTCGTACACGCACACTTAACCACACACACACACACACTTATATGTAGCACACTTACATATGAGAGGAAGGTGCACACAGTCAGCTTGTTCAACCAGCAAATCTGTCAAATGTGGGTCTGTGCTGCGTTTGAGTTTGTGATCCAGAAAATCAAGTCTGCGCAGAGAAGATGCGATGAGAGACGTAAGAGTGAAGGAGAAGAAACAGTGGAGGGAAAATAAGAGCCACACAGGATCTACAATAAGTGATACTATATCTTTTCATATCTCTGCTTCTCTCTGAATGTGCTCAGAATGCAGCAGAAAGTGCGCGTACTCAGATTTTTTCCCCCCCAAGTGATGTAGATCTGACCTAAAGGTCCCAAAAACAATACGAAAGAAAAAACATTACAGGATTGAGCTTCGAATCCAAAACGTGCATTCACAATTCAGTATTTAGGGGCACAAATAACTCGTTCCAGTAACCCTTCACTGTACTGAACTTAACCAACCAGAATGTGATGTATCTATATTTAACAGCTCCTTCTCTGCACCTCTACCCCCAAACAAAGCCAGACTCACAGTCTCTCCCAGCAGCAACACTGCAACAGTCTCAGAGCAAAAGCACCTGTGTTGTTTATTTATGCAGAAGACAGTGTGGGAGGAGAAGCAGACTGAACGAAGCAGGCTAAAAGCAGGCAGAAAGCAGCAGATGGAAAGCAGCTAAAACCTTATATGTGTCTATATGCATGCCCTTAGCTATATGTCCTTAGCTCAGTGTTTCCAAGGGAAAGACCCACAATGTAAACATAACAAGGCTTCTAGTGTTATAGAGGCTTCTTTTATGATCTGACTCTATATCAAAGCAAATGTAGCTGATGGTGAGTTCAGAATTTCTTATCTTGTCTCAAAAGAACCAAAAAGTTCACAGTAAGTGAGACCCCTGAATTTTAATTACGACGTCTTGCTGCCGTTTTTCTTGTTTCAAATCACAAACGCTGATGGAAGCTCCTAGGATGAGGATGATGAAGATGAGAAAGACACACACACACACACCCTCCCTCGCTCTACTGTACTGTATAATGATGTCAGGTCTGATCTCAGTCTCAGCCCCCTCTCTCAGCAAGAGAGAACGACCTTTGTTGTTTCCTTTGAACTGTATGGTTGACCGATCCGGTTCAGTTCAGCCAGGAGTCTACTTCAAAAACATTGAACGCGTCATCTGTTTGGTATAAACAGTAATATATGGACGTACACTAGCCTAGTATAGGACTACATAACTCTAATTACGGAATAAATCCAGCCCTATGACACAAACAGTGCTCTGTGGTTCATGCCATATGTTTAAATGTGCATATATCTTTCTATGGAGACAAAATTGTTATATTGAGGAGCAACTGAGTCACAACGATGCCCCGACATATTGGCAGAACAATTTTGCAATTCAGTGATGATTATTTGATTAGGCATTATTAATGTTTGCAGCGTTATCAGGCCCTTAATTCGCACTCAAGGCAGTAAAAAAGGTTTCTAACAAATAGCTCGTAGTTTACATAATTCTCTGAGGTCATCAATAATGAATAAAAAATGTCTACTGCACGTTAAGTTCACTACATGTCTTTCAAGGGATTCTTAAGAGTGACCGGTGCGGCATATCGCATCCATGTTCCCGTGTGTAACGGTGTGACGTTACTACACAAGCTTCACAGCCTCACAGGGGGAAAGACAGGACTGTATCAGTGGAAAGTTTACCCACCGTTCCTTCATTAGGCTGAGGTGAGACTATTATTCCAACTGCAGTCTACCTCTCGTTATCTCTGAAAGTCTTGGAAGCAACACCCACTGATATGCTTAAAACGGTACCATGTTAGCATCAAACGATAGAAACTGTTGTTTCTCATGCAAATACTGATTTACATTGGTAATAGACGTGAAAACACAAGGCTGCTTTACATTCACTGGAATTAATAGGTGCTTTGTTCTTCAACTTTTACTAGGTGACACATTGAACAGGTGTTTTAGAACCATATATGGTCAACATTTTGGTTCATCCTAATTCAAACTATTGTATACTCGAACTCAAATTTTAGCCACACTAGCGCCGCGGGTTAGCACAGGATGGCAATGCTGGTTAGCACAGGATGCTATGTTTCAAACTGAAATATTTCTACAGAGGATAAATCCTAAAGGTAATAACCTGCCCACAGAATGAATTATGATAATGTTAGTGAGGAAATTCTTTGGTTTATGACCAAAATAGTGACATTCCCATCAGTGTCAGCTGCACTCAGCTGTGTATATAGTCCTTATTAGCAAATATTAGCTAGCTAACACACTCAGTCAAGATAGTAGACATTATACTTGCTTAACTTAAACATGTTAACACTGTTATTATAAGCATGTTAGCATACCGAGCGTAGCATTTAGCTCATGGCAACTGCTGTACATACAGTAAACCCTTCAGTGTGGCTACAGACTCTTAAACTGGACTCATAGTTGTTAAGGCGTAGCTATGGCGGCTACATGCCAAGGCTACCATGCTATACCTAACATACGCCTTGTAAGATGTGTATAGGCACATGGTTTGTTACTTCAGAAATGTACATGTAGCAAAAACCGTCTGCGCTGCAACTCCAGCTAAACATGGAGATAGCATAGTAGCAGTCTTCTATTCAGAAATTAGATCAGGCAAAATAGTTACCTGTATGTAACTTTTATTCTGCCAATCCATATCACAAACTGAAAGAAAGAATTAGAGTTGTCACGATACCAAAATGAGTAACCACGATACTATACCAGACAAAGTATCACGGTTCCGGGTAATATCGCGATACTGCTGCCTTTTTATTATTATTTTTATGAACTGCAATGTATTTGTACAAGTTATAAGTACTTATTAATTACTTATAATGTTGTTTGGTGCATCATAAACATAATACTGAAGTAAGTAAGTAAGAATTAGACTGAAAGAAGTATTTTTATGAATAACATTTATTAAAAAGTTAAAATTGAAAAAAAAACAACAACAAACAGATCCACTGGCCTTTGCTCTGCGTGTTTGTGTGTCTAGTCAAACTTTGAGGTATTTAACTTAAAGGACAGAACTTATGCAAAGGCATATCAAAGGCTACTTCATTGAACTGTAGCTTAATTCTATAAATAATAACTTAACAATACTGAACAATATGTAGAATACAGAGTCTACATTACTGCTGTGATCTCTTCTTAATTTCACACAGATTTCTGGAAATGAAAACAAGCATGTCTAATCTAATAAAAAGTTTTCTTTGCACATTAATTTGTGTTGTACTAATATAAATGATCAATTTAGTACAATTAACAGGAACTGATTCCCTGTGAAAACTATATTTTTATGCATTTTCTAGGTGCTTTATACTTTGACATTCTTTAACTCTTCATTCCTCAGCCTGTACACGGAGCATGTAGCCTAATATTATCCAGTGAGATAATAAACAGGGCATACTAATCTGGTATTCGACATATAAATCTGGGTGACGACACTGCAGGTGTTTTATGAGGTTATGTGTTCCCTCCTTTGGCTCCTATAGCTTGGTGGCAGCGCCTGCGCAGTGGACGGCCATTGTCTATTTCTTTCCCGTCTGTGCCTTGCTTAAGACCAAAATAGTTCCAAATGTGACTTTTGGAGTTTGGTTTTTTGAGAAAAATTTGTTGTGCTTCGGCAGACTCGCCGCTCGGGCCTGGTGCTTCTGCCACGGTGTGCGCTTCGTGTTTGTGTCCGTAAGCATCAGCTAACAGACGGGCGGACCCAGCGTGCGGAAACAGCCTATCATATCCCCGGACGTCACCAGTAACAGGCAAACAGCCAATCATTCAGCAGCTGTGTAGTTTGGTTGCAGTTCCATGTTGGTTTGTTTACAAAGGAGTAGCATGCAGTGAGAAGCCGGGAGGAGAGCAGAGGCGGCCGCTATGTAGCGGAGACTGGCACCGGTAGTATCGTAATCCACGGTAATAGCATTGTGTAAAATTTCTAGTATAGTAGCGACGGTTATGATTTGGCACCGCGGGGTACCGGGTATACCGTGGGTATCGTGCAACTCTAGAAAGAATATAAACACAGTTACAGATACATGTCCATCTGGTATCAACTGGCACTGAGCTAAGAATCAAACCCTGCACCGTGGGTAACTACAGCAGGACTCCACTTAACACCTTGTGTCAAGTATATATGCAGTTTATGTCTCATGAACTATGATTTGGTGTGTTTTTGTTTATGAGAAATTTCGGTGGAAGTTGGTGCAGTTGGCACTTTTAGTCAATAAATCTCAGAAGTCAGACCTTATCTAAATGATCTAAATATCCTGCCTTAGCTCAAACTGTGAACATTCAGACTGTATTAGTGGTTCAGTATCGGAAGCTGTATATGCTGCATAATATTAAATCAATAAACACTTTTTATTTTGATCTTTGGCCACATATTATTATGTTTTCCACTCCCATCAGTCTCTCCTGGATACTATAATAAAAGGAGAAATTGAAATGTTTGAACTCAAAAGGTTCAAACATGGTGGCCTGCTTTTTCACTGGCACGTCGGGAGGGTCTCCTTGAGACTGGAGGGTGCGATCAGAGTCATCCAGCTCCATCATATTAGGCTTAGTTGATACTGGGCTGAAACACTAAGAGATAACAGCATGTTTTGACCCCAAGGTGTTATGTAATCTTACGTTTTAAAAACTAACATTAGGGCTTAGAGAGCGCCTGGGGGAGCCTACACATTTCCTCTAGACATAGGCAATTATAAGTGACATTGTTATGTTATAAAATGATTTATACGATGACTGGCTGTCTGTTTCATTGGTTGACTGGGTCTATAACTGCCTCTGAATTGGCCTTATTCCTGGTAAATGGACTGAAAACGTTGGCTATACCTGGCTAGATGATCACTATCTTGACTTCCTGCCTGGTTGTCTGGTAATCTGGGAGGGATTGTATGTAATCCCACCGATCCCTAAAGCAGAAATTATAGCATCATCGTCACAACAGCTATGCATTAGTACATCTCTGATAATCCATCTATCTTCCTGCTTGAAGCATTTTTTTAATTTTTTTTTTTATTTTTTCTGCCCAGTATTGTGATTGTAGATTTAAATAGTTAATTTTTTATTGTTAATTACTTAATATAAATTAATATACAGACCTGTTTTATGGTCTAAAACAAGATTGTACCAATCAATCATTGCCATAAACCTTTTTTTAATAGATATTAGTGATTTTTCTCTCTAAATATACGGTTCCTTTCAACAAAGTAAGTTTAATTAATCAAAAAGTTATGTAATGAACTGAATGCAACTTATTACTCACCCCTGCAATTTACAGAATGAATGTTAGAGTCAGTAAAGATATTTGTCTCGTTAGCAGATACAATCAAGGCTACGCCGTGGACACTGTCAATAATCAATAAGTTAATTAGAACAGAATCTATTGCAACTTCATGATTATTATGAGGAGATATTGTTTCTTAGATTGAGACGTCAAGTACATTTTCAGTAATTTAACATTTCATATATTGTTGTTGACCACACTGTGACCTCAGTAGGTGAGTCAAACAAAGATCACCAAGCATGACTGAAGATAGAAGAAGAAGAAAGATTTCAGACTCTGCATTATTTCGAGGTCAGCAATCAAATTTACGCAAATTTGTGGCACTGTCCAACTTAACTCGTTCGTACAGAAGGTCAGATTTCCTGTCAACCGTCAAGTTAATATTACATCACATTCATTTAGCAGACGCTTTTGTCCAAGGTGACTTGCACTGTTTTCCCATACACATAGATTGAAAGCAATTTGGAGTTCAATGTCTTGTCCAAGGACACAAAGCATATGGGCAGGAGGACCTCATCACTAATGACCAACCTGCTGTACCACATGAGCTACAACACCCAAAAACACATGATACACAAGCATTATTAACATTAGATAAAATATATAATCTGAAAACTGTCATTTTTACACAATAATGCAACTATAAGGATAGCCTGTACAGTTATTAATGATCAGCATCGGTCCTAAAATGAATGAATATATTTCAAGTAGTACTATCTGAAAATAAACAGTTAAAGTGAAGAGGATCTTCTGATGAAACACAGTGTGACATGTGACTGACAGAGGCAGAGACCAACAGTGACCAGGCGACAGGTAGACGAAGCTGGAGACACAAAATGAACCTCTGGGACCCTGCAGGACCCGCGGTGGGTCCACCAACAATAAATATCATCCTCTAACCCACAGATATGTCATATTTCGAAATTCTAGTCTAGGACCGAAAGTTTCCAAAGATACAAAACATCCAGAAACGTCCTGATTAATATTATGGATGTGTGTATAAGAGGAAGTCCAAGGCAACAGCACATGTACGTTTCATATAATGGTGCGTTCATGTGTCCTGACTTTAAATATATCACTCAGTGTTAGCATTGTAGCGTTGGTGTAGCGCTGGGACGAGGACGCACATAACAGATACTACGATGTTGACTCAAACGCACAGGCCACAACAACTTTATGAGACTCTGAATGGTAAAATTAACAATATTCCCGTCCTGTAGGATGCCTACGTATGGTGGTCATCTTTTTTTTTATTATTTATTTTTAATAAATGACTCTACAGTGCACTTATTATCCTCAAACACAGCATGTTTAATTTCACATGTCAAAAGAGACTGAAGACCCAAGATGGAAAGAGCCAGAGAGAGAAAGACATGAGCATAGACAGAACAATGTGTACTAATCCACACAGAGACAGAGGATGCAGTGTGTGTATCTGTGTGTGTGTGTGTGTGTGTGTGTGTGTGTGTGTGTGTATGGAGTGGGGGTAGGGGGGTTGCATTATTGTATAACGACAGGCTTAGTTCCTATAGAACATCTCAGACTCGTTCTAAAACTGCTATAGGCTCCGTAAGATCAGAAAAACCTTTATATAAGCAGGCCTTGCAGCTATGGAGCTGCACCTGTCTGCCTCTATAAAAATGTATTGTAATCCTATAGAACATACTATAGAGACAAATACACTAGAGTACACTCACAGGCTGTAGGTGACATATGTTAAGGTTAAAGATGGAAAGTCTAAAGCACCATTAGAAGCAAAGAGACCCCTATACGCTCAATGTTGATACCTGAGGCCTCTGTGAGCAGTTAGGAATATACCTGGAGTACTACAGCTAATACTAGTACTAGCTAGTACTAGCTAGTACTAGCTAGTAGTACTAGCTAGTACTAGTGATTTTTCAGCAGCAGGGTGTACCATCCTGACTGCGGCACCACCATAACAAAGAGACACGAATCAGTTACACGCCCACTATCCTCTGCCACTGTGGATGGGGAACACCACGCACCAGAATGTCTATATAACATAGAGCTATATAATAATAAGCTAAATATAGGCCCGCACCGCGGCAGCACGAGACCTAAATAACGCGATAAATATATGATGAGTTTCATCACTCATTTATAAACGCACGAGAGGATGGCGCAGTAAACAAGACAAATCACGCGATGACAAATCATAAACAAGCAGTAAATTGTTAAATAACTGAACTCACCTTATGGATGTGTCCCGTTTCTCTCGCTGAGTGTGTGTGTGTGTTTGTATGTGTGAGAGAGAGAGGGAGAGAGAGAGAGAGAGAGAGAGAGAGAGAGAGATGGAGAGACAGTCAGTGTGTGTGATGGGGAAAATCTCTCCACCTTTCACTGCTCGCGCTCCTCAGCATGGATGTATGCAACAGACTGGTGCCAGGACTCAGGAGCAAGCCCCGCCCCCTTTCCCAGCAGTGCTCAGCCAATCAGAAGCAAGGAGCTAAAAAGGAGCCTTTTTCTGCTGAATCTGTAGGCAGCAGGGGTGCTGATGCATTTACGTGCTGCTGTGAATATCAGACTTTATAAACGCACTTTTTAAGCGTCAACAAAACCAAGTCACTGTCAATCCAGATAGCAGGTTAAAAAAACAAACAGACAGAATAGAAAAAAAAAATACGCAAAACGCAAAAATGAGAAACAAGAATCAAATCAATTCAAATAAAGTTAATTTTCATTAAGATCTCACCTTGAACCATTAGTAATCTCAACCTGATATCTAATAGTCCCTCATGTGTGTTGAGGTAGCTCGCACTACCCTACTCACCCTACTCAGTGATGTAGGTACAGTTGCTACAGCAGTTGTGGTAGCAGCATATTTCAAGAATATATATATATATATATATATATATATACACATATATATATTCTAGCTGTGAGTAGCTGTGAAGAAGCAGTGTTCATTATTACCATTTTCAAAAATCATCCAATCCTCATTATTAGAATTACTGAGTATTCTATAGCATGGGTGACAACATAATATTGTTAAAATCTGCATCTATTTATGATTTGAGAACACAAGTCGTGATGCAATGGCTTCTTCTATGATCATAAAACAAATTATATGTATGTAGGGAAAAGGCCAAATTTCAATATTAAAAACCACGTGTTCTTGGATTAAAGATGTGTCACAAACCCAGACACGTAACACTAAGGAAGCTAATTAGGAATCAAAGTTTCCTTCAGCTTGTCTACTTTTAATTGTGGCAGTAATCATTTTAGAACAACTGAGAACAACCCAGAGCCGAATACAGAAGATGAGGAAGATACTAAAACCTATACTTTAAAGCCGAGTTACCGCTATCAGTAGTCAGTTCCCATTTGTTGCTTCATAGTATTAGAGGCAACGAACTGAATGACAGATCTGCTGGTTTTGTGACTGACTGGCTGGATGAGTTGCTGGCTGATGAAGCTAGCTAGGCAAATGACTGACTGGCTGTTTGAGGGGAGGAGGTTTCTATAGGATTATCTAGGATTATGGTTTTTTTGTAATCTCTCAAATATCACAAACTGTCTAAAGTACACAACAACACACTCATACATGCAACACAGTGTCACACACACACACAGAACATTCACCCTCTCACTGCAGCAGCTGGTTATTTTATTTATGTTGTTTTTGATATTTAGGATTATTATTGGATAAAATGATGACTAATGTGTTGGCTACTAGTTTGCCAGCTACAGTAGTTCACCACTTACTCCGCCAAAATAAAATAAAGGTTCAGTGAAAATTCATTCCATCTTGCTGTTCAGGCTGTTTTGTGTTGATCTCAGCTGTTGGGTGAGTCTGGTGCCTGATTTCTTTTTCTAGAATAATAGATATGTGCAGCAGCAGCTCTTGATGACACAAAGCAGAGGGTGTGTCTGTAAATCCGTCACATTCATCAGGTTCATGCAGAGGAGGAGTCCAGGGTGATCTCTCTTCATTCACAACTGCGTCACTGCATGTCCTCTTCTCTCTTCATCATCATCCCATCCTCTCTTTCCTTCTGACAGTGTTATGTAATTATCTTGCCTGCATCATCTCCCTTTCTTTGTACCATCAGCGTTGCAGTTCCTGTCTTACTCACACACTCAGTCTGTCACACTCTCTACTTTTTGCTGTATCATTCCTCCATCTCACTCTTTTCCATCCCTCTCATCATTGTACCGCTCTCCAGAAACCAAGCATCAGATCTAATAGGTCCCAGTAGATAGCTGCTGATAACATTACAGCTTAACAGTTGGACACAGATTCATTCATATCAACCTAGTCTGCTCTGCATTTATTTTTAGGATTGCAAAATAAAAGCTAGAAGCCACAGTAGAAACACACAGAAAAAGAGAAGAGAATTTAGAAGGATCAGGAATCAAACCTCCTTGTAGTGATGCAACGTTGCAACGTTGCTTCTCAGGTTTACTGCAAACATAAATGTGAGGATAATATTGGATGATAAGACATGAATCACCTTTTGTCTTCATTTCACTTTTATTTCAATGAAATTTTACAGAAACAATAGAAATAATGATGACAGACATGGACATGACAATTCTGTCAGAAACACCAGCTGTATGTCATACAATATAGTATAATATGCTATATATATACTATAGTAATATAGTATGCATAATATATTACATTCTATTACTAACGTTACATTAAGAGCAGATGATGGACTGTGGGTTGGTTGTTTATTTGCCTTTATCCATCCATGATTTTCAGAAAACTGAGAACTGTAATATCTGACTGTGTTATTTTATGATCATTAGCCACACATAACATACAATAACTGCATTATCATTGATGATTCTTTATTTTTGTCAATGCACCTAACAATAAATCACTTCAGTGATGATAGGCACCTCTGTGTGCAGGGTGTAGTGCAGGATGTAGGCCACACACACACACACACACACACACACACACCAGTTGTTGGAGTTGAACCATTCTGTTTTTTAGTGTGAGCCAATCCAGAAGAATTTAACTCTTTAATCATCTGACGGTGACCTAAATAAGGAGAGAACCCCTGCAGCGCAAAGGCTTAACTGAGGGATTGACACACTAATGCACTGCATAGCCTATAGCATGTTAACACTGGTTCATGTACCTACATTCATGTGTACGCAGCACAAACACACAACTGCACATTTTCTGAAAAATTCAAATGACGCTAATTTTGTTTTTTGGGAGTCTATCATGAAATAATCTAAAACAAACAAAAGAAATCTAAAAGTGAGCTGTGGGGGACAGGGTGGGGGGGAGGAGAGGGGAGGGAGGGGTGAAACGATGGGTGAGGAGATTTGGAAGGGAGAGTTTGGAGGTTGTAGGGAGATTTGGGCTGAGGCTGCACAGGGGGTGTCTGTTTTAGAGAAGTGAGAAAGAGGGTGAGGAAGTGTGAGGCGTTAAGAGATAAAAAGATGGTGAGATAAAAGGAAATACGATCTGTCGTAAACATAAAGTGTATCTGACCCTCGACATTTGTCTTGTACCGTCTCTGACATTTCTGCTGCCACTGACTGTTCACTGCAGCGTCTAAAAAATGCATGAAACCAAAACACAGCATACCCTCCTGCTATCCATCTCATCTCAAATAAGGAAAGGTCATATCCGCTTTAGGCTCTGGGGGTTGACCGGTTGTATGCACTCCCTCCCTGTAGAGAAGAAAAGGGACATTTAATGTACAGCTAAAATAATTTATATTACATGTACACTAGAAGTCTCACTTTACAGCACCTTTACAGCAGCTATTATCATGGTGTTAATACAGATACTTTATGTCATGCTCAGGACAGGGATCTAGGGAACAATAACAATAAAACCAACTGGATGCCAAAAAAAAAAGGTTACAATATATTGTACAGCAGAACAGAGGAAACACGTGCTGACCGTATATATTTCCAGACAAGCGTCTAATATTAACGACAACAAGTTGATTTTATTTACTCCCTAAAAAACCTTTAATGGGGGAAAATATGGAAGAAAATATGGAAGAAAATATGGAAAAAACCTCAGGAAGAGCAACAGAAGATGTAGTGTGTACAGAATAGAACACAAATTACAGAAATACTGCATATCACAGGATAACAAAGTTATAATAGAGTTATAATATATATGAAGAATGTGATGAAGATGATCCACCAGAACAGAATAGGACCTGAGCCATGTGACCTCCATCACCATGGAGACCGGGCAGGACGACAGACTACACATGTGCTCGCATCACGCCATACACATAGACAAGAGATTTAAAAAAAAAAAAGAAAGAAGAAGACATGATTCACAGAGGAGAGAGAGAAGAATAAAAGGATCAGAACTCCAGATCCAAAACCTCAGAACACGGCACCGACAGCCAGGGAAGCAGAGCGGATCCAGGATGGGTGAGAGACAAAAGAGGACAGGAGGAGAAAAGAGAGAGAGAGACGGATGTTAGCACTGAAATCAATACTCACAGAGCTGCTAACATGGCTGTAGACTGTTGTTTTTTTTTTTACAGTGTGTGTGTGTGTGTGTGTGTGTGTGTGTGTGTTTGTGTATGAATAATATCTTGACAGCATTGTTGAGTTCATTTTTGTTCACAGACTCGAGTCAACCTGATTATGAGGATAAAATGAAAGAGGAAAAGATGGCATCTCACTGCTGAAAAAACAGAGAAAAGTGAGAGGATGAAGTTAAATGTGTCAGTTCTGATTGTACTACAGCGGTGGTTCTAGTGAACACATGAACCCACGTTTGGTATTTTGGGTTTGCAATTATAAAACTGTTCTTATTGGATCATTTATTTAGCAGGGATGTAGTAGGACATATAAATATAATATAACATATCCACTATTTCTTGATCACCTTACATATTGCAACTACATATAAACATTTTTTAGAGGATGTAAAATATTTATGCTCGATACAGTTTGTTATTCAGCTAGCCCATAAAGCTTTACATCAAATCAAATCAAATTTTATTTCTATAGCCCAAAATCACAAAATACATTTGTCTCAGAGGGCTTTACAATCTGTACAGGGAGTGACACCCTCTGTCCTTAGACCCTCGATTCGAGTGAGGAAAAACTTGCCCACCAAAAAACCTTTTAACAGGGAAAAAGGTGGAAGAAACCTCAGGAAGAGCCACAGAGGAGGGATCCCTCTCCCAGGACGGACAGACGTGCAATGATGTCACATGTACAGAACAAATCAACACACACATATTGAACACTCACAATGAATAATAATGAATTACAATGGATGATAAGAATAGGTTACAATGAATGATGAATTATTACAGTAACAGTGAAACTAGTGGTAAAGAAATAGATGCACAGTAGCAAATCATTAACTAACTATAATCTTTAATGGGGATATGGCAACAATGATGACGGCGACAACACATGCAGAAGACTTCATCAGTCTGAAGAGGTGGTAAACTATTTCTGATAAATCAATAAAAAACTGAATTCAAAAAGGCTTTACCCCCTTTTTTTTAAGAAGAATTTCATTATTATTTTAGACAACAGTATGAGCCTCAAAGGCAGCACGGACTCAGTGTGGACACACAGCACCACCTTCTGGACAAAAGGACTTTTTTGTGACTGGTCAGCACAACAGCAGTCAGGGTGGAGTAACATGGCTTCACCTCTTTCCAGGTGTATTGCAACAGAGGACATCAGGTTGGATGTGGATGAGAACCTGCGGTTAAATGCACTTTAGTTTAGGACAATAAAGCCTGATGTTTATTGTAGCGTTCCGGATACATTTTGGAACAAATACTGTGTGGTTTATGCAAAAATAAAATCAAATGTTGCTGGTAGAAAGAAAGAACTGTGTGGAGTTTTTAACTTTTTTTAAGACACTTTTTAAAGAACTGTGATCCTTCTGAAATAGCAATCAGTGTTACATTTAGCATGCAGCACAGTCGCTCCTGTCTGGTGTAATATTCAAAGGTTAATAGTGGTGCAAAAGTGCAATAAAAGACATCAGTTTACTTTACTAAATAAATGATAAAGTATCATACTACCTATAGTTTTTACATTTGTTTAATACAATCTAATTACATTCAGATCGACAGAAACACAGTTAATACTATGCCAGTTAAATCTTTGCAAAGAGGCTGTGTGTGTGTTTCTTTCACTGGCTGCTGGTTTAATATCAATGTGACACATTTCAATGCAGTCTCTGTGAAGTTAAATAAAACACTGAGAGGTGACTTGGATTACAGTCTGCTCTCTGCAGGAGGCAGACTGTGGGAGGAGGTGCAGTAGCTGCACGCTGCTTGTGTGCCAGGAGTTCATAGTAGCACTTGCAAAAGTTTCACTAATGAGGTTTTCATGGAGGACAAATGCTAAAATTATAATAACAAAAAATGTATTTGTGTTTTGTTGTGTGTGTAGCCATCTATTCTGATTGATAATGTCCAATAAGTCATTCTTAACACACTACATATGTATAAATGTATTGAAGTCGATAACCTGATATCAGTATCGACTATGAAAATAAAGCTATTTTTCTATAGTGGGCGGTCATTAGATGCTGTTAGACTCCTTGCAAACACGCACACGCACACACACACACACACACACACACATTCCTTCCATCACATCCTCTTACTCTCTCTCTCTTTCATCAATCCATTCATTCTGGTTTCCTCTTTCACTCCCATGTTTGTATGAGTAAGCCTCTGGCTGAAGTTTTAGCTCTCTGCTTTTCAACACCTTTCAACTCTACATTACTTTATGCGAATAGAGAGTAAATGGTACCCAAAGGAGAACTGAACACACACACACACACACACACACACAGAGAAAAAAAGAGAGACAGACATGACAAATGTAAAATTTCCTCCTAAATGGGCCCAGGTCATGAATAAGTGTGCCTGCCATTGTCTGAGTGACAACACTGTACACTTTAGAAGGAGAGAGAGAGAACATTACCACCAGCTTCAAAGAATCTCACCGACTTAATGTAAGAAAAACACACACACAGGAAATGATGCGATTGTTTTTTGTATGTTACAGCTGATAAGAAACACGGTCGGCCTGTTACCCGAGTTCTAACCGTCTTGATGAATCTGTGTATGAACACGCTTGGGTTATTTATTTATTTATTTTTTGAAACATGACTGAGTGAAAAATCATCTGGCATCTCAAAAAACACAAGACGTGTACATAATGTGGGTTATTATGCTAATAAATATGCACAATATACAGAACGCATGTCCTGTAATATATCTGTTATGATCAAGCTGCTAAAATCTCACATTTAAAACCTGGACTTACATTAAAATATCCTCCTGGCACAAAAAAATAAATATAATCTGTAGTCTGTATGAATCATATGAACGTTGACTGACAGTGACTGATGGGGAAATCTTCTCATTTGTTTTTATACTATTACCACAGATTTATGATAATGCTGTGATAATGATAATGAGGGTTTTAATGTCAGTGTTGCATACGATATATATCATATAAAAATGATCTGCTATGAATAATAATTTGTGTTTTTCACAAAAAAGTTCATAGGCAAGGAATTTATAAAAACATCTACTCATCCAGACTCCGTCATCCATCAAGAGATAGACAAGTAATTACACAATGTAAATCACACACACACACACACACACTCTCTCTCTCTCTCTCTCTCTCTCTCTCTCTCCCTCATTCTCTTTTTTCCCACTTTTCATTTCAGCCATTCATCTCTCTTCATTCCACCCCTTTCATCCTTTCATCAGCGTCTGGATCATAGTCAGAGATTTTAGGTTCCCATGTGATGTATAGCATGCCATAGATCACAAATACTCAAACACACACACACACACACACACACACACACACACACACATAGACGGAACACTTGCTTACTCAATCACTTCCCTGGAGGTGAATGGAAGGATAAAACCACCGAGAGGGGTCAGGTCAAGAGCGCGCACACACACACACACACACACACACACACACGGCTCAGTTACACCACACAGACAGGCAGACACATGCCCACATGCATAAATACATACAGATGAGGCACACACACATATACATGCTTGCTTGGAGACAGCCTTGCTGAAAGGTGATCACATAGACCACAGTGTGTGTGTGTGTGTGTGTGTGTGTGTGTGTGTGTGTGCGCATGACTCCACAATGTATCAGAATAAGATCTATTAGTATAGTACAGCCACAGGAACTAATGCTATTTCCCGTCTGACTGTAGTACACTGGAATCGGCTCAGCAGTGAAGATTAAAGGAACATCAACAGCAAGGTTGTTCTCTCGCTTTGTTTAAAGCGTCACAGACGTGCACCAACATCATCCGAGCGGCGGCAGCAGATGGTGGAACAGGTGATGATTGACGCTGTGCAGGATCGGATATTTGTTAGATTAATATTCTAAAACTGGGCTAGAAACAAATATGTGAGTAAATGTTAGGTATACTAGTTATTAGAGGCCATATTTGTCATCATTTGATGATGGGTCAGTATCAGAGCATATTCTGCTCTGCTTGAATTCGAATCATTCCTGTTGTCTTGAAGGTAACTTTGAACTGACCTGCGACATTCAAGCATAAAAAGTCTGTTTTATCTGCTTTGAGTGGATGATTAAAAGGCACGTAGTAATAAAAAGAAATTCTGCTTGGTTAATGTGTCAAAAACGAGAGGAAGCTATCTGTTGAGGTAATGTTGTTTCAGTGAAAACCTTCCTATTGGTGAAAGATAGAAATAGTCAGCTGTTGTAACTGAGGGTGTTGCTGTTCTGTTGTTACTGTCTTTAGCTGATGAGGAAGTTTATTTAGCCATTTATTAGCCATATAAAGACATTACTATAAAGTGGACTTTTAGGTGAGTCCAGACATTTGGAGGCAGTGTGGTATATAAAAACAATGGGAAGCTTTTGAGCTGTCTCTCATACGTGCATGTTGCTGGTTATAGAATGCAAACAACACTGCAGCAGTGGGATTTGGCTTCACATTCAGTCAGAACACCTCAGACACTCTTTATCATCAGGATCTGCACGGCACAGACTACAGCATGCTTAGCTCGCTGGCTTCTGATTCAACAAAGAGTTTTGACCCTTTGCATGATCTCTCTCTCACACACACACACATACATACACACCAAGACTACACAGGTCTGTAATGATTTCATCATGTAGCAGGATATCCTACCACCACTATATAAACACTCCAAGAGGGTCCAAAGATCTCCTCTTACTTCCCCGCTCTCCCTCTCCCCCTCTGTATCCCTTTCTCCTCCATTCAGTCTCTCCTCTTCTCCTTTACCCTTTGAACCCGGGACTTGGTTGGTTGTTTAAAATATGACAGCAGCAGTAGCCGGCGTTTCTGTCTGGAAACCTTACGGGTTACCTTAAATCTAGATCATAAGTCATCAAAAGTGAAACACCAGAAATGTGAATGATGTCACAACCACAAGAACGTTTTTTTATATTCTTCTCCTGAGCCTCTGTTACGTTCCGAGTTGGATTCAACAAACTCTCTTAACTGGAAAAAACATAAATCATAATCCACATATTTCACCCTGATGTATGTTACTTGTTCGTAATATTTAATCATTCATTAATGCTCCTTAAAGGTCCATTTTAAAGCGCCTTGTTCTTATTTGTGGGCAAGTTTCATTCACAGAAAAGTTGCCAAAGAGTAAAAAAAGCTTCATATGCTGGTATCAGCAGTGGTATTAGAGGACCTGCTTCTAGGTGTCATATTTAAACTCTAAATGTATTCAGAAAGGTGTTGATTTCAAGTCACATGAGTGTTTTGTGCCCTTTGAACAAAAGCAGACTGTCTGTTCATGACAGGTCTGGACCACTTGTGACTTTTAAAAGACTCAAACCTGCCACGAATATGTGTGTACCAGTGGTTCTTACATGATTGGCTTATAAAACCATCACGTCATTTTTCTAGTGAAAGTTTATTTATTTATTTATATTTTTGAGCACCTGAACACTTTATTTAGTTTTGCATGTATTTATGTATTCATTTAAAGGTCTGGTGGTCCTAATCCTATCTGAGCAGTCACTAGAACATATTCATTCATATCTCAGGACTGTTCACAATCTGATTCCCATCATTAGAATTACAGTCACTCACTGATATTGGGTATGTGTGTGTACTATATGGGATCCCAGAGACGTGCTGCATGTCTCCATCAGACAGTGTAGATTTGTATTGGCAGTCAATATGAATAAATTACTGAGAGGTCCCATTCTTTCCAGAGAATCATCTTCCACTCTGCCAGACAGAGAGGGCCTCACATACTTCCTGAGTGTGTGTGTGTGTGTGTGTGTGTGTGTGTGTGTGTGTGTGAGACCCACTTGGCCTAACACCTCCAGACAGAGCCAGGCTATTGATGTCAGTTTCATTTTAAAGGGGACAGACTGACAGCATCGTTTCTAACTCTGTTTTTGTTTTGTGACTGCGTATGTAACATTGTAACATGATTTTGGAAGTGTACAGTAACATTTGACTATAATTCAACATAACATTAAAGTTTAAATTACATAACATAACATATTGTTGGTGATATAATAATTTTTTATGTAATGATAAATATCCAAGACATCTCAAGAAACCAATAGCAAGGAGTGCAAGGGTCAGAGGTCACATAGACCCCATAAATACTCCTGTTACCATGAACATACATGTATAACATCTATGGCATTTTCATATTATTAAATGTCTCTTTTGCTGCTCAATCACTATATCAGATCTTTTTGTTCGTTGAGTTATGTGACTGTACTCTCCAATGCTATCAGGACTTTGGTAAAACAAAAATATCAGGGAACACTAATATTGTAATTGTTTTGTTGGGTAATTCTTTACTGCTGTTTTACATGCTGTTACACAAGATGCAAACGTACTTTTCCTCCGTTCTTCTTTACGATGAAATTGTTGGTGCTATATTTCTATTATTATTATTATTATAATTTCAATTTAGTTCAACTTCAAGAGCAAAACAAGTCTGGAAACCCTCTGTCTATTGTTTATTCAGTCACATTATATTTTAGTGGACATTGACATTGACATAATGGAGTTATTTTCTCGACAGGGAGACTGACTCCACTCTTGTGGTGTGCACCGTGTGGGTTCATGTTGTCTGTTCCTCTCTCCACTACTGCAGATCTCTTCTAACTATCCATCTCTAAAAGCAGCCAGCCATAACACTGTCATGTCCCATATGAAAAGTAAGATAACACACAGCACACTGCCGGTGTGTGTGTGGCCTCAAACTGCACACACACACACACACACACACGGAGAGACGCACAGCACCCACATAGACACTGAACCCTTATTTACCATTGTAAAGTTGCAGTTTGCCGTCTGTCTGAGCCTGCAGATTGAGATTATCAACACTGACCGGGATGACAGGCAGACATATGGAGCAAGAGTGAGAAAAGGACAAGAAGGGCATGTAATTGTTCCAACTTGTCTCTGAGTAATATTAAAACATTTACCAGAAAAAAAAAGCTATTTGACTTTTAAAACAAAAAAATTGCCAATCTGGGTGACCAAATAAATTGCATAGGAACTCATGTTTATGATGCCGGGTTGCATGTGTGGCTGTGGTTAATGATCTGTTTGATCAGATCTGATTGGTTGATCCTTTACTTATCACTGCACTAATCAATATTGTTAGAACGATGATGGATCAAATGACTATGTGGAACGTGGAAGGTGTTGGTCATGGTAATAATCATGCAGGAAATAACACCTGACTCTGCAGTTCCTGTTAGCTGTTAGCGTCTTTTAGCTCGTTGTTTCAGTTTTATGGCCTGCCACTTTACTGTTTTAGTTTGATTAGTGAAAAAAGTGTCAAAAGTTACTACATAAACATAAACTTTATTATTTATAGAATTATTATTGGTGCATCAATGTAGCAAGCAGCATTTTAAATATTGTAGCTAGTTGAGTTGGAAGTCATTTAATTTAGCTAAAGCTCTTCTGCTCGGCGTTTTGAATGAAATATATTAACATGAAAAGTTAAAACTAAAACATTCTCTTTTGCCTATGAGGAATATATGGACACAAAGAATTTTGCAGATAGAAGCTAAAACAGCTTCACATGATTTGAGCGGGTTTTCTGACCCAGCAGCCGTCCTCACTGTGTCGCTGCCCTTCCACAACCTACTGGCCCATTGTTTGTGTCCCACCCAGGACACAGACCGGACGTTTACCTCCATTACCTCGCTATGTTTACCTCCACACTCGGCCCAGAATAACCTGTCACTCAGCAGCCACCATTCACCCGTTTCCTCCAATAGCGTGACTCTGCTGTAGAAGGGGGCGGGAGCTGGATTAAAACAGGATAGTATGAGGAAAACAAGATGTGACAGAGAGGTGGGTTTCACAAAGGACAGGAAACCCAGAGGACATGTCAAAGAGAACAGGGGGAGGGTGGGTGGAGGGAGAGATAGACGGAGGAGGGCGGAGAGGGGGAGAGAAATAAGTAAAATGAAAGAGAGAAGTGAATGAGACAAAGAAAGAGAGAAAGAATACAAGGGACAAGGAAGGAAACTGGAAGGACAGCGCAAGATAAGCAACGGAAGAAAGTACAGATGTAGTACAGAAAGGAATAAAGGAAAGAATGAAGACAACAATATTTCAGCTTTGAAGTCCACTTTTAGATGCAAAGTGGTTTGTTGTGATTATAATATGATTCGATAAACAGGGCTGTACGTGCCCTGGCAGACGAAGTGATGACAGTTTCCTAATAACAGAAGTGACTCAAAGCTTTTGGTTTTTAGCAGCATTAGTCAGAAGACTGACAGACACAGCTTTGATCTCTAGCACTGTAGTTATTCACCAAATCTTACACCTGATCATATTTCTGAGGGCATTTTAAAGTTTTGTTACATTATATATATATATATTTGATACAGTTAGTTTTGTTTGCATCTCACTATACTTTACATTGATTGGTTTGTAGACAGATGTTGTCAATTCAGCCTTCTATTGCTGTTTGACTTAACAGAGAAAAATAAATGAATACATTCATTTTGTTGCCACTATGAAAATATTATTATGCACTGCTCTCCTGTCCTTTCATATTCTCTCTGAAAATACCTGGAAAGTGTTTGAGGTTTTTTTCAGTTGACTTTTTATTACGTCGTCAGATCATATTTTCAGTTAAAACCTTGGTCTCCTTTCGATCGATGTTTTTCCTTTTTCCAGTTCTGACAATATTCTTCTGGAACTTTTTGTAGTTGGTCCACAAGTCAATGTTTTCACACTAGAAACCAACCAAACCATGGTTCATTTTGACCCAGATCGAGATCACTTCTCTTTTTTCGAACCAAAGGTTTGGCTGTTTGGTCTGGACTCTGGTCCAGGGGAAGTTTCACACCTATAGTTTTTGTTTGGATCAAACTGAAAAGTCTGAAAGTCTTGACCAAACACAGAAGGTGTGAAAGGGACCTAAATGACAACAAAGACAACGTTTGCCCCTAGCAGCAACATATGAGACTTGTAGGAAATTTAGGACCTTATCAATCTATGATGATTTTAGGTCACCAGACATATCCCACTTGAAAACCCATCTGCATTGCCATGCTTGTCTGATTGGCAGAAGAGCATGTGGTAGTCATATGCAGACAATATGATCACACCTCTTGATGCATGCTGTCGTCATTGTTGGAAGTCCCTTATGCTCTCCAAATAGCATCAGCAAAGGTCTATGGTTTGTAATCAGGTTGAACTGCCATCCACACAGGTATTAATGGAAAATATTCACACCATAAACTATGTTCAATGCCTCATTCTCTATTTGCGAATACTAATCGAGAAACACTGGATGCTCTTCTGTGTTTGATGTTGTGTGAAGAATTACTGCTCTGATCCTGTAAGCAGAAGCATTACATGCCAGGTAAAAGGCAGATTTGGGTCATAGAGCACTAACACCTTGACACTTGTCAAAAGATCATTGCAGGTGTTGAAATCCTCCTAAGCTTTGCTCCAACTCTAGATGGTTTGGTCTTTTAGCAGTCTGTAGGGTGGTGTATAATATAGTAGTTCACTAAACCTAGAAAGGCCTTAGCTCTTTGACATTTGTGGGTGCTGGTACTTTGTGTACACGCCTCACCTTGTCTTTGGAGGATTTTACACCTTTACCATCCAGCACATGGCCCAGATACTTTTGAATTCTTTCACTTTCAGCCCATTCTCTTGGAGTCGCTGCAGGTTTTCTCAGATGCTCAGATTCATCCCTGCCCATCACAAGGAAGGTCATCCAGATAAACCAACCCGCTGAGGTCCTTCATCAGGCTCTCAGTGATTCTCTGGAAGATACTAACAGCTGAATGTACATGAAAGCCAACACAAACAATCCCTTGTGAGTGTTAATTGTCGTGTACTTTTTGGAATCTGCATCGAGAAGTACTTGTTGGTCACAGCCAAGTCTACTTTTCAGAACAATTTCCCACCACTGAGCATTGCTAGCACCTCATCAATGTATGGTAGGGGGTATATATATAGTGTTTATAGCCTGGAATTGCAGTCGCCACACAAACGGATCATTACATCGCAATCACCTCATGAATTGATTTGGGTGGTTCTGATCATTGGTCTCGTGGTTTTGATCATTTTCCAGTTCAATTTTTTATACGTTGTAGTTTGTATTTTGATGGGTGTCAAACGTCACAACCAACACACACAGGCATGTAATGGGAATTTTGTCCTGAGCTATTAGATTTATTGTAATATATCTGTGTGTGCCGGACAGGAACCTGAGTAATGGGATGAAAGTGGTCTGTCAACACCAACAACAGGCTTTCAAAGAGTATGGAGTTTGGTTTTTAGTATTAGCCAACCAACTGATGGACAAAGCTTTGAAGCTATGGCCACTATAGTAAGACCTCAAGACTTACAATTTGAAAAACCTCTGTGGTTTGGAGTTTTACCCGAAAGAAAGGAAAATAACATCTTCAAACATAAGTCAACTAAACAGAATCTTCTAAAACCCTTACGACCTGCTGTCACGTTCTGTTAGCGTCTGCGTTAACAGGTCAGACGTCGAAAAATGAATTAAGGTGTTAAATTATGGACAAATCCTCAGGCACAAATGTCTCAACACTGGGAGTTTCACATGACCGACGGACTGATGCTAAAGAGCGACATTGTTCTCAACTCATGCAACATACATTAGCTATGTGTTGCATCAGTCCAGGTACGGTAGCAGTGATGACTGAACAGACAGGGAACAAAACTACAAGCTCTGTGTTGATCGACGCACCCTCTGCTGTTTGGTTGGAAGCTGATGAGGACGGCCGTCAGAGTTAAAACCAGATCCAAATGTACTGAGCTTTTTTTCTTTTTAATTTTGATTGCAAGAAAAATAGCTTTTCTTGATCTGCAGTTACGAAGTAGATATTACTGTGTCCCTTTAAATACACTCAGAATAAAGATTCTAGCGGTTTGCACGTTTCTTTTCCCCCATAGATGCTGCTGTCATTGTAACCAAAGTGCTATCATACACTGTGCATTATCATGTTGACGTTTTTAGCAGAGCTCAGTGTATGCTGGTAATGGTGGTAATGCAGGTTACAGAGACAGAAAAATGACATAAAAATACATAAAGAAAGAAGGAAACCGGGAGAGACTGAAGGGGAAGATGGGACAAAGAGACGGGAGATAGAAAGAAAACCAGTATTCTTTTCACAGGTAGAAGGTGAATGTTTTCACTGCTGTCAAGTGTGCATTTACATCATAGACAATTAGCTTTTTCAGTTAAATTATCATTTATTACGAGTTGTGCTGAGGGGTTCACCACTAACAGCCACAACCAACACATTACACACATTGATTTAGTGTGTTTGTATTTTCTATTAACTCCTAGTACACAGACACAGGCAAGAACAAAATAGCTTGTGTCTCTTTTCTGTGAAACTTATTGTACCCTGTGGGTATATAAATAACTGCAAATGCTTTCAGCTTGCATGTCCATTACTCATATTAGGATATTATGCAAACAATGAAATTTCAGTTGTTTAAACTTCACCACACTAACTACAGCCACGTCTATGATTCATGTGAAGTGATTCATGAACATTTGAGTGCCAACATCAAAGAGCCTGTGAATGCCATTGGCGTTGCAATAAAACCACTGAAATCCAGATCGAGGCTCTGACCGACCACAGTGATCTCAGCGGAGCGCTAGCACGCTAGCTAGCGAGGGGGTAAACACAGTTTCCTGTGGAGCAGTGAGGGAGCTTTGAAAAATCCACTCTGGAAATGGAGATCCATGTATGACAGGGCAAAGAAAAGAACACAGAATGTGATCAAATCTCAGCTAAATGTAGATCTCATGAACACACAGATACACACGTGTAACTTGACCTTTAAACTCTAGTTATGTCCCCTCGCTGTCTTCTTCAACCTACTGCTGAGTGGTTGATTGCTACTACCCACTTAACTGTGTCCTGATGACTCTCCACAGCGTGGTCAAAGAGCAACTGCCTCCTTTACCTTCATCTTTTTCCTCTTCCTTCTCTTCCCATCCATCTGCTCTGTGCCACTTCTGAGCGTCTGAGAAACAATTATACTAATCAACAGGAGAGCAGCGGTCAGCATGAAAGACACGGGGTGGATTTTCATTATAAGCATCTTTTAGACATGCACTTTATTACGTTTAAATGTCTGTCTAACATCTGAATATGCATCTGTAAAAGTCTACTGAGTCAGACCTTTTTGCACATTGAGCCAACATTGTTGAGGAAATTCATCATCATCAGATCAGTGAAAATGTGTAAAAAAAAAAAAAAGAGATGTCACGCCTGTATCAGTTAATGACAATCCTAATAAAACTAGAGCTAAATGAAATCCCTCCAGGTCCACAAATGGCTCCTTGAGGTGCAGGAAACGCCGGTTTCCTTTGGTGATGTCATTTCCCTCTCTGTCAGAGCAGACTGCCACATGTGTCGCTGTGCAGAACACAAGTCATCTGTCATGGCCGCTGATCTTAATGAAGCCCAGATGTGGCACTCCTCTGGTTCCACCTGACCACGCCCCCTTTACTCCATGTTGTCACGGCAATACAGTACCCAGAATCCTGCTGTTTATTTTGGTTGTCCTGTGATGGGGTGCTGTAGCTGAGATGAAAGAGGAGCTGGGAATGATGGATAAGCAAACTAGATGTATTTCTATTTTCATGCCCAAACACACTGCTGAGGGTTAGCTGGCAGTTCAAGGTAAAAGTGTGGCACTGGAAATCAGACACGGAATGCACACACACACACATACACACACCCATCCACACCCCTCTTCAGCTTCATGCATCCATTTATTGCTGTGAGTGAACATTTCATTTTTAGCCTAATATTAACCATAAACCTAAAACATACCAAAGTTTGTCATTTTTGTTTTTAAGGTACAGATATGACTGATTGTCTTGTATGACAGCTAAATGAAACCAATAGTTGATGTGAGCAGCTTTGCCTTTAAAACAGCAGCAGTTCTCCTCGAGTGTTTCAGGTACTTGGCAGGACGGTCGTTCTGCATCATGAGGGAGTTGCCTCAGTTCTTCTGTGGATTCTTCATGTAATCCCTTACTTAAAAGTACTTAAAAGCCTAACCCTTATAACAAAACATAAAAACGTATATACACTATGTATATGCAAGCATGTGTTATTTCCTGCTGTTTATTCAAATAAAGTTATTTTAATTAACTTTAAGTGCGTGTAATAGTAGAAGAGTAAAGGCCATTTTCACAGAACACATTTACCACAAACTGGTAGAGCCACAAGCTGAGGCTGCAGTAGGACATTAAATAATGTTTATATACGTTAATATGATCGTTATATTAACCGCAAGCAACCTTTACAGCTTGCTACAATACAACAAATGTACACGTGATCCTGAATATATGCAGATGCCAAGAGCCAAAAAATGAAAGCAACAAGCTTGATGTGCTGTAACCCATTCTCGTAATGAGTAGGAGAGCAACATGGTATGGTGGCCTTTGATTCAACGGTGAAAGGGAGCGTAGCTTTGCACAGGCTGTTATAATTGTGCCATCTTACTGAAAACAGTCATTGAATACAGAATATAGAATACTGTTGAGACAAACTGTCTGTATCATCTAGTCTTTTAGGTCATTTTACCCTCGGCCATGAGGGTCAGCATCTGCTACTACTGTGCCATGTGACTTCATCTACTGACCTCCCTAATTGTATCCGTCTGAATGTAGTTTCCAGTGTACAGAGTGAAAGGACCACCATCTCCCAGCCATGTCCCTCCGTTCATACCTGTCACAGCTAAACCGTTCCTGCCAGGAGTCAGGTAACCAATGGAAACCTGGCAGTTGGCAAGGAAGGTGGTCTCTCCCTACACACATACACACACACACACACACACTCACATTGGTCAGATACTGCACATAGAGTCAGATCTAATCTGTGACCGCAGCAACTCACCCTGACATCAAGTTAAGTAATCTCAGATGCCTGCACACACACACACACACACACACACACACACACACACTGTGTGTATGGTGACACACCCGTACCGTGACACTACCAAGCAGTGAGATAAGCCGCAGCATGTCATGGCCAAACCAAAAGCAACCGCTGCTTTGAAGCAAAAACAACTGTGTGTTTGTGGGATGCTGGGATGTTTTTGACTCAGGAGGGAAACCAAGCCCACTCACAAACACCGCCACCGCTCACGAACCCCGACGTCAGAGCGATAAACGTGCCACTGTGCAGCCCAGAGGGAGAAAAGAGCATGGACTTTTTATCATTAGACACTCTACCAGTGTTTTTCCTAATCAAGTTATTGCACAAGATAAATAGATATTGAGATATTATACTTAAAAAAACAAAAACAATTTGTGCATAAAGTGCATAAATTATAGCTCCATCTTATATTGTTGCACATCTGATGCTTTAAGGCAGATACAGGTTATAGAGAAAAAAACCCTCCTTGTGACAGTTTGACATGCTCATTAAGAGGCAGGTGTCTGCAGAGTGTGAGTGTTGTCCAGAGCTCTCAGACCGTCTTAACTCATGACATTATTGAAAAAGTGGTAATTAAGGCCCCTAAGCATAGGTAATTTCCTCAGTCTTATCTTATCAAGTGCCAGGCAATATTTTATTTTTTATTTTATTTTTGCATTGTCAGGTTTATTAAGCAGAAATTGTGCTGTGACAGTTATCTGAAGGAGAAAAAAACAACGGATCTGAGCTGATCTAAACTAAAGGATAATGTCTTTTTAACATTAAGTCTGCCGTGATGGTAATCATTCAGAGAGCTACAGTAATTGTCGGTTGCCCTCACAGCCCTCCTCCATTCATTTGAATGAATCAACAGATGCTGTCTGCACGAGTGTTTTTCTAAATCCTCAAATCCTGTGAAGGGGATTGGATTAAGGGCCAGTGGAGTAGCGAGGCCTGCCACAGACCTTTTTCTTTATTTCCAGTCTGCATTAACAGTTGGCTGCTTCATTGTTAGAACTTATTGTGTAACTCTGTCATTTGTTTTTTTTTGTTTTCATACTGATAATCTGACAATGTCACGAGATGTATTCATTAAATATACAGTATATTAATATAACAACAGCAAAGCATCTTGCCTTTGCTGTTCTGAACACCTCGAGCCAAGTAGAGCCAATTCTCTGGCACACAGAAGGTTTAGATTTCCAGTTGTAAAATTTCAAAAGCGAGTTGACAGTGTTTTTTTAGCCAATAGTATTGACTCAGTGAGCTAGATTTGATACTACTAAAACAGCAAATTCATAATTTACCTTGCTGTGATGTGATCCTAACAAAAAGTATTAAAATCTTAAAATGATAACGTTCTGTCCAGTGGAGATAAGTAGTGTCAGTGATTAATGTCATTTAAATACTAGTTAGATCAGTCTTGGTCGACAGATAGAACTGCATGCTACACTTCGTTTTTGTGGTTCTAACAGTTGTAAGGCAGTTTATACTTTCTATTACATGTTTGACGTTGTCTATCCTTCAAGCACGCCATTCAGTTTCACCCTAAAGACCCTGCTTCGAGGACTGAGCTATTGGGTTGCATATGAACAGATAAGACCCAGAGGGGTTCTTGTCCCAGTCCCTTGCCTTTTCCATTTCCAAAGTGCCCTCTGAGAATGTTTTCATTCATGCCTTTTCAATCCCGGTCTTTGGTTTACCATTATCTTCACTTAAAGTTTGACAAGGTAATCGTGGAAGAAGAGGTACCCTGTAGAAACAAGAGCCCTCGCCTTCTCTGTAGAAGCGGGGGAGACCACTTGTTTACTGCCAGACCCCGTCTGCATGCAGCCCAAAGCAAAAAAAAAAGGGATCAAACTTAATCGATATGCGTTTGGATTATTGAGTTACTTATGATACGTGTCAAAAGTCTGAGGTAATTTTAACCATGAAACTATGTTGTTCTAATTTATTCCGACCATGTTAGAAGAATTAAGGCGCTGGTTTTGCTGTGTTGTTGAGTTGGCCTGTGAGTGCTGCTGGTCAGACGGTGTGGATGTCTACATAAATATAATTCAGTCTCCAAACTTGACCTGTCTTGTTTTCATAATGTCCCTAATGGCAAAAAAGGAAAAGATGAGAAATACTGATAGTGTCAGCCTTGGCTATAACTGAATCTAAATAATGTCTCCCACAGGGAAAGAGCTTAGAAAGCAGCCTAAAGTGCTGCAGTGGGCTGTGGAGAGTGTAATAATATATATCATATGTCACCATAAAGCATTTTTTTCATCAATTCTTATGATTTTTGCAGATGCTTTAATTATTAAGACAGCAGCATCATGTTGGTGGATGCTGCAGCGGGCGGGTCCAGGCCGGCGGAGTGGGAGGCGGCCAGGGCTGAGGCTCGTACCGGCGGAGAGTCAAGCAACACTTCATAAGAGATAGAAGCAGCTCCAGTGACAAGTCGGAGAAGCTGCAGTGGACTAATAACACGGTGCAACAGTCCGCTGCTGTGGAGGGACGAACATCTGGCTGGACGGGGATGTACCGGAGGAGCCGGCAGACAGGCCCACTCCGTCAACATGTTTAACTCGCTCTCCAACAGCCTGGTGAGTTCACATATTCAGCAGAAATTATTCTAATATTAATTTTTTACAAGTTCAAATAGACTACAGACTGTAGGCTTCGATTCCCAGCTGAAATAAAAAGGGAGAAAACCTTTTTATTCCCCTGTCATGGATATTATATTATATTATATTATATCATATCATATCATATCCTATCATATTATATTATATTATATTATATTATATTATATTATATTATATTATATTATATTATATTATATTACATTAACTACAACCGTATAATCATTTAGAACATTACATCCAAATATACTATAGTTTTTTTATTTTTATTTTTTAAATGTAAGATCATATCTTGATATCTTGAATGAAGGCGAAACCAGTAGGCCATAAATTAAATTACTGTCCGCTAATAAAGAGGGATGGAAATCTGAAGTGTGTGTTTCCTCACGCTTCACTTCACTGTATAACAGACAATAACAGGTCAGTTCAAAAGAGTGCAACAGGCCACTTTGTGTGTTGTTTTCGCATTTTACAAATATTCATTATTCAACTAAAGTAACAGAAGAACATTTTTCATTTAAAACATTATTCGTTAAGTGTCGTTCGCTCGGAAATGTAGATTTAATTATACGTGAGCCAGTTGTGTTTTTATTTTTTGTTTGTTTATTTTGTGTGTTTTATTTCGATTGTAGTAGGCCTATATTCTGTCTTCATACCGTGCATGTTATTAGAATAGGGCGCATATTACTACAGTTTAGAAAGGCAGCAGAAAATGTATGACCAGCTGTTCACAATGAAGGCAAATGTGGGAGGAATACTGGGGAATCACGCTTAAAGAGCCGCAGGTAAAACTCACCTGCGCCGGGCTGATGGCTCGTTATCATACGCACGTGCGCAGCTAAGCGTAATTAAGACAGAATCACGTTCAGCTGCGGGCGCGTGCTGAAAGCCGGGGCTAATGGTGCAGGTTTAGCTAATTAAACACACGGAGAAAAAAAAAAAAAAAAGTAGCTGTAAAGTGGTTCTCCTCCCCAAGGAATTGAATATGTAAGCTACTGCAGTCCGCGGTAAAACATGACCGTACATAAATCAAATAAAGGCACAGATAAAGCCTACAAAAAAGTCTGGACAAATACTTGGTTTTGAAAAGGGAGTGAGCTTTATTAATGAGCTAATCTCTGTGGTTGTCATGGGAATGTGAAGGGGACATTAGCTTAACTTGAGCTCATTTTAGCCTGTGTGTTTCTCCGGATTTGTCGCTGAGAAGATGTCGGAGACAGAATGGGGACCGTCGGAGGTTGTTTTCACTCAGCTACAACAAGGACATATTTTTGTCGACACAGTAGGTGTTTTCAATATCAAATTAATGACTTTTTTTTTTTTTCCTCCGAGGCCTCACAGTTTAAAGGTTTGGGGGCTAACGTGTGCAGACAGAGGGAGAATGAACTCCTTTATATAACAAATTCATACTAAGAGATTATGTTGTGATGCCAAACAAGCTAGTTTTAAAACTTTTATTTTTTTTAGATTTAGACATTTTACAAAATGTTGCTTTCGTTGAGAGTATTTATTTGTTGTTATATTAATATAAGCATTACAGAAATGGGCCGTTCTTTATAAACTGTTGTTACATTGTCAGACTGTGCTTTCTGACAGGGTTCCTCCGGGCCTGATGATATTTTTGAGGAGGACTCGTATTCTCCTTCCTCCCTCTCCTCGTCCTCCTCCGTCCCCGCTGTGGCCTCCCTGCAGGGAACGACCCTGTGCACGTCCTGCGGCCTGGAGATAGTGGACAGATACCTGCTCAAGGTAGACTGATGTCAAAAACCCTGGACTACATAATCACGGCTGGCAAAAAAAAAAAAAAAGGCTATACACGGCAATAATAGGCACATATTCATAAGGCAGCTGTTATATGGCCATTTAGCATCAGTGGTTCCAGTTTCTAATGGTTGAGCCTAATTCTAAATTTAAGACACTTATTTTGCACTATAATTATTCCACCACATCCTGTTTATTTTTTATTTTATTTTACTAAATAGATTTAAACAATTTAAAAAGGAATACATTAACTTAGATGGCCTTTTGTGTCATGTTTCACATTTTGAATTTATTTTAAATAATAATTTAATTCAATAAGACTAAAATCAATAATTTGACTGCAGTTTACATTTATATGCTACATTGCCATAGTTGTTTTTTATTTCTTCCTTATTTCTGGCACCATACTGTATCATTACTGCATTGCAGTAGTATATTTCCCTATTTAGGCCCATTATTAACTTTCTTTACTAAAAGTATTATTACCTTCAAGTAAAAACATGGTAATTAGCCAAATAATCTCAAAATCAGAGCCCTACTAATATTTAGCAGTAACATGTATATCTGCCAGTATTCTATTTTGAAGGTTGTGTAAAATAAAATCATCTTTTTTTTCCCCTTTCAGGTGAACAACTTGTGCTGGCATGTGCGCTGCCTCGCGTGTAGTGTGTGTAATACATCGTTGGGGCGGCACGTGAGCTGCTACATCAAAGATAAACAGGTTTTCTGCAAACTCGATTACTTCAGGTATGCCAGCCCTGACATGTTATGTCAAAAAAAAAAATAACCGTCCCTCTCCTTGCATATGTGACTGCTTTGAAAACCAATGAAGACAAAGGAACAACCAATGTTAATTTCATCCATCGTAGTCACTCGGATTGATTTCTACTTTTACTGGATCAGACAAGGTGGACATGTTAAGTTGAGGGGGTAAAATGTAGCAGATGTATGTGGTATAACAAGTAAATAACCTGTTTTGTCCACATTGGTCAGTGTCTGCACAGACTGGTTGTTTGGCTAAATATTACTGAACTATTGCTGATCACCTAACCCCAGCACACTTCAGCTAAATAAAAGTCATGATTCCTTCTCATACTTTTTTGCATTGTTCTGCAGGAGGTATGGGACCCGCTGTGCTCGGTGTGGCCGTAACATCCATTCTAGTGACTGGGTGCGCCGTGCACGAGGCAGCACCTTCCACCTGGCTTGTTTCTCCTGCACCTCGTGTAAGCGCCAGCTGTCCACTGGGGAGGAATGTGGACTACTAGAGAACAGAGTCTTCTGCCGGCCACACTATGACATTATGATGGAAAATATCAAACATTCTAAGGAAACTGGTGAGCACATGGATGGAATGAATAACAGAAATAATTGATAGATGACAAGGGCTTGGTTGGATAATCAAAACCTTAAAAGAAAAAGTTGACCTACACACAAAAGTGTTACAAATCATTTTTAACCAGAATGCATTTCCTTCATAAAACATTTGTAGAGCAGAGTTGTCTTAAACTTTTGAAACCTACGTGTTTACTAGCTAGCAGCTTTCTTCTACTCCTTTTGGCACATTGCTGCACTTTTTAGTGCATTACAACAACCTGATCAGTGGAATAGTGTGAAACTAACAGCAAGATCCTTGCACACATACACAATAATGAATAAGAAATAAAACACAAAAGTTAAAAACAAACATGAAAGCATTGCTCCATATTATAAGTTGTACACAGTTATAGCAGAAAATGATAGATGATGTATACATCATAAACAGCTTGTAGTTCCTTTCTATTTTAAACATTGTGATATGAAGTTCATGTTGGTGCAATGCTGCTATCTGATCTCTTCTATTCAGCATGAATGATAAGTTCACAGTTGTGGACACTGAGTGCTACGATTGTCAATAGGAGGACTGCACCTGAAACGGTGTCCAAACTTCAAAATATAGAATAATCTTTGTAACATGTCCTGTGTCTTGTCCTTAAGAGCAACCGAGAACAGAAGAAGAAGAGTTGGACAAAGATGGCTCCAGCACCATGCCCAGACCTGCTAAAAGGGCCAGGACCAGCTTTACTGTTGACCAGTTACAGGTACCATCAACTACTGTGTGTGTGAGGTTACATCTGCTGTGGTTACTGGGCCAATTTCCCCCCGTTTATCCACAGGACATGTAAACATGTTGGCCAGATCAAATGTAAAAGCCACTGATATTTGGCCAGCTTGTTTTGATGATTTTCTGCCCTCTAGTGGTAGCTATGACACTTTGAGTGCACTGGTGTCTTTTAAAGTAATCAACCTATCATGTATACATGTTTCTCCTGTCAACTCCATCTCTAGGTGATGCAAACTCAGTTTGCTAAGGATAACAACCCTGATGCCCAGACTCTCCAGAAACTGGCAGAGAGGACCGGTCTCAGTCGCAGGGTCATTCAGGTAAACTGCAACTTTGCTGTGGTTTAAATTCCATTTATTTAAACACATTGTAAAAAAGAAATGAACTTCATTGGGTCAGGATATATTCTGAGTGGATAATGACTGATAGCTTTGTGTAGTAATTCTAGCTGAATTACTTCAAGTGGAGTAGTTATATTGTATACACATACACTAAAAATGTGGCTGCACATATGTAACTGATCTAGATGGGTCTGTTAACTCTAAGCTTGCTGACCTTCCCACTGTTGGATAGATGGCATAATGCAAGGAAATTCAAATAATAGCCACATTATTACCAATCCGTTCTCTCCACTTCAGGTTTGGTTTCAGAACTGCCGAGCTCGTCAAAAGAAACACACCAGCCCACATCCTGGGTCCTCAACAATGATGACGTCACTTGCTCCTGGTCAGCTGACACCACCTTTGATGGAGGATCTGCAATACACAACCTACATTTCCCCAGATGCACCTCTTCTCACTACATTGACTTATATGGATGGTAAGAAACGCTGACTCGTTACTATGCTAACTAAGATTTCAGTAAGACAGTTAATATCTCACACACAGTCAGGTCAGTACTAACACTATGCAACAAATATAAGGAAAAAAAGGTTTCAAAGCAATGTGAGCTTCTCACTATAGTACAGGAATCTTATTAGTGCTGTATATTCAAGTCTCAATCTGATTTCTTAAAATCATCTTACTATGTGGTGACTTTCATTAATAGCCTGTATTTATTGATTATTCATACAGTGTCTATCACTTGTTTTTACTCTTCCAGTCCAAACTCCAGACCCACTCTTGCTTCAGCCCCTCATGTCTCATCCACTGACACAACTGTCAGCCAGCCATGCCTGATTTACAGCCCACTTCCGGAGATCTGAAGCTAAGAACAATCATTATTGTTTAATAAACAACCTTGTGGGGGTGGATGAGTTTAATTCATAAGATGTCCTGCAAATAACAGCAGTAAATTAGTTTAATTCACTGTGCCTAATGTGTGAACACACACTTCAAAGAATCAACCTGTTCAGTCACTGAATTAATCTCATTTAATCCCACATGGATTCACGGATGAGAAGATGAAAAAAAGTAAAGTAGTATTTGTAAGATGAAGCTTTTGTTAATATGTATGTGTTATGAATTTCCTTGTTTAATTTATTTGGAGAATATGATGAGATAAGGCACTTTGTTGGAAAATTATGTAAAGATTTGGTTTCACCAAGATGTTTTGTTTTTTTATTTTTTTAATGTTTCAAGGTGTATTTGAGAAATGCCAGTTTTGGAATTTACAAGAGAGAAAATGAGAACATTTGTGTTTGTGTAAAGACTACTAGAAAAGTCAGGATTGGGTTATTCTGCAAATTGAAACCACTGGAAATGGTACATGAATATAGAAATTCTCCTGTTCCTTTCTGTCTTGAAGTTCAAGTATAGCAGACAGCAAGTATGGCCTGTCCTCCTGCATTCTCCTCTTGCAATACCCAAGCCTCATTCTCAACACATCTTTGTGTCTAATTTAGGCAAAAAACAGCATTTCTTTAGATGCTTTTCAGTAGACCATGTGTAAAGCACAGACAAACGGCAATACAATGTATGATTTGTGAACGACAAGCCATGTAAGAACTACATGCTGGGAATGGACTTTTCACATTACATGTTGATAGATGGGAAATAAAGTTCATGGCTGCACCACAAGGTCTGTCTGTGTTTTGTTAGAATTCCTTTTGCATTTCCTGGGATCATTGTGCTTTACAAACATGGTGTTTGTGATGGAATGTAACAAAGTCCATTTACTTCAGTACTGTTTCTCTGCTACTTGTACTCCATTTATCTTTACATACAAAACATCTGATTGGTTAATGAATTCTGATACATTTTTGGATGCCCAACAGAATATAAACATGTAATATGAATTAGCTCCACCATAGCCAATAACCTTTTACGGTAATTGTACTGACTGTTATTGTTGTGGAGATTTACAGGGTCATGTATCTCACCCCATCAGTTTCTATATTGGGATAATGTACCACATTGATGCTATAATTGACCAATCAGAATTGAATTTTCAACAAAACCATGTAAAAACACTATTAATGCATTTACAGTGTATTGTGCTAAAACTACTATTGTACTAAAAATAACTGTAGCCTAGTTGTTCCTAAATATGCTTATATATCACTGTCTTCTAAAATACTTGAAGCTTATTAACACATGAAATATTGGGCCTAAATTTTGTGTTCTTATTCTAAATCCCTCTTAATATTTTATGTAAGCAAAGAAAACCTCTTGACGACACAAACTTTTCAACCTGATGAATACTGCCTCTTCCTGAGAAGATGCATGTTCTCGAGATGGAATGAACGCCCCCAAAGTGACTATACAACACTGTCTGTTCTGTATATATATTGTACATTTCACAAATATGTCACCTGCTGTTGCAACTTACACTGCATGCTGAAAAGAGCATATTCTTCCATCACGTTGTGTGTGGCGCTTCTGCACATAGCAGCAGCTCTTTCATCATGAGTCAGCTGAGAAATAAGTTGTTCATGTCACTCTGCACCTTTCTGAAAAGTTAAACCATTCTCTCAACTTCTGAAAGTGCTCTGCTCTGCTACAAAATCACCGGGTGCAGCTCCTTTTGAAAGTGATCACCTCTTGTGCTCCATGTGACAGCTCGCCATGCATTTTAAGGTAAAAAAAATGTCAACAAGGCACAAGTTCAGCTACAAGTTGTTTGCCATTATTGCTCTGACTCGTACTACTTCTGCTACCATTAGAGGTACTGAAATCAATACTACTAATATTACTTTTAATGTTATTCATATTGCTGCTAGTACAAGTTGAACAGTCTACAAACCTGTAAAAGTTTGTTTCATCATAAGGCCACACTATGTATGGCATATGTGCACATATGCTCCTACACATATATAACTGATCAAAACGTCCTCTTTTGCTGCTCCCCTGACAGATTTTTGATTGCAGCTCACTCACGACAATGTAAACGTGAATATGATCATAGAGCCGTTTTGATCAATGTATGCATGAGCACAAACAGTACAAAGACACATGCACATATGCAGACTGATGGTTTCTATGTGAGTTTCAAAATGAGCTGTCAAAATCATTAATCATAATGTGCTAATCAGGTCTGTTTGTGTTTGTTTGTGTCTCCCTCTGAGAATCACGCTGTTTCTAACAAATTAATCCCCCCAACAGTATCAAATGGTCTGATTTTTCTAACAGTTTCTAACACTAATTTATATCCTGTTATCTAACTATAAAATAATTAATCTCTGTCTGTTGATTGGGCAATTTAAACACACACATTTATTGCATCTTTCTGCATTATATATATATACTGTATAATATATATACGGTATATATGTATGCAGCTCTGGAAACTCGCAAGCAGCAATAAGCAATTAATAAACGGGCATTGCTCTAGTTTTATAAAAATTAAATACAAATTTCTACTCGTCTATACCGGGTTACGAAATGACGTAATCCTGTACTTTTATATTGAAAGCGCCCGGAAGCGGTTCTTGGCATTTGGCATGCGCAATGCGCATATTACCGAGGATGAAAAGCCCCAGTGTTGAGCTGAATTGTAAACATTAGCAACTGGGGCTACTTATGCCTGCCGTTGGGATGGAAATATAAGGTAAAAACTGTTAAACGTGTAGCTAGATAGTTGTCGCGCTTAACAGTGTTAACACTTGCCGTTTAAGAAGCATTAACGTGATTTATTAACATTACATTTTACAAGATAATCCATTCGGTTTACGACCTGATGCGGCCACAGCTAGCGTTACTCTAAACATGTAGGCTAACTTAAGAATGTCTTCATTTATTGTTGCATGTCATTTTGGTTTTTAACGATTAATTTTAATGAAGCTTAAGTCGTTTGTATTGTGTTAGGAAACGCCAGTGGATTCCTTATCACATTGCTAACTACAGCACACTGCTAACTCAATGCTTATTATCCTTCTGTTGTTATACAATTTGTTTCGGAAGTACAACATTCTTCTGTTTGGCTAATTAGCTTCCGCCACGAATATGGATGCATTTTATTGCAACTAAATCCTTACCATTCAATGGGAAATTGTGATTAACGTTAGCTAACTAACTAGCTTAGTGCGTATCCGGACGTGTCTATCTGCTGAACCTGCTAACAACAAACAGTCAGTTAGCCTCACTTGGTACTACTTGTCATGTGAAGAATGTAGCTAGAAAACAAAACTGAAAGGGGGCAACTGTGTGCTAACTTTATAGCCGTTGCTGTGTATTTTGACACAAAGCTGACGTTAGCATGAACTGATCCGCTGTCTTGCTGATCCCACGATCACGTTTCACCTTCCTGCTCTCCCACTAATTAATCCCGACCTGTGATGGTTCATAACGTTAGCGTCTAAAACTGCTCCAACGCTCTGTGACAGCTGACTCTTAAAACCACATGCAAAGGTTCACTACAATAAAAATTAACAAAGTGTGGCATAATTAACCATTTGACAGTGCAGCTAAGCTAAATATTCCTTTCATTCTCTCAACCTCACTGCATACCTGATTAAAGCAAATACAGACGTGTGGTAACGCTGTACTTTTAAGTGTTACATTGTTTAATGACACTCAAATTTCATACCTGAATGTAAAATGTAACCAGTGTATTAGTTGCACCCAAAATGTATTGCAGCTCAATAAAATTAGCCGTGTAATGAAAACTACCACTGTACAGCTTGTAATATGCGTCTTAAAAGGCAGAGAAACAGTTTGATTGTAACATATTGTGCAGATGTGTCCAATAAAGTGATTACAGATCAGACAGGGCAGAGGTGTGGACCAAACTACTCTAAATAAACAACACTCAACAAAAAAAAAATGTGTCTGCTCCCAAAGGAGGATGTATTGGCATGTTTCCCAAAAGGAAATGGGGAAAACAAGATACAAACGACTAAATGGATGATGTGGAAGTTGTTAATATAAAGTTTTAAGTTGAGGACAGACTGACTAGAAAAATAATGATTTGTTTTGTTGTCTTTGTAGGTTAACTTCAAGGTGTGGAACCAAACATTGTTCTTCAGTGCATGGACGCAAAGCCAATGCGCAGGTAGGTGTGCTATTAAAGTATCTTAGTGGGTAGTTGCTACTGACTCTCTCCAGACTGTTTAAGAAAAAGAGTGGTTGTGAAACGAGGCTTAGATTTATGATCCCAGCATGGCAGGTGTTATATGTCCACTTAGTTTTTTCTGCTTCTCTGAACAGTAATAAATGTGTTAACCCCCCCATGACTCAGTGACACCTATCCTGTTGGTCACCACCACCAAGTGGTCTACACGGCAGACAAATCCCTGCTATACAGAGTTTCCCCTTGATCAAAGACTAGTCGTTAGGGGATCTACAAAGAATTCTCCCACCTCCCCCCAGAGGACTGGGTGGATCTGACCTCAGCCCTTTTGCTTTGCTAAACCTTTAATGTAAGATGAGGTCAGTGTCTGTCCTCTGACAGGTTAGTGCCCCAGAGTTAGGCTGAGGGAGTTCAAAACTGCTCTCTTTATGTTTGTAGTCTGAGAAACACACACACACGCTAAAAATAAACTAATGTCTTCACAATGAAGGGTTCTACAAATTCCAGAAAACTAAAAATAACACATACGTTCGCTGTACTTTTTAAGGAAAAATGGACATTTTACCAGGGGAAGGAGATGGATATTGTGATTTGTTGTAAACATTCTGTGCTCATTTTGAAAGTTGCTCACAGTGGGATTCCCCGTTTGGCTTGTATATTTGATGCAACATTGTTGTCTAAAAACAAAACAAACAGATGGGAATGTATAATAAGTATGTGCTAGAGACGGAACTGAACTCCAGAAGGACAACAGAATCTGAATCCAGACAACTAATATCTTTAAAGGACTTTTATTTTATTTTTAGGTATAATTAAATGCCATCATTGTGTGTTGATGACTTACACAGGTGAGACACAGGTGAGACACAGGTGGCAGCCCCCCACATGGAGACAGCTTTCAAAACACACACTACAGTCCTTATTGCACTTCTACACAGTTGACAGCTGAAAAGGGTTCCTGACTTTGCTTACTACTTACCTCTTTTGAGTGGTGCCTTACAGTCTGTTGTATTGGATTACCAGTTTCTAATTTTTTTTGTGTTTTTTATATAATATATTTATTTTGTTTTTTTAAATGTGTTCTTTATAATAATTTATTCTTTTAGACTACGAAGATCTGTGAAAGCTAAAGTAGGTACAGCGGGTCCAAAAGTGTGATGGAAAGTGATCTCAGACATTTAACATCATATGTAATGCCATTTTTATAATGTACAGTATTCCAAGGGAGCATATCATTTGTTCCACCTATAATGATAAGGCCATATGTTGAGCTAGATGTGTCTAAATGACGGGGATCATTAGCTGGTACTGGGAACATGATCTGAAGTGAGTCCATGTGCCAGAACTAAAACGATCCTGTGCCCACAGCTCTAAAAAGATGGAGGGCACAGAGAGAAGCGACTGGTGTAGAGTTTACACTGCTCGTCTAGTGGCCAGTGACCCAACTATATTTGGTTCAGCTGATGGCCACAAACTGAGATGAGGGTGCTTTGAATACACAGCATATAACGTACATTATATTATGTATTTACAAAATATAATGTCTAACATATGAGTATGGATTTGGCTAACAAATAAAGCAACTGTATTTTCCAATTGTACAGTATATGAGTGTGGTATATTGTACACTATATGTAGTGTGGCAGAATTGCTCTCAGCTATTACAGGCTTTGCTTTGCTTCTGCTGATTTGTAATCTTCAATCTCTTGCACAAGAGTTTCCAAACGATGCATCATTTTGTTAACGGCACTCATTACAAAAAAAAGTTGTGTTTCTTTATGTCAAGGGCCACCAGCGCACGCCAAGACGCCACTGGAATGGACATCACCAGCCGCTGTACTCTGGGGGACCCCAACAAGCTCCCTGAAGGGGTCCCCCAGCCTGCACGCATGCCCTATGTCTCAGACAAACACCCACGGCAGACTCTGGAGGTGATCAACCTGTTGAGAAAACACCGTGAGCTCTGTGACGTGGTGCTGGTGGTGGGTGCCAAGAAGATTTACGCCCACAGAGTTATCCTGTCTGCCTGCAGCCCGTACTTCAGGTACGAAGAGACAAACTGCACTCAGCGCACATGTATATGTAGCGCTCTAGTACTGGCTGTAACAATAATACATCTCCTCATTTCCATATTCTCTCAGGGCGATGTTTACCGGAGAGCTTGCAGAAAGCAGACAGACTGAAGTGGTTATTCGCGACATCGATGAGAGAGCCATGGAGCTGCTCATTGACTTTGCCTACACCTCACAGGTAATAATAAGAACTGTGCTTTACTGATATTTAGCTCTATAAATGTTGCTGCTGGCAAATTCCATGTGTCACTAAATAACTATATGCACATGCACCATAAGCGCACAGATGTTTACACGACTAAAAATGTTGAAAACATGTGATGCCAAGACTTAAGTTTGCAATTTGGATCTGCACCTGATACTCAGAGGTTGGTCGGTTTTAAATAAGTGCTAACAGTAGACAGGAAGTTTAAAGGTTAGCGTGTATTAATGTCTGCATTTGTTAACAGAGGCTATAAACTCACCTCATTTTGACATTTTCATATTTACTTTTGCAACTCTTGTGGATGTTTTAACCGGATACTTTGAAACTGCTGGATAAAGAAAAAAATCTAAAAATTGGTCTAAACAACGTACAAATGTAAAACACTAAATAACTGATTGTGTAAGTATTCAAAGACTCTACTGTTACGGTCCTAAACTGTTTACTGGTGCAGCTAATTGACTTTAGAAGTCAGAATGAGGGTAATTGAGATCATCTGTGAGTAATCAAGGTTTGACAGGTGTTTTTTAGATGAAATACTCCAGAGTCTGGAAGGTCCAGCTGCTGGCTAGCCAACACCTTTTGGTTATAAAGGAGCATTTCAAGCAAATCCATGAAATGTTAATCAAATGTACCAATCAGGGAATAATACAAGAACATTTCAAAGGCAATACAACTTCCTCAGAGTAGTAAAACTGTTAATATGCCTTAAGCATGGAGTTTTTACAACCTGGTGTCTGTGTGTCAAGGACACTGGTGAGGAAAGCCACCAAGAGGCCTGTGGACACTCTGAAGGAGATACACGCTTCGTGTCTAAGATATACATGCATACATACATGAAGTAACTAACACTTTGACAGACACAGCTTTACCTAAAGGGGTTCTGATGTCCTGACGTCCTGACGTCTCTGCTCCTAGGTGACGGTTGAGGAGGGGAACGTTCAGACTCTTCTCCCTGCAGCTTGCCTGCTCCAGCTAGCTGAGATCCAGGAGGCCTGCTGCGAGTTCCTCAAGAGGCAGCTGGATCCCTCCAACTGTCTGGGCATCAGGGCCTTCGCAGATACACACTCCTGCCGCGAACTGCTCCGCATCGCAGACAAGTTCACTCAGCACAATTTTCAGGAGGTAGGAGAACATGCTGAATATGTAAAAGTGAACAAGGAGACAAGGTTGGAAGTAGTTCTCTGGTTGTGTGAAGTTACTGCTTCCTCTAAGAAAAGAGTTTAAATCATTGGTTTCTTATAAATGCAAGAAATCTTTACACACAGTGTGTGTCGTCTTCAGCAGGACATCACGTCATCATGGTACTCCTAATTCAGTTGGCTTGTTGTCTGCGTCTTTTCTCAGCAATGTTTATTTACCATTTTCCAAGCCTCAGGATGTGTACTCATGGTAAATACATTTACTGATGTGACTCTGTGTTTGACACGGTAGACTGTAAACATGGGAAACGTCCAGACAGTCTTATGACTTATGATTATAAACACTTGCACAGCACGTTTAGAGCTGTTTCATAGCTTAACAGGAGAATCTGGCCGTATTAGACCCATTCTCAAGACAGTATTGGTGTAGTTGCACCTTTTCTAGGCACAGGAAAATCGCAGCCTTTTTATAAATCTTATACTATTATAGTCTTAGTATTTCAGTATTATCGTTAGATGGATTAAATGGCAATTGACCTGAATTAAAGCTGAAGTCTCAGAGCTTTAACAGGACACCTGAACTGAATGCAGCCGATCTTTTTTTATTCATCACCTGTGATTTTTCTGCTAATGAAAATGTCTGCTGGGAAAAAGATCTATACAGTCTGTATAGGTGCATTTCAGATGTGTGTGTGTGTGTAGACAGAGGGCAGAAAAAAATCAATGAGCATAGCTTCCAACACAGAGCATGCAGTATTTGGCTATTTGCATCTAGTCATCTAGTGCTACACTTGACAGATGACTGTAAATCATAACACTAAGAATGTCTGCATTCCATAATGTCTATAAGTGAGCATGCAGTGACATGAAGATGTCTGTATTTTACTTAACCACTTGCAGGATTTGTTGTAGAACATGATTTTCACATGCTGTGAACAGCGGAAGGCAATTGGCCTTGTGATGAAAACACGGTTGTGAAAATGGATGGGTGTAATGATTAAGGAGAATTGAATTGAATTTTTCTGTCTTCGTGGTGCAGCTGATGACTGACTGCTCTGCTCTGTTAGGTAATGGAAAGTGAAGAGTTCATGCTGCTGCCCGCCAACCAGTTGATCGACATCATTTCCAGCGATGAGCTCAATGTGCGGAGTGAGGAGCAGGTTTTCAATGCTGTGATGGCCTGGGTGAAATACAGCATCCAGGAACGCAGACCACAGCTACCCCAGGTTTGTTGCTGGCACTGCTGCCAATGTGCTCGTCAGTGTAATAGCAAGATGTGAACTTACAGTAAGTAGACTTTGACAAAGACATTGTTTTGATGTGCACTGTAGGTCCTGCAGCATGTCCGTCTACCGCTGCTCAGCCCCAAGTTCCTAGTGGGCACTGTGGGTTCAGACCCTCTCATCAAGAGTGACGAGGAGTGCAGGTGGGTGCTGTATAAATACAACCATTCGTGCAGAGCTGTATCCAGGAATCTTTTAAAACATTTTCTAAAGATTGCAAGACAAAGCATTTCTGAACGTTCTTTTCTTATGGTAGTTTAAATTTTGAAATCTGTCAGGGTTTAAAAAGTACCTGAGCAGGAAACAAGTAGGTAATTTCTACTGATGTTATGAGATCATGCAGCCTTGAGTTACGATTGACTGAGTGTGTATTCAATTTGTTTTTTTTTTCTGCTGTGTTAGAGACCTGGTTGACGAGGCTAAGAACTACCTGCTGCTGCCACAGGAGAGGCCGCTGATGCAGGGCCCAAGAACACGGCCGAGGAAACCCATCCGCTGTGGAGAAGTTCTCTTTGCAGGTCAGTGTTTGTAAGCATTAAAATGGAATTGTTGCTACTCTCTGGGGTTTTAAATCAACAACGGCCAGCAGTACAATGCTTTTATAATACAATTTTTAGTCCAGTTAATCTTTTTCTCTTTCCTTATTCTGTTATTTATCTTTTACTGTGATTGTGCAATCCTACTATCCAATACAACAATACAACATAGGCACCACATGGACTATTGTAAAAGGCTCACTTGCATTTTTTTGTGCCAGTTTTGTAATATTGGTCTCCTTTTTTCCCTTCGGCCATGATATCCGCATCTTGTAGTTGGTGGTTGGTGCAGCGGTGATGCCATTTCCAGTGTGGAGCGTTATGATCCTCAGACCAATGAGTGGCGGATGGTGGCATCAATGAGCAAACGGCGATGCGGAGTTGGTGTTAGTGTTCTGGATGACTTGCTGTATGCAGTGGGAGGTCATGACGGCTCATCTTACCTCAACTCAGTTGAAAGGTGAGTCATGTTCAGCCATTGTACCACAACTTGTCATGCTCTCCTTGTCTTTAATTCTTTTTTCATTCATTCAATTTATTTTTTCTCTATTCCATCTGTCCTGTTCAGATATGATCCAAAGACCAACCAGTGGAGCAGTGACGTTGCGCCCACCAGCACCTGTCGTACCAGTGTAGGTGTGGCTGTCCTCGGTGGTTATCTGTATGCTGTTGGGGGACAGGATGGGGTTTCCTGCCTGAACATTGTCGAAAGGTATCAGTAAAAACTGACAATTTGTGCTCACTATACCTTTTTATACTACAAAATCTCTCTGTGCTGACTCCTTTAATGGGAGTATAGCTCTACGTAACAGGGTGCCGACCTTCC